>CM068717.1:5259873-7659873 GCA_035079005.1 Fraxinus americana | reverse complement strand
GACAAGGCATTGGCCCGAAGATTTCAACCTGTCTTGATTAATGAACCAAGCCAGGTAGTAATACAAGGGATACACATTGCACATGCTCGTATTAATATAGAAAATTTGATTTACATTTTTCCGTTATGTTGTTTACATATTGAAGGAGGATGCAGTTCATATACTGTTGGGTTTGCGTGAAAGATATGAAGCCTATCACAAATGTAGATACACTTTGGAGGCCATAAATGCTGCTGTACATTTGTCAGCTAGGTATATTCCAGATAGATATCTTCCTGATAAAGCGATTGATCTTCTAGACGAGGCAGGAAGTAAAGCCCGTATGGAAGCATCTAAGATAAGAAAGGAACAGCAAACCTGTATACTATCAAAGTCGCCGAGTGATTATTGGCAAGAAATTAGATCTGTTCAGGCTATGCACGAAGTGGTATGATTTTAATTTTTTGTGGAGTCACCTATATAGGCTATGTTTTACATGTACTCTGCATTAATTGTTATGAACATTCAAATAGTGTCCTTCTAATCCTTGAGTATGAGTAGGAGCTGGCTAGAGAACTGAGTGAAAATGGCAACAAGTCTATGGAGGAGGATAGTAGACTCACTTTTGAATCTTCATTGGCTTCCACGTTTAAAAATGAAGAGTATGTATCTGGCCTCGTGTTCTTTTCAAAATGCAGAAATGTTAATTCCAAGTTCTTAACTACTAGATCACAAGCTGAAAGTTTCTCCTTCTTCCCAGGCCTACAGTGGTTGGACCTGAGGAAATAGCAGCTGTTGCTTCTCTCTGGTCTGGGATTCCAGTTAAGAAGCTTACAGCTGACGAAAGAATGCTTCTGATGGGTCTTGACGAACAACTCAAAAAACGGGTTATTGGTCAAGATGAGGCCGTTGCTTCCATTTGTCGGGCTGTGAAGAGATCCCGTGTTGGCCTAAGTCAACCAGATAGACCAATTGCAGCAATGCTCTTCTGTGGCCCCACTGGTGTGGGAAAAACTGAACTGACCAAAGCTTTGGCAGCAAGCTATTTTGGTTCTGTAAGAACTTGTGCACTTAATTAATTTCTGTTTTTAACACTATTTTCATTTCATATATAAATTAATTTAGGATTCTTGAAGTAATCATTTGCTTTGTTCATCTAAAAATATTAGTGACTTTTTCGGGGGAATAGTATTGGGTCCCATGAAATGCGTGAATAATAAATGAGTAGTAGTTATGAATGTGTGGTTGAAATTAATGTTTGGACTTGAGAGTATTAAAAAAAAAGGCAATTATTAGTAACTTTTTAGGCAACACAAAAAAGGCATTATTTAGGTTCTTCCCGATTCTCAGTTTCTTTGTCTGGCAATGCCTTGCAATATAGTCTATAGACTTTTTCAAAGTAAACATTAATGGTAAATGATTATACTTTTTGCCATGACTGCTTAAGTTTGAAGCAATTGTACATGAATGCTATATGTAGCTATCTTCCCTGCCCTCTGGTTATGGTCAGACAAGAACTACATACGCTTAAGGCAATTATCTCTACCCAAATTCAACTTGTCCAACATGCCTTCTGCTAAGATTTGGGGTTTCATCTTAAAATCTCAATCTTATTAAGAGTGGTAGCCCAAATCCTTATAAATTGGTCAATGTTTTCATCTTTATTTGATGTGAGATTTTATCTCTTTAACACCCTCAACATATGGAGATGGCCTTAGGCAAGAAAAATTACCAAAATGGAAGGATTTGGAAGTGATTTTTTAGAAATCAAAGTTCAGGTTTTAGATGTGGATCTGGGCTTTATGTTTCAACAAGAACGTTAGATTTGCAACTAATATTGTATTTGGGTTAGATTTGCAATTTACAGTGTATTTGGGTTATTAGAATTGACAAATTTGTATTGTCTTTGTGAAATGGATTTGAAATAATTTCTGTCTAATTATCTGATATCTTGGCAGTTGTAATTAGTTGAAAACAAATCCCTTTCTCTACATCTTCCTTTTTTTTTTGTGCTCATATAATTTTTGGGTCCAAGGGTCAAATGAACTAATTTCAACTTTGTTTGGAAGAATCAAGAAGCTGGGATGTCAATTATACTTTCCCTTTTGTTGCAGGAGTCAGCCATGCTACGATTGGACATGAGTGAATATATGGAGCGGCATACAGTGAGCAAGTTAATTGGATCTCCCCCAGGCTACGTTGGCTATGGAGAAGGAGGCACCCTTACAGAAGCTATTAGAAAACGGCCTTTCACAGTTGTACTGCTAGATGAGATTGAGAAAGCTCATCCTGATATATTCAATATTCTTCTTCAGCTGTTTGAAGATGGTCACCTTACAGATTCTCAGGTTTGCTTGCAATTATTTCTACTCGCTTAAAAATTTTAATGACGTGGAAAATGGCTCTTCGTTTTTTTTCTCGTCAAAATTATTTTTCATTATTATCTAGTTCTGATTCTAACTGCCCCTAATTCTGAAATTTTGTGCGACAGGGTCGTAGAGTATCGTTTAAAAACGCACTGGTAGTGATGACTTCTAATGTGGGTTCTTCCGCCATCGCCAAGGGTAGGCTAAACTCCATTGGTTTCTTGATTGCTGATGATGCATCATCTTCGTATGCTGGAATGAAAGCATTGGTGATGGAAGAGCTCAAGGCGTATTTCCGCCCTGAGTTGCTCAACAGGATAGATGAAGTAGTGGTGTTCCGCCCTCTTGAGAAGCCTCAGGTATGTCTTATATGGTTTGTTGCTGTATTTTAGATATATTGAAGGCTTTCGTTGCACTCCGTTATCTGCTTTGAGCATGATTCGCTAAGCTTTAAAAAAATTAACCTTTTGTTTTCAAACATGTTTGGAATCATTTTCTGTTTCTTACCAAATATAAACAGTCAAACTTATTTTAAAATAACTTTTACCTCACTGTCAAATTATATGTCAAAACTTGCTTGTGTACATATAATTGAACTTTTTAAGCTCAAAGTAAAATTCACATCTTGTCTTGATCAATTCTTGCAATAAAATGAAACATGAGACATGTTTTGATCCTAGATAAGGCTGTATCTTGCTTCATCGATTTTCATTAGAATATTCAATTACTTTCCATTTCAGATGCTCGAAATTTTAAATATAATGCTGCATGAGGTGAAAGAACGGCTAATATCTTTGGGAGTTGGGTTGGAGGTGTCAAAAGAAATAATGGACCTAATATGCGAACAAGGGTATGACCGGAGTTATGGTGCCCGGCCTCTCAGGAGGGCAGTTACTGTCATTATTGAAGATCTCTTGAGCGAATCACTTCTTTCCGAGGAGTACAAACCTGGTGACATTGCTGTAATTCATTTGGATGATTCAGGAAATCCAGTCGTCACTAATCGATCAAACCTGAAAATCCAATTACCAGATACAACTTCTATCTTGTAAGAACTCAGTCTAACTGTATTGTTTATCATACCTTCGTATATTTTTGAGTATATATCATGTAGTGTGTATATAATTCATCATTTATTTACAAACACTGGTGTAAATGTAAACATAGCCTCATCCGATCAAAGTGGATATATTGGACATATGACTATCAAGTTCTTCGTTATTTTTATAATTTCAACACTAATAAAGGTCGAACCATGTGTTGTAAATTCCGATAGCTGGATGACACAGATGAATTTTCCCATGTTTTATATCACTCCCCCCACCCCCCCTTCTCCATCCCACCATTTTTTCCCCCTTCTTTTAGAGCTAATCTGAGGAAAAGAAGAAAGGAAGCCAGCAAGAAAATTTATGGTCCATTGGCTGGGGGAATGGGATGAGGGGTTATTTTCGTCATTGAGCATAATCAACCTTTTTTGGTCAACGAATGTCATATCCAAAGGTCTGGCAGAATGGACACAAAATGTATAAACATATCACGAGTATCTCTTATTCTTTTTCCAAATTGAGAGATTATCTGGCTTATTCTTTTTATCCTCCTTTGTTCAATAGCTGCGCGGTTGGGTGGGTGGGTTTAAGTTGTATTATTTATGGACTAATTTACGAATTAAGAAAAGATCAATAGAATTACATAAACTTATAAGTAAATAAGAGTTAAGGATTTCACTTATAAGTAAGAAATCAACTTATAACTAAAAAATCATTTATAGACTAAAAAATCATTTATAGGCAAAAAAAAGTTCACTTATAAGTAAAAATATTCAGCTGTAAGTCCAAGATTGGTGTATTGAGTGAGAGAAGTATACTTACGAGTAAAAAAATAACTTATAAATAATAAAATGCTTATAAAGTTAAAATAATAATTTTAGAACTAAAGTAATTACTTATAAGTAAAAAATCATTTATAAGACAAAATTCACTTAGGGTGCGTTTGATTGCAAGGGTGGAAAATGGGTGGAAAGAAAATGTTTTACAGGGAAAAGATTTGCTTAGAAAATATTTTGCAGGGAAAATGATTTCAAGTGTGTTTGATTGGTATAATTTTCCACCAGGAAAATTTTTAAATTTTCTATTCGTTTGGCTTTGTTTTGCATGAAAATTGTCCATTAAAGTGATATTTTTTTCCACAATTGGTTATAAAATTTGTTTCCATTGCGAAAAAGTAAAAAAAAAAAATCTGAAAAAATAATAATTTTACCATACCGAATACAATTCGTTTGGTTTTGTTTTATATGAAAATTGTCTATAAAAGTGAGAAATTTTTTTACCATTGTGTCTAAAAGAATTTTCAATTACGAAAAAATAAAAAATCAAAATCAAAAATCAAAAATCAAAACATGGAAAATGAAAACCCAACAAAATCCAAAGAGAGTAAATTCAATGATTTGTGAGAAAATAGGCGCGTGAGTGTGTCAGTGAGAAAAGGATTTCCATGGCAAAAATAGGTCATCAAACAGGGAAAAGAGGGCAAGAGGCTAGAAAAGGAAAATGCTTTCCATTTTCTAGGGAAAATGGGTGTATCAAACACACCCTTAAATGTAAAAACATTGCTTAAAAGTAAAAAATTACTTATAACTTAAAAAATAAATTGAAAGTAAAAAATTACTTATAAGCAAAAAATCGATTATATGAAAAAAAAAAAAAAAAATTGCCTTTAAGTAAAAAATGCTATTTATTACTTAATAAGTAAAAAAATCTTATAAGACAAAAATTCTCTTTTGTGTAAAAAATATTGCTTCTAAGTGAAAAATATTACCAGTAACTTCAAAATTCATTTATAGGACAAAAACTCACTTATAGCTATAAAATTTAACTTATAAGTAAAGAAATCACTTACGAGTAAAAAATTTACTTATAATTTATAAGTTTTATTTAAAATTTTTAAAAATTAATTATAAGTAAAAATTTCACTTTTAAGTTAAAATTCATTTATATGTAAACAGGAAAAATTTCTTATGAGTAATTATTAGTAAAAAAGTATTTCTAAATTTTAAAATTTTCTTTGTCTGCACCGTTTTCTAATACGGTGTAGCACCAAAAGCTATATTAGAACAATCCTTCGTAATCCATCTTAATACCATCAACATAATATTAAGGAATAGAATCTCACATCGAATAAATTTTTTTTTTTATATAAGAAAATTATTATAGCATATCACATCGAATAAATATGTGAACATAAACCGACTAATAAAGGATTGAGTTCCTCATCTTAATAAGATTGACATTTTAAGATGAAACTTTAATTCTTAACATTGTATCAGAGTCCATTAAGTTTTAACGAACAATTCGATCCGATTAAAACTCCAAAAGTGAGCATACGGTTTTCAAAATTTCTCTGCTCAAACGAGCCACCATCTTACCGGGGCAGGTTAAGGGATAGAATCTCACATCTAATAAATATGTAAACATAAACCAATTAATAAAGGATTTGATTACTCCTCTTAATAAGGATGAGATTTTTAAGAGGGAACCCCAATTCTTAACACCTAATTCTCTCTTCTAATCAAATACAGCCTACGAAAAGTGCTTAAATTTTTTTTCTAATCAAACAGTTTTCATTCAAAAAATTATTCAAATAGGTGTAAAAGCAATTTCTGAATTTCAGAAGCAGCTTTAGCGCAAACTTTTATCCCACAAAAATATAACCAGGGGAGGGAGTATGTACCATAAATAAAGTCCCATTACTCCATTGGCGTTTTCATTGAATACGAAGTTTCCTCTCCATTCTATTCCAATCAGAAAGGAACTGAAATGCGTGTTGTTTTGACCCTTCAACAAACATCCAAACACCCAATGACGCCACCCATACCTTTGCTTTCTTGGGAATACAAATTTTTTTGTGGCTTTTTCCTTTATTTATTTTTTCTGTCTGAACCCATACATTGTTTTCGAGTATAAAAGGGAGGTATGGGTTACATTTTATTTCACTATTCAAATCCACAGCAAACTCATTTTGGAAGAGTAGAAGATAATGGCAGCTACAGCAACTAGTAGAGGAGCTCAAACCATGAATTCCATGTATTTCAAGTAAGGGTTTACTTTGATTAACAAGTTTGATCGACAAAGACGTGCATTGAACGTCTTTATGGTATGTTAAGGTTCAATCGGAAGTGTGTGTCATATAGAGAGGATGTAGTTACACACATACAAGTTTTCTAGCATATTATAAATATTTATGTTGTCACGCTCAAATGGTGTTGGTGATACTAAAACTCAGGATATTATTTTAGTATATTTTTTAATTGATTAATTTTTCAATGCACGTGTAGGCCAATGTTGAGGAAAGCGTATCATAGAAAAAGTCCAGACATGATAAGTGACACGATCAAATTGAACGGAGAGGAAGTGAAGAACAAGAACATGGTGGCCGAAAATTGTGATGCTACTTGGTGGACTCCGGACTATCGAACTGGAATTTATTACCCTAAGGGGCAAGAGAAGGTGATGGAGGACGTCCCTCAAGATGCCGGTAGGAATTTCGGAGAAATCAATTGGTTTTCTAATCACGAGGATTGTATTTAAATGGTCGTCAAATGATTTTTTTTTTTTTTAAACCAACGTGTATTGGTAATGCGATGATTTGTGAATTGTTAATCAAACGACCTCATTCGTCAACTCTATGTGGTCTATCGAATATTTCCACTACTTTAAACATCTATAGTATCCACTGCTTCAAACTCAAATTCGATTTCTTTCCATACCTCATAAGCGACGCTTCTACAAAGAGTATTACACCCTTGATCGAGAAAGATCGATTGCTTGTTAACCGCCATGAATTGTACTCCACAATTTTTATTTCTCGCACCACTTTTCATTGCATTTAAGGTTCTTAATCTTTGCTCATTATAGTACTCATATCCTTAATGATTTTCATATCATTCTTATTAATCAGTTAACACATTTTGTATTTGATAATAATTTTATATTCAAAAATTCGTTGAAATAGCTAAAACAATTTATTTTCTCATCATATTCTTAAAAAATAAATAAATAAAAAGTATTTTTTCCTCATTTCAAAGCATGAAAACAAAACATTTTGAAATAAATCATCATTAAAGACGAGAAGCATAAATTAATGGAAAGCTAAAGATAAGAAATGATGGAAAAAAGTTAAGAAAATAATTATTACAATGAACAAAGATTTAGAAGTTTAACTGCAATTAAAATGTAGTCAATCAAATAAAAATTGTGGTGGCAATATAACCACCAATTAATTAATTATTAATGTAGTTTATACTTTACATTTATACCACTTACATTAAAGGATAATTAAGTCAAGATAAAAAAAAAAAAAAAGAGTTATTCTTCTTGTACATCAAGTGCTATATAAGGGTGTCCATAATGGACACACGGCACCCTCCCATTGGATGGAGTGCCGACCCCACCAACCATCCCTCCAATGAGGAGGCGTCGAGTGTCCATTATGGACACCCTTATGTAACATCTGATGTACCTGTAGCATCACTAAAAAAAAAAAACCATCTTAGAATACATATTGGTTAATTTTATTTTATAATATAGATTTAAAGGTTTTTTTTCTCAAGTATCTTAATTTATATTTCGTCTCTAATCTTTTCCTCCTGCATTTCACCATTCTTATATAAAAATGTACATTAGTATAGAGTAAGGAAATGCCGATTCACCATTCCATTATTAGAGAATCTTCTTCGTCTTCATCTTGGTCTTCGTCTCCTTTTTATGTATAACTATTGATTGAAAAATGCCATTTATGTGAAGTAGCAGGTTAAACTGGGCCAAGTATTTTTCAAGGTAATTTCTAGGAAACATAGATTCTTGAAATCACATAACAGGGTCAAGAAAGCCCAAAGAAATATCTTTTCTAAAAACAGTATCATAATCCAGCATAATTTACCGATGGAATTTCCATTAGGGAGTGAAAACGAGAATGTCCTTGTATCAGATGACTTGTATGCCGAAGAATTACAACTCCAAGAGGCTCTCGAGGCCTCAATCTCATTAAGCAATCTTCAGATATCTTGCTTGAGAGAGGCTGAATCATCACGATATTTCTGTGATATTTGCAGGGATGAGAAAGAAAACCACGAGATGTTCAAAACTATGACATGTTTTCACTCCTTTTGCACTGATTGCACTGGAAAACATGTCAAAACACAGATTGAACTGAATAGTTACCCTGTTACATGTCCAGGTTTCAACTGCCAAAGCTTTTTGGAACCAGACTCTTTCAGGTACATCGTAATTTTTCTTTATAGTTTGAACCATATAGTGTTTTCTCTTCGTAATTCTTAAGATTAGAAATAAAACCGATACAAATTGTCAAAAAGAAGAATCCCTTTGGTAAGTTGACCCGGAGAACGAGTCTTTTCTTCTCGGGGCTGAGGAGGCTTTGTCAAAGCAATAACGAGCTGATCTTGGGGATTTGCAGGTCTATCATTTCAGCAGATTTGATTGATCGTTGGGAGGCAGGACTGACTGAATCAACAATACCTATTTCTCAAAAATTTTACTGTCCTTACAAAAACTGCTCAGCCATTTTGCAGAATGACAACGGTGAAGAAGAAATCATTAGGGAATCCAAATGTCCAGAATGCCAGCGCCTCTTTTGTGCACAGTGTAAAGTCCCTTGGCATCCCGGATTTAAGTGCACAGAGATTCAGAAATTCAATGAAAAGGAAAGAGATGAAGCAGATCTGTATATGCGCAAACTGGCCAAGAAAAAGAAATGGCCTAACTGTCCCAATTGCAACTACATTGTGGAGAAGACTGAGGGCTGCATACACATCACTTGCAAGTTAGTTTCCTAAACTTTCACAAATCGAAAGCAAATTGCACAGAAGGCAAATTTAAGTTTATTCGCTTATCGTTGTTAATGTCCGTTTAACATTAAACAAGTACTCGGTGATGCATTCCATGAGGCACCTCACTCGATGTTATCACGTTTATGGTCAATCTGAATTAGTGAAGTAAGTTGGATGGTCGGACTCAAACAAATTAACATTAGGTAACCGGCTTGTTGGGAATTAATATAGCAATTCAGACACCAAAGTCTCAGTTCACCAGAGTTAAAAAACATGCTCAAGACCAGAATCAATGTAATGATAGAATTCAATACATGCACCAGAAATCAGAATAGAATGTAGTAATTAAACATATGCCATAACCCTTTCTGAATACACATAAACCATAGATCCCAGAACCTAGAATGCAGTATGTACCATAGCATTTACAGAGAAATATATATATATAGGCAACAGAACTGAAACAGAGAACATAAAACCAGATAAAACTGGACAGAACTTTACTCCCCTTTGTTCGTCCGAAGCTCCAGTTCGTCTTGCTGTTTCGGCTGCAATGTAGGCTCAGGAACAGCCTTCCACTCCTTGCAAATCACCTTCCAGAGAGAGCTAGAGAACCGGCTAGAACATCCCCTCACTTGGCTTGGATCATCGATCAAGAGATCTCCCAAAATAGCCAAGATTCCTACCAACAATCAAACCTAAAGCCAACAGAGAAACCAACACCCTTTGCCACTATTTCAGGCCAAAGAGAACACCAAGATTTCTTCAATCAAATGGGCTACTAGGTGAAGTAGAGGAAAGGTGAAAATCACACAGAAGAGAGAACCGACCAGAGAGCAGGGAGAGGTATTTTCAAAGAAGAGGGAATCGTATATAGGAAGCCAAAACCCACGTGAAGTGGTGCCAAAAGTCAAGCTAAGAAAATATCTCAAGCAAGATCAAATCCTAGCCATTGATCTCAATCCAATGGTCAAAATAGAAACTGGCCCATATGTGTTAAGAGAACCACATAGGCCCAATTAAGCCCACATTCTTCACCTTGGTTCTCGTGACACACTCTCTCGGTTGCGAATTGCACATGGAAGGACTGTTCATCATCATCGCCCACTACCTGCAAGAAAAATTAATCAATATCAATATTCAACAAAGATAAGCATAATTTAAATTTACCTGCAGGTAGAATTTTTGTTCCCACATCAGAGGGATTCCCATCAGTATGAATCTTAACAAGTTCGACTTCACCTTGAGAAAGCTTCTCACGTATAAAATGATACTTCACCTCTATATGTTTGGATCTCTCATGATAAACAGGGTTCTTACTAAGTGACAACGCACTCTGACTATCCATAAACATAATAGGTATATCATGCATGAAGTTCAATTCTTTTAAGATTCCCTTTAACCACATACATTCCTTAACCGCCTCGGTTATGGCAACGTATTCGCCTTCAACAACAGAGTCACTAAAGGTTGCAAACAGATTTCCAAGTTATGCAATTATCACCTAGGGTAAAGAAGTAAGCGGTAGTTGATTTCCTATCGTCTCTATCACCAAAGAAAGTCCGAATCAACATAACCCTTAAGAGTCAACTCCTCAGATCTTTTCTCATACACTAAGCCTAGATTTAAAGTCCCAACCAAATACCTTAATAACCATTTCATACCCGCCCAATGCGGCTTACCAGGGTTGGACATAAATCTACTTAGAAGACTGATGGAAAATGCAAGATCAGGTCTGGTAGTAATCATAGAAAACATGACAGAACATATGGCATTAGCATACGGAATATTTTCCATCTCTCTTAATTCAGATTCGGATTTAGGCGAATGATCGCGTGAAAAATTCATATGGCTAGCAAGAGGCACATTAACAATTTTACTGTCTTTCATCCCGAATTTAGTTACAACTTTGTTCAAGTACGCTTCTTGTGAAATTGTTAACTTGTTCTTAGCCCTATCCCTTGTTATCACCATCCCTAAGATCTTTCTAGCATTCCCTAAATCCTTCATATCAAATTCCGATTTCAAAAGATCTTTTAGTTCATTAATTTGAGCCTTGCTAGATCCAGCTAATAGCATATCATCAACATAAAGCAACAAGTAGACTTCACAATCGCTCTTTATGTCATTAAAATACAAGCAAGCATCAAATTTACTTCTTTTAAACCCTATCTTCAGTACATAGGCATCAAACCTCTTGTACCATTGTCTTGGGCTCTGTTTCAGCCCGTACAAAGATTTCTCTAACCTGCACACATACTCAGACTTACCTCTAGCCACAAACCCTTGTGGTTGGCTCATGAAAATATCATCTTCCAACTCTCCATGTAAAAACGCAGTTTTTACATCAAGTTGTTCGAGTTCCCAATTGAATTGAACAACAAGAGCCAACATCAGTCTGATAGTCTTGTACTTAACCACGGGTGAAAATATCTCATTATAGTCCACACCCTCTCTTTGAGTATAACCCTTAGCCACTAATCTCGCCTTATACCTCACAGAATCATTAGGGCTTAAACCTTCCTTCAACTTGTAAATCCACTTACATGGAACTAATTTCTGATCTTTAGGTTTCTTAACAAGTTTCCAAGTTTTGTTATCACTCAAAGATTTCATTTCTTCCCCGCATAGCTTTTATCCAAGCTGCATTAATTTCCATTAATAGCTTCTTTATAACTAGCAGGGTTCTATCTGCTCAAGAACTTCACTTGAAACTAATGCAAACTCAAATGGGACTTAGATTCGTACCTGTGGTTCGGCCTAATCCGCCGTCTCGCCCTATCCCTAGTGAGTTGATAATCTTGATTAGGTGGCCGATCATTAAAATGTTCAACTTCAACTTGTTCAAGGTTATCTTGAGGTTCAACAATTGCCTCCAGTTCAATTTCACCTCGCTTGTGTTCGTCGTGATGTGTGTGGTCATCATTATCATCATTCCTAGGTGTTTCCGTGAATTAAGATTAGTCGGCCTTCACCTCATCACCGAACACCTCTCGCCTCGCATTTGTTAGCTTCATCGTTGCTTTAGACATGGCATTTCAAATTCATTAAAGACCACATTCCCGCTATTAATAATCTTAATGCCTTGAACCCCTAAAACCCACAACCTATAGCCCTTCACACCCTGGATACCCTAACATCACACACTTGACCGCCCTCGACTCAAGTTTCCCTTCGTATTGATGTGCAAATGCAAAGACATCCAAACACCCTCGATGACTCGCATTTGGAGGCTCCCCGTCCACATCTCCCGTGGGGTCTTAAAACCTATACCGGGACAAACGACCTATTAATCGATAAGTCATGTACTAGCAAATTCTTCACTTAAAACCCTTTCGCAAGGCCCGAGCTAATTAACATACACCTAACTTTGTTCATTATGGTTCTATTCATTCTCTCGTAGACCCCATTTTGTTCGTGTATTTAATCTGCTCGTGTCTTGTTATCCCTTTCTCGCTACGTAAATTGTCAAATTCGAAATTGCGTAATTCAAGCCCATTATCGATTCTAATGTTTTAAGTTTCTTTTCTAACTCGATTCTCAACCGACTTTAACCGTATTCTCGAATTTCCCAAAAGTTTCCGACTTAGCCTTAAGAGGATAAATCCAAACTTTTCTTGAGTAATCATCCACTAAGAACAAGAAGTACTTACTTCCACCAAATGTGGAATGCTTCTCAGACCCCATAGATCAAGATGAATGTAGTCCAACGGATTACCGGTCCTACGAGAGCTAGCTTCAAAGCTAACCTTGTGAGATTTACCCAAAACACATGTTTCACAAGTCCATTGATTCAATATCATCTTTTCCAAGCAATTTTTGATTACTTAAAGATTTTAGCCCCTTAAACCCAATGCACCCATTCTCGTTACGCCAAAGTTCGGTTTTGTTTTTACCGACAAAGAAGAAGACTTGAATCAGGTGTTGTTTCAGTGTTGCCCTCTAGATAGTACAGCCCATTCCTCTTGGGTCCTTTCATAACTATCAGAGATCCCTTAAAAATTTTCAGAACGTTATTCCCGGACTTAAAAGTATATCCCTCATCTTCAAGAGTACCTAAGGAAATGAGGTTCCTCTTTAAATTAGGGACATACCTAACCTCCCTGAGTTTCCTGACAACCCCATCGTACATCCTGATGGCAATGTCACCAACTCCAACCACATTCTGAGAATTGTTATCTCCCATGTAGACCTTCCTAGACTCAATCTCTCAATAGTTATAGAACCAAGACCTTTCAGGGCACATGTGAAAGGTGCACCCCGTGTCTAGGATCCAATTGTTATCAAATTCCCCCTCAGACACATTTAGGACATGTAGACTATCAAATTCAGAAACGACAGCAGCATTGTTTTGATCAGTGTTATTTAATTCTCTCTGTTTCTTCTTCCAGTCAAAACAATCTTTCTTAAAATGTCCTAACTTTCCACAGTTATAACATTTTTTACCACTTTTGTCTTTTGATTTCGATCTCATTTTAGACTTTCCCCTTCCCTTTTTGTTATGGAAATTAAATTCTTTCTTTTCGGTTCTCCCCCTAACAAATAAGGCTTTTCTTTTACATTTGTTCTCCAAGTATCTCTTTCGCTCAAGTTCCATCGATTTCAACGCATCTATCACAATAGCCTGTGAGAGTATCCTCGCCATATTTAATTACATTTCGAATTTCTTTATATGATTCGGGCAATGAATTTAAACAATATGACAAATAAATCTCATCGTCGAACTTCTTATCATTATGAGCCGACTTTTCACAATTATGCTAAAATCGCTCAAATTCCCTCTAAATCCTTCCCCGGGTCCATCTTAAAACTAAATGCTTTTTCTAACCGTATAAATCTTGTTAGGCAAAGTCTTAGTCAAGAATAAGGCATCTAAGGCAAATTCATAATGTTCTAGCATCTTTAGCATGATCAAGTTGTCTAATGATGTTATCAGATAAGTGCAAGATTATGGAGCTATATGCAATTTCATTCATGTCCTCGATTTCATCAGATTTAGCTTTTAACTTGTCATAAAAAGTCAAAGGATCATCGAGAGCTTTAGCAACTCTCTGTTGGACCAAAATGGTCCTCATTTTCTGTTTCCAAATTGAGTAGTCCCCATTTCCATCGAATTGCGATAATTCGACCCTCGAACCCATACTAGATTCTGTAAAAGGATGGCTCGTACTCATGGACGGAACATAAAAGGTTTTGAAAAAAATATTTTCTAGATGATCAACACACAATATGAATGCAGAGTTAAAATCGATGTCCAAAACTGAAACACAACAACGAATCAATCCGATCACTTAAACTTCGATGTGATGTGTGTGCCGGTGTGATTCAAACTTAGGCAATGCTCATGTATATAATGCGTATAAGCGTGCCAAGCATAAATGGTAAAAGTACCAAACTTAACCTATCGGAGAGTTTGGAATAATCTTACCAAACTACCGTTGAAAAACAAGAATAATATACCACCAACCCTCGAGGTCGATCAAGCCCCAAGCTCTTAATCACCCAATCCACTAACCAACATACACGAAAAATAACCAATAATCGCATCGAATTAGAAACCCTAAAATGCCCAAAACAAGAACCCTAATTAACAGATCAAATGAAGGATGCAATAAACCCTAGATCCAAAATCTAGCTCGATACCGCATGTTGGGAATTAATATAGCAATTCGATAATTAAAGTCTCGGGCCACCGTAGTTAAAAAACATGCTCAAGACGTAATCAATGTAATGATAGAATTCAATACATGCACCGAAATCGTAATAGAATGTAGTAATTAAACATATGCCATAACCCTTTCTCGAATACACATAAACCATATATCCTTAACCTAGAATGCAAGATGTACCATAGCATTTACAGAGAAATATATATATATAGGCAATGAATCGAAACAGAGAACATAAAACCGTATAAAACCGATTTAACTTTACTCCCCTTTGTTTCGGGCCGGTTCGTCTTGTCGTTTTGCCGCAATGTGCTCGGGAATGAACGACCTTCCACTCCTTGCAAATCACCTTCCGGAGAGCTAGAGAACCGGCTAGAACATCCCCTCACTTGGCTTGGATCATCGATCAAGAGATCTCCCGAAATAGCCAAGATTCCTACCAACAATCAAACCTAAAGCCAACAGAGAAACCAACACCCTTTGCCACTATTTCAGGCCAAAGAGAACACCAAGATTTCTTCAATCAAATGGGCTACTAGGTGAAGTAGAGGAAAGGTGAAAATCACACAGAAGAGAGAACCGACCAGAGAGCAGGGAGAGGTATTTTCAAAGAAGAGGAAATCGTATATAGGAAGCCAAAACCCACGTGAAGTGGTGCCAAAAGTCAAGCTAAGAAAATATCTCAAGCAAGATCAAATCCCAGCCATTGATCTCAATCCAATGGTCAAAATAGAAACCGGCCCATATGTGTTAAGAGAACCACATAGGCCCAATTAAGCCCACACGGCTGGTAAGTTGAGTGGCCACTATTAAAAAATTTCCACATTATGTCCTCTGTATATAATTATGAGCATGTTTGATCCCCTTTTTTCAGAAATAATGCATTTTGGAATAGTTTTTTTGATGAAAAATGTGTATATGCAAAATAAGAAAAAGTTTTGAATTTACGTGCAATACTATTTTATTGAAGAATGTATGGTTCGTTAAAATAACTATAAAAGAGATAAATGGATTTTGAAAATAATAAGAACCAAACAAGGGCTATATATACTTCTTCCGTCCCATAAAGATATGTTTGCTTTCCTTTTTCATTTGTCCCAAATTACAAGTTACTTTCCTCGTTGAGAGTAGAATTGATTTCTTCGTTTTCTAAGTAAAATTTATTGTTCCAACTATATTACTTACAATTTCTTAATCTGTGTAAAAATGGAAGCAAGTTTATCTTTTTGGACGAAGGTATTATTTATTTTCCTGACTGTCACACTCACAGTTGTGGATTTGAGTTCTGCTACACCTGTGGATTAAAGTGGAGTGAGAGTAACCACTGGAACACTTGCCAGAGAGGGTGATATAACAAAGTTTGATCATGAGAGACTGCACTTGTTTTCCAGATCGATCGAGTAACTTGAATCGGTTAATTTTCTACCTTCTTTCATTTGCCAGAGGTCAAGTCATGTCTCCCTTTCAATACATGTTTCATTTTATTCATGAAAAGAGAATGTATCTTTTGCTGATTGTGTCGTTTGGATTGGTTAATTTTTCTTCTTTATTTTCGTCAACTGGTTGGACTTAGAAAACTCAAAAACTTTAAGGCCCTGTTTGATTGCAAATTTTTCCGTGAAAAATGTCACATTCGAGAAAAATGAATTCCACTTTGACCGTTTGATTGCAACGTGAAAATGAAAACCAAATTCCAAGGTACGATCACTTTAAACTGCATTTTATTTTTTTTTAATGGAAAAAAAATTTCTATGAATTTGGTTGGTATATTTTTATTTTTCAACTAATATGAAATTAAAATTTCTTTTCACATTTGCCTATCAAACGGACCCTAATTAACATCAATGGTAAGAATCAGTCTGCAGTTTCTTGTGTGTGAGTCGGAGACTGCTTATGCTGCTACAGCTTCTATTAATCAGAGATGAGAGCAGATAGTGCAGACCAATCGATTATCGATATCAGATTCTAGATAACCAACAAATAATATCTTGGGTAAAGTTATTCAAACAAGGTCGGTGACAAAAAAAAAAGGTGTGTGTCAACACTTACTTGGGTAAATTTTTTTTACTGTCGAATAATTGAATGACACGTAACCCACCTATTTTTATACCTGTAACCGATCCCATTTTTATACCAAAACTAATATCTTTATATAGAAAAACTCAGTGTCAAAGTTAATGTTACAGACAGATTAGAAAAATACAATCGAATTTTTTTTTTGCTTTTATGGCTTCATGCGCACCAACGTCAAATCTTTCATGTGAACTGATCAACATAATGTTACTAGCAGTAGCACTTTATGCAGAATTCACCTTTAAAAATCTATATGTAGATGAAGAGTGCTTCAAGTCTTTACAAAAGTAGAGAGCAATAAGAGATTCACAAGTCATATTTACAATCTATCGCTTTCACAAAGACATCAAATCCCCATTTTCCTGTTTGGGCATCTTCTATTGAAAATAGCCGTTTCCAAGTCGCTCTATTACGGGTGTCCTCCATGATGAAATGTCCGTGTTGATATCTCATTGTTGTGATCACCTTTTCTTAGGGCTGTAAGCAAAAACCGTCAAATCGAAAAATCGAATCGAAACCGCAATTTGGAAACCGACGGTTTGGTGCCACGTGGACCTGTCAACGAAATGGTTTTGAACCAAACCAAACCGGTCAAAAACGGTTTGGTTTAGATTTGAGAATTTTTATTATGGTTTGAAACCAAACCGGACCGGCGAAAAATATATAAAATAAAAAAATAAAAAATTGATTTTTTTTGAAAATTTATCCAAAATTTCAATGTTGTAAAATTGAATAATTTTGTCATTTTGTAGGTATTTTTATTAATTTCTAATTTCCTATTGATTATTAAGATTTACGACCCGCTCAAACTTAATTATATATAAAAAAAAAGGCCCAAATTTGAAAGAAGTAGTACTAAACAGCTCAATCCAAGTCTATATACTCATAAGTAGGGCTGTAAGCAAAAACCGTCAAACCGGAAAACCGAACCGAAACCGCAATTTGGAAACCGGCGGTTTGGTGCCACGTGGACCCGTCAACGAAATGGTTTTGAACCAAACCAAACCAGTCAAAAACGGTTTGGTTTAGGTTTGAGAATTTTTATTATGGTTTGAAACCAAACCGGACCGGCGAAAAATATATAAAATAAAAAAATAAAAAATTGATTTTTTTTGAAAATTTATCCAAAATTTCAATGTTGTAAAATTAAATAATTTTGTCATTTTGTAGGTATTTTTATTAATTTCTAATTTCCTATTGATTATTAAGATTTACGACCCGCTCAAACTTAATTATATATAAAAAAAGGCTCAAATTTGAAAGAAGTAGTACTAAACAGCTCAATCCAAGTCTATATACTCATAAGTCACAACCCTAATCTTCCAATTTCCATTTCTCTCACTTGCAACTCGTTGGTCGCAGCCTCCTCCCCGCGGCGCCTCCTGGTTTCCCCCAAATCGTCAACGCCCTTGAAATCTCGAACCTCCCAGTTGCCGATAGTGTACGTTCGCCAGTATTATTAGACTATTTCAAGTTCTTGCATATTTATTTGAACGTGAGTAAGGCTTAAAATTGAAATTTTGTCACTTTCTAGTTCAAATTTGTTTACATTTTTATTGATCGTGAGTAAGGCTTAAAGTTGAAATACGGGCTATCAACTGCTCAAAAGACATTTGTTTACATACAAGATAATATGTATAATTCCTTGTTAAATTGTAGAAGATGAAGGTGAATATATATAGTGGAATGGGGGAGAAAAAATATTTGCAGCTTGTCTTTTGGAAACCATTATTAGATGGATCCGTGTCTTAATTCTTTTTTTTTCCAATTTGCTAATTAAATTTTTTTTTGTATATGAAGGACAAAATTGATCATGAGTTCTGTGACTTCTTGAGTATGTGAATGTTTCTTCCTTTTGCTAGTTCTGTGAGTTTTGTAACAAAATTTGATGTTTCTTGAGTCTGTGATAAAATTAATTCGTTTATTCCTTTTGCTAGTTGAAAAGTGACATTATTATGCTTTTTTGGACCTTATATTTATTTAAGTGGACTTGTATTTTATCTTTATCATAAAGTATTATCCTAAAACATCAAAAGGGTGAATAAAAAACTATGCTTTAGTTTATTGTGATTTTACTTTTATTTTGTTATTATTTAAATTTATAGTAAATATATTTAGTTTGTTTTAGATTTATTTCTAATAAGATATAAATATATATTGAATTAATGGCATAAAAGTAGATGCTAGACAGGAAAAAAATATACGCGAAACCGGCGGTTTAAAACCGGACCAAACCGTTGGATTTAGGTTTGTGTTTTTTTCAAACCGGTCAAAACGATTTGGTTTAGGTTTGAGTTTTTCTCAAACCGGTCAAAACGGTTTGATTTGAAAATTGTCAAAAATCGCAAAAACCGGACCGCTTACACCCCTACCTTTTCTAACTGGGTTGTCCATTAGCTCATCTTCTAATGAAAATGGCCCTTTCCAGTTCGCTTATTCCTGGGTGTTCTCCCGGATATAATGTCAGCATTGTTACAAACATTTCGAATAGAAATCAACTTCGCAACCAGTTCACGCTGAGGGCACTTAAAACTGCTTATAAGCTGCTATCAAACTCAAGTTGGTCAGAGCATTGGATTCTTGTAAGAACCAACATATTAGATCCTTAAATAGAAAAATCATTTTTTGCTAAAATTTGGGGAAGATTATTTTACCGAAAATTGCAGAGAAACATGAAATCGTTTGGAAAGCCAGATCAAAGATGCAACATATCAAGCTGAAGATATCATTGAATACCATAATTCAAGTCGAATACATTTAGAATTGGAAGTTTCTTCAAGCAACTGATTTATGCTGGCAGTCCAAAACCTTGTTCGGGCAACCAGGAATCATGTTTTAGGGCACAAATGTGGTGACTTGGAGAAAGAAAGTGATACACGAAATTGATTGGGTTACAGGACAGGTGTGCGTTGAAGGATCTAATACTAAAGAATTATTTGCTTCTGGTTCATCAAGACTTGAATATGAAGGGATATCTATGGCGGGATTTGATGATGACTTGATCCAAATCATGGTTGGCTCATTGGCAACAATTGAAACTCCAAATCATCCCAGTTATTGGGATGGGAGGCATTGGTAAGACTACTCTTGCTAGAAATCTTTAAAATGATCTTTGTGTAGTTCATCACTGCGATACTCTTTCTTGGATTTTATCTCAGGATTATCGAGTGAAAGAAACTCTTCTAGTCGGCTAGTCCATGGTTCTTACTGATGAAAAAACAGCCAGAGACTATTGAAGAATTAATTTGTAGCAGTGATGGACAGTGCAGAAAACCAGGCAACGGTCTGCAGCCAAGAGAGTACCCAGGAGAAAATTTGAGATTGAGTTTGGCCAGCAAAATCTTGCAAATTATCATCCTACAAGAACAATGTAAAACACAAGTGAGGGATTGCTTCAGCATGCAATTCACATAAGGGCATAGATCATAATCAATAACAGACAATTTTGATTAGATCCATATTGTTATAAATATTAATTTTTAGTTATACTTAATTTTCAAAGCATCTAAATTTTCTATCAATCCATCGTAGTACAACAATAATAACAAAATAAATCCACTTTGCGACGGGATGCAACCAATAGACCACATAAACTCAAGCTTGACTTCAGTCACCTCATACACAACAAAAAGAAACAAGACCGAAATAAGTCAGTTATATTCAGGAATGATATCCTAGGGAAGTTTACAACATGATTACGGGTATTGTTGTGGATTTTTATGTAATTTTTAGATAAAAAATGAGGTTCTCTAATACAAGGCCATAAGCATGGTTAGATTTAACACTTAACCAATCCTCTTATTCAATGGGAAAAAAATTGAAAAAATAACTGGTTCGCATGTGCATCCACTAGTATATAGAACTACAAGAAAATATAGAGGAAATAAAGCAAAAATTGCACTCCAAACTACAAAATATTTGAAGTTCAACAGCATTGGGAATTCAAGATTTACCCTGATCCTTTTATCTTAATTTTACTTTCCTTGATTCATTCAAGATCAAGAAAGTTGTAGTTTTTAGGCAGAAAGGAGCTTTTACCTTTGAAGGCAAAGTGCAAGTGCAGAAGCCATTCCACGGTTGTACCAGTTCAGGATTTTCGTCATGAGCACCGAAATGGATTACTTCAAGCTAGTACCCCAAAAGATCTTTACCAATGTGAAGCAGTAGCTAAGAATCAGTCACTGAAAATGGATATTGTCCGACTCCAGTGCTCTAGATCTGCCCACTCAATATGAAGGAGTTCTAGTTTACAGACTTCCCTTTCCATTAAATCCCCTTCTGGCCTTCGGGAAGGCATTAATTTGCAGTTTGGGCATCTCAAGGTTCTCATTTGAACCGACTTTCACCAAGAGTAGTCGTACCATGCTTCCCGTCCCAAAAACTAGGATGATTTGGAGTTCCGATTGCTGCCAAAAACCCAACCCATTACTTGAATCAACTCATCATCAAACACCGCTATATTTTCCTCAGAAAAGGCTTGTTAAACCAGGCAAAGAATCCCTTAGCAAAACCTTTAACCGACACCTGTCCTCATCCCCTCTGTAATCGAATCAGTTTCTGCTGATATCCATGCCCTAAAAGACGATTCCTTCTAGCAGAAATCAGATTTTGAAGAGCATACATCAATTGATTGAAGAAAATTTCCAATTTTGTAAGAATCTGACTCGAAACATGGGATTCAACGATATCATCTACTTGATATGCTGCATCCTACTCTTTCATCGCTACTATTTTCTGAAAAATAAAAAAAAAAACTTCTACAGATTCTAGAGATAAACTGAGATCTGCCCTAATGTCTACATAAGCAAAAATATATCAGCACAAGGCATCTCGGCTCTATCCTCTCCTTAAATAAGACGGCTACGCGGTTATAGAAAAATCCGTAAGCCCGAACCCTAAAATTACGCAAATACAATTGCGTAAATGTCCATCACCTTCGCCTTTAATGTGAAAATGTGTCCCTAATATTGTTTTCTTGACATTAACATTCCTATATAGTGTATTATGTGCAGTTGGTTCTTTTTTTATTTTAGAAAAAGACCAACGTGCCCTGAACTTGAACTGGGAAAATTAGCACTTAGGTCCTTCCATTTAGAAAAAGTAAAAATATGTCTCAGCTTTATTTCAAAATATTGGTTATAGCATACTAAATATATTATTATAATTTAAAATGTTCAGAAGGGAAAAAAGTTAAATTATAGTGCTTTAAATTAGTGTAATACTCATGGGCGGATCTAGGGAGTCCTGGGGGACAAATGCCCCCGACTTTTGAGATTTTTTTTTTATAAAATCGTATTTGGTGTCGATTAAAATTTTAATTTTAATCTAAATCAAAGTTAACAATTAATTTTAATAATATATTTCATGGAATCCATAACTGTTTAACTTTTATCAAAATTTACTAAAAAATTTGATTTTAATCTCCACTAATAAAGGCAAAATCACAATAAATTTGAATTACGATAACATGATAATTTTAAAAATTCTCCACGCGATATACGCTAATCGAATTTACAAATTGCTTATAGCATGTCAAAACTTATTTTGAGAACTACATTATGGGCATATCGAATAGTCCAAACAGATATCGAAAATAGTTAAAAATACGTTATCCCATTTAAATTCATTAACATTTATTATTTTTATATGAAATATGACATCAAAAATTTTCGAAATTTTACATCTGAAAAAGTTATATCCCATGTAAATTTTCGAATGTAAAATTACATGGGATATGATTTTTTTAGACGTAAATTTTCAATTGTAAAATTTCTCCCAATTTCCTTGTAAGTTCTATTGTGCCTCCTAACTTTTATGTTTTGGGTCCGTCCCTGGTAATACTTTGTGATGTAAAAATTTTGAATAAAATTTCAAATAAATAAATAACAAAATGAATTATGTAATTTTATAACTTTTAATCAATTTTATTGTATTTTTATTCAAGTGTTATTTATTTTGCTTTATCTAACTAAAAAGAAAAGAGGCACTTTTCTAACTACTGTTCACAAGCTGGTGGCTTCACGGCTCCGTCCAGCCGTCCACTGAAGCCGAGCCGTTCCCTGAAGCCGATTGGAAGTCTCAATTGGGTTAAAAAAAATAGGGCTTCACTTGTCGTGTTTCCAGAAAATTCATTGTCTTCCTTTCGTTTCTTTTCAAAACGCAAGGGTTTTCGTTACTGTAGCAGCCGCCGCCGTGACACCGCCATCGGCCCTGAAGAAGTCGCTTGTCTTCCCCCAATCGTCGGCCTCAGACCTAGACCGACGTGCTTCATCTTCTCTACCTACTGACTCCTCGCGTCCACGCAGCGGTACGGCCATCACATAACAAATCCAACAATCACTTTGGCTTTTTGGATTAAGATTTGGTATCACTTGCTCTCTAATTCATATCCTTGGTCAAACCATAAAGATTCAACCAAAGTGAAATCTTTAATAAAAGGTAAGTAATTTGGTTTTCTTTTGTGGCCTGTTTGTTGTACGGTTTTATATATTTGAAGGTTGTAGATGAAGTGTTTGTTAAAAGAATTCGAAGGGTGTTCTTATCCTGAAAACCGTTCTATACTTTTCTTAGTTTTGAATCTTTTGATGTTTCGAATTTTATGTTTGCAGTCACTTTGAAGCCCGTCCAGTTTTCGAGGATCTAAATTCATTGAAAACGGTTTGCATCAAACATTTACTTGTACTGCGTGCAATTTTATCATTGTAGATTATATTCAGGGCTAAGCTGATCAAACAAATTAGCTGAATCTGATTCATTTGTCAATTCCCCTGCTAAGTGAAGAACAGAACAGTCTGGGCAAAAAATATTTTTAATTTTCATGACATAATATATATCGAAGTATTGGCAACCTGTGTACTTTCTATATTAATCCGGGAAAAAAGGTGTCGAATTTTTGGCGCATTTAAACAAAGTGATATTAGGTAAGACTGAAAAAGAAATAGGAGATGAAAAGATGTCAAAGGAGTTGTCTGCATCATTATATCATGCTCAATCATTGAACATATCCTTAGGTAAAGTTGTATATCATACATAGATGTTCTATTACACAATCTAAATTTTAACATCTTCTCTTAGTTTGTTGTATAACCCTTGTAAGAGTGTTTGATCTGATTCTATACAAATTTGATCTGATTCTATACAAAGTGATATTAGGTAAGACTGAAAAAGAAATAGGAGATGAAAAGATGTCAAAGGAGTTGTCTGCATCATTATATCATGCTCAGTCATTGAACATATCCTTAGGTAAAGTTGTATATTATACATAGATGTTCTATTACACAATCTAAATTTTAACATCTTCCCTTAGTTTGTTGTATAACCCTTGTAAGAGTGTTTGATCTGATTCTATACAAATTTGACTAGAACCCTTAAATTATACAAGATTTATTTGTGAGCAACTGGGAGAGTGGATTTCTCGACATCTTAAAATTGTCTCTTGGCACAGATAGAGAGCAATAATTTAAGTGAAATTGCATTTAGGAATAGAAATACAGTGTAGTTATTTATCACGCTTCTTCAAAAATATATTTTGCTTACCATGATTAATATAGATGACTATATCTAATAAGCAAATTGTTATTCTATTTTGGTAATTGTGTGCTTTTGTATTCAGCTTGTACAGACTTCTGTGAAATGCATAATTATATACCAAATATATGCTGAGATTATGAAACGAGTACTTTAAGCATGAATATGAATGAGAATGTGGGTCATTTCTTTAAACTTTTTCTATGATATTGAATTCATTTGTGTTTATACGTTTCCAATTTACACAGGGAACATATAATTTGAAATGAAGTAGAAAAATGGCTTCAGTGTCTAAGAAAAATAAAAGACGAAAAGAAGTGTGCATTGACAGTACTAAATTAGATATCAACATATCGATGCCGAAAAGAAAATCTCAACGTTTTGTTCAATTGGAAGGTATGTATATCTAACAACGAGGAAACATATTGGTAATGACATTTTGAAATATATTATTTTCGCATTCTCTTGTGACTTGTGTCAGTTTCTTCTTTTATATATATATATATATATACTTTTTTATTTCGATAACTAAACGTATGAACTATTGTGCTCTAATACTACATTTTTTGCTTATTGAACATCTTGCTGTAGTACACATTATTTATTTTTGCAAGAAAACGTATTTTGAATGAAAATTTTTCCCCCTATTTTTTTTCTTTATTTTTTAAAGCTAAGTTTTCTTTAAAAAATTATACTATTTTGTGTTTACCATACAAAATCATAGATTTTTGGTACTGATTTTACCCTTGTTGCTTACACAATTTTTAGACAATGTTGATGTATTATTTCTTTCATCTTGTGTAGCTTTAACATCTGAAACAGTTTCACAAAATGAGAATTTCGCAACTGTTGGTGTGACCAAATCAGATTCAAGTACATTTTTTCCTGATTGCGAAAATGAAGCAGGTAATAAAATGTTTAAATTATTTATATTGATTACATATAGCATTTCATAGTGAAAAAATCATGTTTTAGTTATATTTATGAATATGAGTTCTTTATCATGTTCAATTTATGTTGAGTATATTTTTTGCTTATTTCTTAACATGTTCATATAAGATCATTTCATAAGGATGTCAAATTGCTAAAATCAAGTGCCTCATTTAAAGAAAGTTTGTTTGTCATCTATTTGTAATGTTCTCATTTTTCTATTCAACTTCGTTATTATGTTTTTTATATTTTTTGTTATACAGATACTTCTAACCATTAAGATTTTGTTGGTTTATTTGAAACTGTTGAGAATTATTATAAAGATGCAGATAATGATACACAAAAAGAAGTAAAAATAAGTTTCATCTATTATATCTCATGAAATGAATTCCTTTTTAATTTTTATTTAGTTTCTTTAATTGCTTTTGCTTTATTTTTTTTAAATCTATGTTTTTTTTCAATTATAGTTTAAATGCTTGTGCTTCATTTCTTTTTAAATGTATTTTTTTTCCAATTATATAGGAAATGTTTTTGTATTTAGTACTCCTTGTTCTAATGAAGTTTGTGACAATAGTATTGGACCAAGTAAGTTTATCTGCCATATTTGTTTCATCAGAATTTATTTTATAAGTACCTTTTACTTTTTCTTATGCACATGTTTTGGTTTTTTAGGTTCTACAGTAATTTCAATGATAGATAGTTGTTTTCCGACTTATAGCTATGAGCTTGGTGTTCATCCACAGCAAACGCCATTGATCTCTACAAGAAATGAAGGTTCGTTTTCGATACCAAACAAATCACATGTGTTACCATGCCCTGTGTTATGTGAATATTGTGGAGCTTTGAAATTTAAAGATGAACCTAAAGGGTTTTGTTGTTGTGATGGAGTCATTAAATTGAAAGCAAATGATACCCCAGATGAATTATATCATTTATTTACATCAAATTCTGCCGAATCCATTGAGTTTAAAACTTACGTACGAACTTACAATAGCAATTTCTCATTCACTTCATTTGGTGTCCATTATGATAAAGATTTGTGTAAAAGAAACAAAGGTATCTACACTTTTAGAATCCAAGGTCAAATATATCATTTTATAAATGACATTCTTGTACAAAATAGTCGCCCTTCTTATATGCAGCTCTATTTTTTTGATACTGAAAATGAAATAGAGCATCGATTACAAATTTCTGAGAAGTTAACAGAGTCTATACTTTTGACGCTTGTGAAAGTGATGGAACTTAATCCATACGTAAAATTTTTCCGAACTTTGACAAATATTCCAAATTTAAAATCTCATACTATTCAAATTAGATCTGATTGTGGATTAGATCAAAGAGTATATAATACACCATGTGCATCTCAAGTTGCTGCTATTTGGGTTGATGATGATTTTAATACTAATGATAGAGTTCGTGACATAATTGTTTCTTGCAATTCTGGAGAAAAACATCAAGTACATTATTATTTTGGTTGTTATGATCCTCTTCAATACCCCTTACTATTTCCTTTTGGTGAAACTGGTTGGCACCAAGGTATTGTTAGAATTGACAAACGCAGGAGACAACAAACATGCGCAAATGAAAATTTATTTGATGTTCATCAATTAAATTCTGCTACAGAAATTATTGCAGTTGAAAATACAGGTAAAAACTTTACGTACGCTTAGTACATTTATTTTTTCAACGTTTAAAAGTTCATAACACATTTTTTTGTTGTGTACTTTTTTTCAGTTACGCAAAAGAATAAAACAAGAGCACAAGTATCATGTAGAGAATACTATTCCTACAAGTTACAGGTTAGACCTTCACACAAGTCAATTTTACTTCATGCTGGACGTTTGTTACAACAATATGTTGTGGATATGTATGTAAAGATCGAAACATCTAGATTAGATTATTTTCGTAATCATCAAAACGAAATACGTGCTGAACTTTACGAAGGAATTGCAGATTGTGTTAAATCTGGTGAAACTCGAGCAGCTATGACTGGTAAAAGAATTATTTTACCGTCGTCTTTTACTGGTGGTCCAAGGGATATGAACAAAAGATATATGGATGGAATGGCATTAGTTCAAAAGTTTGGTAAACCTGATATTTTCTTAACAATTACTTGTAATCCAAATTGGCCTGAAATAAAGGATCAATTAAAGTACAATGACGAACCACAAAATAGACCCGATCTTTTAACTCGAATCTTTAGAGCTAAGTTAGAAGAACTAAAAACTGATATATTAAAAAATAAAATTTTCGGCCCTGCAGCTGCATATATATATGTTATAGAATTCCAAAAAAGAGGTTTACCACATGCTCATTTTTTAATCATTTTAGAACGTGCATACAAGATCATTGCTCCTGAATCTATAGATAAAATTGTTAGTGCTGAAATTCCAGACGAACGAATTTACCCTCATTTATACTCTGTTGTTGTTGCTCACATGATACATGGTCCTTGTGGCATTTTAAATCCAACAAACGTATGCATGCGTGCAAATAAACAATGTAGAAGTCATTTTCCAAAAGATTATACCTTGGAAACGATATTAGGTGAATCTTCATACCCGAAGTATAGACGTTTAAATAATGGTAGAAAAGTGAAAGTTAGAGGACACTGGTTAGATAATAGATGGATTGTGCCTTATAATCCATATCTCTTGGCTAAATTTAATTGTCATATAAACGTAGAAATATGTTCTACTATCAAAGCCGTGAAATATTTGTATAAATATGTATACAAAGGACATGATAAAATTGCTTTCTCAGTACATTCTGATGAAGTTGTGGTTGACGAGATTAAAAATTTCCAAACAACTAGATGGATTTCCCCTCCTGAAGCATTGTGGAGAATTTTTGGTTTCATTCTTTCCAAAATAAATCCTCCAGTCGTTACTCTCCAATTACACCTTGAAAATAATAATTTAGTTACATACAAAAGTTCCGACAATCTTGAGAAAATTGTGAATACAGAATTTTTGAAAAAAACCATGTTAACGGAATTTTTTTACATGAATCTTGTAGATACAAAGGCTACAACTCTTTTATATAAACAATTTCCAGAATTCTTTGTTTGGGACTCACATAGTAGATGTTGGAGTCGTAGAAAACAAGGTGTTTGTATTGGTAGAATAGTTGCAGCCAGTCCAAAGGAAGGAGAAAGATATTACTTACGTCTTTTATTAAATCATGTTAAAGGTCCAACATCATATCAATCTTTGAAAATTGTGAATGGTGTTGAAACTTCATCTTTTCGAGAAGCTGCACTTTTACATGGTTTACTTAATGGAGATGCTAATTGTGATTTATGTTTGCAGGAAGCTTCAGAATATCAAATGCCTACTCCATTTCGTCGTCTTTTTGCAACAATTCTAATTTTGTGTGCTCCAAATGATCCGAAAAATTTGTGGAACAAATTCAAAATATTCATGATAGAGGATTTCATACACACTGGTATGTCTATGCAAATTGCTGAACATAAAGCTCTTTTAGAAATTCATACAATTTTAGAACTTTCTGGTAAATCTATTAATAGTTATGGATTTGTATCATACAATATAAATCTACAAGAAGATGAACATGTTGCTAGAGTAATAAATGACGAACTAAGCATTAATGTCTCAGAAATAGATATTATGTGTGCACATCAACTTAATACTGAACAAAAAGTAGCATATAATGCAATTCTAAATAAAGTAGATACTAATGTTAGCGGCATGTTCTTTATTGATGGCCCTGGTGGAACAGGCAAAACTTTTTTATATCGTGCTTTACTAGGTAATGTTAGATCAAGACAAATGATTGCTTTAGCAACAGCATCTTCTGGTGTTGCAGCAAGTCTTTTGCCTGGTGGGCAAACAGCACATTCTAAATTTAAAATACCTCTAGAGATTTGTAGTGACACAATATGTAACATTAGTAAACAGAGTGCTCTTGCTGAACTTTTCCGAATGACAAAACTAATCATATGGGATGAAGCTCCAATGGTGAATCGATATGCAATTGAAGCATTAGATAAAATGTTAAGAGATGTTAACAATAATGAGTTCCCATTTGGAGGTAAAGTTGTTGTCTTAGGAGGAGATTTCCGTCAAATCTTACCTGTAGTTCAAAGAGGTACTAAAGACGATGTAATAGCAGTAAGTCTTGTTAGCTCTTACTTATGGCCATTATTTACAAAACTAAGATTAAGTCAAAATATGAGAGCTCGATTAGATACATCATTTTCTAAATATTTACTCAATATTGGAGATGGAATTGAAAAGAAACATTCGTGTAATATGATAGAACTTTCGCCTGACATAACTATAGATTTCGAAGAACACATTACCTCTTTACAGACATTAATAGATATAGTTTACCCAGATTTAAGTCATTATGCTGACAATCTTCATTACATGATTGATAGAGTTATTTTAACTCCAAGAAATGAATACGTTGATGAAATCAATACTTTGTTGATTAGTCAACTTCCTGGAGAATGTTTTACGTATTTTAGTTTTGATGAAACTATTGATACATCGGATCAAAGCATGCAGGAAGACTTTTTAAATACCTTAACTCCAAATGGTGTACCTCCACATGAACTAATACTAAAACCAAATTGTCCCGTCATATTACTTAGAAACATTAATCCTTCAGAAGGTTTATGTAATGGAACTAGGCTCATTTGTAAAAGTTTTCGAAGAAATATTATAGATGCTGAGATCGCTGTTGGAGATTATAAAGGAAAAAAGTATTTCTTCCTAGGATACCTTTTATTCCACTTCAAAGTGACAAAAATCCTTTCCCTTTCAAAAGAACACAATTTCCAATTCGTCCGTGTTTTGCAATGACAATCAATAAATCTCAAGGGCAAACACTTGATTTTGTTGGTTTATATCTTCCTGAACCAGTATTTTCCCATGGACAATTATACGTTGCTTTGTCTCGAGCAAAAACTAGCAAATCTATTAAAGTTCTCATCAAACCAACTACAATCCGAAAATCACATATGAAATGTACTAAAAATGTTGTTTACGATGAAATTTTAGCAATGGTAAATACATAACAATCTCTTCTCTTTTACATTTGCTAATAATCATTACATACCACATTTTACCGTTGTTATTTTTATGCACATAGAAATATATATACTAATTCTTCTTATCTTCTCCCTAACCCACCAATTTCGACCCATCACCACCACGACCTACTGTGGAATTTGAGAGTTTGAGGGAATTAACTTTCCAATTGAGCTTTGAAGCTGCAAATGATACCAGCTTAGATAAATTTGAAATTGTCCAAACCTTAAATTTACATAAATGGACAGAGTGATTCAGCCACCCTTGATAAAATATTCTTTTCTTTTTCAGCCGTTTGAAAGTGAATTGGGTCTAAAAAAATAATCTTTCTTCCAGAACATTCATTCACTCACTCCATAATTTTCTTTTCTTTCCACTCAGTTTGTTGCCATTCATCTCTACGATTCTTCCGAATGAAAAATCCTGTGAAAAATTTGTAGAGATTTCAAAATTTTAGCAAATGCAAAGAAATCTCCATAAATCTTGATTTGAGGTAACTTCCAAGTACCAATGTGGGTTTTATTTGGATTTAGCTGGTCTGAATTGTGATGAATTTTTAGAATTTTATTTACGAATCGAGGCTGGAATCTTCATTTGGATCTCGAAACTGAAGCTTGTTCATCCTTTTTGCTACTTCTTGTTGTCATATACTACCTTTTGAGCGATTTCTTTTGATATTTTGTTTTTTTTTTCTCCAATTAGGGTTCTCACAAGGAAAAAGGCGTTCTTGCCAAGTGTCCAAATTGGTCCTGGTAAATTTTAGTCTGAATTTACTTCTCTTACATTTTTTTCAATGAAAAGCCTTAAATACGCAATTGTCATTGTATAGCTTCATAATTAGGAATTCATTTTATATTTTGAATATTCCAAAATCTGATGTATCGTTCGCAAAAAAGTTAAAATACAATGATATTTTAGATGTTTAGCTGAAAATTTGGCAATGCATATAAAATTCCTTCATCGCATAGAGAACTTGAGTTCATATGAATTTTGTGAATGAGAAGTGTGGATATGATCAAGTAATAGGTGTCTTCTCTATCAGCAAAAAATGCTCAGTGGCTCTTACAAAGTATAGGATTCACATGATTGGTCGACATATATTACAATTTAATTATGAGCTCCATTACATTGAGACAAATTAATGGGCACAAAATAGTCATTGGTCTCTGACATTTTATTTAAAAAATTGTGACTTTTTATTTAGCTCAACGTTTATTATGGGATTTTCTTTCTGTACAATCTCTTACATGTTCTTTTGTTTTTTGGTTACGTTTTGGAATTTATTAGGAAGAAGTAATGTGTCAATGTGTTAAAATGTAGTAAACATCAGTTTGGCAAAAAAGGAGCTCCAGTACAAACCGACAACCGATTCCGGTAAATGTCTCATCTTTTAAGTTTGGAATTTAATTTGGGTTCTGAATTAATTTGTTATTTCTTTTTTAGTTTTTAACAATTTATATAAACTTTGGTCCTCTGGTTTGAAAATTAAGTTTGTTGTCTTGATTTATTAATTGGGGACATTTTCCTGTGCCAATCTTGTGTCGATAATGAAATTAATTTTTCATAAAGGTTTACCAATGTCGTTCTTCTGCTGTTCTTCCATGCATTCTTGGTCAACACATGTGATGAAACAATACATTTTTCATTATTTTCCTGACCTTGTCCTACTACCTGGTTCTGTAACATATATGATGGTTATTGACCGTATTTTTATTGAGTTTTATGCTTAGGATTAGTTATTGTACTGGCTATGAATTCTTGTTCATTTACAAATGATACATGTGATGCTCAACTTTTGTATATTAACTTATTTGTTTCTTTGCCAGCTAAATACAGAAAAGAGCCCATTCCAGAAAACATACGCTGCACAGGTTTGTTTTGTTTCATCTTTCTCTTCGTGCATTCTAATGGTAAATTCTTTGAAAACTGTAATTTTTGTACTATTAGTAATATTTTAATTTTGATGTGTCAGTATACTGCTCATCGTACTTTCAATTTAACGAAGTCTTGGTCCCCGCCTTTCCCCCAAATCAACCCTAATTTCTTTCTTTCTCAATCGCCTATACAGTAGATATTTCTTCCTCTTCTTTTGCCTGTTGAAGCCGTGGGTGCACTGCTAGGAGTCCGACGAAGACCAAGTTTTTTTGGCTTGAAATTTTAAGGTTTGTAAGAGGCAATCCCTTATGAATAGTGAAAATGGGTTGCCTCTTAAATGCCGCCAGACAACCCTCTCCTGTTCATCCCACTGCCACCGCCTCATACACAACAAATTCTATTTATCCCTAATTTCTCTCGCTCTCTCCTCTCTCTCTCTCTCGACAATCAGCAGGTCCCCGCCTTTCCCCCAAATCAACCCTAATTTCTTTCTTTCTCAATCGCCTATACAGTAGATATTTCTTCCTCTTCTTTTGCCTGTTGAAGCTGTGGGTGCACTGCTAGGAGTCCGACGAAGACCAAGTTTTTTTGGCTTGAAATTTTAAGGTTTATTTTTACAAATGCGTGTTATGATTTCGTATTGATAATGGGTTGTTGAGAATTTTTTTTTTGCTTAGAATCATGTGCCATGGATAGTTCTTAAACTTTCACTATTTCAATTTTCTTGGTTTGTTAATTGGTTTCATTTATGGGATTGATAGTACGAAATGTGATGGTTTCGTGGAGTTTATTTCTCTCTCATAATTTTGCAAAACCCTTGGTTTTTTAACGTGAAGATATTTTGATTTCCTGGTCAGAAGATCGAGCTACGACAATCATTCCAAGAGGGGGTTTCTTGTATTTTCTTGATACTCTTATGACGATTCTTCGTGGGTTTTTCTTCCTTGGTTTGGCAGATACTGCTCTTAGTGGCGGTCCAAGCTTTCGGTAATGTTTTATTGATTTCAATTACTGAATTGAGAGGATAAGAACTTTTGATGGTTTGATCGAGTTTTATTTTTTGTGTATCCCTTGAATCCTACCTTGAAGATGTAGTGATTCGTGGTCCGATGATAGATGTACTGACAATCATTTAAAAAATCTAAGTTTCTCGTATATTCTTGATACTGATTATTTGAACCTTGGTCTTTCTGTTTATGATATCAACAGGAATTTTATAAATATTTTTGTGCAATCTGCTTCTACGATTTGGAGTTTTTATTTTCATTATTTGATCCATTCAAAAGGCTTTCTTTGGTGTTTCTATGAGTTTCTTTGGTTCTCAAGAATTGCTCCAAGAGGTTTTCCAGGCTTGTGATGAAGCAATACTTTATATGGTTTTCAATGGTTATTTTGAATTATGTTTTGTTAGTTGCTTGGAATATGATATTCACTACAGTGGTACAGAAAACAATTTTCCATTGTGATTCTTCACCCGCAGATGGAAGTCATCGTGATATTGATAAAATCAAATGTAGACCCTTTTTTTTTTTGTTCTTTGATGTTCCTTCTCGTGCAAGCAGATTCGACTGGAAGAGAATAATGCGTGATAGGGAAACTATTGGTTATCAGGGAGCCATCGATTTATTTGTTTATTCCATCTTTTTACCATCTTTTCTTATTCCACGGCAAGGACAATATATTTGAGGGGGGGGTGTATTGGTGTCGGTGCCTTCCGGAGAATTTACGGTAGGAGCAAGAGAAATGGAAGCTTCATTTTGGCAAAAGCAATGGATCTGTTGCTCGCCACATTCTTCAACAGTTGCAGGAGATGAGCATCATTGAGATGATTAAAAATGTGTTTTAGTTAATGGAATTAACTTTTCGTGTAACTATTTTAAGACTTGAAGTTACTTACCTTGAATTATTGCTGAACATACTTGTTCTGTGATAACATACAAAAAATTAAGTGTATCATTAGTTGCATTTGGATGTGTACGCAATTTATTGTGTAATATGTACACTTTTCGGCGATATAATCATGAGCATGTTAATTGTAATTTCTCTATGCAATCTTCTGTCCTGTTTGATAGTTATATGTGAATCAAATCTATTTTTTCATAGTTTTACTGCAATTATATATCTGGATTTTTTTCATAGTTTTAATTGTAATTTCATTATGTTTGGTTCGAATGAGGATTTTCTGAGCTTCTGCTTTAAATGTATAGATGACTGCACGCCTTGCCTTCCAGTTCTGTAAGCAATACAAACGAACTACAAAATTTCGGCGGTTGTGAAATCATCAGAAATCATCTTAGAAATCTTAACAAGTACAGAGACCAGAGAGATAGGCCTGATCTTGCTGCTCCAGAAAGCTTGCAGTTGTATCTGGATACAAGATTTGAGCAACTGAAAATTGCTACTGAACTCAAACCTTGGCAGGTATGTTCTTTATCTGTTTTACATTCATGCTTATAGGGATCTATTTGTTACTAATGTTTTATTAGCTAAAACTTACAGGAAGCGTTTCGTTCTATTGAAGATATACATGGTTTGATGTGCATGGTTAAGAAAACACCCAAACCTTCCTTGATGGTGGTTTATTATGCCAAGCAATCAGAAATATTCTGGATTTCTTCTAACCATCTTTATCATGCTTATTACTGGCTTAAGCTTTTCTCATCACTTCAGAAAAGCTTCAACAAAAACTTAAGCCAGAAGGATTTGCAGCAGATTACAACATCGGTTGTTTTAGCTGCTCTTTCAGTGCCTCCTTATGATCAATCATATGGCGCGTCCTATATGGAGCTTGAAAATGAAAAAGAGTGGTGTTTGAGGGTAGCTGGTCTTATTGCATTTGATGTTGAACCCAAATCTGAGAACAGAGAAGGGGTAATTCGAACTTTTGGCTGAAACTTTGACTGCATTCTATCAGTTTATTTGTTGACTGACAAACTTCTATATATTTAGCCCCTGTTTGGCTCCCATTATTTTTCATTACATTACATTAATTTTTTCTCTCTTCATCTCAACCATACATTCATTAAATAAAATAATAATATACACAAATCTAAAATTTTTCAATCACAAATCTCCCATCAGTCACTATTCTAAAAATTTTTAACCCCCCAAAAATCAACAATAATGGGTGCCGAACAGGGGCTTAATGGAACTATAATAATGAAACTGGAGTGCGACTTTTGAAAGTTTTTGCGCTAAACATTGCCTGCAGTATAACCTGGGAAGCCTTCATTTTCAATCAAGAAATAATGGTATTTTCCTGTAAAAACTGAATTATCTATGTAGCGTATCTTTTGTAATGCTCCATCATACTGAGATTTTGATCTTTGTCCATACTAATAATTTGAAATTTGAACTTGTAATTTGTAGGACTCAATGACTAAAGTTGAGTATATAAAAAAAAATCGTGGCTTTATGCCATTCTTGCATGTATAACTTAACCACCATAACTATGTTTTTTTTTCTAATTGTCCTGCTTAATATTGGCTACAATTTAATCCACTTTTTAAATTTTACTCTACAAAAACAAAAAATAAGACATGGGGCCTTTCAACTTCAAATTTGTAATATATTTTTTTTAATTAGGCACTCATTTACAGCGATTAAACTAATAAATAGGGTTTTATGAAGCCTTTCTATTGTAGATTTCTACATAATCGAAGTATAGGATGTGCTGTTGAGTTATGAATTATGGTAATTCCTAATTGCAAACGGCTATTCATTCCTAATTAATTTTATATTATCTGCAGTATTTTTTTTTAGAACTATTAGAACCCTTGTACCGTTAAACGGCTATTGTTGCATTCTATTTCATCAGTCAGAACATCTGTTTATGAAGACTCGTGAACTTTGATATAAACCTACTGAATCTTATATTTTATTAAATCGCAGATATGGTTATTCTAAGGAAAGATTTGTCAGGTCTTTGATATCTGCTGTTGGTATATTTTGTCTCGGATCTGGGGCTACAATTGTTCATGGAGTTGAAAACTTGTGGACTTCTCAGGTGCTTATTCTTAAAATTCAACTTGAAACTATTTTCTTCCTTCAAACAGTGGTTTCTTACGATGTGCAATGATGGACATTTATATTCCTTTTAGTTGCTTCTCTTCTTGTTGCCATCCATGCTGTCAGGAAAAGTGCTGCTGCGGAAAGAATGAAAGTGAGAGACTAGGTCTGCCATGGTCATGATCCTACATCCGTTGCAGTTATGACAGAGGTGCTATGTCGTTTATTGGACCATTCAAATAGTTCGTTATTTATAATTAGAGATATATGAGCTAATATTTTTATCAATTTGTCTGTTTAACGTGATTGTTAGGACATAGTAATTCATACGAGCATTTTGAGTCATTGTAACATAATAATGCAAGTGATGACATAATAGTAGTTTATTTACACAGCTATCAGGAAATAGAATTTATTTTTTTTCTTAGTTCATGAAACACTAATCGCTTTGGAGATGAGATTAACTGTAAACAATAGCAATATAAGGTAGAAAGGAGGTGGAAAAATCACCTTCCATTTCATTATATGTTCGCTACAGCTTTCTTATTTGATTCATACAGTACTATAACTTCCGCCTCCTGTTTCCTTAATCCAAAAAGAAGGTATAAGGTCCACAATACTTCTTTAAGCCTCTCTAATATCGCATGCTGTAACATTTTCTCATAATAAATTGAAGAAGAGATATACACTGTAGAGCTTTGGCAGCCGTGCTAATCTGGATTGAGGATAACAAAAGCTAATGTGTCGTTAAAGGTTTCAAACTCTGTTTAGAGCAATATACAACCACGGAGCATAAAAGTCGTGATTGTTTATATTTCTTTTCAATCTCAACCTCAACCTCATTCCAATGTCCTTTTTTCGAACTTTATTTTCATACAATTTTTCGTTTGAATTACAGTCACTACTTTGAGTGGATATAACTTGTGATGAGTTTAATGAAATGATGAAAATTCTACTATCAAGAATAAGGTAAAAGAGAAAACAGAAATGGCTTAATATCTGCCCCTCTATTATTGAAGAACGAATGTAGACGAGTTTATGTTCATTCTCTGAAATGTGTTCTGTTTAGGATCCCGATCCTCATCCCTTAGTTGAGCAAGATTCTAAGACTCTTGAACGGCTCCTCCCAAAGATACCTCTTTGGATAAAAAATCCAGATTATGATCGGGTAAATTATTATTTCCCTTTACTTTATTGCATAATTTTAACACGATAATTATTCTTGGTCTTATTTTTTTATCTTGCAGATTGATTGGCTCAACAAATTAATTGAACTTATGTGGCCATATTGCGAGAAGGTTTATTTTCTTGTATGCTTCTGTCATAACTCTTCCTTTTTTAAATTGTGTACTGACAAGTATAAGTCCTCAGGCAATTTGCAAGACGGCAAAGAAAATAGCAGCACCCATCATAGCTCAGCAAATTCCAAAATACAAAATTGACTCGGTGGAATTGAAAACACCGACTTTGGGTCATGTCTTGCCTACTTTTCAAGGTTTAGCAGCTCATTCTCAACCTTGATTTTTAGATAACCATATATATAAATTTAAAAGTTCTAATATGTTTGCAATGTATTTATTTGAAGGAAACATTCCATTTTCACTTCACTGGCAGTGTAAAAAGAACTTTTATTCCGCATTTATGTAATAAAACTTGCTCACACACAAAAGGCATGTCTCCAAATCATTCACCGAAAGTAGTGTTCTCACCTTCCGCCCCGCTCCTCACAAATACTAAACCCGATGTCGGGCGCCAAAGTTGCGGCGTTCGACCGCAAACGAAATTGAAAGGGATTCTGATGATGGGTTTGATCTTGGTAGGATGAAACTCCTCTTGCAATTGTTTCATAATCCCCAATCCCAGTATAATGTCTGTTTTTTATTTTTGAATTCAATTATTTAATTGTTCAAAATGTAGTTTGTTTCTTTTTTGTCTTTGAAAAGAAAAATACTGTGGGGTATCAGTGTAAAGTGGTAATGGTGCTTGACAAAAGATATGATTATTTCAGTGCAAAGTGGTATGCTGCTTGATAAAAAAATGTGATCATTGTTTCAAGAGTTACATATTAATGGTGGTTATTGTTGGCAATGATGGGTTGTACATTTTAGCATAAATATTCTACTACACTTCATTTCAAATGAATCCTGTTAATTGCATTTTGGCATTTCACCTTGTCTCGAAGGGAGCAATGATTGCATACTTTTTTTTAGAGGAACTTTTAAAATTTCCAAGAATTGATTATGTACATAAGAATCTTAACGATAAATTGTGCTTACTAATACCTGGTTTGCTATCTTTCTTAGGCTTGTAAATTGAAACTGGGAAATTTGAAGGAAGCACTTTTGACACATAATTCGCTCTTCGTGATGGTGAAAACAATGCTAAAGCCTTGTTTCGCCAGGGGCAGGTTGGTGATTTCTATTAACTAGAATAAGAGTGATTGAAGTAGGACATAAGTTTTTATGAAGCTATTTTTTAATATGAAAATTTCTTTAGTCCGTTTTATTTAACTTATGCGTCTAAGTGTCACATATATTCCGCATGCCCATTAGGCCTGATCATGTTATTGGGTGCAAAATGTCAATAAATATTTAGGTACAAGATTGAATTAGAGATGAGGGGCTGAGCGTAGAGAGAGAATCAGCCTATAGGCTGGGATCATTAATCATGTGTTAAGTGGCATATTGTATCTTTTGTCTTGGTTTTAGAGGTGAGATTTTTAGGTAATGGGGGTAGAGATTGTGGTATGAATCAAAGCATTTTTTATGTTAACATCCTGGTCTTTATAATTGATTCAACAAAAACTAGAATATTGGTTGTGAATTATGGGTTTTCACTTGTTCATACAAGCTTCCCTGCATGAGTAATCCTATTATTATTAACCATTCATTTTCATTTTTGAATGCTGATTTTTGAAATTTCTTTGGATTGGCAGACTTGCAAATTAGTTTGGGAGGTGAGAGTGGTAGGCTGGGACATTTCCTATGGAGCTGAGTTTGTACCCAGTCCTGAGAGTGGATACACTTAGATTGTACAGAAATCGACAGCCTACTTTTTTCAAGTTTATACTTTTTTCATATTTTATCTCTATATTTATTTGAAGATCTATTTTATTTCTTCGTAATTTGGTGTTTTTAATTTTTTTTTTCTTTGTTTGCGTAATTTGTAGCTAACATAATAACTTTTTCTTTGTTTCGGTTAAGGTAATTTATGAAGTATGCTTTGTATACGAAGGTTGTCAGATGGGGATAGATTTTGGAAAATGCCAAAATGTTCTATTTGAGGAAATACTATTAAGTATCTTAGACTTCCATATAAGGTATGATGCATTTTTGGCCATCTGATGTATTCTTTTTCTTTTGTTTTGGGTGAGGGGTTATTGGGAATGGTGGTGGTGGTGATGGTGACTGACTGGTCAATAAGACTTCTACTTGTTCTAAGTGCAAAAGCGTTAACAAAAAAAATCATATAATGGTTATTGAGAAACGTATTAACTTGATCAAATCTGAGCAGTCACTTCCATCAGCTTATCAAAATTATACTTTAAGTACTTAATTCCTTGTGAGATCTTCCAAATCAGTCTTCTGTTGTGGTTGACACCAGTATTCGGGTTTCTTCAGCTCAGGAATTCTCTTGACACGGTTTTCAGTACAAAGGCTGCAATACCTTTCTAATTTACACAACAGTTTCTTATTTCACTTTCCCCTCTTCAATCCAGTTCACTGATTATTGATCTTTAAATGTTAATCAATTTCCTGCACATTGGTTAGTGGAGACTTGCATGCTTAGATCCATTTCACTTTCCCAGTATTGATTTATTATCAATTCAGAATCTGCTATGCGATTATTTTCCTGCATATCGATTCCAGCTTATTCTTTGGAGATGGCCTGTCTTTCTTGCAGTTGATTGTCTTCAGCTCTCGAGGAGTTTGGTTGAGCAAAATGTTGACTGACATTGAATCTTGACTGGAAAAACCTCGAGTGTAATTCATCTACTTCAACCCTTTTAAACTTGATGAGAGCTTCAAATGAAGCTAACAAGGAAAGTTTCTCATCCATTTATGGTAAGATCATTTTCCAGCTTTCCTCATTGTCTGAATTCCAATCTTGGAACCCCCAGCATAAATTTCGTATCATCTTGACATTGTTATTTTCTTTTTTTGAGCTAACTTATAATTTCTTCCTAGGTTGGAACAAAATCAAAGTAGATGAATGTCATGCCAATAGATAATTTCCTAGCTAAATTTGGTGGAGATTCCATACAATTAATTTTGTTCTTCCATTCAGATTGAAGACCTCAAACGCTTGTGCAAACTAGATAGTTGGATTCAGGTGTTTGCCTCTGCCCACTTCCAACTCTGAATTTCTTTTTCATTACTTCTATTACTCTATTGTTCTATAATTAACATAATGTTATTGTATTTTTTTCAGAATTTTGTCCATTGCAGAAAAGACCTTGAGAGAGTTTTTATCAAAAACCACTGAAACTGCTGTAGAGTGGATCCAAATTCTTGAGATGAAGGTTATGAAATTCTTTTGCTTCAATTTTTTTAAGTCATAACGTTCACTATATCCATATTTTTAAATAAATTAAAACAGCAACAAAAATTTTGCCGAATCAACAAAAGAGCTTCATTTATTCTTATGTGTATTAAAGTTGCAGGTTTATCCCCTTCATTAGATGAAAGCATACACCATTACAAATTTTTTCCTGCATTTAGAATCCAATTCTTATTCTTCACGTACATAGAAAATTTTCAAAATTCTTTCTACATCACTACACATCACTAATTTCCTGAACACAACAATTGTCCCTTACCAAAAACCACATAATCACCCCTGACAACCCACTTCCCAGTAAACAAATTTTTTGCCTGCCATTAAAAAGTTTTCAGTCTGCATTGAAAATAGAAGTCCCACTTTCACTGCACTCATTTTAAATTTTAATCATTTCCACCCACTACCATATCTCAACATATAAAACACCACTAAAAAATTCTACCCAGTTTATTTTCTTTACCTTCATACATTTATTGCAAAAAACCACCAAACACCATCTGGCAACCCACTTCAACCGCCATTCACTACAAACTTTTGCTTATAATAGTGACCAAAAATTCTTGCCTGCCACAACATTTTTCAATCTATATTAATAATAAAAATCTAACTTTCACACCACTCATTGTAAACTTCAATCATCTCTTTCCACTACCACCTCTCAACATATAACATACAACATCACACTCCCCCGCAGCTTATCATCTCCAGCTTTATTTCCTCATTGTCAACTTCAACCTGGTAATTTCCTCTCTTTCACCTAATATAATAGGATGCATTAACTTCAAACATTTTGAAATACATCTTTTCATATATTCTATGTTTCATTTTCACTCTTCTATTTCTACCCATTCTCATTTACTAACCAAATAAAATTGATTGCAGATAGAAATGGCCACAGAATACAAGCTAATACCTGACATCAAACCAGGAGAGTTTGGCTGGACTGTGAAGATAGTAGTTTCAGAAAAATGCTCTCCCAACAAAGCTCGCAACAGCCCATTGAAATACCAACACATTTGGTTAATGGATCCTAAGGTAAATCTTCTCATACAGTTTTAAATTCCATGATTTTAGCTCGACAACCAAGTCGAATAAAGATATTTTATAGCACTAAGTATAGCAAAGGTTAAATTGAACATTTGATCTATAAAGAAGGCCTTTTAAACAAAAAACTTAAAACGTGGCCATTAAAAGATTGCCTTAATTTATCTGTTTGTTTATTTGTGCTAATTATATGTTTATGTTTATAATTATATTCTTCCTAAACATGATGATATGTTTCATATACGAATCTTCTATTCTTGTTGTAAATGGTTCCAAAACTTTCTGTTAAGTTGAGTTGTACACAACTTGTTGGTTATATGAATTTTTTGGTCCACAGAACCAAGATTGAATTTGTTCCTTAGATGATCGAACAATGATATCATCACTAAATTTTATGAAGTTGCTTATCCAGAGCAAATCACTTCTGTTCCTGTAAACAATTTGGATTTTTTGAGGAAAATAAAATTGTGGTTAGCAATCCTGATATTTGTGTTTTAAGCAATTAAAAGTGGCTAATGTGAATCTAGATTTTGGTAGATAAAATTTCAACAAATTTATTATTCTGTCTCTAAATTTATGGATGCATCTTGTCACATTCTTTTACTGTGCTATACCTTTCTGGATGTTGAATTTGGATATTACAATCCAAGAGAGAATTCTTACATCTGCTTGGTAATAAAGAAAAATTTAGTTCTAATAAACATAATGCATACAGATACCATCCTTTCTCTTACTACAAGTCCATACTACTATTCCTTTAACTTCTTATGTTTCTTCTCTTAGAAAATGTGACCATAACATCTTTCAACTTGATTTTCTTCCAGGGGAACAAAGTTCAGGCTACACTATTCGACAATGCCATCACAGCTTTCGAAGACACCTTACTACCACAAAAAACATACCTCATCTCAAATGCACAAGTTAAAGAAACTGATAAAAACTATGCCGCCCAACTCGGTAACATCCGATGGACAATCAATGCGAAAACCAAAATTGTTGAACTTAATGAACAATTCAACTCCCTCCTTTCATCAACTTACACCTTCATATCATTCCAAAACCTTCAGCCATACATGGACACAAATGCAGAAATTAGTAAGTACTTGCAATCCTATTTAGCATCCTACACTTCATTACCTCTTTTTTAGACATGTACTACAACTCATACTAATTACAAACACAACTTACTTCCTGTAGGCATAATTGGAATTGCAATCGACATCTTCCCCAAAAGAGTAATTCAAGTTCGTGACAACCAATCAACAGTGCAAGACGTCATCCTCATGAACGAAAGGTTAGACACTTGCTACTGTCTATACTAAAATAATTCTCTCAAATAGATATTAAATACAAATAAAAACCTTACAGGTTCGAAACACGGATTCTTCAAATGTGGGACAATTTCGTCACAAATGAATGTCATACCATTTGCAACACCATCACAAAAAACCCAGTTCTTGTGGGCAGCAGACTGAAAGTAACTTCTTTCAATGGTAAATTCACTCATCCTGCTACACAATCACACAAACACATACCAATTCAAAGCTCATACACAAAAGCTAAATTCAATCACTATTTAGGTATATCCATCTCTACAAAAATGAACTCATCAGTGCTCATTAATCCCCCATTTGAGCAAGTTCTTGACCTAAAGAATTGGTATATTCTCTCCCTCACTCAATTAACTTACGTATATCTATTGTTGTTATTATTCTTCATTTCTTTATTCTTTTTAACAATTGAAATCTTACATGCATATTAGGTTGGAAACCAACATAACCACAGTAAATGAAATTGTGGCAAGAAAAGATTATATCTTCCCCACGTCCGCCACAATTTGTTCTCCACCGAAACAAAAATTACTCAACATCAAACAAATACAACAATTCCAACATATGGTACACTAAACTACTACTCCTTCTCACTTGCATAACATTTGACACCGACCACTAACCCATTTTTTTCCACATATTATTTTCTACATTGCAGCAAAAACACTTCTGGACTAAAGCAAATGTCACATTAGTTCCATTAAACCAACCACTATGGTATCTATCGTGTGACAATTGCAATAAATCAGCAAGTGCAAATGTGAATGAAACATATTTCTGTAGATTTTGCAAGCACAATTACGCTACACCAACTCCAAGGTATGATTATAATCACGTCACAACCACATCATCTATATGAATCTATGCATTACATATTATCTAATGATCATAAACCATCCAACATTAACTTCAATTCCACTTCTATTTTAACAGAGCAAGAGCAACCGTAGAATTACAAGATTCCACAGGCTCGATAACAGCATCAATTATTGGAAACCCAGCCGAAACATTCCTGAAATGCCCAGCAAAAGAACTGATGAATCAAACTGCTCAGGTATGGATCAAAAAATTAAATTTCTCTACATACCTCCTTATTTTCCGCCTTAAATGTATTGTTAACTGCTTTTCATAAACATTCTAACAGGAACCCATGGAGAACAACTCTACAATTCAGACAGCTACTACACAAGAGCACATTTTATACATCAAAACTGTAAATGTAGAAGCGGCGACCAACAAAGCCCCATATGAAGTCATCTTTATCCTTGAATCGCAACTTCAACATCAATTGCCTACCGACATGATACAACAAAACACATCACAGAAATCTCAACTTCAAATTGCAAACACTACACCAAGCAGCTCAACAATGGAGACACCATTTACACAAGAAGCTGACAAACATCCAACCAAAAAACAAAAACAGGAGTAGGAGTTCACAAGTTGAAAATATGTATTTTGAATCTCTTTTGCATCCTTATAGTCAAACTCCACTGCCTAACTCTCAATAGCACTATTTGCCATACCACATTTTGTTTATTGTACATATAGACATGTTTAAACCATGTATCCAAGTATGGCAAATAAAATCTTTTGTTTTTTGCTTTATATTACTATCACTAATGTAAGTATCCATAAACACATTTCATATAACCCAATGTAATCATCCTTCAAACAGGTTTCATTATTCATTCAAATACAACATAGCCAAATGTGAATGTTATTACTTACACTGCACTGCTACAACACGTGCAAAGCACGTGCACCCACTAGTCTAATAATAAAATTACAATTGAAATATTCAAATATTTGTAGTTAATAAACGTACAGTTCAATTATATAAAAGTATTTGCGTGTTAAAAAAAAGGTATTTGAGAATCAAGTTCTTTACATAAGGATGTTTTTCATTTTCCCCTTTTTGATATAATCAAACAATAAAATTTCAACTTTTTAAAGAAAACAATTTACTTATATTATCAATTTGGTCAATGAAGTCTTAATCAAAATTAGGATTAGATATGGTCCGATTCGGTTCGGTTCTGAAGATACTTGAATCGCGGCTTCGATGGGCATTGAGAGGAGAAGTCGAACTCGGCAGTCGGCAATTTCAATTTGGGCATGTATATGTAGGTTTTCAATTTATCAAATGATTTTGGGTCATTAACTCAATGATGATCGAATGAAAGTGTGAAATTGGAAAGAAAATGATAAAAACTTAAAAGGGTTTAGATCTTGGACTAAGAATGAAATAAATAATATGACCAAAAAATTAAATCAAAAATTAAATTTAGAAATTAGGTTTGGTTGGGTTGGGTTGGGTAGGCATGGACTTGACTAGAGAGTTAGGACATTAATCACTAAATTAGTTAATTTGTTTATAAAAATTAAAAAAAATTAATTAATTAATTCAATATAAAAAATTAAAAAAATTAGGCCCTATTTGGTACACATTATTTTTTTCATTCTCATTCTTCTACTCATTTTCAATCACACATTCTTCAATAAAATAATATTTTCCATCACATCAATAACTTTTCCTTCATTTTTAACCACACATTCTCCATCAATCTACTATTCAATAATACATTCTTTCAAAAGAATGTGTCTCAAACACACTCTTATTTAAATTCAGTTCTTATTAGGTTTTTCGGTTCTGAATCTAGAACCGAGAATCGAACCGAACTCGTTGGTTCTCGATTTAGATATTCATTGGGGTATTTAATTTATGAAAAATCGCTCTATTGGATTCGATTCAATTCGATTCGATCTAGTTTGATTCGATTAAGGAGTTTTGTCCGGTCTTAATCAAAACCAAAAAGGCCAAAAAAGTGAAGAACTTCTACTTTCTTCACTTTTTTAAAGTGTTCTGAAAGAAAACAGAAGTAAGGTACGGGGGGGACCCGTCTGCACACCTTGCAAAGGTGCAAACGTTGGGAATAGGAACCTAGTTGAACTTTATTCAAATTAAAAATGTTATTTGTACATCACTGTACATATAATATTAGAGCTTGTTTGGGAGGAATTTTTGGGGGAAGAATTGATTTTAAATAGTGATATGATGGGAAATGTGTGGTTGAAAAAGAAGAAAAAATTATTGATGTGATGAAAAATATTATTTTATTGAATAATGTGTGGTTGGAAATGAGACTTGATTTATTATAGAAAATGAGAATCCCTACCAAACATGCCTTTAATAGTATATAGATAGACATCATGGAAAAGAAAAAGAATTATTATAATAATTGAATTTCTTTTCTTTTTTCATTTTTTTTTTCTTTCTCTCTCTTTTACGTTATTTATCTGTACGTCATTACATACATAATGATGTACACATAGCATTACTCTTAAAATTAAGGCCACGTTGATCTTTCTACAAAAAGGACCAACTAAGCTTTAAGGTACACAGATTACTATTAGTAACGTCCATGCCAAGAAACAAACATTAGTGACCATTTGATTCAATTTCTCCATTTTTATTTTTTAAGTGTAGAATGATTAGAGAGAGTCTATATTTTCATCCACCATTCTCATGTATATATCCCACACTAAATCTATCACTATCAAAATTTTAAAATTTTTTAAAATTATTATGTTCATCCACATTAATTCTAATATTATCTTATTAGAATCATTCATTTAAACATTATGCTCCTGTTTGTCTACCATTACATCAAATATTTTTAACCATACATCCTCACAATAAAATATTTTGAACGTAAATCGAAATTTTTTTCATACTTTTTAACTACACATTATTCAAAAATGCACTGTTTATAAACTAATTTTCCTACTCTTTTGATAGACAAATAGGGATTAATTGAGTTGAGCTCCGTTGTCCAACTTGCTATTCACTCAATTAATTATTGACACGTCATTTTTAAATTAACGTATCATCTCAAGTTCATCTTCATTAACTTCACCACTAACCCACAAAATTGATGACATGTTAATTTAAAATGACGTGTCAATAATTAATTGAATGAATAACAAATTAGACAATAAAAATTGAACCGTAGATGTCAACTCCTCCTATCCCATCATTACTTTTATATATTTATTCCGCCATTTTCCATTTCCTTTACTTGTCGGTAAGTGTCTAAATCCGTCATTTCTCTTTCATTTCCCCTCTCTTTTCACAGAATTTCAAGAGGAGGGGCTTTTTTTCCAATTAACTAGGATCCTCCATCGATTGATTATATTTCCATGTAACATTAGCAGGGGGCAAAAAAAAAAAAAACTAAAAACTAAAAAAAACAATGGTCTATCACCCTGTTTTCCATTTCTTGGATTAAATTCACCAATTGTTACTCGACTTTATATTTAGTGTTACCATTGAGCACCTAATTTAATTTTGTTTCACTATGATCACTTAATTTCATGTAACGTTTTACCATGGACATTTAATTTCATATAATATTTTCCTATGGCCACCAAATTTCATTTCACCATTTTCACTAATTTTAAAAATGGTGAAACGATAAATTTGCATTATATATATAAAATAATTTTTTTAAAAAATAAAAGTTTTTTTTTATTTTAAAACATTTTTTTATTAATTTTATTTTTCTAAGTAATGTTTTGTTTTAAATAATTTTTTTATTTTTTTTAAATGAGTTTCTATTTTAATTTTTTAAATTTATTTTTTATATAATGTAAAATTACCATTTTAGCCTTTCTAAAATTAGTGAAAATGGTGAAAAGAAGTTGAATGACCATGATGACAATAAGTATAAAATTGGGTAATGATGAAATAAAATTAAATTGAGTGATCATAATAACATCAAATCTAAAGTTGGATGGCAATGGATTTACCCCCATTTCTTCGAGCTCTTTTATAGTTTAGTTGAATCTGCATTTTCATGGAAAAAGAAGAGCCCATTCTTGGAAAAAATGGCTGCAGTGGTTCAGAAAACAAAATTAGAGTGGTATATTTTATCTATTCAATAACGCTAAATGTACTGTTTGAGATATTATACCGATAATGTGCATATTATATTAATCAAGAACATACCGTGAAATCGAAATATCATTCGATTTACCGAAATCTGATTTGAGGAGATAAAATAGTGATTACCGACTTCCAATATATGAATATGGATTCATCACTTTCCAATTTTGAACACGTGTCATTCTTTAATTCAAACCTTGCATGAAATCAAAAGAATATTAGTTACTTTCCGAAATTTGAATATTAAATTAGAATGAAATCAGAAAGAAGAAAGATGAGATGCAAGTGATGCGATCGGTCGAGACAAGTGTTTGACACTTTATCCTTAACATGAATTTGCCCCGCATCGGTGCTAACAGTTTCTCGACAATCATCTCCCAAGATACAACGACCACGTCTAGCCATATGAGCACTCCAAATGACTTAGACCAACGAACTCGAACGGTGTTCCCTCTCTACCATAACCATGATTTTTGATGTAAGAAATCATCACTTCTATAAAGTGGTTTATGTAAAACTAAAGTAAAACATGAAATGGAATTATCAATTGAATTGTTCCTCTTTCTTGTTGTTAATCCAAACACATGGGGATCTATATATATAGTAGTTTGAACATCCATACCAAGAGACATATCTCTTGGAATTTAAATATCTCCATAAAGAGGCACAATTACATCTCTACATAAAGAGACCATTATTGAAAAATAATGCCAAGAGTCATGATCCATATAAAAAGACATCTACTTATTCTCTAGAATATTTCACAATATTCTATATAATTTCCAACAATTTCAAGCATTTTAAGTTTGGCTTAATTTCTCATTCACCAAACAAAAAATTTCACTTAAACAATCACTTAAATTAGTCACAACCAATTTCGAATTTTCCAACATGTACATCATCTCCCTTATATCAACTACATCCCCTTTGTTTTTTAAAAATTATGGACAGAAAAGTTTTTTTTTTTTTTTTTAAATTGTTCAATGGTGAGTTGTCACGTGACACAATCTAAACAATAATTTAAAAAATGATCTACACGTAACATGATTGTATTTTATTTGGTTTCATTCTTGTCTATTTAAGTAAATTTAGATAAGGTTAAAAATATAATATAGCAAAAATTTATAAGTGGATGTTGGATAGATATATAAGAATGATGGATGAAAATAACGACCCCCTAATTAAATTTTTAATTTGAACTCTCTCTCTCGTCTCGCACATTCTATCGTCGCATACCCATTGCAAATAAGCTTTTTATATTTATACAAAAAATGTCACAATATTCTCATTTTTTTTAATTTTCACATACACAATTTTATTGGTTAATTTCAACATAAAACTGTAATACTAAATAATTTTTAAACTCAATTAGATATTGTACGTTTCATTGGAGATGGAAGGGAGTGATAATACTTCGAATTAGTGTTTGCATAATTCGTGGTTAGGGCCAAGCTTTGAGCTTATATGAGCCTAAGTAGGCCTAGACGAAATACAAATGAAGCTTAGACGTAAAAAGTATAAAGCATAGTTAAGCGATAAGACCACTTAAGCGAAGTTTAGATGAAGTCTGCTTGAGTTTTTTAGAACACTTAAAAAAAAAAAAAGCGGCATCGGAAAGGGATAGGAATAGAGTATTGGCTTGGTTGACAACTGACTAGAATTATGAATCACCATGGTTATCGTTGGCAATAGGGTGAGCAGCGCTATAGAGTCCCCAGGATGGACGACGTGAGAGCAAGCCCACGCGATTAGAGACTTCTGTCTCCACTTTAACGACGTTTTGGAAAGGGAGTGAGATTCAAACATTCTTTACGCATGTACAGCACTGGGAAGTTGTTGGCCAGCACATTTAAGCATACGTCTTCGACAGTCTCTGTTGGAAATGGTTGCTATAATTGAAAAACTAGTCGTTACTATTGATTTTTATTAGACGAGTGAGATCCAATAAGGGCTATATTTTCAATTTTAATTGAATTTTAATCTTTACCAAATGAGCACTAAGTCTGCACGGGTGCCTAAACACAATAAGCTACGTAGCAGCTCGATCAATTCTAGGAATGCAGATGCAGTCTATCGCTAAAGGATACAAAACATATCATCTCTCTTTGTGAAAAAATTAGTTCTAGAGAATCAAATTAAAAAATAAATAACCAAATGAACTTCAAATAAATAATTCTTTTTCTCGTTACAAACATATTTAGGGCATGTTTGAGCGCCATTTTTGAATAGCGTATTGATGAGAAATGTGTGGTTAAAATATAAGAATTTTTTTAAAATTTGTCTGTAATATTATTTTATTGAAATATGCGTGATTGAAATGTGATTAACGCTTTCTTTGGTGCACATTTTTTCAAAATACATTCTTTTAAAACTCATTTTTCAATAAAATAATATTTTTCATCACATCAATAACTTTTTCTTACTTTTTAACCACATATTTCCTATCATATCATTATTTAAAATATACTATTTTCTCAATAATATCCATTAAACACACCCTAAAACATTGTTCGAAAATGCATTTTTTTTTCCATAAAAATGAGATTCAAGCCAGGCTTAAAACAACAATTGACTCACAAAGATCTGTACCTACTACCAACCCACCACTGCTTTGATTCATAAATTTCTTCTATCCTAATCCAGCATTTACCGACTCACAAAGATCTGTACCTACTATCAACCCACCACTGCTTTGATTCATAAATTTCTTCTTTGCTATGTGGCAGGAACTGTACCTTCAAATTCGAATCGAAGTCACTAGAGTCAAACCAAACAATCTTCTTACAACGAATTCTTGATTTTAAATTCGTCAATAGACAATACAAACACAATCTAACGAGAATACCTTTTTTTCTTACCTTGAATTGTGAGTTTAAATCAATTTACTAAAATACCTTGGGATATAAAGTTAAAGATATGTGTAAAATGGGTCTGGTCATGTTGCATGAGTGAAAAAAAGGTCACAACCCCTCTTAAAAATATAACTATCGGTGTAGGTTCAGGAAGGAAATCATGTTATTTGTCTTTGACCCGAGGCAAGCGGTTTTGTTCCACTTTGTCCTGATAACCTAATTAACCGAGGATTTGGGAACTTGGCATTACTACTTGTACATAATTTGGTGTACATCAATGTATCCACCCCCTCACATGGGGGTGGGGCCACTTGGAAAAAATATTTTTTATTTAAGTGAGTCTCACTCTCATGTAAGAGTGTGAATACCTTGATATATATCAAATTATGTACAAGTAGATAAACTCCAGAAACTTATCTTGCCCAAAATAAAAAATCCAAGTCCACTTGCCCAACATAAAAATCAACCATGCTATGCTACCACGCCATCCCTGAGCCCCTCACAATTGTTGGGAAAAATCGCCTCGAACGCAGGAATTGAGATTAATGACGAATTGAAATAATAAAGATCACAAGAAAAATAACAAGATTAAAGTAAAGAAAATAGAGGAGAAATTGGCAGAGGAACCGATGTTTTATTCAACAATATGGAGAGAAATTACAAAACTTAGCAATATTGGCTTCTCTTGTCTTTAAAACTGAATGAAGAGTCTGCTATTTATAGGGAAGATGTCCAAACCCAAGATATTTTTCCAATAAAACACGTAAAATAATGGAAATAATATTTTTCCAAATACGCGCAAAGAAGGAAAAATATATTTCCAAATATTCCAACATAATTTGGGTTTTTCACATATGGTAACCCTAATTTGGGTCACCAATTCCAACAATCTCCACCTTGACCCAAATTTCGGTGCTACGAACAAAATTTCAAAATTTCTCCACCTGAGAAATAAATCCGTCTGCATCGAAATGAACAATCTCCTCAAACAGTATCCAAAACTCTCCATCACAAAAAAAAACATCTTCCTCTGCCCGGCATCCATAAGTGACACCTGAACCCTAAACCCGGGTTCCCAAAATTCCAACAAGGAATTAATTATTGATCAAACAGGGTTGAAGCACTCCCTGTAGCAGAATCCACTCCAGATGCATGATCAGAAGGCCCCTTACTAGAACTGTCACCTTCAACGATCCCAAATGCATTGCAGACATCTCCAACACTGTACCTACGCTCCATGAGTCCAACACTAGTATGTGAACACAGTGAATCCGCTGTGATTGGTGGCAAAGCGAAATCACCAACGCTCCCCTGAGCAATGTTCTAAACTGACCCAGAGTCTGTCACAAGAGGTACTGTACCAAATTGAATTTCCACCACGGTACTGAACTTGTCCAAATGTCTCTTAACTGGTTCTGCGCTCCCCTGCAAGATGTACAAATGAGACTTCATCCGTCCCTCCAGTACAACCTGAGCACCCTTTCGGACCTTCAATGCTCCACCTCCACCAGAGAATTTATACCCCTTTGCATCCAGGGTACTTAGCGAGATGAGATTCCTTTTCAAGTCTGGAACATGCCGAATCAAGAATCCACTCCTCGTCAGGCTTGGACTCCACGTCAGATACCACGGTCACCATCACATCACCGCCATCAGATAAATACTCGGTAATATTAGCATCATCCGAATTAGAAGATTGCCCCCTATTATTTGCAACTAAATTACCTTTAGCCTGCAACTTGTCGCAATCCCTCTTGACATGCCCTTTCTTCTTGCAGTAGAAGCAATACACATTGCTGAAGTTCACTTTCGGTCTACCCCTCCGTCGATCACCATGAGAAACCAGAGCATCCCCATCACTTGATGTAGTAGCTCCAACCAAATGCTTCATCTTCTCCTTTGAGAATAAAACATCGTAAGCGTCTTCAATGGTCAACGTGTCACGACTGTACAAGATCGTGTCTCGAAACGACGAATAAGAAGCGGGTAGAGAACATAACAGGATCAAGGCCAGATCCTCCACATCATATTTTACCTCCAACGTTTCCAGATCTGCAACAATTTCCTTGAACACAGCCAGGTGGTCTTCCAGTGATCCTCTTTCTGCCATGCGATGAGAATATAGCCTTTGCTTTAGATGCAGTTTGCTCGTGAGACTTTTGGTCATGCATAATCGCTCCGCTTCAACCACAAAGCAGCCGCCGTTTTCTCTTTCAAGACATCCTGCAGAATATTATTGGAGAGATGAAGATGAATCTGCGATAAAGCCTTCCTGTCTTTCCGTTGTTTCTCCTCCATTGTCCAGTTTGCTGGCATTTTATCAAAACCCAGCAGAGTATCGTCCAAATCCATCTGCGCCAACACAGCCCTCATCTTTACTTGCCATAGCGAAAACCTTGTATTGCGATCTAGCAGCGGAATATCATATTTCAATGAAGTCATCTCTGAAAAATCTCAATCAAATCACAAAGAACCTGCAACCTTGGCTCTGATACCATTTGTTGGGAAAAATCGCCTCGAACGCAGGAATTGAGATTAATGACGAATTGAAATAATAAAGTTCACAAGAAAAATAACAAGATTAAAGTAAAGAAAATAGAGGAGAAATTGGCAGAGGAACCGATGTTTTATTCAACAACAATAGGGTGCAAGAATTTTTTGATCTTTTTTTATTCACATAGGTCCAACAAATGGATGTCAAAATCCCTGACAAATAAATTTTGCCTCCGTTTGGCCACATTAAAATTATATAGTATTGTTGCTTTCTTGAAAATGTTTTTTTTTTTAATTTACTAATATATCCTTTTTTTTTTTTTGCTACTTTCAATAATAATTTACTACTAGTTATTGATAATTAAATAATGGTAAATTATGAAAATTTTTGGCAAAAAATTATTTTGTAATAACAACAAATAAAATTTCTTAATCCGTGTGAAAAACAAAATCAGACTAATATAAATGGGACGAAGAGAGTAAAATATTTTCTCTCTTCTTATTAATCATACATTTTTTAATAAAATAATATTACACGTAAATTCAAAATTATTTTTTTCTTTTTTAACTACAAATTATTTAAAAAAATATTATTCCCAAAATTATAAGGCCAAAGATTTCAACGCACAACCAACCAACCAACCAATCAATTTCTTAAAAAGTTACCGTTAATCATTACCCCAACTTCAAATGGTCTCAACGCACAATATACGCACACACTCCCACGCATTCCCAATTCAAAATTTCAAATTCAAATTGCCGTTGGTACCATAAATTCAACGGCATCAAACACAACATCAAGCATATCTAACCAGTAACCCCAAATCCAATATTCAACATTTCATTGAAGAACCCTAAAATTTTCTCTGTATTCAAACCTTAAACCAATCATGTCGGGTTGCAAGAAAATCTCTGTCCCATGCAATTCTTCGTACAATTCTCTCTACCATAATCCCCTTATTGACAAGAAACACAACCGCAGCTCGAGCGAAGGTGGCAATATGAGGCGGTGTTTAGCTTCTATTATTAATGAAGACAAAGAAAACGCATTGCCGAGTGCTATAATAGGCAAAATGTATGGAGATGGAAAAGAAAATGTGGTACCCAATATTGAACACAAGACTCTGGCGAATGGGAAATCTCAGATGAAGGATAGTGTATTTAAGCAATCTTCACTTCAATCGTGTGTACAGAAGAACGTGTCTGATTCGATAATCGGATTGAAATATTGGGAACCCGTTGATTCAGAAAACTCGAATTCTGTCAATATATGGGATTATTCGGATTCGGAAGCTGCCCCTGCTGCCCCTTGGTCAACTTTGCCAAACAGGTTAGTAAGCGCTATACTATCGAAAAGCTCAAGATGTTAGAGAGAAATATATTTAACTTCAGTTTTGTAGTGTGCAGACCATATTTATTTGAATAAAAAACTTGAGAGTACTGAGTACCTATTTATGAATTTAATATTACAAGGTTTTAGCAGAAAATGATTGAATTATACATGAAGAAATTAATTTGTTCATACTGCTTTTCTTCAGGTCTTTGCTGTATAGGCCTTTGCCAGTGGATGTTGGGAGGTGTACTTGTGTCATAGTGAAAGATTTCTCTCCTGAAGGACTTGATGGGGGCGCTCTTTACACTCTTTATACAAATGTAAGCCCTTTTAGAATTTGGGAAATTTATTTATTGCATTTAAATGATTATAAGCATTTTCTGCAAACATGGTAAAATGTGGACTAAACTCTTGATGCCAAATTAAAAAGAGCTCTTTGATCTCTTTCTACAGGAGAGAGATATATACCCCATCGATCTCATTATATGCCTTCTTTAGAATCTCTCCGAACTGATAACTATATTCTGCATACTGATTCTGCATTATATTGAACTCCTGTGAATTGTTTTTTGTTTTATTTACAAGACATTGTTTATAATTATCTCACCGACGTAATAGGAGGGCCAGGGGCGACAAAACCGTAAACTTGCTGTGGCTCGTCACAGAAGGCACAAAGGAAGATCAGAGTTCAGAATTGCTCAAAATGAAAAGGGAATAATGAATTCATCTGATGACAGTTTAATTGGTTTTGTTACAGCTAATATTTTAGGTTCGAAATACCATGTATGGGATCAGGTACACAACTTGAACACCAATAGTTCCTCTATTGTCGTTCGGTACCCATAAGTAGAAGCAAAAATTTGTATTTAAAAATTTGGCCTTCCATATGTTTCAGGGAAATCGTCGAAATTCCTTGACCAAACACTCTAAATTATTGGCTGCGGTGAAGTAAGCACCTCCCTTCTCGTGCCCCTAGAAGGACCTCATGTTTCTATTCGAAAAGTAAATCAGGTTAATGACTGCTTATTTTCTGCTCTATCCACAGATTCATTCCTACGGTATCCACTTGGACTGGAAATTGCAGGTGTATGAATGCATGGATACCAAAGCACCAATCTATGCAGTTAAAGAATACAAACCAGGTGACATAAACTGATGCCTGGAGGACAATCACAACTTTCTGACGAGGGTAAAATTTTATATTATTACTGAAATCACCTACATTCTTTTTAAAATTTTTCCTTGTAGATACAACATATCAATGGACTGCCCATAGAATGGGAGGGGAAGAAGGACAAGGTACACCAGCTATTTTCAAGGGTTCCTCAATATAATAAGGTAAGTTATATATAGCGAGGATATAGAAAATCATTAGGTTTGATAATCTCACATAGCTTGTAAATGTGAGAGTATGCACAATTTCTTCTTGTTTTACTGGATCTTGTCGCCACAGATTTCGAAGCAGTACGAATTGGATTTCAGAGATAGAGGAAGGGCAGGTCTTAAAATCCAAAGCTCGGTGAAGAATTTCCAATTAACTTTAGAGGTAAATCCTTTTTTTTTTTAAACAGAAAAAAACCCTTATGATTGTGACTACATTTGAGATAATTATCGTTGAAGAATTGCTTCAGATTCTCTCAGTTAGCACGTCAGCTTACGGTAAAGTGAAAATCAGGATAGCAGGAGCGGAACGAAACCCCTTATGGGGGATAAATAGTTATTTAAATGGATGGTAAAATCATCAAGGGTGTTTATTGCTGAACTAGAACAATTACCTTTCCAAGGATGTGTATAAATTAGTAAAAGTGGGAATCTACTTGTAGAACATGTAACTAAATTTTCAGACACGATGTTTGGGACATTGAAGTTTGTTTTTTCATTTGGTTTCCCCAGAGGAATGGAAGACAGACAATTCTTCAACTTGGAAGGGTGGGAAAGTCCAAGTATGTGATGGATTACAGGTAAACCTGAACAACCATGATGGTACTATGTTCCTAATTTTCTATTACTTTGGGTTTTCAGTTTTAAAGTTTATTTGCTGCAGATATCCATTGTCTGGTTATCAAGCCTTTTGCATTTGTTTGGCTTCTATTGACTCAAAGCTTTGCTGCACTGTGTAATCACAAGCTCAAGTCCTGTATTGCAGTTCAACCTCTGAACAAAATATTACAGTTCCTCTTCTGGTTCCAGAGCTGCATTTTGACCTCAATCTGTAAGAGGTTTGTTTCAATGGGTCTTCAGCAATCAGGGGGCTCGTACGGGCGACGACTGGGAGTTTTTAAATCATGGTTCCTTTTTCCTCTTTACCCCAGGCTATTTTGCCAAACACAAAAATAGATATTGTCAATTTGTTATTTTCTCTTTACTCATGCAAGCAAATGTAAGTGCATTCGAAAATTGTTGGTTCGAGTAAATTTTACTTGCTTTCTCCCAAGGCAAAACATATTGTTGTTTGCTGTTTGAAAAGTGTCACGAAGCTCCGACATTTTTGGAGCTGTTTGGTATGGATTAAAATTTTGACAGTCTTAAGTTTAAATTAAAATCAATAATTAATTTTAACCATATATTTTTTGGCACTCAAAACTTTTGAACCGTACATTCCATCAACTTTTATCAAAATCTATTAAAAATCTAAGTTTTATCTATACCAAACCGAGGCAAGACAAGATAAACTTAAAGAAGGGTGACTGTTCAACCCGTTAACCTATTTTAAGTGTATATTGGTCCGGGCCCAATTCCAAGCCCAAGAAAATGATGGGCTTTTAGGTGGTGAAATTCAATCCGGGTGTTTATTGGGAAAATTACACAAATAAGGTGTTTAAAGAGTTGATTTTCAAAAATAAGGTGTAAAATTTATTTAGCCCTTGTTTGCCCCCCATTATATCACATTCCATTATATTAATTTTTTCTCTCTCTTCATCTCAACCATCCATTCATCAAATAAAATAATAATACACACAAATCAAAAACTTTTCAACCACACATCTCCCATCAATCACTATTCTAAAAATTATCTACCCCAAAAAATTTAAATTAATGGGGGGCAAACAGGGGCTTATTCAAAACTCAGGTATCTACAAACCCTAAATTATTTTCCTTCAAATTCTCTTCATATCTCCGCCCTTTTTCTCTCTCTCTCCCCACCGTCGACCACCGCCCACCGTTAAAGACCACCACCTTTATCAACAATCCATCACCGAACTCACTCAGGCACGGAGAAGCTATAATGAAGAGGAGATCGGAGATCACTGCTTGCGGCTCTGCACAGATCGGCGGCGGCGATGGTTCTCCGTACCTAATCGACAGTGGTGGTTGCAGAGGAGATTGAGCGTCTGGTGATTAGGTGTTGCGATGGTGAGATCTGCTTGCGGTAATGGTGGGTTCGACACTCAAGACGCCACCACTGCCTTCTCATCTCTGTCTCGGTGATGGTAGGTTCGATGGAGTGTGTGCAGTGGCGGAGTGAAATTGTGGTGGTGGTTTGGTGGTGTTGGGGAGTTTTTAGGTATTTTTTGTTGGTTGTGCAGGTAGATGGTATTGGTGGCTATGGTGGATCGACGGCGATTTTGGTGAGGTTGTGGGGTTGGTGCATTGTTGGGTGTGTTTGGTGGGGTGGGGGGGTTGGCAATGGTTGTGATCTGGTGGCTGTGGTTGTGTAGGTGGTGGGGACGGTGGTTATGTTGGTGAGGTTGTGGGTTAGGTACTGTTGGTTTTGCAAGTAGATGTGTTGACGGTGCGGTCGACGATGGTGGTCGTGGCGCGGTGGATTTATGTAGGAAACAGGCGATGGTGGTGGGTTTGTCGGTGGTGATGTTGATGGCCGTGATGGTAATGGCGGCGACGGGGTGCCAGTGGTTGAAGTGGTAGTGCAAGTGGTATGTGACCAAATATTTAATCGTGACCTAAAATTTTGACAATATGTGACTGAAAAATAATTTGTGACCAACAAATTTGAAAATATTTGACCAATGAAATTAACCATTTTTTATCTGTGACCTAAAAATTATATAATGTGTGACCGTAAAAAAATTTGTGACTAATTAATTTGGAAATTTGTGATTGTGTGACCTATAAAATTTTTGAACTGTGACCGTAAATTGTAAATTTGTGACCAGAATGGTCACCGAAATAGTTGTCAGAATAATTGTCGGAATCGGAGCAGTTGTCGGAACGTTCACCGGAGAAGAGTGGTGGTCGAAATGGTCTCCGAAATAGTTCCCGGAGCAGTATGGGTGGTGCATGTGAGATGGTTTAATTATATTATATTAGAATCAAATATTATTTTTGAATTTTCAAACTATAAACCGAATTTTTGAATTGGTGTAAAGTATATACCTTATTTATGAATTTTTCCCGTGTTTATTTCATGTATCAGATACACGACAAAATTGCTAGTGTCAAAAAAAAAAAAATCCCAATCTTAGTACTTGACGATGCTCCTATATCCCACCACGTGTCCTTTGAGTCAATCGCAACCGTAACAAATGACAACATGGAGAAGCTTCGAGAATGTGGCCCCACACTTTATCCGACAATGCTCACGTGACTGCCAACAAACACAAACAAAAGTCACCTCAAGTTGGAGTTAAAGATGCAAAAAAGAACCCCTAGAAAATAATAAAAGTTAATTATTAAAAGAATTCAACTTATTTTTTTAAAATGAAATCATGTTAAAAGAAATAGTTTTCTTGTTCAAAATTAATTATGCAACTAAAATAAAAAAAAAATTAAAAATCAATCACATTATTGCCAAATTTCTAGTTGAACCGAACATGAATTTAATAATAAAATTAAAAATTTATCATTTTAGTACAAATAGGTTCCAAAGCAATAGAAAAGAACGAGTTAATCAACAAATTTTGCATCATAGTTACACAAAGAATTCCTAATAATAACATACATCACCTAGCTCAATTTTTCGGCACCAATCTAAAATAAGAGATAAACTCTAGTTTTATAAATCTAAACACGAAAGGTCTATGCGACATGTTGATAAAGATTTGAACATTTTCTACCGATAAAAAATGATCAAATTCAAAATGAAAAGTTAAAGTATTAACTTATTAATAAAACAAAAAGTTGAGGAGTAATGGTGCAATTTACCTAATATATTTTAATTTTAAAATTTTTATTGCTACGTCAGTCCAAATTTTTTGGCCACGGTGTGAGTGGGCGCTTAGCACGTGCCAGGGAGCATCACAACTCACAATCCAAAAGGGCGTAAATCGACACGTGTGTACCGCCGCCAAATGAAAATAGTAGAAAATAAATTATATTTCTCCGTCATTTCTTCTTTCGTACAGCAATAGCAAACTCTCTCGCACAGCAAAAATCGGTCGAAGCAACTAGAAAAAATTATCCGAGTCGACTCACCCACCGAATTCAGTCTGTGTCTATTAGGGTTAGGGTTTCACTACTATTTGATCTTAAAAAACAGGTGGAGTTGTATTCGGTTTTAATGGTGCATTTAATGAAAGACGGAAACCCGGATTCGCAGAGCGATAAGATGCCGATGGTGAAGATGGAAATGGAGGATCCTTTGGAAGAAGAGCATGGACCATTCTCCAAGCGTCACAAAGTATTTTATTCTCCTAAATTTGCAGCATATATGCTTATATACGTGTCTCTGTATCTTTTGGCATGAATGTGTATTGAAATTAATAAACACGCTAGGGAGTGAAAAATTAAGCATTTTAGGAGTTTGAAGATGACTATTTTATTGAAAGAAAAATTAGAAGCTTCGATCACTGTTCTTGCTATCATACAATTGATGAAATTTCTCCCCTTTTTGGTTTTAGATTTTTGATTCACCTTGATGTGATCTTTACCTGCGTGCAACATATTTTTTCAAGTCATCAACAACTATTGTGAGTTTACAGTTGTATTTGATATTGGTATTGTTTGTGTTTCACTGTTGCAGCAGAGTCTGGGGATGGGAGGTTTTCTGGAGTCAGTTTTGCAATATAACCCACTTGATGAGCCCAGTCCATTGGGTTTGCAACTGAGAAAAAGCCCATCACTTTTAGAGTTGATTCAAGCAAAGCTTTCTCAAGCTAGAGCTTCCAAAGTTGGAAGTCATGGTAAAAAGGAACAGAGAGGTGGTGCTTCTGGTACTACTGATAAGCTGAAGGCATCCAACTTTCCGGCCTCGGTTCTTAGAATTGGGACCTGGGAGGTAGATTCGAATTTCACACCTTTTTAAGAAACACCTGTATAATGGATTTTAGTCATTGAACATTATAGTTTTTTGACTGATATTTACTGGAATATTTATTGGATTTGCAGTACAAATCGAAATATGAAGGGGACTTGGTGGCAAAATGTTACTTTGCGAAGCATAAGCTGGTGTGGGAAGTTCTTGATGGGGGACTGAAGAATAAGATTGAAATTCAATGGTCTGATATAATGGCTCTAAAGGCAAATTACCCTGATGATGGTCCTGGGTTTATAGATGTTGTGGTAATAACCACTCACTTCACTCAGTCTCATTATGTTGCACTGTATCCGCTGTTAATAATTAATTGACAACAAATTTTGGCATTTTGATGTGCAGTTGGCCAGGCAACCTCTTTTCTTCAGAGAGACTAATCCACAACCTAGAAAGCACACCCTTTGGCAGGCAACAACAGATTTTACTGGTGGACAGGCTAGCATAAATAGGTAAGTCGTCTGTACTGCCTGGGTTGGGAGCGGTTAACCATGCTTAATTTATGTTTTTTAGCCGACATTTCTGTATTTTCCCTTTTTTGTGATCTGGCAGTCATGAATGATTTCACATCTAACTGGTAAAGAATTTTCTTTCTATTTCCTCTGTGTGCTTGTGTATTTTAAACCTTAGATCACTTCTTATATTTGTAATTTTCTCAGTATGCAAGACCAGATGGTAGAGTTAATTGTTTACATGACAAAAGAATGCCTCTATTTGAAGATGGAAACCTTTGTATAACTTTCTTTTGGTGTGTGTGGATCGGGGAATGTATGAAAGATATAACCTTGTGCTAGCTTGAGGAATATTGCTTTATGATATGACATGCAAAATGATGGTGTAATGCCATACAAAAGGTGTAATTAAAGGAGAAGAAATACCATCAGCATGTGTGCTGGTAGTTTATTTGTGGTTCGCGGCAGAAACCCAAATGATTCTTCTCAGGCTGGAAAAGTCTGTGCCGGATGACGCTAGTATAATGTCAAATATTGGAAAGTGATATCAGGGTAGGAAAATGAACATTTTCACACACATTGTACACAATTAGTAGCATGGTGCAAAATGTCTCACTATTCTTCTTAGGCTTAAGTTTCATCACATGGCAAGAAACAAAATTGAAAGTAAAAGAATATTCATTGAAATATTCTACCATTTAGTTAACAGCTGTAGCATATAGTGGGGTAGTTACAGTGTCTCTGGTTTTATTTTTATTTTTTCCTTTAGTTTTTTTATTCTAAAGTCTTTACTTGCTGGTTACATGAGTGACTCCTGTCATCTGTATAGTTCCAGATTGGAACCTAAAGATCAAAACAGGATTTATTTATTTATTTTGTGCATGTGTATGTGTATGTGGAGAAGATATAGTGTGGTGAACTCTGAAGTCGTTGCTCTGGTGATGGGATGATTCCTGCCAATGGTATCAATGCAATGTTGGGATTAGATCAAAAGTTTAGTGCTTTATCTATTTATTTTAGGGTTACAAGTGTTTATATGTATATGGTTTGAGGTATGAATGTATATATGTACATGCTGTGGTTGTATGTTTTGGGTTCAGGCTTTTTAGGTGACTTAGTTGTGTCTTTATGCTTGGAGCTCTTACATATACACGTGGGTATTTATTTTTATTTATTTCAGGCGACATTATCTGGAGTGCCCACAAGGCTTGCTTGGAAAGCATTTCGAAAAACTTATTCAATGCGATCCCCGTCTCAACTTTCTGAGTCAGCAAGGAGAGATAACATTGAATTCTCCATATTTTGAAACCAGAGTCTCTGTGTTTGATGATCCAAGTGAAAACAACAGTGGGTTTGATATGAATAGCGGGGAGAGTTCTTCCTTTTCAAACTTACGGGACCCAGCTTCGCCATCTGGAGCTCAATCATCTTCTTCAAAATATGAACATGATGCTTTTGGTAGACATTCAGAATCTTACCCTCGCGAAACACCATCACCAAGCTCGGGTAGAACTGTATTTTGTTGATGAAATGTGTGCTAAACTTAGTGTTTTTGTTTCAGAGAAGTGTGCTTATTTAAAATTTTTTAATGCTTAAAGATGTCTATCTAGTCCAGCATACTCTCTATTCTAATTAATTGTTTGAGAATGGCATGGCTTCTTTTACCTCTTCCTATCCATTTGCAAGAACGGAACCCTTAATCCTGTATATAGATTTCACCCATGATTATTTGTTTTTGGTTCAATTACAATTATTAGTGCATTTATCGAAAACTGGTTTGGAATATCTCGCCTTGATGAAATAAAGAAAAATGAATGAGGGACAAAGCTGAAGTTCACAAAGCTGAAGTTCCTATAGGCGTGTGATCTTATGGGTTTTGACTAACAAGTCGATCATCGTTGTGCTCCTTTTTAATTTACCTAGCATGGAGAATAGCCAGAGTCTGAAAATGGAAAGGAAGCGTAAATTAGTTGTACTGTAAATTTTGGTACTAGAGGAATTTCAAACACATCAGTATCTCTAAGGTAACCGAAAATGCATGAATTAACTCTTGATAGAGAATAGTTTTATAGGTGCTGGATATATATTAATATTAGGAAGTGTTCCTTATTTCTATAGAAAATTGCAATTCAATTGTGATCTGATAGTGTTTCAAATTGTTAGGATGTTACATCGTGAAATATTTTAATAATTTAGAATTTCCTTGGGGTTTTGACTTCCAAGTAGTATGGGTCATTATGGGGGCAGCCATTTTGATGAGAAGTGACTAGAATCAAGATGTGACGCAGGATTGGTAGTATTGACTGTAAATTGTGTTTTGAAGTTGATTGTATCAGGCTGTTGAACACGAGGAAAATTTTTTGCCCTGTTCAACGTGGTCTGAGTCCCCTGTTGAAAACAACGTGACTTTTTTATGGGATTTTCAACTCCTCCTTTCCTCGTTCTCTTATTTCAGAGAGGGGGAGTAGGTGATGCAGAGCTCAGCTTGTGATTGTCTACCTTACCTGCGACTAAGTAGGAATACAGATCCTGTGTACTTAGTTCATGCAATGTACTCAGATTACGAAAACTGATGTCACTCTCTAAACTGCCAAGCTAGGAAGTAAAGTTCTTTTTTATATCCAGTTGGGTGGGTGTGTGTGTGTGTGTGTGTGTGTGAGGGGAGTATGGGAAAAGACAAGGGCAAGAATATAGAAGATATGTCCCCGAAGCAAAATTCTATGAGAAAGCTTAAGACTCATGTATGCTTGTACACTGAATCTTGTTACAACTTCAGAAGTGGTAGAACACAATGTCTTCCGGAAGATATACAGTTACGTGATGATCAGGGTTTGGGCTTGGACAGCTGGACCTCTACCTATCTTTTGCATTACTGGCACATGCTCATCTGTAACAGGGAGAGTAGTACTAGCTAGATATTTTGCCCTGGGCTTTTCATTTTACAAATTCCAAAACCAGCTGGCGCACCTAAGAGATTCACTTCAATTTAATTTAGTCTAGCCTTTCAATTTAGGACAGGATGTACAAGGAATTAGTGATATGACAAGTTCATCTTGTAGGAGTATGTCAAATTTCTTATTTCAAAATAAATAATTATGTCGTCGCTTTCATGTCTGTAAGTCCCACACTGAGGTGAAAAATTATGTGAGTATAAGAATATATATATTCCTGATTACTCCTTTTCTCCTCTCTACTATCTTCCATCCTAGAGAAGATTTTTCCGATGTTCTCGGTGTTTGTTTGTTTTCACAGCTTCTAGCCATGAAATACTGAAAAATGGACCCATGCATCTTCATTTTTTGCTGATACTTGTTCACCAATTCTCTTCGGGGTTGTAAACTACATTTTACTCAATTATTGCATGGGTTCTACATATGGTGATAGAAAATATTAGTATGTTATGACGAATTACATCATTGCCTTCTGAGTTGCTTACTGTCTTGCCTCGAGAAGTATCGTCAATTGGATTTGTTTGCTATTTATTTGTAGATAGATTCTTGTTCTTTTATCTAATAATATGAAACTCCTTTTACTATTATATGCAGCTAGGGAAATGTCGACCATTGAAGATATTAAAATTGGCGGGATGGAGCAACTAAAGGTTCTCAGCAACTGGGATCGGATCAGGGCACCAGGGCTCCACTCCTCTATGTCAATGAGTGATTTGGTGAGCTATCTTGAGCATCGGATATCCGAGCAGAAAACCTCTAACTATCAAACTCTCTCGAGCGAGGAATGGCAAAGCCTCAAAGTTCTGGACGATATCAAGCAATTCTTGTTCAGTGACAGCGACATCCAACACATGCCTGACACAGATGAGAAGTCTCTCGTGTCAAGGGTCAATTCTCTTTGCTGCCTTCTTCAGAAAGATACTACAGCAGGTCCAAACTCGCAAATTAAAAGCGGAAACTGTCCTGACGTATCTTTGCCAGAAAAGAGAACAGATGACAAGTTTGGTTCATCAACTACTGAAAATGAACCTATTCCCATGGATGAGTCCAATGATACCTATGGTTACAAGCAGCCGGCATCAATGACTAGGGAGGACTCAGTTGGAGAACTGCTGCTTAATCTCCCTAGGATAGCATCTTTGCCTCAGTTCTTGTTCAACATTCCAGAAGATACTAAGAACCAAGCTAGGTAAGGTCATTCGAGAAGTGAAAAGGCCGAGGTAGAGGTATAAAGCTCCATTGTCCCAGTGACTTTTGTGTATATGCATCCAAGAATAGGTTTTCTTTAGTATGGGGATGTGGACTCGTCCGGTGAAGAATGTTGCTACTGAGTATTTGTTTTAATGTAGTAGTCCCCCCTGTGACCATCACCATGTACAAAAATGTAGTGTTTTGCTGCATGCATGTAATAATGTTTTATTGTGGTTTGAAGTTTCTTCAATTTGCTGGTTGCGTTTTGAAAATTTCAAAAATTCCTGATAGGATCATATACCCCATTTTCCTCTTGTGGAGTACAGAATAGACAATGTTAGGTGTTATGACAGTTTCTGGTAAAAATATAGTATATTTTGATCAAACTGGTGGATTCTGTGAAAAAATCTTTGTTGAAATTTTTTAAGTTTTTCAAACAACCACTAATTTCTCTCTCTTACGTTTAATGCTTGTTGGTCCGTTTTCGATAAGAACTCAGAAGGAAAGTCATATTAAAATTCATTGGAAAGTTTTATTAAATTATCTGATAATGGCGGGTTATGCAGGTAGAAACGTAACAATATTAAAATTAAAAAGAATCATGTTACATGTACAACATTGGTTGGCAATATTGATTAACAACATCATATTTGGCATCATCATATTCATTTATTTTAAAAAACTATTTTCTACATTAGATATTAGAATTTTGCCAACACATAATTGTCAATCATCGTTATCAACCAATGTTTTACATTTAGATTTATTTCAATTAAAAATTTACACGCACAAACAACGCGAGGTTGTATTGTGATTAAAATATATAACACCTTTGTCTATTTGTTGACAAAAACGATTCATAAAGTTGTAAAATAGGCTACTTAATTCAACAAAATTATTAGCGAGTCAAACTACTTCTCACATAAGAATAGTAAGTAGACCATAAAAATTTCAAAAAATTGAAATATTCTTTGTGTGTGGATTTCTGTGATGTAATAACAAAATGGAAGAGCACCGTTTCAATTTGCACGGGCAATAGAATGCAGTTGGAGCCAGCTACTGTATTTGGAGTGCCTGTCGGTCTTTTGACAAGTTTGAAAGCAAGTTCTGCATACCAAATATTTCGAGCAATTCAATTCAATTCAATTGTATGCTATATGTTCGATAACAAAGATTTTATGTGAAGAAATTATCTTTGTTTTTTAAACTTGTAGAACGAGTTGACTTGATTACTTCTCATGCAGTCATACAACTATGTTATAATCGGTCGAGATATTATGTTGACACAGTGTCTTGTTCTTTTGACGTCATAAAAATGTGAGCTATTTTATTAAAAGAATATGTTAAATCTTGTTCATTGTACTGTTAAGAACTTTGGTCATCATTTCATCGTTGACAATTATAAATCTTAATGCTACGTCATCAAGAGCAACAAAATTGCATAAGAAAATAGACACATTGTTGGGATTATGGAATAATTTTATGTGTGAATTGGAAAAGTCTCCAATTTGTGCGATCACTAGTCGCAACTCTTCAATTGCAATTGGTGTATATTAAAGAGTTATGTTGTTTTGGAATGGGTGCGACATTTTTGATTAGGTGCAACATACACCATTAAATATGAAATTGTGTGATCTAATGATTAAAATTAATTTTGTCAAAAGATGCGACCAATCGAAAGGACACATGAAAATCTATGAATATGACCCTCATAATTCTATTTTCTTCATTCAAAACCAATTTCATATAATTGATTTCTAATTCTTTTCTCCTGTAAATTTTGCTAAAATAGTTTTCGAATTATTTTTGAGTTTCGTGTTTGATATCTTCTGTTCTAGAAGAGTACAGTCCAACGTCGATTTATTCGATAAAATAATATTGTGCTACATTAATTTTGGAAGAAGTGTTGTATCTTGGGAGACGGACGTCCATTTGAGTTTGTTGACATCTGTGCAGGAGATGAATCCCTCTTAAGGAGATTTGCATTCATATATTTCACTTCATTTTTATCTCTTTCGAATTTCTTCATTTTCTACATTTGAGTAAGTCGTGATTTACACTTTTTTATGCGCATACCATGATTTCTGTGAGTCATTATTCCATCCGTATTTTGCACACTTGTTTTTGGTCAAAAGAATATAATTTATGCATAAATTATCTCATCCGTCGCTGTAGTAAATCACTATAATGAGAAAAAAAAGTCTTCTAGAGAATAATCACACCTTGTATCTGCTTTAATCTCTCTCTTTTTTATGATAAAATATAAATCTAATTACGGCTCTCTATTTATAAGATAAATTAGGGCAAAATCAAAATTATAAGTTTGAAATTTCTAAACTATCAACCTTCCAACCCTGCGACAACCTTACCTTGAAACTTCGTACATCAACAATGATTAAACTCCGCGACATCAACAATGATTAATAATTTTATATTTTTTAATCATTTCTTAGTGAAGAAGCATTATTCCTTTTAAAACTAGTGACAATATTCGATTCTCTTTTTTCACTTCAATTTCAACGTTATCTAGTCTTCCTCCACTTCAAATACAAACAACAGAGGAAAGTGAAAAATGTCATCATCCATTTGAATTTGTGCAATCCTTCTCATCCATAAAACGTCATACAAATATTTTAACATTTGTTGGAGCACTAAATACACACTTTACTAGTCAAAAATGAAAAGTATATTCTAAATATTTCCTCTATGATTTAGGGAATTTTCCAATTAATATTTCGGTAACATTTCATTTTCCTTATATTCAAAAATTAATAAATAAACCATTTTCATTAAGAATCGTAGGGACACGCCGCATTAGAAGACATGATAAGGTTGAATTTAATACTTCTTAAGTTCTATCTCTCTTAATCTTGTCTCCACAATCATACCAAATTGCAATGAGTAATATATGATTATACTTTTGAACAATTATTTTCCGCATTAATTTAGGGAAATTTCTAATAGATATCTTCGGTAACATTTCATTTTCTTCATATTAAAGAAAAACATCTTCCTTAAAAATTGTGGGGACGTGTGGTACATCGTAATAGACCAGATAAAGACGAATTTAATCCTCTCTAAGTACTAATGCAGCACATCTTATTAAGAGCGTGTTCAATATAGATTAAAATTGAAAAATTAGCAGTTATTATTGATTTTTATTAGAGGAGTAAGACCCAATAACAGCTATATTTTCAATTTTAATTGAATTTTAAGCACGACCGAACATGCTATAAATCGGACGAGGATGAATTTAATCCTCCGCGAGTCATGTCTCTCATAATAGGTGTATCAAACGTGTCCTGAGTGTGTATATTGATTAGTACGGTTGAACAATTAATACATTTACTTTATATTTATTTTATATTCCAATTTTTTGGGCCAGTTTTACCTTTAATTGAAATTTGGACTCTTGACCTATAACTTTTTTCGAGTTTGGGTGATTTTTCGATTAATGGAAATTATTCAATATTTAAGTTATTATTCCCTCTAATTCAAAGTAGAAAAATAATACAAAAAAGAGAAAAATAAAATTAATATCAGAAAGCGGGAAATCATTCTAGATCGACACGTGGACCGGAGTTCATGCAGAACAAACCTTCAAACTCATTTGTGTGAAATCTCCTTTTTGTCCAAGTCTGCGTTATTTTCACGCCATCCGTGATCTCCAAGTTCACCGAAATGAATAAAATATCACTAAAATGAAACCATACAACATTCTCCATTGGTCCGTCTCCAAACAAAACCTCACAGTCAGTGAGAATATAAATTTATGCCACGTCACCCGGAGCCCCGCCACCCAAATGGGTTAATCTGTCCCACGTGTCGACCTGCAACAGAACAAATGGGACCCACAACCGAACCCTTTAAAAATCTCAATAGCGTCCTAAGCGCCAAAAAATACATCACCCTCTGTAACGCTCTCTCTCTCTCTCTCTCTCTACAGCGCTTTCTCTCTCTCTAAGCACTCACACTCTTGTATCAGCGCTTTGAAATTTCACCGATCAAAAATCAAATTACAGCTCTCGCAGTTTCATCCACTGGTACGAAAACTAAACCCTCGTTAAACCCCCAAAGAAGACCTTGTCGATTTTACACACAGACACACACTAATATTGTATTTGGATTTATTTGTTGATCGATGATGTTATGGTGAATAATTTCTTTCTGATTAAATGTTTAGGATTTTTGTTTAATTTTTTTTTTTTCATTTTATGGCAGTTTATTTTGAGCTTTTTTTAATGGGTAATTTTTGGATTGTTGTGATGGAGTAATCAAGGGTTTAGAGCTGTTTTTGAATGGGAATAATATTTTTTTTTTTTAATTTGTGATCGATGTTCTAATTTATTTTTAAGCTATTGATTATCTGCAAAAATTTGGTTGTGACAGTAGTGATTGTAATTTAAGTGCGGCATTTATGTATCTAGTATTTCTATATCTCTGTTTTTAATAGACCTTTACTAGTTATCATTGTCCTTTCACTGTCTATTAAAGAATATTTTATGTGTATTCATGGCTGTTCCATCAATTAAAGGGTTAAAAATGTTGATAGTTGTTTTTATAAGTTAGAATTCCTTGCCAAACTTAAAGTTTTATTGGCTTATGAAAAAGTGTTGTACATATGTGGAGGAAGATTCTTGTTTTGTCTAGAAAAATGGGCTAACTTAAGGTTATCATCACATGTGGGTTCGTGAATGCGTGAATATATGCAAAGGTGCGTGTATGATTTTGTAAATACAAGTTTGCTTCTTTTTTATATATATATTACCTGAACTAATCAATTGGATCTGGCACATACATTTACTTTTTCAAACCCTTTGTTTCTAGCTTCCCTTACTCTTACATCTAAACGGTTAGCCCTTTTTAGCTTTATGGAAGAGGGAACCCTTGCTTGGTAAAAACTCAAGTAAAACTGATATCAGTATTAGTTTTGGAAATTCCTTTAAGATGAGTAACCATTTTTATCTTTTTGTCCTTAATTCCATAGCTCGTGTTGATGTTTATCTTGCAATGTAATAGTGAAGTGCTTGGAGTGTTTTCTGATTACTACCTCTGCATGGGTTTCTTTGCTTATGACGCTTTTCTCCCCTTCTCAAGTCAATATGGTTGAAATATTACTTAATACTTTTCGAGAAGAAGAAAAGATTAGAAATTGCAAAATACTCTTTAGCCATTGATTGGAAGTTTTTAATTAGTAGACGCTCCATTTAACATACTCATATACTGTTGTTATTTGTACACTTAATATCTGTTTTGTAATTGGAATGCTGATATCACTCTTTCTGGATAATCTATTTAGGTCGCGACAATCAATGGGATTTGGCAATCCATCAGCCTTGAGTTCTCCACTAGAAAGACATGGCGATCTTCCAGTCACCAGTAGGCCAAGTGTAGCTTCTGTTACTAGTAAAATAACTTGTGGTGCTACTACTTCTGGAGCTGACCCTATGTCGTTTCAATATACGTCTCTGCCTTATACCCATTCTTCTCTAGATGACATTCAAGGAACTTGTCTGTCTTACCCACATGACCGCAGTAGTGGCAATACTGAAAAAATTATGATGGATTGTTTTGTTAACCCCAATGGCTTATCAAATCACCAGTATAATCCAGATTTGATCAATGTTAGAAGCAATGTCTCTAATCTCCAACAGTTGATTGATGGTAATAATATGAACACCACAAATTGTTACATGAATGGAGGTGTTTTTTCCACAGACTATCAGCACCCGGAGGTTAGAATGAAATTCATGCCAGCGAGAGCCACAGATCATCCAATGACCACACAGGTAGGAGAACCCAAAGCTAGTAGCCCTAGTAGGTCACAGATAAGTGGAACCTTTTCCAATTTAGGAGCTAGCGAATCTATTTCGCAGCATGATGAGAACTTTGTTCAGTTCGGTTCTCCAAGAAAAATTGATGGAAGTTTTCTGACGCTTGGAACTGGAGCTAATCCAGAAACCAGATTCCGCAGAAAATTTAGTACACGGGAGATTGCCAATAAATTGGACGAAGTTGATTTTTCCAATTACAACTGTCATGCTAGACAAACTACAAGAAACCCTCTGATTCGTACAGAATATGCTGGTAGAACGACTAGCTTCCAAAATAGTGCCGGGGGATTGTCAGGTTCATCATGCAATTTGAGTGGCCAGATCTTCACTTGTAATGATGTTGGCATCGATAGAGGGCACTACACCTGGCCAAAGTCACTCCCACTTCACACTTTTCTGTCTGTACAAGCTGATAAAGATCCTAATCATTCTGTAAACAGCGCTAGAGATTCAGATTTTCAAGTTGATATGGCTCCATCCTTGATGCCTTTTGGCAGCACCTTCATTTCCCATCCTGAATGTACTAGGCGGTCTGCAATGGTGTCAGAATCAGCTGGGCCTACCTTGTTTCCGAATCAATTGACACCACACCAGCAACAGAATAGCTATATGGAAAGTTCCACGAGAGTCTCATCAGAATCTTTCATGAATTTCCATCGTCTCCGTAATCAAGGAAGCTCCATCAGGCATGCTAAATTAGGTCAGTCACGCCTAAGCTTGCTTTTCAATTCCACAATCTAATATTGAACTCATTACTTCGCAATTTTTGGGTTCAATGTTGTCTGTGTAGTGTGTACTGACCTTCTCCTGTCTTCGTATATCTATAATGCTGGAGGTTCTTAGCTAAAGATGGGCATGGAAGTAGTTCTTGTTCCTACTTATTTGCTAGTTGAGATACTGGATTTTTTTCACTTTCATCAAACAATTAAGTGCACAATCATGTTGGTCTACTGCACTTTGTAAATGTTCAAATATTACTAATGTATATAAATGATAAGGAATAGATTGGGACAAAGCTTTAAACAATCTGAAGATTTTCGTACCTGCTCTTTAATGAGAAAACAACTCAAGATCAGCAGTGTTTCTGCATCTTTTGTACTGAGTTTGAAATCCACTCTGGGATCAAGTGGTCCAATGTTGCCCAATTTTATACATCTATACCATTTTGGTAATTTCTGCATATTTCCTTGGAACAATTTGGAAATGGAGGCTCTACATGCTATTATTTGAGTAAATTAGGGCTGGGCTTCGCAACCTATTTGAATCTGTAAATTTGGGGGTCCCCACATGAAGAAAATTGTCAATTTAGACGTTAAAATCGTATGCAACTTCAAGTTGAATTGGAGACAAATGCAAGTGGTTTGACAATTTTTCCCTCTAGCTACAAATGATGTGAAAGTCGCGTTCAATTTTTACATTAACATTTATGCTTTCAATCACTTGGGAATCCAGATTGACCATAACCATACCACATGAAAGGATGGAAATCCCAGCCCTAATTTACCCCTATTATTTCACAACAAACTGTGATCCATAGAGTTACTTGTCTCTGTCCAGGAAAAGAGATTCGAGATACCAAAGGGGCATTGAAATGACGTACTGAAATTATCTTATTTTTCTGTGTCTTTGTTGTGTAGAAAGTTAGAGAGTTGGATTATTGTATGTCTCTTATTCACAATTTCAACAAAATGTCTTCTTTTGAACTTTGCAGGAAACTTGGTGCCACTTTCAGAAGGTCACGTTGTTGACAATGGTCCTTTTCCCACAAGGGCACAACCAGTTGGTAAGGTCTTCTACCTTATTTTATTTGCACGAGTGTTGATCAAGGCCACTATCACTAATAAAATATTAGTCAGTAAGGGATGGAAAACATTTTTATGCCATAAATCAACAAATGCCAACTATGAACTCGTTAATTTCCGTTAGCAAGTAGTTTCTTCTCTGAACTGTCTTGTTTTATTTGCAGGAAATCTGATTGCACTTTCATCAGGAAGGGTGACAGGAGTTGTCAATCCCTCTCCAATTAGTGTTCAACCAATTGGTAAGGCATATAGCTTATTTGGATCTTCCATTTGTGTCGATCAGTATCATTATTGCATTACAAAAGCTGGCTACCAGTGATTTTAACTTCCTTTTCGGTCCGTTGAAAAGGTCTATATAACCAGAGTAATGTGGCGATGGATAGGACGGATTCATGTTGTAGACCCCAAATAAGACTTTGATGTTATAAATAGAGCCACAGTCCCAGTCTTTAAAGGTCTTCTACAAGTAGCTATCCAGTTTTGTTGAGCTGATGAGTAACATTAATATATTTACTACCTCAGGATATAAATACATAACTTGATGCCATTTTTTGTTGGCTACTTTCCTCAGGTCAACTACCTTCTCGTCTTAACGTTTGTTCTGTCCAATCCCGTGGGTATGGTATGATTCCTGACAGAAGTGGGTTCCAACTTTCAGGAAGTAGCACTTTCCAATCTGCTGCAGGGGGTCCATTCCCTAAGAGGCTAGGCGTTCTACCCAATGATTTGGCTGCTGCTCGAGCTGCTGAAGGTGTGTATCCCTCAATTAACAAGAAATTCACATGTGGCAATGGTTTTTTTCCTTGAAAAGGAAGAACATAAATCTATGACCGGGACAAAATATTCTGCGTCCAAAGAATTTAACTGGCATATGCAAGCAGTAACCTCTATTGAAGAGCTATCAGGAACACAAGTTATGGTGTCTCATCCACCTGATTACAAATGTACTATAATGGTGATAAAATGTCGAAGTGCCGGAATTCTCTTGTACATATGAAAAAGCAAGGGCAATAGGCAGAACCCAGGCAAAGAGTATGTTGCCTTTGCTCTGGTTTCAATTTTCACATAGTATTTGGTAATATTTTTCAGGTGACCTGAATCAGATTCAAAATTGTCAACTGCTTCATTATCCTCAAATGCCTGTTGGACATCCAATTGCCATGGGTATTTGCTCTCAACTTGTTGCCCGTGCTATATTTATTGATCTTGGATGTGTTAACGAAATCCCGACTTCTCGGTGACTGAGATCACTTTTATTTTTTACCAGTCCCTCCTCAAGGCCCTTTCCCTGATCATGTTAATCCGCGTGGACTCTCAGTAACTGCAGGTACTTACAATGAAAATCTTTACTGATATTAGATAAATTTTGCTTCATATTTCATGACAAGATGATTTTAGTTCGCTTGTAATTAATAATTTCTTTATGTAATCTAGGACAATCTCATTTGCCAACTCAGTTGTCTAAGGAATTTCTTAAGTCTGATTATGCTGAAGGTATTTATTATGCTTCTACTTTGATATGCATTTAATAATTTCTAGGAGCAGCATCCCGTGATTATGGCTGTAAGTTTTGGTACTTTACAGGTCCTGTTATTCCAGTTGCAAAAGTAGATTTCCAGAGTCAGGCTTCTAATGTTCTTCGTCGGCCATCTCTTAAAAGAAGAGCAACTGAAAATTCTCCAGCTGCTCCATTAGTTCAACGCAGGAAGATAGTTCCTCAACCTGTTAAACATCATTCTGGATCTTACCAACAGAAGTATATTCCACCACCTGTTCCTGCTGCTCTTCTTCATATAAAATGGCAAGGTATCTGAATTATCCCTTTCACTTGCAATCACTTTTTGACATAATTGATCTGGGTAGTTTTGTTATTTTAAAAAATTTGTGTAGTTGCTGTGACTTGGACACTGTCCTCCATAAGCTTATCATGTAATTTTGTTATTTTCAAATTCCAGCCCACTTTATTATGCTTGAGTTGTTTTGCTCCTATCTTGATTGTGGCTTGGTTGCGGTAAAGTTCTCGAGACTATCTTCTTTTTTTTGGTGTAATATGCCCCACTTTTTCTTATACATGTCATTACTCATTAGCGTACTCTAGAAAACCTGTGTGGTCGCAAGTATATTAACTTCCGTGCAGTCAATTTACATAATATTATGTGAGGTTCTAGATACGTGAGCTGATAGTCGGATAGACTTCATTTACTTCCCCTTTTTTATGCTAGCTAAGTTGTACAAGAAATGCACACGATCTATGTTATGCTAAACCGGCAGAATTTAATTTTTTAATGGGTTGCTATAATGACAATTTTAGTCCAGTAACTGACTGTTAAAACACGTTTGCAGGTTTGGAGGAACCTTCTAAGCCAACAGGACAAAATTGCCTCTTATGCAAGAGGGATCTCTCATTCACACCAGAAGGTCCAATACATCAGCCTGCTGTCTCACCGGCCGTTGCTGTTCTTCCCTGCGGACATGCATTTCACGACCACTGTTTACAAAAAATTACGCCTCAAGACCAATCAAAAAGTCCTCCTTGCATTCCTTGTGCCATTGGTGAAACTTGAAGTTTCTCATTTTTTTGCTTCGCCTTTTTGAGCAACTACCAGAAAACAAATCGATAAAAAATGTTCCCAAACTTTTGTGAAGGAACAAAGTAGAACTTTAAGAGTTACTAGCTGGAGTTAGGTATGATTCATGGAGACATAATCGAGCTTAGAATATATGTTAAAAATCCTTGTTTGCACCTTTACATATGTTTGCCAGCTGATTAAATTGAGTCCCGTTTCACTTCAAGAGATGGGACTTGTATGTTTGGTACAGTGCATTGTTAGTACTGAGAAAAAATATGTAATATTGCTTGCTGAACATGTAAAATCTATTCTCGTCCACATTTCAGTGCCATTTGCCATCATTTTCCTCGAACCCATCACTTGTTTATAGGCTTAACTTAAAATCCAAAATTTGCTAAAACACGTGGATGTGTCATTTTCCTTCCCTTGTGAAACGAGCGGTCCCTGAGCAGTGAAAATAAATAATAATCCGCCGTCAAGATCTGGATCACAGAGCATCTGCATGTGCCCAAATTTCTCATCCACCCCATTCAATTAGCGTAAAAACAAAATAAGGGATTCATTCCCTATGACAATTCTAAGCATTTTAATTTTTACATACTTTCTCTCGACTGATACAATTAAATTGAACTTCATTGCCTAAAAATTTAAAATTGATTAAGCCCATTATTTGAAAAACTTCGAGACAAACTTCATATTTAAATGCACATTTTATCGTCTTTTTAACAGTACGTTTCATGTGACTCGCCATCTTATAATTTCAACGAACTTTGTCGAATGAATATTTATTTAAATTGTCTTCAACATTTACAATAGTTTAACCTTCAAAATCAATCAACCTACCTGCTAAGGTTCATAAATCTAAAACCTTTCCAAAGTTAGGGAAATACAAGCAAATGACCCAAATTCAAAGTTAAAATTCCAAACTAACCCCAAACTAACCCATTTCACTATTCAAATATATAAACTACCTAAAATACCCTTAATATAAAAAGTTTCAAAATAAGTTATTTTAGTCCTCATAACTTTAATTCTAATTTTGGATTCGACAAAATTGTTTGCCCCTTGCAATAAAAATTAACTTTTCTTCACCATCAACTCTTTCCACCTATCTTAAGCCGAAAAAAATTTGATATTGATTAATAATTTTATTTTTGAATTTTTGCATTTTAGGTCCAATAAAATTGGTATCAGAGCCCTATATCTTGAGGATTTAAAGACATTAGAGAATGGAAGATAATAACGAAATTTACATAGGATGGTATGTTAACAATTCTACTGAATATTTAGATACTGATAGTTACATTCAACATCTTATTAATAAATCAAGAAATTTGATTGATAAAATAAAAGACTCCGATAGTCTTAAAATAAAGAAAAAATTTGAAAAGAAAATTACTTTTCTTTTAATAGATTTTGATGAAGTTTTAGACGAAGACATAGGATACCTTGTTAAAATGCCTATTCTTATAGAAATGAAAACTTTAAAAAGAATACAAAGGGTTCTTAATAATGAAATTATGAGAATTGAAGAATTAGATACCTAAAGATCATGGAAATAGAAAATTCGTAAAATATAGAAACCGAAGTATACGAAGGAGTAGAGGGATATGCCTTAAAAGGAAAATTTGATTGGGAAAAATTCAGAAAATTAATAGAGCGAGAATTAAGTCTAAAACCACCAGAGAAAATAAATTATTCAAAATTTTAGGATCACCTTTAGAAGAAAAAAGTTAGTCATTAATGAATATCATGAAATAGAAAAAGCCATAGATATTAAACATACACAAGGAAAAATAAAATTAAATCTTATAACAAAAAGAAATATTAATGAATTCCTAGGAAAATTAAAACAAGAAAAACGAGATAAAATATCTTATGTTTACCTTGTCAGAATACAAATAATAATAAAATCATGTTTTAAAGAAGGAATTAATAGTCCTATAATACTTAATCTACAAGATGAAAGATGTATAAACCTAAAATGGAAATTTGGGAATAGTAAAAGGAAATTTAGCCTATAAAAAATTAAAATTTACTTGTTATCCAAGATATTGTGTACATATAAATGATAAAAATTTAGATGATTGTCTTAGTCTACATTTTAAAATGACTAATAAAATATTAAAAGACGATAATAAAGTTTTTACTATATTATATCAAGGATTGTATTGTTATACAAATAGTAATTATGGAAATATATATAAAGAAAAACCTTTTATAGAAATTGACGAAGAATTTAGGGATATAGGTGAAGCAATCTTACCAAAAGAACAAGACATAGAAGAAATAGAAAATTTTGAGATAGGACATGATGATGCTATAAGTATTGATCAACCTATAATACCAAAACAAATAACATATAAAGAAAATAAAATAATTATTGGAAATAATACAGTAAGACATAGTATTTCAAAAATAATACAAAGTAAAAATAATAGTGTTTATGGAATCAAAGGAAAATTTTTTAATGGAAATAAATGGATAAATGAAATTAAAATACTTATTGATACTGGAGCAAGTCAGAATCATATTTGCTCTCTTATTGATGAAGGAATTAAAAAGAAAAAAGTTGAACCTTATAGTTATAGAGATTTTGAAGGAAAAATAAACTCTTGTGATATCATAGGACAAATTCAAATTAAATTAGGAAATTTATTATTAAGCATAGAATGCTATATTGATAATAATATGAATTTTGATGAACATCCAATATTATTAGGAAATTCATTTTTAAATAGTCTTGATAATTATAAAATAGACAAGGAAGGAATTCTTATTACACATCAAGGAATAACTACATATTGCCCTAAAGAAAATGAGTAGAGAAATAAAATTCCCAATAAGTGTATATATACAAATAATCGTATTTGAATCAAAAATAACTACTTGTGCTCTAATTGATACGAGTGAGATAACTGCCTTTAAAGAATTTTTATTACCAAAGTGGATAGAAAATAAACAACAATTAACTTTACAAGGAATAACTGGAGTAAGAGAATCTTTAAAATATAAAAATGAAAATATAGAAGTTATAATAGGATCTAAAATAGTAACTATAAGAAATGTTTACCAATATAATATTAATGATTGTGATATTATTCTTGGAAATGACTTTCTACAACAGCTTTAGTCAATATAGTCAAAATATTTATACTATTCAATTAAAAACACCATGTGGACATTTACTAAAAATTGCTAGAGAATTTAAACCATTCGTAGTTCAAACACCATTTACAGAAAAAATAGAATTTATACCAAAATTACTCAATTATTCAATCAAAACAATTACTCTTGATCAAATAAAAGATCTTTTTAGCTAAAAATTATAATGAAAACCCACTTGAAAATGGGAAAAATCAAAAACAACAAATTAAAATAGAACTATTAGAACCAACAATCATTATTAGAGTCAAACCTATGCTCTATAATCAAGAAGATAAGGAAGAATTTCAAATACAAATTCAAGAACTTCTTAATCAAAAACTTATAAGGAGAAGTAATAGCCCTCATAGTAGCCCAGCTTTTATGGTTAGAAATCATTCGGAGATAAAAAGAGGAAAACCTAGGATGGTAGTAAATTATAAAGAACTTAATAAAAACACTAAGTTTGATGGATATTATTTACCAAATAAAGAAGTATTAATAAATATAGCTAAAAATAAAAAATATTATTCAAAATTTGATTGTAAATCTGAATTTTGGTAAATTAAACTAGAAGATAATAGTATACCATTAACAGCATTTAGTACTCCTCAAGGACATTATGAATGGTTAGTTATGCCATTTGGATTAAAAAATGCACCACAAATTTATCAAAGAAGAATGGATGAAGTCTTTAAAACTTATAATTTTCTTATTGTTTATGTTGATGATATACTTGTTTGTTCAGAAACATATGAAGATCATCTTAAACATCTTAGAATTTTTGCTACACTTTGCTCAAAAGAAGGTATAATACTTAGTCAGAAAAAGCAGAAGTAGCAAAACATGAAATTGAATTCTTAGGAATGATAATAAATAGTGATGGAATAAAATTGCAACCTCATATTTCAGAAAAAATAATTTTATTTCCTGATAAATTAGAAAATAAGCAACAAATTCAAAAGTTTTTGGGTTGTCTTAATTATGCTGAAGGATTTATAGAAAAACTTGTAGAAAAAAGAAATAAACATCATAAACTATTAAGAAAATCAAATAAATTAGGTTGGAATGAAGAACATACTCTTTGTGTTAAAAATTTAAAAGAAAATTGTAAAAATTTACCTAAACTTAGACTTCCTGATGAAAAAGATAAATTAATAGTTCAAACCGATGCTTCAGATTTATATTGGAGTGCTTTATTAAAAACTGATTTAAATGAAATTTGCAGGTATACTAGTGGAACATTTAATAATGTCAAGTAAATTATTCCACCAATGAGAAAGAATTATTGCGTAGTTAAAGGAATAAACAAATTTAAAATGTTTTTGTTACCCAAGGAATTTATTGTTCAAACCGATAATACACAACTAAACGGACTAGTAAATAATAAATTACCAAATTCAACCCCAACATAGAAGGTTACATAGATGGCAAGTGTTACTATCTTTTTATAATTTTAAATTTGAATATATTAAAGGAAAAGATAATTTATTTGTCGATTTCTTGAGCAAGAATCATGAATATGGAAAAGATTGAAGCATTTACAAAGGAATTACAAGATCTTCTAATGCAGATTTTAATGCAGATTATCTTGCGCTCAAGAAGATCATCTTGATATTCGACAAACTTTGTGTGATTTATCAAGCAAAGTTGTTGAAAGTGGAAAAAAGATTGAAAAATTGAATGATAACAAAGAAAAAATAGTTGAAAAATTGTCGAATGTTTAGACTTTTTTTGCAAATTGCACCAGGAGTATCCTCCTTTAAAAGGTGAATACAAATAAAAGGCTAGTCACATCCCATTTCGGGAGATTTAATACATCCACATCGAGTGGAGAATCAAAATTTAAGAGAAATGACTCTCTTTACCTCGCAAGAGGAAAAAGTCATAAAAAGGGTCCACAACAACTACCCGTCGCATGGACAAATTGTTGGAAAAATTTACAAGTGGAAAAGGAGCCGCTGAGTCTAGTACTCAAACATCCTTATCAAAAGGCCCATTGGAACAGCCTACTGTTATCAGTGAATTCCAAGAAGAGAAAAAATCACCAGTTGGTGACCTTAAATCACCAAAGGGAATAATTGCTACTCACCACATCTGATCTAATCTACATCCAATGGAAAAGGAGTATTATGAATTCTCAGAATGGATATATAATTTCAGAGAAGGAAGGTCTCTATATTTGACAAACTCCTTCCAACGGCGATTTATCCAAGGATCGCGGTTCAAGGAGCAGATCCTAATATTGTTCGAAAATTATCATAATTTGTATTTTTAGATAGACTCTTCCCAGTGGATAGATCTAAAAGAAATCGAACAAGCTTCGATTAAAGAATTTGTTAATTGTGTTAAAAAATTCTGATAAACAACCAATTGAACCGGAGATTTTACACAATTAGTCCCGAATATAAAGAACCAGAGTGGTATGGAGAACATCATCTCATCACAATTCGAAAAAATAATGGAAATCCACTTAAGGAGATTCAGATTTTCAAAGAATCGCCCACTATCAATAGAAAATGGATGATTTATAGAAGAGCTTCCTCGGAATAAAATCACCGGTCATTTCAACAATGCGCTTCTTTTATGGAGAAAGATACATGGTCTATGGTATGAGTAATAATTGGATCCTTATCTCAGAGAGGAGATAAAGAATCAAAAATTCTTGAAGAAAAAAATCATGGAATTATGAACGATCAATTTTCTCGAAGTGAAGAATGCATTAAAGAAGCTCTGACTTATGGGACACGTCCACAAGTAAAGGACGATCAAGAAAAACGTGATCGACAAGACCATGTGAACTTTGAAGATAAGAAGACAAAATTGCTGAATCAAAAGAAATTGCCGACACCGGAATAAAGACAACCAACAACCACTTTTAATATTTTCAACCACATTTGAAATTATTGTACTTCTTACTTTTGTGTTGTAAAAATCGATTGGCCGTAAGCTTTCGGTGAAGTGCGAGCCTTTCTATAAATTGAGACCCTTCTCATTAGAAAGGATCATCGAAAATTAGCCATCTCGAAATCTCATCCTCGAACTACCATCTAAAACCTTCAACAATGATCTTTGTAATCATTCTCTTTAGAGAGTAGAAACCACTCTTCTGAGTATCAATCTCTCGTAAAAATCTTTGTATAATAGCTTTCAAGCTATCTTCGCATCAATAAAATCTTTGAGTTTGAAATAAATCTTTTATTACGCTTTGAGTGTTGTTCTACACAAGGAGTCCGTTTGAGAGTTTTAAGTGCTTTTGTGTCCATTTTGTCATGATGCTTTCTGGACTTTGGCCAACTCTTGTGACGAAGGTGACCAGGAACATATAACATTCTTGCTATTTGGCGAAGCGTGGTAAGGCCCTTATTTTAAGCTACAAGAAAATTTATTGTCCGAAAAGTTGCATGAAAATTATTATATAAGAATTTTTATGAGATTGTTTACTTTGAAGAACTTTTATCATGGAAAGTTACGAGTTTTATTATAGATCTCTGTACCTTTTAGATATACTAATAGTATTGATTATAGTCACATGATAGAAATTCCGTAAACTTATGATAGTTATACTAGAGGAATAAATTTCATAAAAAGAGATAGTAGATATTATGAAAAATGCCTTACAATTGTATCATTTGGATTAAAAAAGAAAAATTGCCTAAAGAAATAATAAAAATGATTATATTTTTTTCGTTAGATAGTGAAAATAGTGAAAGAACTTTTGAAACTACGTAGGCATGTAAGTTATAATGAAGTTTCGAATTATATGATTTTGATCTTAGTTTTGACGATATAGAATAAAAATATGCAGAATAACTAGAAAATTTTGTGATAATAAAATAAAAATTTTAGAAGAAACGATAATAACCGACAATAATCGTAGAGAAATAGAAAGGGAAATTTCTAATTGGAATAAAATTAAAAAGGGAATTATTAAGAAATGAAATTACAAGAGAATTAAGAAGAGAAGAACAATTTAGAAGAGAAATAAGACAAATGATAAATAATATAATAATTAATTCCTTAAATATACCAGACTAATATGAGTTTACCAATAAAAATAAGATTTGATAAACAAGAAATAGAAGATATTAGATTACCAATAGGAAGCTATCAAACTAAAAAATGGAATACAACTGCTTCAACCTTTAAGCTCATGGGGAAATAATAGATGAATGGTTAAATATGACTACAAATTGGACTAATGCATTTTTATGGCAACAATTAGGACAATTAAAATCTAAAGATGTAGAAGCTATAGACGAAATAAATAATATAGATCCAAAAGATGAAATAGCTAAAGAAAGGTTAGAAGTTTATAGCAAAAATATGTCTAAACAATTTAATAAAATAAAAGAACAAATTAATAATTTAGAAATACTTGATGAAGCCAAACTTGAAGAAATTCAAAATCGAATATCAAAAATTGCACGATTTAAAAATAGTATTAATAAAATAGCAACTTTAGAAGAAAAAGTAGACATTATTAATTATAAACTTGATATTTTATTAAATAAATTAGGATTTGAAATTGAAAAACCATCTTATAAAAAACCTAAAATATGAGTATGAATGATAAAATTAATTTAATTGAGAAAAATATAAAAACAATTGATGAAAAAATAACTAGAATTGAAATAGTCTACGAAGAAGAGAAAGAAATACTACAAAACAACTTTTTAAGAATAGAAAATCTTTTAAATAGAATAATAGAAAATCTAAATAAAGAAAAACCATTTAAACCAGATTATACTAAAGAACTTAAAGAAGTTAGAAAGAAAATTGAAAAATATGAAGAATTAATACAACTTAATGGAGGATTAAAAGAAGATATAGAAAAATTATTGATTGATCTTAGAAAGCAAGAAGAAAATCTTATAGAAAAAGAAGAAGGAAAATTAATTATAGAAGAACAATGAACGAAGAAATGGAAAATTTAATATTTGACTTAGAAGACTTAAAAATTTGTGAAGAAATAACTAAAAATCATATGGTTGGAAAACAGAGGACCACGAGCGTTAAACAAGAAGAATATGGAGAAACTAGCACGCCTAGATATGAAGCGAAAATAGACCCTAAGATATGTTAATACAAAAGTATATTTTAGAACTACCAAAGAAATAATGTATAGAGATCAATTTAAACCAATTTTAAGAGAATCAAACCCAATGAAAATTGCAGATCATATTTAAATTTAGATTGTGAGTTAGATGTTAGAAGAGCTATAAGTGAATGGAGTACCAATATGATAGCACACTTTAATTATAATCGCGAATACGTATAATAAAAATAGAACTCGAATATTTATTAGCAACATTTAAAGGAAATGTATTTAATTGGTATAGAGGATTAGAAGAAACAACAAAAGGTATTTGGAAAGATAGTATTGAAGCAGGATTTGGAATTAGTATAATAGAAGGAATAAATAGAGTTGCTACAAGAATTTATAGAGAATTTGGTTGGAGAAGATTGGGTAAATGAAAGTACTAAAGCTAGATTAGAAGAAATAGAAGATGCTAAAAATAGAATGGAACATTTACAAATTTGTAATATGTGTTATCTCAATGAATATTGTTGCGAATATAGTAAATATTATTATATGATGTTTGGAAGTGGAGCTGATAATAATTATTATAAGGAAGTTTTTATTAGAAAATTATCACCACCATGGAATAGTTATTTTCAAAATAAGATTAAAGAAAAACAATTAGGAAGAAATGAAGAAGGATATACATTAGGATTTATTATAAGAACTATAAAAGACGAAATAAGTACTATGTGTAGTAATCAAATGATTTATAAACAATCAGGATTTATACAAGATAAAATTTGTTGTAGAGATACCGAAGTACCAGGAAATTGGGGATGTTATGATTATAAAAGAAAAAGAAAAATAAAACCTAAGAAATATAAAAAATATAATAAATTTAAAAAGAAATATTTTAAACCAAAAAGAAAATATTTTAGAAGAAAATATAAATCTTATAATAAAAAACCATTAGATAAAAAACGATGTAAATGTTGGAATTGCAATGAAGAAGGTCATATTAGCACTGAATGCCCAAAAAAGAAAGTTAGAATATTAATTACGGACTTTGAACAAATTAGAGATGAATGTGAAGAAGTTGATATTGAAGAAATAGAAGTAAATGAAGAAATATTTGAAGAAAAATCAGATTTAGAAGAAACGTCTAGTGACGATGAATAAAAACAAGAATAAAACTAATTTCGAAAAAATTATAAGGATTGAGGACTTGATCTGCAATAAATGACCCATTTCATTAAGGGTAAAACTGACTTTTTAACAAAAAACTTAAAAAGCCACTATTCATAGGTCATTTTGCAAAATGTCCCCCAAAGTTATTACCGCATTTGACTTTTATAAGAGGACACCAACCATTGGTAGCTAAGACAGTGAACGTTTGGCTAATTAGCTTATAAGTGAAAAGCAAGTTTTAATTGTTGACGATTCTTTGCATCCTTGCATTCCTCGTTGATATATGGAATTTTAAACAAAAATGCATTCAGATTCTGACTTGTAATAGCAGTCTTCGTATGACAGCGTTGAGTCTCTGACTATTCCAACTTGTCAATTACCCAAAGAAATCACACACGACCGTTATTCCTGTTATAATATTTTCCTACTGATAAAACTCCTTTTTGCGTTGTATTTCCTTCTAAGAAACTCCCCCAACCCACCCCACCCCACCTCACCTCGATTGTTTTTTTTTTTTATCTAAGCCCTAAAGTAAATATTTCCTAAACAGCCCCAGAAATAGAAGAGAATACTCAAGTTAGCTAATAGGGTTGTTTTGTTCCCTTTTCTTATCAAAAAGTTAGAAATTGTGAGGTTTTGTTATTGATCGAATTTCAAGGAAATTCGAGAAATTAGATACAATGGTTCAAGAAAAGGGTGAGCCTATATATGGAGATGGGGTTGCATGGTTTAGGGGTGCAATGATAGGAAAAGGGAGTTTTGGTCGTGTTTATTTGGCTACTTTGAAGAATCCCAAATCAAAATACAGCTGTTTGCCGTCTGTGATGGCTGTAAAATCGGCAGAGGTTTCGGTTTCTGGTTCAATTCAGAAGGAGAGGGAGGTTTTGAGCAATGTCAAGGGATGCCCTAATATAATTAGGTGTTTTGGTGAAGAGACAACAATGGGAGAGAATGGTGTGATGGCGTATAATCTGCTTTTAGAGTATGGTTCTGGTGGAACATTAGCTGATAGAATCAAGAAATTGGGCGGCAAAGGATTGTCTGAATCCGAAGTTAGGGTATATGCGAGGTCTATACTTCAAGGGTTAAATCATATTCATGGCATTGGTTACGTTCATTGTGATTTAAAACCCGATAATATTTTACTTGTTCATAGTGGTCGAAGAACCAGGGTTTCTGAGTTTAGGGCAAAAATCGGCGATTTTGGGTTGGCGAAGAGGGCGCAGGGGAACAAGAAGAGGAAATTGGAGCCTTATTGGAGGGGTACTCCGCGGTATTTGGCTCCCGAGGCTGTAGTGGATAATGTGCAAGAGTTTCCCTCTGATATTTGGGCATTTGGGTGTATTGTTCTTGAGATGTTAACTGGGAAACCTCCTTGGGATGGGGAAAAGGAATCAAATGCAGAGGATATTCTTTGCAAGATTAAAGACGGGCACGAATTGCCGAAAATTCCGAGTGAGATATCTAAGGAGGCAAGAAATTTTCTTAAGGGTTGCTTTGTGAGGAAACCAATGTTTAGATTGACTGCAGAAATGTTGTTGAATCATCCGTTTTTAGAAGGTTTGGACGAGGATGAGGACGAGGCTGAAGAATTTGAGGAGGTTGAAGATTTGAATGAGATTGAATCTATTTTGTTAGTGTATGAAAGCGAGGATGAATTAAGTAGTAGCTCATTTCAAGATTATCGTAGCTTTGATTCTGGGGAGCATTTCTTCGATTATTTGTCTGAAGAAGATGTGGAGGATGAAATCGTATCCCATTTTGATGAAGGAAAATCGAAAGAGGAGGAAACCGAGGGCGTCGCTAGCTCCATCATTGATTCGGGATTTGATCAACCAATCAAACCATCAATATCATCAAGAACTGAGCGAGGATATCCAGTTTCTCATACGATTCCTGCAGGTGTCTAGCAAGATGGAATCAATTTTGATGGCGAGATAGGGAGTTCAATTTTGCTTCGTTGTATGTTAAATTGATGGTTTATAGGTTATACTTTACCTAAATATACTAGGAATTGATGCATTAGATTGATTCTAGTGTTCTGCTAACTTGTAGCATTTCTTCAATTCATTTTATTGTTTTAGTTTCCATTTTCATTGTTTCAATTTGTTTAGAATGGAATGCATTGCTAAATCAACACTTCCATTTTATTCCTTGTTTGCCAGAAGTTGCATTGCGTTAGCCGAGTATTGGAATACAGAGGTTAATCATATTCTACAGTAATTCTTTTCTGCATAGTGAAAAAACTTGGAGCAGTGTGTCTTTTGCTTGTATTCATTTCCTTCTTAGAACTCTCATAACTTACTTTATGAATCTAAAATACTCAAGGGCCGTTTGACAAGATTTCTTTTTTCTGTTTTTGCTTCTACTTCTTGTAGACGAGCTTCATGAAGAAGCTATCTTATACATGTTATCTAAATGCTCTTTAGTCGGATAAAACATTTTGGTAAAATTATCTAAATATGTTCCAAAGCAGCTTCTTAATTTCAAAAATAGTTTTTGACTTTTCAAAAGTCTTGTCAAACAGGCTTTTAATTGGTGATGTTCTTCCATTATGGTAATTGTCAAAGCTAGTTGCACAACCATTGTTGACAACTAGTTTGACAATCTGTGTTGTCAAGATCCATATTGTTGATTTAAAAATGGATACATGTGATGCTTGTCAAGTGTGAAGTTGTAAAAAAAGTTGTATAAGTAACATGATTGGTTTGTTATCTCCTTGTCTCTTTCATTTTCGTCATTGATGTAAAATCTGCAACTAAATTGTATTATTGTCATAGAATATCATTTCAAATGAATTGCAGATTGATAATGTTGAACCACCAAGTATTTAAGGTGAGAATGCCGTATGCCAAACTATTTGACTAGCATGATGAGCATTCGAGTGTATCGAAAAAAGATTGAGTGATAAATTAATCACTCACGTCAAATGATACCTTAATCACTCATAGATCAACAAACTCAAACATTTAAAGTACTGTCTCATTATAGTATACTACTCTTAGAAGTAACAATTTCGAATGATAAACTAAAGCAAGCATAAATATACAAGTAACTAAAGCACTGTGAAGTGGACACGTTTTCGTGAGTGTAGGAAGTGCTGACAAAGTTAATTTAGTGCTATTAGTGTCAAATGTCAACTAGAGGCTTAAATTGGCCTGTTATAATTGGGTAAGGTCCATGTTCAATACAGTCGTTGGGTTTGTCCATTTCCAAACAGCCTTAATTTCAATCAATTTTTCCTTGTCAAATTCTAAACCAGATCCATGAGCAAATCCTACAAAACCAGCCTAAATATTCAGGTTCGTGAATCTAAAACTCATAAAGTTCTTCCCATATTTGACTTTTAAGTAGAAAATTATCATGGCAATTATGGTTGGTGAAAGGGATGATGGCCACACAACTTATAATGAAGTTTTAGCACGTGTTTGTCAATACTTAAAAGTGATTATAAGTAGTGGATTCTAAGAAATTTGTGGTTAAAAAGTAGGTAAAAGTTATGAATTCTATGAATTGTGTATGGTCATTAAGTAATATAATCATTAGTAGAGCGTAGAACACACTATGATTTATTATCTACTTATTAGCTTTAATTAAAATTAATCACACACAACTGATGATAAAAGTGATACACAAGAATATAGGACAACCGCATGAATAAGTAGAGAATTTTTCAATTTAATAACAAAATCATTTAAAGCAAGATTGGATGTTCTAACATTTAGTCTTTCGATTTAACATGCAACGAATATAATGTCATTTCATTCTCATTGGCAAACATGAAAATAAATCAATCTTGTCAATTCAACCAAATTTATATAATGGAAAACCCTAATATTGAATCAAGACAAGAGTAGAAGTAAATTAGCTATATCACTCGCACTAACAAATAATCTAGCCAAGAAACATGATGCAAAAATCAAGACATGAATAAGTTGACATAGATGTCAACCAGTAAATTCAAGAATGAGAAGATAGAATGAATTTCAACAATCTTCAATTTCAAGAGCCTGGACATCTTTATACTTGAATTCCCATGAGTTTCTTGAGTCCTCCCTTTGATTTCTCCTAAAAAATGAATTTTGATGTGTTTTCTTTGATATCTAAGATTTACTTCTTCTTCCTTTTTTTTTTTTTTTTTAAATCTAGATTTGATCTTTGTTTGGATCGAATTAAAATCTGATTTTAATTCAAGTCAAAGTCAAACGATCAATATTAATTACATTTTTCATGGGTCCCAACCAAACACGTTGCCTTGGAAGTCATATCCCTAGAATCCTCGAAGTATAATTGATTTAGGAAACAAGATTTCCTAAGCCACTGTTTGCAACCCATTTTTTGGGAAAAATATTCTTGAAATAGTGATTTTTTAGAGAAATGTGTGGTTAAAACATACGAAATTTTTTGGGTTTACATATAAAATTATTTTATGAGAAAATTTATGGCTGAAAATGAATTTTGACAAAAAAAAAATGAGAATCGGAGGCTAAACCTTGTCTCAGACAGGTGTCACTGAAGCCACACTATGCGACTGCGGCCTCAATGAGACTAATGGGAAAATATTTGCCTCATTGTGGCCTTAGTCAAGCATTATACGGTTGCAGTCCTTTAGCTTTTAATATCTTGGTGTTGGTCCCTAGTTTACAATTTTCGTCCAAGTTTAGTCTCTTAGTTACTCATGCATAACTTTCAACTGGCAACTCCGAATTCCTATCAATTTTTTACGTTGAACTAGAAATTCAGAGCTTGTTTGGGAGAAATTTTTGGGGGAAGAATTGATTTTGAATAGTGATATGATGGGAAATGTGTGGTTGAAAAAGAAGAAAAAATTATTGATGTGATGGAAAATATTATTTTATTGAAAAATGTGTGGTTGAAAATGAGAATTGATTTACTGTAAAAAAATTTAATTCCTCTTAAACAGAGCCTCAATTATCTTATAAATGTTATATAATTTTTTCCTGTGTAAAGTAGAAGATTGATTTTTAAAAGTTACCTAGATAAAAATTGACTATCATAGATGCCACATGTAAAGACAATTAAATGTAACGTTGCTTAACATCTCACCATCTCCATAATTTTCCCTCGTTTATATAAAATGAGAATATCACAAAAAGGACTACCGACTATGGGTGTGTTTGAGCCACATTATTTTGAAAGAATGTATTTTGAAATAGTAGATTGATGGAGAATGTGTGGTTGAAAAAGAAGGAAAAGTTATTGATGTGATGAAAAATATTATTTTATTGAAAAATATATGGTTGAAAATTAGTAGAAGAATGAGAATGAAAATTTTAATTTAGCTCAAACAAGTACTATATTTGAGTCTGCCTACCGTGTTTGCAACACTCTTGTAGTATTAAAGGATGAGAAAATCCATTAATTTTTTTTAAAAAAATTTTAAAATTATATTTACATAAAATTTTATTTAAACGCTTGTTTTCAATTTTAGAATTTTCAATAGAAATGGTCAAAATGTTTTCAGTGTAAACAAACGCATTCTAATTTTCCGAATCTCTTAAACCGCTCATAAAAGGCACAATAATGCTAAATTTACATTAATTTCTTAACAATAATTTTGACATCCCCATTGTTTTCAAAAAATTGTGGGCTGGAAAATTTTTTTTTAAAAAAAAAATTATCCAACGGTCTGCTGCCATGTGGTACAATGTAAATAATGATGTAAAAGACATAGCTATTTATTTTAGAATGATTTTGGCTATCTTCTTCTAATCATCTTGGATTAGGTAGCTCATAAAATCCATTTTAGAGGTGACTTCCATAGAGGGTTATTACATTTATAATTTAGATGAAGATTCTTTGTAGCAGACTTGTAAAGAAATAAATATTATCTGATGTTTACCAAAATGGGTTATCCTTTTCGTAAAAGATATCACCCCTGCTTCACATGACCGTTATTCCCGTTATATAATAGAAACTTGTTTTCCTTGTATGTCCTAAGAAACGCGCCTGTTTAATTCTTTTACCCCACTCTTTTTGAGCCCTAAACTAAATTTTCTTAATCGTTAGCCTCAAAAGAGCAAAATAAACTCAGTAAACTAATAGGGTTCTTCATTTATTTTCAGAAAGGTTGCAAATTCTATTAGATACAGTTTCAAGAAAATTCGGGAAATAGGTATAGAGGATATATAGGAGAAGGTACAATGGATTGGAAAAGTTCACCAAAATATGGAGATGGGATTGCATGGTTTAGGGGTGCAATGATAGGAAAAGGGGGTTTTGGGCGTGTTTATTTGGCTACTTCGAAGAATCCCAGATCAAAATACAGCTGTTTTCCTTCTGTGATGGCTGTAAAATCTGCTGAGGTTTCTGTTTCTGGTTCAATTCAGAAGGAGAGGGAGGTATACAGCAATGTCAAAGGTTGCCCTAGTATAATTAGGTGTATAGGCGAAGAGACAACAATCGGGGAGAATGGTGTGATGGCGTATAATTTGCTTTTGGAGTATGGTTCTGGTGGAACATTATCGGATAGAATCAAGAAATTGGGTGGCAATGGATTATCTGAATCCGAAGTTAGGGTATATGCGAGGTCTATACTTCAAGGGTTAAATCATATTCATGGCATTGGTTATGTTCATTGTGATTTAAAACCCGATAATGTTTTACTTGTTCATAGTGGCCGAAGAACCGGGGATTATGTGTTTAGGGCGAAAATTGGCGATTTTGGGTTGGCGAAGAGGGCGCAGGGGAACAAGAAGAGGAAATTGGAGCCTTATTTGAGGGGTACTCCGGAATATTTGGCTCCCGAGGCTGTGGTGGATAATGTGCAAGAGTTTCCCTCTGATATTTGGGCATTTGGATGTATTGTTCTTGAGATGTTAACCGGGAAACCTCCTTGGAATGGGGAAAATGAATCAAATGCAGAGGATATTCTTCGGAAGATCAAAGAAGGGTGCGTATTGCCAAATTTTCCAAATAATATATCAAAGGAGGCAAGGGATTTTCTTAAGGGTTGCTTTGTCAGGAAACCAATGTTCAGATTGACAGCAGAAATGTTGTTGAATCATCCGTTTTTAGAAGGCTTGGGCGACGATGGTGATGAGGATGAAGAATTCGAGGAGGTTGAAGATTTGAATGAGATTGAGTCTATTCTGTTAGTATATGCAAGTGATGATGAATTGAATAGTAGCTCGTCTCAAGATTGTTGTAGCTTCGATGCTGGGGAGGAGTCTGAAGAAGATGTTGAGGACGAACTCATATCCAATTTCGATGAAGAAAATCAGAAGAAGAAACTGAGGCTGTCAAGAGCTCCATCTCTGATGCTGGGTTTGACCAATCAATCAAGTCATTGATGCAGATTTCATCAAAAACAAACCAGAATATGATATGATTCCTGCAGGAGGCTAGCTGCGTATCTGATGATGATACAATTTTGATGGTGAAAAATGGAGTTCAATTTTTCTTTGGTCATGTTCAATCGGTTATGTACAGGCTATTGTTTACTTAAGTACTAGGAATAGATTAATAGAATAAGAATAATTGTAGTTTTCAGCCAGATGTAGCTTTTCTTCAATTTGTGATACTGTTTCTATTTTCCCTTTTAATTGTTTCACTCATCAGTTGCATTGCATAGCTAGTGCAGAAATATTTTCTCTTTTTTCGATCGCGAATTGACCTACTATAAATTTATCCTAATATTCTCATGAACGACATATATGTAATGGATGGATTTATTAGGTATAGATATAGATTGAGAGACTTGAGATCACCGTTATAGTTCTCTTCTTCTTCAAGGTGAAATGAGCAGACGTAAGTCTTATCCTATTCTTCGCTTGTTCTCATTTTCTAACCATTCTTTCAAATGGTAAACTTAAATCGTTAAATCTTTTCATATTTTCAGGGCTTGGCTTCCCTTATTTTCCCGGTGTTAAATAATCTTGGTGGCGGCCTTATAATTAGAAAAATAAAACATTTTTTTTATTTGAAAAATGTGTGATTAAAAAGTAAGAAAAAATCTTGAGTAAAAATGTATAAAATATTTCATTGTTAGTGTGAATGAAAATGAATATACGAAATAAATTAAAAGAAGCGGAGCAGGGGCAAAATATCTCAAGTACTATTCCTGTCAATTTATCTTGAAAATCAACATGGTCCTGACAAATTATGTTCTTTAAAATCAATTAAGTTTTAATTTTAATTTATTTTTGTCAAAAATAGGTTATACATTACATGATTTATTTTTGATTCTATAAATTTTGTATATGTAATTTTAATAGGGAGATGCTACATGTAGTAACCCATTTTGTACAATTTGTAGTAGACATAGCATTTTTCATTTTAATATATGATATTGACGTACGAATTATGTAGACGCGATTGTGACATGTTTTAATTTTGATGAGAGGTGACAATCATTTATCATGTCATTAGTCACATATCATTCAATTTTGACATTGTATTATTGTAGCTCTTTCAATAAATCAGGTCTTAACCCGGCCGACGTTTTGAGCATTCTCCCGCGTTCTCCAGAACTCTCTGTTTGGCCTTTTGCCTAACCAACGAAGAACAATTATCTGGCTCTTTCAATAATTGTAACTTTTCTTCAATTTGAGATACTGTTTCTATTTTCCCTTTTAATCTTTTAAATTTGTAGTGGTTTAGTTGAGGCCCTATTAGGAAGAATTTTCAAATTAGTCAGGTCAAATGAATCATTTGAGTTTTTTTATGTAAAAGTCTATTTTGCTCTTAATGAAATGTGTTTTTATTGCAAATCATGTCCTCAATCTTTATAATTTTTAGAAACTAGTTTTATTCTTATTTTTATTCGTTCTCATTAAATGTATCTTCTAAATCTGATTTTTCTTCAAAAATTTCTTCATTAATTTCTATCTCTTTAATATTAACTTCTTTACATTCATCTCTAATTTGTTCAAAATTTGTAATTAATATCCCAACTTTCTTTTTTAGACATTCAGTACTTATATGTCATTTTTCATTACAATTCCAACATTTACAGCTTTTTTTATCTAATGATTTTTTATTATAAGATTTATATTTTCTTCTAAAATATTTCCTTTTATGTTTAAAATATTTCTTTTTAAACTTATTATATTTTTTATATTTCTTGGGTTTTATTTTTCTTTTTCGTCTATAATCATAGCATCTTCAATTCTCTAGTACTTCAATATCTCTACAACAAATCATATTTTATATAAATACTGATTGTTTATAGATCATTTGATTACTACACATAGTACTTATTTCATCTTTTATAGTTCTTATTATAAATCCTAATGTATAACCTTCGTCATTTCTTCCAAATTGTTTTTCTTTAATCTTATTTTGAAAATAATTATTCCATAGTGGTAGTAATTTTCTAATAAAAACTTCGTTGTAATAATTGTTATCAGTTCCACTTCCAAACAACATATAATAATATATACTATATTCACAACAATATTTATTAAGGTAACACATATTACAAATTTGTAAATGTTCTATTCTATTTTTAACATCTTCTATTTCTTCTATTGTAGTTTTAGTACTTTCATTTACTCAGTCTTCTCCTGTAAATTCTCTATAAATTATTGTAGCGACTTTATTTATTCATTCTATTATACTAATTCCAAATCCTACTTAAATACTATCTTTCCAAACATCTTTTGTTGTTTCTTCTAATTATCGATACCAATTAATAACATTTCCTTTAAAAGTTGCTAATAAATATTCAGTTCTATTTTTATTATCGGTATTACTATGATTATAATTAAAGTGTGCTATCATATTAGTACTCCATTCATTTATAGTTTTTCTAACATCTAATTCACAATCTAAATTTAAATATGATCATGCAATTTTCATTGGGTTTGATTCTCTTAATACTGGTTTAAATTGGTCTCTATACATTTTTTCTTTTTTAGTTTTAAAATCAACTTTTATATTAACATATTTTCTATGATCTATTTCTGCTTCATATCTAGTTGTGCTAGTTTCTCCATATTCTTCTTGTTTAACTGCTTGTGGTCCTCCTGTTCTTCCGACCATATGATTAATGATTTTTAGTTATTTCTTCACAAATTCTTAAATCTTCTAAGTCAAATATTAAATTTTTCATATATTCGTTCATTATTCTTTTATAGCTAATTTTCCTTCTCTTTTTTTTCTTCTTTTTCTATAATATTTTTTTCTTATTTTTTAAGATCAATTAATAATCTTTCTATATCTTCTTTTAATCCTCCATTAAGTTTTATTAATTCTTCATATTTTTCAATTCTCTTTCTAACTTCTTTAAGTTTTTTGGCATAATCTGGTTTAAATGGTTTTTTTTTTTAGATTTTTTATTATTCTATTTTAAAAAATTTCTATTCTTAAAAAATTATTTTTGGGGTTTTTCTTTTTCTTCTTCATAGCTTATTTCGACTCTAGTTATTTTTTCATCAATTATTTTTATATTTTTTTCAATTAAATTGATTTTATCATTCATACTCATACTTTAGGTCTTTTATAAGGTAGTTTGTCAATTTCAAATCCTAATTTATTTGATAGAATATCAATTTTATAATTAATAATATCTATCTTTTCTTCTAAGGTTGCAATTTTATTAATACTATTTTTCTGTGCAATTTTTGATATTTGATTTTGGATTTCTTTGAGTTTAGTTTCATCAAGCATTTCTAAATTATTAATTTGTTCTTTTATTTTATTAAATTGTTTAGACATATTTTTATTTAAAACTTCTAATCTTTCTTTAGCTATTTTATCTTTTGGATTAATATTATTTATTCCATCTATAGTCTCTATATCTTTAGATTTTAATTGTCCTAATTGTTGCCATAAAAATGTATTAGTCCAATTTGTAGTCATATTTAACCATTCATCTGTATTTCCCAATGAGCTTAAAGGTTGAAATAGAGTTGTATTCCATCCTTTAGTTTGATAACTTCCTATTGGTAATCTAATATTTTCTATTTCTTATTTATCAAATCTTATTTTTGTTGGTAAACTCATATTAATCTAGTAAGTTTAAGGGATTTATTATCATATTATTTATCATTTATCTTATTTCTCTTCTTAATTGTTCCTCTTGTCTTAATTGTATTCTAATTTCATTTTCTATTAGTTCTCTTCTAATTTTATACCAACTAATAATTTCTTTTTCGATTTCTCTACTATTATCACTAATTATTTGTTCTTCTAAAATTTTATTTTATTATCACAAATTTTTTTAATTATTCTAAGCATATTTTCATTCCGTATTATCAAAATTAAGATCAAAATTATATAGTTCAGCAACTTCGTTACAACTTACATGTTCTTCTATAGTTTCAAAAGTTCTTTAACTATTTTCACTATCTAACCAGAAAAATATAATCATTATTATTATTTTTTTTAAAAATTTTTCTTTTAATCCAAATGATGCAACTGTAAGACATTTTTCATAATATTTAATATCTCTTTTTATGAAACTTATTCCTCTAATATAACTATCATAAGTTTCTGAAATTTCTATCATGTGACTATAATCAATACTATTAGTATATCTAAAAGGTACAATTTTATAATAAATTTTGTAACTTTCCATAATAAAAGTTTTTCAAAGTATACAATCTTATGAAAATTATAATAATTTTCATGCAAATTTTCAGACAATAAATTTCTCTGTAACTTAAAATAAGGGACTTACCACGCTTCGCCAAATAACAAGAATGTTATATGTTCCTGGTCACTTTCGTCACAAGAGTTGGTCAAAATCCGACAGCATCACAACAAAATGGACACGACGGCACTCAAAACTCTCAAACAGACTCACTGTGTAGAACAATACTCAAAGCGTAATAAAAGATTTATTTCAAACTCAAACATACTCACTGTGTAGAACAACACTCAAAGCGTAATAAAAGATTTATTTCAAACTCAAAAATTTTATTGATCTGATAATACTTGAAAGCTATTATACAAAGATTTTTACAAAGATTGATACTTCGAAGAGTGGTTTCTACTCTCTAATGAGAATGATTACAAAGATCATTTTTCAAGATGGTGTTTTGAAGTTGGTAATTCAGGATGAGATTTCGAATGGCTAATTTTCGATGCCTTCTCCTTCAGTAGAGTCTCTATTTATAGAAGGCACTCACTTCACCGAAAAGTTTCTGGCCAATCAAATTTTTACAACACAAAAGTTAAAGTACAATTATTTCTTCAAAGTGGTTGAAATAATTAAAGCACTTATCGGCTACTTTATTCCAGCTTTTGAGCTGTCCTCTTCTGCGTTAATGCTCACATGGTGCTGTCTATGATGTTACTTTTTTATCGTCCTTTACTTGTGGACGTATCACATGAGTCTACAAGCTTCTTTGATACATTCATTACTTCCAATGAATTGATCATTTAAGATTTCACAATTCTTATCTTCAAGGATTTTTGATTCTTTATCTCCTCGGCTGATAAGGATCCAATTATTACTCATTCCATATATTTTTCTCCATAGAAAAATTGCATAGTTGAGTAAACTGATTTAATTTTAAGGGATCGCCTGCAAATCATCCATTTTTTATTGATTGTTGGCAATTCTTTAATAATTTGAATCTCCTTTAATGATTTCCATAATTTTTTCTGATAGTTATCAGATGATGTTCTTCATACCATTTTGGTTCTTTATACTTTGGACTGATAGTATAGAATCTCAACTATACTGGTTGTTTTTCACTATATTTTTTCACAAAATTGATAAATTCTTTATCAAATTGTTCGATTTCCTTTAAATCGATTCCTGGAAAGAGTCTATCCAAGAACCCAAATGTTGCAAATTTTCTGACAATGATTGGATCTGCTCCTTGAATAGTACTTATCCTTGGATAAATCGCTGTTGAAAGGGCTGTCAAGTATAGAGAATTTCCTTCTTTGAAATTATATACACATTCTGAAAATGCATAATAATCTTTCTCCATGGGATGAAGATTGGTTCGAACATGATGAATTGTGATTATTCCCTTTGGTGATTTGAGGTCACTAACCGGTACTTTTTTATTTTCTTGGAATTCATTGATAACAGTTGGCTATTCTAATGGACCTTTTGATAATGATGTTTGAGTACTGGACTCAACGGCTCCTTTTCCACTTGTAAATTTTTCCAACAATTTGTCAATACTAACGGGTAATTGTTGTGGATCCTTTGTTATGATATTTTCCTCTTACAAGGTAAGAGGGTCATTTCTCTTAGATTTCGAATCTCCCTTTGAAGTGGACGTATTTATCTTCGAAAATGGAATATGACTCGCCTTTTGGCTGTATTCACCTTTTTCTAAAGGAGAGTACTCCTGGCTGCAACTTACAAAAAAGTCTGAACATTCTGTCAATTTTCAGCTATTTTTTCTTTATTATCATTTAATTTATCAATCTTTTTTCCACTTTCGATAACTTTGTTTGATAGATCACACAAAGTTTGTCTGATATCAAGATGATCCTCTTGAATAGCAAGATAATTTGCATTAAAACATGTTAGAAGATTTTGCAATTCCTTGGTAAATGCTTCGATCTTGTCCAAAATCATGATTCTTGCTCAAGAAATTAGCAAATAAGTTATCTTTTCCTTTAATATATTCAAATTTAAAATTATAAAAAGATAATAGTACGTGCCATCTGTGTAATCTTCTATGTTGAGGTGAATTTGGTAATTTATTATTTACAAGTCCATTAAGTTGAGTATTATCAGTTTGAACAATAAATTCCTTAGGTAGCAAGAACATTTTGAATTTGTTTATTCCTTAACTGCTAATAATTCTTTTTTCATTGGTTGAATAATTTATTTCAGCATTATTAAATGTTCCACTAGTATATTTACAAATCTCATTTAAATCGGTTTTTAATGAAGCACTTCAATATAAATCTGATGCATCTGTGTGAACAATTAATTTATCTTTTTCATCCGATAGTCTAAGTTTGGGTAAATTTTTACAACTTTCTTTTAAATTTTTAACACAGGTAGTATGTTCTTCATTCCATCCTAACTTATTTGACTTACTTAATAATTTTTTAAGTTTATTTCTTTTTTCTGCAAGTTTTTCTATAAATCCTTCAACATAATTAAGATATCCTAAATTTTTTTTTGGATTTGTTGCTTATTTTCAAATTTATCAAGAAATAAAATTATCTTCTCAAAAATATGATGTTGTAATTTTATTCATTCACTATTTATTATCATTTCTAAAAATTCAATTTCATTTTTTGCTAATTTTTCCTTTTTCTGACTAAGTATTATACCTTCGTTTGAGCAAAGTGTAGCAAAACTTGTAAGATGTTTAAAATGATCTTCATATGTTTCTGAACAAACAAGTATATCATCAACATAAATAATAAGAAAATTATAAGTTCTAAAAACTTCATCCATTCTTCTGTGATAAATTTGTGGTGCATTTTTTAATCCAAATGGCATCACTATCCATTCATAATGTCCTTGAGGGGTATTAAATGCTGTTAATGGTATACTATTTTCTTCAAACTTAATTTGCCAAAATCCAGACTTACAATCAAATTTTGAATAATATTTTTTATTTTTTAGTTATATTTATTAATACTTCTTTATTTGGTAGATAATATCCATCAAATTTAGTATTTTTATTAAATTCTTTATAATTTATAACCATCTTAGGTTTTCCTCTTTTTATTTTCGAATGGTTTCTAACCGTAAAAGTTGGGCTACTATAAGGGGTTTTATTTCTTCTTATGCATTTTTGTTTAAGAAGTTTTTGAATCTGTACTTGAAATTCTTCTTTATTTTCTTGATTATAGAGCATAGGTTTAACTCTAATAATGATTGTTGGTTCTAAAAGTTCTGTTTTAACTGTTGTTTTTTATTTTTCCAATTTTTCAAGTGGGTTATCATTATAATTTTTAGTTAAAAGATCTTTTATTTGATCAAGAGTAATTGTTTTGATTGAATAATTGAGTAATTTTGGTATAAATTCTATCTTTTCACCACGTTGAGCGGCTGAACTCTGAATGATTTAAATTCTCTAACAATTTTTAGTAAATATACACATGGTATTTTTAATTGAATAGTATAAATATTTTGGCTATATTGACTAAACTGTTGTAGAAAGTTATTTCCTAAAATAATATCACAATCATTTATATTATATTGGTAAACATTTCTTATGGTTACTATTTTAGATCCTATGATAACTTCTATATTTTCATTTTTATATTTTAAAGATTCTCTTACTCCAGTTATTCCTTGTAGAGTTAATTGTTGTTTATTTTCAGTCCATTTTGGCAATAAGAATTTTTTAAAAACAGTTATCTCAACTCCTGTGTCAATTAGAGCACAAGTAGTTATTTTTTATTCAAATACAGTTATTTGTATATATACACTTATTGAAAATTTTATTTCTCTACTCATTTTTTTAAGACAATATGTAGTTATTTCTTGATGTATAATAAGAATTCATTCCTTATCTATTTGTAATTATCAAGACTATCTAAGAATGAATTTCCTAATAATATTGGATGTTCATCAAAATTCATATTATTATCAATATTGCATTCTATGCTTAATAATAAATTTCCTAATTTGATTTGAACTTGTCCTATGATATCACAAGAGTTTGTTTTTCCTTTAAAGTCTCTATAATTATAAGGTTCTACTTTTATCTTTTTAATTCCTTCATTAATAAGTGAACAAATATGATTCTGACTTGCTCCAGTATCAACAAGTATTTTACTTTCATTTATCCATTTATTTCCATTAAAAAACTTTCCTTTGATTCCATAAACACTATTATTTTTATTTTGTTTTATTTTTGAAATACTATGGCTTACTGTATTATCTCCAATAATTATCTTATTTTCTCTATATGTTATATGTTTTGGTATTATAGGTTGATCGATACTTATAGCATCATCATGACCTATCTCAAATTTTTTTATTTCCTCTATATCTTGTTCTCTAGGTAGGATTGCTTCTCCTATATCCTTAAATTCTTCGTCTATTTTTATAAAAGGCTTTTCTTTATATATATTTACATAATTACTATTTGTATAATAATATAATCCTATAATATAGTAAAAATTTTATTATCATCTTTTAATATTTTATTAGTCATCTTAAAATGTAAGCGAAGACAATCATCCGAATTTTTATAATTTATATGTACACAATATCTTGGATAACAAATAAATTTTAATTTTGTATGGGCTAAATTTCATTTCACTATTCATAAATTTCCATTTTCTGCGGTTATAGTGTTGTCAATGGGCCGAGCCGGGCCGGCTCGGCCCATTGTCGCACGAGCCGAGCTCGGCCAAGGCGAGAGGCTCGGCTCGCCCTTTTTTTTTACGCTACTACAACGAAATCTTAAATTTAAAAAATATATATATGCACATTTTCTATTTTTTAAAAAAATATACATTTTTCAAAATATTTATCGGGGCTCGTCAAAACATTTATAATTTTTAAAATAGTAAATATACATTTATTTAAATAAAAAAGATAAACCCTCATCCTTTATCCGGGTTTGGGACCAGCTACTTCAATCTCGTGTAGGCGGAGTTAAAATTGTACACGAATAACTTTTTACGTGTACAATTTTTTTAAAAAATTATAAATGTATGAAAATAAAATTTTGTAATAAATGTAGTGAAATTAAATATCACTTACTTGATTACATGCAATTTCCGACATATTTATATTGAATTCGATAATTAGCGTATTCTCAATCCTTCACGCACATTAACGCTTCCAAAATATCTTCTTTTAGTTGACTTCGAATATCAGAGAGAACCCTCTTCCCTGCACTAAAAACAGACTCCAAAGCTACAGTGCTAACCGGAGGTGTTAATAGATCTTTTGCGATTGCAGAAACAATTGGCCACGACGTTCGTTATTTCGTCAGAATTCAATTACATCTTCTGGACTTTTCTTAACTGATTTGTTACTAGACATAGTATAACGAAAGTAATCAATTAATTCAGATGGCAACACATTTGGACTACTACTCGAAATTTGAGAACATACAGTGGAAGACATACTACTACTAGAGGAACCATATGCATATGCAGTTGAATCATATCTAATTGGGTCTATGTTTTCTAATAAATTAATTGCTTCAGCGTCGTCATCGTTTATATTAGTGGGAGGAATAGTAGGTACACGAGTAATTTGTGTACCTATTCTTGAAGCATATAATTCATACATTTCAGTTAACATTTGTTCCAAAGGAAATAACATAGGTAATTTGGTCAATTATAAATTTAGTACCCGATAAATTATATTGGGGGTCCATGACCCATGCTAAAGGAAATAACATAGGTAATTCTTCCCAATATTTTTTAAATTTTAATTCCATGGCATATATAACCGCATGAAAATCAGGGTCATTTTGATATCTCTTAAAAGCCCTAACAGTTATATAAAGACGTTCAAGAACCATGCAACTAGTTGGATAATAAACACCAGACAATATATTCGTAGACGTATAAAAACTTTCCAAAATTTCTTAATTTTAAAAACTGTATTCCAATCGAATTCATTTAAGATATCATCGTCTTCGTCTTTAATATGTCTACTGTTATAAAATTCAGTGATAAACGGTTTAAAACTTTCACAGGATTTTAATAATAAATAAGTTGAATTCCACCTATGACCTACGTCAGTAATAAAAATTTTTGTATTAGAGTTCCCAACTTGTTCACAAAATTCTTCAAATGCATGTTTTCTACAAGATGTAATCGTGATATACGTAAGTACATTCCTAATTCGACTAATTTCGTCATTCACATGTTTTAAACCGTCTTATACAATTAAATTAAAAATATGGCACATACATCGAATATGGAATAAAAAACCACAAAAATCGGGTTGAAGTACTCTATGCAATTTATCGATAACTACTTTATTTACAGAAACATTGTCAAAAGTAAAAGAACGAATTTTACTCTCACGTTTATATTCTTTAATTATTAACATAATTGCATTAAATATAGAGTTAGCATTAGGAGGATACTCAACAATTTAAAAAGCAATAATTTTTTTATGCATAACCCAAAGTGGGTTTATATAGTGTGCAGTTGCAGCTATATAACCTCTATTATTAATCCCTTCCCATAAATCCGAAGTTAAAGATATCACACCCCCATATTTTTCTAAATCCGCAATCAATAATTGCTTTGCATTAAAAAAATATTCGATTATATTAGAACGAAGAGTATTTCGACTTACCCCAACATACCTTGGTTGAAGATATTGTTTGACGTAGTTTACAAAATGTTCGTTGTCCACTATTGCTAATGCAGCTCCGCCGCGGCAACGAACTTCACCATTCCCTTTCGAGCTTCCTCCTCTAAATACATCCATGTAGAAAGTGGCTTAGTAGTAGCACCGACGCTACTAGTACCAAACTGTAGTTGCGTTTGACCACGTTCAAGAAGCTCATGTTTGGCCGCACATGCTTTGTAATGATGGTTGAGGTGAGTGGTTCCAATGCCTTTTTGCCATGTCAGTCGTTGTTGACAGTATTTACATACTGCTTTGGTTTCTGAAAGTCCATCGATCACACGACCAGTGTTAACCAATTTGAAATGGTCCCAATATTTTGCCTGCTTCTTCCCCTTTCTCTTCCCTCTTGCATCGGGAATATTTATTGCAAGTTCTTCATCTTGTTCCAAATCAATAGGGACACTAGGATCTACATCAACGTCATCCAAATCAATTGGATCGGGATGACTACCTTCACGAACGTCGAAATCTTCAATGTCTTCTGGAATTGGTAGTTCACTGAGACCGGCAAATTCATTTCCAAATTGATTTTTGGCAAGTGTTTCGCCTTCCATACCGAACAAGTTTTCAACAAATGCTCGTGGATCCATTTGTGAATTGTAGAAATTGAATGTTGAAATAAAATGTAGAAAATAGAATGTAGAAATGTAGAATTGAGAAGTGAATCAAGATTATGTACTAGTGTATAAAATAGATTGTAAAATTAAGATAATAATATAAAAAATGTAGAAGAGAATTATAGAATAAATGAATGATATTGTTGATAATGATTTGTAAATTGTGGAGAGTAGAGAGTATAGAATGAAAGTTTGGTGGGAAAAAAATGTTGTAATGTGTTGGGTATTTATAGGAGAAGAAAACTAGAAAAATAGAAAAAAAAAATTAAAAAGTGCTGGTCATGTTTTATTTTTTATTTTTTATTTTTTTTATATAGACGAGCCCACGAGCCGAGCGGCTCATGAGCTCGTCTCACGAGTGGCTCGTCGAGTCGCTCATGAATAGTTACGAGCTAAGCGGCTCGTGAGAGTGAACAGTACGAACAGAGTGGGAGAGCCGACGTGCCGCTCGGCTCGATTGACACCACTGGGTTAAACATCTTTCATCTCGTAAATTAAGTATTATAGGATTATTAATTCATTCTTTAAAACATGATTTTATTATTATTTGTACTCTAACAAGGTAGACATAAGATATTTTATTTCGTTTTTCTTGTTTTAATTTTTCTAAAAATTCATTAATATTTCTTTTTGTTATTAGATTTAATTTTATTTTTCCTTGTGTATGTTTAATATCTATGGCTTTTTCTATTTCATGATATTCATTAATAACTAACTTATTTCTTCTAAAGGCTGATCCTAAAATATTAAATAATCTATTTTCTCCAGGTGGTTTTAGATTTAATTCAGCTCTATTAATTTTTCTAAATTTTTCCCAATCAAATTTTCCTTTTAAAGTATATCCTTCTACTCTTTCATATATTTCAGTTTCTAAATCCTCTGAATTTTCAATTTCCATGATCTCTAGGGCTCTGATTCTTCAATTCTCTTAATTTCATTATTATAAACTTTTTGAATTCTTTTTAAAGTTTTCATTTCATTATGAATATGTATTTTAACAAGATATCCTAAATTTTCATTTAAAACTTCATCAAAGTTTATTAAAAGAAAAGTAATTTTCTTTTCAAATTTTTTCTTTATTTTAAACTATTAGAGTCTTTTATTTTTCAATTAAATCTCTTGATTTATTAACAATATGCTGAATGTAGCAATCAGTATCTAAATATTCAGTAAAATCGTCAACATACCATCTTACGCAAATTTCTTTATTATCTTCCATTTTCTTATGGCTTTAAATCCTTAGAATATATAGCTTTGATACAATTAACGTGTGGGTGTATACAAAATCCTAAAAATGCAAAATTCCAATTAAAAATTATTAATCAATATCAAATTTTTCGGGCTCAAGAAAGGTGGAAAGAGTTGATGGTGTATAAAAGTTAAATTTTTATTGCAAGGGACATATATTTGTCGAATCCTAAATTAAAATTAAATTTTTAAGGACTAAAATGAAATTTATTTAATATTAGAATAACTTGTTTTAAAACTTTTTATATTAAGGGTATTTTAGGAACTTTAAATTTTTAAAATGGCAAAGGGGTATTTTGAAAAGATTGGGGTATTTTCAATAATTTCTCTTTGAGCATTCTCCCGCGTTCTCCAGAACTCTCTGGTTGGCCTTTTGCCTAACCAACGAAGAACAATCTGGTTCTTCCCAATCTCTCTCTCTCGAACCTCCGCGATGCACCCGCCCTCCACCCACAAGATATATATATCGCACCCCCATGCTGGTTCTTCACATTCAACACACATTCCGCAAACAATCCAAGAAATCACTCTTCATATTCAAGAACTCAGAAATCTTGTTTCTAGTTTAAGAAAAATCAACTTTTGATGGCGAAAACTGAGGGCAAGGCCATTGGTATTGATCTCGGCACAACATACAGTTGTGTTGGTGTGTGGCAGAATGATCGAGTGGAGATTATTCCCAACGATCAAGGCAACAGAACAACCCCATCTTATGTTGCTTTCACAGATACTGAGAGGCTAATAGGCGATGCGGCCAAGAATCAGGTGGCATTGAACCCACAAAACACCGTTTTTGATGCCAAACGCCTCATCGGACGGAGATTCTCCGACCCTTCTGTTCAAAGTGACATGAAGCTCTGGCCGTTTAAGGTGATTCCAGGCCCTGGTGACAAGCCCATGGTTGTTGTTCAGTACAAGGGTGAGGAGAAACAGTTCTCGGCGGAGGAGATTTCTTCAATGGTTTTGACAAAAATGAAGGAAATTGCTGAGGCTTTCTTGGGGCAAACTATCAAGAATGCTGTGGTTACTGTTCCTGCCTATTTCAATGATTCACAGAGACAAGCTACGAAGGATGCTGGTGCCATTGCTGGGCTCAATGTGATGCGGATTATAAACGAGCCGACTGCGGCAGCAATTGCATATGGTTTGGACAAGAAAGCTTCAAGAACTGGTGAAAAGAATGTGTTGATCTTTGATCTTGGTGGAGGGACTTTTGATGTTTCATTGTTGACTATTGAAGAAGGGATTTTCGAGGTGAAAGCCACCGCGGGAGACACCCATTTGGGAGGAGAAGATTTTGACAACAGGCTTGTGAACCATTTTGTGATGGAGTTCAAGAGGAAACACAAGAAGGATATCAGTGGCAATGCCAGGGCTTTGAGGAGGCTAAGGACGGCTTGCGAGAGGGCAAAGAGGACACTTTCTTCAACTACTCAGACGACAATTGAGATTGATTCATTGTACGAGGGTATTGATTTCTATGCAACGATTACAAGGGCTAGATTTGAGGAGCTGAACATGGATTTGTTCAGGAAATGTATGGAGCCTGTGGAAAAATGCTTGAGGGATTCCAAGATTGACAAGAGCCAGGTTCATGATGTTGTTCTTGTTGGTGGATCAACAAGGATTCCTAAGGTGCAACAACTCTTGCAAGATTTCTTTAATGGTAAGGAGCTTTGCAAGAGTATTAATCCAGATGAGGCTGTGGCTTATGGGGCTGCTGTCCAGGCTGCAATTTTGAGTGGTGAAGGCAATGAAAAAGTTCAAGATTTATTGCTTCTCGATGTAACACCTCTCAGTCTTGGAATTGAAACTGCTGGAGGTGTAATGACAGTTTTGATTCCAAGAAACACCACAATTCCGACCAAGAAAGAGCAAGTTTTCTCGACTTACTCCGATAATCAGCCTGGCGTGCTAATTCAAGTGTATGAAGGAGAGAGGCCTATGACTAAAGACAACAATCTTCTTGGGAAATTTGAGCTCAAGGGGATTCCTCCTGCGCCAAGGGGTGTGCCTCAGATCAATGTGTGTTTCGACATTGATGCTAATGGGATTTTGAATGTATCGGCTGAGGACAAGACCGCAGGTGTAAAGAACAAGATCACGATCACGAATGATAAGGGAAGGTTGAGTAAGGAAGAGATTGAGAAAATGGTACAAGAAGCTGAGAAGTACAAGGCTGAAGACGAGGCCTTGAAGAAGAAGGTGGAGGCTAAGAATGCGCTGGAGAATTACGCGTATAATATGAAGAATACTATAAAAGATGAGAAAATTGGAGGGAAATTGGATTCCTCGGATAAGCAGAAGATCGAGAAGGCTATTGACGAGGCCGTTGAATGGTTGGACAGGAATCAGTTGGCTGAGGTTGATGAATTTGAGGATAAGCTGAAGGATTTGGAAAATTTGTGTAATCCCATTATTGCTAAGATATACCAGGGTGGTGCCGGAGACATGCCTATGGGCAGTGACATGCCGGGAGCTGGTTACGGGAATGCCAGCTCCGGTAACACTGGTGGCGGGGCCGGTCCTAAGATTGAGGAAGTTGATTAAAATTTGAAGGAGTTGTGTTTGTTGTTCTGTTTTGCGGTGTTTTCTCCTTAAATTTAAGGTGGATTATCAAATAAAATGTAGTTTGTGAAGGTTGAAATTAAGATCCATCTTGTTGTAAGATGTAAACATTATATTTTCTTGAGATAATAAACTTGTTTTTGTTAAAATAGTTTGGTTGATTTGGCTTTCAAATGAGTTGGGAGTTTTTAATGATTTGTACTTGAAACACAAAAACATTTGTGAGAAGATTATGCTTGATTTTGTCCTTAAAATCAGCCATATGTTACTGAATTGTAGAAAATATTATGCTCGTTGTGACAATGTTGGGTATTTTTCCACATAAGGAAGAAAAAAAACAAGAGAATTTGTGTCGATAGGTTTTGCAGAAAATGTCAGGTTAGTAAAAATAGTATTGGATCCTACTAAACTCGTTGTTATTAAGAGCTTGTTTGGGAGAGATTTTTTGGAGAAGAATTGATTTTGAATAGTGATACGATGGGAAATGTGTGGTTGAAAAAGAAGAAGAAATTATTGATGTAATGGAAAATATTATTTTATTGAAGAATGTGTGGTTGAAAATGAAAATTGATTTACTGTAGAAAAATTTAATCCCTCCCAAATAGGGCCTAAATGAACAATAATTATTTGTGATTAAATTGATATTTGATTTTGATGAAATAGAAAAAAAAACAACATTTTTATTTCACCGGGAGAGAGTAAGTTGGCGGCAAGGAACTTTTATAGTGTGAACATGTTTATATTGATAACACCAAATAGCAGGATGTGGACCAAGAAAGGTCATGCCAAAAAAATTCAGATTTGAGGTTAAGAGAAAATTACACGAAAATGTGGACTCAACATTTTCTACTATCAAAAATAGATTACTAAAAATTTTATTCAAAAATCAGGTACTAATTAAATTATTATTATATATAAAATATATATTATGAACTTGTTTGGGAGAAATTTTTGGGGGAAGAATTGATTTTGAATAGTGATATGATGGGAAATGTGTAGTTGAAAAAGAAGAAAAATTATTGATGTAATGAAAAATATTATTTTATTGAAGAATGTGTAGTTGAAAATAAGAATTGATTTACTGTAAAAAAAATTTAATTCCTCTCAAACAGGGCCTATATTGACATTTTCCATTGTTTTCATTTCTATTCATTAGATGCTCCCCCACACCCACACTCACACCCACACATTTACCCACCCAAAGTAAATATCTTCATTCAAGATCTGTCTTCTTTCCCATTCTTTTAATTCTTTTCCTTCAAAAGAATAATAATAAATAAATAAAAATAATCTTTCTTTCCATATGACAACACTTTATCTCTCTATAGATTTGGTCGTCGTTTTCTTCCGATCACCATCTTCTCTCAACCATCGTCTTTCTCCAACCACCATCTTCTTCCTACTATCTTCTCCAGATGCGATAAGGTTCGAGTTACAGGTGGAGATGGAGGAAGTGGTGCTACGAGATGCTACTGTGGGTACAGTGGTGGCTGTACATAGTTGTTAGAGAGGGGCTGTAATGTAGCCCTTTTTTAAGTCTCTCTCTCTCTCTATGGTGCCGGAGATGGTGGGAGTGGGGGATGTTGTGAAAACTAGTGGTTGCCGCTGGTTGTGGCAATGGTGCATTGCAGAAGGTGACGGTGGTGGTACATCTCAGATTTTAATAATGGTGGTTTGTTGTGTAGGTTGTGATCATGGGTTGCGATTGGTGGCGGTGGTGGTGTAGTATATGTGGTGGTGGTTATGAATTGAGGTGCAGATGGTGTGGTGGATTGGAGGCGGGAAAGTTTCGTGTTCAATCTATCAACCCAGATACTGATCGTACTAGGCCTATTTGGCTTACTAGTTTAGGTTGGGATGGTAATGTGTTGTGGTGCTGGTCTGCGGTGTGTGCGAATTTATTTGTGGTGACCCTCTGTGACCAGTCTGTGCTAATTGTGATTGATCATGACTACGTTTGTCTTCATTGTAATTTCTGTCTTAAGTGTGACTGTATGTAAACTTAGTCACATACAGTCACAATGAAGGTAAACATGAGTTGAAGTGGTAGTGGTTGTGGTGAGTGGTTGTGAATTGTGCTGTTGGTCTTTAGTGTGTGCAGATTTGTTTGTGGTGACCCTCTGTGACCAATTATATGTTTATTGTCATGGAGTGTGATTAATTCTGACTTTATTGTAGCCGTCTGTAACCATATTAATAGTAAGTCACAAATTAGACTGATTTGATTATAGATAGTCACATTCAATACAAATTTGGCGCAATTAATCACAAATAACATGTCATGACTTGGTTACATACATTCACAAATTAGACTGACTTGATCACAAACGGCCTGGTGACAGTCAGTCACAAATAAAACAAGTACGGTCATAAACAATAAATTTACTCACATATAACACAATCACAAATCTCATCAACTATAATGCAACACTACTACTACCACGCAGTATTCAAAACGTTGTTACCACTCCCACCACCACCATTAAACAGATAAACTCCTATGCACTTTTATCACCTGCAATGCACTATCACTGCCATCACGCAGATCTAATTTCTAAACATAGTGTCACCTCATCACCACCACCATCGCCTGAAAAATTATCTGTGTTTGTAAATGTGTATATATATATATATATATATATATATATATATAGAGAGAGAGAGAGAGAGAGAGAGAGAGAGAGAGAGAGAGAGAGAGAGAGAGAGAGAGAGAGAGAGAGAGAGAGAGAGAGAGAAATATTTTAATTTTTTGGAGTTATCTAAAGTGAGGTGGGGTGGGGGTTGAGTCGGTTGGGGTGAGAGTGAAGAGAGATTTGAATTTCGGGACATTTCTAGGTTGGCTTGGGTTGGGTGGGGTGGGGTGGGGTGGGGTGGGGATTATAATATCAATATGTTAATTGATATAGTATGTCAATTGATATATAGAGATAATAAATGTATATTATATTATAATTATATATTTAATAATTTAATTTACCCTGATTTATGAAATATTTTATGGAGTTAGTTTAGAAATGTGATTTTTATATGTATGAGTTATGTATTATTCTCTGAGGTAAATAATAGCACCTCTAAATAAATGAATTATATTATTTATCATTATGATGATGAAATATCGGAGATGTGACAATCTATGTGGAATAATATGATTGGACAGCTCAATTTTTATGAAAGAGAGTGGTAGAAGAGAGTGAGAATTGTGAAAGATAATTGTTTGCCATATTATCGATATTTTTTATTATGATAATAAATAGTATTACTTAAAATAAATAAAGAGAATACCATTCAAAAATATTCTTTAAAAGTTTACTAATTCTTCACTTACTTTTGAACTTTTTCTTTATTATTAAAATATATTTTTATTTTTTATTTTAAAATTATTTTTGTAACTCACCGTGTTACATTACATTATATTATGTTAGATGCATTTTATCACCCATTTCCAATGTAACAATTACCATCGTCATCGTCACCACAATTTACAACACAGTGTGTTGTATAGATTTTATTGTCTTTTTTCAATTCCACTTGCAACATTTAGTATTACACCACCATCGCTTAACCGTAGCCACTTTTAACATTGACTGTTATACCACAGTCACAATCATCATCACTTATAACATTCATTGTTAAACTACAACCGGCAACACAGAAGCATGACTCATTTATCCCCTCCATTGCCAAAAAAATCAAGAATCCCAATCACGTCCAATTTTCATTTTATCGTCGACCCACTTTCTCATTTTTCTTCCCCTCATCAACATCTCAGAAGCTAGTATAACAACTAAAATAAAAACCAAATATGTAAATTGCTTCTGTTCGTCGACAACAAAAATAGACCAATCTTTCCTAAAAATCCCAAATAAATTATGTTAAGATGTGTTTACTTCCAATAATATCTCGTCTAAATACCTAGGTTTTGATTTACTCCGCTACGTCGCCATCTCATTGGATACTGATAAAGGTGATGCGACATAGATGAAAGGTGCAAGTTTCTTCTCCAACTCCTCAAGAAACCATCGCATCTACGCATGCAAATCAAACAAAACCCATTGCAAAACCAGACCACCACTAATATGTGTGTTAAATGGAGCGAGCCACCTCGTCTCAAGGATCTTGGGCTTAGCTCGCTCCACGAGCTCGCCCCCTTAATGGGACAGGCCGAACTGATTTGCGAGTCACACATTTTTTTTTGCCAATAATTGCACTTTTACTACTAGACTAGAAGTGTAAAGTAGAAGCAAATTTGTAAGAAAAATGTAATTTAAAAAATTATAAATTTGTAAAAACTATCCTACTTTATCCGAACTCGAAACAAAACAATATTTAAAAATTAAAATATGAGTATGTTTGGTAGAGATTAAAATCGGATTAAAATTGAAAAACTAGCCGTTATTATTAACTTTTATTAGACGGGTGGGACCCAATAACGACTATATTTTCAATTTTAATTAGATTTTTAGTGTTACCAAACAAGCTCTATAATTACAATTCTACATCGGAATCAGAAGGACGCCTTCATCTTCTTGAATTCATTGACAGATACAAACATGTGCTTTTATTCAAGTTGCAATATTGCTTATGTTACACGATTCATCTTGATCTTGAAAATCTTCGACTATTAATCTATCCATTTTATCTTAGATCCAGAGCTATGCGTCTTGGGTTCTTTAAATATGGAGTAATGCTATTTATCCCCATTGGGGATGAAAACACAGTCTACGTGGCGTCAATGTAGCATTAAATGATAGGTGAAATTAAATAAGTCATTTAATTTCACCTTTCATTTAACCTATCATTTAAAGACACATAAATTGTGTTTCCATCCCCACTGGGGATGAATAACATTACTCTTAAATATGTTAATCTCTTTATGCAAGATAAATGCATGCTAGAGGTAGAATTAGTTGAACTCACATTTGGAATAATATAATGGGGAGCGTTCTCTTTACCAATGCTTTTGACAAATAATCTCGACTATTTATAAAAGTTAATCTAACGATTTTAATAGATTTTAATAATACCCTTTAAAACCCATATCCCCACCCCTAAAAAAATATCATTTACCTTTTATAATCCAAAAATATTCCATACGCACCCACTCTCCCTCGTTGGCGCATCCCCCAATTCATCCTCTCTGGCTCACGTTTTCTCAAACCACCTATTACTAGCAACCTTGCTATTTGTACAAAAAAAGTTTGACAAAAAAGTTGACAAACCCTCACAATGTGGGGGGCCCACTTTTTATTTTCAATTTTTTATTCACGTGGGGCCGACAATCATGTGAGGGTTTGTTAACTTTTTTGTCAACCTTTTTTTATACAATTAGCTTTTTTCTATTACTAGTGATACAGCTGTTGTTTTACAAAAAAAGTTAAGATATTGACAAAACTGTACCAATTCGGGTAGCCTCTTGAAGAACATCGTATCTGTGACTGATGAATGCTCTCTTTCTCCTTCTCTCTCTCTCATGAAAGGGGTTTCTCCATTTGTAACGAAAATGGATGATAATGAGTTTGACAATCTCTCACATGCGTGCGAGCTCGCTGAATAAAAAATTCCAACCTTCCCTAATGTGAGTGTTTGTACAACTTGACTACTACAAATATCTTAAAATTTTGTAAAGCAATAGCCATATCTCTATGGCAAATTCTGTTGTCTTTCTTTCGGACTATGTTATTCGTATACGGGGGTTTACACCCCTGTTTACCTGCCCCCACCCGCCCCCCTCACAATACGGAGGCCACGATTATTTTATTCATCGTGAGCCCTCCCCCTCATGTGAGGGGAGTGTAAACGGGGGTGTAAACCCCCGTGTACAAATGATTTTATCCCTTTCTTAATCCCTCTCTCCATATTTTCTAAGGATAATTCTTGTTGTACATAATTTATGTACATAGAGGGGTACATAATGTGATGTGGCAACTATCTGATGGTTGATGTGAAAGTGTGAGATTTGAATTAAAGGTTGAATATGTGACACGTGTAATTATGTGAACCATTATGTGAAAATTTATGTACCCTTAGCAAAGTCCATTTTCTAAAGCTTTATAAAGCAATAGAAATAGAAAATTTCTTGTGGTAGAACTGGATTGTGGGAACTCCAAATGGTGGTGGTGGTGGTGTGAGAAATGAATTTTGACGACTGACCAGAGAGGTGGCCAATGTTTGTTTTCATTCATTCTTTTTTTGGAAAATTCCCTGAGTACAGGGAATTTTCCCAGAAAATTGACAGGATGCTGCTGTGGCAGCATCCTGTCGGTCTGTATTTTTTAATATTTTCCCAAACTTTGCATCTGCGCCGTCCATTTCAAAATTCTGTAAAATTTCTGTAAGTTTTTTCTGTACCTATAGACTAACTCTCTTTTTTTTTTCATACCTAGGTGTTCCAATTTATTGTCAAACTAAATTCTTGACTTTCAAGACCCTTGCTCCTAGAATCTTGGAGGAGTTAAATCGCGAAATATGCCTCAACTGGTTCCTTGGTTCCCCTCATCAATTGTATACTTCTACTTTTATTTTCATTCTTTTGTTAATGAGGATGCTTGGGAGAGACGAGGTTGAGAAGAGAGAGGAATAAGTAACACGCCAATGAGGGAGAGTGGGTATGGAATATTTAGGGATTATAAAAGGTAATTGATTTTTTGGGGGTGGGGATAGGGGCTTTAGAAGGTTTTATTAAAATGTATTTAAACCGTTAGATTAACTTTATGAATGATTGAGATTATTTGTCAATTTTACTTGTTAAAATTTTTGGTAGGCTGAACGTTCCCCTAATATAATTTATGATATAATTGGATAGAAATAATTCAATTAAGTAAATTTGGAGACAATAAAACTCTAGATTGCATAAATTACTTACAAGAGCAAGTGATGTCCGCAACTATTTTGTGTAGCATCTTGAGTAGTAGATTTTTTAGCGTTAACTAGATAAATATTCTAATATTTGATGAGTGTCACAATGCAAGATGCAATCATGATTATGCTCGCATTGTGATTGCCTCTTGCATTGTAACACTCCTCAATATTAGAGCATTTATCTGATCAATATTATAAATCAATGACTCACGAAGCTACACAAAATTTAAATCAATGGTAGTGTACACAATCGTTTGCCATCCATAATATTGGCATGTATGCGCGCCCCGAGGCATAGTTCAGTGGTGCAGAGGATATGAGTGATGTAGTCTTAGTTGAGCTAGCAACCGCAGTGTTAAGGTTCGATTCCTGCCTCTTACAATGTATGAAATTAGACTCTTTTTGGGCACCAGTATGACAACCTTTATACTCTGGCCTGCTGAGTCATATCTCGCGATTTACCTCCTTCACAATGCTCTAGGGGAGGGGTGGGGCGGGGTTCAACCTTTAATATTGACATGTATGCATGACTGAAAAAGTTATACCTACACGCTACCTTTTTAATTTAGATCTGTATATTGGGTCGCCTATTTAGTTCGTTAGCAGACAGAGCAATTCACAAATATGATTATACTATAAAGAAGTATTGGATTCCATTAATATATGGGAATAATAAATAGATAATAATTGTGAATTATATAATTAAATTAATATTTAACTTTAATCTGAAATTATAATGAGAATATAATTTTATCCAAACAAGCTCTTAACTAATTAAAAAAAATAAGCATCACGATCAATTAGCTTGAAAAAAAAAAAAAAGACAAGTGGGGGAGTAATAATTGGAAACTCCAACATGCGCTTTCTCATGTCTAGCTTAAATAGAAAGTAAAGAGACAATACATCATTAATTTCGGTTAAATGATGATTGATCATTCAAGAAACTCTCTCTCAAAATTAACCACAACCCTTTTGCCTCTCTCCTGTTCTCATATTACTATAAATATTTTCAAAAACAAAGAAACATATGAATTTTCTAAAATATTGATTAAAGATCAATCAAAACATTGCCACGTGCCAGCTTTATGGAACAACATGGGAATAACTTGGACAAGTCATTGTCAATTATCATAAATAGCACTCATCCGGCATTACCGGAAATATAGGCCCCACAACTCCATTTAGTGAGAGTGCCCCTCAATCAATTTTTATTCAGACACAAGCAAATTAAAAAATAAAAATAAAAGATTTGTTCAAGTTGATTTTTACCAACTTTCAAGTATTTTAATACCATTGGGTAACGAGAATATCTAGTTTATTCATAGTTATTAGACTCGATCCGATCTGAAAAATTGTTGAACAGACCCAGTCTCAACCTTTAAAAGTGACAAAACCATAACATTGGAGTCAACAACTACTCCATACTTATTTATTCACATTTATATATTAACTTTTATAATTTGTTAGCTTCAAATATTTTTGAGAAAATTATAATCCCCTATTCTATATAAATTGATTATCTTGTATGGATTATACTAAATGTACATAATCTTTTACACAATTCTTTACACCTCTCTCACATGGGAGGGGGGCCCCCACACAATAAAATATTCGTGGGCCCCCTTCTATGTGAGAGGGGTGTAAAGAATTGTGTAAACTATGGAGTGTACATGTAGCACAATCCATCTTCTATACATAGATTGAATAATCAAATAAAAAAAGTGTTATCGGCTTTTGTAACATCGAATAATTATTTTATTGATATGTTGTGTATTAGGTATTAGTTTTAACGAGATTATTCAAATAATACACATTTGATAGATAGTTAATACAAATACCAAAAATGAGAACAATATAAACTTTGCTATAATTTCCATGTTATACCAAAAATAATTTTGTCTCGAGCCAAAAAAAAAATTGTATTTTGAAATTTTCTAAATAATTTTGAAGTAGTGACTCAGTGGCCTGGCAGGGTGAATGTCCGGGTCGAGTAGTCGAGCCTCATAGCTATGTAATTAATAACGTAGCTGTTGGAAATTCAATTACGGGTTAATAATTGGATAATATTCCTTACATGCACATAGCATTTGGCACATATAAAAGATATGTTGCCATGGCAGAAGGCCATCACTTAGGAAAACAACATTATCAATGTGCAGAAACAGGCACAAATTTACCAAACTAGTTTTTCAAATGTCATACAACAGCTTCTCAAAAACTTTCATGTGTTCCGTTTGCAGCGAAATCGCAACGGATAAGCTTCCATCGTCGTTTGAACTTGGCAATACAAAACTCAAACCTTCGTACGCGATCCCACCGGGACCCATAAAAATGGGCCTACCCCAGCCGAAGTCCGCATCGTGGATTGGCAGTCGAACCCAACTTGTTATTCCAAGATTTGGACACTTAAAAGTATGCGCACCGCGGACAAGGGCCTTAAGATCGGGTTGCAACTCCAAGTAATCGAGAGCAGATCTCAAGTAATCATTGTCCATTCGAGCTAAAGCATCGTGAATCTTACTCGCAGCGTACCATATGGGCTTTGATTGTAGATCACCAGCTACTGCAATAGGAGTGGCTGTGAATATCACATTCCCAAAATAGCCCTCAGGGAGTGGAGGTTGGAGCCTAGAACGCCCATCAGTTGCAATGTAAAGCTTTGTTTCTTGATCACTGGGAAGTTCTCGTGCATTACATGTACAACGCCATACATGTCCTGCCAACATTGCGTACGAGCTATAGGCAATCGTATTTTCCTCGTCCTTGGACTTGGCTTTTAGGGCATTGAGTTGGGCACGAGTGAGTTTGAATATGGAAACAGCCGTTTCAGGATCAGATTTAGAGTTATTCTCACGAGGGGTTTTCATGGCCGGAGGAGGTTGGTACTCGATGTGCTTGAACTGAGGCTGGGGTGGATCGCGCGAACGGAGGAGAGTCCGATCGATGAAAGGCGAGACAGTAATGTCTAGACCGCGAGCCATATCAGACCAAGTATTGATACAATGAAGACCAGAAAATCCATCTGCTACATGATGTTGCATTCCAACACCCAGTGAGACTCCTCCACATTTGAAATAGGTTACCTGCACATCAGTTTTGACTGGTTTTAATGCCAAAGTTCACAAACATATTGGATTGACGAATAATACGACAAGATCACTTGGGGATATCTCTCCTGTTTCAAAACATTAAGGGTCCGTTTGATTGCAAAGTTGGAAAATGGGTGGAAAGAAAATGTTTTACAGGGAATTGATTTTCCTAGAAAATGTTTTACTGAGAATTGTAATTAATTGTGTTTGATTGGTAAAATTTTCTATGGAAAATGTAGAAAGTTTTGTGTCCATTTGACTTCATTTTTTATGGAATTTGTCCATTAAAGTGATAATTTTTTCTCCCATTGGGTCTAAAATTTGTTCCAATTGTAAAAAAAAATTTGAAAAAAAAAATTGAAAAAAAAAATAAAAATTTACCATACCGAATATCATTCGTTTGACTTTGTTTTGCATGGAAGTTGTCAATAAAAGTGAAATTTTTTTTACCATTGTATTTAGAATTTGTTCACATTGCAACAAAAAAAAATGGTGGAAAATGTTTTCCCACCAAATAGGTGAGAAAACAAAATCAAGTTTTTGTGCATCAAAGGATTGTACCTAGAAAAAGGTGGAAAACCAATTCCAGGGAAAAAAAAGTGCAATCAAACACGACAAAAGTAGGAAACGAAATTTCAATTTCAACTTTCATGGAAAATAAAGGGCTATCAAACAGGCCCTAAGTGAAAATAGACAAGTTACAAAACTACTATTTATTTTCCCTTTGTGATATCCTGGAATTTCTTGACATTTTTGAAAATAATTATTTTGAAAATTACCAAATCCTTTAGTCGTACCAAATACAGACACGTGTGATCACCAAATAATGCAATCCACGACTTTACATTATATTGGCCACTAATTGATTACTCGTGTCGTGATCAATGACGACACACATGCACTAAATATATTAATTTATATAGCACTTCGGGAAAAAAAAGAAATAGCATAATATTAAAAAAAAACAATGGATTCGTTCACCAGAATCGCACCTGTAACACAAGAAGTGGATACGTCGATATTGGTAGAGAATAATCCACCGCCGGAATAAGGCGTCGGAGCTCCAGTGTCGGAGCAAAGTCGCCGAAATCATCGACCGTCCCATCAGAGTCCGCCTCCACGAACAGCACTCCCTCACCATTACAGTCAATCTCAATTCGACCATCTTCATCTCTCTTCAACCTACCAGCCATGGGATAGAATGGCACCAGCGCACGGCTAAGCGCCTCCTTGAGCACGGTAGCGTCGAAAAAGTTCGCCGCCCCAGTCGGCGGGTAAAAGTACACGCTAGGGGTGTGGAAGTTCGGCACCACCAGGTCCACGTTGGAGTTCCACAGGCTTTTCATCGGTGTCGCCGAGGCTGGCCTCACCATGGTGGAATCTTTCACGCTGATCCTCATGGCTTAAGGCGGTCGTTGTACGCACGGGCTACAAAAAGTATAATCAAAATTATTAACGCGATAGAAACTTTCCACTTCACTATAAAAACGATATTTTTCACATTAAATCACCTACCAAAAAAGGGTTCTTCAGCAACTTGTTTCCAAATTGAATCCGATGACAAAGGTTTTGGTGGAGAACGGCGGTGTTGGGTGGTTCAAGGTTGTATACGATGAAACTTGTACGTGTGGATGGAGTCGTTTATAAGAAATGACCAAATTTGAAGCTTATTATATAAACTTGGCGTCTTACCTACCACGCCTAATCAATAAAAGGATTGACTCCGCATAAAAGCATGTAGATAAGCGTAAATAGCAAAAGAAAAAAGGAAATTGATAAAAAAAAAATTGGTAAAATAGTAATAAAATTCAAAAGAGAGAAGAAAATAATATTTTTAGTGGTGAGATGGAGAGAAGAAAATAATATTTTTAGAGGGGAAGAAAATGACAAGGAAATGAGTTAGTGAGGGAGTTGGTGAGATGGTGACCTAATTCTTTAACCGGGTACATGTTTTTAGTGGAAATTACATTGACCCAGATTTTTTAAGATTTGATTTCAAATATCCGATATTATATTTATTATTTCAAATGTTACATACTAATTCATCCATATTTAAATTATAATTATTCAAACCTTAAAAATATCAAATCATTTACCACTTCGTCTCTCTCCTTTCCTCTCTCATCCTCGCCGTCTCCTTCCCCTCCTCTCTCACTTCTTCCCCTCGCAAGGCCGCCGTCGCCGAAGGAGAGAACTAGATCTAGTCAATATGCGATTCAAAAATTTGATGAGGAGAAGCAGAAGAGTCTGCCGACTAACTTTAGGAAGCTTTCGGTGTTTCACTTGAAGAAGCTTGTGGCTTCTGGAAACCTAGTTAGAACTTATACAAGCTTCGCTCGACTCATTCGTCTGTGCGGTGGTTGGGTGGTGGTCGTGACGATGATGGTAGGGTTGGGGATTTTTTTGGGTTGTAGGCTAGGGGGTGGAGGTGGAGGTCCTGTGGTTTTAGTGGTGGTGGTAGTGAAGCTGGTTGTGGGTGGGTCGTGGTGGTGATGGTATTTTAGATGATGGTTTGCGAGGTGATGGTGATTGTGGAGTGTTGTTGGTTTTGGATATGATTTGTTGTTGGTGGCTGCGGCAACGATTATGACAGTTACAACTTATCAAATTCGAGACGATGGTTTTGTTGCTGGGAGGTGGTTTGGGTTGTCGCAACGATATGGTGGTGGTCACAAGCGTTGGTGGAGGTCACAAATGAGTTGGTCGATTGTGATCAATAAATTGATTGATTTGTGACCAATAAACAATATGTGTTCAATGAAATAGATAAATTATGACCAATACAAACTGCGTGACCTAAAAATTTATTAATTTGTGACCAATAATTTGATAAATTGTGACATAAATATAATTATCGATAAATTAATTTGATGTTTTGTGACCGTAAAAAAATTTGTGACTTGTGACCAATAAATAATATATGATTATTAATTTAATAGATTTGTGACCGATGAATAAATTTTGACGTACAAATTTTTTATTTGTGATCGATTAAAAAATTGTGACTTATAAAATTTTTAAATTGTAATCGTAAAATAATTTTTGACATGAAAATTGTGATTTATAACCGATTAATCATATGTGACCAATTATATGAAATTTGTAATCAAATTATATGAAATTGTGACCTTAATATATTTAATTAATAAATTTAAAAATAAAATTTAAAAAAATCTGAAATTTGAAATTTTAAACATAATATCTTAAATTTAAAATTAGTAAAACTAAACATTTTAGTTATGAAATCTTCTAGAGGTGTCAATCCGGGTGGTCCGGGCCGGGTCGGCCCGCCAACATGTAAGCCCGGTAACGGCCCGCCCGCTGCGGGTTCCGGGCCGGTTACGGGTCGGCCCACAATTTTGGACTACAACCCAGGCCCGCCCGCTGACCCATCCGGGTCGAGCCCATGCGGGTCACGGGTCGCGGTTCGTTCCGATTTTGGCCCGTATGATTGTATAAATAAAATTATAAAAGTATAGAATTTTTCATATTTATAGCAAAAAATATATTTTTTTATTAAATGTAAACTAAGAATTGAACAAAATGATAAATTCATAATTATATCAAGAAATTTTTACATAGAATTCAAATTTAATGTTACATGAATTATTTATAACTTTGCAAACTTCTACAACATTATCATCTTCTAAATTTATTGGAGAGCAACTATTATTGAAAATAGGATTTTGAGAAAAAGAATCGTGAGAATCTATAATATAGTAGGATTAAAAAATTTAGTAGTGACTAGTGAGAATCGAGAAGAAAGAAATATAATCAAGATGATGATGATATTTGCCATTGAATAATTGTAATTGTAGTAAGGTAGTAACAAGTATGAACTATAAAGTATAAATGTATAATAACTAATGAGAGGGTATTGTAAAAATAATCTCTCCCCTTTTTTTTAATTTTATTTTTTTTTTAAATTTTTTTTTACGGGCCGCGGGTTAACGCGTGTCATAATACAACCGCGAAGCCCGCGGGTTACACCTCCTTGGCCCGTGAACCGCCCGCACGGGTCACGGGTCGGCCCGCGGTCCTGGTTTTCACGGGCCGGTTTTTACGGATCATGGCCTGCCCGTCCGTCTTGACACCTCTAAAATCTTCCCATGTTTTTATCCTCACCAAGTTGGGTCAAGTAGATCCATTTTATTGGCAGGGTTGGTGACATGGATGGAGAAAAATTCACATTTACGAAAAACCAATTTTAATTAATATTTATATTTCAATTCGGATATTATTTCACGAAAAGTGGAAGAGTCAAATTTTAAAAAGATCACCTACAGTATTAAAATATATCAAAACACACACTCACACAAACTTATCCTAATCTATCATGAGTAATATCAAAATGGTCACAAATATATTTTTGGGTTATTCCACTTGTACCCAGGCCCCCCAGGCATGGACCGCGGACCCCATGTGTTTTTTTAAAAATGTCGGCTCGTGGTCCTCACCTCCTAATGTGAGTGGGATGTAAAATGTTAGGTAAAAAATTATGTACCTGTAGCATAATCCTATATTTTTCTATTCGGAGTTGAATAGTAGTTATAAATAGTTATTGACTTTCGAGAAAGCGCTTGTTTGCTGACTCATCACGCCATCTCCTTCCACCAAATGCACCGGGTAATAAGAGAAAAATATTGACATGGCAGGTAAACAAGGCTGTGACTCATTAAGTATAATTAATCAAATTATTTACATTAATCATTTTATTTAGAATAATGATATCCAACACCACTCGTGTCGATACACCAATTTAAATGTCATTGGTTCAATGAAAGATAAGGTCATGTGACTCATTTAATTATTTTTCTCATTTAATGATATTTATTGTCAAATAGACTAGTGTTGTAATACCCGTGGTACTAAGCGTGTGTTTGGCCCCCCTTTTTTCCAATTTTTTTGCCTCAAATTTTTCAACATTTCGTACAATTATCAGATGAAACTGACCAATTCTCTGAAAGAGAGTACCTGCCATGCGCAGTAATAAATTATGTAGAAAAACTTTCCAAAAAAGCCCATTTGGATTTCAATGGAGGAAAAAGTGGTTGAGGGTGGAATTGTAAATTGTCAAATAAAGTGGAGGGCATAACGGTCCTTATTTGCAACGGCTCTTTCTTTTGACTGACTGACACTGTCCTGGCAGATTAAAAAATTAAGAATTACTGTAGAAAAAATTGAAAAGTGACATAAAAATGCATTTTAACGGGTCTCAAACACAGGCTAAATAGCATTATTTTTTTATTCAAGGATCTTTCTTGTTTCAACTACATAGAAACAGATTTTTCAAATTCCAATTTCAAAAATTCAGATTTAAAGTTTGTTCATAAAAAAATCAGATGATAATTTCATTTTTTTTTAATAATAATATTATAAAATTAATTAAACTATCAATAAAGTTATTTGTACAAATTTGAGTTATAAAGTGTGTTGGCAAAATTCAGACCTTTGATTTCAAATGATTTAAAAATCTATTTTTAAAATGATTGGTGTAGATGTTATTTTGTCAACCAATTTTGTAACATAACTTAGGTGGTGGGGGCTAGCTTAGGTGTTAGGGTGGCGCTGCTTTCGATTAAGAGTATTTGTGATAAATTATTTGAGATTATGATCAATAAATTAGATATTTTGTGATCAATAAATAATATGTGACTGATAACTTGTGATCAGTAAATAATGTGACCTAAAAATTTGAGTAGTAACTTATAAAATTTGTTATTTTTGATTGATAAATAAATTGTGATTTATAAATTTTTTGATTTGTGATCGATGAATAAATTGTGACTTACAATTTTTTTTTATTTATGGTCATGAAATAATTTGTGATATATAAAATTTTTGATTTACGATTGAAGAATAATTTGTGATCAATTGATTCGATAATTTGCAACTAAATAGTATAAAAATGTGACCTTATTATATTTAATTAATTGTTTCATAAATAAAATTTAATTATTATCTATTTTTGAAGTTTTAAACCTTGTCTCTTAATTTTAAAATAGGTAATACTTAATCACTTAAATATGATTTTTTTTTTCAAATTTAATCTTATTTTAATTAGTCAAAAGAGAGTTAAAAAGTGTAATTAATGATATTATTGACATTAGCCATTTGATTTAAGGATATTTAATATTGTTTTAATTAGTCAAAAGGAGTTAAAAAGTGTAATTAATCACATAATCGGAAGCTCAAAAAAATCAAATAACCCAAATTGACCATTTGATTTAAGAATCTTTAATCCTGTTATAATCAGTCGAAAAAAGGTTTAAAAAGTTTAATTAATCAAATGATCCAAATTAATTGGGGGGATGCATCATCGTCTGGCCAGCGGAATCAATCACGAATGATGAATTTTATGTGGGTCCCACTTGTAGTTGGTGAAACCTTCAAATAAGTCTCGAATTTACGCTTGACTTTGGATGCCTAATTTGAAAGCAAGGTTCAATTCTCAAATATTAAATTAAATTTAATGAAAAATTAATTTCCTGCCCAATTTCTATATAGACTATTAAGTCCCCAGTCGTCTTTCATTTTTTCAAAGCTTTTTTTCCCCCTATATATTCATTTTTAATTACACATTTACACAATAAAATATTTTACACGTAAACTCAAAACTTCTCCCTACTTTTTAACCATGCATTTTTCAAAAATTAACTATTCAAAAAAATGTTTTTTTTTTTTTTTTTTCCAAAAAATGGCCACCAAACATGGCTAAAAATAAGAAATAATTTATTTACATTCCATTTAGGGCAACACTTGTTCCCAATCTTCACCTTGAGAATGGAACAAATTGATCTTTATTATTTTATTTTATTGTACTCTTGGAGCATTCAATAATAAAAATTATCCAAACTCTATCAGTTATCATTAGGACAATGCCATTTGTACATTCCAGTGCTTGCACCTTTGTTGAAATTGTTCTTGTAAAAAAAAAAAGATTGGTTGAAATTTTTTTTTAACCGTCAAATCACAGTTTGCCTTGCCGTGAAGCAAAGTGTAAACCATGGTGTAATCAAAGTGTACACCAATCATGATTGATTATCATGTGGCTCTCATACGTCAAATTTGATGAAGTAAAGTCTTTCTTCCCAACTTGAATTAGATGCCAGCCACCGATTACGCTATCCCCTCATCTTGGTTGATGAAAAGGTGTTAATACATTGTGGATGTGGTCTACATAGTGATATGAAACTGATGAAGAAACCATGCACATGCATTTGTCCCATGACGGTCTACTTGGAATCTTATTATTGTACTTATTGTGAGTTTGATGAATGTGGATGGATGGACCATCTAGTCAACTTCATGCGTAGTTGTAGAGGATCCTAAAAAAATATCTAAAGCGATCCATATTTTCACGAGGCCATACGATAACTTAACAAAGATTTGAATTGTTTTCGAAATTGAAGATAGTGAAACTATAAAGGAAAAAAAGTTAATTACCAACTTGTCTATTTTAAAATTGAAGACCAATTTACTATTAAAACAATGAATTGGAGGACCAATAGTGCAATTTTCTCATTTTTATTGTATTAATACCAGTGTTCTAAAATGCGTAATGCGTAGCGAAGCGTCGAGACCGAGAATCAAGAATCACAAGTTTAGGCGTGTCAATGCGAAGAATAAACGGCATAATGCGTTTCATATTTTTAAGGCATTAAATATATTTTTATATATAAAAAAAAAAAAATTTACCAAAAAAAAAAAAAAAAAAAATTTGTTCTAAAATGCGCGCTTAGGCGTGCCTAGGCGCGCTAATGCGGGCTAATGCGCGCAAATGCGCGCCTAGGCGCGCGAATTTTCGAACGAAAAATGACAAAAACGCATTTTCCGCGCATTGCACCAATTCGACGCGTTTGGTCCCCGCATCGCGCCTAGGCGCGCCTAGGCGGCGCATTTTGGCACCTTTTAGAACACTGATTAATACTAACTTCTTCGTGTACGGCGGTAGGTTGGCCAGCAAGCATGACTCGGTCAGCGGTGAGCCGTCATTGAGGGACAATTCAAAATGATTATGTCATTTTTTTGGATCCAAATGATATTTTTAAGATAATGCTAAATTTACATTGTTTGGTTGATAATGTAGTTTACATACCATTCAAGTTCAAAAAGTTATGGGCTGAAAAATATGTTTTTTTTAAAAAAAATTGCACAATACTGTGTTGTCACGTGACACAATGTAACATGATTGTATTAGTAAAGCAAATTAATGTGACTTGACCTGTAGATGAATTAACGTTTGACACTTGGTAGTGAAGTACACTTATTTGTTCGGTCTTAATTCTTTCAATAAACATTAGTACCTTAGTCAGCATTTAATGACAATTAATTCGAAATGTGCATATAATTGATATATATATATATATATATATATATATATATATATATACAGAAATGATCTAATGAGCACCGGTGCTCATCTTATCCTAAACACCAATGAGTTGGCACATTAATTCATTGGTGGATTGGAACTCACAAAATTTTTATCCACCAATGAATTAATGTGCCAACTCATCGGTGCTTAGGATAAGATGAGCACCGGTGCTCATTAGATCATTTCTGTATATATATATATATATATAAGATGGATTAACGTTTGGCACTTGGTAGTGAAGTGCACTTATTTGTTCGGTCTTAATTCTTTCAATAAACATTAGTACCTTAGTCAGCATTTACTGACAATTAATTCGAAATGTGCAGATAATTGATATATATATATATATATATACAAGGTGCAAGCAACGTGCAATGCACGTTTACTTAGTTTATATTTAATATTTTTGTTTAATAATTAATTTGTTATTAATAAAGATGTAATTTTTTTTGGTTAATTAAGGGGGTGTCTGGGCGCACTGCAAGGAAGAAGGAAAATTGATTATGTTACCGTTTTTTTTTTCAAACCTACAGCCCTACAGTGAGAGAATTGGTCCAAAATTGCGGCTCCCAACTGCATGAATTGTATTGCCAACGGCTTGATTTTCACAAAAGGCAGAAACGACACCCTATAAATAATTAATGATGTAATATTTATGTAATTGATAAATAATTAGATGTGTGATTTTGATGTTGTGATGTAAGTTAGTGAGATCGAAGAAAATTAGCAAAAGTTGACAAATTTGGAGAAATGGCTAAATTGTAAGGGATCCAAAGTTCGGGGACTAAAATGTAAATACTTAAAAGTTATGCCGAAGCTCACGATGAAGACTTGAGAGTTCTCGGAGTCAATTGGATAAAGGAAGACGTCAATGGAATCAAATTTAGTCAAAAGATGATCACAAATCAATTTCCAACCGAGAAGTTATGCTCCGATATTTTAGTCTCATATTGAGACCTATTTTTAGCATAGAAAGTAATCGAATTGGAGAATGATATCTGAATCAAAGTTGTATCCAGATGAGTTAGCTTTCCAACTTATTTTGAATCGCCTCAATCGGATATCGAAATACAAAGTTATGATAAAAACACTGAGATGATCACAAATCAATTTCCAACCGAAAAGTTATGCTCCGATATTTTAGTCTCATATTGAGACCTATTTTTGGCATAGAAAGTGATCGAATTGGAGAATTATGTCTGAATCAAAGTTGTAGCCAGATGAGTTATCTTTCCAACGCATTTTGAATCGCCTCAATCGGACATTGGAATACAAAGTTATGATAAAAACATTGAGATGATCACAAATCAATTTCCAACCGAAAAGTTATGCTCCGATGTTTTAGTCTCATATTGAAACCTATTTTTGGCATAGAAAGTGATAGAATTGGAGAATAATGTCTGAATCAAAGTTGTAGCCAGATGAGTTAGCTTTCCAACTCATTTTGAATCGCCTCAATCGAATATTGGAATACAAAGTTATGATAAAAATATTGAAGGAATGTGCAGCTGCTTGTTTAAAACAAGAAATTCCGTTACATAATCCGTTAAAATAACAAATTCCGTTAGTTTTTCCATTAAACCAAAAATTTCGTTAAATAGACACTTTTTATATATAGAAAGTGATCGAATTGGAGAATGATGTCTGAATCAAAGTTGTACCCAGATTAGTTAGCTTTCCAATCCACCAATTTTGAATTAATGTGCCAACTACAAAGTTATGATAAGATACTAAAAGAAGGTGCATTAGATCATTTACGTATATATATATATAAGATGAAATTCCGTTACATCTTATCCTAAAACAACAATGATTCCGTTAATTCATTGGTGGATTGGAACTCACAAAATCTTTATCCACCAATGAATTAATGTATATATATATATATACACACACACACCAGTTATTAAATTCAATTATGCTAGGCATAAAGCTAGTTCGACAAAAAATTTGAAAGATAATAAGGTGGCATGTATTTTGACTATTGATTTGAATTTCACATATTCAAATTAAATGTCAAAATGCATGCCACCTAATTATCGTCAATAAATGTGTAAAAATCATCTATGCAAGTAACATAATTTTGTTAAATTTTACAAGAACAATACATTCTTTATGATTTAACATGAAAATTAAAATAAAAAGTAATATTGAAGAGTATTTTTTTTTCCTTTTTCTTCACTTCGATGACGCTTGGTGAGGTACACCTCAACGTTAGTCCACGAGTCTATAAATTGATATAGCCATATAATTCTATGATTTAGCCCCTTTTTGTCTATCATTAGTAAGAGAAATTGAGTTTTTGAATAGTAAATTTTTGGAAAATATAAGGTTAAAAAGTATTAAAAAAAATTTAAATTTACGTGCAAAATATTTTATTATGAGAATATACAATTGAAAATGATTTCGAGAACAAAAGAGTTTTAAAATAATAGAAGACAAACGATAGCTTAATAGTATATTACATCGATCATTTATCAATTTACTAATATTTTATTCCTCTCTAGCAAGTGAAGGAATGCCTCCCAATCGAAAGTATTTCGACTATTCTTGGGATAAGGATTAAGATTTTTTACTAGACCTTCGCGATATTTCTTTTTCCAATTTAAAAATTTTTGAATACGGAATTGGGGTTAAAAGACTCTGTTTGGTTCAACTGAAAAAGTAAATTAAAATATAAACTAAAAGTCAACGTGTAGATATTTTATCCACACATTTAACCCACGTTTGACAACCTTTAAAATGAATTTTTTTGGAAAAAATGAGTTTTGTAATAGTGATTTTATGGATGGTGTATGGTTTAAAAAATATGGAAAATTTTTTGAATTTACATGCAGAATATTTTATTATAAGAATGCGCAATTGAAAATGAGTTTAGAAAAAAAAAAAAAAATTTTTTTTTATAATGGTTGTCAAACAAGAGCTTAAAGGGATTCATAATTTTCAACTACACATGCAAATAATTTTTATCAAATTCTACTAAAAAATTGATTTTTATCTAAACCAAACGGGGCTAAATCTTCTCTCTTCCTTTGTCTTCACAGAGAATGCTAGACAACGTTGTATACTTGACTGCTGATTGAATAGAGCCACTGCCATTGCCTTTGTCTTCTTGGATAACATTTACAAGCTCCATAGAATGCCAGGGAGCATTGTCTCTGAAAGGGACAAGGTTTTCACTAGCAAATTTTGGTAGGAGCTACTTAAATTTTGGTAATATTTTTGTATATTTTGTTAAAAGTTGATGAAATGTTTGCCAAAAAGCTTTGGATCCCATGAAATATGTAGTTAAAATTAATTATTGTTCACCAAACATTGAGAATTTTAAACCATTTAAATTTGTTTAATTCGAAAATAATTCAAAAATTGTCCAAATTGAATCGAGTTGATATCCACAACAAGCATTTGTCCTTTACCAGCATTCTAACATAGCAGCAGTTGAATATCTATTGTAGGAATGGCACCGAATGGACCATCAATTGAGAGAAAATCCAGGCTCCCGTTTGGCCCATATTATTTGAAATTTTAATGATTGGAATGTTGTTTTTATGAAAAACGTGTAGTTAAAAAAATAAAAAAAAATTTGAAATTACGTGTGATATTATTTTATTGAATAATGTGATTGATAAGAAGAGAGAAAAACGGATTATAATTTTAAAGAAGCCAAACAGAGGCTAGATATTGAGAAAGAGGAGCATTTGCTCCGTCCGGACTATTTGTATAAAGGCCCAGTTATGAAGGAAGACACAATGGACCCTAAACTCTAGATACCCATATAGACCTATTATTCGGCCCATGAATTCGGGTTCGCCTCCCTCCCTCCCATCGTCTTCAATTTCAACTGAAATTATTTTACTACAATTTCGCAAATCTCACCGCTAAAGCGATCGATTACGAAACTTCAGGTTCGTACAATCAAAAATGACTCAGATTCCAGCAATATTATAGTATAGATGTTGTATTTCTTAAATAGAAAAATTATCATAATAATCGCAGAAAGATTTCTTTAGATTTCTGCAGACAAGTGAGTATAATTAGAATCTTATCCACATTAATTGCTAATCCTCTACTTAAATAAATTCTAATTGACGATGTGCTCATTTCCATAATTATTATCTCCGTTCTTCTAGATGTGAATTCCGATCATTATTTTCCGTCAAAGGTTTTGAATTGATTCATTGTGCTAGCTGTTTTTATGGAACAGTGATTATTCATATTAGGTTTGTATTAGTTACTACTTGATTACATAGATTGCTTGAACATGTGAAGTAATTTACGTGTGCACGCATCTATATCTACATTATAGCTTAGGTATATGTACTAATATATACTGTGGTGGGCTGTAAAATAAAATAAAATAAAATTTCTGCCCACTGTATATATGCAATTATTGTGACTGTATGATTAATTGTAGATGTCTTTTCTATGCATGTATGAATTGAAGACTAATGTTCATACCATTAATATTTAAATAAGGGTGTTAAAATATGTGTATAAAATACATTCTCCATTTCGTTTATGCGAAATTGTGTTAACTTTCAGGATGGTACAAGATGCTTCATCATTAAGTCATGTATAAAAGAGAATATTAGATTTCACGGGTTTCTGAAGTTGTTGGTTTGTGTATGTTGTTTAATAATCTTGTATGCTAAGTCCTGATCTGGGAGGGTTTCTTCATTGATGTCAAATCGAATCACAATTTTTATCGCAATCTAATTTCTGCTATCAATACACTGAGTCTGCAAAAATTTATATGCTGATTGTTACTCATATCAGGTTGTTGTTAGGATCAAAGAAAGAAGACAAAAATAAATTAAAAATAAAATAAAATCCTTAGGATAATAAAATAGATGGTGCAGAGTTCTTGTGGAGATACTGGTGTCATAGGTGTTATGAGATGGTGAATCCAATTCTAGAGATTGGAATGTTGAAATGCCCCATCGGTGATGGTGGCTTCCTTGAAGAAATGGCCACTGCTGCCAGTTTAGAAAGTGTTAAATTGTTGGTAGGCCTTTTGGGAGAGTAATCTATAGGTCCTGGCTTAATCTAATTTGCCTCTTCATCATTTGCTGGAGTACAATCCATATAAATATGGGATTTACCCCCTCAGAAGGGGTTGATATTGGTCTACTGCTGCCTAGGAATAGAAGCAGTCAAAAAGAGTTGCTTTTTGCCCATGAGAGAAATGAAGGGATCCGATAAGATTTGAGAAAAACTTATTGTTCCACATCACTTTTGTCTCCTGAGAGATGAAAACTTTGACATATTATATTTTCTAGAAGTCTCATTTTCTTGAGCTGATTGGGACAGAAGTTGATAAGTGAAAGTAGGGCATGTTACTTATCTAAAAAAGTCAAGACTAGGTTGGGAGTGTTCTTACTTGGGTGTATATGTACACTTGTACGTGTATATCTGGATGTATAGATGCAATAGTATTTCTTTCAAATTCTTAAAATTGCGTACTTTGTTGTTTTTTTCTGTATGATGCAAACAAAAATTTGCTGTTGCAGGCTAGTATGGGGGTATATCTAAGCACTCCCAATACTGAAAAGGTCTCTGAGGATGGTGAGAATGACAGGCTTAGATATGGCTTGTCATCCATGCAGGGATGGCGCTCAGCCATGGAAGATGCTGTAAGTACCTTTTGCTTTCTCATTATTTAAGATCTGGTCGTGGTTTGTATTTCACTCTAAAATGATTTTAATCATAAAAATGAGGATTTTTTCTCCAAGTTATTGCTGACCAACATCTTTTTCTGGTACTGCCTAATCATAAATGCACATAACTTATTTCTGTATATGAAACAAGAGAAACATCAGAATATTGAAGTTTTGACCTAAACCTTCTGAATCAAAGCATACAGTTTTGAACTGATATGTGAATCTTTTAACACAGCATTTGATTCCTAAAAAAGCTGAATATATATCTTTTTTTTTTGTTTTTTGGATTGGAGATATTTTCTTGTTTGTATTTCGTTTTTCTCGATCTTGTTTTATATTATTGACATGCTTAAATGAGATATTCTACAGCATGCAGCGTACACTGATTTGGACAATTCAACCTCTTATTTTGGTGTTTATGATGGACATGGAGGTAAATACATGCCCAATACCCTTCGAATTAATGACTTTTGTTGTTTACTTGTCTTTTAAAGGGTGACAGGTTTATTAGTCTCCATTTTCATTGAGGACTTTCATCCGCGTATGGTCTTGTACAGATTTTCAACTTTGCTGGCCTCAGTTAAATGTTAACTGATTCTTAGTTTATTGAATCACTTCATTGCCTAGAAAATGGAGGTGCATCCATTAATAAACCTCAAGTAGAGATGGAATGTCCCATGTGGAACACTATAAGACAATTGGTTCACAAATTTGACTCAGATATTGACTTTGAAGATGAAATATAACATCCGTTTATGATTAAAAGAAGTGAAACGAAAACTAAAAGAAAAGTTACCTTTTCGCTTTGATTTAGGACATGCATGGCCAATTTGTTTTAATTTCAATGCCCGAAATAAGAGTATTAGATCTAGAGGGACTCAAGATGGGAATGGAATGAATGAAGCACTAAGGTGAGTCAAAAAGAACAGATGGCTGAAATGATAATTGAAGTGTTGGTAGTTTTAGAGTAATAGTTTAGATCTCCGAAGAATGGAAAGGCTACGTCTATAAAGTGAATTACAAACTTCTTATATAAGCGGACAATGAAACTAAAAACTGTTTGCTTTCAAGTTTGTTCTGGTTAGTAATTTCCGTCTTTCCCATCACCCTCCTTTTGCAAGAATGTTCTTTTTCATGGTGCTGTACATCTTTCGTGATGCTTTGTCCTCACTAGGTTCATTTCATCTTGCAGGCAAAGAAGTTGCCAAATTTTGTGCCAATTATCTTCATCAACAGGTACTCAGACATGAAGCTTACTTAGCTGGAGATTTGGCCACTTCTGTTCAGAAAGCTTTTCTCAGGTCGCTCAATCCTTTCGTTTTCATTCATTTATTTTAATTACAAATTTTGTTCACCTGTAAATTATATGTTCTTTTTGTCCCGGGTTTCTAAAGCTAGGCCATGGTGTACCTCAAGGAATTGTAAACGTTTGAAGTGCTGTCATTTTGACCCTGAAATGTGCCCATTCATTTAAATGTCATAATTCAACAGTCTGCTAGGACTCGTGAGCTTAGAGACATATTCCAATCAATTCCTATCACTAAAATAGGCTGCAAATTCATACTTTTAAAGGATTTTGAAATAAAATAGCTATCACTTTTTCTTTTTAATTGTAAAATGATGTGCACCAGTTTAAGGTTCTTTCCTTTTTAACTTATATGCTTTAACATTCTTCTATTTTCTGCTGCAGAATGGATGAAATGATGACCGGACCAAGAGGGCAGAGAGAGTTGGCTTTATTTGGTGGAAAAATGGACCAACTTGGGGGTGTTTTAGAAGGCTTAATACAGTCACCAAAGAGTGGTGAATTTAACAGCCAAATAGACGACTGGTCTTCTAAGGAGGTATTTGCTCTATCTTATTTATTTGTTGACTTGGCATGCATTTGACTAAGCCCTTGTATGAGCCACATTTTGAGAGGAAAAAAATGCATTTTTGAACGGTGATTTTTGGAGAATGTGTGATTAAAAATGAAGAAAACTGCAGTGTTTATTGGTTAAAAGCAGTGCCCACTCTGCACAAAACACGTGCATTTTGATCTCTGAGTTGAATGATATTTCTACTGACAAAATCATAAAGATTGAAAAGTTTAACCATCTATAATTCTCTATAAATGTGAGAAATTATATTCAATACGTGATTTTGATGCATTTTCTGAAAGAGAGATCTCTGGGGCCTGTTTAACTATTAGCAAACAGGATTGCATTCACTACATCAGTCTGGTCTACCCTCATTTGGACCTAACTGAACATCATGATTGTTTAGATGTATTGTAATTTTCTTTTGGCTGCGTTTTTATCTCACATTAATTCTTGCTAAATATTTTTGTGAATGTAGGAAGCTCTCTCTGATTACAATGGACCATCTGCTGGATGCACAGCTTGCGTTTCTATTGTTCGAAATAATCAACTTCTTGTTGCAAATGCTGGAGACTCTCGCTGTGTTCTCTCTCGGAGGGGTCAGGTGAAGTTTTTCTTTTACTTTCTGAAGGGTAATTTTTAAGTTTTGTTATTTGGAAATACTCTTGGTTATTTCTTCCAAACACAACAGTAATTAAAAGAACGGTTTTAATGTACAAAAAATGGGATGTTGAATTCTCTGGAGGAGGTAAGCATCCGAGACCTTGGTTTAGAATTGTAGAGAAAGGTAGGGTTTAACAAGAGAAGTTAGACTGGAGACAGCAGAAATAGAATGAGCCTGCAAAGTAGTAATTGTTTAACTAATAATTATTAGAAAGCACATGAATAATATCAATTTAAATTCAGAGTTTTATTTGAGAATAGAAACTATGTATTATTTTCAGTTTAACTGTATATTTCATCATTTTGTGTCACCACCATTTCATAACCGAAATATGTAATCCAGATTCCTAAATGCCTTGTGCTTGCAAATGTAGAATTAACAGTTCAGGGAAATTGTTGGTTGTAATACATGTGGTGTCACGTCTCTGTAGGATATCCATAATTTTGTGCGGCATGAAATCTTTGATGTAGGCACACGATCTGTCCAAGGATCACAAACCTGACCTTAATGCCGAGAAAGAAAGGATACTGAACGCTGGTGGATTTGTCCAATATGGACGAGTCAATGGGAGCCTCAACCTGTCTAGAGCAATTGGTGATTTACTCATAAACCTATTTAGATGTAGGGGAGAGTATGCTGCTTTGTTTCCTGTTGTCCTGGTATGACCATTTTAAATCTTTCAGGAGACATGGAACTGAAGCAAAACAAATCGTTACCCGCAGAAAAACAAATCGTGACAGCAAACCCTGATATAACCACTGTATGTTGCTTCTCAAACTTAGTTTGTAAGTTAGTTTCTATTTGACTGTATCCAGGCAATCTCGATGGATGAATTATAGTTCAAAGATTTTGTGATTTAATGATTTGTGAACATAACTGGTACCATTCGTATAACTTTGATTGAATGGAAGAAGAGTAAAGCTGTGGCATATATTATTTGCTTGCTTCTTTTTACCTTGAGCTAATTTTTGAGTCAAAATCAAATTTATTTCTTTATTGTTCTTTTTTCCAAACTAGGTCGAGCTTTCCGATGATGATGATTTTCTTATTATCGCTTGTGATGGAATATGGTAAGTCTGTTGCAGGTATTTATATGAATTTGGCTTTTACTGTGCTGAGCTGTCTGTTTGGTCCTAGTTTGGCCCGTGCTGAGACGGACATTGCCGTGCCTTTGTATCAAGGTCTGCAGCCTTTGCAGGGCAGCCCATGGCCCCTGTGGGCTTCTTTTTGTTTTTTCCTCTTCTAGAAAAAGTACCAAAAAACTACTGGGCCTGGACCCTGGAGGCCTGGCATGGACTGTTGTGTGGCCTAGTCTGTCAACACCCCTATCCACTCTTGATCAAGCATCCCAGATTCTGTAACGATCTGTTTAAATGGGATCTTCGTTCTCACTCTAACAAACTTACTTCTAAACATTATATTGTTAAAACTTAAAAGGTCTATACTGAGTTCTTCATTGGAAGCGAGATTAGCTCCTCCCTGAATAACTTTTTCCATTTCTTTTATTTTTTTAGAAGAAAACTTTTACCATTTCTATGCAGTAGCTAATTAGTATTTTTCTATTAGCATGACAGGTGCAATTTTCCCATTTGAATCAACAGATGCTTATCGTTTTCTTTTTTGTTTTATAAATATTTTTTCTTTTGGTACATTCTTTGTTTTCATTTATTTATATAAGTGGACTGGAAACTAATGTGAAGAATACTATTAATCATTTTGGATGATGATGACCTATTTCAGATGGTTAGAAACTTTTGTAATCTCTTCATAAGGTAGTTTTGGGGTCTTCATTTTAGTACGATCCATACGTATCTATTGCCTTTTATGTTACTTAATCTCCATTTTTGTTTTGCTAGGGATTGCATGTCAAGTCAGGAAGCAGTTGACTTTGTACAAGAACACTTGACTTCAGTAAGCTTCGTATGCTTCTTGTTAAGCATTTTTGATAGATTTGATCATGGAATTGAAACCAACTGCCGTAACAAATTATGCAGGAAAGGAAACTATCTACAGTGTGCGAAAAAATGCTTGATCATTGTTTGGCACCATCATCAGGTGGGGAAGGTTGCGATAACATGACCATGATCCTCGTACAGTTCAATAAATGTGGTGACAGAAAAGCATCAACGTCATCTGATCAGCAAACCATAGCAGATCATAATGCACCTGGTCCTTAATCTAACTTCTAGTTTTGCATTATCGAGTTACATATTTCGTTTGTAGTACTTATTTCTCATGGTACATCGTTGGTCTGAGAGAAACTTGTTTGTAAATGTTGATTTTCATAAGAAAATAGTGTCTGGAATTTATGCATGTAGCTTTGTTGGTGGGTACAAACTGAAACATTGAGTAATAAACTAGTCTATTATAGATTACAAGCTATTTTGGGCCGTCTTCGTTAGGGCATTTTAGTCGTTACTTGATTAGGATTACATTCTAGGGTTCATCCGTTTATAAATACTCACCTTTTACTTCTTTCAATATTGAACAATACGATTAGATGATATTGAATGAATTTGTTAATGTGAGTATTAGGGGATAGAGTCCTGCTACAAGTACAAGGGCCTGATTTACAAATCTCTACGGGTTGGCCACAGTTTTTTTTTAATACAAAGGTGGGGCCTCGGCTACAGTGAAGGGGCCTGTAATACCCTTGTGAAAATGTCTCTGTACTTGGGGAATTGCTCTTGGGGATATTGAATGAAATTTTGTAGCATGAGGCATCGATGTGTTTCTGTAGTTGGGAAGTTCAATAAAATTGGGACATCTATGGGGGAATATTAGATACGTGCTATTTGACTCTTCAATGATTTGCTTTATACCCTATTTTTGAACGTAATTTCGAAAATGAAGGGGATTTTGTCCTTCTCCTGGACAGATTCTACATCTCTCTGTAGATTTCTTATTATCTTCATTTTTTATAGTATTGATGATAGAAGAAAATATCATCACTTGGGGAATCTCCCACCAATTTGTCTCACTTCCAATTCATGATTCCTTTTGATTCATCTGGGAATGATTTTTTTTATTATCTAGGAGGCGTAGGAATTGATTTTTAAGAATAGATGGTCGATTTCAACTTTTATCTTCAATGAATTCTATCTATACTTCAGATAAATTGTTGATGACCAATTTGTTCTATTTTAAATAGATTGGAGTTTGTGACTCTTGTTATTCCCAATGCCATTCATAAAATCAACCAAAACATGCATAACTTGTTCAAATTTAATGCACTTTTGGCCCTCATTATTCCATGTTATAATAAGAGGAATAATCTTTTATGAGAATGCGTGATTAAAAAAAAAAATTTAAATTTACGTGTAATATTATTTTATTGAAAAATGTGTGGTTGATAAGAAGAGATAGAAAAATGAGCTATAATTTGATAAAAAATAATGGGTGTCAAATGGGGGCTTAAAATCGTACAAACGTCCATGGAACGTAGCAAGGATTTACAAAATCCGCTCTCGTTTCACTCAATTCTACAGAGAAAACTCAATGCGATATAAGTAAGCGAAGTAGTTTGTCAACTCCTTGCTTGTGTCCTTGACAAAAGAAAACCGTCACCACTATTAGAAGACATAAATTATCTAGTTAAAAATTTAAATTAACGAGTCAAGTTCTTATTTAATTTTCAAAAATGTGCAATCAGTACGAAGTTTCCTCGTGGTATTACGCACATTGATGAGGTGGAATTTCTGGGCAGGTGAAGACGAGATTAAAATATCTCCTCAATACTTTGAATGAGTATAATTTTTGGCTTCTAAGTTAATGCTATATATGACCAAAAGTAAACCATTGGCCGTGTATTAAAAAATGTACATACAAAAAATGTGTTTGTAACTTTGTATTGGATGAATTGGAGCCACGTCAGCTTCTTTCTTCATTTACACTCTTGTTATATTTTGGAAATAGCACAACATACTCTCAATTCTCAACAAAATGCAGTATAAGATAAATTAACAAGTTATGTATTAGATTTCTTAAAGGGGAAATTAGGTTGGGTACCCTCAAAAAATAAAAAATTAGATAATACCCTCTAAAACTAATTAAAATCTTAACTGCCGTATTAATTACGTTCAAACCCCAGAACCCCACCAAAACCAGAAATCCCGAAACTCCCACCATGGTTCTCCATTTTGCTTCCCACAATCAAGAATTGGTTGCTACCCATGACGAAGAACAAGGAGTGTCATCAAAGCCGAGGGAGGAGTTTCAAATTCCGATTATAGCAAGTGGCGAGGATGCACAGAGATCTTGTAAATGGAGGCATTGCCAAGAATTATATACAGAGCAAGGATATCCGTAAGGTGAGAATTGCACTTTCCTTCATGATGAGCATTCTAGAGTCTGAGAAAGTACGACAATAAGTTTGGGAAGTGGTGGTTGTGAAAGCGGTGACAGTGGTGGATCAAACTTGAAGCCCTCAAACTGGAAAACAAGGATTTGTAACAAATGGGAGCTGACAGGGCAAGTGTTATTTTGTAACACAGTAGGCACTGTCATAATTATGATAATTATGAAATAGAGATGAAGAGAGGATGAATGGTGAAGGAACACTGATAAGTCTTCGATGTCTGGAGTGGGCATGAGCTTGTTCAGAGAAAAAATCTTGGGTATTTTAGAATATGGTGGAATTACAAATATATGGCCTTCAAAATTGTCTAATGATGAACTCCTGCAAATGTTGTGTTTATTCAATCAATCTGAGATATATTTTCTTGATAAGACAAAGCCTGAGGATGAAAGTAATGTTGCTTATGACAACCTGTTTGTAACAAAAGTTCTCTTGTAAGCTTTTATTGGTGGTTATGTTTTTCCATTTTGATCAAATCATATTTGTCATTGATGCAGATCCTACTCATAAAGCCATATAAAATGTTCTTGTGCAGTTAAAGAATACTTCTTAACTGGTGATTCAATCTACTGGAATCATTATGTGGAAATTAAGGGTAAAATAGATTTAATCTAATGATTGAATTACCCAGGCTGTTAACCACTTGATGAATAAATTGGTTTTAGAATATTTAGAAATTCACAATTTGCCAATGTGCCAAAACTCTTTTTTGGCTTTAGTTTGTCACTTTTTTTTTTATTGTCTGTCACTTTTTTAATTTGTGTACCTTCTTTTAATTTATGTCACTTTTTTCAATTCGCCACTTTTTTTAAATTTCTATCACTTTTTTGAATTTTTGTCACTTATTTTTAGTGTTGTCACTTTTTTAAGTCACCTTCTTGATTTCTATCACTTTTTTTATTGACAAACATCAATTTTTAATAAAAGTGACAATGTATGTCATTTTTTAATAAAAAAAAGTGACACTTCACTTTTAAAAGTGGCATTGTATAACTTTTTTTTTTAAATTAAAAACTGACAATTTTTATAAAAAAAAAAGTGACATTGTGTCACTTTTTCATTTTACATGGTATTTTTTTATTTATAAAAAAAAGTGACCTTTTTTTTTGAATTTGTGTCACTTTTTTTTAAAAAAAGTAAGAAAGTGACAATGTTTATAAAAAAAAGTGACATTGCGTCACTTTTTTCATTTTACACAGTATTTTTTACTTCCTAAAACCTTTCACATGATTTTTCAAAACATCCCTAATTTTAAGGGTATTTTTGTAAGTACCCCTTTCTTAAATGTAAGATAGATAGATGGAATTAGAGTTTCATCCCAAAAGATTAATCTATTAAGATGGAGAACTCCGAGTCCAATAAATCGTGTCCTATTTTAGTCGCATAGATGTAAAATATGAATCGTCAAACATGTGCAGGAGAATTTTGGAACGACCCTAATTAATTAGGATTGTCGAAAAATTTGGATTGACTTTCTAATATATCCATATTTAATGTGCTTAGTTATGAACAAATTCACTCATATTTAAAACATTATTTAACGTAGGAGTATATTAGAAAAAATGTAAGAAAAAATTATGTTTTCAACTATATTAATTACAATTTCTTAATCTATGAAAATAGAACGAGCTTATCTTTGTGGGATGATGGGAGTGTAAAAATTTGCGTTTGAGAATTAGAATCTCAATTCTACCATCAAGAGCAATGAAATCTCAAAAAAAAAAAAAGAAGCAAGATTCTTAGTTGTTCGCTTCAATGTGAGATTACGTCATCTTTCGCTGCTACAATAATTCATTATGATGAAAGAAGTTTATAAGAGAAAATTGTACACACCCTATCTTTGCTAGCATCTCTCTCTTCGTTATGGTAGTACAAAACTCTAATGACGGCTCTTATTTAACAATCCGTCACTTGGAGATTAAACCTCTATTTGTCCTTCATTAAGGGCATGATTGGTAGAGATTAAAATCGGATTAAAATTGAAAATTTAGTCCTTATTGTTGATTTTTATTAGACGAGTGAAACCCAATAACGGCTATATTTTCAATTTTAATAGGATTTTAAGCACGATCGAACATGCCCTAAAATTATAATTCATTTATCCCTATCTTCTTATGAAACACACATTCTTCAATAAAAAATAATGAATGTAATCCCATATCATTTTTCTTCTTTTTTAACCACTTTTTTTTTTTGAAAAGTCCAACTATTAAAATTTCAAATAATGAAGGCCAGACGGGGCTAATTCACCATCAATGACTCATCTACTGCAACAATAACTCTCAATCCTCAAAAGAGAAGTTCAAGCACAGAACTTCAATTTTTCGACCAGAACAGTTTTCATCAGCATGCCTTAAATATTTTCAAATATCAAGATTTTATCCTCTGAAATTGATTTGATGAAGTAATAGCGAATGAATTATTCTATAAGTACATCATTTTTTTTCACATGTTTCATACAGGGTCTCCCTATGATTTGACATTGCCAAAAATTGTTTTTGGCAACAACCAATCATAGGGAGACAATTGTCTTCCTGTACAGAACCTGTGAAAATCATGTACTTGTAGCATGTTTCATAGTAAATATGTGTGCAAAATAATTAGACTTCACAACTTTAACAAATGAAAGTTTTCAACAAAAGTCAAAACTCATCCAACAGAAAAAGCTTGATGACCAAAACCCTAGTAGAACATGAACTAAAGACTCAAACTACTAGAACTTCAGGGTCTTCTATGAAGATATAAAATACTTAGAGGCTAAAATGTAATATGTAGAAAGTAGAGCCATATACTCCCAAAGCAACAAAAAAAAAAGAGAGAGAGATATTATTCAACATATACTGATGTCAAACATCAGTTTAGATGGCAACTAAATGATAAATTCACTTAAGACTGTGTTTGGTAGCAATTTTTCTAACAAAAAAATAAATTTTCTAACCATTAACATCAAAGTCAGCCACAAAATTTGACTGACCATCTCACATGCGGGTCCCACCGACAACATTAAACGGTTGCAATTTTAATTAAAATCGGGCCAAAATTGTTACCAAAGAGACACTAAATGTTATTCATATAATTCATTTAACTAAATCTATCAAATACGATCATTTACATTGGTGCTAGGGCATCATTATTAAAAAAAATAAAAATAAAAATACCCCAAATGAAACTTTCCAATTATTTCGTTGCTGACTCGGACCAAATCCAAAGGCCATTTGTGGATAAGATCGTCAAAATTGACCCCACACACAGAGTTGTACACGCACATATCCATCCATATACGTGTGTGTACGCATCCATTGAACATTGTTTGTCAATTTCTATGACTCCACTATTGCAATCAAAGAGTGTCACCTGATAATTAGCCTTTTTTTTAATTATCTATCACGCATACTTCTATAAAAAGCCATATGCCCATCACATTGTTCAACAGTATCGCTTTTCGAAACTGCTTTGATAGCCAATTGTAATTTCACTTTAATCGACAATTTATACAAGAATTCGTGAATTTCGCTTGTGGGTTTTCAAAATCTTGGGATTCTTTTGAGTTTAATATACAGAAATCGTGGGAATGGCTGCTGTTGTTGTAGGTTGTGGTTCTGCTTCAATTTCTTGGGTTCAATTGAAGGATTCTTCATCAAAGAGGAATGTGAAGAATAGATTTAGGGTTTCATGCGTTTCATCTTCTGCTGTTAGTGATCCGTATAAGACTCTCAGGATTCATCCTGGTGCCTCTGTATCTGAGGTGAAGAAAGCATTTAGACAGCTTGCTCTTCAGGTAAAATTTTCATTTATCCACAAAAATATATATATTTTTTAATCTTTGAGTTAAAAATGTGTTCTCTCTTGAATATTTTGAAATTGCATTGTCATTAACTTGTCGATTTCGATTTAATTTCAGTATCATCCAGATGTCTGCAGAGGAAGCAATTGTGGCATCCAATTTCACCAAATTAATGAAGCCTACAATGTAAGTAAATTTATCAACTATTTTACACATCTTAATGTACAAATCCCTGTAATGGTCGATTCTTGATGTGTATTTTTTGTTTCTGAAAATAATGTTTATATTAATGTGGTGCAGATTGTAATGAGTAATTTGAGAGGGGAATTAAGCAATCCCGAGATGCAAATGTACGAGCAATACGACATGGCAGGGGACGACGAACAAATGAGAGGGGTGGACGATCAAGATTGGGATCTCTGGGAAGAATGGATGGGATGGGAAGGAGCAGGAATACGCGACTACTCATCCCATATAAACCCTTACATTTGATCTTAAAATTTAGGGTTCATACTGTTAATATGTTGTGTGGGAAAGTGGAAGCCCACATCTTCATAGATGTTTGAGTTGTACATAATTACGCTCATCTTCTTTACTCTGCACATAGTACAATCAGAATAAGGGATCATATCCATAATTCTTGCTAATTTTACTTTAAGATTACTATGTAAATGTAACATGAGTTAATCGAATACTTGATTTCTATGGCTACCTACTTTTAGTATTTCAGTCTTCATGGTACATTTGCTAATTTTGGCACCAAATACCTGTATATAAAAGTTCAAATCCTGTTCGCAGAGTAGGCTAATAAGATGCTGGCCATGTTGGCTTCATCCTGGGCGACACATCCTGGATCAGTCGTTGCCCTACACGGGCCAATTCAGGAGAGCCTGACCAACAATCAAGATTTCTGATAAATGAAACTCTATGGTTTGGGTAATGAAAAATGCAACCAGTGTCTGGCACAAGAATCTCTCTACAAATTAACCCAGAAACATAACTGTCGTCAAATTGATGTCTATGGAAAATATATTCCTACAATGCAATAAGCATTAGAACTTAGAAGTTATTATCACCCACAATGATTTCGAAAGTACTTTATAAGAACAGAGTTTCCATATTATGATAAGATGAAAACCAAAACCCAGATTTCTGGAGGGCTACAAGATTGTCGCTGAAGCAAAACAATTATTCTTCATTTAGATATGGATGAACCAGCGGAGAGTCTTTCATTCCTTGCTTTATCAGCTTTTTCCATGTAATCTTGATGCGATTGATGTTTTGCTCCTGGAAAAGAAAACAAACTTTTGTCAGGTCGAGCTGTTTCACTATAACCAACATATGAAATCATGAAAAGAAAGGTACAAGCCAATGTAATTATCTAAGAAGAAATTCCAACTAAAAATATAGAAGATCCTAGCAGAAAACCACTAGATCTCTGTTCGTCTGGCAAACTCTACCACATCTTCCAAAATTTGTTTTGTATTCGTTTCTTTTCATTATCCGCTCTTTTCAGTTTGTCTTCCTTTTTGGCAGAGGAAGGGGAGATGATTGCAACACGAGGAGCTCCTGACCAAATCAGTTTCCAATTATACCCAAATTATTTCCAATAATTCCGAAATGAAAATGTACACACCCTAAAGAACAGAGATTTGGCTGGATAGGAGGAGATAATGATAGCAGATTTGCTTCCTCAATTGAGGCAATGGGTTTTGAAGATCCTCTTCATTTTATTTACGCATTCATGTTGTTGAAGGTCGCTCTAAGCAACATTGCAATTTGTAAACAAATCAACAAACTAGTCCAAAGTTGAACTACACAGGAGAATATATCCATGAAACAAAATTTCAAGTGTATGAAGGTCCTCAACCAAGCCAACATCAATTGATTCACTGACCACCAATTACATAATCTGATTCATGAGATAGGTATCTTTATATTTTAACAGCAAGGTAGTCTTGGTAAACACAAATTAGCTTTAGGGGCAATAAGCATAACACTATTAAGCCGCCTTTATTTGACAAAGAAAATTCTCAAGCTTATCTGTATTTAGAAAATCCATGTTTGTAGGAAAAATGAGAGTAAAGCCAAAACCAACAGGAAGAAGGAACTATTTGCAGTGAGATTTCACTTGGTCTCTGTCAGCATTTATCTCATTTTTCCTTTCCTTCCTGGCTGAGAAAAGAAAGGTGCCCGTGCCAGCATTATTTTCTCTAACTCTCTTCCCCCACTACATTTCTACATGTCTCACTGTACTTAAGGCCCTCTCCCTCCCGAGTCATGACCTCTAACTCTTCTTCAACTCCCCCACTCTAGGATTGCTGCCGTGACTATGACTTACTTCCAATAAAATTGTTTGCATAAAAGTATATTAACTATGACAAATTTACGAAGGTTTAGCTTGATAAATTTCATAACCTGTTCTTGCTTAGCTCTCATGGACTTAACCACTCGAATTGAACTATTCATTTAAAAATAGCCATCAAATACTCCAAAGTAACAAGAACAATTCCAAATATCAAAACATTCATTCCAACTGATACTAACCGTAGAATTCTCAAAAAATCCAGCTATGTTAAATATATTTTTAAAATTTATTTGTCGAAAACCTCCCATGAATCCTATTTCTGGTAGTAGCAATAGCACGCAGTAACAAATCAATAGCCACATATACATCAATCCCATAACAGAAAGTAGCAGCTCCACAAAGAAATGCCAAATTTTAATCAAATTTTCAAAATCACATTCACAAATAGTGAAAAATGAGGATGCCCAAAACTCAAATCAACTCACGAGTATTAGAACAACAGAAAAATGTGAGAAGAAAACGAACCTCGATTCATGAGGTACCAAGGGACACCAAAAATGACACCAATTACGGCGATGCCTCCAAGGACATGCTTCTTTTCTCCACTATACAAATAGTGTTCCAATTTAGCCTTGAATCCTCCTCCTCCTGCTCCCCCAGATCCACTTTTCTTGGAATCACTGCTCATTTTTTCTATTTCTTTTCGCGAATTTCAGTTCCTGCTCCTCGCTCTGCTTATAAACTTAAAACCCTCGTTCTATTAATTTTGTGGTGGTTTAGTTGAGGCCCTATTGTCTGTTTTTTTAATGTTTAATTGGCCATGTTTAAATAAAATTGAAAATTACTTTAAAATAACTTTTTATTTTGAATTGTGTTTATATTATACTTTAAAGTAAAAAATTACATATTTTAAAAATAATGTCCTAATTATTTTTAAAATATATTTTTATCTATCTTCTTTTTAATTAAATATTCTTCGATAAAATAATATTACTGCAGACTCAAAAATTTTCCTTATTTTTTAACCCCACATTTTCCGTCAAAATACTGTTCCAAAACGCATTTTAAGCAAAAAATGGGGCTCAATAAGACCACTCTTATTCTTTCAAATTTGACTAACATGCAAATTTTTTTTTTGTGCTGCTTCGCAGTTAATTCTAATTCTATTTCCATTGACATTATTCGCCTTTCTAGTAAAATAAGCAATCTCTAGTAGAATAAGTGATTAGTTGCTTAGTCCTTATTTGCCGTTCATGTTTTTCAAACTAATTTTCAATCATACATTCTATGCGACTCGCAACTTTTATCAACTTTCCAATAACACTTTTCATCAACTTTTATGAAAATCTACTGAAAAACTAAACAGGGTCTTAATATACATCAAATAGAAAAAAAAAATGCGATTTTTTACACACTGCTTCCATCTCTACAAACCAGTTTCTCCAAGTGTACATCCTGCATACAATGGATTTAAAGAACAAAGAGAAGTTGTTTCAAAAGCTGATCTACATTGTTCTATTATTTCTCCTCGACCTGCTGGGAAATTTTGGAGGAGGAGAAGGAGAAAACTCGAATGGACGCTGTGGGATTTCCATTTCCCGTTTCAAAATCTTAACAATCTCTCCAATGTCTGGCCGTAGTTCAGGCATTTTTTGTAGGCAAGCAAGGGCCAAATTAATACACAAGCTAGCCTCGTCCTTGTTATACTCATCGCTCAGTCTCTCATCCACGAGTTCTAATATGTTTCCAGTATGAGCCAAATGCCTACACCAGCTTATTAAGTTTGCTTTCTCGAGCTTCATTGGCGATGAAAGTACGTGAAGTGGCCGTCTACCTGAGACAATTACAAGTATTAAAACACCAAAGCTGTAAATATCGGCCTTCTCCATTAAGTATCCACATCCACTGTATTCTGGTGCAGCATAGCACAAAGTACCCCTCATGCTCGTTGTGCTACTTAACTCTCGACTGAAAAGATCTCCACTCCACATGTCACTCCCTACAGAACGGGAATCCTTCTTCTTCTTACCCTTCCTAAAACTGAACTCCATATCCGGATCATTCATATTATGGCTCTTGTGACTCGATTTTCTCCTCCTTTTGAAGCGTTTTCCCAAATTCAAGCGTACTTTGAACAGTTTCGTACTCCTTATTTGAAACTTGTTCACCTTATTATTCTTCTTGCTAAGTTCGTCAAGGTGTTCTTCTTTCCACCATTCTTGAATCTTCCGATGCTTCTTAGAATGCACTTTCCACCTCTTTGAATCCTCCTTCTCAATCGCACCACCAGGACACTCAAATCCCAGTTCTTGTAAAGGATTATCATTCGCTTTTTCAAATTTCTCCAGCTGTGTCGAATTAACCAAGTCGATTCTCGATGGGGGGCATTGATTTTCTTCATCCCAATTAGAATTAGTTGAAGGATGGATTTGGCTTCCTATCCACTCCTTGACATAATCTTTACTGCACAATTCACCATTACCATCCTGTTTCCACCACCAATCCTTTCCCCATTGTTTTCCACCCACATTATTACCATCACTATCATCCCTAACCATAGCAGCATTCAAGTTCAACTCCTTACTTGGACTGATGTTACTCAGGTCGTCGTTATAATTCACAGACTTGTTATCATCCCCCTTTCCATTTTCGATCATCGAGACCTCCTTGCCCTTCACAATCCTTTCTTTAATATCAATCTCATTCCCAAAATCACTACTCCAATTTAAAGAATTCAAGGCCAAATTTTTCACATTATGATAACTTCTGCAACTATTTTTCGACGAAGAAGAAGCTTGCAAAGCCAGAGCAAAATCTACCTCATCATGATCATGACTCTCCACTGGAGTCCCAATTGCTGGAGTCTCATTCTCACCACCTTCTCCAACTGCATTCATGTTCCCAGAAATCTCTTCACTCTTCAATAATTCTTGGCTCTTCCACAAGTCTTGACTGAACAAATCGACACCAAACTCACCCTCAAGCTTCAACCTCGACAACCCAAAATCCGAAAGTTTAGCCTTAAACTCTGAATCAAGCAACACGTTGCTTGGCTTCACATCCCCATGGATCACTGGTGGATCACATTCAAGATGCAAAAATGACAATGCTTTAGCAACATTAAGTATAATATCAAACCTCCTAGCCCAATTCAAACTCATATTATTACAGTTATTATTCGACTCTGAAAATAAAGACTCTTGCAAGCTTTTGTTGGGCATGTACTCATAAACCACAAGTCTCTTATTTCTATCCACACAATAACCCAATAAATTAACAACAAGAGGACAAGATTTTAGCCCTCCCAGAATATTTAACTCATTCTGAAACTCCTGTTCAAACTGAAATGAAGTTGAATCAAGAATTTTTATGGCTACCAATTTTCCATCCTTAAGAATACCTCTGAATACAGTTCCAGAGCCTCCTTTGCCAATGGAATTGGAATCACTGAAGTTCTGGGTGGCATCCTTCAGCTCTTTGTAACTATACCTCTGGAGCTTGTTTAAGGGTGTAGTGGAATCATATGGGCTCGTGCGTGACCTATTAACCAAAGAATACCACAGATAGTAAATGAAATAAAGAATGGCAAAGAGGATAACTAGACAAGAACAAATTGTTACTGTGAAGAAAATTGTGCTTGTTTTTGGTCTTGAATTTGGTTTGAATGGCTTTCTTGAGGTCATTCTGCTGCTGGTTTATGGAAATGGTGATGGGAGAAGTTAGGTTCAGGAGGGGGGCAGGATGAATTTTGCAGGAAACTTGTGTTTCTATGCTTGACAGTTGGATAGCCATATATAAGTGTAGATTATTATTATAAGTTCGAGTTCAGTCGATGTTTATGTTTAGTACATAAAATCTGGTATTATTAACAATTTAAAGAATATAATTTTAGTTTCTTGTTGAAAATGCATTTTGGAATTATGATTTGACGGAGAACATGTGAATAAAAAATAATTAAAAATTTTGGATTTACGTATAATATTATTTTCTTGAAGAATTTGTGGTTGAAAATGAAAGAGAAAAAAATGTATTTTAAAAATAATGGAAAACAAACGAGCGCTTAATCCGAAATTCAGAATAGTTTAGAATATTTTTGGGTATTTTGAGTTAGTTTAATGGAAGTGAGTTGAAATTAGGGGATGAAGATGATTAAAGAAAAGGAGGGAGCTTTTGACTAAAGGGAGCCTTTTCAGGGTATTGGGGGAAGAAAATTGGAAGAAGAGAAAGCAAGGTGGAGTGGTGGGTAATGGGTTCCAGTCTATTTGGCTGATTTTCATTTTCTTTGATTGGCAATAATTAATTCAGAAGAATTTCAAAGCAAATTTATGAAAATGTCCCCTTTTTTTCATTTGTCAAATTGAAAAAGAGATTATATTCTAATTTTTAGTTTAAAAAGTTCCTTTTGGACTAATACCTAAATATTCTTTCTTCTTCAATTCACACTCAACACTCATTCCATGACGTTTATGGAAATGAAAAAGATAATCACTCCTTAACCAGTCTTGCTCTCGTTTCTTTATTGACCATAAATCTAAATCTATTGAGCACCAATTCAATCAAAGAGACTATGCATTGCAAAGTTTAGTAACCTCGGCATAAGCCATAAGTTCATGTTTTCTAACTCCATTGATAAAATTTTTGTTGGTGTAAACGACAAGGATGTTTTGGACATTTGCTCAATCACCCCAAATCTTTTACCTAGAATTATACTGTGTTCTTTTAATCGGGCTAACCCACGTGTAAATAATCTCTTCATCATTAATTTGTTCCCAAAAGATGGCCTAATTTGAAAGAAAAGCTGCAATTCATCATTCGATTGCATACTTTAAACAATAAAAGAAGGCCAAAATGGGAAGGTTTGAAACATATTGCAGCAAACTTTAAAAATGTATGCTTTCTCAAAATAATTTATTTTATCATCGAGTTAGTGACAAATCCTTTTGCCGTGTTTGGTAAGAATATATTGTACAGAGACCGACAACGATCATATCCCGTGCTATTCAATTGGCCTGTCAATTGTGCACTAAATTGCTATTTTACATTGAAACAACGTTTTATAAAAGGAAAAAAACTATAACAATCATAGATTCTTGATTGTTGATCAACTCCAATAAAAGGATCACTACCTAAAGAAAGAAATTAAAAAAAAAAAAAAAAAAATCGGGTTATGCTTATACATCAAAGAGACATACAATACATAATTATTTTTGGATGACGCTATTTACATCCACGATTTTTATGTATACATCCACTTCTAAAAGATGATTATATTATAAAATTAAATAAAAATATATCGTTCTAAATTCATCCACTTATATTTATTTTCATTAAATTCTTTTGAATCTTTTTATATTATTTTAAATTTTGTGTTTAACTAAAATTCTAACAATCATAAGATATCATCTTCCACTAAAATCATAAAATCCTAATAATCATCAAATATCATCGCAAAACAATAATGGAAGAGATACCATTAGAGGATTTTTATTTTAGACTAAAAGATGAAAGTTGTGATTTGATTTGATTCTAGATTTACTTCGTAGCTCATTGGAGAATATGGTCATTCAACAACCACAACAAATAATAATAATCTTATTTATGTGAAAAGATAATCTACTATAGGTTCTTAAATTAAATTTGGGCATTATGTTCAATCAAGAAGTTGCTTTTTTAGGGCGTGTGAGCATAAAGTATCAATTGATGGAAATAACATATTCAACCCTCGTTGAGAACAATAGTTAAACCCTTCTATATTTTGTACAGATCTTCTCATTCTAGGATTATACTTTATGTAAGTGTGCAATAATAAGTCCATTGCAGAGTTAAATAAGATGGAAGAATATTTACATTACCTTAAGTTTCCATTGGGATATAAGCACTAGATTTTTGGAATTGTACTTATGTATCCGATTTTACCCTGCTACATATCAGTTGATGATAAAGTGAATTTTGTTTCAAAATTCATATATAAATTTTAATTTATTTCAAAATTATGCATAACCTCAAAAAGTTGATTTTTATCGAATACAAAAATGAATATTTGTCAATCGAATATAACGGATCAATTAATGTGGTAAATAACACACGGGACATTTAATTTTATTTTGAATATAATATTTTGTTTATAGAATTAATTATTGAATTGTAAGAATATTGACGTTGTGTGTAATAGGGATGAATATGGTGATTTTTTTAAAATTTTGAAATTGTATTATGGATGTATTTAGAGTGTGATGAATATATAAAATTTGTGTGGATATACATTATTTAAACAAATGAATTCAATAAGGACAATATTGGAATGTGACGTGGATGACAATAATAATTTTTAAAAATTTTAATATTTTAATATGGATGAATATAAAGTGGCATATATAAAAACTGTAAATGTAAATAGCCGTACGCTCATTTTTCTTATCGACTCAATAATGGTACATATACCAAGTTTCGTATGAATGCATTATATCTTATATGACTAATATGTCTGAAGTGCTCTATTGAAAATTAAGCCCTTGACTAAAAGTGTCTTTTGAATGTGCCAATGTCATTGCCATGTTAGAGTTCCATCATTTCTCTATGATTTTGAATTGATAATAAAATAGACTCAACGTCGTAAATGAAAGTTTTCTTTATTTCGTAATCATTTGAATATGCGATGATTTATCTTACCGGTCATATCTCAAAATTCACGGATGTTCCATTGGACATTTTCCTCGGTTAAATTTTTCGATGATTAAATAGTGTACCTAAAGATATATCGATTAAAGTTTGAACCATTCCCCCGTTCCAAAAGTTTGTAAATGTAATTTCGACAAAATTTTCAAAAAGTTGCCATTTCTGCAAGTGCTTTTATAATTGGACGCATATCGAAATGCATTGTGAAAAGTGAACATTTTGTACATTTTTCCATATAAATTATTGTTTCCACTATTATCTTTCTTTTTCGATTAATGCGCTCTGTGAAAATGTGTAAAGCTGTTGTTTTACCATTGCCATTATTAAAGAACCGAAAAGAAATAAAGGAAGTACTTTTTTTGGTGTCTATAAAAGAGTAATTATTTCGCAAAAGCAAGTGTTAGGTTGTAATTCAATTATTTGCTCACAATTCAAAATTCAAAATTGTAAACAAGTAAAAAAAAATGATAATTACTTCTGTTGTCAAATTTTTTTTGTAAAAAATTTCCTTTTGACTTTTACTTTATAGTGTTTAGTTACTATCGAGTGTTATTTATTTTGACAAAGTTAATATAGTACGCAGTTTATTGGAACTAACGATGTGTTATTAATTTGCTCTTCGAGATTTAAAAACAGGCGCACCAACTTATAAAATGTGCAGTGGGTAATGCCTTTGTAAATAGATATGTCACATTATCATTTAAACGAATTTGTTAAACATCAATTTCACCACTCTGTCAAGATCATGGGTAGAAAAGAATTTTGGAGAAATGGGTATTGTTCTGCCGTCTTAAACGAATCCTTCCTCTAACGAGCTATGCATGTGGTATCATTTTTTAGTAAAGTAATGATATTCAACACAATTATTATCAAGTACCGATTTTGGTAGCAACTGTATAACATTAAATAATAAATTCGTTTAAATGCAATGTCACATTATTTATAGTATTATACTTTAGTTTCACTAGTTTTAAATTGCACTAAAGTTCTTAATCTTTATTTATTGTTGTACTTTCGATCTTATCTTTTTTTTTTTGGGTAGCATTCTTAACCTCAATCTTTCACTAATTAGCAAATCTAGTTTGGTTTGTGTCTAATTATTTTGTAAGTGTGCTATAAATGATGGGAAAATATTTCATTTTACATTTTTTATTTATTTATTTTTTCCTTATTTACAAATATAATGGGTAAATAAGTCTTTTTAATACTCTCCTAACCAACTTCATGGATACAAATCATTCTAATTAATGAAAGGATTATAATAAGAAAGGTGACGGAAAAATATGGGATCTAACCGAGACAATTAGCAAAAGTTGAGAACTTTTAGACCCTATTCGACCTTTATTTTTTAAAACTCGTTTTTTCCATACTTATTTTCAAAACATTTTTTATGGGATCCACAACTTTTATCGACAATGTGTAATTTTGTATCTCTCTTTAGGTCGGTAAATGCATTTGACAATTGATTGGCTATACGTTGCAAATGAATTATTTTTGAACTTCTTGTTCCCATTGTTGAAGAAGTGATCCTCGAGTGAATAACTTTTTTTTTTTGTTGTTTCATGGTTTTTCCCCCTTTGAAACCAACTTTTTAAAGCTGAATATTAAAATCAAGTTTTACGAGATTTTCGACATCTGAGATGCACAAGCAAACTTAATGAGAGCCCCGGACCATTTGTGTAGCAAGTGACAGGGTTAGGGACTTCCATTCCAACTTTGGAATGTTAGGGACCATTTGTGCAAGGACCATATAGGTTAGGGACTATTGCCCCTGAAAATAAGCTAAAAGATTTGAACTTATATTCTGATTTAAATGAATGCTAAATTTTATTCTCAATTTTTTGCACACGCACCCTTAATGATGGTTTTCTCTTGCAAAATATTTTATTTCCATGTTTTAAAATGAGAAAAAATATTTTATCCCGTAGAATGTTGAGAAAATAAAATGTTTTACACCCTTCTAAGTTCAAATGGAATTTTTGAACGGAAATCATTATTAGAGACAACGTGCAATAATTAATGGAAGGTTGAGGTTAAGAATACTGCGGAAAAAAGTTGAAAAAATAAGTAATACAATAAAAAGAAAATCGAAGACTTTAACTGCGATTAAAATGTAGTACTAATTCATCCTTTGTTAGTGCTTGTTTAATTGGATAAATGTATGGTCACGTTTGACTCATCTATTTTTTAAGTGCTCTATTGAAGATAAGAACTTACCTTAAGGGTGTGTTTGGTACCCATTAAAATTTTCATTCTCATTCTTCTACTTATTTTCAACCACACATTCTTCATTAAAATAATATTTTCCATCACATCAATAACTTTTCCTTTTTTTTCAACCACACATTCTCCAACAATCTACTATTCCAAAATACATTCTTCCAAAATAATATTCATCAAACACACCCTAAATGTCTTGTGCATATGACATTAATTGTCATTGTCATGTTAAAGCTCCTTTAAGCCAATAAAAGATAAGCATGTTGTCCTCTTCTTTGCTTGATGGTCTTTTTTCCTCTGTGCAAGATAAAGTTTTTTACTTTTGACTTTAACTTTTCTATTTAAAATCTTTGTCAAAGTGTTGTTTAACTTTTGAACTTTATGTAACATCGTGATAGAATATTAAATTAGATAAGGGGGAAATGGTGTGTTATGTACATCGATATTTAGAAGATCATTTTTCATTAGATAAAACCCCACAAAATTTATTAATAATTAAAAATTTAAAAGTGGGTTACGTCAACTTGACTGGATTTAGATTCGGTACAATCCACAATTTTGATTGGACTTGCTCGATCAACATCTCAAGAGAAACAAGGCTGAGGCCAACAAGGACATTCAAATTTTGCTTCTCAAAAATACAAAAATAGTCGACATTACTTGCATTTACGTATCAACTCATAAAATTATTCTAGATGGGACCTAACAACGATGCCTATCGTGTAATGTAATCAGATTCTTGATGATTCGTATGATCGTGTCAAATAAATTTACATGTTAGACAATCTAATAATAACAGCTTAAGTTACTTGTTAAGGCTTATTTTTGCAAAATAAACATGGGTAAAAGAAATATAACGGATAATTGCACCAAGAATTTACTTTGTCCGTAAATTCTAAATTTATTGTACATTTTTTATTTAAAAAAATACTGTATTCACGCCCACGGTCAAAACACTAAAATCATCATCATTACCATCCAACCCCAAAATTAGATCAACTCCCCAAACTCAACTCGTCACAAGTTATACTCATCATTACCATCTAATATAATATAATTAACTCACCCCACCTCCACCACCCCTACAGTTTCAAGGACTATTCCAGGAACCGTTCCGACTACTCTTCTCCGGCGACTGCTTCGATTCCAACACTTTATATGGTCACATATTCACAATTTTCGTTGGTCACGGATTTCAAAATTAGTTGGTTACATATCAAAATGTATAGGTCACACAGTCACAGATGCACACTTATGGGTCACAATTTATTTATTAGTCACATATTATCAAATTAATTGGTCACAAATTATTTTAAGGTCACAAATAAATTTTTTTATAGGTCACAGTTTATTTCAATGGCCACAAATCAAAAAAATTATAGGTTATAGTTTATCTATCGATCACAAATTATCGAATTTTAAGGTCACATTTAATAGTTAGTCACGGTGAACCAAATAGTTGGTCACATACACCAAACACCCCACCCCGATCTACCGTCGATACGTGGTCACAGATCAACCAAACAGTTGGTCACAAACACTACCCCACCACCGTCCCCACAACCACTGCCCACAACAACACCGCCACCACAACCACCGCCAAAACCACAACGACCATCTTTTGACAGAAAAACCATCATCTCAAACACGACCACCACCAGCCTATCACTTCACAACCACAATCCTCTCCGAAATAAATCCCCAAATCTGCGTTGAGCACTACCACCACCGCCCCCTATATCAGCAATAACCACCACCACCACTGCCATCATCGCCTCATCAACCACACCACCACCTCACTACCATCAGATCCCCCGTCGATCCGACAAAATAGATCGTCGCACACTGCTATAGCTGTTTCTATTTTATCTAACTCAGCTGATGCACCTTAGAGCTGCTATAAAAATTTCAGATCGCCAACGATCCGTGATAGACTTAGCTGGAAAGTACAGATCGTCGTAGGGCGCTACACAGCTGTTGTACCTCCGCGTGTAGAGGCTCCGACGCTTCCCTGGAACAGATCGTGACTGTTGCACCTTCGAAAGTATAGATCGCAGCCACTGCACCTCCGCAAGGCATGGCGCCACCATCTTCTAGACGACCACCACCTTCGCGACCGCCACCATCTGCAAACCAGCAACCCAAAGTGAACTCAACCATCGCTTGCACGACCACCACCTTAGGGAATCTCGATTTAGGGTTCAAATAAAATTGGGGAGAGAATAAAGAAAGGGAGACGAGAGAGGGGGAAGAGGAGTGTTAAAATGAATTAGGGTTTTAATTGGGTGAAAAATTTAATTTATTAATAATATTATATGTATTAATTATTTTACCTGATTTTTGAATAAGTAGACTTTAAACCTTATTTTTGAAAATTAATCTTTAAACACCTGGATTTATGTAATTTCCACAATATATTTACTGCAAACTATCGGCCCATTCGCCATAAAGCCCAAACAAATTACTTGGGTCAATCATAAGCCTTTATGCTACACACTTAACGGTAGGAAAAGTTTCACAGTCCACCTAAAAAATTAAAGTTTTTCTTATATTACTGTCCAATTTATTTTATTTTCAAAACATTTTTTTTCTTTTTTCATAGATTTTTTTTTTGTATTTTTTATAACAATTATAAATTTATAAATATGTATTACAAAGAGTATAACGCATGTAACAAGCTTTGTTATATATATTCTATCGTCGTCGTCACATCCTCTATCACCACCTCTATTACTACTTATAACATGAATTGATTTAAATTTTTTGTCTATAGGCAATAAAACATATCAGTCCCTAGTAGAAAAATGTTACGCTTCACCATAAATGAATTTTCATTTTTTTTTTAATATCTTAAAACGTCCGTAACATGGTTTAATTGAATAAAAAAATCATCTAAAAAATTTCTGAATTGTCATAGATTTATCGCATTTCTTTAAAAAAATAAAAATAAAAATAAAAATAACTTGTTTTAAGTTTTTGATCACCGGTCTAATATTTAACTATTATCTCTTTATTTTTTAAACTAATTTTTTAAAAAAGACTCATCAGTAATTAAGGGGAGAGCCCGAGTTTGCACCCAGGCTTTGGTGACCGACGCCATGTTGCGTCGGTTCATTGGAGGGGGGTCGGTTCATTGGAGGGGCCCCTCCAATGAACCGACGCCACATGGCGTCGGTCACCAAAGCCTGGGTGCAAACCCAGGCTATCTATCTTTTCCCAAGGGGAGAGATTCCAGCAGCCACTCCACGCTACTAGCAGACAAAATAAAAAAGCAAATAAAAGAAAAGTGGATTTCAATAAATTAATAAAATGTGGTTTCTAAAGTTTCGTGCCACTCATGTGCCACGTGTAAAGCATACAAACAAACTTTCAGAATATTCCTATTTCTGGTTCAGTAATGCTAAATGTCCGTCTTGTTTGATTGACATTATTTTGAGTAATGCCACATAGGGGGTGGAGGCACACAATTTTAAAAATCGTTGACTCCACCTCGTATGTGAGAGAGATGTAAAAGTGAATGTAAACAAATGTGTATATTTAGCATTTTAGCATTATTTTTTTGAAATTTGTGGGCGAAAAAATTGTTTTTGATTTTTAAATCGTTCAATCGTATTTTGTCCCGTAGTACAATGTAAAAAATAATGTACATATAACAAAAAAGATGTTCAAGTTATATAAGAGTAATACTATTTAATACCATCAGTGCTTAACACTTATTCGTGCGACAATCAGATGTCATTAATTGAAATGTTCATTAAAATTCAAAGTCGAAACATCTATTTAATTACACAGTATTGTCATCTAAATTGGTGCTCTAATATCAATGACGTTAGATATCATTATTGATTATGAGTATGTTTGGTAGATATTAAAATCGAATTAAAATTGAAAAATTAATCGTTATTGTTGACTTTTATTAGATGAGTGAGACTCAATAACATTTATATTTTCAATTTTAATTGATTCCAAACGAGCTCTATATAATGAATACATTATAATTGAGATCCTTTAACTTTTCACGTGATTATGAGTTTTCAAACTTTGAAAGTAAGGTGACCTTTTTAAGTAACATGAAACCTAAATTGTCGAATTTAGGTTTCATGTTACTTAAACCATATTAAAATTTCAATACGACTTTCGTACGACTCATAGTTAGCAGATAAAATTATCAAACCACTTAAATTTTTGTTAGCTTCATGGAATTTTAACATTTATATAGACAAATTCATAAATTCACTTATTCTTATAGATTGAGCTCCAAAATCTTACATTTACTGACTGGGGACCCATAACGACATTATGCGAAATATTAGGATATTGCAACTAGTAAATAAACTCGAAAGTTGTTTGGCTAAAAAATTTAGTAAGTACAATTTTATCAAACACGCACTAAACATGTTTGTCGAAAAATCTATGTTCATTGTCACCTCATTGACCGTGCAAGTAATTTTTTTGATATAAAATGTTAATTAAAAAAGTAACTTTAAGGTCCGTTTGATTGCAAATGTGGAATTTGGATGGAAAGAAAATGAATTATATGGAATTGAATTGTTTAGAATTTATTTTACTGGAAATTGTAATTAATTGTGTTTGATTGGTATAATTTGCCAACTAGAAAATGTTGAAAGTTTGGTGTTCGTTTGACTTTGTTTTGCATGGAAATTGTCAATAAAAGTGATAATTTTTTTTACCATTGTGTCTAGAATTTTTTCCAATTGTCAAAATAGGAAAAAAAAAAAAAAAAAAAAAACTATCGAAAAAACAAGAAAACCATTTCATTGAAAAGTGGGAAAAGGAATTCCATGGAAAATGTAGGCAAAACAGCCCAAAACTTGGAAAATGGAAATTCATATTTCAAACATGGCCTTAAAGTAATTTGAGTAATGACAGAACACACACTCAAAAACAAGTAAAATAAAAACCCTTAAATAACAGAGAGAATTGGGGAAGGGACCATAAAAAATTATTTGGTGCCCAGCAACTCCTCATGTTCACTGCAAAAGCCATGCAAAAGCCAAGTTCAGCTTTAATTTTGTGCTATAAAACGAACCATTTACAGTACTCGGTGTAGTTTGCTGCAGTCAGAGTGAGGAAACAAAAGCGACGATGGAGCTGATGAAGCGCATTTGTCCGGATTCTCCATATGTACGCAAATTTTAAGCTCTGTTCTCTTTTAATTGTTGGGAATGTAATGAATTTAATTGTTAACTCATAAAATTTCTTGTTGGAAGCTATATAATCTTTTGAATTAGATAAAAAACTTTTTGATCGTAGTAAACGTAAACTTCTTGCACTTTCTGGTTGAATAAACCATGAAAAATATGAACCGTTTTTGCATTATATTTGGGGAACTTTAAATTCGGGAAAGCCAATGGGTTCCTGAAAAAATGTGGAATTAGAAAAGCAACTCTAATTTTGAATATCGTTCATATATATACATGATAGCGCGTAGACTCGTGCAAATTTACACTTTAGCATTCCTGGTGGGAAAATAAGGTATTTCTAGTTCTTGTTATAACAAGTTGTTTCAGATATTTGGTTTCTTGATTTTGTGGTGATTCTAAGTAAAGATCTTGATTTTACTTGTCTGTGATCAGGTGTGGAATCAAGAGGGAGTTTCAGAGTGTTTCGACAATTTATATCCTTTGATTTGCTTGCTTGATTTCATATCACTGTTCAACAGTAATTTCATGTATGGTAGGGAGAGGATTGGATAGCGCTTGACACCATTAATGAATGAAAATAAGCTAATAAATTTTGTTTATTATATTGTCCAATGCTACGCACCAAACATGCAGTATTGGTATTATTTCTGGAGTTCCATTTCTTTCCCTTTACATGTATTCACAGTCCTTGGTCTCGGTGTGAACATAGTGACTATGGTTATGATTGCTGTACTCGGAATCACGACAAGGCACCAGAAAGAACGTAGGAGGGTATGCCACTAAACTTGATTGTTTTCAAGAAATAAAGCAATGAGGTCACAAAAGTTGACTGTTACAATTTTTCCTTTGTCATTGTCTGATTTAATTTGAAATGGAACTTGACATTTATGTAATAGCTCGGATGGGGTCACAAAATGTCAATACAATGAGCCATTAAATGGAATTGCATTACCATGAGCAATCGTTTTGCTTTTAGATTACAAGTTCCTTTAGTTACTCAAGAATGCCAATTTGTATGACGACATGATCTCGAATTTCCAGTATTTTGCCAACAAACATTGATAGTTAGCAGTTTAAGGGTTAACCATGCTTGTGTGGCTAATCTTAAAGACACTTTAAAAGGAGCTTTTTTAATCGGAAATGAACTACAAAAAAAAAAAAAAAATCTCCTTCCAAGGAGCTTTGAAGCTTAGCCAAACATGCTATTAAGTTGAATATATACCATAATTATTATGCTCTTTCATTGTTTATCTACTTTTCTTCTATTTTTTGACACTGGACTATGGAACCAGGTTCATGTTTACTTTGTACATGTATAACTTCAAGTTTTTGCTCTTGCCTCTCTATCACATTGTTCTCAGTATGTCAACTGAAATTATACAGATACACCTTTCAGCAAAGATTTTATTTTATCTTCTACCTGCTCTTGAATTATGCTTCGCATTCTTCGACGTGGCTGTGCTTATAAGGAGAAGACTAAATGCATACCACATTGCATATCATGAATGGTTATTTAGTCTCTCACAGTTCTCATTCTGGGTAAGTCTAAATTTTCCCAAAGTAATTGAAATGAGCAAGCTGAAGCTTTCTTCTTCTAACTGGAAATAAACTTTTGTTTTCTCGCTGTTACCAATTTCAGGCTATAGTTATACTTGTAGCAAAGTCCGAAAATCGGTTGGTTGTCTTGTGCAATCGCATCCTGTGTTTTTGGTGGATTGCAAAATTGTTTCTGCTGATCCCTCGACTGCAAATAGTTTTTTCTTCACCAGGGGTAACTCTTGGCATATACTTAATGTAAACTTTTCCCTTATACTTTGGATGATGGAACAAAGTTTGACCTCATCAATTTTATTATGAAATTGGAGTGCGTCATGCTTAATCACGGAGCAATATCTTTTGATCTATTTGTTAGTTTATGTCTCATGAACATATTGTTGCCTTCATGCATGGTTTATCGGGAATAAGGCTTCATTTTTGTTATTATTTAGAACTTTTTCTTCTAAACCTTCTGCTTTTACACTGGCCTTGTTTTATTCCACTGAATTAACTTTTACGATTTAATTAACTCAAAATAGAAGTGTTGAGTTTCATATTATCTACTTACAGGTTTTAAGATGGCTAAAGGAGAGCTGCGTGGCTATTACTGACATACTTTTTGGAATTTTGATAAACATAATCAGAATAAAGTGGGCAGCTCATGGAAGCAGGTAGATGCAATTTTATAAAATTATGCCATATAGAATCCTGGAGGCACGATAAACTGTTCGTAGATTTTTTACATTTGTACTTTAACCCTACATAAATCATATTACAACAAAAGTTTAATACTGATATGAAATATCTAAATGAGTTTTATAATCCACAGAAGATATTAGAGCAAGCAGTAGTGAGAGCTTAGAAAACCTTAGTCAATTCTGGATTCTATAGTGTTAGCTAAACCTCGAACTTATGCCATTATGGATTAAAGATGAGATATAATGCCAGATGGATTCCTAATCCTGTGTAGAAGGAAAGAAACTTTGGACAAAAAAGCTAAGTATGTACCATTAGATAAAATATGTGTCGCTCTTCCACAATTTGAAATTCTTCATGAGAAATAAATTGTAAATAAGCTTATAGTTTCTGAGCTTTAAAATTCCAGACACAATTAGTTAAACTGGGTAATTATCAGTTCATTTTCTGGAGTTTGGAATGAAGAATTTATTAGGCATTTGTCATCTTCCTTTTCTACATTTTTCGTGTTACTTTTTGAAGTAAGAACAGTTGAAGATTATTACATGTCAATTTTCTTCATTGCTGATACATTTTGTATCCCATAGGATTCTATCCCATCTCTGCATATTATGTGCTCTTACCTAGGTGCAATCAACATGAAAGTTGGTCCTTTTTATTATTCTTGTTGTGATGATATACTAAATCGATTATGGTAATTACAGTTACTTTTTGAATTGTAGTTCAATGGAGGAGTCACTTCTCCCCTGCAAGATGGAAGTTAAAGAAGATTGTTGGACAGATCTGGTAGGTAGTTCCTATCATTCTGCTACTTATATTTAGCATCCCAATTTAACCTTTAGTTTCACGAATAAAAGAGTTGACTATGACCAATTTTAATTATTTCTATGCATCTTAAACCTCTAAAAATACATTTTCCTCAGTTATATTCTACTTTGTCATTTGGTTCCACGTTTACATGTTTCTATGTTATTCATGAAGGGAATTGTTGGCAATGTTTGGCATATCGTGACATTTAAATCCATTGATCCAGTGATGCAACGAGGTATGAAAAAGCAGCTTGACTTTGAAGATTTGCTTCAGCTACCCTCGGATATGGATCCCTCATCCTGCCATAACATTCTACTAAGCTGTTGGAATTCACAACGAACAAATACTGCTGCCCATCCTTCTTTATTCAAGGCAATATATTCAGCTTATGGATGGCCATATTTCTGCCTCGGTCTGTTGAAGGTATGGTATTGGTATGCTGCTTTCCTTTGGAGTTTCTCGAAAGTAATAGAAAAGGAAAATACAAAACAGGTGACTCCTGCAAGACTTTTACCAAGAAAGGATATTACTGATGGATCAAATGAACTATTAGGTTTTTGAACTTGTTGTCTAGTCATGAATCCCACGATGGGAAATAAAATATATTATTCTTTACCTACTTGCTGTTACATATGATTGAATTAAATAATTTTTTTACCCATTGAAGTAAAATTTCATTTGAGGAAGATAATAGTTCATAATTTCCAGATGTGGCAACTCCTTTTACTTTTCTATATTAACTATTGTTTCAGTGTAGAAATTGATATGAAGTTTATAGTTTCTAATGTGATGTAAATATTGAAGCTTGATATGTATTTTGACGAGTGCTTATGTGCTCTCTGGTTTGTTTTGTATGATTTAGTTTACATTTCTTTAATCTGCCTTATTGAGACAGAGTCATTTTCTATTTTACTTGTAGACACATATTACAGCTCTTTAGAGTTAAGAGTCTCTGTCTAGTTAAATTCAGTGGATTTTGATCTTTAACTCCTTATAGCGTGCATATTATTTGCCACTTTGTACTTCATTAGTTAAATGCTTTTATGCAGGTTCTCAATGACTGCCTTGGTTTTGCAGGACCGATACTTCTCAATAAGCTAATTCATTTTCTTCAACAAGGTTTACGTTCTCCGTTACTTGTAAAATTCTGAGAAGAGAAAACTGTAATAATTGAAGAATGGTGATACTGAGTTATCTTGTCTTGATAAGTGGCTTTGACTAAATTTATACTTTTGTATCATATTCAGGAAAAGTACGATCCAGTGTGAAAAATAAAATGATTACAATCCATTTTCATTTACATGAATATTGTATGTCAACATTGAAATCAAGGCATATAGTTTTTTAATGAGGATAAGTAGTCTAGCTCATTACAATGTAGCATACACCAACTGTGGAATTTGGTGCTTCATGCTTGACATGATTCTGAAAATGTGTGATCTCGGAGAACAAAGATCCAGATATATATTATATCAATTAATAGTTATGGCAGTTATTTTAATTTATTGGATATAAATGCTTGTTTTTTATTGTTAATTTTGGAATTCTCTCAACTCCTGCAAGGGCATATGTATGAAAGGCTACTCCAGCATTTGTAATGCTATTTGAGGAATTGATGTACAAATGATTGATTTCCTAAATTTAGTCGTAGTTTAGACTAAATTCTCTTCTCCTTATCTGTGTGTCCTATGTCAGATAACCTCAGATATGACAGCAATTATAATCATCTGCTGATCAATGCAAATAATTGATTTTCATTTTCAATTATATCACCTACAAGTCTAAACCCACTTGCCTCATGTAAAGTCGCCTCTTACTGAGTTTTGGCTCATTTGGCATTGAACTACTGCTAAAAAGCAGTGGAAATACTCAGAAAGCTAAAATTATTGATCTGCTTAAGTTTTCATTGACAGGTTCCAGAGAAACCAATGGCTACTTTCTAGCAATATCCTTGGGCTTGATATCTGTTTTGAAGTAATTTTTCTTCCCTACACTTTCGATTCTATATTTTCAGTCATTTCTATTTACTTTTCACTTAGAAAGTGCTTCTGGTGTAATTTTTTTTAAAACTTGGTATTCTATCAGTTAAAGATAGAAGCTGACTTTTTTTTTCAGACATTAAAAGATGACAATTTCATATTTGGCTATCCTTAAAATATTTACTTTTAAGTAAATAAGTAAGTTTTAAAATAAATAAACATTTTGTTAGTCAAAGTTGGAAATAAATAAGTTACTTATTTTGAAATTAACCATACTTTACTGTGAATATAAGTAATTTTTTTCACTTATTAAAACATAGTAACCTATTCAAACATGTTTAGATATAATTATAATGGAAATATATTTTAGAGGATGTTGGAGGAAGTGGGTTATGGCGGTTCTTTTAAGTCTGTTTGGTTTGTCATAATGAATAGAAAGCCTAAATTATGGTTTCGAGCCCCTAGAGGAATGTGGAATTCTTAAGGGGCGCAAATAGGAAGTCCCGTACTTACATTCCATTCTGTTGTATGTAACCACATTAATGCTAGTCAAGTACCACTATCCATGTTCTTATAGTGAATCAATTCTTGTCTTTGTTTCATGGAAGTGTTTTAATATTGGTGTTCAATTAATTCTGCAGATCTTTCCTAGACACACAATATACTCTTCATCTTTCAAAACTTAGGCTCAAGTTGAGATCCAGTATCTTGACTGTCATCTATCGGAAGGTAAATCTTATCACTATTGCATATTCAAGTTCATGACACGTGGACTTCTGTGTGACAGATTGCTTATAAGTCTTGTATTGATTTTTTAGGACTTCTTCACATATTTAAAATAAAAATTGTAGTATCCCTTTTTTTTGTTTGTCGCTATTTTTCCTTTCAAACCATATGACTGCCAGTATATATTCTTTCAGTGTCTTTGTGTTAGCTTAGCGGAGAGATCAACATTTTCAGAAGGAGAAATTCAAACATTCATGTCCGTTGATGCTGATCGAATTGTAAACCTCTGCAATAGTGTTCACGATATATGGAGGTTAAATGTCTACACTTTTAACCCATTTGGAATCGTAGTCATATAGTATCCTATCTCTCACTAAATATTTCTGAAATTAACATTTTCTAAATATGTCCGATATCTTCTTTCTGAAGGTGCTAATGCATGGAACAATGCTTATCATAAACTCTTACCCTGAATCAGTACCATTAGCAAAGAAATATCATATATTCCTATTTTTGTGCAGCAGTAACTTTTTATTATTAATTCTTGACTCGTGATTATTGTGTAATTGCCTCAGCTTGCCATTGCAAATAGGAATTGCTCTGTATTTACTCTATCAACAAGTCAAGTTTGCCTTTTTATCTGGGGTGGCAATAATTATTTTGCTAATACCAGGTAAGCTGACCAACTTTTAAAATTCTTTAAGTTCTATTTGGACACAGATGATTTTTCAGTTATATCCTGCCTATACGAGAATATAAAAATATATTTTTCTGTTCTGTATTCATCAAGTAAACATTATAAAAGCATGTTTCTAACATATATAGGCATATAAAAAGTTGAATATGAATACCAAGTATAATTGAAAAATATTGTTTATTTCCATCATAAATTTCCTTTTATTAGTATATAGAACAATATTGAATAAACCCATTAGTTCTGGAGGGCTAATTTTTTCCCAGATAGGTAATAATTTTATTTCAATAGTGCTTATATACTCAGTCAAGACCATCATTAACAAAATAAATTATAGCAAAATCCTCACAATGCCCAAAAAGTTGTATACATGTCCTATGCATAAATATTAAGCCCCTGTTTGACAACCATACTTTTTAAAAATAGAATTTTGAATAGTGATTTTAGGAGAATATGTGGTTAAAAAGTAGGGAAAAGTTTTGAGTTTACGTGCTTAATATTTTATTGTATGAATGTGTGATTGAAAATGAGTTTGTAGACAAAAGAGTTTGAAAAGTATGGTTGTCAAACATGGGCTAATTGAAAGGTTCTATGTTTTTCTGCCATTGCAGTCTAATTTTTGAACTTAAGATATTTTCAAACTGCAGGCTTGTTCTTGAGCTCCTGATGTTGTTTTCATCATATATATTTTGTATATCCAAATATTGATGCACCAATTTCAATATTGGGTTGAGTTACGTTTGGAATACTAATTCCTATGGATATTAATAATTCTATTCACAGTGAACAAATGGATCGCTAATAGGATTGCAAATGCAACCAAAAATATGATGGAGCAAAAGGATGAAAGGTACATAAAAATTTTCCTGAACTAACTTTTTATGCATATAACTTTGCAGGACGAATTTCTCCTCCTTAGTGATGTTGAATTTTGATATTCTAGTACACTGTCCTTGTTACCGTATATAGCTAGAATCGAATTTGGAAACGCTGATTTTAGGAATTATGTTTGTTTCCTTTTATTTCCTTTCCTTGTATATTCAATGTTTGTACATTATTTATACACTAAACACAGCAATAGAAAGCAAGTTATTTTGACATAAATTCTCTCAATTGTTCGACCCTTTTTGACATGGTATCAGAGCCTACCTGTAGGCATCGCTGAATCAATTTTTTTTCTGGTTTTCTTCTGCCTTCACCGTGGTCGGCTTCTTCTGTGCTTGCCTTCCTCCTTTGGGTTTTCGAGATTGCTGTTGATTCTCGTTTCTGTGGTGATTTTTTTTGGGATTCTAGGTCGACCGATCTGTGGTCGACAGCTTCTTGTGTTCCAATCGCCGTCTTCCGTGTGCCGGTGGTGGTCTTCGTTTACCGTTCGATCGCCGGTTGTGGTTTGGATTTCATCCTCGCCGACGGGTTGTGCGTCACTCTCTGGGTATCTCTCTGTTCTGCTTGGCAGTGAGTTCCGGGTATTTGGACTGAGGCCTGGGTTGGCTGTGGGCTCCGGGTATTTGGGTTGGAATTTTCCTTTGGTGGGCTTGTTTCAAAATTTTAGTTGGGTTTTGTCCGTGGGCTCTTTCTTGATTTGTGATTCTATTGTGCTGGGTTGATTATTTTATTGGGTCGTGGTTGATTTGTTTCTTAGGTTCATTATTTTATTCAATCATGTCATCAGACAAGTTAGATTCTTTTCTTACTCGGTTTAATGGCAAAAATTACTCGGCTTGGGAGTTTCAATTTCAAATATTTGTCAAAGGAAAAGAGTTATGGGGTCATCTCGATGGAAGTGATCCCGCTCCTACAGATACAGAGGCTTTGTCCAAGTGGGAAATCAAGGATGCTCGGGTTATGACTTGGATCATTAGTTCCGTTGAGCCTCACCTCATTCTCAATCTGAGGCCTTACAAAACAGCTGCTGATATGTGGGCTTATCTTAGCAAGATTTACAAACAGAACAATACTGCTCGACGTTTTCAATTGGAATTTGAGATGGCTAATTTTACACAGGGAAGTCTATCAATTGAAGAATACTTTTCAGGTTTTCAAAATCTTTGGACTGAATATTCCGATATTGTTTTTGCTGAGGTTCCTGCTGCAGCTCTATCTGCTGTTCAAACAGTGCATGAGCAAAGCAAGAGGGATCAATTCTTGATGAAGCTACGTCCTGATTTCGAGGTTGTACGATCTACTTTGATGAACCGCCATCCTGTCCCATCTCTAGATACTTGTTTGGGTGAACTTCTTCGTGAGGAGCAACGTATAGTTACCCGGGCTACAATGGAACATAGGGATACTGTTAGTGGTCCTGTTACTGTAGCTTATGCAGCACACGGGAGGCATAAGGGTCGCGACATGCGTGCTATCCAGTGCCATAACTGTAAAGGTTTTGGTCACATTGCTCGGGATTGTAAGAAACAATGTCATTACTGTAAGAAACCAGGTCATCACCTCTCTGTTTGCTCCATTCGACCTGAAAGGAAGCATACCGCTGCTTATAATGCCTCCACTGGTGCCTCTAGTTTTGCGTCATTGCCTGCTGCCTCACACGTTGTTCCTACTCCCGCTTCTACATCCGCCCTCACCCCTGAAATGGTACAACAAATGATCAATTCTGCCTTCTCTGCTTTTGGCCTCTCAGGTACCACAACGTCTTCTAAACCTTGGTTCTTTGACTCCGGCGCCTCTAACCACATGACCAATACTGTTAGTCCTCTTTCCAATGTAAGAGCATATGATGGCAATCTCAAAATTCACACCGCTAATGGTAGTTCTCTGCCTATCAGCGCTGTTGGTGATCTTTCATCTTCCTTAACTAATGTTTTTGTGTCTCCTAACCTCTCTACAAATTTAATTTCGGTTGGCCAATTAGTTGATCATAATTATGATGTTCATTTCTCTCGCTCTGGTTGTGCTGTGCAGGATCCGGTGTCCGGGATGACGATCGCGAAGGGGCCTAAAGTGGGACGCCTATTTCCCTTGCCTCTTTCTCCTTCCCCTAGTTCTCACTTACTTTCCTTTGCATGTAACGCTATTAGTACTGATTCTAGATTGTGGCATAAGCGTTTAGGCCACCCAAATTCTGCTGTACTTCGTACTTTATTTCATTCTGCCTTATTGGGTAATAAAGCATGTTCTTCTGATCTTTCTTTTGATTGTATTGCATGCAAACTTGGCAAAAGTAAAGTTTTACCTTTTCCTAGGGGTGTAAGCGGTCCGATTTTTGCGGTTTTTGACAAATTTTCAAACCAAACCGTTTTGACCGGTTTGAGAAAAACTCAAACCTAAACCAAACCGTTTTGACCGGTTTGAAAAAAACTCAAACCTAAACCTAACGGTTTGGTCCGGTTTTAAACCGCCGGTTTCGCATATATATTTTTTTCCTGTCTAGTATCTACTTTTATGCCATTAATTCAATATATATTTATATCTTACTAGAAATAAATCTAAAACAAACTAAATATATTTACTCTAAATTTAAATACCAACAAAATAAAAGTAAAATCACAATAAACTAAAGCATAGTTTTTATTCGCCCTTTTGACGTTTTAGGATAATACTTTACGAAATAAAAATACAATACAAGTCCACTAAAATAAATATAAGGTCCAAAAAAACATAATAATGTCCCTTTTCAATTAGCAAAATGAATAAACGAATTAATTTTGTCACAGAACTCAAGAAACATCAAATTTTGTCACAGAACTCACAGAACTAGCAAAAGGAAGAGACATTCACATACTCAAGAAGCCACAGAACTCATGATCAATTTTGTCCTTCATACACAAAAAAAATTGTAATTAGCAAATTGGAAAAAAAAAAAGAATTAAGATACGGATCCATCTAATAATTGCTTCCAAAAGACAAGCTGCAAATATTTTTTCTCCCCCATTCCATTATATATACTCACCTTCATCTTCTGCAATTTAACACAGAATTATACATATTCTCTCATATGTAAACAAATGTCTTTTGCGCACTTGATAGCCCGAATTTCAACTTTAAACCTTACTCACGATCAATAAATATGTAAACAAATTTCAACTAGAAAGTGACAAAATTTCAATTTTAAGCCTTACGATCAAATAAATATGAAAGAACTTGAAATAGTCTAATAATACCGGCGAACGTGCACTACCAGCGACTGGGAGGTTCAAGATTTCGAGGGCGTTGACGATTTGGGGGAAACCAGGAGGCGCCGCGGGGAGCGAGGCTGCGACCAGCGAGTTACGAGTGAGAGAAATGGAAATTGGAAGATTAGGGTTGTGACTTGTGAGTATATGGACTTGGGTTGAGCTGTTTAGTGCTACTTCTTTCAAATTTGGGCATTTTTTTATATATAATTAGGATTGGGCGGGTCGTAAATCTTAATAATTAATAGGAAATTAGAAATTGACAAAAATAACTACAAAATGACAAAATTATTCAATTTTACAAAATTGAAATTTTGGATAAATTTTCAAAAAAAATCAATTTTTTATTTTTTTATTTTATATATTTTTCGCCGGTTCGGTTTGGTTTCAAACCATAATTAAAATTCTCAAACCTAAACCAAACCGTTTTTGGTTCAAAACCATTTCGTTGACGGGTCCACGTGGCACCAAACCGCCGGTTTCGAAATTGCGGTTTCGGTTCGGTTTTCCGGTTTGACGGTTTTTGCTTACAGCCCTACCTTTTCCCTCCCATGGATCTCGTGCCTCACAATGTTTCGAAATTATTCATAGTGATGTTTGGGGGGTTTCGCCTATTATTTCTCACGCACGTTATAAGTACTTTGTTACATTCATTGATGATTTCAGTCGCTTTACTTGGGTTTATTTTTTAAGGGCCAAAGCCGATGTCTTTTCCGTCTTTCAGCGTTTCCTTGCTCTTCTTGAGACTCAATTTTCTCGCGGCATACAGATCTTGAGATCTAATTCTGGGGGGGGAATATATGTCCAATGAGTTTCAAGCCTTTCTCCAAAATAAAGGTATCATCTCCCAGCGTTCTTGTCCTTCGACGCCACAGCAAAACGGTGTTGCTGAAAGGAAAAATCGTCATCTACTAGACATGGTGCGAACTCTTTTACTTGAATCCTCCGTACCTTCTCGATTTTGGTGTGAAGCACTTTCCACCACCGTTCATTTAATTAATCGTTTACCCTCTCCCACTTTAAATCATACCTCTCCATTCTTTCAGATGTATGGTCATTCCCCGTCTTACTCTGATCTTCGTACATTTGGTTGTGTTTGTTTTGTGCATCTTCCTGCTCCAGAGCGCCATAAACTTCTTTGCCCGATACGTTAAGTGTGCCTTCCTTGGCTATCTTTGTCTCTCGAAAGGGTTATGTTTGTTATGATTCTCATGCTTTCAGCGCCTCCGTATCTCCGGGAATGTGGTTTTCCTTGAAAACCATATTTTCCGTCTCGTATTACGCTACCATCTACATCTTTATCTGTCACTTGCCTACCTTCTGCTGATTCCCGACTACTTAGGCGCGGTTTAAACCGGGCACTTGTCTATGAACGCCGTAATCGAGCGTCGACCCGCTTCTTAACCTTGCCTCCTTCCGATCTCGCCCGGCTTTGATCCTCCTACGGTTCCCACTGTCTTCGTCGGATCTACCACGTCCTTCTCGACCACGATCGGTATGGTTTCTCATCTCCTGTTTCTCACTGCGGCTACTTTATCTGCTATTTCCATTCCTTCTTCGTATAAACGAGCTATGGAACATCGGTGTTGGCAAAAATGCAATACGCAAAACTTCGAGGCACTTGAGGAGAATCGCCATGTTGTGCACTTGTCCTCCTCAGGATGAAACTATTGGGAGTAAATGGGTTTTCTCGTGAAACTTCGTTACGACGGCTCTTTGGATCGGTCTGAGCTCGTCTTGTCGCTGCGGGTAACGAGACGGGAGTATGGGGTTGACTATGATGAGACATTTGCTCCTGTCGCCAAAATGACCACGGTGCGGATAGTATTGGCTATTCTTGCCTCCCGATCTTGGAAACTCCATCGGTTGGATGTGAAGAACGCCTTTCTTCATGGCGACACTTCACGAAGTAATTTATATGAAGCTTCCCTCTGGTATAACTACTTCTTCTCCCTCGCGATGTTTGTCGACTACGACGTTCTCTGTATGGGCTCAACGAGCTCCTCGGGCTTGGTTTGAGAAGTTTCGTGGCACCGCTTATTACCTTTGGTTTTACACAAAGTCAGGTATGATTCTTCTCTCTTCCTCCTTGACTCTGCATTGGGCGTTGTACTTGTTGGTTTACGTGGATGACATCATCATTCTTGGCGTGATTGTAGTTTCATTTCTAAGCTTCAACGGTTATTGCATACCTTTTCACATGAAAGATCTCGACACTGCGTATTTCTTGGGCCTCGAAGTTCATTATCGAGATCGGGGTATTTTCTTAAACGGCATAAATATGTTCAAGATCGATTGCATTGGCTAGTTTGGAGGATTCTTCTTGTAGATACCCCTATGGAAGTCGATGTAAAGTCTACGGGAAGGATGAGGGGGCTCTTCTAGACGACCACTACGCTTATCGTCGTCGGTTGGGAGTCTTATCTATTTGACCACCACTCGCCTAGATATCTCTTATGCCGTCCATCGAATTCGGCCGGTTTATGTCTTCCCCTCGGCATCTTCATCTTGCGGCTGTTACGCCGTATTGTTCGCTATCTCCGTGGATCGTCTACTCGTGGGTTGTTCTTTCTAAAGTCTTCTCTTGACTCTTGCTTTATAGTGATCTTTGATTGGGTGAGTGCCGGATACGCGTCGGTCTACTACGGGTTGGTGTATGTTTTTGGGTGATGCGTTGATCTCTTGGAAATGTAAGAAACAAGATCGTGTTTCTAAATCGTCTCTGAGTATCGTGCCATGTCTACAGCTTGTTCTGAGATTATTTGGTTACGTGGTCTTCTGGCCGAACTTGGGTTTCCTCAACCTCATCCTACTCCTCTCCATGCGGATAACACTAGCGCTATTCAGATTGCAGGCAATCCCGTCTTTCATGAACGCACCAAACACATTGAGGTTGATTGTCACTTTATTCGTGACATTTTTACGGATCACGTGATATCCCTTCCCTACATTTCTTCTACTCTTCAGGTGGCCGATATTTTCACTAAAGCAATGACTCGACTACGGCATCAATTCCTTGTTGGCAAATTGCTGTTGGTTGATCTCCCCGCATCAATTTGAGGGGGGATGTTACCGTATATAGCTAGAATCGAATTTGGAAACGCTGATTTTAGGAATTATGTTTGTTTCCTTTTATTTCCTTTCCTTGTATATTCAATGTTTGTACATTATTTATACACTAAACACAGCAATAGAAAGCAAGTTATTTTGACATAAATTCTCTCAATTGTTCGACCCTTTTTGACAGTCCTTGCTGCCTTAATAATTTCTCATAAGAGATCTAACTAAACTATCAAAACTATTTGATCTCTCTCTCTCTCCCTCCCTCTCTCTCTCTCTCTGTGTCAAAGAGAAAACAGAAAGTCAAAGCCTACTCCTAACTTGTAGAAAGAGGAGCAAAATAAGCGTTGGCCATGAGTCAAGTTTAGAACTAGAAGGCATCATATAGTAAGATACAAGAATTTCACACTAATGGACTGTTTTAAAATGTTAAATCATTTTAAAACATTGTACTTCTAGTCAAATATACATCTAAATGGGTTTGGCAGTAGACCTGTTATACTTCTTCTGAGTTACCACGTATCTCCTAATTTTCTATTTTGTAATGCTACAGGTGTGCATACCACTTATATAGTCTTGAATGTCATACATCTTAATTTATATGTCATTTGGCAGGATTAGGAAAACAGCAGAACTTTTAACATATATCCGCACTTTAAAAATGTATGGCTGGGAGCTTCTTTTCGCTAAATGGTTGATGAAGACAAGATCCTCCGAAGTCACATATTTATCTGTGAGAAAATTGTATTTTACTTTATCATTCCAGTTGCACATGAACTGAAAACCAGGATCTTAGGTACCATGGCATGAAACTAACAGATTTCCTCTTTTACTGTTAGACTAGGAAGTATTTGGATGCCTGGTGTGTTTTCTTTTGGGCAACAACACCCACTCTTTTCTCTCTGTTCACATTTGGACTCTATACAATGTTGGGTCATCAGCTTGATGCAGCTACGGTATATCAGTAGCTTTAGCCTTTTTTTCTAAGGAAAATTTATATTGCAAATATTCTTCTTTCACAAGTTGTGCATCAATAATATTTTACTGTCTTCACTTATATTTCGACATTGATATTCAGGTTTTCACTTGCCTTGCTCTATTCAACAATTTAATCTCCCCTCTAAACTCATTCCCATGGGTCATTAATGGTTTGATTGATGTAAGTTTTCATTATCCTTAATTTTAAGATTTTGTGCTTTGGAATGTGAATATTATTATATTAACTCTATAATTGCTTCCAGGCCGCCATATCAACTAGACGGTTGAGCAAGTACCTCTGCTGTTATGAAATTGAAACTGGACCCAGTCTCTCATTCCTGTCACATTCGGATGAAAAGTTGGATTATGAAGATACTACTGTTGTTCTTCGTGATGCATCTTGTACATGGTCAAGCAGTAACGAGGAGGAGTTTGATCTGGTCTTGAAACACATAAATCTTTGTGTTCCTAAGGGCTTTCTGGTTGCGGTAATTGGAGAGGTAAATTTCTTTAGAGTTTTACTATTTTGTTGAGTTCTTACTTTTATATGCATTATACATTTGTACTTCATTGTTGGATTCGGAAAGTATCTTCAGTGGTGTTGTATGAACTTTCTTATGTTTATCATCTCATATTTGCTCATTTCACGGATAACACAAGAGTATGCATCCTTTAAGTTGAACTTCGATTTGATATTAATGCTAAACTAAATCTCGGAAACTGATGGATATTATTAAACTCACAAAATATCCTACTTTTATGTGTATTGAACTTTACAATTAGATGGATTTCCCACTTTTCCTTTGATGCAAACTTATCCTTTAACATCTAGCACCATCATAACAAGTATTGTACATTTCTGCATATTACAGGTTGGATCGGGTAAATCGTCTCTCTTAAACTTGATTCTCCGGGAAATGAGACTCGTCAATGGATCAATTTACTCAAGTGGAACCACAGCATATGTTCCACAGGTTAATTAACTTTAACTAGTAGTAGCAACTTCGTGCATGCTTTTGAAACAACTTTTTACACTTCCTACTTCTGCTTTAGGTCCCTTGGATTCTGTCGGGAACTATCCGTGACAATATTTTGTTTGGCAAGGACTATGATCAGAAAAGGTATTAATTATGAAAGGCTCGGTGTTAATTTTGAGCAAGGAATATGTTCATACCCACCAATTTCCTGAGCGTTCTGTGTTAAAATGTTCTCAATATATATATATTCTCTTATCTGAGCAGATACTCAGAAATATTACAGGCATGCGCTCTGGATCTTGATATTTCCCTAATGATGGGAGGCGACATGGCTTGTATTGGGGAGAAAGGAGTCAATTTATCTGGAGGACAGAGAGCTCGTCTTGCTCTTGCCAGGTGATATTTTCTCTTGTTTTTCTCCGAGAGCAGAATGTTTAAATTGCAGAGCACATTATGATCTTCTCTAAATTCCTTTTTTTTGGTTATGGGAACGAGTAGAGCTATCTACCAGGGCTCAAACATATACTTGCTTGATGATGTTCTAAGTGCCGTTGATGCACATGTTGCTTGCTCAATTCTACAAAATGCTATTCTTGGTACTCTTTTAAACCAGAAGACACGCATTCTCTGCACACATAACATTCAGGTTCAACATATTCTCCCTCTCCTTTTCATCATTAAACTAACAATACCTACTGACAAATTCAGTACCTATTTTGCAAATGAAGAAGTGAGACGTTTTAGCAGCTGATGTTAAATTTGTTTCTATGGATGACTCGATATTTTGCAATTGACAATGATTATTATGATACATAGTATAGATCAGCACTTGTATAGAATTCATTTTAAAGAGTATGTCCTTTTCTAGCAGGCAATATCTTTGGCCGATATGGTGGTTGTGATGGATAAAGGACGTATGAAGTGCATAGGAAGTCCATCTGACCCTTCTGTTGCTTCCTACATATCGTTTTTATCAGTAAATGACTTTAACACATTTTCTGAGGAAGGCAAGAAAGAAAAAATATCAAATGTTATTAAAGAAACCCTTGAGAAAGACCTAGATGATGATTGTATAAGCTCTTCCAGCCAAGCCCAAGACATCATTGAGGTTGAGACAAGAAAAGACGGTAGAGTCGAACCAACTGTGTACAAGTGAGAGTTTATTTGTTGATTCAATTTGAAGGCACAAGTCCACGAAATTTGTCATTTGATCATTTGCTAATGTGTTATCTACAGAAATTATGCTGCATTTTCTGGTTGGTTCATTACAATTCTGACATGTCTCTCCGCAATTCTAATGCAAGCATCTCGTAATGGAAATGATCTGTGGCTATCATTCTGGGTTGATACAACTGGAAGCAACCAAAAAAAGTACTCAACTACCTTTTATCTGGTAAGTAGTTATATCCTTGAAATGCATTGAGGCCTCATCGAAGTTTGTCTAACCAGAACTAAGATGAAATGAATTATATGTTCGTGGGGAGTGCAATATTAAAATTTATTGTTGTGTAGACAAGAAGTATGCATCATGATTTAGATTTTTCTTGTAGTAGTCTCCTCACCCCACGATTCTTCTTGGTTTATGTACTTAAAGCACATAATATGGTGGAACTGCAGCATATTTTTTAATCGTTTCGGGTAACTTATTACCTGTGGTGCAGGTCATACTCTGCGTGTTTTGTTTAGTGAATTCCTCCTTGACTTTGGTGAGGGCATTTGCATTTGCATTTGGTGGTCTACGGGCTGCTGTTCGGATGCACGATAAATTAGTACAGATTCTTATCAATGCACCGGTTAGTTTCTTTGATCAGACCCCAAGTGGAAGGATACTAAACAGGTAGCATGACATTCCTTCAAATGATTAACAATTTCATTTCACTTTCCCACTTTAATACTAAACTTTATTATATAGATTGTCCTCAGATCTTTATACAATAGATGATTCTCTTCCTTTCATACTCAACATTCTCCTGGCAAATTTTGTTGGCCTCTTGGGAATTGCTGTAGTTTTGTCGTATGTGCAGGTATTGTAAATCATACAGCCTTTATGTTTACCTCTTGTTCATTTCAGAATTTAATTCATTCTCTGTACTTGTATGGAGTTTTGTCCCTAAGACTCTGCTCACATGTGCAGGTCGTGTTTATGCTGCTTTTATTGCCTTTTTGGTATATATACAGAAAATTGCAGGTTTGTAATATATCTTTTCTATAAGGTTGCAAAGCCAAGATTTAACATTTAGCTCGACATAATTTCTCTCCTAGAGTTTTGATGCTAAGCTCTTTTGAGACAGTTAAATTGAGGGCGAAATTTTTGTTATTTAACTAAAAGTGTTGAGGCATACGGTACATGGAACTTAAACACTCAGTCGAAAGAAAACCAGATCCTGCCTACAATTCTTTTCTTTTTTCCTGGAAGATAGACAAATAGGGATATATTTCTAGTTGTTACCGTAATAATTATGCAATATTATAATATTATAAAATATCAAACACCAGCACTAATAAACATAAGATTTTCTTAGTTTTACTACAGATCAACGTCTCGGGAATTGCGAAGACTGGACAGTGTTTCTCGTTCACCTATTTATGCATCATTTACCGAGACATTAAATGGTTCACCAACTATTAGAGCTTTCAAGTCTCTGGTAAAGTTCTTCTCTGTTACAGCATCAGCATGACGCTTTATTTAAAATTACACCTGGCGGTTTGCTTTTAGTGCTACTTGAATTATGCATTTCTTTCTTCATATTTTGATCAGTCAAGAGAATATATTTAGATGTAAAAGATCTGGTATTCCTAGATAAAAAGAGTTTTTATGGAGCATGATGAGTAGGAGATCCTTAGGGTCTGTCATAAATAGTTAAAATAAAATAATCAGATTGACTAGGTTGGTACTTCACCAATCAGAAGCTCGCCATCGTCATTGTTGATCTGGACCTTGCAAGCATTTATCCACGAACTAAATCTTTCTCTGTTGATCTTTTGTTAATATTAAATCTGTTTCTACAGTTAAAAAACAAACAATTATAATCACAAGGCTCTTGGTTCCTATAATAGGAGTTAAATTTCATTTAAGCTGGAAGTCAACAGGTTTCAGTTCTATTTTCTCATGAACATGCTTACAATGTTTCAAAATGACAATTAGTTGTGCTTGTGGGCAGGACCACTTCTTCTCTAGGTTCACTCAGCATATGCAATTATATCAGCGGACTTCTTACACAGAGATCTTTGCAAGTTTATGGCTTTCCCTTCGTCTTCAGGTATGTCTCCTGATGTTAGCATTTTTGTCTATGCATATAATGCAGAAAGTCTAGATTTGTAACTTTGTTGTGGATGAACTTATCAATTCTTTATGCACTTAAAACTCCAAAATCTTCAGTCAATAGTTACATGTGAGTAGTAACAGGTAGACGTTTTTAGTTGTTGGCAGCATGTATCGTATCATTTGTTGCTGTGATGGCTATTGTTGGCTCTCATGGACTTCTCCCTGTCAGTTTGGGCACTCCAGGGCTGGTAAATTATTGAGCTCCTTTTACTTTTGCTATTTCATCTTTTGTAAGTTGATGTATATATTAGTGTTATGAATCAATTTTAAAGTACTTTAATTATTTTTGAACCACTTTATCCAATGGTTTTGTCAAACAGAGAACAAACAAAACATATTTACTTAAATTATGTCCCAATGTGCTTCCTCATTTGCAGGCCAAGTTCCTTTTTTTCAAAAAAAAACCCAGACACGTGCAATTTTCATTAGCCGTGACCTTTCTTGCTCCATGACCTGTTGAATTCATGTGCACAATTATTAAGCTTCTAGATGAGTTGGTTTAACAATTAATTAGATTTCTGAGATGGATCTTTTTCCCTGTAGGTCGGGCTAGCCCTTTCTTATGCTTCCCCGATTGTATCCTTTTTGGGTAGCTTCTTGACTAGCTTCACTGAAACAGAGAAGGAGATGGTTTCTGTCGAGAGGGTTCTTCAGGCAAGTTAGATTAATGTTAAGCTAATAGATATACTTCCACGTTGTTGTTGACGTTCCTGACCTTCTCTTGCTGCACCTTTCACTTCTCAGTACATGGACATTCCTCAAGAAGAACTGATGGGAGAAAATCCATTAGACCCAACTTGGCCATTGCACGGTGAGATCCAGTTTCAGAATGTAACTCTCAGATATATGCCATCTTTTCCCCCCGCACTACGTGATGTGTCTTTCACTATTGCTGGAGGAACTCAGGTTTGTTAATTTTGACCCCCTGACCTTATTATTCCTTTATCCTGGAAAATTTTGACACTATTGTGAAATCAAAGAGATAGTAAACACAATGAAAGTTTCTAATCACAGAATTTAAGTTCAGTTCTATATAAATATTGATGAACTATAAAGCTTCGTATAGAAAAATTATATTTACAACTTCCACACCCAAAATTTATCTGTTGTCAAAATTTGTTTTAAGCATTCCATTTTTGCACATTTTTCTTATATCAATAGGTGAACTGAGCATGGCAAGCATGAGAAGTCTTGATACTTATCCGATCATTATCCTCAAACACTAATGCTTGCTCTTCAGATGGATGAACCAAATCTTATTCAATTTTATTGACCTTTTACATTTAATAAATTATTCTGTAATCTAGACAGTGGATCTTTTTCTTTTTTCCCCTTGTCAAGAGAGTTAAAACTTTTAGCTTCCTTTATTTTCAAGAATGGACATGATAGATACATTAGAGTATCAAGAAAAGTATCACACCATGTGGTTGGAAACATCCATACAGTAGGTTTTAAAACTCAATTGAGAATTTGGTTAGACTCAGTTTAAAAGTTGTATGAAACTGAATCAGGTTGGAATCGTGGGAAGAACTGGTGCTGGAAAATCAAGCATTCTGAATGCTGTATTCCGTCTCAATCCAATTTGTGGTGGACGTATTATAGTGGATGGTATAAACATTGCTGGAGTTCCTGTCAGAGATCTCCGTTCTCGTATTGCTGTTGTTCCCCAGAGCCCATTCTTGTTTGAAGGATCATTAAGGTAATTGGAAGAGTATAGGAATATTTTTGTTAAAAAGAAAAAGGGGTTGAACTCCAACCTTGAGGGTCCCGCCCTACACCCTAGAGCATTGTAGAAAAGGTAAATCTCGGGATGCGCCTCAGCAGGCCAAGATACAAGAGCCGTCATACCGGTGTCCACAAAGAGTCCAATTCCATACCTTGTAAAAGGCAGGAATCGAACCCTCACACTGCGGTTGCCAACTCAGCTGAGACTACCACACTCCTGTCATTTGCACCACCGAGCTATGCCTCGGGGGGCTACATGAATATTTTTGTTGCTGATACAACATGTTGCTGAGATTTAATAGATGACATTAAATATTTGGTTTCCACGATAATTTTCAGGGCAAATTTGGATCCATTCCAGGTAACTAATGATGAAAAGATTTGGAACACCCTGGAAAAATGCTGTGTTAGGGAAGAAGTAGAAGCAGCTGGAGGACTTGACACTCATGTACAAGAATCTGGAACCTCTTTTTCAGTTGGGCAACGACAACTCCTTTGCCTTGCACGTGCTCTTCTCAAGTCTTCTAAGGTACAAGAATGGAGGGTGAGAGATTATGCTTAAAGAAAGACACGTGCCTGCATAGGTAGGGGATGTAAATGGGGCCGGCCTGGATGGCGAGCCCATGGCAGTCTTGAAATTAATAGATAGTCCATTTCCAAGAAACTTTTTGTTTTTCTTTTGAGCCCACAGAACGGCCCAGGCGGCCCCCCTGAGCCATGCTCTGCATTGGACCGGGTTAGGCCGGCCTGGCCTATTTTTACACCTCTATGCATGGGTATGCTCGCATGCACATGTACAGAGAGAGGGAGGGGGTACTGCCTTATTAACGAGAGGCTGACAATTATACAAATATAAACTTTCAGGTACTCTTCTTGGATGAGTGCACTGCCAATGTAGACTCTCAAACAGCTTCTAAACTACAGAAAGTAATATTTACAGAATGCCGAAGCACAACTGTTATCACAATTGCTCATCGCATTTCCACAGTTCTGATCATGGACGATATTCTTATTTTGGATCAAGGGACACTGGTAAGATCGTTCAGTTTCTTAGATTTTACATCTCCATTTTAGCAAAATTCATTTTAGATCATAATCAGTCCTTGCGGGTGGAAGGAACAGGCTTTAGTTCACTAAACATGCAAAGATTATTTAAGGAAAAAAACTGCACAAGTGACCAGGCTAGTGTTTCAACTTCCAAAACTGAATATCTCTTAAGACAAATTCTATAAAGCACCGTAGTTTATTCTTATATATTAATGCGCTTTGAAAGAGTTATTTTTCTAATTGAACACCTTACGAAAAGTGTGAAAAATTAACCAATGGAAAAGTATTTTGGTGACCGATGCCTGTAATATAAGAATACTTAATAAACTTAAATGACTCTTATAACACGATTGATATGGTGGATTGGACAATACTGAACTTTGTTAAATAAGAAAAAAATTGTTTGAAAAATGTTTTGTATTAGTACGATCTATTAGTGCATGCTGAACATGCACTTGCTGTATACGAGTACCCTCATTATTTGATTGTGGTATACAAGTTCATGGTTTGATTAATTAATCAATAACATAATTTGAAGTTCTTTTCTGTATCTCCTTTGTAGGTTGAACAAGGAAATCCACATATACTTCTGCACAACGAGTCCTCCAGATTCTCGAGTTTTGCCAGGGCTTCAGCAATGTAATCTTGATGGATTAACGAGATTCTCCCCATCCTTGTCTACTATCCCGCTAAACCACATTGAGGAGTACGGGTTGTCAAAATGAAATAGAGTAGATTTTAGGCAGGAAAACTTTAGCATGCCATATTTAGGGGTGGAGCCTCCAAATTTGTGGAGTCTAAGATTGCCATAAGTAAATCCTGTCTCCTTGTTGACCCATGTCTTATATGGCAACGTTAAGGATTTCAAGACTTGGGAGTATGCCAAATTTGATTTGCTTTTCCTTGCTCTTTTTGTTTTTATATGTTTCTTGTCTAAATTCAATGTTTTTAACCTTCCATTTCCACTAGGATTAAAAATATTCTTGTGTGCGCGCATGCGTGAAATAGACTGTCGCGGACCACAATAATATGATTTTTCCACGTAGTAATTGGATGGAATAGCATAAAGTTCTGCTGTGAGATATCCATTATCGATATTCATGCCACGATTGATCCAAGCCGAAGTAACTGAGTATTGGGATTTATTTCTCTCTAGTTAAAGAAGAACGATCAAACTTTATATTCAAATCGTGTAGAAAATTCGCACAACATTGTTTACTTTTAGCTCGTTTGATTATGTGGATTGTACAATACTGAACCGTGAAGAAAACAAAAATTAACTTAAAACTTTTCTATAACAGTGTTTTACGTTGTGTACCAAAATACTGTTCGAGTTTCAGCAGTCATACAAAATACTTTGATATTCTACAATTTTTCTGCCTGGCTATTTTGTTGAAGAAACGGTCCTGAAATGGCAGCTGCAAGTGCTGATTTGAAATTGGGATCGCGAGTAAAGATGGAAGCCATTTGTTCCACTAGATGCTGTTGGAATTGTGGACCCATTATTTGGGTTGAATCAGTAGCTGGTTTTGGTTTTGTAAGATCAAGTGTAATGGTCTGTGCAGACGAGCTTAGAGAGGTCGTCGAGCTAGGGACCGTGCTAAGTGTCACCCCCCGGCTGGAGCCAGCAGCTAGCTCGGGTTTCGAGGGGGGATGATGGTTGTGCTCTCCTTCATAAGTTGCAACTAGAATAGATTGATCATCTATACTTCTTTGAACCTGCATGAAGATCATGTAACAAACAATAAGAAATCTAAAAGCTTGAGAAAATTGATAAATTCAAGAACTGTTGAAAAGGATTAAGTCCATGTTTGGTTCAGATTTTTAATCTGATTTTACTCTCAAATCAAAGTCAACAATTAATTTCAATCACACATCTCATTAACTTTTATCAAAATCTACTAAAAACTTGTTTTTAATACCAAAAAGGGGCTAAATCTGTTTCGATCTAGTTTCGAATTAAGTTAAAATATGTTCGATTATAGTGTTCAATTACGTACCAAACATTGATCAATTACGTACCTTCTTTTTTACTGGACAGGTTGGAGCTAAAGAGCACTTGAAATAAGCTCTTGGGGAAGGATTGTCCCTGGTAACCTTCTGTCCATACTTCCTCCACTGATATCCATCCTTAACTATCTGTAATTTGTATAAAACAGTTTTCAGTACAGGAAAATAAACAAAGATTTGTTTGAATATATGAACTACTTTAAAGTAACATACTCAGCTTATGAGTAATGATGCATATAGAGCATGTTCAACACTGGCCAGGACAGTTTCGTCCACGGAAACTGACAAGATTTTAACTTCCTTTTTTATTCTTAATTCCTATTTAATACTGTCCCGTCCAGCATAACAAACGTGCCAACGAGACGTTCCACTTTTGAGAAGTTTCTAAGTGAGATTCACTTATAATTACTTACAAGGCTTGTATCAGATGCTTCTGTTCGTACGCAGGTTCGCGAAATCTTTGTTGTGATGTGTTCTTCCCTTGGTTTCTTGCATGAATCTTCATCACTTGAACTGCTCTCAGAAGGGCGATTAATTCCATCAGTATTGCCATTGTTGTTGCTGCTTTCAGCTTTCCTTTTTCTTGATGCATCATTATTTACTATAGAATTCTTGCTCATGGACATCACTCGGTTTCGCAATTCATTGTAATTCTCACATATGACTGTTAATAGTTCTGTCAGCTTCTTGTTTTCTGCACTCACCCGCTTTAGTTCCTCAATCAATGCACCTTTCTGAGAAAAAAAGAAGATGAAAATAAGTTAAGAACTCCATTTTTATCATTCTTGATTTGAAGACACTCTCTCTCTCTCTCTCTCTCTCTCTCTCTCTCTCTCTCTCTCTCTCTGTGTAGAAAAAACTCACTTCTTTCACTGTAATATTTCTCCCCAACTCGATAAAATCGATTAGTACCTCTTGTTTCTGTAACAAAAACAAGTTCGATTAGTACAAGGAATGTTACAGGGATAGGTATGACTTAAGGTACTAAAGAAACACGAACAACTAATTATAATAATTCATTTGATAACATGTTTAGCCAAAAACTAAGTTTATGTTCGGCACATGGGATCGGTTTTACGAAGTTCAAAAAACACCAAACATGTCATAAGTGTACATATAGTTCTAAAGCTTCACATACCGGCAACGGTGGCTCCTCCTCGAGAATTTGTAGAGGTTTGCCATTAAGATCCGATGAAGTATTCGTCAGACTAATGAATTCCATAGCTTCTGATATATACTGAGATTTTCAAAGCTCCTCAATTTCTTCAGAAAATGCTCTCAAAGTGGTAAAGCACCTGTGATTATCTAATGTTTGACGCAAAATCCAATGAAGAGAAGATGTAAATATAATAACGAAGTTGTCAAGTTGTAGGAAGGTAGGGAGGAAGCTGAAGATGGAGTAGTTGATAAAATATTCTAATACTGTCATTTATTTATAGCTGAAATGGAACACAACGTTGGTCGTTTGCGAGAAAAGTAAAAGGTAGCTTTGTAGATTAAAAGAAAGTCTCATCAAGTAAAGTTTTCAATTTTTAGTTACTTATTTTGTCAAACAAAATTTTTAAAATTACTTAATTTTCAATAATTTTTTTCTAAAAGTATGGTAAGACCGATTAAAAATGTATAAAAATAAAAGCGAACATAATATTTTTTTTCCTACTTAAGTAGCCGTCTAAGTTTGAAGTACTATGAATTTCACAGAAGATTAAGAGCAACGTTTGGCAAGAATTTGCTCTTGCTTCTGCTTTTTATAGAAGAGTTTTTGATAAGTTGTTTTAAACCGACTTTCATTAAAAACTCTTTTCACTTAGCAAAGTTCAAACATTATAAAAAATAATTTTTTAATATTAAAAATAGCTTTTGACTTTTCAAAAATTTCGTCAAATTCCTGTAAATGAAATATGATTTAGAAATAAAAGAAGACTTTGAGAAAACACGAGGGATGAAATTCTTTGGAGAAGTCAAAGTCAAGCCCACCTTTGGTAGGAAGAAGACGACGTACGTACGTACCTTGTATTATGCAGTCAAACTCCTATATTGACCAATCTTTTCATTTCTTTATGCATATTATAATACAATATATTATTTTCAGTGTGATTGGACCAGGACTAGTAATTCAAAGTGCTATAGGTTGCATTTTTGTCACGTCTGTACTCGTGTTTCATGTTATCTAAAATTATATATTGCACCAATTAAAAGAGTGACAGAAATTGTTGGATTTAAGTGTCGGCACGGCTCCGGTTCTCTATTTGTCACGTTTTTTCATTTTTTGGGCACATCTGATACATTAGATTGAATATGATTTGCCTACGCCAAAAATGGATATTATTATGTACTAAGTTTGGTCTCGACTCTCAAGGCATATTATGAATATATTCAACCTCGAATTATGCCAAAGAGAGAAAAGGGTTATTAAAAGTAAAATTCAATATAACTTGAGTCATTTTGACTATAAAAAGAATAGATTTATATCGTCACTAATTGGTATATCACTTGTTTAGAGAAGAAAAGCCAAAAATTGTCATCATCTCATACACATATTCACAGGGACAATTGACATTTCACTTATTCGCCAATTTGGAACGGTAAAAAGAAAATTATTCAATAAAGTTCTGAATACATGAGGTAAATTGACTTATGAAAAATGAGAACAAAATATCCATATGCGTGATACGTATTTAAATGATGTATCATTTCAAGCATTGCTTAATTAACAAAATCACCAATTAAATCATTCATTATAAATATACGAGAGCAAAAGTCTTAGGTAGGACGGCTATTGGCGATCTTCCCTATTGATAAATTGATTTATAAATTCAATTAAAGTCAACATTTATGTTCATCATTGCTATTATAATCCACATATTTCGTAAAACTCACTGCCATTCCTCTTTATAAAACATTTATAAATTCACCAATCGAAGGCTAAGTCAAAACTCTAAATGGTTTCATATATGATGTGATTTAGGTATCAATTTCTCTTGAATTGTCGTATCTCAGCCTAGCTCGACGATAGGATGGCTTATTTCATAGGCTTTTATTGTTCACACGAAGTGGATTAAGAAACTTCAAAGTAAAAGTCGTCAACAAATGTGATTAAAGAGTGTTAGGAATATTGAGCCTAACTCCACCTAATAAAACTAGCTTATTAGGGGAGGATTGCCCTCACCTTATAAAGTGGATCATTTATATTTTCACAAGTAATGTGGGATTCTAATACGCCCCCTCACGCACAGCGTGGACCATGCCAAACAACTGTGAACAAATCGATATTGGGTGGCACCAAACATTGTATAATTGGGCCTAGCTCTGATACCATGTTAGGAATATTGGGCCTAACTCCACCTAATAAAATCGGCTTATTAGGGAAGGATTTAAAAGAATACGATCAAACATGCTCTTTTTGGTAACACAAGACGTCGATAAAATCTTTAATAAGTAGAGTGACCAACAGTGCATTTCCCAGCGCGGAGTTACTATCCAGTCTCCCTGGGTGATCTAGAAGCAGAATCTTTCCAAATTGGCGTTTGAGAACCTTAACTTTTCTACGTATTTCACACGAATACACTTTCTAATTTATTTTCTTCTCTATATTTAATGGTTACTTATATCTGTTGAAAACTTGGATTGAATCCCACTTTAACCATGAACACATGCAATGAACTATGAAAACGTGTCAAAGTTGGCTAGCCTTTTGGCATCAAGATTCAAGAGCATTCAACAATTTTATTTGAAAAAGAAAATTGTTTATATATCGTCTTACATAATATTTAATGTCGAACTATAATAAGATTTTAATCTATACATAATTTATTTAAAAATTTAAGCTAATGAAATGTTAGGATTAGAGTGTGACACAAATTCTATTTGAAAGATATTTGAAAATTTTAATTAAAGTCGACTTAATGAGAATTCTATTTGGAATGCTAATTTAGAATCGTATTCGAAATCTATTTAACAAATTCTAGTTGAAGTTCTCTTGGAAGCCCAATTGGGAGTTTGGAATTTGTAATGGACTTGAAGAGATCAAGTTATGAACCGGGGGAAAAGTCGCAACAATTTCGTTAGCTGGTCGCGGCAGCTATGGCGCTCGAGCGACGTTGTCAAATAATTCGCAAAACCTTGGGGCCTCCTTGGCCCTCGAGCGCTATGATCATTCGGCTCAAACCCGTTTTCGTGTTTCACGTGCATTTTCAGCATTCTTTTCTTTCTACAACACCAGACTGGGGTTATGGACATCTCCTATTTTGTTTCTTATATATGTTTAGTTCTTCTCTACAAGTTAGATATGTTATTTAACTTCATTACAAGTTCAACAAATTATAAAGACAAAATCATTGTATTATTTCTTCGTATTTTAGTGAAATCTCATTTCCTCTGAAGATTATATTATTTTTAAATTTGTAATCAATTAATTCATATTGTGTTATTTTTTCTTTTCTCACCCTATTATTATAACAAATTGATATCAGAACAATCTGATATCTTCTTCGTTGTTTATTGATAAAAATATTTTATTTATTCATATCTTTTATAGATAATTGATTTAAGTATTTAGAGACTTTGATATGTAATACTGGAGAATGGCTGCTAGTTTTGTAATTGTATCATAATGTAAAGTTGACTTTGAAAATAGACAGGACTTCAACTTGTTCCTCACGCACCAGCCCTTGAACTTTTTCCTTTCTCCTATACTTATGTCGATTGTTTGTTGTAAAAAAAACGAGGATTTGCACGCCCACAAGTAATACAACTAAATAATGTTTGTATTTTGTAATAGATAAGATTTGATTAGCTAGTCAAATGGATGGATAAGAGAGTCTGAGCCTTATATACGACGGTTGAGGAAATGGTGGTAGATGGTCGGTTGATTCGACCACTTTTTCACGATGACCTTTGACCAAATTTAAGTGAAAAAAAAAAAAAAAAAAAGTAAAAACTTTAAAGAAATGACAATACTCATTTTACTTCCATTTTGAATGTTGAGAATTTGAAAATTTTACCTTTTCTCGTTCTTCAATGTTTATTTAGCTTCTCTCCATCGTCATTCTTTAAGGTTTTTTCATCCATCTCCATCTTCATATTCAAGGTTTCTTCATATTATTTGGTTAAATTTGAATTCTTTTGCTTATAATATTGATGGATAATGTGTTTTTAGCTTTAATATTCAAAGATTTAAACAAAAAATACTTTTATTGTGTTGAACAAATCCAAATTTGTGTAGACACAATAAATTTGTTATTTTTTAACGAGGTTTGGGAGGTTCGGATGGTCAGTGGTCCGGGGTTCATGGATTCAAGGTACGGGGGATAAATCCGGCTTTTTAATTTTGAACTGAAGGTTATGTTTGTTTTTTAATGTTAAAAAGACTATTGTGATGAATAATTAATAAGTTAGGCCTATGTGTTGAATATGGTATTTGACGTGGTCATTTAAAAAATGCGGCATATGGCACTTGGTAATATATTGAGTCCCATTTAAATGGAAGGGATGGGAAAAAAACACAGATATATACTTTTTGTTGCGCTGTATTGTGAGTCGGGTAATTGATCATATTTAAGTTTATTTCCCTTTGACCATATCATCTAGTATGTCAAATTAAATATAATTGAATTAAATTAAAATTTTCAAAATTAACAATTAACAATAGATCAAATCCCAACTCTCAAAATTATCGTAGAAAAATTTATAACACAAAAGTCCTAATAATTTTTCCTTACTAATGTTTACTTCAATTGTCAATTATCAAAAATTGTAGCCACGAAATCATATTTATTCATTATAATTTATAGCCAAAGTTGACTAATAGAAGGAAAATAATCAAGTAATTTGAACCGTCTTATTAAGAGTAATAGAAAGTGGACGGTTTGGTATGTCATACTCGTGATATCATGTCCCACTCTTTAACCATTCCAATACCCAAACACCACAAAAGGACATTTTTTCAAAAAATGAATAGGGTTGTTTGTTCCATCCCTACAATTTGGCTCGTCGACTCGGACAGTCCGTAGCTCGAGTTGAAAAAAGCCTTAATCGGCTCCACGCGTGCCTCAAGAGAATCGAGCCGAGCCGAGCCTTATTTTTGGGCATCGGCTGGAGCCTGAGCCGGCCAGTTTCATTGGCCATTTTGGCTCATGTTTTGAAAGCAGGCTCGACTAAGTTTTTTTATTTTAAATAACTTTTAGTGTACTGTCAAGTCATAATTATATTATCATAGGCCATCAAACAGTTCCCTCAAGACTGCACACGATTATATTGTTAAAAAAAAAAATTGAAATTCACACCTTTAAAAAAAAAAAGCACAAGCCGACTCAGCTAAATAATGCTGGAGCCAAAGCTCGAACTGAGCCTTGATTTTTCAGTTGAGCTTTGGCTTGGCTCGGACAAAAAAAACTCAAATCGTTTTTTACTTGAGCCACGAAATTCGTCTCACGAGCCAACTCGACTCGTTTACATCCCTAGTTCCATGTTGATTTTTTTTAAATTTCTTTTAAAAGGAATTCCAATTGGCCCGTGCCTTATATCTATAAACTTGCTTCTTAACTTGATTCATTCTACACTCGGTCATTGTTTATTTTACTCAATTACAAGTGTCACTCATGCTGTATTTGATAAGTAATATTTTTCATGGAAGTGTGAAAATCTTTTTCATTTTCCACAAAATGGAGTGTTTGATGGCTTATATTTTCCTTGGAAATCTTTTTCCACAGGCAGCCCTCACGCGCCACTTTTCCTTCATTTCATGGAATTGATTTTTTTTTTTATTTATTTATTTTTTTGTTTTGGTGGTTTTTCATTTTCCCACCTTTTTTTTAATAATGGCAACAAATTTTATCAACCATTGTAAAAAAAAAAAAAAATCACTTTTATTGATAATTTTCATGCAAAACAAAGCCAAACGAATATTATTCTGTATGGTAATTTTGTTTTTCAATTTTTTTTTACAATTGGAACATATTCTAAACCTAATGGTAGAAAAATTATTACTTTAATGGACAATTTCCATAAAAAACGAAGTCAAACGGATACCAAACTTTCAACATTTTTCAGGTGAAAAATTATACCAATCAAACACAATTAATTACAATTCTTAGTAAAACAATTTCTAGGCAATTCAATTTTCTGTAAAACATTTTCTTTCCACCCATTTTTCACATTTGTAATCAAACCCACCCTTATTATATTTTAAAATAAGCTTATAAATGAGTTGTGTTTTTATTAAGGGAAAGAATTTCATATCAAATAAAATTGAAAATATAGACTAACTTATAAGAGCATCTCCAACAGACTCTTTAAACATGAGATGCTCTCTATTTTAAAGAGTCAACATGTAAAATCATGCTCCAATAGACTCTTTAAATTAAGATTTTAATTTAGAGAGTGGGTTTGGCTCTCCAAATTTGGAGAGCCAAACTCACTCTCTATAATTAAATGCATTCAAAAAGTTTCAATTTTCAATGTAGAAAAACAATAAAATAATCTATAGAAAAACTAGTTAAAATAAAAGATAAAGAAAAATAATAAATATTTTTTGGGAATAGTAAATTTAAGTGTTAAATATAAAGAGTTTGTTGGAGTATATCAAAATTTTAACTCTTTAAATTTATAGATGTTCTCCAAATGATAGAATATGCTCTTTAAAAATAGAGAGTCTCTTGGAGATGCTCTAAGAGTTTGAATTACCTCTCTTCATAAGGTTGATCGTTTAAGATAGAATCTCAAATCTTAATATGATATTAGAGCTCATTAAACTTAATGAGCAATTCGATCCGATTAAGACTCGAAAAAATGAGCGTACATATTTCAAGATTTATTTGTTCAAACGAGTCACTATCTTGCGAGACATGTTAAGGAATAAAATTTTATATCGAATAAAGGTGATAATATATATCAATTTATAAGGATTTGAATTACTCTTCTTATAAGGTTGATATTTTAAAATAGAATATCAAATCTTAATAGTTTGAACTCGACCAGATCAGTCAAATAACATTCATATCTTTCTACATTAACAAATAAATTTTTTTATTATTTTTTAATCGGGTCAACTCGAAATCTTGGTATGCAGGATCCGGTGTATCTGGACTAGGGGCTAACACGATTTGCCATGGACCCAGACCAAATCTTGTACGACACTAACCACGTTGGTCAGTTGGTGCGTGCACGTTGAACATTTATGGGTCCAAAATGGATCTAGTTAATTGGGTCCATATGCAATGAATTGACTAAATTAGGCATGACCACATCCAGTTAATCACAGAGCAAAGTATAATTCAGAATCAAGTACAAAGACAAAATGATGGAATTCAAAAAGGTAATGGCGTGCAAGAATATTTCAACAGAAATCAACTCTAACGTTGTCTACTTGGGAATTTCGGTATCATAGGACACGAATATTGACCTTGGGAGTGAAAGTAAGGTTCCAGATGAAACGGCTCAATTGACGAGTTATGCAAAAAGATGAATAGATTAGCAATATTTCTTTTATCGTTAGATCTGATACTCAGATGTGCATGTAAACCTTGACAATTTTCTAGGTGCATGCATTGATAGAAATTAGAAATTTGATAGCATATACTGTTAGGAATATTGGGCCTAACTCCACCTAATAAAATCGGCTTATTATGGGAGAATTGCCCTCACCTTATAAAGTGGATCATTTATATTTTCCCAAGCAATGTGGGATTCTAATACGCCCCCTCACGCACAGTGTGGATCATGCCAAACAACTGTGAACAAATCGATATTGGGTGGCACCCAACATTGCATAATTGGGCCTAGCTCTGATACCATGTTAAGAAATATAAAGCTCTGATACCATGTTAGAAATATTGGGCCTAACTCCACCTAATAAAACCGGTTTATTAGGGGAGGATTGCCCTCACCTTATAAAGTGGATCATTTATATTTTCCCAAACAATGTGGGATTCTAATATACACTTAGGTGGTATACAAATTTGATCCGCTTTCCACCTTCCACTTGGAATTTAGTGAGAGTCGACTGCGAATATTTGACACGTATCATAATGCACTTACTAAACATCAAGACTTGGAAATTCTATCTTAAGGTCAACATAATTAAAAACAGTAGTCCATGTCTTTATATTTGGATTAATTTCTCGATATTTAATCAGTGTGAGATTTTACCCCGACAAGTTAAAACTCTAATAATGCCATTTCATTTGAAGCCATTATTCTTGTAATTAAATAGTCCTTTGGTTCCTTCCCTTTGTTAGTGATTGCATTTTCTCACAAAAAATACATCAAATAAAAGTACGAGTCGCGTATTTTTGGTATTCATACATTTGAAAAATGACGAGTATTATTCACTTTTCTACCATTTATATATATATATATATATATATATATATATATATATATATATATATATATATATAATTTAAACAGTTTATACGCTTCGAGAACATGCTCTAAATATATTAAAAAAATTAATTTGTATGATATAAAAAGGGTTTTAATTCTTATCTTAAATAAAACTAACAGACTATGATCAATAGTATCACAAACAATTAGGTAGCCGAAATTGGAACAGTTCTCTGTCAAATTTCAATTAGTTTGCATATTTAGCACGTCGCATAATTAAATGTCGTGAAGATCGTGTCAACATCGCACGTTTTATATACAAATTGTTTCGGTGTGAGCACATGGACATAAAGTGTTCAACAATTACTTTACAAAAGCATGCTTTATGGTTCATCACATTCTAAATAATTTGCACATTCTTTTCAAGAATTAGTTGCTTTTTAAAATCTGTTATTGTTATTTATTATTTTATTTTATTTTTTGACAATTATAGCGTTCATAATTTTTTGAGTATATGTAATTTTTTCACAGTGAAATTTAAAAGAATCCTACATTTAGTATCTGTTATATTATTGACCTTTGATTTCACCAAACCGGGCTCAGTTAATCAATCAAACGACCACCACAATCAACCAAATCGATCCCAAACCGGCACCTTCCCAAACCGAACTCGGTTGCTCCAGTTTTCAGCCCACAAAGGACTGGATGAAAAAGATTACCGCCACAAGAAGAGCCACTAAGGCTAGGTAGAGAAGAAGAACAAAAGATCTCTCAAGCACAAAGCAAGAAAAATGCACAAAGCAATAGGCAAAACCGGTTTTGTCTTAATTCTCAAGGCAAGGACGGCTTCAACTCTTTTATCACACTATAATTGTAATTAACAACTCACTTAAATAGGTTTAAGAGTAGGTTTAGGGTTTAGGCTTTTAGGTCAAACAAACAGGGCCCAATAACAGATAGAGTAAGTGGGCTAACCCTGAAAGCCATCCAAAACGTTCGGGTCGGGCCATGAGCAACACTAATACAATTAGGCTACTTCGAATGGTCCAAGTGGGTTACGTGATTCGATTGGTCCGATTGTGGTGTCATCATATCATTTCAATCATCGGCCGAGGCCTATGAAATATTATCCAACTAAAATACCGATTTAACATCATAGCCCGGATTTATTGGGTATCAAAACCCAACAGTATCTGTTATTCCGATTACGATTTGTGCAAATTATTTGAAAGTGTGACTTGGTACTACGAGTTGATAATGTTACAATTTGAGTAACTTTTTAAATTGTAACTTTCAAATGTCGTACCGGCCGCCGCCACCTACCACTTATATTGACTTTCAACCGCTAACACCACACCACTAGATTTCCACCTCCACCGTGACCAAATTCCCACTCTCGGCCAAATCTACTCCACGAGAAAAATGCATCACCGTCACATTCGATGTCACTATCTCAATTCCTGAACCACCACAAACAACTACAAAATAAACCACCAACTCGGAGAGGAAGAAAGCATCCACTAGCTCATAAGATTTCTAGAAAATCGCAGCAAGAGAGGGAGAGTGGAGGTGGAAAGGGAAATGGGTTAGGGATTATTTTGGAGGTTTTGTCACGTTTGGGTGGAAGGGTTGAAGAGATTATTTTGGAGTTTTGTGAGACCTGATTTGAAAATTAATTTTCAATTGACTATACTTCATTTTTGGGGGTTAGACTATAGTGGAGGGTCTAATTATTCCATAAAATAATCTTATTAATTGTACTTGCATTTTGGGAAAATTAGGCCTAGTACCCTTTTTCATGTGTTTTTTATTAATACCCTTAAACTTTAATTAAATATTTTAATGAAGTATTAATTACGTCCAATTATGACTTTTCTTATAAAAAGTGACATAATGTCACTTTTTCATAAAAAAGTAACAGAATTCATATTCTCATTTTGTCAAACACCTTACACGCATCAATGATTTAATTAATTCAAAATTTTCTTTTTCATATTTATTACCATAAAACGGGACTTGAATTGATATATTCAAAATTCCAAAAATACATACGTATGCATCTAGTTAATTGCTTCAAGAATATATCGTGTTTTTTTTAAGAAAAGTGACAAAACGTCACTTTTTCAAAGAAAAGTGGCAGAATTCACATTATTCTTTTGTCAAACACCTTACACGTATCAATGATTTAAGTAATTCAAAGCTATTTTTTTCATACGTATTGACACAATCCATTTACATTTTAAGGTTTAAACTAAACCTAATCACGAAATCCAAATAAAATTAGGGAACTAATGCGTTTTCATTTTAAAATCATTGGCTAAAAAAATCTTAAATTTCAACTTTTTGGCAACTGATTATAGCTTGCTCATGGTCATAGAAGCTGAACATTTGGACGTAAAAGAGATGTAGATTTCCTCCTCCCCTCGAACAAACTCGACAAATCAAACTCTGACGACATCGATGATATAATAATTGAACAATGAGTCAAAAACATTAAAAAAAAAAAACATGTTTTTCTTTGGTTCGAAAGCAATGAATTTGTGGATGATTTCTCGATTTTTTACAAAGTTTCGAATAATGAAAAAATTTGTGGTTGATTTCCACTTTCTCCTTCCAATTTTCTCTTCTTTTTTTTTGCCAATTTGGAGGTTGGTTTACGTTTGCCGTAATCTTCTGTGTTTGAGCGTATTTTGTACGTTGAATTTTCTTTAGTTACCACTTAATCCAAGTTTATCATATTTTTTCAAAATTGTCCCAAAATATAGGGTATTTGTGTAAATACCCTTGCTATTTATATATATTACCCACTGAAGCAGTGGCAAATACCCAAGCCCATAACTTCTTTGGGAAAAATCCATTCATCCTACTTTATCTTTACCCTATTTCAAAAATAACAAAACAACTTTCACATTTCAAAAATCAGATTTTTTGACCTATATATACACATATTTCTAAATATTTATTTATATATTTAAATATATAAAAAGATATAAATAAATATATATATATACACACACACAATTAACCCATCCCCACCTCCCCCACAGCTCCGACGATCGGTCCAGTTACTTTTCCGACGACTATTCCGGCGATCGCTCCGGTGCCGATTCCGACGATCGCTCCGGCAACTGCTCCGATTCCGACGACTGATGTCATAAATCACAGCTCAGATCACAACTCAGAATTTTATTCATAATCACGAGTTATTATTATTTTTTTAATAAGGATTACTGATTATTTTCAAATGATCACGGCACATGTAAAAAATTTTTTTTGACATGACTTAGATTAATATTTAGTCACAAATTATCGGATTTTAAGGTCACGGTTAATCCATTACGCGGTCACAAATAGTCTATTATGCGGTCCAGTAGGTCACGAAACACAACACAGATTCAAACACCGCCTCAGCTGCATAGCACCACCTCACCGTCAAACCGCCCATAAAAACAGCCTAAAAATTCTTTATACATCGAACTAAGAATGGCTGACCGTGAAGGTCGCGACAACGCAGTACACTTCCTCAATTTCCGGCGATGTCCGACGAAAGGTGGATGCTCCGATCTCTCACCTCTCACATACGCACAACACAGAACACAACACCCAAGCACACTACCACCGCACACGGCACGCACTGTACAACACATGTCCACCGTCGACCGCCACCACCTACCGTAAAATCCCCACATCCAACACTGCACAACAAGAATCACCACCACCGCACAACTCAAAACCACCACAATTACCACAATAAAACCACAAAAAAGGAGCAGAAAACATATCTCCAACACTCTTTGCTCAATTTTTGACAACCTATTTTAGATCGTCGGCTCAGATCGGCAAACTTAGTGTAGTTGCAAGCTATATTCCCGCTGGTAAAGAAAATGGGGAATTGAGGAAAGAGAGAGAAGAGAGGAGGTGGCACATGGCTACGCCTCCAATTACCGCCGATCCCCCAACTCCCCTACGCAGGGACCGGAGAAAAGTCCAGATCGCCACATGGGTGTGCCATCGACGATCGCCGAGCCTCAACTCCGCCGCGCAGGGGTGCACCTCTGACGCCGGGCCTCAAATCTGGAGTTGTGGTGTCGGGGAAGCTTGGTGTAGGGAGAGAGTGACGGGAGGAGGCGTTTGTAGAGAGAGGACGGAGAAAAGTAGAGAGAGAGAGAGAGTAATGTGAGAAGTGAGATCTAATTAGGGTTTGTAAATATATATTTTTAGTAAAAATATTTATTTTATTAAAATTTTAATTAAAATAAAATATCTGATTTTTGAATAACTAAACTTTGAATCTTATTTGTGAAATTGAATCTTGAAATATAGGCCACCACTTCTTTGCCTACTCAACGGTCATTTTACTTAGTTCACATAGAAAAGGTGGGCTTGACGAGGCCGTTTAGATTTAGAACCCATTAGGAAGCCAACAGTATTGACAATGTATCGATAGACTCATTAAAAAGGTTCAATAAAAATGGCCCAAATTCTTTCCAAGTCTAAAGCCATAAACAGTTATGGCCTCAACTTTATATGGGCCTCTCAAAATACAGCTGAAGGGTTACAGAAGTGGTAATCTTTCTTCACCCAACAAAAATGGATATTGCACTAAAGGTCGAATTAGCTCGGAGAAGAAGTGTACCATCTTATGCTACTGGGAGTTTAGGTTTTTTTTTTTTTTAATTGAATTCTACGAAGACCATTTGGTCAGTTTTTTGTACATTCTCCGTTTTTCATGAATCGCTCTATTATATTTTCAATTGATACGGCATCACGTGTCGTCGACCATACCCAATCAGTGTGGGCGTGTTGGCTGCTAAAATATACGGTTAATTTGGCTGATATGTCCAACAAAATTAATCAAATAAACAATAAAATATCAAATTATAACTTGCTAAACGAGTTAATTCACTAATTTTAACTCGTGATGTTGTACAATAGTCGATATTTTGCTTGATACTTTTAGTAGGCTCTTGTTTGGTACCGATTAAAATTAAAATTTTTAATTTAAGTCAAAGTTAACAAATCATTTCAACCACGTATTTTATGGGTCACATAACTTTCAACTATACATTTCATTAACTTGATAACTTCCATCAAAATCTATTAAAAATCTGATTTTAATCCCATCAAATAGGGCCTAAGGCCTTAGTTTTGAAACTCTTAGGCCATGTTTGATACGCTAAATTTTTCAGAGAATTAGGAAAATATTTTCCACTTTCCACTTTTTTTGCTGTTTGATAGACGAAATTTTCCACGGAAAATATTTTCCTTCTTTCCTCCACACGTGTGCATTTTCCGGCTTTTTGACGAAAAATTTTTCCCACCGCGGGAAAAAAATTTCCATGCTGGCTGGAAAAAGAAATCTTTTTTTTTTTTTTTTTTGGTAATGGAAACAAATGTTATAACCAATGGTAAAATTTTTTTTCACTTTAATGGATAATTTCGATGTAAAACTAAATCAAACGAACACTAAACTTTGATTAAAAAAATAATTTTTTAGGAAATAAATTTTTTTTCCTTTTTTTTTTTACTTTTTGCTAATGGAAACAAATTTTATAACTAATTGTGGAAAAAATTAGCACTCTAACAAACACTTTCCATGTAAAACAAAGCCAAACGAATAGAAAATTTAAAAATTTTCCGGGTGGAAAATTATATCAATCAAACACACTTGAAATCATTTTTCCTGCAAAACATTTTCTAGGCAAATCTTTTCCCTGTAAAATATTTTCTTTCCACCCATTTTGCACTCTTGCAATCAAACACATCATTAGATTCAATCTACAAATTTAGTACAACTAATTGACACTTGATCAAAAATAGTATTATTACAATCTTGGGCCAATATAAATAACACATATATAATCCGAATTCTAAATAAGTAACCGTGACTTACATGTTAGCCCATAAATTAATCAAAATCAATATTTTGCCTTAAGCATGGACTGCAATGCACATTTTTTAAAAAATTGGGACCTTCGATACATATTTTCCATGTTTTAATTAATTGAAGTTTAAAAGACCATTTTATCCTTTCTAAAATTGGTCAAATGCTTGACTTTTGCTAACTAACTGATTTTTGGGCCAAACCAATCTAGAAAGTCCTTTTATCACACATTTTGGAAAGGCTTGAAACGTATCTATTACGATTTAAAAGTTTGGGACCTATCTACATTATTTTGAAAGGTTTGAAACCTTCGCTACAAATTTTCTGCAATTTATGATTCCACTCACACTTCTCACTCATGTTTACACGCTTTTTCTCAAGTCATACCAAACAAGCATGGCTTGCGTGAGACCCGGATCTAGAAATTTGGGCCGGAAAAAAAGCTGCGAATTTACCTATTTATAAATATGATCAATAATTATTAGTCAACTTCGAGAAAAAATAGGTTGGACCCCCAAAAATCTAATTATGCCCTCTTTCATAATGTCCTTGGAAATTCTCGAATTGTAGTCTAATATATTAGTCGACAACCACTTTATTATCATGTACACCAAAAGTCGTTTTTACTTTTGATCAGTAGATTGTGAGATATTTTTTTAATTATTTCGATTTTGAGATCTTTAATCGTCTCACCTATCGTATGTATTTTGTAAAGAATTTCAATTTGAACAAAGAATGATGTGTTTTGCACAATGCCATTGGGTTCAATATTTAAGTTGGATGGTCAAGTCTTGTTGTTTCTTTCATGGTCTCCATTTTTTATTTTTGTTAATTTCGACTAAATGAACGTGGGATTAGTTGGAGTACTGCCAAATGTAGATACGGACAACTTCATACCTTCAAGCATTACAGATTGATTTTTTTTTTTTTTAATAAGCAACCGAAATACTTTATTGCTTGAAAGGGAAAATTTGTGACTAACTAATTTTTTTGTCTCCAATTTACCTTCACAATAGTACTCTGCATCTTTTCACGTGCTTTTTTTTTTTTTTGGGTAACCCAATTGGACACAAATTGTCAACTTGCAATGACTAGTGTAGCCACGTTAAAGATCGAAAATTTAAATATTTGATAATGAAAAATTAAAGATTAGACCAACATCAGAGAGTCAGGATCTCTATTGCAATTAGGGGTGTCCAAAAGTCCCGAATCGAACCGAACCGGACCGAACCGAACCCGAACCCGAACCCGAACCGAACCGAGCGGTTCTTCATAAATTAAATACCCGAACGGGTACCCGAATCGAGAACCGATGGGTTTGGGTCGGGTCTCGGATCTAGACCAAGAACCGAAAAACCGAATAAGAACCGAAACTAAATAATTTTTTTATTTTTTATATTGAATTAATTAAATTATTTTATTTTTTTCCATACAAATTAGCAAATTAATTAAATAAATCAGATTATTTCATAATTTTTATTTTAAAGCACAAATCATTTTAAAAATCCATTAGCCCATTTTAATTTGAAACAAATGAATATACTTTATATAGTTTTGTTGTAATATTAATATCTATTTTTTGGTATTTGTATGCATTGAATTAATCTTATTGGACGGCTAGTTATTTATATGTTTTTGAATTGGGCTACGTTAATTTGTAAAAGTTACGAATGAAATGTCATTAGTTGTATTTATGTAGTATTGCTGTAAATATTAAAAAAATTAATTATGGTATGGAACCGAACGGAACGGAACCGACCCGACCCGAACCGAACCGAACGGAACCGAACCCGAACGGGTCCATAATTATATTTGGACCCGACGGGTCCATTTATTAAATACCCGAAAGTTTTGGGTCGGTTCGGGTCTCTTCAGAACCGAACCGAACCGACCCACGGACAGCCCTAATTGCAATTTTTCCTTCAGGATCTCTACTGCAATTTTTCCTTCTTGAATATATATATTAAAAATGGCCAAGCTCTTAGAGTTGGTGATTGAGGCCTGCATAATGTGCATCTAACTAAAAATCATAAATTTTTGGTGGGTTGAATAAAAGAATAAATGAAATATACCATTGGAATACTTTTGATAATATAGTCCCATTAGTGGGCTAATTAGTAAATTACTTAGGGTGCGTTTGATTGTAAGGGTAAAAAAAGGGTGGAAAGAAAATGATTTTCAGGGAAAATAATTGCCCAGAAAAATATTTTGTAGGGAATTGTTAATTAAGTGTGTTTGATTGGTATAATTTTTCACCAAAATTTTTTTAAATTTTCTATTCGTTTGGCTTTATTTTATATGAAAATTATCTATTAAAGTGATAATTTTTTCCACACGTGGTTATAAAATTTGTTTCAATTACCAAAATGTTTAAAAAAAATGTTTCATAAAAAATTATTTTTTTCATCAAAGTTTAGTGTTCGTTTGACTTTTGTTTGCTTCAAAGTGAATTTTTTTTTACACTTGGTTATGAAATTTGGTTCCAATGCTTAGAAAAAAAAGTCAAAAAATAAAAAAGCCAGCAACTGGTGTTGGGGCACGTGAGGCGGCTGGGTGGAAAACAAATGGGAGGGAAAAAGCAAATGGGAGGGAAAAAGTGGCCCATCAAACAACCCAAATGCAAGGAAAAAAAATTTATTTTCGAACTTTCAAAGAAAATTTGGCATATGCAACACAGCCATTTGAATTAAATATTCACAGATATTTCTCCATTTCTGCAGGCTTGCCGTTTTCTCCCTACAGACAAAACGATGCACTCCAATCAAACACACACAGACGCGCACCAACTCAACTAATTCTGTACCTCCACCACCACTCTCCTCCCTCCACCTCCAATCCTCTGCCGCCTTCCAGTCATTCACCATCAACCCAACTATCTAAGGACAAGGACCTATCAGTAATTTATCCTTTTGGACCCAAAAATTTAATCATTACCGTTTACAAGGGAGCCATTGCAATTGCATCCAGGATTTTCGGATCCACCATTGAGCTTGTTCAAACATGGAAGAAGAACAACCAAATCATTCTATTCAAGAAACTTACAACCTCACCAATGGAGGCAATCGAAACATCATTTTCGGAAAATATGAGATGGGAAGGGTTCTAGGACAAGGCACTTTTGCCAAAGTCTACTATGGGAAAAACCTTCAATCCTCCGAAAGTGTAGCGATTAAGGTTATAAACAAAGATCAGGTGAAGAAAGAAGGCATGATGGAACAAATCGAGCGTGAAATCTCTGTTATGCGATTGGTTCGACACCCCAACGTTGTCGAAATCAAAGAAGTGATGGCCACTAAGCAGAAGATCTTCTTTGTAATGGAATATGTAAAAGGGGGAGAACTTTTTGCCAAAGTTGCGACAGGGAAACTGAAAGAAGATTTGGCCAAGAAATATTTTCAGCAGTTAATTAGCGCGGTGGATTATTGCCATAGCCGCGGCGTTAGCCACCGTGATTTAAAGCCGGAAAATCTGCTTTTGGATGAAAATGAGAATTTGAAGGTGTCGGATTTTGGGTTGTCGGCCTTGCCTGAGCAGATGAGAAACGACGGACTTTTGCACACTCGTTGTGGGACTCCCGCATATGTGGCGCCGGAAGTTCTGCGGAAAAAAGGGTACGGTAACTATCTTAAAAGTTTATACTGCTAAATCAGGATAACATAAATTTACAACCTTTTTGGTTCCATTTTATTAAGAGAATACATTTTAAAATAGTAAAAAGTTGGAGAATGTGTGATTAAAAAAGAAAAAAAAATTGTTTGCTTGTAAAATTAGTTTATGGGAGAATTTGTAGTTAAAAATTATTATCGAAAAAATAAATTTTGAGAATAACGGGAGGTTTGGTCTTTTCAAGATGCCCACCTATGTGCAGCAGAATTTATTCAAACGTTTGTTCAAACATTTATCGACTTATTTAAAAGCTTAAGCATTCGAGGAATTACTTTTATTTTGTTTAAGTTTGACCTTCAACAGTTATGAAGGAGCAAAAGCTGACATTTGGTCATGTGGGGTGATTTTATACGTCTTATTGGCTGGATTTCTTCCATTTCAAGATGAAAATATGATGAGAATGTATAGAAAAATTTTCAAGGCAGAATTTGAGTTTCCACCCTGGTTTTCACATGAATCGAAGAGGTTAATTTCAAGACTTTTGGTGGCTGATCCTGAAAAACGAATTACAATTCCAGCAATTATGAGAGTCCCTTGGTTCTACAAAGGGTTCACTAGGTCGATTTCTTTTTCAATTCAAGAAACAGTTCAAGAAAATGTTGATGCTTCAGAGAGTAAAGAACCAGATTTGTTAAGATCAAAATCATCCCCTCCTTTCTATAATGCATTTGAATTTATATCATCGATGTCTTCGGGATTTGATTTGTCGAGTTTGTTCGAGGGAAGGAGGAAATCACGATCTCTTTTTACGTCGAAATTTTCATCTTCTATGATTATGAGCAAGCTAGAATCAGTTGCCAAGAAGTTGAATTTTAATGTTTTGTTAGCCAAGGATTTTAAGATGAAAATGCAAGGGGTTTCCGAGGGACGAAAAGGGAAGTTGTCAGTGACAGCAGAGGTGTTCGAGGTGGCACCGGAGGTGGCGGTGGTGAAGTTCTCCAAGTTCGCCGGTGACACACTTGAGTACCAAAAGTTTTGTGAGGAGGATGTGAGGCCTGCCCTTAAAGACATCGTTTGGAGTTGGCAAGGGGAAAGTTGTATCTGCCTAGACTAATCGTCTTGCTTTGGACATGTGTGGTACGCAGTATTAAATTATAGTATGAACAAAATTGTAACTTCTTTTTCTTATTTAATATTGTCAAGTACTGTTCAGTTCGCTTGCCAAACATGCCATTGATGGGTTCATGTGATACTTAACCATTTCCTTTACCCCAGTTTTAGCCAATTTTGTATGAACCTGCTGTAATGCATGGGTTTGCTGATTTTACCTTTTGTGCATACTAAATTTCCTATTTCCATACCGTCTGTGATTTGCGACGACTTAAATAATGGATAGGAACCAAATTTGGGGTTAAATAATTTGAATTCTACAGGGAAAATTCCGAGGAATGTTTGTTAATGGTTAATGTCAGTTTAGGCATCTTATCTAACACTTGTGGTTGGCGGGGAGTTGGGCAATGGTAGTTAAGGAAGGTTGTAGTTGCAATACAATATGGTCTAGAGGCTCAAATGTCAGCATCGATTGCTAGCTTGTAAGTTACCATACTATTTGGAAAATCTAAAAATCCAGTTTGATTCTTTTCTTGGCATTTGCAAATGATGGTAAGGTCTATGGTGCCAAACTTTTATCTTAGTACCTACTACATTGATAAAATATTTTTGAGTGCATGTTTAGTAAACATGTCAATGTAATTGAACACGTGGACGTAGAAGGGGGCTGTCATTATGCAAGCAACAATCCAAAATGTGAGTCGTTCTATTAATTAAGCGTAAGCCCTGTGTGATTATTAATTACACCTCGTAAAATTTATTTTATGTGAGAGGCACTCGATGTTTTAACTTACCGATTAGATGAAATTTGTTAGTAGTTACGAAATAATATGAAAGTTAATAGTTAGAGACCCAATTTTAAAGTATTAATTTTCCAAATAATATTTACCCCAAATGGAAATGCTAGCAACCGGTAAAACGGATTTTGTCAACCCTAAATTGGTTATTTTGTTTATTTTTTTCCAAGGGAGTCCTAACAAGTAAACTAATTTCATCTATAATTTGTTCAACTTCAAATTAAAATAATGGCAAGTGCCTCATAAGATAGTATTACATAACTAAAATAATTATATATTTTGTTGACCTCAAAAATGTCCAGGACCTCGATGTCAAAAGCTTCTGCCAACTTGTATGTTACCTGCACAAGCCAAGAAAAGGGCATACCCGGACAAAAACCGTTAGCACCAAGATCACAAGCCAAGAAAAGGGAGGCAGTTGATTGTTGGCACTCTGACGATCAAGTCAACTGACAATACGAAGTAATATGGGAATGTAGGAGAGACAAGTATGGAAAGATTTGACTAGAGTTCAGAGAAAATCATAGTATGCTTTTACTTTTACCTGCGTCTTAGTATTTATGAAATGATTCCTTGTGGAACATGCCTAAGTGTATATTTGTCGAAGCATGTATCTAAACTATCGCCAATTCAGATGAATGCTTCAACATAGGTGTTCGGTTGAACAATGTATGTTTGTCCAGTGATGCCGTACGAAAACTAGAGGATGAAAATAATGACGAAGGAGGAGACAGATGTGGCCAGCCTTCGCTTACACATGTGCCTACGTAGCACCTTAGCCATATTTGGGGTATAACATATTGTACAGTCAATTCTATTTAATATCGTGTACTGAAATGTCCTTGAATTTTTAGATGGATTCAGTCATAAATAGAAAATTTAATCTATTTTTAAAGAATATTTTAACAGAAAAGAGAGAGTTAAATTTGAACGTCTACTCACTTTCTTAAAGTTTAATACAGATAGTAATTAAGTTTCAAAATTAATATTTCATCAAATTTCAAATCAAAATTTAAAAAGCTACCAATCCAAGCTACCCAAGTTTAAAGTCTCAAGGGACCTTTTTGAGTGAACAAGATTATTACGGAACAATCAAACCCATGCATGGTGGGTCCAAAGCCTCCACCTCCGTCTAGGTACAACAATACAAAGCGTAACACTTGGCAAGTTCAGAGTACGCCACAACTCACACTGTCACACACTTACACCTCGCACTGCCTGATTGGGGTCCTGACAAATCAACAATAGTAATTGAAGTTTGGTTGAAACCATAAATAACAAAAAATCATTTTAAATTTTGTTTGTGCCAATACGGTTATATGGGATCCATTTAATCATCTATGCAAATGATTAATCTCTATCATTATGGATCGAATCAGACAATAAATCTTAACTAGTCTTATAGTCATTTATTTATTAAAAATATGTAGCATCATTCTTTTGATTGAATCGAGCATCAACGTGTGATTTGACACTTTGAAGATAAAAATTAACGAAGAAAAATAATTCATAGCTAGTAACAAAAGCTTTTAAACGAAATGATCGTGGCCTAATTATTATCTGAGTTGAGCAACCTTGAATTCACCACGATAGTCCAATTTTAGTAAGGTCGGAGTTAACAACAGTACTTTCTGTCATATCGTTTCAAAAGAAGTTTTATCATTGTTCTGATCATTGTGAAATAATCGTCTTAACTCATTCACAAATATTTATTTTTAATTTCAAAAATTTCTTATTAATTTTCATTAATAAATTATTGAGTACAAAGGATTTTTTTTTATTAGATGCTTCGTGAATTATTTAATCAAATTGCATGTCAAGTGAAAATATATTTTTAACATCTCATAAACTAATTATACGGAGAGACAAAAAACTCATTCTTACCCCCCAAACTGTCAATAATCTGGCTAAATGGCAATTAATACATAGGGTTGCATAGTCCTCGTTCACTCATTTAACTTTTGTCTCTCAATCGAATGATTTAAAAAAAAAGTAGGTCAAATAGGGCTTATTGCTATTGATTCAATGGCCTATGCCAACTTGTAGGTAAAGAACCCTTGGTCTAGAATCCTCTCCATTTTTACCAATTACTTATGTTGCACGAATACTGCTATTAGATAAGTGTGTCTGATAAATATCTTGTCAAAATTGACTTGATACTCTTCGAACATGTAAGGATTTGTATCGATTTTGATGCCAACAAATAGTGTATCGAATTTTGTTGAATCTATGGTCGTTTCTATTGAAAATTTGCACTTAGACATCATTCACAATTTATTATAATCCTTGAATCATAATTCATTCATGCACATGTGTCTCGATGCATGAAGTGGTGAGATCACGCCGGTTGGACTACAAAATTAGTTGACCTAGAAATGGAGTTTACACCACTGCTTCATTATCATTATTGTTAGGTTTATATTTTGTATTGACGATTCTATGAACAAATTGACCAACTTGAACATTTATAAAAGTTTAGGGACTAAATTGTAAAGTTTCATAGTTGGTAGATTAGGATTAGGGTTTTGTGTTATGTGTTTGGAACAAGAAGAATTCATACCGAATTTTCGCTAGTTGCTAACCGGAGTGTTGCTCGAGCGACTGAATCAGAACCTACTTCGTTCGATTCTTGCCCCACTGTCGCTCAAGCGAAGAGGCAGAGAATGCCTCTTCGCTCGAGCGATGTATTTAATTGGAAAACCTAATTTTCATTTTCCGAGATTTTTAGTCGGTCTATACAACCTAATTCGTCCAACCTATATATTGAAGGCGCCGTATTTTCTGAGAGATGGATTGAACAACACATTAATCGTCTTAACTCATTCACAAATATTTATTTTTTATTTCTAAAATTTCTTATTAATTTTTATTGACATTATTGAGTACAAAGGATTTTTTTTATTAGATGATTCGTGAATTATTTAATCAAATTGCATGTCAAGCGAAAATATATTTTTAACATCTCAGAAACTAATTATACGGAGAGACAAAAAACTCATTCTTACCCCCCAAGCTTTCAATAATTTGGCTAAAGGGCAATTAATACATAGGATTGCATGGTTCTCATTCACTCATTTAACTTTCGTCTCTCAATCGAAAGGTTTCAAAGGGTCAAATAGGGCTTATTGCTATTGATTCAATGGCCTATGCCAACTTGTAGGTAGAGAACCCTTGGTCGAGAATCCTCTCCATTTTTACCAATTACTTATGTTGCACGAATACGGCTATTAGATAAGTGTTCGTGTTTGATAAATGTCTTGTCAAAATTGACTCGATACTCTTCGAACATGTAAGGATTTGATGCCAACGAATAGTGTATCGAATTTTGTTGAATCTATGGCCGTTTCCATTGAAAATTTGCACTTGAGACATCATTCACAATTTATTACAATCTTTGAATCATAATTCATTCACGCACACGTGTCTCGATGCATGAAGTGGTGAGATCATGCCGGTTGGACTACAAAATTAGTTGACCTAAAAATTGGAGTTTTACACCACCGCTTCATTATTAACAACAATATATAATAATTTTGACCTGAATTTCGTTGTATAATGTAATAAAACTATATTCTTTAAATTAAGAATTCAATTGGTAGGTCAGATCTATGAAATAAAAATGTCTAGTAACGTTGTAAAAATTATCTATTCCCTTATAACCTATTTGGCAAGAAACATATTGATGTTAGAACATAAAGAAAATTAAAATATATTCAAAAATAGAAACCCTAATTTTATATCATCAAGAACAATACAATTACAATAAAGAAATAGATACATGAAAACACACAAGATTTACAGTGGTTCGTTTCAATGTGATACTATATCCTCGTCCGTCGTTATAATAATTCATTATGATAAAAAGAAATTTACAAGAACAAATTTGCATACCTTATTTTCTCTGACCACTCTCTCTATCTCTTTTGATGATGATATAAAATTCTAATGATATCTTCCTTTTTAGAATATTTACAAGAGAATCTCTATTTTTAAATAGTATATTCTATCATTTGGAGAGTATCTATAAATTGAGAGAGTTAAAGTTTTGAATTATTCCAACAAATTCTTTATATTTAACACTTAATTTTACTACTCCAAAAAAATATTTATTATTTTTGTTTATCTTTTATTTTAATTAGCCTTTCTTTAGATTATTTTATTATTTTTCTACATTGAATTTGAAACACTATGAATGTATTTAATTATAAACAGTGGATATCTCTAAATTAAAATGTTAATTTAAAGAGTATCTTGAAACATGATTTTAAATCTTGACTCTTTAAAATATAGAGCATCTCGTGTTTAAAAAGTCTCTTGGAGATACTCTTATAAAACAAATTAGGACAAAATCGAAATTACAAGTATGAAATCAATTCCTAAGATTTAAGATTTTGATGGACTTCGCTTACACATGTGCCTACGTGGCGGCACCTTAGCCATATCTGGGGTGTAACATATTGTACCGTCAATTTTATTTAATATTGTGTACTAAAACGTCCTTGAATTCTTAGATGGATTCAATCATATATAGAAAATTGGGTTAATTTCACAAATGGTCACTGAAGTTACTTGAAAATTTCAAAACTGTCATTGAAGTTTCAAAGTTTTAGAAATAGTCACTGAAGTTTGAAATTTCTTTCAAAACAGTCACTGAATTTTTAGATTTTTTGGCCAAGTTTGAGACACATTTTCGGCAACTTCCGACCACCGAACTCGCCGATTTAGGATACCGTTGGAAAGCCCACAATGTCCTCTTCAATTAACACCAAAAATCTCCCCAAAACTCCAAGTGATTCGGCCGGAATAAAGCCACGAAGTCGGCAACCGAAAATTGTGAAAATTTGCCCAAATTTTCAGATTTTTTGGGTAAGTTTGAGACACTTTTTCGGCAACTTCCGACCATCAAAACCTTCGATTTCGGATACCGTTGGAAAGCCCGCAATGTCCTCTTCAATTATCATAAAAAAATCTCCTCAAAACTCCAAGTGATTTGGCCGGAATAAATCCATGAAGTCGCTAACCAAACTGGGCAAATTTTCGAACTTTTTTGGTAATTGAATTCGTGGGTTTATTCCGACCGAATACCTTGGAATTATGGGGAGATTTTTGGTGATAATTGAAGAGGACATTGTGGGCTTTCCAACGGTATCCGAAATCGAAGGTTTTGGTGTCAGAAGTTGCCGAAATATTGCCTCAAACTTGCCCAAAAAATCTGAAAATCTGGGCAGATTTTCACAATTTTCGGTTGCCGACTTCGTGAGTTTATTCCGGCGTGGTAATTGAAGAGGACATCTTGGGCTTTCCAACGGTATTCGAAATCGACGGTTTGGTGGTAGGAAGTTGTCGAAAAATTACCTCAAACTTGCCCAAAAAATCTGAAAATTCAGTGATCGTTTTGAAATTTTCAAGTAATTTCAGCGACCATTTGTGAAATTAACCAATAGAAAATTTAATCTATTTTCAAAGAATAATTTAACAAAAAAAAAAGGTTAAATTTGAAGGTCTACACACTTTCTTGAAGTTTAATACAGATAGTACTTAAGTTTCAAAATTAATATTTCATCAAAATTCAAATCAAAATTTAAAAAGCTACCAATTTTAAACTACCCAAGTTTAAAGTCTCAAGGAACCTTTTTGAGTGAACAAGATTACTACGGAACAATCAAATCTATCATGGTGGGTCCAAAGCCTCCACCTCCGCCTAGGTACAACAATACAAAGCGTAACACTTGGCAAGTTCAGCGTGCGCCACAACTCACACTGTCACTCACTTACACCTCACACTGCATGATTGGGGTCCTGGCAAATCAACAATAGTAATTGAAGTTTGATTGAAACCATAAATAACAAAAAATCAATTTTTGTTGTAAAATAATGAGATAATTATTGATGATTATTTAAGTCGAGGATTGCAAAAATGTCCAAAAGTTGTTCAATGTCCATTTTGCAATTATTTGGACGAAAATACCCATGTTAGAAATTTCTAATTCCACACTAGAATTCAAATTTTTGCATATCATTAAAAATTGTGTTGGCCAATAAAATGTGGACACAAAACCCATACTACTTGACTACTTGTTTCCAAAAGTACAAATGTCAATCCACATTACATGCATGGGTCGGGTCGGATCGGTTTGAAATGAAAAATGGATCGATTTAAAAATTATAATGGGTTGGATTAAAATAGATTCAAAAATGTGGGTCGGACCGATTCATGAATCAAACCCGTATCAAAACGTAAAACCCTACCCCTATTTTTCATTTTTGCATCCAAACATCAAAACTCCTCTCTTTGAGCTTCGAAATGTTGCCTCTTACGCAGTCTTCTCTCCGACGATTTAGCGGCCACCTTCCTTCGTGTGAACTTTTTTCTCCAACGAAAATTGGAAATTACTATGTTCATTTCATTTTGTGGGTTCATTTACATCTCAGTTGAGTGGCATAAAGATCTGAATAATCCAATCTCAGAAACTTCGACACCCAATATCCGTTCCTTCCAAACATTTTGTTCAACGAAGTGGTCGTAAGTTACCTTCCCCTCACATTTTCTATATGTGTTACCGAACTTCTGTGTTAGATAATGATATTTGGAAAGATTTATTTATTTATTTATTATTGTGATATATTATGCTTTTTACTTTCTGACCTTTCTTGTTTAGCTATGTGTATGGAGAGAGAAAAATTCTTTGGTAGAATAAAATTAGTGCTTGCATATATGCATATAATATAGGTAGCTGTGTCTACATGTAGATGCAAATGAAACGTGTAATTTCATTATGTCAAATAGGATTCCTTTAGAAGCCATTTTCTCTTTTGGGTTTTAATTAAGTGTTCTATCCAGTTTGGTGCCATTTGAATCAGATTTTATTTTCTAAAAAATTAGTTTTATACAACTTATATTTGATTGTCTCTATGTGTTTAATATTTGATATTATTTCAGTAAGGGATTTCATTTGTTTGTATTTTGTACTGAAGTCTTTTGCCATTTTGTCTCTTGATCTTTTTGATTGAACTTGCTGGTAGCATCTTTAATTGTTTGAATGTTGATATGCTATGGATTCGAGATTACTTTGCTTATATTTAGCTTACTTATTGGGTTTTCTTTAATTTATTTCTACTCTAACTTAATGTTATGACATTAGAGCACAATTTTTATGAACACTTGTATGTGATGTATACTTTAGCAATATGCTTCCAATTTGGTCTAATTTTATTCACGATAACATTGTTTAGTTTTTGATTTTCCATCTTGTAATTTGTATAATGGGCAAATTTCTGCTAGTTTTTGGTAAATTAGGCCTCTAACATTGAACTATTTTGGAGATGATGTTATATGGTGAAGTTCAGCTCATATTAAAGATTTCTAACAGGGTATAAGGTTTTGTTATAAATAGGATGTTGTATCATGTGTCCATCAAATTTATAAATGAGTTTGAAGGTAGTTCCAATTTGAATTTATTGTTTTATTTTCAATCTATACACTATGGTTAATGGGTTTTTATATGATGTGATCAAGCATTTTGAATGATTAATTGGTTTTTTTTTTTACTTTTCTTAGGTTATTTCATTTTGTTTGTATGTTCTAATAGTATTTCTTTTATGTGTGTCTTTATCATTTGTCAATGACTCGTCACACCAACACAAAATTCCGAAGGAAGAACGTGTTCCGGCCCATATCTCACAAGTTAGCAACATCAAATACATAACAATTGTCATCAATAAATTTGATGAACAACAAAAGAGTATTTTTTTAGGAGAGTTGTATAGGACATGTTGCGAAGTTACCAGAGCTCAAACTATCCAATCAATTAGTTCATGAAATGATAAATAGATCGGTGGTTTACCGAAAATGTTTCGAGGCTTGGTTCAAGGTGAACCAAAGGTTTGCACAATTTGGACTGCAGGAGTTTGCATTGGTCACCAGCCTGAAGTGCAGTCCAGTGCCTATAGGTACTAAAGTCGACAAAATCCTAGAAAAAACCCGGCTATGGAACAAAATCTTCACTAATAGAAACCGGGTAACTTGTAGCGACATGAAGAAAGTTTTCTTGAAATATGCCAACCGGAACGATCGTTACAAGCTTGGGTTGGCACTCATTATTGAAGGGGTATTCAATTCAAGAGACCGAAATGTAGGGATACATCCTGATACTCTCTCCATCATTGACAACTTGGATTTCTTCAACGCCTACCCAGGGGGGACAGTATGTTTTCAACTTTTTATGAAATCACTGCTACGTGGATGGGAAAGAAAGGTAGACTTGGTAAAAGTTAACGATAATGACAAGATGACTTACACGTTATACGGATTCCCTCTTGCCTTTCAGGTATACATGTGTCTGTATTCATTTTATTTCTTTTTCATTGCACGTTGTTACATTCCTCCATATACAATTGATCATTGTAATAAATGTCATGCAGTTGTGAGTGTATGAGGCAACCCTGGAGTTGGGAGCGCGATTCTCAACTAAGATTGGTGATGATGTTCCGAGGATGTTGCGGTGGTCTAGCATAAAAACACCTCACTCAAGAACATATTCAAATTTCTTTAAGAAGACACATGTGAGCAATTTACACATCCTCAAATCATTTTGAAATTATTGTTATCCATAAAGCATGCCAAGAATGTGTATGGTTGAAGAATATGACTTATCATATCCAAGTATCATGCGGATTAATTTCAACAAAAGATAGTCTAACAATTTTGTATGAAGATAATGTTGTTTGCATTGCACAACTCAAAGAATATTATATCAAAGAAGTCATGACGAAATATATTTCTCCAAAATTCTTCCATACATACGAGCTTCAGAAAAATGGACATCAATATTCAACAAATTCGTTCAAGTGACAATGTAACTGGTTTATTTACAAAAGCACTGACAACATCTACTTTCAAGAAATTGGTTCACAAGATTGGAATGCGTAAACTCAAAGATTTTTAGTGATCAAAATTATGGGGAGTAGCTGTACTATTTTTCTTTCGCTTAGATTTTATCCTACTGGATTTTCCTAACAAGATTTTAATAGGACATCATTCATTTTTAATACTCCAAAATAACTTTACTCCTTTTCCTTCATTAGATTTTTTTGTCCCATTGAGTGTTTATCAAATAAGGTTTTAACGAGACAATTATTGTACAAGTAATCATCAGAGGGGGAGTGTTGTAAAATAATGAGATAATTATTCATTATTATTTAGTATTATCATAATATATAGATAAGTCCTATCTAGTTCAGATAGTCTATTTCATTCAAATTGTAATTCTTATTTTAGACCCTATAAATACCGATCTTGATTCTCAATAAAATACACACTTGAGTTTAACTCTTATATTTTCTTCTCTTCTTGTTCTATTAATTTTATTACATTTTGAATTTTATTGTACCAATACGGTTATATGGGATCCATTTATTCATCTATGCAAATGATTAATCTCTATCATCATGCATCAAATCAAACAATAAATCTTAATTAGTCTTGTCCTCATTTATTTATTATAAACATGTAGCATCATACTTTTGATTGAATCGAGCTTACATACATGTGATTTGACACTTTGAAGATAAAAATTAGAATAATGCCCAAGCGTACAGAAAAATGTTTCATCGGAGCCTGTACAAGGGACGGGCCCCACATGTATTTTGAAAAAATGGGGATCTCACCTGTGTCTTGTCTCGCAGGGACCTCACACCAAGCAAGATTCTAAAAATTAATGAAGACAAATAGTTCACCCCTAGTAACACATGCTTTTAAACGAAATGATCAATGCCTAATTATTATCTAAGTTGAGCTTACCTTGGAAGTCACCGCAATAGTACAATTTTGTCATAAGTAGGTTGAGTTAACAATAGTACTTCCTACCGCATCATTTTTTTTAAAGTTTCATCATTATTCAGACCATTGTGAAAATTGAAATATCATCCTAACTCTTTCACAAATATTTGTTTTTTATTTCAAAAATTTCTTATCAATTTTTATTAATAAATTATTCACTACAAAAGGATTTTTTATTAGATGATTCATGAATTATTTAATCAAATTGCATGTCAAGCGAAAATGTATTTTTAACATCTCAGAAACTAATTATTGAGAGACAGAGAGAGAAAAAACCCATTCTTACCACAAGCTTCAATAATATGGCTAAATGGATAGGATTGCACAATTCTCATTTGCTCCTCTAACTTTTGTCTCTCAATCAGAAGGATTCAAAACAGACAGAAAAATGGGTCAAATGGGTCTTATTGCTATTGATTTAATGGCTTATGCTAACCCTTGGTCGAGAATTCTCTCAACTTTACAAACTACCTATGTTGCACGAACACTGTTATTAGAATAACGTGTTCGTGTCTGACAAATATATTGTCAAAATTGACTTGACACTCTTTTGAACATTTAAGGATTTGTATCCATTTTGATGCCAACAAATAGTGTATCGAATTTTGTTGAATCTATGGCCATTTCCATTGAAAATTTGCACTTGACGTCATTCACAAATTATTATAATCTTTGAATCATAATTCATTCATGCACACATGTATGATGTATCGATGCATGAAGTGGTGAGATCACGCCGGCCGGTAGGACTACAAAATTTGTTGACCTAGAAATGGAGTTTACGCCACTGCTTCATTTTTAACAACAATGAATAATACTTTTGACCTGTATTTCGTTGTATTATTTAATAAAACTATATTCTTTAAATTAAGAATTCAATTGGTAGGTCACATTCTACGTTATTGTCTGAATTAGTAAATAAAAATGTCTAGTAACGTAGTAAAAATTATCTATTCCCTTATAACCTATTTGGCGAGAAACATATTGATGTTAGAACATAAAGAAAATTAAAATATATTAAAAAATATAAACCCTAATTTCATATCATCAAGAACAATAGAATCACAATAAAGAAATAGATACATGAAAACACACAACATTTACAGTGGTTCGTTTAAATGTGAGACTATGTCCTCATCTGTCGTTATAATAATTCACTATGATAAAAAGAAGTTTTCAAGAACAAATTTGCACACCCTATTTTCTCTAACCCCTCTCTCTATCTCTTTTGATGATGATATAAAATTCTAATGACGTCTCCATCTTTATAAAACAAATTAGGATAAAATCGAAATTACAAGTATGAAATTAATTCCTAAGATTTAAGATTTAGATGGGCTTCGCACTTCGACAATAATTAGCTTTCACAAATTAACAAAATATTCTTTGTTAAATTACTCTATTATAGCATGTCATGTCCAATATTTATGTACACAAACGACACACTTAGCCCTTGTTTGGTTCTCACTATTTTCAGAATATATTTTTCTCTATTTTATTTTCAACCACGCATTTTTCAATAAAATAATATTACACGTAAACTCAACAATTTTTCTTAATTTTTTAACCGTACATTCTCCACCAAAATAATATTCCGAATTGCATTATTTCCCAAGAAAGTGTTGCTCAAACATGCAATTAACATATTTGTTTCATATCTTTGGCTGATATATTAAGGTAGTTGGCGTTTGGCACCTGGTCTGGGCAACTTGGATGGTTTAGAGATCAAGTTTCTTGTGGTCTGGAAATATTTTAAATTCAATCGGTCTCATCTAAATTATTGCCACATAAATCAGCTGAATAAGATAAAATTGGCTCAGCAAGGGAATAATCTTGAATCAATAATGCACTTGTCTGTTTTCCTACTGATTTAAGCCATTTTCACGAGTATGAGTAGTTGATGTCTGGAATATTTGTGGGCATTTAGTTTTCTTTTCTCTTCTCGAGCCATCTGGATCGTATCAAGTGAAATACATGTGGGTGACGAAAGTTGATGTGAAAATAGATATTGATAGGTTTCGGCTTTTCCTATAATAAATTTAATTCAGATAAAGGCCAAAAATTATTGTAGAATAGGTACTTTTTTTAATAATTATGCAATAAGAAGTTATGAAAATAATGTAAATCATACATAAATAAGCCAGAAAAATAAAATATTTTCTGCAATATTGTGTTACAAACAAATTTTTCTATTACTTATTTTAATTTTTTTTATATAAAAATATTGAGATAAGTGATAACATATTGTGTTACAAACAAATTTTGATTAAAAAAAACAAAAAATTGTATTACATTTTTGTGTCACATCTTATGCTATGTGTTATATGTTACATTTTAAATAAACCATCTCTGATTCTAGACTCCAACACAAACTCCATCAAAATCCGCCTCCTTCTCCACCATCGCGCGTCATCTGAATATAGTGTAGCCTTTAGCAACAAACCGAAACACATGTTACTTTTATTGCAGAACTTGTTGCGTTTACACTGGGAGGTGAATGTGATGGTTGGAGGTGGTACGTAGTGGCCTGGTGGTGGTCTTGTATTGCAATGATTTGGAAATAAAAATCTGATTTTCTTTTTTATTTGAGAAAATAAATGAGGTTATGGTCTGATATATTCAAATGAATGAAGAGTAAATCTGAAGATTAAGGGAAGAAATCAGCATATGGACTATAATTCATTCAAAAATGCTCTTAAAAAAGTTTATTAATTTCGTACTTACTTTTAAGCTTTTTAATTCTCAAAATTCTGTTTTTTATTCTTTCTATTATGATAAGTTTGTTCCACAATGTGTTAATTTTGTAAATTGCATCGCACATTTCACCAACATTTTTTATTTCCCCGTCACCGCTTGTGATACAATATGTTACAATTTTTTTTTATTTTTTTTTGCGTATTTTCATAGTCACTATGTCCTCCGACACTATCATTGCCGGCCTACTATTTGTAACATTTATTGTTACACTACCACCGTCGACCCATGACTCGAAGTTGTGGGTGGTACAAATTAGATATTTGGGTGATGGTGGAAATGGAGATTGGTGCACAGTGGTGGAGATGGTTTACGAGACAGTGGTGGTGGTGGTGATTGTGGCGGCGACGACGGCAAAATGGTTGCAAATTTGTGGCGGCGACGACGGCAAAACGATACCAAGTCCACTTAAAAAAAATTCCTAAAGAGATGAGGCTGTGAATCAAACCTATAATGAACACCTACCCCAATTTATGTTCATTACATTATCCTCTCTTTTTTTTTTCCCTTCTTTTTTAGTACATTATATTATCCTTTAACCCCGCTCCACTTTATTGCATTAGTAGGCATCAAAGCATAGTAATTCTAAAAGTATCATTTTCTTCATTTATGATTTAGTTAAGATATCAATTTCTTTTGAAATTGCATCCTTGTCTTGTCCCCCACTTGATTGTTTGGTCATGCAAAAGTTAATTTATTTATTTTTTTTTGCTTTATTTTTTAGTGAAAAGATTTTAATAGGACATCCAAATACGATCAAATCGACGAAAAATTATTAACAATATAGTTCATACTTTGCAATTTGCATTGTTAATTTGATGTGAGACTACTATTATCTAACGTTATTCAACATTTGACTATCGAGTAAGTAGGGGTTACAAAAATACAAATTCGACTCTTTTAAAAGAAAAATAATCAATTGAGGATCGAGACGGCTAAATATGAGATCCAACAAAGTCTCAAGTCAACAATTATATTTTGATATTCCATCGAGTTTAAGCAACCATAGTCGTTTAGTTCCTTTCACCGCAAGAAATTTAGAGAGTACAAGACTTAGTTTGATATTGTTATGGTTTTAAGAGAATTAGCTTTTCACTTGATTTTATTCTTATTATATTCTAGATATCACACATCTTGTGAGGTGCTTATTAGGCGTATCATGTGACTTATACTCACTAGATGATAGCGAGCATACAAACTAATTAAAACCACTTGAAAAATCTCCCAACTCGTCAATCTTTTCATAGACATAGCCAAAGGCATTACCTTCATAGTTAGTGGCTCAAGGGTGAAAATGTTGAATTTAATAATTAATTCGTAGGATGTTGATAAACTCGTCACTAAAGGTGAATTCCCTTCTACGTTCACCGTGTAATTATCTTACATCATTTTGAATTTTCCCATATACTTTATCTTTACTTATAATCGCGTTCTCTTATTTGACTGACATCCAATCATCTTTCTTGATCTCCTAAAACGTTTTCATATGATTGTATGTCTCAAAATATGTATTTTAGCGTGTGATAAACAAAAAAAAAAAACTTTATTGTTGTGTAACAATTACTAAAATTGACATGGATTGTAATGATGTATATTTTTATTTGTGTAACATACATTATAATATTGAGTTTTTGTTTAATAAAATATATTATTTTTTAAAAATATACTAATATCTATTAAATCTCAAAATTTAGGAATTTTAAAATAAAAATATCCATACATATCAAAATTCAAATAATTTATATTAGACTTGCTTCAATTTTGAATTTCTCCATTTTCATATAATAGAAAAAGGTTATCAAATAAATTTATGTTATCTTTCATATACATTAGACTAGCATCAATTTTGAATTTTCAATTTCTGCATCCAGATAATAGAAAAAGGATGTCAAATAAATTCAAATTATTCATAATTTATTAAATCATACGGACTAGCATTGCTTCACAATTTCTAATTTATAAATTATGAATCATTTATTAATTGGTCAAATTTTATTTCTAATCACGCATTCTAATAAATCCATAAATACTATTAACCACACATTTATATTTATTTATAAATAAATCGTTTCTAAATTCTTTTCATACGGAGGATAATATTCATCATCCAATATTACGCCATTAAAAGCATAATTCGAATTTGCTTTAAAAAGAAAAAGAAAAACATAATATTTTCACATTATTTGTCTCTTATAATTAAATACATCAGCAAATACAGAAGAAATTATAAGTTTGACTGAATGTGAATGAATGGGCTTTGAATAATTCTAGGTGTACAAACAGACTTTCACGGAGCCTTTATGAATTCATAAATAAGTTGTTTAGTTTTACCAATTTCAAATTTAAGAAATTAAGTTTAAAATTTCAAATTCAAAGTTTTTTAAGTTTTATTTATAAATAAATAAATTAAACATATTTTATTAATTAAATATATTAAGGTGACAATATCATATAATTTGGTCATAAATTCCATATAAATGGTCACAAATCACAATTTTCATATGTCACAAATTATTTTACGGTCGCAATTCAAAAAATTTATAGGTCACAATATGTTCATCGATCACAAATAAAAAATTGAAAGTTACAAATTATTTTACGGTCACATTTCAAAATTTTTATATGTCACAATTTGTTAATCGGTCATAAATCAAAAATTTTATAGCTCACATTTCAAAAATTTTATAAGTCACAATTTGTTCATCGGTCACAAATAAGAAAATTTATACGTCACTACTTGATTGCAATTTTATACAATTTGGTTACAAATTCATTTGTTGGTCACAAATCACAAATTTCATAAGTCACAATTCAATTTTTTAGGTCACATATTACTTATTAGTCACAATTTATCGATCACATGTTATTTTTTAGTCACAGAATACCCAAATTAATGGTCACAATCTTAAATAATTGGTTACAAACCCTCTTAATTCCACTACCTACCCATGTTATTTTTTAGTCACAGAATATCCAAATTAATGGTCACAATCTTAAATAATTGGTTACAAACCCTCTTAAGTCCACTACCTACCCTAATTCACTAGGCACCACCACTTCCAACAACTACCACTACAACTACCACCAAAACCACCACCACCACCACCAACAATGTCCAACAAAATCGTTGCTACCATCGCCCAAAAAACACCAACAAATCAAATCCACAACAACAACCGCACCACCACTCACACTGCGATGAAAATCCAACAACCAACAACCATGACTGACATCAACACCACCACTAACAACCACTACACCACCGCCACGAACTACTAACACAACCAACAAAAACCATCCCAAAAAACAACTAGCAGCGACAACAATACTACCACCTCAGAGCACCACCACCAGCTGCACACAACCAACAAAACTCACCCCAAAAAATAATCTTCACTGCCAACATCACCACACCCTCACGAGCATCGCCAACACAACCACCACTACCAACTGCACACAACCAACAAAACTTACCCCAATTTTTTCTGCACCAGATCGTGACCAAAGTTCCCCAGATCAAGACCAACAAAACTCCGGTAATCGTAATTGTAGTAGCCAAGTTTTCGCTAGATCCCCATCTATGCTGCTCACAGCTGGACACCACCACTCCCTTCAAACCACACCATCGTCTTCTTCATTCCTCGCCACAGCCCACCACCACTCCCTTCAAACCACAGATCGCTGTCGACGGTGGTGGGCAGGTCGCTGCCATAGGGTGATCTCGAGCAGCACTGCTCCGGCGTCTTCTCGTCTGGCGACGACGATGAGGTAGAGAGAAGGGGAGGTAGAGTAAAGTAGAGAGAGAATGTGGGATAGAGAAAGGAAAGAACCGGCGAGTAAAGAGAGAAAGGTATAGAGAGGGAAGAGAGAAAATGAAGGAGATGAAATAATTAGGATTTTGTTGTGTATGGTAATAAGTATATTTAATTTTATAATATAATTATTAAAATTTTAATTATCATCTGATTTTTAAAATAAAAACTTGTAAATTTGAATTTTAAAATTAGAAGTTTAAAATTCTGGTATGATGTAATTTCCTCTTTCAAAAAATCGGTGGCGTGGCCCAAAAAAAAGGAAAAACGAGGGAAGAGAGATTTATACCTTATACACGCCGCGCAACTGGAGCCTTGGAAACACTGAGAACACATTTTCGACAGACTTTTCAGTCCGCTTTAGCTGATTTCCTGTTCATCTTCTCCGACAGACCGCCTCAGCTGGTTTCCCGTTCGACTTGTTCATTTTCCATTCGAAAAAATGAGTACATGGTGCTTGATATGTTACTTAACTATGGATTTAATGACAAGTCTTGGCTTAAGAATGTATTTTGGGTAAATAATAGGTGTAGGCAAGTGTACGAGGAGTTCGACGATGTTGTCACCTTTGATACCACATATCTGACGAATAAGTACGACATGGCTTTCGCCCCTTTTGTTGGTGTGAATCATCCCGGACATCAACACTGTTTGGTTGTTGTTTGCTATCGAATGAGGATACAAGTGCATTTGTACGGCTATTTAGGACATGGATTCAGTACATGTATAGTCAACCTCTACATGAAATTATTATCGATCTAGATATGGTCATGCAAAATGCAATTGAGATTGTTTTTTTAAATACTAAGCATAGATGGTATTTGTATGAAGAAGTTGCCATAGAAGTTTGGCTACCACATTGATAAAAGTTTGATATTCTCGACTGTACAAGGATTGGTATAGATTCGTAGACTGTTGATGAATTTGAAAAAGGTTGGAAAGTGGTTATCGATGGGTTTGACTTGCATGATATTGATTGGTTGTCGAGACTGTACGAGAACAGAGGTCGTTGGGTACCTTGCTTTTTGAAAATCACTTTATGGGCAAAGATGTCCACAACACAACGAAGTAAGAGTATGAATGTGTTCTTTGATGAATATGTCCATTCGAAAACCTTGTTGAAGTACTTTGTCGAACAGTATGAAAGAGACCTACGAAATCTTCATTTATAAATGAATTAATATGACATGTCACTAGTGCTTAGCATAATATGAGCATCGATGTTCGTTATATTTATTGGTGTGAATATATAGTGTTTAATTAAATGAATTTAATATGGATAATGTTGGAATGCAATGTGAATGAATATAATATTTTTTAAAATTTTTTAATAGGAATAAATTTAGAGTGGGATAAATATATAAGAACAATGGATGAAAATAACTGTTCTCTTTAAATTTAGCTAAACTTGCTCAAGTTCCCAATTGAACTAGTAGAGGAAATATAATGAGAAATCTCACCAGAAACTTTTGTCAAAACAAGACTAAAGAGGGGGGAAATCCTAGTATAAGGATTTTATTAGGTCATCTAATTGTAATCAAGTTCACTTAAATTTATTAGCAATATAGTTCATACTTTGCAGTTTGCACTGTTGATTTGAGTATGAGATTGTTTAATGTCGTTTAGTTCCTCTCACCCCAAGGAATGTAGATAGTGGGGCTTAGTTTAGTATTGTTGTGCTTTTAAGATAATCCACTTAAGTTGTACTAAAAATAATAATTAGTTTTTGGAACAACCAGTTGGGTGTTTTATATACATTTATTTCATAATTCTTGTATGTCTCAAAATCTGTATTTAATCGTTTGGTATACAAAAGAATTTTTTTATGTACACAATTACTAACATGGACATTTATGATGTATATTTTTATTACATTACTAGTTTTTGCCCGTGCATCTGGGTTATTTTAAAAGTTATGTTAGTGTGTTAAATATGTAAAATTATGTTAAATTATCGTGAATTACATTTTGAATGTTAGATATGGGCTATTTAAATCATCTCAATTGAATCATTAGTATTATATTGAATTTCAATTATGTTTTAATGTCAATATTATTAAAATTTCATTTACGTAAATTTGGATGTTGTCGATCTCATATCTTAAGTGCTCCCTTGGTGTATGGCATAATTTGCTTTTATTCCAACATTGAATTTCAATTTTATCGTAAATATGGATTTTTCATGTAATTTGTAATCAAACTTAAATGAAGAATGAATGAACCAACATTGATATCGTCAATCTATGCAGGTGAGAATAATTCGACGAATAAACACTCAAGATAATCACAACAACCAGTCCACAAACAATTATTTGTATCATGCACACCACAGTTTGACATCATTCTGGACTCAAAATGATGGTTATTGTACTTCATTAATGTCAACATCTACTACTTTAAATAAGCTACGGCAGTAGCAAATAACAGATTTATAAAGGTGTAGATGAAGACTCAAACAACATTGTACCATCTCAATTTGATTTCAATTTACACACTAACAAAATTATTGAATATTACAAAGGATAAATGTTAAAATAACAGCCTTTGAATAGTTGACTTTGGTATGTGGCTGCTTCAATTATTTCATACTCTATAACTTGGCTGCTTCTCAATGAACATTGTACATAGGGCTACTTGAAGATTCCATCTGTGCTGTGTAGAATGGGAAGACATCAAAGGCAAATTCATTGTTGTATTATAATAGAATAAATTTTCGAACTTAAGAGTCAAGAGATGCCTATAGAGTACAAACTGCATGCGAGATGTTAAATGTTATGAAGGGTATATGTATATAATGTAGTGGAGAGGCATTGGAGCGATAAAATTTTATATGATCATTGTGAATTAATAACAGAAATAAAAATACAAAAAGAAGAAGAGGGATACTTTACCGAATTTGAATCTAGGTGATTGGTATAAGTGATTGATAGGTTTGTGTTTAGCATTATGTAAGTTAACTATTCCATTAAAAAAATTCTAAGTGTGTGCTCACATGATACATCAACACTGCAAATCGAGAATAGTTATTATAAAAATATAAACAAAAAAATTTTTCAGTCATAAGTATGCTAAAGTTGAATGGGATACAATTAAGGAATTAAAGATTTTAAGATTATGTGAGTGTATCAATACTTACGTTTTTCATCTTGAGGAAGCCAGAAGTTGTTGTCATAACCTTAAGATACAACTTCTTGTAATTGAACCCTAAGTATACCAAATCAAACATTACAACTTAGCACACAAAAGCAAATCTTAAAAGGAAAAAAAATGGAGAAATTCAATTATGAGTTAAAGGTTATCGACTACAATTAGCTTAATGCATACTAAAATTTCATGAAAGAGAAGCTTAACCCATAATATCCAATTATTGATTTAAAAAGGATTAGAACGAAAAATAAAGCACATATTATTCAACTAACATATAATATGCGAGAAACAAATAAGAGCACTCACATTTTGTTCGGTCCAAAAAAGGGGACAAATTTTTTTTCGAATCAGTAGAGTGACTCCGTTTATTTGATTTATTTACCTATGATATCAGAAGAGAAAAACAATGGTGAGTTAGACAATTGCACTAAGAGTCCAAGACACAATATTCTAAACATATCGTAATAGCTAAATTTAGTGTAATCGTATAGAAATAGTAGACACTCTATCATAGGATCAATCGGCACATGCATATGCACTAAGAGTCCAAGACACAATATTCTAAACATATTGTAATAGCTAAATTTAGTGTAATCGTATAGAAATAGTAGACACTCTATCAAAGGATCAATCGGCACATGCATATACCTTGATCGAAATTATAATTCATTTTTTCTGGGTTGCTTTTATTTTGTTCCATTTGTCCATTCTCTGCAATCAAATTTTGAATCATTTTTAGTCTTATATTGGAAAACAAATATAGTAAAAATGAAACAGAAAAATGTTTTTTTCTAAAGATATGTATAGAAAGAAATACTCATAACTGTAGGGAAAATTTCTTTGAACTTCCCAGAAAATAGGCTTATTGCAAATGTTATAAGGTGATTTCCTTTTTTTGGACTTGCATTGCTTCAACGGTGTCTTCTATCGATGTATGAACGAAAAAATTTCCTTATACACTACATTTTTAGCACATGTGATGTGTAAAGCTTCAACAGTTGATGGGTGCAGTAGAACTTTTAGAAACTTGCTTGTTTTAGCTCTTGACAATGTTACATAAAGTTGATCATGACAAAAAATTGGCTCTGGAAGATATAAACCAATAAAATCAAGTGTTTGTCCTTGAGCTTTTTTTATCGTCTTTGTGAAGTATGGCCTAATTGGAAATTGAGTTCTTTTGAATGGAATTGAAGTTTGATCACTTTGAAGCGGTATAAAAGGTATTCTTGGCAAAAAACATATTTTCCAGAATATTCGCCAGATGTAATTTCAGCACGAAATACATTCTTCTCAAATTTTCGACAAGTAAGTCGTGTTCCATTGCATAAACCTTCAGAATGATTGATATTTCGTAGTAACATGTCAGGATAGTTTACTTTAAGGTTCAATTCATGCGGTGGAATACTATTTGAGATCAAACTATTCAAGAAATTTTCTTGCAAGCTTTACTTGCAAATAAACATTCTCCTAATACTCTAACTACTAATACTCTTCATCCCAATCATTGCGAATCCAAAGTTCACATTTTCTATACTATCATATAATAGCAATATGGATTTAACTAAATATTAAGCCAAATCCAAATATGGAATGAATTATCTGAGAGAGATGTAAGCATGCTATCAATCTTAAGACAAATAAACTCTTAAATGAAATTAGAGTGCAAATGAAGTGAATCATAACGATCACTAATTATGCAACACATACATGGACGTCTATGGTTTTGTAGCCAAAAAAAAAAAAAAAAGAAGGAAAGCTTACCTTTTAACAACACTCGTTGACAACACAAAAAAAACCTGAAATAAAATGAAGAAACATTAACAGGAGACGGAGTAAGAAACGAGCAAAAAAAAAAAAAGAAAAAGGTTGCATAAAAAAACAAAACGCAAAAACTGGAATAGAAAACAAAAATGAGACAACAAGAGGTAAAAATTTACCTTTAATACCACGTTCATTTGCAAATATGGCGCAGACAAAGAAGAAGGAAGAAACGATTTCTAGGGTTTCTTTTTTGTTCGAGAAATAAAAAGGAAGCAAATGAAGATAACACTATATGAAGGATGGAAAACGCAGGTGCAGTCGATGAGAAATTTTTTTACATATGGAGAGAGGATATGCACACACTTTATAATATATAAAGGTAGAAAGAATGGTTGGATGTGGATAAAGAAATGAAAGGAAGATTGCTATGGAAGAAATTCGATACCACAATACAATGTCACTAGAAAAAATATGCAGTCGGTAGGAAAATGAATATAATCTGAATTTCGAGTAGAGCGAATATCAGCCAACTTGAATGAACATTAAATGAAGTCGGTCGACTTGAATGAACATTAAATGGAGTGGGATTCAATTGGTTGTTGGTAATTGTAGTCAAATATATGTGGCAGATGAATAGCTAACAAAGTTAATACCAAATGAAGTTGGAATATAACAATTGCCGGCCAATTTAAATCAAGTGGGATTCAATTGGTTGGTATTAAGAGTGTGTTTGAGCCACATTATTTTGGAAGAATATATTTTGGAATAGTAGATTGATGGAGAATGTGTGGTTGAAAAGAAGAAAAAATTATTGATGTGATGAAAAATATTATTTCATGGAAGGATATGTGGTTGAAAATGAATAGATGAAAATTTTAATGTGTACCAAACGAGGGCTAAATGTAGTCAAATATATCAGATATATGAAGGAAGTGAAGAGAGGTGAAAAGTACAAATTAAAGCAGGTGAAGAATGAATGGAGGAGATAAAACCAGTTCACGTGTGAAACAAAAGGCACGGGAAAATAGTGCAATACCAGTTAGCTACAGCAGTGTGAAAATGAGGATTCAAATGAACAGTAATTTTGATATCCGCTCTTTTAAGGTAAATGAGGATAATATTGAGCTTTTGTTTAAGGAAATATATTATTTAAAAAATTAATAATATCTTTAAAAAAGCTCAAATAAATTTAGGGTTAATTTCACAATGGTCACTGAAATTACATGAAAATCACAAAATGGTCATTGAAGTTCAAAACTTGCATAAATAGTCACTCAACTTTCAGCCGGTTTCAGAAATGGTCACTAGAGTTAGTTTTAGGATTATTTTGTTTTAATTCAAACCTAAAGCACCAGAACACGATTACTTAAGAGACGGAGGACTTGAATTGCAAAGGTAGGTGTTAAAATCCCTCAAATTCACGTTCTTCTTTCTTCTTCGTTCTTCTTCCAATTTCGGCCGAATTGAGCAGGTTTTGGGTGAAATTGGTGAAGACCCATTACTGGGCTAGGAGCGTAAGGTTGAGGGAGGGCTAGCCCAGTGGTCCTCCGCCTTGGGTGGCCTGGGTTGCATCGAATTTGGCAGAGTTCGCACCAGCTAAGAGTTCAGATCCAAATTCATTTTGATTGGTGCCAAATTGGTGAAGACCCATTACTGGGCTAGGTGCGCAAGGTGAAGACGCACCTAACCCCGTTGGTTTGCGACCCGGTTCACCGGAAATTGCAGCCAAGTAGTGCGCTGTCGCAAACTTCGCAACAGTGTTCTTGCTGAATAAATTCGACCTGTTGGACAGCAGTTTGGATTGAATTGTTGGCATGTTTGAGGTCGCCTGAGCATGGGCCATCAACCGGTGTAGGTCCGATGGCATGGGGGTGGTCGGAAGTGTAGTTTCCGGCAGATTGCAAAGTTTGAGGCAGTTTTTTATTTTCCTCGATTTCTTCCAAATTTGTCGGTGAAATTTCATGATGTTTGGATGTAATGGAAGCTAATGTTATGGGCAAGACATTGGTACCAAAATCCAGTGGTTTGCGTCGCCGGAATTTGACGGATTTTTTGTGCATTTTTTGCAATTCTAGAGAGAATGAAGAGTATTTTGAAGTTGAGGTCTTCCAGCTTTTTCGTGACCATGTTTTAGTGCTTTAGGTTTCAATTAGAACAAAAGAGTGCTAAAACTAAATTCAGCGACCATTTTTGAAAGTTCAAAATTCAGTGACCATTTTGTTATTTTGTTGTAATTTCAGTGACCATTTGTGAAATTATCCCAATAAATTTATATTATCTTTCATATATATTAGACTTGCATCAATTTTGATTTTCATAATAGAAAAGGGATATCAAATGAATTCCAATGAATTAAATAAGATTATATTATCTTTCATATACATTAGACAACAATTTTTATTTTTCATATTATAGAAAAAGTATATCAAATAAGCAAGATTTTATGTCTTTTTTTTACCGTTGGCAGCCCTATTTTTTGACTTTTTCCTCACATGGTTGCACAATAACGGTCAAGAAATCAATTTTTTTGAACAAAAAATCAGAAACAAACAACTACAAATTCAAATTATTCATCATTGGGAAAAATGAAGAATCGTGAAATGATTTAATATACATTTATTCACCATATTTTTCTATTATTTATAAATTAGATCGTTTTCAAATTTTTTTTCCAAATTCCTGATTAAGGAAAGAGTAATGTTATTCATCCCAGTGGAGTCACCTATCATTTAATGTCACATTAACGCCACCTAAATTATGTCTGTAAATTCAGTGATGATGAATAGCATTACTGTTAAGGAAAATAATAGATTGGGTCATTCATTCATGATGAATCCAATATTATGTCATTAAGCATAAAATCCAAAATACATTAACTTCTGATAAGACATTTGCTTTGAAAAGAAAAATAAAAACAGAATTTAATGTTGTTAACCTAATCCACATTATAAGTCTCTTATTAATTACAGCAACCACTTTGTTGGCAGCAAATACAGAAGAAATTATGTCTAAGACTGAATGTGAATGGGTTCATCATTTTGTTTAGGAATTGGGATGTGGCCTTTATCTTGCAGGCTTTTGACTGTGTCATATAAACACTGTTTCACTGGTGTAAATTCCAACCCCAAGTCTTTCAGCTTCTGGTTTGAGAATTTGTAGGGTTTCCTTCTTGGGTTCTTTTCATCTGAGCACCTGCAGAATTCACAAAAAAAAAACATATATTTCCACATATCAAATTAACTCAATGCTAGTCATGATGTTTCGATTAGCTAAAAAAGTTGATAAAAATATAAATTATAAGTGAATAATTCATTTAAACCAAACTTTTCATGAAACTCGTAACTTTTATCAACTTTTAAACAGTGTTTTAAAATGCGTAATGCGTTGAGGCCGAGAATCAAGAATCACAAGTTTAGGCGTGTCAATGCGAAGAATAAGCGTTATAATACGTTTCGTATTTTTATGACATTAAATATATTTTTATATAAAAAAATAGATTTTTTACAAAAAAAAATTTGGGCGGCATAATGCGCGCATTAGGCCCGCCTATGCGGGATTAGGCGAGGGCATTGTGCCGCCTTTTAGATAGAAAACGCATTTTCCTGCGAATTCCCGAAATTCAACGCATTTTGGCCGTGCATCGCATCTAGGTGGCGCATTTGCTTGCATTTTAGAACACTGCTTTTAAACTACAAATTTTATCATTTTTTATCGAAATCTACTAAATATCTGATTTTTAGCAAATCAAACAGGGACATATCGATCGCAACTCTTCCTTAATTTTGATATATCCCTCCATTGTTTCTACTAAAATTGCATTAACTAACTTAAAAGAATGATAGTTTATTTTCAATTTAGTGAAGATTAGTCTTAATGAACCAAAAAATGAATAATGGAATAGATTAGTAACAAAGCTGTGATTGACTTTTCTAAATTGGATACCTAACCTAAAATTAATGTAACATGAAAAAAAGGACCAATAATCATAATTAGAGCCACCACTCGATAAATGGCATTACTCTTCTTTCTTTACACCACAAGTGATGCCATTATCGTGTAGGAACAAAAGTCTTGGATGTGTGAAATGCTAATTGTTAAATACTACGAAATTATATAATACCGTTAAATACACGTCATTAGTTTAATGATAAAGTGGGCGAAATTGGTGGATAGTTTGACTAATGATATTTAGTACCATAGGTGCTAAAACATTATATGTGGCATGTAGGAGGCAATAAATCATAAGTCCAATTAAATATGGTGTTACGACTCTCGTTTAGTTGGACCTACTATGTGCTATCACATATGCAGGGACGCATGGTAGAAAAAAAAATTCATGTGTAATTTTTTTTTTTTTTTACGTATTAGCCCGGCTAGGGATGGAGCCAGACGTCATGAACTGTGAGCTCAAAAATGAAAATTATAGGGTCAAAAAGTGAAAATTCTGGTTATTAAAAGAAAATTGTGGGGTCAATTGACCCCACAAGACCCTATGTGGATCCGTCCATGAGCCCGACTTGTAATCCGGTCTTGGATTCATTCCTGCACATATGATTGTGTTTTAGCATCAATAGTGTTACATAACATCACTTGAATGGTTTGGTACCTCACACGGTGAACCAATGGTTGGTGAGGACTCTTTATGTCCACAAAATATCAACATTATGAATATAATTATAAAGTGGACGAAATTGGCGAATAGACATGAACTGGACAGCATGCATGCATACCAAACACATACATATTTACATTATGATATACGTGTGAACGTATATATCTTGCCAATTCTTCTTCCTGTCAGATTTGGTAGACCAACTAATCCAATCCCCAAGGAAAAAATCAATTATTAATTGAGTCGGATCGAATTGCACTATTGGATCACATTTCACACTCGAACTGGTCGATAATCGACTTAACAAGTGAGAATTATATTCTCTGACAAATTTGAGTAGATTTTGATTTGGAGTTTCCATTAGGTCAACTTTATTTTTTATTTTTTTAATAATCGTGGATGTCCGGACCAGATTGACGGCGCATCTAAACTAATTCCACGTGGCTACTATATGAACTTTGAAATCAAAATATCCCTATAAAGTAGTTTATTTCAAATGATAAGCAATCATTAGAAGCATAAAACTAAGTTCATTCTAAGGTAATATATATTTGATTAACAAAAGTATATAGAAGAAAGAGGGGCATAAAATGTGATATTTTCAAATGGAATTCGGAACATTTAAAAAAACTTACTTGGTAGGGATTGGATATTCGGGGAAAAACTTCGCTAGAATCTCGACCACCACAGCTCGATGGATCACGCTCTCAATACAAAGGTAGCGCCCCGAGGCCAAAGGTGTCTCGAAAAGAATTGTTTGAGCCAATGCCACATCCTCGACATGCACATACCCCTGGACGGAGTTCGCATAAGTCTTTGCTGAGCCAGTCAAATACTTCAATATATGGAGAACACTTGCATTTATAGTGGTTTGAAGCAACGGTCCAAGCACCAAAACCGGGTTGATGACCACCATGTCCACTCCTAACTCCTTCGCCATATCCCATGCTACTTGTTCTGCCACAGCCTTCCCATAGCAATACCAATTCTACAATGCCGTGTCAAATAAGTAATTAATGATCTCCATAATTTATTGGTGATTTTCTGTAATTACTTCTATGTATAAATTATAATAGCTTGATTGTAACCTTGAGGGTTACTCAATTGATCAGACATTGAGTTTGCTCCCCAATGATCATCAGTTCGAGTCCCTTCAAGACCACTGAGGTAAGTACCCGACCGTAAATTTCAGGGTCTCGTGGGATTAGTCGAAATGCGCGCAAACTGGCCCGAACATTTACGGTCATATAAAAAAAATAGCTTGATTGCGTAATTATAGTAGATTCTTTCTATTCCCAATCCATATTTTGAGGGCTCATAGCGTACCCCCCAAGTTTTAACTATTTGAAAACCCATAAAATATTATATTTTCTATGGAGTTATGTACACTCATGATGTCAACAAACTTAAATTTTATTACAATTTAGTCACTCCGTCCATATTCTTTAGTACATACTAAGAGTGTGTTTGGTAGGGATTTTTGGGGGAAGAATTGATTTTTGAATAGTGATATGATGGGAAATGTGTGGTTGAAAAAGAAGAAAAAAGTATTGATGTGATGGAAAATATTATTTTATTGAAAAATGTGTGGTTGAAAATGAGAATTGATTTACTGTAAAAAATGAAAATTTTTACCAAACAGGCTCTAACTTAACATTCAATTTCCAGCTAAGATCCTAAGTCTCTAAGTGGGCCCTCTTGGCCACCCATGACCTTGGTTTCCACTTTTAAGGTCGACAACGGCAATGTAGCAATCTAGTTATTTGATGCCACGTTAACTTTACCGTTACGCAACATAAACAGACACAACAACAAATTGTAACAAAATTTCAAGTTAACCCGATTTCTAATGTTTTAAAGAGTATATGCAAACCTTGGTATTTTTGCAGAATTCGAGATCACTCCAGCAACTCTCATCAACAACTTGTTCAGGGTCTCTGTTGGGATCCATGTATACTGCACCAATTGATGAGGTTAAAACTACACGGCGGACTTTGGCTTCCGCAGCCGCACGAATTACATTCTTTGCCCCATTTACTGCTGGCTCCACCATTTGCTCCTTCAATTGAAACAATTGGAAAAACATCGATTATATTATATGATACCTTACAATTAAAGTTTTGAGTTGACTTAAAGAACATTTTACAGTGAGAATTCGTAATTGAAAATGATTACTAAAAAATAATAATTAATAAGAACTTACTGGATCATCGGTGACAGGTGAAGCAGTATGGAAAACACCATCGCAGCCATCGATTGCTTCACGTAAACTTCCATAATCATTAAGCTCAGCTCTGCATAAAATTAATCTCTCTTTTGCTCCTTCAAGTTCTCTTAAATGAGAATTCTTGGGATCATCTGCGTCGAACCCATAAATTGTACACGTGTCATACTTTCGAAGGAAAATGTGATCATGATCGTGCACGTGAAGGGCATGTTGAAGACATAATTTGATTAGATGAGTTTGTTTAACGCTACTGGATTATGATGTTTCACCTGGATTTCGGACAGTGCCTCTAACAGTGTACCCTTTTTCAAGGAGGAGTTTGACGAGCCATGAAGCAATGAAACCTCCGGCGCCGGTGACGCAGACTAGTTTTCCGGGAAGTGACGGCATACTGGCTTTTCCGACAGTGGTTGGTGGATAATTCTACTTGGTGGGTGGTGAATAAGACGGTGGCGGCAGGCGAGGAAATAAAGAAGGAATCGAATGTTTCAAAGAAAACAAAAAAACATGGGTGAAGAAATCCGTGGGAGTGTATTTTATTTATAAAAGGAAAATATTGCCACTTCACCTACCACAGTTAAATAGACCCACGTCACCCCCACAAGTCCACAACCCACCAACCTTCTTTTCTTGAATAATTGCACTAATTGTCCCTAGATATTGACCCAGTGAAAAGTTGGTCTCGAACCTTTAAAAATAAGCAAATTAATCTCCCGACCTTTCACGGTGATCTTTATTTATTTTTCATTTTTTTAAAGAGGATATAAAGGATTTCAATCCCCTAAAAAATGAGGCTCGAATCGAGATCATTGACTTAGTAAGACTTCGTCCTTACCGATGTTGGTTAAAATTTTGTTTTAATTTTCAATAACAAAAAGCTTTCAAATTTCTATTCAAAAAGATGGTCGAAGGGATGGAGAATGGCGACGAGAAAGGCGAAGAGATTAATGGTATTTACCATCAATCTAAGGGGTGATGAAGTAGCATACAATAATTAAACTAGTGCTAAATATTATATCCAAAGTCAAACCTACTACACCTAGGTAACTACTTCACTATTACGTCTCGTGTGCTTGTGGCCAAACCCTCATGGAGGGATAGTCAATATTAGATGCCATTGGGTCTAAAGCGAACGAATTATTTTTTTCAAAGGACTCATACCTAACATGTACACTATCCTTGGTCTTAGCATGCAACATTTAAAACAAAGCCTACGATCTTCAAGTCTTCTGTCCCACCAGATATACAATTTGCATGTTACCAATGTAGAAATTGTCAACAACCGTGTTTGGCATGCTATGGCTATGCCTCTATACAAGTAAAAGAGTATGGTTCGAGGAAGATTCCTCGAAAACTACTGAAATATCCAAAGCAACTAAATCCTTAACATTGCCGCCAGAATGTGAGTTTCTACTACCCCTCCTTATAACCAAGAAAACCCATAAAAATTTACATAATTACTAAAACACTATTTCATATCAAAATTTTGAAAAACCGTCCTAACAGCAAAGGTACAAAAGTACTGTAGCTGAAGACGGACTCCTCCATTACAGTTTTGGGGAAACAAGAAATGCCCCCACTGAAATTCAAGTTATTTGAATCCGGATATGATCGCACAAAATTAAGCTACAGTTGTAAATTAACCGGGATGCACTCTCAGGTATAGCCATCTTCAGTTTTTTTTTTTTTTTCCAAAATCCCGAGTTCAGGATCAATGATTCCATAGCAGAATGGGATTTAATTCTTGTCAGGTTCTCTGTCACTCATCGATGCTTCTGCCTCTGGCTTGACATCAAGTTTCGCTCCAACAGGATCGTCGTTTGGTGAGACATTTGTTTCCCGCGACTCATCCCCTGGATCATCCTCAATGCAAATGACGTTTGCTATAGAATTATCCACAGATTTACTGGGTTTACAAGGCTTATTTTTGGATCTGAAGGCGGAAGATTTAGCTTATAGAAGGCTATACTTGGTAATGCAAGTATAAATGTAAAAAAATATTCTTTCAAAATTTTATAGAACTTCAAAAGCAAAACAACCTTTTAGACAAGGAGGCGCCATGTTCTTGCACTGTTGATGATCCTGCCTTCCGTTTTTCTGTCTTCTTTTTTTCGTTCCTGCTCAAGTTCAGAAACGATAATAATAATTCCATCCAAGTACGTTCGATTATCTATTCACTGGGGGCAGGGAGGAAAAAAATCAGACGGAGAGTGACTAAAGATTACAAAATGAAGAACTGAATAGGTTTCAACAAGAAATTAAGCTTCAATAGATTTTCTTCCCCATTATTTTCCCTTTCTTTTCTTCACAGGTTGAAACTCGAATTAAATTATTTAAGGTAATCGCAGAACAAAGGATAATCTAGAATGTGAAACAAATATTATTCAAGTGCTACACTGGATGAAGAAAACTAACAAATGCACCAAGGGCATGTCTGGCTAAGCGTAACGAAGTCAAGTCCCATAAAGTAGAACCATAGCCCAAACAAGGGCAACCATGTTGGCCACTTAAACTAACAGATTATAACATATTTACTTTAATTTCAGCTTAAAGAAGAATTAAGCACTTAGGAGATGATGGAAATAAAACTAGTTACATTTTTTTATCAATTAAAAAGATATGAAGTCGGGTCAAAGGGAACTCTTAACTATTACTTCTTAGAAATTTAAATTTTAACTTACTTGACAGGAACAGTAGCAGAAGATGGAAGATGGGCTTCTTCCTTCTGAAAGTATTGCATCGAGCAGTTACGTAACAGAGTAAATAGGACAGAGAAAGAAAGTTAGAGAAAAATGGTAAAATCACCAGAATTTTGACTATGAGATTGAGTACAATCTAAAAAGTATCTGACCAGTTGAGGGCACATGTCAACCAGTTCCCATCTTTGTTTACTCAGATTCAAGATTTCTTCCCACTTATCTTCATATATAATCTGCACAAGACAGACAAACTAAGACGTGAACATGTAGGTATTGAAAAGCAATAAAACATGAGTCAAATAAGGTGGTCGGGTTATCCGCAACACAAGTATGTTCCTCCACTAAGCAATTCAGTTCTTAAGGTGAAGTAAGAACATGTTTGGCTAGCTTAAACAGATTACTTATAAGTAAATAAGCAAGTTTTCATACATTAATCTTTTTGTTGGTCAAAGTTGAAACGAGTTACTTGTTTTGACATTAAGATAAGAGTTACCTATCAAAATTAACTTTTTTTTCATTAACTCAGAAATATGAAAAATATAAATAATCCAACGTGTTTGGTAATAAGCTTCGCCAGACACGCTATAACTAGAATTTTGGGAGGAAGATACTTGTGAAGCCCTTAAGCAAGTATCTTTCACCTTGTGCTTCTTTTTGAAAGGATCAAAAGAATTAACAATGCCTGGGTAAAACCTGCATAAATCTTAAAAGTGAGAAAATATTGCTAAATTTCAGGTGGAGAACAAATAATATTCAAGGAAGAAAATGCCTCCGACATGATTTGGCATATAGTCTAAGAGGATGTCTGACACACTACTGAGTTCAACGTAAAAAAAGAGGCTCGGAATGGAACTTTTTCTGCTGAGTTCTATACTACTACCTAGTTGGTCCATCAAGGTCACATTAGTTTTTTCCCATTGTGGGGAAGAAAAATTTTTTTTTTTTTTTTTTTTTTGGGGGGGGGGGGGCGCGGAGGAGGATGTAAAGTAATTCACTCCCATGGCATGAGAGACATGAGGCAACCCAATTTAATACAATGCTCAAGTAACAGAAAAGGAAACCATTATTTGGTCGAGGAAAATGTGAATAGGAATATAATTTACAATGGAAAGCACGCCGTCAACATTAATTACTTACATTTTGTCCATTGGCCACCAAACCTGTATCTTTGTGCCAACCAACTCCTCACCATAACTTTTAACAATTTGGGTCCTCCTAGACTTCTGAATTGAAAATCGCCGAATAATTGAGAGCAAGAAAATGAATTTAATTAAATCACAAAAGGATAAACAAGAGAGTGTTTAAGCGTGTGCTCCAAACACAATTACAAAAGCAGATACTTCAAAGGGCATTATCAATCTCCATCATCAGTATTATTACATGATAGTACCTTTTCCTCATCTGGCGCCAAATTCTTCTTGCGTTTGGCTTTTGTTGGATTTGATGTGGAGGAAGAAACAACCACCTACATCACTCATAAAAAAAAATAATAAATATAATAGAAGAATTCAAAGGCGCATAAACCGATTACACAAGCAGAAACCATCAAACAAACGAGTATTTCATTACCTTGTCTCCAATCTTTTCAGATTTATGTTTCCCACCAATAATATCATTTCTGATTTGTTTGCTCCCGTCAAATCCTTGGAGTGACAACTCATCTTTTCCACCAGTGTCACTAAGGATCTCTTCTTCCTTCACTGTTATGCTCTCTTTCTTCTTTGGCCAACCCCTTCTACGAGAAGATCCGTCATTTGATAAATGATCTTCAGATACATAAGTTGCCATTTTCTCACTCTGAGGTCCCTTTTTGCGGAAAAAATCGGGTGATTTCCCCTTTCTAGATTTAGTCGACGAAGCTAACTCTTTTGACGATGAACTTCTAGGTGAACTGTCTTTTTCTTGATTCTTACCATTACGGTGTACTTCAAAGAAATCCTTGCATCTACTTATCCAAGCATGATCATAACCCTCCTCCGGTTTCATCAATGAATTAGGTTTTCTACCCCTTTTCTTTTGAACCGCTCCTGTGTCCCTTTCTTCTTGTTGTATTTCTGTAATGTCAGTATTTTTAAGCTCCTGCTGACAGCTCTTTAAAGTCCCCTGCGAATTTTCATCATCTGAAAGATTTCTATTGGCAGTCTTCCTTTCAGGAGTGATATCTTCAGGCTCAGAATTGGATATCTCCTCATCAAACAGAACAACCTCTTTTGCCACCTGATTCATATAAAAGGATATTAAAAATAAACTTTATTAGCAAAATACAGATGATATACCATAAAAAGAAAACTTCGACATGATATATTTCGAGCATCCTTAGAGTATATTTGCACTGATACTCAAAAGCTATAGCGCTGCAATTACAAAATATAGTACGCAAAACCATGAAATTCGGAATCTCTATGATATTGTGTCAGATACAACTTGCCTCTGGCTAGTTTGTTCCCATATTCAGAATGGTGTCCATTTGTAAAGTCAATGGAGCAGAATTTTTCTATCAGAAATTTAAATCAAGTGGACTTACTTGCAATTATGCAACACGCTGTACAAGTGATGAACTTACTAAGATTTGTAATACATTTTTTCAAAGAGAAAAGATCATTGATACCTGTCCCATGCATATAATAAGATTACAATTCCAATTTCCTATAACTTACACAATGCTTATGCAACTTGCCGTAGTATTGAACTTACTGGATAGATGTGTAATGCATTTTTTCAAATACGAGATCGTGGATGCCCGTGCATATAAGAAGATTACAATACTAATTTCCTATAACTTGGACAATGCTGCAGTTGAAAAAGAAAATGACATTGAAGAAAATTGCATTAAGAAGCATGTAACATACTGCTTTTCGTAGAAGAGATAGAAGCTTGATATTACTATCAGAGATGTCATCTTCCAGAGACGTCTAGCTGATCATCAATATGCAATGTGATTTTCACACACTCCATCAGATACTAATATATTTAAAGCAAATAGAATATTCTCCAACAAATGCAAATAAAATAGCTCGAACCCCGTATAAACATTTTTCCTAAAATAACAATTTAAGGGAACAAAGTGCTGTTTTAAATGCACAAAGTATTTAGAAGAAAAGCACCGTGTTTCTCCTACTGGATCTGGATGTATCCCGGCAAATAGAAGTAACTATTTCAGCATAGTCATCAATATCCAGGTTCATCGACTCCACTGCATTTTTTAGATAATGTTTTAGTTTGCCGGAGCAGTTTCTAAAGACCTTTTCTCCCAACTCCCAGGAAATGGGAGAAACATTCTGAAACAAAAAATTAATTTGTAAAAAGAATGACAAGAAAACATATAGAATAAATAATTGTGTCAAAGAGCATGTACGCAATCGTTACCTTATTTTTCCTTGTTACACTGACTAAAAGGGGACTCAGAAGCTGAAATGAGATTTCATCGCTTTCTTGTATCACCAAAGTCATGATAGTTTCCATGTGTGTGAAAACACTAGGGGGGTGATTGGACCTTCAGCAATAACACAACCTCACTCAACAGGCATCAAGAAAAAGAAAACTGTTGCTACAATAATGTGATCCAATGCAATATAGATAATTATATTCAAATGCTACAGGCAAACTCTTCAGACTTACCTAATGGTCTTGAAAAACAGTTGGAACATCTCACCAATTAGTGCATCACACTCTATGTCGACCATCATCAGGCATGACCTCACACTGGCCACGGTTTGAAGAATTTGCAGGGCTCTCTCATAAGTACGACCAGAGTCACAGGACAATTTCTCAAATGCAACCATAAACAATCCAAAAATTCCCTGTCATCATCAGCAACCTTAGACCAGTTAGTAAATGTGCAAATACCTTAGATGTGGAAAGAACATACAGACAGACAGATATATATATATATATATATATATATAGAGAGAGAGAGAGAGAGAGAGAGAGAGAGAGAGAGAGAGAGAGAGAAATCACTAATTTGCAAAAGAAACAAGAATAAATGGATTCTGACAACCTTCATGCGATCATCACTATATGGGAATTCTGGAGCAGATATTCTAGTGAGCTCATTAATACAAGATGCAACTGCAACTTGGACATTTGCATCAGAATGCTGTGAGAGTTCATCAGCAACCAGTGCCGTCATCAATGGTAGAAGTGCCCTCCCTGTTGATGTGGGAGGCTGTTGACATACATTGGGTAAAAGGTTCTCTGCTTTCTGTATCAAAGAACGAAATACAAGACAAACAAACACATTCAGCAAAATATTAAATATAGTGAGACTAGGAAGAGAAGAATTGGGAGACATGGTGAATGTCAAGGATGCATCGGACAAATTAGCGAATCAATTAAAATCGGAATGAGAACATTCTAAAATAAGCAAAGCTCTCTTCTATCAAGATTTAAAAAATGAACCATAATTAGCGGCAGCTCCATGAAAATCATTTCTCTACTCATAAAATGGTAAAACAACAATAAGTTTTACAACATCTAAACAGCCCATCAAACAAGGTTTTGCATACAAGTAAATAGATCTCAAACAAACATATAAGGGGTGCGTGCAAGTGGACCATCACAAATAAAGAAGATGAGACGTGTTCTTATTTCTTCAAAAAGGAAATAATTAGTACGTAACACACACGCGAGTGGATGATAAGATCTCCTTTGATCTCGCAACCTATCAAACCAGAACTAAGGGAAATCTGTCGGAGACCAATTAGTCATTAGAAGCAAATCCAGCAGAATGTTCTACTCTGATTGTTGCCAAGATAAGAGAAGAACATATAGATAGAAACATAAAATTCAAGCCACCAAGTGTTCTACAAATGATTAACACAGCCATTAAAGCATCAAGACATTAGTTTCAGCCAAATGGCAAAGATAAATCCAACACACTAAAAAAATCTGCCCTTCCAAATACCAATATCTATCAACAAGGAAAAGAATTAAATGACGGAAATACATTTTCACATCCAGTAACGCAATGTGATCAATCCAACAAAAACACTAAATTATGAGTTTCATGGAAAAGAATGAAGAAAAAAATTTAAAAGATTAAAACCTACCCTCTTTCTTGAATTGACAATCTTACAACATTCAACAAAAAAATACAATATTATCTAATAGTTTTCATGAATTGCATAGTATGTGGCTGTCCACTGCCATTTTCGAAACACACAAGCAAGTAAATCATCAAATACATACCTAGGCTGACACTGGCTTGTTACAGACATAAAAAACATCAAACACAAAATATATTCAGAGTGTATCGTGTAAAATAATCAATTTTTGAAGACATATATCACATATGGAATATAAATTTTCGAATTTTGACACACTAAACAAAATATTTATCACAAACATAACTCAGTTTATGCCCCAATAATGTTTTCTCAGACTAAGTACATTGACATAAAAGTGGGTGTCTTTGCGCGTTTATGGAAACTTGAGTTTCTACAAATATAATTGACATTTGCACAAATAGCTTCAGTACAAGATTTTAAAAATTTGAGCTTTTCTATATATGAAAGACACTCACTACAAACAGATTCCATCTCTATACACACACAAAAAATGTAAATAAGTACAATGAACACGGTGATTGAGTCTTACCTCAAGCAGGGTGAGTAGCTCATCAGTGGAGGAAGGAGATTTCAGAAGCTTGTTCCCAGCAGCCCTTAGTCCATCTTCAAGCTCTTTCTGTGAAGCACCGTGACGAGAAGTAGAACCCATTTTTCTTTTTGTTCTAATCCAAAGTGCCCCTCAAAAAACCAATAAAAATTCAAGAATCCACAAGCCCACCTCTATTTTTTCACTCAAACTCACAAAACTCTGGCAGGAAACCCTAGAAGCAGAAAAGGCAACGAATTTATAGCAAAGCCAGCTCAATACACAGCCAATGCTGCTGATGTATGAAATAGGTAAGTAAAATGGGGGTCTTTTGAAAAATGGCTTGCATGCAAAGCCCCGGATTTTGCCTCTCTTCATCAACTTCTACTAATTTTGGGGTTTCAAATCCGCGGAAAATCTTCCTTTTGTTGCTGGATTTGCTTTAATGAAAAATCGTGTGCGTGCATATAGTAAATGTTGGATGTTGTGTAGAGTGTAGACTGTGCTTTGCTGATGCCTTTTATTTGGCGGCATTTCTCAACTTTGCTGCTCACAGTGAAACTTATTTTGTGTAAACGAAACAGAGGGAGAGGTACAACTCTAATAGCATGTACACGTGACTGCGAGCATATTTTATTATTTAGATAATATTTATAAATTTAGTGAGTTAAAATTTTGAAATATTCCAACGAGTTCTTTATATTTAACATTTGATTTTACTACTCCAAAAAAATATTTATTATTTTTGTTTATCTTTTATTTTAACTAACTTTTTGTAGATTATTTTATTGTTTTCATATATTGAAAATTGAAATACTTTGAATACATTTAATTATAAAGAGTGAGTAAGGGCTCTCCAAATTTGGAAAGTCAAACTCGCTTTTTAAATTAAAATGTTATTTTAAAGAGTCTCTTAGAGTATCATTTCAAATGTTGACTTTTTAAAATAGAGAGTATCTCATGTTTAAAGAGTTTTTTGAAGATGCTCTAAATGGACTATTTTGACCGAGTGAGATGAAGATAACAATTTGGCTATTTTGGCTAATTAGCCCCGTCTCAACTTTAACTTGTAGACAAATAAGATGATAATAATAATAATAATCTCTACTATTTTAAAAGAGGCGATCCACCATTTACTATTCATTTGTGAAATTTTTTTTATACCTATCTTATCCATAGTCATCCTCCACTATCCGTTCACGAAATTTTAAAACAAATGGGCAATATGGATTTTCTTGTACTCACAATTGTTGACTCTTCTTATGTCTCTGAGAATAAAGGAAAAAGAAAAACCAGAAACAACCATTTACTATTGGTAGTCAATTATAAGCTTAATTGTATTCATGCTTTCCCATCTTATCCATATCAATTCTAAAACAACAACTTCTTTCACAAGTTCTCTGCTTTAGACTACAACATCAATTTCATCTTCGCTAGCAGATTAACGGAAGTTACATTTCAATACTAAATCATATATTTTGCAATTTTCGAATTCCCCACAACAAGCATAGGAAGACTACGGATTTTGTACAAAATTGCCGAAATTTGTGTTGAACTCGGAAAATCAATTTAAACCGAAAATATGTCTTCTGGGTTGTAAGTTTTGGTACAAACGTGAGAGAAAAGTTATAGTTTCCTCGTTTGAGGTTCTCTCGAAGTTTTTCAAGTGTGATATTAAGAGTTTGTTTGAGTCCATTCTTTGGAAAAATAAATTTATGTGCAAGAAATTATGATTCCAATAAGAAGACGATGGCATAATAAGAGGAAGTTCTTACTATTCACTTCCACATGTTCTTCATTCGAAAACAAACTACATAAAAGCTGATTCATTAGTAATGAAAAAAAAATTATGAACACTACTTCCATCTTTAATTTTTCGAATTAATTCATATATAATAAAAATAAGATTTAGGTGTCGAAACATGTTACTTAACATTCATAAGTATTTACATTACATGAACATTTAAATTACCACTTTAGGGTCTGAATCTCTTGACTTTGCAAAAACGACACAGGATGGTATTGTAGCACAGTAACTCCAACCGCGCATCCCGCCTTCTTCCTCTTCTCTCCTCTGTGAGCGGAGAGGACGGGACAATAACTCCAACCGCACACCCCGCTTTCTTCCTCTTCTCTCCGCGGTGCGCGGAGAGGACCCGTCCTGTCCGCGCACGTCTCCGCGTTGCGCGGAGACATGGATCTCCGCACACGCGATCTCCACGCTACATGGAGCATGTCTCTGCGTGCACGGAGATCTGATCCCGCTCCGCTCAAATGCTTTTCTCCGCGCGCCGTCATTTGTCTGTTATATTTTACACGCACAGAGATTAGCAGATAAAGACTTCATTTAACTTCCAACAAACACAACTCTTCAAGACATACACGAAAATCATAATTCCCTTTCAAGGGTGCTGTCCCCTCGACCCCCGTGACCTAATCGGGCAGGTCGATCCCCGTTTTGAAGTGGCAAATCATTTGTATAACAACAATAAACAAATAAATAAATTATGAAAAAATATCTAACAATTTTTAATGTAACATTGTTAATTTGCTTTGATGTTATTGAAAATTAAAATTATTCTATACACATTTCTATTAATAAACAACAAAGTATAGATACAAACTTACCGCTAACATTACCTTCAAAATAACATAACTCATGCATTGCACGGGCAATAGACTAGTAATAATAAAAGGACAAAACGATCATGTGAGAGATAGGAAATGAATGGACCACCGTTGAAAAATATGGGAAAGATGAGTATATAACGGTTAAAGGATGTTCATATCAGGTTCGGTATACTGTAAGGGGGAAAACAATCATTATTTGAAAGATATATATATAATATTTTGTATGTAAACTCAAATTCTTCTTATTTTTTAACCAAATATTCTCCTAAAAATCAATATTCAAAACATTATTTGGGCCAAATAATGGCATCAAACAAGGGGCCTAATGCATGTTTGATAAGTGATTAAATAAAATTAATGTTTATAAGTTGAAAATTTCATTGAATAATGAGTGAGTAATCATTGTGAAGATTATGAAATACATGAATAAAAAGTAAATTTGATTGAGATTTATTAAAATATAAACATGATCACACCTTCAAGAAAATGGTGAATATCAAAATCGGTTAATTAAGAATCAGTCTTGTGTCAACTTGTCTATACTCGTGACTACACTATCAAGCATAGTTTGTAAAATTTGGTAGGTTATAGAATTTGAAAGTTGTTGACGACAACTATGCTGTAACAGCTAGCTGTTTTGGCCGTTAATAGCCAGCTGTTTTGCCTTTGAACAGCCGATTCCCTAAGGCTGTTAAGACTTAAGATTGGCCGGAATCATTGCCATGAACATGCAGGTGAATTTTTTTCTTGTTTATGCTTAAAAAAATTATAGATCTATTAAATTTTTTTTATCTATAGGTTAATTCATGTTGAAATAAGATTTAACGACTAAAAACGTATACTAATTTAACGAAAACGAAATTAAATATACATAAATATAACTTGTGATTCCTTCTTGACCATTTACTTAAAACACTTTTCGAGGGGAATTGGTGGCTAATCGAAAAAGCATTTAGTTGAAGATTATGATGTTGTCATGTCCACAAAAATGGAACTCTTTTTTGACAGAGACTAGCATAGTGACAAATCGCCAATTTAAGCCGTAGATACTCCCTGGTGGTTATACATAAAGCTCTTGTTTGAAATGGTTGGTAGTATGGTCAGGGACGAACGCAGACAATTAAAGTTAAGGGGACATAATCGAATTTACAAAAAAATTGGGAGAAATTTTACAATGAAAATTTACATTCAAAAAAATCATATCTCATGTAATTTTGTATCCGAAAATTTACATGAAATATGACTTTTTCGGATGTAAAATTTCGAAAAAAAATTTTATGTCATATCCCATATAAATTTCTTAATAAAATAATACAAATTACATTGAGAAATTTGTATCACAAAAATAATAAATGTTAATGAAATAATTAATTTTTTTTTTTAATGAGAGTTAGACGCCTTTTTTTAAGATGTACATTTGATGCATTTTTAACTATTTTCGATATATGTTTGAACTATTTGATATGTCTATAATATAGTCCTTGAAACGATCTTTAAGATAATATAAGCGATTTGTAGATTCGACTATTGTACAATCGTCGGAGAATTTTTAAAGTTAGCATTTTATCGAAATTCTCGATATATTAATTTTAAACCGCCTAATTTGACAAGTCGTAATATTTGCTACGATTAGTCGTTTCACACGTCGTTAACGAGATAAAAATTAGATTGTGAGCACTTTGAAATAGTATTAAAAATGCAATATTTCGATTTTGTTTCACATCTTATAATGATTTCGAAAATTAAAACAAACATAGAAATTTAAAAAAAAAAACAAAAAACAAAGTTGGGGGCACGAGCCCCCCATGCCCACCCTAGATCCGCCAGCGAGTACGGCGATAAATCCCTAGTTGACCATTGTGTTCCTTTCTTGTCGACAATAGATATGCAATAACACAATGACGTTGATCTAGTATTAAAAGACAATAGAATAAATATCATTGAAAAATTAGAAAGGCAAACATAAACCAAAGTTCACATTTTAGATCCTATGTGCTGAGAAAGAGAAGGAATAATATGACGAACCTTATCTTGGATCGTTTTATACATCTTAATGTAGTAAGATACATGCAATTCGTAAGCCAGTATTAATAAATACATTATTCTAAGTGGATAACAATACTTTTTTATATGTTTTTGTTTGCTCGATAGAAAATTTGTTTTGACATGTATACCTTGTGGGATCCCTTTTTGTGTAAACGACTATTGAAAACTTAGTAAGACCAATTTCATTTGTTAGTGTTAATTATGCAAAAGGTATAAAACTTTACCTTTTCTTTCAAAACTATACATGAACTCACTTTTATTTTAAAATTATACATGAAGTCGTGAATTTGTTTCTCCATAAATAAATTAACTTCTTTAAGTCAAAATTAACATAACAGTCTACGTGGCAAATAACAACGACCGCCTACGTAATTATGGCATGTGTGACTGTTGGCAGATTAAATACACGGACATGAGCATATAAACTTTACTCTCTGTTTCAAATCATATATGAACTTTGTTACAATGTATATGAACTTGCGAACTTGTTTTCCGTCCATACATAATTTAAGGTGGGTAGTATTATTTTGTTAGTAGAAAAAGTATAGTTCGGGAATATTTCGAATATAATAGAAAAAGTAGAGTTCAAGAAACTATTTGAAATCGACCCTTCTCAGAACGGATGTCATGATGTAGTGTTTATAGGAATATTTCTAATATAATAAGAAGCTTCGTATATGGAGAGTGCGAATATACCCTCATAAATTTTGCCAAAGTTGTACTTAGCTGCATCATAACCAGAAGAATGCAAGAGCTTCACCACTGCAGTGGTAGATCCGGCACCCGACGATCCCCGACTGCCGGGTACAATTTTTTTGTTGACAATAGATAAACTTTTTAGGTTATGTAACTGGTAATTCATTTTATTTTTAAACATCTTTTGTAACTCAGCCGATTAAAACTTACATATTCATATTGGAAATCCCGGTATCGAATCCTTCCCAACAAATGTATTGTGAAATATTTTTAGTTCTACAATTTTTACCAAAATTAATGCAATAGGGAGGGGATTCAAATATGTGAACTCTCCTTAGGCTTATTGAAAGTTTGACCATTATGGTAATTGTTGAATCTTGACACTAAATTTACTAGAATAATATTTGTTAAATTTTAGCGATTTTAATGCAAATGTAAAAATTTGAACTCGTGTTCTTTCTTTGAATTATACAAAACTTGACTACAATATCATGGTGAATATTGCTAATTTATACAACAGAATTATATATATTCAATTTGAATAAAATAATTGTTATATCCAAATTTTAGACTTTGTTTGATTCTTTTTTTTTTTTAAATATATTTTTCTCTCTTCTTTTCAACCACACATTTTTCAATAAAATAATATTGCAGGTAAATTAAAAAAATTTCTTTATTTTTAACCACACATTCTCCATCAAATTACTATTCCAACATGCATTTTTTGCAAAAAAAAAAAAATTTTTAAAATGGACATCAAACAGGTCTCAAGAAGTTGCATCTATGAGAATTTCTTTTCATTGGAAGCACAACTACATTACAAGTTGGCTTAAATCAAATATGCGTCAGTTATGGTCACGTATTACGTATAATTTTGCAGCAAAGCTGAACTCATATGATTGTAAAACAAGGGATAAGATTCATATATCATCTACCACGCCATAGCAACGTCATTTGCCAGGTTAATTATCCCGTTAAATTTACACGAAACAAATTCGTCAGGTCATATATAATTTTGAAAAGAAAGGTTAAATTTCATTTACCATTCGAACAATTAATCCTCTTTTGTAGCTAGTTGATTTGATGAGCACTTGAACGTGACAAGTTTTCAGGTACCGTAATAGAAAAATTTAAATTGCATTTAAGAATTTGTTGCCTAAAACATCGTCATTTGGGGTTTCGTATTTTTTAAAATGGAAGAGGGTCACGCAATCATATTTTGCTCGAGAGATGTTAGTTTAGCAGTAGAGTGAAAATGACGCTTAAGTTACTTATTTTGAATAATAAAAGTGCGCAATTATTATTAAAAAAAAAAAAAGCAGCAATGTTGACAAGAGGTCCGTTTCCATATTGCAGTTTGTGCAAATGTGCAATATTTCAAAATTGTCATCAACAATCCAAAATATTTGACGTCTCCCATCAAAGCACTCACCTAAATTGTAAAAATATAAATCAAAGCAAGCACAAAGATACAACTCCAGAAATCAACTAACTGAACGATGAAATTTAGCTTCTTTTCTAGATGACCAAGAATAGTAATTAGTTTAAATTGCTTTACCTCGGTGCAGCCCTTGCACTCATAGATGAATGGTAATTGGTGCTTCTTTCTTTCCTGTAGGAGCTATAGACATCATCATATTGACTAGCCTCGTTTGGATCAGCTTTTGCCCCGAGCCCCAACCTGCCAGAACTACTAGATCCGGGTTTTTGCTCTACACTTCCATCGTCAAAAGTCTCAGAATTTGGGTCCGTATTTAGACCTGGAGGTGGAGGAATGCAGGCCCCTCCCTTACGGACTGGAAGCTCTCTTTCGTAATCATAATCCTCAGCATCCCTTGACTCAGATGGTTTCACAGCTCCTTCAGATGGATTAACCTCGCCAATATCTCTAAAGAACTTTGACACTCTCTCATTGATTTCAGATGGGGATATATTGGAAGGAGGTATAACAGTGGGAATATCCAGGGGGCTCATGGGAGAGTAAGGCACACCACTACCTATCTGCATTTTTCTCACCATACCGGGAATGAGACCAGGAGGGAACAGAGGATATGGCGGCAGTTTTTCACCAACCTTGCCAAGATGAGGTGCAGGTGGTTGATTTGATTGTTGTATAGAAGATGGCACAGGCATAGATCCGGCAAACCCACTGGAAGGAACAGATGTAGGATGAAATTGTTGGGGTGCTACAGATGGTGCCATTGATGGTATAAGAGGAGCTTGTTCGTGAACCGCCATATTCGGAACCGAAATTTGCTTATCAGGCTGCCACTGTAATGAATTATGATTTGCGGCTTGGTGGGGTCCTACATGGGAAGTAAAAGTTACCAGAGCAAGTAGAGAATGATTGAAGTTTCATGAAAAAAATACTTTGGTTTATTTTCATTCAAAAACTGCCAAAAGGAACAGAAGCTACCTATGGCCACAGAAGGATCTAATGCAACTGCAGATAAGTCTCTGTGAGGACCTGGAAGAGAATTCTGAGCCAGCCCACTCACCATCTCATTTTCAAGCCCACGAACAGTATCCTGATCAAAAACATCCTTGGAAGCCCAGAATTGTAAAATTTTCTGAAGGCGGGACTGGTTTTCTTCCTTGTTCAGAGGGTTGTGGTAAATCCTTGCCAGCATAGAACCTAAGACCGGCTTAAATGCCAGTGCTTCGTTATCCAACTCATGAGGATTGACCCGCCTCTGCAAGCTGTACATTTCAGAAATCCAAATATAAATATGTGGAAGAACCATAATGAATTCTGAGGAACCCTTCAGATCTTAAATATCTATAATGTCCTGATATATGTTTCCTTTCACAAGCGACGAAATGATAAATTTGCTTTCTAGGAGGGGGATGATGATTGCCCTCTAACACCTAAAAGGGCTACTTCAAAACTACTCGTACACAATAGTCAGCATTTAATAGTGTAATTACATGTAGCAGACAAAGACATTCTTATAAAGAATTTAACGAAGAAATAGAGAGAAACCAAAACCAGAATAGCTTGACTTTTGTAAGAGCTTTTAAACATATCAAATTAGCAAAAAGCTGAAAATTATGAAAGCAATGTGACTGGCATGCCAGGGCTGAAACTTCTCAAGTTCTTCCAAGACAACGTAGTCCATGCAGGCTGCAGCAACCCTCCAAATGTCAGTTCATCATCAATGGAGTAAGAACCTAATACTCTACCCTTGTAGCATGTCCACATATGTTTCTCAAAATAATTAAGACTAAAAATTGGCTTAGGCATTGTTTGATTTTGATTTTTTCAAAATCACTTTTCCTCGAACTCGTTATCAACCACACATTTTTCAATAAAAATTTACTTTTCACAAAATCACTTCTCAAAATAAAATCAAACAAGGTTTAAAGTTACTCACTACTCTGGGAGCTTTTATACTGATCTTAAGAGTGCAACTTATGAAGGCCGACGCACCCTTCAACTAGCTGGTTCACAATCCCCAACACCTTTTGTAATTTTTTTATTTCACGCCATTCTCAATAATCTTCAACATTTCTCGACCACAGAATACTTCAATAGGATTTAAAAAGTGCAAAAGTATAGGTAAAATATTCACGTGATCGGGGAAATGAAAGGATACAGATGACTAAAACTGAAGAAGAAAAGCATCACGTGAAAACAGCAAATATTTAGAATTTGTAATCAACAATTTATAAAGACATATCAAGCTTTTAGCAATTGAAGAGTACCTGTCAAATAGAATATCATTGGCAAGGTAAATTATATGCAGTTGTCTCTCAGGATCATCAAAGGAAAATATCCTGTCTCTAAGTGCCTCGGCCAGGGCAGGTACAAAAGGAGATCTTTGCATAAACCAAGTCTTCGCACCTTTGATCGACTCTTTGGTACCAGTGAGACTGTTGAGAACACCATTCAGCTCCATTTCAACATCAGAAGGAAGTGGTCTAGATAAACCTTTAAATGACCTAAAAGACTGATCATATTCAGGACGACCATGACCAATGAAAGGCTGAGATTTGTGGGGGAGCTGCTGCTCATAGAATGGTGGAAAAGGATGTTGCTGCAAGTGAGGTGCGCCCAACACTGAAGTAGAAACCCCTGCAGCAGCATTAGGAGCATTCATAGGGGAAGAACCCATTATGGGGTTGGGAGGATGCATAGTGGGCAAAGAAGAGGGTGGGAAAGGAGGGGTGAAAGGACCCCCCAGATGTCTTGTTGCCACCCAAAGCTTATAGCGGTAGTAACCATGGCCTTCCCCGCCAAAGAGGAAATTGTAAGCAGGGTTTTCTTGCTCTCTTTCGCGAACCACAGCTTCAAACTCGGGACCATTCTTGACAGCATACTCAACCAATTTATCAATACGCTTTTGTAGTTCAGGATCAGATGGAGGTGGAGCAGGAGGTGTTGCAGAGTCATATGGGCTGTGGAAAGGTGAGGGAACAAGATGAGGAGGCACGTGTGGTGGGAAGGCAGGCGGTGGCTGCTGGTGAAGGTGAGGAAGAGGAGGATGTGGATAGTGTTGATGCTGCTGCATTTGCTGTGCGTATGGAAACTGTTGGAGAGGAGGATGTGGGGGCAGAAAAGGAGGACCATGAACAGATGGAGGAAATTGTTGATGTTGAGGATGAAAACCATATTGTTGCTGTTGTTGAATATTTGTGACTTGCTGCTGTTGAGCAAATGCCATAGCGGCAGCATAATCATGAGGCCGATCCATAAGCAAATATAGAACTGGAAATTTCTGTAGTATGCAGCCCAGAGAAAATTATTCTGACCAAATGATTCAACAAAAACAGCAGTAAGAACAAGTCATTGTTAAAGAAATAGAAGAGCAGATTAAATTCCATTTTAATAATATGCAATACAAGAAAAAAAGAACATAATAGTGAATTAATGAAGTAAAACAGAGGCTGGGTAAACAAGACTTGACTTCTTCAACTATAAACGTGAAATTTTAACTTTAAGAAGTCAATAAACTATGTAAACTACACCAGAAGTTCTATTGACTTAACAGTAATAGAAACTAGAAAACGTCAGATTGGTATCAGATCTATAATATAGAAATCTAAAAATGCAGTTTAAAAATAATAGATTCTTATTAGGGGTGTCCAAAAGTCCCGAACCGAACCGAACCGAAACGAGCAGTTCTTCATAAATTAAATACCCGAACGGGTACCCGAATCAAGAATCGATGGGTTTGGGTCGGGTCTAGACTAAGAACCGAATAAAAACCGAAACTAAATAAATTTTTTATTTTTTATATTGAATTAATTAAATTATTTTATTTTTTTTAAACAAATTAGCAAATTAATTAAATAAATCAGATCATTTCATAATTTTAATTTTAAAGCTCAAATCATTTTTAAAACTCATTAGCCCATTTTAATTTGAAACAAATGAACATACTTTATATAGTGTTGCTGTAATATTAATATCTACTTTTTGGTATTTGTATGCACTGAATTAATCTTATTGGACGGCTAGTTATTTATATGTTTTTGAATTGGGCTACGTTAATTTGTAAAAGTTACGAATGAAATGTCATTAGTTGTATTTATGTAGTGTTGCTGTAAATATTAAAAAATTTAATTATGGTACGGAACCGAACCGATCCAAACCGAACCAAACCGAACCGAACCCGAATGGTTCCATAATTATATTTGGACCCGACGGGTCCATTTATTAAATACCCTAAAGTTTTGGGTCGGTTCGGGTCTCTTCAAAACCGAACCGACCCGACCCACGGACAGCCCTAATTCTTATCATGTTTGCTCAAAAAAAAGGCCATGAAAATGGGTCTATTTTGTGTAAAGTTCACACTTCAGCAAGAAAAACTTGTCTTATTCACCAAATATTTTTCCAGTAATTTATTTAGGAAAAGAAATTGAAGCAGAAACATTTCGATAGGCAGGAGAAACAGGATCATGTTTTGAGGGGAAAAAAAAATTAAAGATGAATTAAATTCTAGTAAATATGTTCTACTATATTTAGATGAAAAATGATTGTGGTATTGTATTATTAAGAAAATTTGAGAACTACATGTACAGCTCCTTGGTCAAAATGGCAGATACAAGGTAAAGGGAGGAATATAGGAACATGACTTTTGAATTAGAAATTCTCTAGATTTGTTGTCATCTCTGATTATGCCAATTGTCAGGTAGATCCTTGCAAACTTTAATATGAAGTTAATGACCAATTTTCTTCCCCCCACCTTCCCCTCTGTCCTTGCCACTTACAAACAAACAAACATTCATTTTCTATGATTCATAAATTCCAACACAAAAGCTCAAAGCTTTTTTTAATATTCTACATTTCATGGTGCACTTGAAAGCCCTGATTGTCTGATTATAAATGGAATGTGATATTTTTTGTGACAGATTTCTGAAAAATTATATGAAGTCGCTGCTTATCTTTATATTCTCTCAGAAAAAACAAGAACACAACGTTTGGACCACCTATATAAAAGAGTTCGCTTCAATATAACAATTTTTTAAGCCTGTTACACAGAAATTTTCAGATTCAAGTGAAGGTCAACATACTTTGGAGCTATAATCGACATTTAACACCAAGTTAATGTACAGTTAAATATTTATGCACTTAACAAAAACTGATATGCTGCAAATTCTAATTCTTTCAGTAAAACAAAATTTCATTGTTAGCTAAAAATGGACATGGTGCAATTAAGAACAACTGTGCAAAAGATTTCTCAAAATGGCTAATTATGCAAAAGAGTGAATCTTTATTCAACACAAACCCTGTAAGGGTATAATGGAATTAGGTGTGGCCTTAGATTGTACGTATATGTTGGTGCATGAAAGAAATAGAAAGAAGGTTACAAAAACTAAGACTACCTCAGATCTCCAAATGATATAAAAAGAACGGAAAATATAAAAACACGTTTCTCAGATTTTGTACATTTGTAAATTTGTGGATTAACCAATAAAAAATAATGAATTAAAGTCCAAATGTTGCCTCCTACAAATGAAGGCGGAGTCCTTCTTTCTAATAATAAACTTTTCACAGCTAATGATATTAACAACTACAAACTTTCAAAAGTTACTTGGTTTTTTTCTCTCAGAGTCAATTCCTTTCAATTCGTGTAGATGATATACTTGTTACATTTTCAAGTACTTATAACTCCAAGGTTTTATTCTTACCCATAGAGACAAATGGCACTCACAAACCACCCTCGTGCCATGATATCATCACTAGCATAGAAGTAACCTCGTTATCAATCCTCATTGCGTTCTTTGTTTGGTAGTTTACACCTCATATCTACAACATATTCAAGACTACCGCAAGACAACATAATATTATTTTGATTTCAGCAGCATACAAGTGAGTTGAGCAAACATATATTATTTACATTTCCGACTAATCAGCACGAATTTTCGAGCAAGACTACTTTAGGTAAATCTAACAAACGTAATTACAACAAAATCACTGACATATCAAAGAATCCCAAATTGAAAGCGTCAAACCCTAGTCCTGATTGGAAGTAAGAAAGCAAAGATATGGACGCATACACGAGAAGAGGAAGAAAAACATAGAATAGGAATTGGGGAGTACCTGATATAGTTGCCCAACAACCGAATTGAGAGAGCGTGAAAATTAAAGCACCAGACATCCGATTTACTTATTCACCGAGTTTTGTACAGAGGTTGGGGAGAAGACTGAGGGCTATAGTGAAAGGGGGGAGAAAAAGAATAAGCCGAACTGAGTTAAACCGGTGCTAAGAGAATACAAGCTAATGCACCTAATATAATAGTAAATTATAAGTGTTCAACTCACGAAAATTACGTATTTGATCGAGTTAAAACTAATAATATTCTTAATCGAGTAGCAATAATGAGTTGTAATTACCTGATGACTAATTTGTGACATAACTAGAACTCAAGGTAAAAGTTTATCAAATTTGTAAAATGCATTGCTAAATTATAAAATCTCCTCGTTATTCCATCTTTAATCCAACAATTAAAATGACACATTGTTATCATGCGAGTTGGTTAATGTTCCCAATTTATTTAAAAATCTCTCTCGATAACAGTTAAATCTAATTCTACATGTGATATTTCTATATCTCCATGAAAAATGCCAACACACAAGAAAGCAATAAACGAGTTATAACCCATGTTCTAAAATGCGCAAAAATGCGTCGTCTAGGCGCGACGCGGGTCGAAAACTGGTCGAATTCGAGAAATGCGCGAAAAATCCATTTTCCATCTAAAAGGCGGGAATAATGCGCGCATTATCCCGTCTAATCTCTTTTTTTTTTTAATCTATTTTTTTTATGATATATTAAAAAATATATTTTTTTTATATAAAAATACAAAACGCATTATGACGCTTATTCTTCGCATTGACACGCCTAAACTTGTGATTCTCGACCTCGACGCATTACGCATTTTAAAACACAGGTTATAACATCTATAGGAATCATGTGAAGCATATGAGTATGTCTCTATCATCTATCAAACTTCACAATGCTCATTACTACGTGCTAACGATCCTATTATCTCTTTCGATAACAATAAAACTCACGAACAATTTAACTAATGTCCAATTAATTAAAAAGCAGATTAAATCATAATAAACATCCAAACATTCAAATAAATTAACGTAAAGCTAATTATTCAAACCAAGAAACTCATAACAAATTTTGATCTCATCCTACTAATGTAAAATCTAGCTTAACGTATTAAAATTACGAGAAATTATTCTAAGTTTAATAAACATCACCAAGAAATTGAATAATTAAGGAGAAATGTTGGATTTTTGAATGACCTCGACGGATTCTCGATCTCTCTTGAATTATCCTCCCAAACTTAGTGTCAATTTTCCGGTATGAATTCTACTTAATAATCTTCTTGCAATTCCACAATTGACAACTTTCACAAATATGAATTTGCCCTCTTTTTTCAATAGATTTCTCTAAGAATTTTGATGTTTTTGAGTTGTTTTTTGAGTGAAAAGAGCTTTCCCCAGGGGTAGAAGACATTCTAATATTTATAAGGCTCGAGTCTAGGTCAAAGATATCGCCCAAAATCTTGTTAAGTTGAGTTTTAGGACGTGTTCGGTAAAAATTAAAATCGGATCAAAATTGAAAAATTAACCATTATTGTTGACTTTTATTAGACGAGTGAGACTTAGGGTGTGTTTGAATCTAATTTTGAGGAGAATAGAAATTTTGGAATAGTGATTGATGTGAGAATGTGTGGTGAAAAAGTGATGAAAAGTTTTTGATTTGTGTGTAATATTATTTTATTTGAAGAATATGTGGTTGAAATGAAGAATGAGAATGAGAATGGGAATGAGAATGAAAAATTAATGGGTGCCAAACAGGGGCTTAATAACGGTTATATTTTCAATTTTAATTGGATTTTAATGTTTACCAAACAAGCACTTAATCCTATAAGGAAACGTGAGATTCAGCTGGATTTTATTATTATGCGATCGCATAGTTCAAGAATTCAACACCTAATTTGTCGGCATGGTGACATGCGACCGCATGCCCAAATGTACTATGTGAACACATAGTGTAAATTGTGTAATTGTTGATGCTTTCTTTCATTCTTTCACATTTTGGTCCTCGAACTTCTAGCCTATATTTTTGTCATCTTAGCTTCCAAGTGCATTCAATAGGACCCCTAACATCTTCAAACTTCGATTTATGATCTATTGGATTGTTGAAACTTGGTCCCCATCTTCTGGATTTCACCTTTTTTCAGGATTTTCCCTTTATTTCTTTCAATTTCTTGTTCAACTATTGAGTTTTACCCATTTAACACAAAATATAATTACTTAAGATATATTTCATAAAAAAAAAACTAAATATCATTATTTTAAACCATGAATACGTGTATAAAATACACTTATTACCAATTATTGAACCCGATTTTTTTTTTTTTCTAAAAATGTGTTTTATAATAGTGACTTTTGGAGAATTGTGATTAAAATATAGGAAAAAAAAAATTATGGGAGAATATGTGATTAAAAATGAGTTTTGGAAAAAAAAAAAAAATGGAATTCAAACAAAGACTAAACAAAAGTGGAATTTTGAGGTAGGACCGGTTCATGAGGTAATTTTTGCATGTAAACCCAAAAAAATTTCTTACTTTTTAACCTCACATTCTCCAACAATTTATTATTATAAAACTAATTTGAATGAAATAATGGACATCAACACAGGAGTTAATATAAAGTTTGGTTTCATTTTTCAAAAAGATTTTTTTTTTTCACACTCATTTTAAATTACGGCTTCTTCAAAAAAAAAAAATCACATTTTTTCCTAATTATTTTTATCTTTTAATCACACGTTCTTAAAAAAATCACTTTTTATAAAATTACTTCTCAAAAAATAATTCAATATTAGAAAATTTATCAAACGAGAAATTTTCTATTTGTGGTTTACAAAAATCGATTCTAAAGCTGTTCTTGAGCCCGAAGTGATTATTGAAAATTACTTTTTTCTTACTCACTTTTAATCACGTATTCTTAAAAAATATTTTTCACATTTATTGATAACTCTTTCCTATTTTTTAATCATATTTAAAAAATAATAATATTTAAGTAATCACTTGAACACAATTACCAAATACTATTTTGTCAGAGACCTACAAAAATATGACAATTAGGATCCTATTCGAGATGTGTAAGAGCTAAATTAGCTGTTCAAATATTGATTTGTATATTTCGACAATAATGCTCGAAATTTTTTAAAAATATTGACACCTTCCTTGTACTATTGATATACTAAATTGATTTTAAAAATATCGACACCTTCGTTGTACTATTTAGGCCCTGTTTGAAAGAGATTCTCAAAATTCTACAGTAAATCAATTCTCATTTTCAACCACACATTTTTCAATAAAATAATATTTTTCATCACATCAATAATTTTTTCTTCTTTTTCAACCACACATTTCCCATCATATCACTATTCAAAATCAATTATTCCTCCAAAAATTCCTCACAAACAAGCACTTAGTCAAAATTACGTTAATATATATGCTAACGTAAACTATATACAAATGAGCCAACAAAATAAATAAATAAATAGAATACATGACGTCATATCCATTTTGTTTATTAACCTATTGGTGCGCGAGACAACCAAAAAATAAAGTTTAATAAACCAAGGACGGGAAACCATAGTGCCGCTGATGATTATAACTATTCATAAGAGAAATCTCTAGTTCGTAGATTGCAGATTACACTGCATTCAAATAGATGAGCTTGTAGCATATGGAGCATTGATGTCTAATGAATTGAAGAGGAAGAGATTGTTAGATATTTTTTCATCATTTGCATGTTCATCTTTTGTTCTGCGAATGTTTTGCCGTCCCGACTAGTGTTTGCCGCTACGTAACGGGGATCGACCTATCCGAATGGTAGCCTCCATTTCTATATATTTTCGGCGAATTCTCATTTGCAAAACACATAAAAAAATAAAATTCGATATTTCTATTTTTATCTCTTTCTCTTGGCATTATCAGTTTCTTTATAAAACGTCTTCTTGGTTTGATCAAATAGTCACAGTTTGAATCAAACGCCCCCATTGTATCCTTATAGAGATTTTCTATCATACCCCAGTCGTGACTTTGTTGGATATGGAAGAAACATCTCTTGAAAGATAACGATTTTAGTGCATTGGAGTTCATTAGTTTTTCAGATTTTCCTACATATTTTCCAACAGCGAGAAGCTTTAACACTCTAAAAATAGAAACATAATCGTTAATTTTCTTTTCGATATTTTTTTTTCTTTCATTTGATTGCTTAAATAATTTTCGAGTCAGCACGTTTAATGAAACCTCTATATCTAGATGAAGCTCTAGATAACATCTATTTTTTTTTTCAGTCGCACGAGCTCGATGGATTGGAAATTATTTTTCCAAACATAGTCTTATTTTACTCACGTGACAATTTTTTCAAACAATTGTTCGAAGAGCATCTCCAATAAATTTTATGAATTGCGGTTTACGTGGCATTCAAGTGGACAGAACAACATTGATGCCTAATACATACTTTCAAAACCCAGTAGTTTTTCTTAGTTGTGTCTTTTATTTAGCACCCCATGTTTTCTAGACCTTCACATTTTGCAGTTATCTGTCCAACTCTTTTCATTGTATCTTTGTCTTCAACCTTCTATTGTTTAACCTTGAGGGGTTACTCAATTGGTCAAATCTTGGGTTTGCTCCCCAATGGTCACCAGTTCAAATTCCCTCAGGGCCACTGAGGTGAGTACTCGACCGTAAACTTCAGGGCCCCGTGGAATTAGTCGAGGTGCGCGCAAGCTGACCCGAACATCCACGGTTATAAAAAAAAAAAAATCACTAGAAAGGCATGACAAGATTTTATTTGCTTCTTGTGTATTTCAACAAGAAAGATAAACAATAAATACAAAGTTTGACAAAATATATGCCCTTCATTTCAATACATGCTAGCAGAATATTTGGACAAAAATGATTATTAAAAACAAAATGTGATAAAAAATTAGGGGCTGTTCTCTTTGTGTTTGAGTTTTGTGTTTTGAATTCATTTTGTATTTTGTGTTTTGAGTGTCAATTTTGAGATTTTTGAAAATACGTTCTTTTTGGCATTTTGAAAAATTGTTTTCAAAAATTAGGAAATGGAAACGTGTTCTCTTCCCCTTCCGGTTCTTCAACCTCTCTCTTTCTCCTGCCTCTTTCCTTTTCTCCTCCTCCTCCTCCTCCTCCTCTCCCTCTTCTTCTCCTTCCCCTCCCCCTCTTCTTCTCCTTCCCCTCTTTCTTCACCGGCGGTTGTTGGTTTGGGTGTTGTGGCTGGATGCGGTGGTTGGGTCGCGACACTACGGTGGTGGCAGATGGATCGCGACTTTTGGCTGGGGCAGTGGGGGTAATGGCAAATCGATTGTGGCTGTGGTTGGGTCGCCATTTATGCTGGGTAGTGGTGGTCTTTATGCTGGGTAGTGGTCGCCATTTATGCTAGGTAGTGGTGGTCTGTCTGGTCACGAATTTGGGGATGGTTGGGTTGCGATTTTGGTGGCGATTTTGCTGTGGTTGGGTCGCCATTTCGGCTGGGCGGTGGTGGTCTTTGTAGTCGCGAATCTGGCAGTGGTTGGGTCGCGATTCTGGTGGCAATTTTGAGGTGGTTGGGTCGCCGTTTTGGCTGGGGCGGTGGTGGTCTTTCTGGTCGAGATTTCCGGTAGTTGGGTCGCCATTTTGGCTTGGGCGATGGGGGTTTCGGTGGCGATTTCGGTGGTTGTGGTGGTGGTGCAGTAGTGGTTGGGGCGCTGTGGTGCGGTGGTGGGTTCCGGCGGTGGTGGTCGCGGTGGTGCAGTGGTGGTCGGGTGCGGTGATGGTTGGCTGTGGTTGAAAACAACGAAAACGTGTTTTGGAAATTTTTGTCAAGTTATAACTGAAAACACCCAAAACGACAATTTTGTTGTTTTGTGTTTTTTTTGTAAATTTTCAACCCGTTTTCAGAAACACGTTTTCGAAAATAGGATAGGGAACGCGTTTTCACTGTTTTGAAAAATCGAAAATAGAAAACGAGTTGAAAATGACAAAGAGAACAGGCCCTTAAATTTTAACGATAAGAATGCAGTGCAGAAAAATTATGGACATAAAGGCAAAAATGAGCAAAAATTGGGGAATCAAATTAAATATGGTATAGATAATAAAAATTGTTGTGTATATATAATTATCTTAAAAATAAATAAAAGGAAGAGACAGAAATTTTAATACTCTAAAATAGAAACATAATCCTTAATTCTCCGCCCCATAATTTTCTCTTTCATTTGATTGTTTGAATAATTGTTGAATTAGCATGTCTAACACAATATATCTAAATCGGTGTCCTAAAAAACTCGTATAGGCAAGTCTAGATACCGCTTATACTAGAAATTAGATCAAAACGTCTCGATTTACGCCTAGGCCTTTTTTTTTTTATCAATTTCTAAATGATTGAATTTTTTTTTCGTCTTTTTTGTCTTCTCTAGGCCCGCTTTATTAGGTTTTTTTTAAAGTCTTTTATTTGAATTAGTTTATTAATTTTTTTTATTTTTAAAAAAAATTTCATTTGACTTTAATTTTAAGTTTTTAAAAGATTTTATCTCTATAAAAGTTAAAAATGACTTTATTCGATAAATAGTTAAATAAGATATAAGTTACAAAACTATCTACGTTATGTAATTACTCGTTATTTTGTTGAAAATTTCAAAAGCATGTATGAAGTTCCTATAAATCTATTAAGTATGACTTATCTAGTTGAAAATTGATAATATAAAAATAAAAAAAAGTCTAATTTTTGCATTTTGAAAACCTGAAAATTGTACAATTAACTAATTGTAGAAATTATTAAGAAAATATAGTAATTTATAATTTTAGATATGCTTTTTTTTTCGCCTCGTTTAGGCTCGTTTAAACTCGTAAAATTTGAAATTTCATCTCCATGTTTATCCACGTTTTAAGCCTTTTAAAGCACTGATTTAAACGGGACTCTAGATAATATCTATTATTCATTCATATCATTTTGATAAAAACTTCATCAATTTGCATTGGAGATGGGGTTTTTTTTTTCCAAATTGTCTATTTCTATTTACCTGGCAATCTTTTTAAACAGTGGAGGTTAGCTTCAGATGCTTTTGGAGTTATATTCTTCTGTTATTGAAAACTCCTCAGAAATATGCCAACTCAATGGCAAATCAATTCAATAAATCTAATTTAATTGTTGAGACCAGGGGCGGATCTAGGAAATTTTTTCTAGTGCCGACGGTATTAGTAAAAGTTAAAAAAAAAAAATTATAACACAAACATTATACTAAAATGAAATATCTTATAATTGTTCTTACGAGTTTTCATACTTTGATATCTTTGTACAGTCGCTTCATTATCAATCTTTAAGAATATATCTTTCTATACATAAACAATAAGGCTATCATTCATCAACTCTTCTCCAATTCGATCGCACAAAATACAAGTACCGATGACTAATTGTAATAAGATTACTGCAAAATACAAGTATTGATGCCCAATCTTCTACTCTCTCCTCCCAACTAGCATATAAAGGATGGACTCGAGCACATTTAAGATGCAGAGTGGAAATGTCAAGGTGAAACGGGAACGATATTTCCTTGTTGCATCAAATAGTTTGTAGGAAAATCATCTGGAGAATTAAATATTAATCAGTATTATAGCTGTTGTTCCCAGCATATCAATATAGATTCATTGTTAAACAAACAATAGATTGAAGAAGCTTCTAGCTTCCCCAAAGATAAATAAAAATAAAACAAAAACAGTAGAACTATTCAATACATTGGGAACAATACCAATTAAGAAAAATCACCCGCCGAAGAAGATTTTCTTCACATGAAAATGGAGACCATTTGGCCCTTTGCCTCTACAGCTTTACTTTAAGATTCCACCGACCACCTAACAATACAAATTACAATACAGCACAAATCCACCTCCTAAATTAATCTCACGGTCCCAAAAAAACCATCATAGAGAGAGAAATTAAAGTGTTTAGGGAGAGAAATTGAAGTTCTTCAACTTCAACTCTTCAATTCAAGAAATTATAGAAAACTCACCAGGGGTGGGGGATGCAGGGGTGTGCGCGTGGATGCTGGAGCTTCTCAAATCTTCGTTGATGCAGCCTTGCAGTGGCGTATTGTAATGGATTGCAGGGCCATACAGTTATTTGGCCCACTTGTTTTTATTTTTATTGGGTTGTTGAAAAAATTGGGGTGGCCCAAAGCCTAGTGCAAACCCAAAGCTCAGTGCAAGCAGCTTGGGCTAAGGCCGCCCCTGGTTGAGACTATCCTAAATTAATTAATCAATTAATTGTCACGATGCTTGCATGCATTCAAAATTATATACTGTTTACACATTTCCCCATTCTCACTACGGTACAATTAGAGTTGCTTTAAAAAATAAACTTTTATTTAAAAATAAAAATGGATAATTGTGGTTGATAGCACCGGCCCTTAAAACTCGTATGATTTTCAACAATGAACCACCGGGGTTTCAATCCTCGTCTCATTTTTCATTGAATATATTTGTTTATATTCATTTTTGCTCGGATTGATATCATAAAATATAGGGGAATGACTCGGCTATCTCACCCATTACAGCTGGAATAATAAAGTTGATATAAATGAGTTCTAAAAAAATGAAAAAATAATACATTTTAATGATAGCTTGATCTCAATACGTATGATATGTTGATTGGCATGTCAGCCTCCATTATCCTTTCAGGGCCTATCTAAAAGTGTCACGTGCTTCTTGATCGTAAATATTTTTATTGACTGTCTGTTGTTCAAAAATTCTTATTTGCACAATTTATACCATTTATTTATAGCATTTAGATGTCTAATATTTCAATTCTTTCGCATCTGAACAATAACATATTGTTCCACGTATGAGGAACAATATCTTTCGAGCTAAGTTAGAGTTCATCCTGCAAATGTCATATTTTTCTCGACAGTGTAATTTAGCCTAACAAATAAAGAGTTACTATTATCTTTCCCATCATTTTGATAGCGCAAAAGTGTGTCCGCGTCCCCTCCAATTGATGGACGAACAAGAAAGAATTTTTCAGAGCACCTAGAGCCATAAATTAACTTTTTCATACGAACATTCAATGCATGTATATGTTTATATAACTAAAAGGGTCACCACCATTGAAGATAGTCAACTCTTATTCGATTCAAGACACATGTAAAAAATTCAATAAGCTCATTCATTCACAGCTCACAATGCAACTTTCCCCTCGATCTCCATGGTTTCACCATTAATAAATGAATCCTTCACGAACATTTCGAAATTATATAAAAAGAAAAAAAAATCAAATCCCATGATTATTTCTTTCTTTAAACAACTATTATTATTTTTCAAAAAATAAAAAATAAAAAATAAAAAAATGCATATGCCTATAAAAGAAAGAAATGGTTCGTGTTATTGCGTAGCCCTAATTTTATCAGCTGCCGCGTTCATAGCCGCCTCACATTCGTTACCATGTTCCTCACATCCGAAACCCCAAAACCCTGAAACTTCATAATATTAATATATATTCATGCCCAACGTGTATTTTTATATATGTATGTTTGTGTATATTGGCACTGGATTTAAGTTATAGCAATAATTTCATTGATTCGTTGTATCAAGATCCAAGATTTGTTGATTTCACAAGGTATTTGTTGTTTTAATTCACATTTGTTGGATGAGTCTTTATTCTTTTTATTTGGCTGTTGGAATTAGGGGCTGATCTTGCATTTTCTGGATTTTATGCAGTTTTTATTTGGAATTTGAGGGTTTTTGATAGACAAATCCGAGGGCTCTTCAAATGTTCAAATTTTGATTGATAAAAGTCTGTTAAATACGTTGAATAAATTTTCTCTGAAAATCTTTGTGGGAGATGTCACTTTTAACAAAAAGCGAATCGATTCAGATTCGGGAGGTTTGGGCTGATAATCTGGACCAAGAATTTGCCCTAATTCGTAATATTGTCGATGATTACCCATATATTGCCATGGATACTGAGTTCCCGGGTATTGTAATCCGACCCGTGGGAAATTTCAAGAATTCCAGTGACTATCATTACCAAACTTTGAAAGCCAATGTTGATTTACTGAAGCTGATTCAGTTAGGGCTTACATTTTCGGATGACAAGGGAAATTTGCCCACTTGTGGAACAGAAAAGTATTTCATTTGGCAATTCAATTTCCAGGAATTTAATCCAAATGAGGATGTATTTGCCAACGATTCGATTGAATTGTTGCGCCAGAGTGGCATTGATTTCTCGAAGAATATCGAGAAGGGCATTGACGCCAAGCGATTTGGGGAGCTTTTGATGTCATCAGGGATTGTTTTAAACGATAATGTGTACTGGGTGACTTTCCATAGTGGCTATGATTTCGGGTACTTGCTCAAGCTCTTGACTTGCCAGAGCTTGCCCGATACACAAGAGGGGTTCTTTACTATGATCCATGTGTATTTTCCCGTGCTTTATGATATTAAGCATTTGATGAAGTTCTGTAACAGTCTACACGGGGGTTTGAATAAGCTGGCCGAGTTGTTGGAGGTGGAAAGAGTCGGGGTTTGCCACCAGGCGGGTTCGGATAGTTTGCTCACATCTTTTGCTTTCAGGAAGTTGAAGGAGAACTTTTTTGGTGGTTCCCTGGAGAAATATTCCGGAGTGTTGTACGGTCTAGGCGTTGAGAATGGACAGAATACAAACTGAGGATAGGGGAAAAGGTGAAATAAAAAAAAAAGTGAAATCATAGATAATGTACTACATTGTGTGGGCATGTTTATAAGGATGCCACCCTTCTTTGTATAATCTTGAAGTAAAGGTTTGTTTATTTAATGAAATATTTCGTAAGGTTTACAAGGATGCCACCCTTCTTTGTATTGTCTTGAAGTAAAGGTTTTTTTTTTAATGAAATATTTCGTAATGTTGGAGTTTTATATCTCCTGCTGCACTTTGTTGTTGACATATTTTTCATATTTCTGCTTCAAGATTTATTGTTATGGTTCTTTTGATCAAGAAAAAACCCCACCCCAATCAAAAAGTTTGATTCTTGTTGAGGTTGAAGTTGGGAATTCTTGGTAATCGTCCATGTTTAAGACAGGATTTTTCCTTGGATAGTTGTAAACATGCTGTTGGATTGTGAGTGATATGCAATGTGCCAAGGTGAAGTCAACATTCCTTTTGACAATCAAATCTACAGAAATTTTGGATAAATGAACTTGAATTTTTTCAAAGGAATTGACATTCAGAACCTTCTCAGCCAACATTTCATCTTCTCAAGTTTAATTTTATTTTCATTTTTTTGGGCCTTGGAATGCTGTTGGATTTGGTTGGATTTTATGATCAGTCGACTGGTTAGTTTTAAAGGCTCAAGTGCCCAGATCAACGGATTTAGACATGCAACTTGTACTTTCGAAGTACACGGTCAAGAACTCAAGATGCCTAGTTTGAATAGGCCTATTCATCTAAACAAACTGAAGAAGACATAAATCGCACACCATGGTGAAAAACTCTATGCCTGGTGCTTTCTTTGAAGCAGTAGACACTACGAACTCTCATCTCAAAGTGAAACAACTAAGCAATATAACTTCCCCCTATTGATTTTTTAGTCAGCATTTTGCACTGTGTTTCTCATACATGTTTTTTGTCTCTGTCTTCTCACCTGAAGGCCGTATGACCGTGTCTCTAAACCATGAACCGGCCCACCATCATACACAGCCAAAGCAAAACAACCATGTTTGGACACTAGTTCATTTCTCATGCAAGAAAAGAGAGTGCATCCAGCGGCAACAGAGGTAGAATAATAGGGTGGAGACCACACACAATTGGTTCACGACATTTGAATATGAATGCAGCATACTTCTCTCCGTTTTTTCTTATCACGTTCAAAACATGCAATTGCCAAGAGCGTTTAGTATATTAACAGATTACGGTAATGCAACTAATAATTTATATCTAGAAATAAAAATATCACTCAGGCTTCACAATAAAAAGCAACGTTTAACAAGATACCAAATTCAAATTCTCTAGTGTTCAATCACAAAGCACTAAATTCTGTTTTAATGAAGAACAGTACATAGCCTCGCATAGTCTAAATAAACATGGGACAACTTCACAGAATACAAAGACTACAATTGAAAATGGTGGGCAATCCTGTCCAATTTCGGCTTCTTCCACAACTATCCAAACTTACCACTCCAGCTGCTTCCTAGCCACAAATAAAAGAAAAAAGAAGAAAATTTTGATTAGAGATATTTCTTATAAAACCAGACTTCTTCGCATCTGCAATGCACACAAAAATAATCACACACACCACAATAGACACCCTGAGTACATATCTCAACTTTCATCGCATTTTCTTTTACTTGAATATGAAATTAGCGCACGCACAGAGAGAGAGAGAGAGAGAGAGAGAGAGAGAGATGCACCAGAACTCATCTCTTGCGCTTGAGAGTCTTCAATTGCTTGAAGATGTAATTGATGACTTCTTTTAGCGTGGCTTTCCTATTTTCCTTGTAGTTCCACAGCTCAGGAACCACATACCGACCACTTGGGTTGTATTCATTCATTTCACGGAAGGCTTTAGTAACTGCATCATAAATTTCGTCCCCCCATTCATCCTTAAGGTTTCTTAGCAATTCATCATCTTCATTCAATATTTCCTACATAGTTCAGCAAGACTTTAATATATAATATTCAAATAGTTCTCTGCCAATAATACATCAAGCATAAAGGCAAAGATACCACCTTCGAATCCTAATTCATGTTCAAACAAAATTCAAAAGAATAAAAAATTTCAATAGGAATAATAGGGCGTTAATATCTTGATTTAAGTCTCCACAGATCTGTTAGACATTTAAGCCTGCTGAAAGAGAAGAATTTTAAAAAAATATACACAGAAACAAGCACAGATCATTAATGACCTACCTGAGGATTTCCCTTGTCATCTGTGGTGACTTTGACAGGGTACCATTGAGGATTTTTCAGTTTTTCTTGCCATAGGGAGCAAAGTTCAAGGGCCTTTATCTCAGCTTCTTCAGGTGGGAATCTCAGATTGCATGCATTCTTGAACGCTTTCTCATCGACTTCTCCCATCATCTTTAGCCCAATATTAACGCGACTGCTACTTAGCATCTCACGCAAACTCTGAAAGTAAATAAGACAAATGGAATTATTCATGGCATGGTGACTAGTTAATGACCCTGAAAGTAAAAAAGACAATTGGAAATATTCATAACATGCGGGACTAATTAATGACTACATAACTGGAAAGAACGTATCAATTAGGAGCCACCTCACCCACTACTATGCTATCTGAGTGATCTTTTCTGCACTGCTTTATCACTTACAGCACTTAAACCCTTGTTGAACCATTACAATCTCACTAATTTAGTATCCCACTATAACTGTGATGCAAGCTAGAAGATTTGATGACATGAAGATATCATACCGTTATTAATTCTTTACGAGCCAGTTGTAGCTCGTCATTACTAGTGCGCTCCTTGACAGTCAATTGTAGATTTAAATCTTCAAGATTATCCATTTCCTCAATTTTCTCCTCCAGCTGCTCATCCATCTCCTTTATCTTTTTCTGGACAGCTGCATCATCTTTTCCCAGATGCTTCATCACCTCTAGTTTTCCTTTTAATTCTTCAATTTCCATTTCTCGTTTTTGCTTCTCATCTAGATTCTTTTCTAACTCGAGAACCTTTTTCAGAGCTTCCTCTTTCTCTTTCTGCATATTATATAAGTCAAAAGTATATTGAAAAGTAATAGAACTTGCACTCATAAGTAATGATAAATATGTAAATAAATGTGGCATACTAGCATGCACCTAATGGAGGGAGAAAAGACACAGCATTAAAGGCACACCTTATGTTCTTCTGCTAGCCTCAGGACATTTTCATCAGCTTTTCTTTGCTCCTCCGAAGCCATTTGAAGTGCATTATTTCTCATATCATTCTGACAAAGACATAATTTTAGCATGATGTGATAATCACCAATTAATTTTCATTTACGACGTCATAACTAGAAATAATTCATCAGCTATGACCTTTCACATGAAATAGTATAAATAATGAATCACCTTTTTTTTCTCCTCTTCAAGTTTCAGTCTCTCGCGTTCCGTCAAGGTCTCGCGTTTGTTCAGTTCTTTACTCCATGAATCAAGTCGTCTTTTCTTGTTTTCCAACTCTATGTTTAACGTCTCCTGTTCATCTAAAACTCTCCTTACACGCTCCCGTGAATCACGTTGTAGCTTCCTTGTTTCTGAAAGAACACAACACTCAGAAACACATTAATTACTATCAAAACCTGGGATAAAGAAAACTTAATATATTGATCATTTTATGAGTGATCTAATCAATCGTATGCTATGGAGAGGTCTCCTTAGAAAAAGTCTATCAAGCAGATAAAGTTGTGTCTTTATTGGATTCCATGGCAACAAGAAATGACATGGCTAAGTAAATTAATCAAGTTGAGAACTAAAACATTTTGAATTGTAAGTAAAAACTTAAAACTTTAAGCTACCAGGGAGGACAATTTCCTATAATATCAAGGACATAAATATTTACCATCTGTGCATAAATCTAACATAATGCAATACGAGATAAGAGTTGAACGACAAACCTTCATCGAAACGACGGTGAAGTATGTCTTTCTCTTGAAGCATCCTACTAAGGGACATTGCCTTTTCATTGTACTTGATCTGCAAGTGATCCAGATTTTCATTTTTCATGTCTATCTCATTGGCTAGATTAGCCACGATTTTTTCCTTGTCTTTAGCTGCTTCCTCGACAATGTCAGCGATTGTCTTTAATTCTCCATTTTTCCTAAGGTAATCTCCCACTGCCCCTTCTGAATTATAATCATCTTCACGAGCAAACCAGCCATATATATTTGAACCAGGAGAAGTTCTACGCTCATCCCATTCTTTCTTACTATGACCATCAGCTTCAAAAAACTTTTCGAACAACATGACATTCTTAAACCCACTCCAATCATTATCAAATTGTAATACAGCTTGTGCTGTGTGCTCTTGGAGATCCCAGAAAATCTCAACCTTTAAAGGCTTGTACCTGGAAAATTTTTCCAACCAGTATCCACTGCTATCCACACTTTGTCCATTGCTCGGCTCATTCAGTATGTTAATAATTATTCCCGTCCAAGGCCAGCAGTACAAGTCATTCTGCTCAGATTTAACAGCAGGTGCAGGTGTAACCACATGCTGGGGAAGTGGTTCCGCCTTGTCAGCTAGGTCAGTTTCCAAGTACTTAGCCAATGCAAGATGGTTTGCCTTCTGCTTTGCACTTCGGTTGGAAGAGCCTTTGCCTGCTCCAATGGCGTGTTGAAAAAGATGATTGTACTGGTAATCTTGTTTTTTCTTTCCAGCGCAGAAAGGGCACCTAAGGGTACCATTTCGGCCCGTCACTTTGTAAACACCAGCCTTCAGTTCCTCATAAGGTTTTTCAACGTATTCATTAATCTCTGAATCACTGATATCCGACTCTGAATCAGAGCTGCTTCCCATCCGACTTTATAATATGATGAATAGTAGGAATGAAATGAATGTTAGTCCTGCAAGAAGAAAACTGGCTTGAGTTTTGAGTACCCATCAGTAAATATAGGAATACTAATTAGGAGTAATGACCATATGGAGATCTCCAAATGAGCAATATAAATGTAACAAATAGCAGTTTGTGCTGATTCAAGACCCTTAACATAACGTGTTAATTACATATATTGACTAGCAAACCAGCACAAGCCAACAGGTGACAGCAGACTGAATTGATATGATGATCTGAATGAAGCAGAGGGAGGAAATGAAATTTAGAGCTATTGCACCATAAATTTGTGATGAAAAGCAAATTATTGATATATAAACCAGCATCCAAACATCATGTAAGGTGGCAATTTACACAATTCTCGATGAAAGTAACAAACTTAATCTGCTACAGGTGGCAATTAAAGGAGAGTTCAGAGAGGCCTACTTTAATTACAAAAGAATAGTTAAGGGAGACTTGCGGGGGCGGAGCCAGGAAAGTAACTCAGTGCGGGCACAATTTATCGATGCTAAATGTCGAGTTTTTGCTTATGGATTTAACGATGATAAAAATATAAAACAATATTACGACAATACTAAAAATGACATAGTTTATAAATTATACTTGTTCCTTGCAAGTTTTAATAATTTGTTATCATTGTACAATAACTTCATTATCGAACTTCAAAAATATATATCTCTCTACGCCCCTGTTTGAAACCCCTTTTTTGGCCAAAAACTTATTCCGCAACAGTGTTTTCAGACAAATGTCCCGAAAGTCAATTATTCTGTCAGAAGCCAATTTTTTTTGTCCTTCTAGCCGTTGTATTGTGTTTCCGGTTTTGCCCCCCCATAGTAATTGCAACATCCGTCATTAACAACCAAGTAGGAGGGCAATATTGGAAAAGTGAATTAATATGCTATTGAAAAGTCAATTTTAGCAACTCTCCTGGAAACGTTGTCAGATGAAATTGGATTGTTTATTTACGTGGGTCCCACCAACTTGGTTAAGTAATTGGAAAAAAATTGGACACCTGTCTTCAAACACTGTTGGAGAGTAAGTTTTTTGCCAAAAAAGGGGTTTCAAACAGGGGCTACATAAAAAATCACAAATATCTGTACTTCCTCTTATCACATTGTGCTAACAGGGTATGGGCTAAATGTGCAACTGACCATTGGCATAGATAGACTAGTTTAAAGTTGGGCTGGTCTTGTTAATTTTGGAATGGTAAGTTTTGCCCTTTAACATTTCAAGTTGGGCCGAGCTTAGACAGGTTGAGCTATACGCAATTCCTTCCTACCATTTATCATTCGACAATAGAAGGGCATAATCATCCTTTACACACGTTAAAACCTCAGTCCTGCGCTAAAAAGAGAGGTACCATCTTTTCGTGCAAGCATTGAATCTTTTTCACTTTCAATTTCCACGAAATAACTTACATTTCTATATATCTTTCCAAATTCCAAGAACAAACTTGAGAAATTAAACAAAAAAAGATGGCCAAAGACAGGAAAATTGGGGTGGCTATGGACTTCTCAAAGAGCAGCAAAATGGCATTGCAATGGGCTATTGACAATTTACACAAATCAAAATAAGAAAAAATAAGAAGAAAAACGAGTATATGTTGGGGTTCGGGGCTTCACCTTCTTCTTCTGTTACTGTCGAATAATCGACGGCGGCCGATGGAGAGGCGAGCTGCAGCCTGCAATAGGGATGGTCTGAACTCCGATGGATCGGGCGAGCTGCGAGCAACAACCAAGATTGAATGTCAGAGGAGGCGGCGGAAACTGATCGGCTGGAGGACTGAGGAGGTGGCGGAAACTGAGTGGAGTCAGGACTGGGAGAAGGAGGAGGCAGAGGTGGATGTGGATGCGGAGTGGAGGAAGAAGGGTTGTAATTAGTAAGGGTCGTCTAATGAATCTATCTAATGGTAATATGGTATTGGGTTGAATAGGAATGGTATTGGGCTAATGGGCTTCACTTATTGGTTATGGGCATTAGTTTTAAAAAATAATAATTTGGGCCTTCAGATTGGACCCAGAAGTTCAGCGCGGGCACAGTTCATTGGGCTCCGCCCCTGGAGACTTGAACGACCTACTTAAGACGGTAAAATGGGTGGTATTATCCTTAGATTAACGTAATGGCCCTTTAGGTGTCCATTCTATCTTTTTAGGCATATTCAAACTTCCTATTTCACAACAAAAAAGGCCCTTTCAGGTGGTTTCCGCCCAAAGCACTCATTAGAAGTCGGTGTAAAAACATTTTTGGCATCAGTTACAAATCAACATAATAAATTAAACAAATATAAAGAAATATGGACAAAAATTCAAGAAAAAGAGAACAAAAAGTCTTATAAAGGCAGACCACGGTTCAAGGATTCTGTTGATGCTCATTGAAATGGGTTGAGTTGTGCACACGGGTCATTACATGGCCTTTTTCTGACACAAGATTTGCGCCATTTATAACTTTTATCTAGATCAGGACCAATTAGTGTTGTTATACCACCTGAACCAGGTAAATAGTCCGTGTTTCTTATCACAAACAACACTTGACTCGTAAAAATTAGAAACAGACGCTTCAGAAATGGGAAAGTTATCAGATCTTTGGGAATTGGCTGGGGATCAGATACAGTAACTTATCTAACTTCACAAGAGTCTTTTTTTTCCCCCTTTTTTAAGAGGATAGAAGGATTTCACCCCTCTCCCGGACTGCGCAAGAGAGAATGAGAGTGTGGGACAAAGAAACAAAAAAAAAAATGTTCAAGGTCCATGATGGTGCGATGCCACATATCATAATTACATTTCTCATAGGTAACTGCTATATTGCAAAATCTAAAATTCTTTTGAGTAGATTTAAGAAACCCCGTGACACTTCATGGACTAGAACAGGAAATGCAATATCAATTTTCTTTATTTAAAGGCAATTTTTTTCTTTTGAAAATGCAATCAAAATGTCCTATGTTATCATTTACCACACCAGCAAAGAGAAATACTTAGATGAAAAGCAAAGAGGAAAATAAATATAGAAAAATCAGTCATTTAGGGTCTGTTCTCTTTACCATTTTCAAGCCGTTTTCTGTTTTCGATTTTCTAAAATAGTGAAAATGCTTTCTCTTTCCTATTTTCGAAAACGCGTTTTTGAAAATAAGTTAAAAATTTACAAAGAAAACCCAAAACGACAAGGTGTTTTTAGTTATAATCAAGTCAAAATTAACAAAACGTGTTGTGAGTGATTTCAAAACAATTTTTCAAAATGTCAAAAAGAACACATTTTCAACAATCTCAAAATGAACTCTCAAAATACAAAATCCAAAATGAATTCAAAACTCAAAACACAAAATTGAAATACAAAGAGAACAGCCTCTTAGATTTTAAAGCTAAACATCTTATCAAAATATTTAGGCAGAGTAAATGATACGATAGAAGAAAAAATAAAACTTGCAGGTTAATCAATTCCTAAAACAAAATCAGTCATCCAAACAATAAAAAATAAAAATGCAATTCCCTTGGTAATGCATAATAGGAATTACAAATTTACTAGAGGAAATGAGAAGAGGGAGATTTATGGATCTGAGATAGTTTCACATAGGACGATAAACAAATATATTAATGTAAGTTGTAAAGAAGAAATTTTTAGAATGGGAAACAGGTAGTTCTTTATTAATACAATGTGAGTCTATGTCCTAAGTAAAATGAATACTGGCTATCGATGTAACCAATTGTCTCTAGGGTTTTCAACTTTGAAGAATAGGAAAAATTCCTAAAATTAGGGACTGTACTACTGCCTGACTTTGCTCAACGTGCTCTGAGTCGTCTCATCCCAAAAGAAATACTGTACCGTGTTAACTCAAAAATAGTGTATATTGTCCGGTAAAGAAGAAGATCATCGCTCCTTTTGCTTACCCGAGTCGACTCGGTACGAACGAGTCAAACAGGTAACAGACAAGCGCAGACACATGCATTCAAATTAAACGCCGGAAAATCATTTAAACATCTGAATACTAGTTAATTATATAAAGAAAGTACATAAAGAGAAACTTGAACACTCTCACCTCAGTGAAAAACGATTCGAAAGGGACGGAGAGAAATAGAGAGAAATTCTGGAGCACCGGACCTCGTTATGAATTGAGGCAAGGAAAATCAACCTCCGGCGAAAAATCTCACGGGGAAACCATGGCCGACGGCTTGGCAGTGAAAAGGGGAAAATCAGTAAAAAGTGGAGTGTGGAGAGCTGCGAAATACAGAATTATAGCAACGCTGGCATGTCTACCCCTTTCTTACCCAACCTTTTACCTACACTCGCAAACAGGATATAAGAAGTGAACCACACATTGGTGAATTTTTTATTGCAGGGTGGCACATTTTCGTTAGGGTTGTGCTACTTGTACATTATGACATCCATAATAGATGACATAATGTACAAGTGGCTATTATTGGAGAGTGTGCTGACCCATCGGCACACATAATTTCACTTGTACATTATGTCATTCGTTATGGATGGCATAATGTACAAGTAGAATTATCTTTTTCGTTAACCCCATTCGGTACAAAAAAAAAATTATTCTTTGATAAAAGTGCGTTTTGAAACGGTGATGATCCAATGAAGAATATATGAATAAAAAATAAGAAAAATATTTACATATAATATCATTTTATTAAAAAATATGTAATTAAAAATAAGTGATAGAAAAATGTATTTTGAAAATAAAGAGAATCAAACAAGGACTTAGAGAACGAAATTTTTTGGATTTAAATGTAATATTATTTTATTGAAAAAAATGTGATTAAAAATAAGATAGAAAAAAAATGTATCTTGAAAATGACGAGAATAAACAAGGATTTAGATATAATTATATAAACATTCCTCTATTGACTGAAAAATACACCAACACTCATTTGCATTAAAAATATCTATCATACTATGTGTAAGTCATTTTTTACATCTTTTCAAGTGATAACACATCATTGGATAATTTTAGAAATTAAACAATTTACCCTCCAATCTTTTTTAACAACATTTCGCCCGTATGACCCCATTAAAATTTTAATACATTTTTCTATCTTTTATTCAACAACACATTTTTCAATAAAATAATATTATACATAAATTGAAAAAATTTCCTTCCTTTTCAACCATCAATTCTCAAGAAAAAAAATATTATTTCAAAAATTATACTCTCAAATAATGAGGGACAAACAAAGACATCAAATATTAAATTAGATATACATTCAAAGTGTACATCATTTTAGTAAAAATATTGCACAAGGTATACTCATTGTTTTCAAATTATATTATTTTCTTTTATTTTCAAATACACATTTTTCAATAAAATAATATTATACGCAAATTAAAAAATTTTCTTTATTTTTTAACCACATATATTTTTATCAAATTACTATTTCAAAATACATTTTCATCGAAAAATGGGTCGCACGAGCTCTTAAATTGATGTTTCCAATTTTACACCGAACAATGCTATGGGTGCAGAAAATTACCAACAGAAAATTAACATAATACACACAACAGGTAGACCCTGATTTTTTAGTAATATTTAATTCATGTGGGTCCCGCCTCACTATGTGAGTGGAATTCAAATTTCTGTAGAAAATCCATACTTTTTTTTCTTGTACGTGCAACCTTTTTCTTTTACACCTCTGTTCTGACAACTATCAACTGATTTGAAGTTATATTGAACTGAATTTAATAAAATATAAATTACATCAACCTTTTTGGACTCAAATAATTACTTTTATCATTTTTTGTGGGAATTAAAATCTTAATTTTTAAAATCTTAATTTTAATTTTTATCAAATAGGAACTTATCTAATCTTCAATTGACCCGACTTCGAAGTTATACTAAATTAAAGGGAGAATTATCATTGGAGTTCCAAACTTTTAATTTTTGCAGCTAAGATCTCAAACATTTTATTTTCGATCGCGCCTAGAGGCTAGAGGATAAATCTATTAGCTGACCACAAGATTGAAAAATTAGTCTATTTTAACTAGATTTTCTCGAGTAAAATAATTAAATTAAAAAGAAAAGAAAGAAAATAGAAATATGCACTCTACCCTCACCCACCCATTCACTTCATTTTCCCCAATCACTCCACCCCACCTCACAATCAAAACCAAACCAAATCAAACCCACAATTCACCTTTCCCATATGATGTTGTGTTCAATTTTGCGATTTTTTCAATGTCACTGTCACGCTTATTCCTCTAGATTTTAATAGAATGATTTCAATCTAATTAAATTTCTTATTTACAGTCTTTTTTTTTTTTTTTTGGTCTTCTGATTTTTGTTATCATTGTTGTAAGCCGCCTTTGAGCTGTTCGACAAAATGCTTCAGTTGAGATATGTGTAAACAGTGAAGTATGTTGATAGCAGTGTTCTAAAATGCGCCAAAATGCGCCGCCTAGGCGTGGAGACCAAACGCGTCGAATTGGTGCAATGCGCGAAAAATGCATTTTTGACGATTTTTGTTCGAAAATTCGCGCGCCTAGGCGCGCATTTGCGCGCATTAGCCCGCATTAGTGCGCCTAGGCACGCCTAAGCGCGCATTTTAGAACAATTTTTTTTTTTTTTTTTTTTTGGTAAAATTTTTTTTTTTTTTATATAAAAATATATTTAATGCCTTAAAATATGAAACGCATTATGCCGTTTATTCTTCGCATTGACACGCCTAAACTTGTGATTCTTGATTCTCGGCCTCGACGCTTCGCTACGCATTACGCATTTTAGAACACTGGTTGATAGTACTGCCAATGTTATTTTTACTGGGATGTCAATGGTGAATTCATTCAAATGCAAAGAAATTCTCGTAGAAAGTCGGTTTAGGTAAAGAAAACCATTTCTGGAAGCAAGTGGGCAAGACATAACTACTTATACTCTTTTAGGTGGGTGTTCGAAATAGGGGATTCGATCTTCATCGACTGAAGGAGATCGATAAGTATTTCTCACCGACTGGAATGGATTGGTGAGAAACAATCCTCACCGATTAGAAGGTGTCGACTAGGAACAATCATCACCGACGCTAATGATTATTCCTTATCAATCCCTTCTGATTGGTGATGATGGTCTTTTATTAGATCCTCACCGACAGAGATGATTGTTCCTTGCCAACCATTTCCAATTGGTCAGGATGATTGTTCCTCACCAACCATTTGCAGTATGTGAGGCCTTTATTTCACAAAGTTTTTTTAATCGACGCCGTATTTAAAGTTTGCTTATTGAAGTTACTAATCAAAAGGTGCTACTATATATTTATGTTTCTCATTTTTACTCCTTTATTTTGGCAACGGTCAACAAATTTGAAGATATATTGAATTGAATTTAAGGCCCTGTTTGAGTCAAATTATTATAGAACGAGAATGAAAAATATTGTCGTTATTGGAGCCCACACAAGAGATAGAAAATTTAAATTTAAATATTGATGTGATGAATAACAGTCATATTTTTCATTTTAATGAGATAATAATGTAGATCAAACGGGGGCTTAATAACAATTACTTCAACCTTTTCGGATAAAAATTAGTACTATTTAAGTACTCATTACCATGAATTTGAAGTTACACTAAAATAATTTAATAAAAACTTAGGTCAACATTTTCCATCAAAAATAATTATTGACCAAATGCAATTATAAATTCATATATCTCACTTTACACCTTAATCTAACGACGGACTTGGAGATATTCTAAATTGAATTAATTAAAAATATCAACTTCTCTGGTAAATAAATATTATTCACGTAGTGCATCTTACTCTTTCACGTAACTACATATTTGAGGTTATAGTAAATTTAATTTATTAAAAAGTTGTGTCAACCTCTCTTGTTATTAATTGTTCCAAACATTGTCAGACAAATTTTACACAGTGATATCCATAATTAGCACTTGTTTGGCCCCCATTAATTTTCATTTTTGCACATTTTCACACTTTTCAACACATTAGCCTGTCAATTGAGTCAATCACGAGTCAGATGCATCTATTGTGAAGACAACCGTTGGTCAATTAAAGGACAAAAACACCCTCCCACTCATGTTGACATTTACACAATAATAGGGGCGAAATTATCATTCATAATATTAATAGTTATATTAAAATACAAAAAAGTCATTTTAAATTCGTTTCCACTTCATCCCGAAGAAAATTTAATTTAATGAACCAAAATGGGGCCAAACATGGGCTTAATCATACGTACATGTTTCTTAATTATGTTTAACTTAATTGGTTATACATGTCAATTATCTAAATATTTCAGTACCAATAAGGGTGCGATTGATTGTAAGGGTGAAAAATGGGTGAAAAAAAATATTTTACAGGGAAAAAATTTACCTAAAAAAATTTGCAGGGAAAATGATTTCAAGTATTTTTGATTGGCATAATTTTCCACCCGAAAAATTTTTAAATTTTCTATTCGTTTGACTTTGTTTTACATGGAAAATGTTTGTTAAACTGATAATTTTTTCCACAGTTGGTTATAAAATTTATTTCCATTGCCAAAAAGTAAAAAAAAAAATGGAAAAAAAATTATTTTCTAAAAAATCATTTTTTTTAATCAAAGTTTAGTGTTCGTTTGACTTAATTTTACATGAAATTTATCTATTAAAGTGAAAAAAAAATTTACCATTGGTTATAACATTTGTCTCCATTGCCAGAAAAAAAAAAAAAAGATTTTTTTTCTAGCTAGCCTGAAAGTTTTTTCCTCCCACCAATACGGCAGGAAAAAACTTTCATCAAAAAGTCGAAAAATGCGCACGTGTGGAGGAAAGAAGGAAAATACTTTCCGTGGAAAATTTCGCCAATCAAACAGCCAAAAAAGTGAAAAGTGGAAAATATTTTCCTAATTTCCTGAAAAATTTTGCGTATCAAACAGGGCATAAATGAATTAAAAGTTGAATTATTATCAATTCTTATAAGAGAGCAACTTTATATTATTTTAGTTGATGTTTCTATTTGTTACATTAGCAAAACATAAAACAGGAAACAACCTTTATATTTGTTGAAAATGTAAAAAATCCATGACTGACCTGCTCAATGCGCAAGCCGAAACATTGTATTATGAGCAACAGTAAATCCTTACGTCTCAAGGCAACACCGAATCCAGAGTTACTCCATATGAAAGCAGTCGACAAAGCCCATTTGTTGAACAATGGTGACTTGTTATCTATTGTAGGCATGGGTTTTAGCCCGTCCGCCTCAACTGAAACTTTTCTAACACGAGCCTGCAACCTCAAAAACAACTGTTTGATAAAAAAGAAGACTAATTTTCATTTATTCTAATTATGGGAGGTCCTTTTTACTTTCACCACTATTCGGCTTATGCTGGGAGCCAGGAGTACTTGATGCAGGCTCACTCGTCTTCCCTTCAGTCGAGGTTCTAGCGGTTACTTCGGAGCTCCTGCATGCTTCTAATCCATGTTCAATTTTACTTGCTTCCATCTGATTGTTTCTTAGATTCAATGACAATTTCTTTTACAGTTACTTCGAGCTTGTTTAGTCTCTCTTTTACCTCCCTAAGAACTGGATCAGCTGCTCTTTCTTTGGCTTTCTTTAATTCCATCTCTTTTGCTTGTGCTTCAAATTCAGCTTGTTTCTTCAACTCGAGTTCCTGACAACATAATTTAAAAGGGGACCTTAACAAAGCCAACATACGAAACAAATCACACGGCTTGTAGCTCTATTGTAATGTTTACTAACATCTATGAAAAATAAAATCCAAACAAGATTTTACTTTTGACAGCTTCTAAGATGAAGAAAAAATGACTTTGTCCTGTTAGAAACAATCTTCGAAACCCTGTTACTTTAGCTCAAATAAATGCATTGAAGTATCCTTGTTGGACAACCAATATTAGGACAAGGGCGTGTGTTGGGGGTAGCATAATTTGCATTGACCATAACCTTAAGACATGTCAAACATGATTCATTTGTTTAGCAGCCATGTACAAAAATGTTGAATGCCCATTTCCATACATTATATGTCTTGAATTGAACACAAGTTCCCCGTAGATATAAAGAAAATGGGTAAAAAAATCTTCGAAATATTGCCAGACCCTACATACCCAAGATTTAGGTGAATACAGATTTTGGATGCTAATTTGACCAGAAAACCTATCTGACTCCAAACAGAACAGGGGTAAAAAGGTCACCACAACAAAAAAGTATAAAAAGAAATACATACAAATATCTCTCCGTGCTCATTCAGTAAAATTAAAAGCCTGCCTACAGTAGAGTCAGTATGGGAATTCATGTGCTTCTTAACACGAGGAGGGTCTAATTTCGCAGAAGCACGCCTTCGATAGACCTTTTTGGGTTAATTCATATTGTGGTTGTTATGTTCTGTCTAGAAAGCCAAATTTGACAAAACCATACAAGTCACTTGAATGGAATTTCGGATGTTCTGCAAGATCAACCAAACAAAAGGGAAGGTAGGAGGATTGGTAAGCTAGAATAAACAATTTTAGCCATCATCAATATGAAACAGGTTTGTTACCTGTCACAGTAAAATGAAACATATAGGACAGTAAAATATCTTTGCTACCAAGTTAAAAGATTGATATGAACTCTTTCTTTAAGAACTTTGCAACAATAACTAGGTAAGGTCATTCTAAGTGCCAAATGTAAACCAAGTTTGTAACTTTGACATCCACTTTTCTACTATTATCAGATAAAAGGATATCAAAATGTTTAAAAGTTTATTTGCAGAGCTTATAGGCAACCTTGCTTTGTTTTATAAGCATATAGATACCCTTCCCATGGTACATGGATAGAGCTTGCCCTGGCATATTGAAAAAAGTTTATTTGCAGAGCTTATAGGCAACCTTGTTTTGTTTTATAAGCATATAGATACCCTTCCCATGGTACATGGATAGAGCTTGCCCTGGCATATTGAAAAACAACGTGCTATTATCTATATGGATCAAAAAATTGAATATTTCGGATTTTTTTTCATCGCCAGACTAACGAGTTTTCACATCACATTTTATGTTCATAATTTAAAAAAGGGTTGAAAGAAAGAAAAAAGATGCAAACCGGATGAAAAGCAAATCAAACTACATATATAGAGTAAACTAAGAAGGACGATGAACAAAATAATGATTACCGTGTCCATTTTTTTCATTTCACTGCGAGCATATTGAGCCACAAGATATACAGCTGCAGAGAAAGATGCATACATATTCAATGTTTCGGAATACGAAAGCAGATAAAAATCAAACTCAAATAGAAAATGGACATAACCAAGAAGGTCTATGGTCTGAGTTACAAACTCAATAGTCCACATTAAGATTAAGAATGGAGATACAATACCCAATGAAGGCAAGCAGACAAAGAAGAGCTGTACCAGGTGGAAATCTAATCTGAAAATCATCAAACATACAATTAATTCTTAGCTGAAATGGGACTTAACTGCAATATCAATCAAAAAGGAGAATGGGTTTCAATTTGAGGATACAAAGCATTCTGTATAATAAAGTTTTTCTCTTTGCTGAAAAAGAAATGAATGTGATAAAATGCCTCTTAGAAAAGTAAAAGCCTACCCAAATTTCTTCTTCTTGGACTGATCAGTGAAGAGGATTTTGGAGGCAGTCATGAAATCCAGATTTTTAAGAGCTTTGTATTGCTCACCATACTGACTCAATGATGAAGAAGAGGACTCATTGCCATTGCTAGAAATGGTGGCCGGGTTATTATTGGAATTTTTGTGTGGAGTGCTACAAAAGGGTCGGTTTAAAAAGGGGACTCGATTCCAAATATATCTTCCCCGAAGAAATCTTCTCCTCATCTTCTTCACTACAAAAAAATCACCAAGAAACGATTCGAACAAGTCAGCAGAGAGAGATAGAGAGAAAAATGCTGGGGCATCGGACCTATGAAATGAGGCAACATCTGACCAAAAATATTACCGGAGAAACGACTGCCGACAACTTCAAATTATTTCTGCAAATGGCTATTTTTGCCTGATACATGTTCCATCCCACCAGATAGATTTATTGATAAATCCCAAAATATTATTTAATATCCAACATCAATTCAACCCCCGACACCTGAGTATCATATGTATCAAACATAATCTCACATTATTAACCTTGACCTGCAGACTTCATCTATATATTTTATCAATTCCTAGGACCACAGCAATAATTTTGCATTTTTCTAATCAAAGAGTTTCATTCAAAGTAAAGGTTGGTTCCTCCAAAATATGGGATAGAACTTATGAATTCCATCAATTTCAATCACCTTATCCATATCTCATAAATCGCTGAAATTGTGTGTAAAGTAAAGGTTGGTTCCTCCAAAATAGGGATAGAACTTATGAATTCCATCAATTTCAATCACCTTATCCATATCTCATAAATCGCTGAAATTGTGTGTCCACTCAAAAGGCCGGAAAACAAAGAATAAAATATTTTAAGTATAAAATATGGGACATTGTAACATACGAATTTCAAAGTGAAATCCTAAGCTGATTTTCAAGTCTGGAACGAGGTCCATTATCAATACTTAATCAAACTTTAAATTCCATCAACACTGTAAAATCAATTCAAATTTCAGCAAAGAAATGAAACACCGAAAGAATAAAACTAAAAAAAAAATTTGTGAGGGAATCCCAGCAAAAGATTAGTTGCAGCAAAATAAATAAACTCAAAGAATAAGATACACAGTGTAATTACTTATTGAAATTGCAGCAAAAAAATAAAAAGATAAATAAAAGAATTACCTCAGTAATCAAATGGCTACGGCAGTGAGGCTGGAGCTGCAAGACGTGTAGAAATAAACTTTGAGTCGGCGCCGGCGGTCTTTGGTCCGAAATAAATCAGCGATGGGTTTGGGTTTTATCAGATCTAAATCGGCTATGGTGCTTTTGATTTTTCCAATTGGAAAATAAAAGGCTACGCATTCAGGCTGATCTCGTGCTGTGTCTGCAGAAAGAAACTCGACCAACAATATAACCGGAGAAAGGATTGCCGGTGACTACAAATCCTAAAAAGGGGGAAACCACTAGAAAGGGTTTTTATGAATTGCTCTACAAAGCGCGAAGCATAGACTTCTAGCGAGTTAAATGTTTCATTGGTCACTGTACTTTACAAATCGCCACAGTTTACCCACTAAACTTTACTAAGCTTCCCAACGGTCACTAAACTTAGCTTTGTTGCACTAAAATGGCCATTGGATGGATTCTGTTTGTTCTCGTGTCTACGTGGACGACGGAAAGGTGAAGTATCAATTAAAGTTGTCCACATTTTAAGTGAGTTGCACACGTGGATACCAAATCATCCAAATGAATCCTTACCTACATAAAAATATAAAAAGTGTTCTGTTAACTCATATCAAAAGATTCAAAATGCCACCTCCACACAAAAAGAAAGAAACAATAGCCCTAATCTCAAATCCATTTCATTTTTCACTTCCTGATTTCAGCTGCAAATTGGAAAACCCAAAATCACGCTCAGAAGAACCCTAACCCCAAATCCATTTCAAAAATCCATTTTGAATCAGTTTGCGGTAGGTGAAATTGGCAACCAATATTGCGCATAGTATGTCCACTTTCACTTAAGGCATTACATGTTTGCGTTTATTTTTTATAAAACTGAAGGGCTGTTGATTTTAAACTTGGCAATGGAAGATCTGGAACGGTGAATTTAGCCATATCTAGAAGCTAGAACTCTCAAATTCCGCCATTGATGGCCGTGAAATCTTGTGGGGTGTCTCTTTCTGATTCGCTTATGAACGAGAAATTGATACTTGATGAGCTTAAAGATTGCCCAGAAATAAGTCGTTGCTTTGGGGAAAATTTTACTAATGAAAATGGTGAGAAATTTGACAGAAAAGAGACGAGTGTACAACTAATTTTTTTTCAGTACCACCACCAGAAATAATTGCTTTCTCTGCTCTCTCCGCAATTCATAAATTGCAGCCAAACACTGCAGAGCTCTTATTGCAAATTCAGCATTACATACCAAAACATTTACAACTGATGAACAATTTTTATCCCAAGTGTAACTAATTCAGTAGCATTTCCAGAAATAAAACCAATTAACGCAGACAAGAATTTACCTTCATTTCGACATCCACACCTTCTCTAATGCAATAAAAAACTTTCAACTCGTAAGTCAGATTTTTGGAGGCCGTTGATGGAGGTTCGAAATTGATTTCGAGGTTAGGGTTTGGCTTTGCGATTTCAGTTGCAATTATCGTTCTCGTGTTTTCAGCTTCTATATGATGGATTTTGGGTTCAATTTGCAGAAAAGATCGAAATTGATTTGAGGGTCAGGGTTTAAGGAGCAAAATAAAAATTTTATGCTAAGATGGGGTGTTTCTAAAATACAGTTGGCAAGAAGGGTAAATCTGTTATTAAAAACAACATTAGGGGAGGTTTGTGTAATTTTCAAAACAAGAAAGGGTGTTTATAAAATTAATTTAAACTTCGGGAAGTTTCTGATATTTACCAAAGCAATTGGCAAAAATTCTAAAATTCCTTTGTGTTTAGCTGTTCCTTTGTATTTCAGCCATCAAATTGTATACTCACCTCAACATCTCTCTTATAGTTCGTTAATGGGTCGAAACGAGGGAAAAACTACACAAAAATATGTCGGAAATTTCTATTCTCAATCATGTGTAGTGTTTAGTCTACATTGTTGAACAAGAACGGGGTCTAAGATCAGGGGCGAATCCAGGAATTGGACCTAACACGGGCGGAAACTGTTGACCGGTGACCGATGACAATTGGACCTAACACGGGCGGAGACTGTTGACCGGTGACCGATGACTGTAGATAATCAACGATCGTAATAGTCGGAAATATAATTCGATACATATATAAATGCACTAAAATGTAAAAAGTATATACATATGAAAATATATTTTAATTCAAAACTGATTAAAAACAGTGTACACATGGACATGGTTTAATTGAGCCAAACATCTTCACTGTTCATTTTTTTTCAGTTACCCCTAAATCCTAATTTCCTAACACCCTAAATTCCCAAATAGCATTTCACATTTCACAATACACAAACTGACAAGCACAAATACACAATTCAAAATTATAAGTCCTAAGACAGTAAGACTCCTAACTCATAGCCTCAGTCTCTCAAACAATAAATCAATAATATAACATCCCATTTCTCATAATTCACATTTCACAAATTAACAAAAACTGGAAAAAAAAGAAGAATAAAAACCGAAAATGTAAAAATGAAATACAGTGTGCATAATGCCAAAAATAGGAAATACTGAAAGTTAAGTGACTGTGAAATACGACTGCCAAAAAAGAAAGGAGAAGCAGAGGCTACATACCGGGCTAGAAGAGACGAAGGTCGAAGTCGAAACCGGAACCGGAACCGGAACCGGAAGCTCCACAGCCTCCACTCCACCTCAAGCCCAAAAACTCACAAGTCACAGCTCCACTGCCACCGGACCACCGCCTGCGTCAAAAACCCCAAGCTACGGCCAAGCCCCAAAATAATTTTGCACCCCTGTCTCGTCGCGTCGCCTCCAGGAGAACCACGACTCCAAGTCTCCAACTCTCCTCTCAATCGGACCAAAGCAAAAGAATGGGATTGGGAATTTGGGATATTGGATTTGGTATTTTGGTTAAGGGAAATTTTCGTAACTGCATCACTCAAACAAAATATTTCTTGATTTACTACATAACATTAATAAATTTAGAAAATACTGGATGATATAAATTTTATATTTACATATACTTCATTCCAAAAACAATATCATCCACCTATTTGTAACTGACCCAAAATGAATTTACCTATTTTCACATTTATCATTAATACATTTCCTAAATAGAAATATTAAATTCAAAAAACTGAACACATTGAATCCACCTGTTTTACACCCCTTGTCATTAGTACATTTTCGAATCAAAGAACAAATTAAAAAAATCGATGGTGGGGTAACTGGACCAATTTCATCCGTGGACATTTTGGACGGATCTTAGATGTTTGAACGTGTAAATATCCAAGGTAAAATATCGTCTTCTGCATCTGATTTGAAAAGGCTGTAACATTGTTGGGTTTTTTACATTTTAATTCATAAATCCGTAATTATACGTCGACCAATATTTGAATATTTTGAATCTGAAAACGTGAATGCAATGTCCTGCCGGTGATGACGTGAATGAATCATATGTTAGTATAAGAAATTCTTTTGATTTTCATTGAATATTTGAAATCATGGTTCTGTGAACAAAAAATAAAATGTTTATACCCACCACTTATGCACTTTTTCCCCATGTCTATAAAATGTACACAGTGGGTAGAAACAGTTCCAGAAAAATAAGAATATATTCACTACATATTCTAATCTCTATATAATTCAACTCATTATCATAATTGTTTGTTTTTAAAAATGTATGTCATTCGATCCTCCTACGTGATGATTTTGAGGCTGCATATAGTGTTAATATCATCTAATTGTGTTCATCATCATTTCTACAAAAAATTATAATTATCCAAAAATGATTTATTTTGTCATTGTGCGGGAATGGATGCAAAAAACGTATTTGTAGTGAATGCGAATAATGTGTGTCATAATCATATCCTCCCACCTAAGACCAAGAGACAAGCTGGACGACCAAAGAATTCTAGATGGCGTACAATATTCGAGACGATTAGTCCAACCAAATGTGGACGTTGTGGAGGGAAATGTCATAATAAAAGGACTTGCAAGTAGCCTCCCGCTTTGCCATATGAGGAAACGGAAGCGCGGATCAAAAGTCAATCATTGATATTAGTTTACAAAGACTCCATTTACATATTTAAATTTTGTGCATTTTTTTTTCATTTTTCGCTTTTGATGCAAAACCTTCTATTAATGGAAATGTGTGATTTTTGGACTACGATATGAGTTTTTTGGTTGACCATCGAAATACAATGAAGGTTACATGATGTTGATTTATTTTTGTTGAATGTCCATCGTTTATTAATTTTCCTTGCCATGTTGTCACGCATGAATAAGAATTTGAATACACTCTTTTCTGCAAAAAAAAAAAAAAACTCTATGACCTGTGTACATAACCATTAGCATAGTTGATGTATGTGAGAATAGTTAGTGATGCATGCCATTGGTACATCCACGAATTTACTAGGCACGTTATCTTTTGTCTATTCAACCGGAAATCTTACAACCGGTTTTGTTGTTTTTGTTGTTTGAACTCAAAAACAAATATCATAGATTGTCGAAAAATTAATATTAACCCAAGATGCTTGGTTACTGACAATTAATAACCCGTGTCCAATCATTACGACACATTTTCATGTTGACGTGGTGCACAAATGCTTGTTGTGAGTCAAAAACACAATATATTCAACTAAATTGGTATGACTTTAACATGAATACCATCCCACTCCACCGTCAAAATGTATAAGAAAATTATCATAACATTAATTTGAAAACATAGCAAAAACATCATAACTTTAAACTATAGCCAAACCCATTGACACTACAAGAAAAATGGGCTTTTGCAACACTTAAAAGACAACATTTATTCATGAAATGTTGTTAAAGGGGGTCTATTGCAACGTTTGGATGAGTGAATGTTGCTAAAGGGGCCTATGGCAATGTTTTTTAAATGAATATTGCAAAAAGTGACCTTTCGCAACGGTTTTTAAATGTTGCAAACGTTGCAAAAAGTGACATTTCGCAACGTTTTATAAACGTTGTTAAAGGTGGGACTTTTCGCAACGTTGAATAAATGTTGCAAAATGTCACTTTTTGCAATATTTAAAAACCGTTGCAATACGTTATTTTTCGCAACGTTTCTTAAACGTTGCTAAAAGTAGCAACGTTAAAAAAAGTTGTGAAAAGAGATGCCCATTATTTAGCCCAATCAATTCGCCCTAATCTCGTCTTCGCCTCTCTTTCCTCCCTCTTTCATTCAAATCCACCATTTTCTTCCGCTAAATCCCCACAAAAGCATCTCCACTGGCGCTCTCGCACGTTACACATCCTTTGTGTGACTAAGAAATCGAGAAAGAGAAAAATGGCAGAGGGAGGAGTCGAAGAAATGGTAGAGGAGGAGTTTTCCGTGTGGAAGAAGAACACTCGTCCTTCTTCTCCGTTTTCTCCCTTCTGGCCATCTCCAAAATCCAACCAGTAAATCGTAATCCCATCTCCCATCTCCCACCCACCGACCCACGTTCTGTTTCCCAGCACCGCGAGGCGAGAGTCCGAGACCGAGTTCTGCCCGTTCCAAGCTCCAACTCCCGTCGTCGGCGACTGCTCCTATCAGCCTGTGAAAGGTAAGTTCCGGTTTTCTAATTAGGGCCTTTATGGATAATGGATTTAGGGATTTTGAATGTGAATGTGAATCTATGATTTAGAAATTTTGGAAATTGATAGTGATTTCTGATTAAGGCTAGGGATTTTGAGAATCTGTGATTTAGGCTGCAATTCTTTGATTTCAACTTAAATGATTATTGCAAGAATTCAAGACTGATTTCAACCAGACTCACTTTGTAAGGAACAAGGAGTTCAAGGAAGCTGCTGATAAAATGGAGGGGTCCTTTGAGGCAGATTTTTGTGGAGTTCTTGGAGAGGTCTTTGCACTGCTGAGTTCTCTGGGTTCATTCTCTACAAGGAGCTTGGGAGAAGGCACAAGGTCTGACATTTTTCTGTTTCCATTTTACTCTTGCTATAATTTTTGGGTTCTTCTAATTCAGCAAAATGAATTTGAAATTAAGGATGAATGTGTGACAGTGAATGTAAATCTGTGATTTAGGCTGCAATTCTTTGCATAAATGAATTGTGATTGATTTGAGAACTTTCTTATTTAATTTGATTTAGGAAGGCAATTTACCTGTGAATGTGCATCGAGAAGGCAGAGAAAATTGGGTTGCCCCCAAAACCATCACTGCGGGGAAATAATTGGGTGGCTGATGCTTTCTGCCAGGCGCCATTGATGATTTCTTTCTGCCGCCAGGTTCCAGGGAGCTTCAGCATTTGAGGTGAATCATTTTGTTTTTGTTTCTTTTACTACCTCCATATTTTATGTATATACAGTCACAGATATAAATATATAATCGTATTAATTTTTGGAAATGGATGTTTATTTTGGAGTTGGAAATAGAATGGTCCGAATGGCAGTTTTATGTTGGAGTCGGAAATAAACAAATAGTTCGTGTTCTTGTAGTCTTGTAGAGCTATAGTTTTAGGGTATTTCCCAGAATTTATCCTATAAATATGTTGTACAATTATAATAATTCTAGATTTATTTTCTAGAAAGTGTTTTTGGCATTGTTTTGTTTGTTTGGCATTGCTTTTGGCATTGTTTTGTGCTTTAGGATTTAGGCATTTTTTTAGGAAATGTTAGTTTAGAAATTTAGTCAATAGCAATTTATTTAGGAATTTGGTTAGAAATTTTTTGATGTACTAAAGAAATATCAAAAGCAGTGGTAAGTTCTAGCTCATGCCTCAATTTTTGCATTTTAAAGGTGTTGAAGAATATTATATTATGATGTCTATTGCAAAACTGTGTTCCAACTGAACGAATCATGTGAAATAAGTATTGGAGACATTGTGCAATTTGATGAACCATTAGCTTCTTAGTAAAATGAAATGCATCTCTAGGAGTTAAGCATGTTATTTCATCCCCGTAAAACTATATGACAATGTTTGTAGAAAACCTATAAACTGTATAGAATCATCTCTTAGACTCAAAAATTTTATTCGTACATTACACTTTAAAAATTTTAGCCCCCCGTACTATCAATTCCTGGCTCCGCCCCTGGGTGTACTTAAAGGATCCCAATAATGTAGAATTCAAGGCTATAAGAGTAAGAAATCCAGGTGAGCAATAGTGAAGAGTCCTAACTATATTGTTTCTTTGGAATCCTTTGGTTTGCAAATTCAATATATTGTCGTACCAGGGGCTCTTGTTTAGAGCTGGCCATCAGTAATTGTTCATTGTTTGTAGCCCACTAATCTTCCAATTATTACTTACCACTGTATGCTGAAACTCTTAGGTGACGGTCTAAGAAACTTTATCTTCAATTTTCTTTTATTTCCACTTAAGTATAATGTCCACTTTTACTTGTTTACTAATTCTACTTGATTTTTTATGATTTCTACTTTTCCAGGAATTACTTCGAGACGAGCCACTGGAACACCAATAAAGAATTTATTGGCAAAAGAAATGTCAAAAGAAGCTGATGTTAAAAGACGCTCGTCAAGTGTTATTGCCAGAGTCTACCGCTATTTGTCCAAAATTTTATTCCTAATTTTATTTAATTTTGAAACTCCTTTTTATTTAGGTGATGTTGTATTAGATTTTAATGTTCAAGTGTATGAATTTAAAAATTTGTAATGAAATTATCAATTTTTATGCATTTTTAAAATTTGTTCAAAATGAGTATTTTCAATTTTGTTGATCAATTTACATAAATTGTTTATAATAATTAAAAAAAACTGTAATATGACCTACGGCAACGTTTAAAAAACTTGCCAAAAACCTAGACAACGCTTAAAAAATGTTGCCAAAGACCTACAGCAACGTTTAAAAACGTTGCAAATGACTTTCAAGAACATTTTTAAATGTTGCAAAAACTAAACGATAACGTTTGTATTTAGCTTTTGCAAGCGGTGTATAAACGTTGCCGTATCCTTATGGTCTCTGCGGCAACACTGAAGCCCGCAACACATGCAAAAACGTTGCAAAAAGGTTTTAGCAACGTTTTTTAAACGTTGCAAAAGCCGAATTTTGTTGTAGTGTGACAAACGGCGTTTTTGGGCCACCACGACTGGATTGCCTTCTTCGTTTTGTTGTACCCATACGGAGTCCATATATGGCATATTTATTTCAGCAGCCATGGTAGAAGTTTTGAGAAAACGGGTGGTGGTGTTACACCTCGAACAATGGCTTTATACTACGAGTAAGGCACTAATCAACGGAAAATTGGAATCAAAAGTTGGATTTGCATACATTTTCAGGAAAATATATATCTGCAATATATCTGTAAATGGTCTATTTGCTCTTTAGGTTTAGGGTTCTCTCTTAGAAGCTCATTTCAGCAAAGCGAAGATCTAGGGCGGATTACTTGAATGAAAATAAAAAAATAACACCATTTTAGAGATTTTGGGAGGTTACCTTTTTATGATTCTTTCTTAGATGGTATTTTCAGTAGGAGAAGGTCTAGGGCGGATAACTTAGATGAAGAAAAGAACTTACGCCATTTTAGGGATTTTGTTGGTTAAGTTTGTGTTTTTAAGGCGTGTTTGCTTGAGACTAAATTAATGACCAACTGTTTGCTGGAGACTAAAGTAATGACCAGCCTTCTTTTCACATTTCTATTATACTTTAAAAAATCAGTAAATATGGTTAAAAAAAAAGTTGAAAGTATATTTTAAATATTTATTATAACATAGGTGTGTGGTAGAATTTCCACTTTGGTTAATGGTTTTGTTGTGGCTATTAGGTTGGGCTCATTAATTGGGCTTTTTTTAAAAGAAGGCCCAATAAAACAAGTCTGCTTCCTTCTTCCGTTTGGTCTAGCACTCCTCCTTCTTCTTTATCCTCCTTCTGTTCTTCTTACAGCTGGCGGATGCAAGGGCGAATTCTGAAACTTCCGGCGGACCCAGCACGGGCGGCCGCGGGGGCTGGCCAAGTGCTGGATCCGCCCCTGTCTAAGATTAGACTACTAGTCGAGCTAATATGTACAAAGAAAAAAATTATACATAAAAAAATTTCAACATAATTTTTTTTCTTTTTTACAATGAAAAAATGAAATGGGTCGGTAGGGATGGCAAAAAAACTCGATACTAGCGAGCCCGCCCCGTTCGGGTATTCGAGAATTTTGCTCCGGGGCGGGGGACGGATAACCCTCCCCTTAAATTTTTATTTTTTTTAGAATTCAATACTTTAAATGAAAAATTTCATGAAATTTCATTAATTCTAATAGAAAATGACAATTAAATTATTTGTCTATATCTAATGAATAAGGCAATAAAAATAAATAAATTAATTAAAAAAAATTAATGGGGTAGTAAACGATGGCCATGCCCTGCCTCGCCTTCAACGGGTAATGTGGCGGGGAAGGGGAGGTTGCCTCGACCCCGTCCTGACCCGTCTCGTTGCCATTCCTATGGGTCGAGGACTAGATTGGACTACGACCCTATACGGTCCCCACTGCATCCATCTCTGCATCACAAGTCGAAAAGAATTCAATAAGACGGATGAACGCTCCAACCTATACCAAAATGTCCAAGAATTAGGGAAGACATGGACAGTTAGGTCTTCTAATATAAGATCGAACGTATTTACTCAGAAAGAGTCAAGAATAAGAATAGAATGAGATCGAGGATGCTGCCATTGATTCAAAACCAGAATTATGATAACCACTGATTATGATTACCCCATCATTTTCCTCTGCAAAACATATCATGATAATCTTTCCACCCCCAACAAAACCCAATTAATCACATATTTTAAGTATCATAATGCAATATACACACCCCATACTCTATCATAATAGTGTACGTTACTTTCTCCATTAAAAAAAGAATTTTCAAAATTTTAAAAAATTTGATCCAACAGCTCACATTCAACCAATCACAAAGAAAACCCCTTTAATTTTCACTAAAACTTGAGTGCGTGTTTAGGATAGAATAGAGCGCCGTTTAATACACCTTACCCACACCCCACCCTCAGATTCTATATAAGTTATGTGGTTTGCCACCATCCCAAATTTATTCTCAATCTTCTTCATCAACCCTTCAGAATTCAAATTCATTTCCAATTTCTTGAATGTCCTAATTCTTGAAGGAGAGGCCAATCATCAAAAAAGGGCTGCAAATAATTTCTTGATTGGTTAAGAATGTTATGCAGAAGAAGTTCAATTCAGAGTAGCCATGGATCTGTACCAGTGTACCTTAATGTCTATGATCTAACCTCCATTAATGGCTATGCTTATTGGCTTGGTCTTGGGGCCTATCATTCTGGGGTTCAAGGTTAGTAACCCCATCTTGCTTTGCTTCAAAGTCAATATATTTCATTCATTTGTACAAACCTGTTAACTCGACTGCAACATTTCTCGAAGAGCATGTTATGTTATGATTTTTGAAGTTATTTTTCTTAGTGACGAACGTTGCCGAACATGCTCGAACAACTTTATACTTCAACATCCTGACTTGTTATTTCATTTTCTATCATCAAAATTGTGATTGATTTTATATATTTTGATGAGATTGTGGCAGTTCATGGGGTAGAATATGCATTTGGAGGCCATGAGTATTCAACAACAGGAATTTTCGAAGTAGAACCGAAACAATGTGATGGATTTACATTCAGGAAGTCAATTTTGATGGGATGGACAGATGTGAGTCCTGGGGAAATCAGGAGAATTATGGAGGAACTTGCAAAAAAATATAGAGGAAATGCTTATAATCTCATTACCAAGAATTGCAACCATTTCTGCAATGATGTTTGCATTAAACTCACTGGAAATCCCATCCCGAGTTGGATTAATCGACTCGCTAGGTTTGGTAAGTACTAATTCTATGATTCACCCGAAGAAGATATATTATTCAACAATTCTCCTACCAAATATATTTAATTCTGATTATCTTACGGTAGTTCTTCACTGTCTATAATAATCAATCCTTAGAATCCGGCTAAGACAAGATCGATCTTTTTGTATGATTAGATAATAACTAGCAATCGTGCATTACACTTGTGATAAACATATAGAAAGTTGTGTTTGTCAGCTATGCACGCTCTAGAGTTATCAAAATTTAATAAATTTAATATACACATTTTTGCCTAATAATCGAGTTGTTATTAAAAGCTAAAGCGATGTTAGCATTTGATTTTAGAATGATTATGTTACTGCAAAAGTGATTGCTTTAAATGAAATGATTCGTCCATGTTTTCCAGTGGAATATGTATTTGGTGGAGCACCATGTTCATCATTGGTGCTCACTTTTGTTTTCAGAAGAATAATTTAGATGCAAAATTGATGCTATGGTTAATAAATTTCTCTTAATGATCCATTTTAAATTTATTAAATTTTTTTTTTCTTGTTGATAAATACATATGTTTTCTAGGTTTGTTGTGCAACTGCATAATTCCAGAGAATTTAAATTCCACAAACGTTGGCCAACACAAAATTGAAGACAAGGGATGTGAAGAAGAGAAGAAGAAACTGAGAAGCCGCTCGAACATATTCCCTTCCTCGTCTAACTCATCTTCATCTTCGTCGTGTTCTCCGCCACTTGCCACAACCAGAGGAAGTCGAAGCATAAATTCTTTGCCTCCATCTTCGCCTTAGGTTCTTAATTCCATTCCACCCAAACAAGACGCAGTGCCAGACAGTAAATATGAAAATATTTTGACTTCTTTTATTTCTAATACTGTCTAGAACTGTAAACTCCACTTACCGAACAAATAATAAAGGCCTCAATTTACATATGTAATCTTCTGGCCTTTATTCTTTTCCTGTAATCTTATGAGGGGTTGCGAAATATATCAAATCACTACCTTGTTGGTTAAGCTAAAAAGCCAGAGGGAATGTGCACCTTTAAGAACATGTTTTCCCTAACTGCTTTATGCTTTATAATAAAGGCACTTTTGCTCGAGTTACTAACCCCTGGATTATTTTTGTAGCCAAAATTATATTCTTTTAAATGGAAAAGTACTTGAAACTGGACCCACTTCCTTATCAATCAATTATAGCATCTCCACCACCATTACTATATTGCTTATGAAACAAAACACCAGAACTATGCAAAAAATAGTAATCATAGAGTAACTATATCGGAAATGCTGAATGTCCCGGCTCATTGACCGGGACATTTGACAGGGTGCCGAGGTGGCGCCCTGTTATTGGAGGGGGGGCTAACCTCGGCCAGGCCCCCCTCCAATTGTATGGTGCCACCTCGGCACCTGTATTTTGGCCCGGTCATTGAGCCGGGCCATGTAGCAGGGTTCTAACTATATTGGAACTGAAGGAAACTGGAAATGTCTCCATCTCCATCTAGAGGTGTAGACTGGGCTGTGGTAGGTAGACCCATGCCGGGGCCACCCTTAGCCCTACAGTTAAATTCGTTGGAACGAACATAGTCCCATCCGCACCCCATAATGCAAATCATTGGCTTTTTGAGTGCTGGGTGCGGCAAGCCAATTTTAGACCTCAACATGTAGGAAGTAACTAGAGGATGAGAAGGTTCTCAAAAAGTTGCAGACTACACAAGATCACGAACACTTTCAGTTTATATTTATCTTTGCTTTATAAAATAAAAAATGAACAATAGAGGCATTTTCAGTAACAGGAAAAGAAGTTTCCAAACGAAAGCAGAATTGAAGTTGGGCAGTCTAATTGTATTTTTGTGAGCGTACACAACTAAAATACCCAAATGACACACTTTCACTGTAGCAGTATGCATGTATTACAGAAATTTCAGAAGAATTTACTAGTTTGATTATAAGCAATGCTGTAGGCAATACAGACTTCGCCATATGGTTCTCACCTTAATCCTCCTTGACTCTCATCCAATCGACAAAGTTATCCAAGACCAAGGGCCAAGCAAGATCTGGATCATAGTTGCTGAAGTCTGGGAAGCTAATCTGTTGCAAGATCATCAAATCAACAAAATTGCTTTAATTACAAGTGACAAAAAATAAAATAAAATTACAAATTTAGACTCAAAATATAATTCCTTGATATACCCTCTTGTATGCATAAATCTCTGTTAATATTTGAAACAAGTTAGTATGAAATGCCTCCTAATTAGTGCATCGGCAACTTCTGCTAATCAGAATGGCATCACCATTTATATCCAAATTGTTTACATAACTTGATCATACAGAGAAGTCACATTTTATGATTTAATGTGAGGTAAAGCATCGAATTACCTCATTACAGAACCGATAGAACCCCATCCATTGATCCAAGTTAATGACCTTGTAATCAGTCTGCATCTGCACCAACCATAAAGTGTATAATATATATAGTAAGTGTTCCTCTGTGCACCTCATCAACTACATAACAGCATAGTACCCAGTAAAGCCATCTCAGCAAATTCCAAAATAAAACGAAGAAATACTTTGAATTTGAGCTAACAAAATATGAACCAAAAGAATATTCATGAAACCTGAAACCCAAAACCCAATTGGAATCTACAGTTTGTTCATTAATATCATAAAAATCTCCGCATTCATTCGAAGGCTGAGATTACATGCATAACGGCAGATGCTCACCTTTAGATACTGAATAAGCGCATCGGCTTGGGGCCTAAAATTCGACCCTAGAACAATTTCCAGCAGAATGCAAATGCTTTCAATGTCTATGCTCTTCTGCTTTTCCTCTGAAAAAACATAAAATACAAACGGGTTAGCAGCAGAAACGGGAATTAGAAGATCCGAACATTAAGTCTGTAAGCTGACAAGAAGAGCATACCAGTCAAGCAATATCTAAAAGCATACGAGTAGAAGTCCACAAAGTTTGATGGCCTCCTGACCTTGTGACAGGGGAAAAGATAGGAGATTATTTAAAGAACCAATATACAATTACAATTTTCTTTTTGATAACCGTGGATGTCGGGACCAGCTTGCGCACCTCGACTAATTCCATGAGGCCCTGAAGTTTACAGTCAGGTACTCACCTCAGTGGCCCTGAGGAGACTCGAACTGGTGACCATTGGGGAGCAAACCCAAAGTCTGACCAATTGAACAACTCCTCAAGGTTAATATACAATTACAATATAATACTGATATTGTGATGCTAGTACCTCATTAGAACTCATAGTTTCATCTCAAAGCAGAAAGTTACAAAACCTAAGATACCCATACCTCTTTCTCAAGTTCTGGAAGTGCCTTCTTGATTTTACTTATTGTGTGAACTTTCAAAGCTTTAAGGCCTGCTCGCCACTCTTCCTGAGCAAGTAATAGGATGAAGAGTATTATTGCTATACTTCAAAAATGTTTCAATGTGCAAGTTCTTAAGATTCTGTGCGAGTGTGCATGCATGTATTTGAATACAAACAAATGAGCCTACATTTGATTTTCAATATTTTAATTCTAGGCAGGTAAACACTATTCCCTGGTAAAGAAGAACACCTCCTTGTGCTGTCATTTTTAGATAGAAGAATTTATTAAGATACATAAAAAAGTTTTTTAATTAATTGTTGTGCATGCGTGTATTTGGCATGCACATGAATAAAAACAAACGAGTCTACTTCTGGTGTTCAATATTTTAATTCTAGGCAGGTAAACACTCTTGAGCAGAGAATTATATATCAACATCAACTACCATCTGTAGATGGTCAAAGTATTGCGTTAATCATTTGCCACAAACAAGCAAAAATACGGAAAATTCCCTGGTAAAGAACACCTCCTTGTGCTGTCACTTTTAGATAGAAGAATTTACTAAGATATTCCCCGTTGTGATACAGGTGGTGTAATTTACATTTATGAGGTACATCCTTGCACTTTATTCAACAAGCACAAAAAAATACAAACGCGCACATTAAAACAGGAGTTGAAGCTAATAAATTAAACCTAAGCACATGAATGTATTGAAAGAAACAAGAGAATCATGAGCTAAATCAAATAACATTAGTAGTGAATATACATTTAAGAGAATAATAAAGCTTTTCTTACCCGGGTGAAATATCCTTGTTTTTTAGCTTGCATTTTCCTAAAACCATAATCATCAATGTCAAATTAGATTTTGTAGTACGGAAAAGAAAACATTAAGAAAATATTGCAACTCACCAAGCAAGCATTAATATCCGGACATCGGTATGATCAACTTCCAGATCTGAACAAAGGGACTCAATTCCTTCAGGTCTGCTCTAACATATATTATTAATCATTCATGTACAAGCAAAGATGAGGAATATGGGAAAGAAAAATGTAAAACATCTCACTAATTCCTCAGAAAGCAACCCATTACTTATGACTATGGTCATAGGATAAAAAAACACATCTTACAAGCACATTAAAGCAAATGAAGATTGGAACACCTCAATGATTATAAATTTGTACTTAAATTGCTTGAAAACAATAAGAATTTTACAAAATCTGCTTCCTATAAGCCCTTGTTTGAGCCTCATTTTTCACAAAATGTGGATTTTGTAATAGTAATTTTTTTGAGACGTGATTAAAAAGTAGGGAAAAGTTTTGGATTTACGTGCAAATTATTTTATTGGGGGAATGTATGATTGAAAATGAGTTTGAGAAGAATGGGTTTTGGAATAATGGGCTCAAACATGGGAGTTGACGGGGTCTTAGAGCTAGAAAACTATTAATTATACGTAAAATTGTCCTTCATTGGTGTTAGGTCTCTATTTGTAATTGACTATTCCTTAGACAATTACAGTAATGAAGTTGTAATTAAAATCAAAATAGTTAAGGGTTGGTAGTATAATCCTTGGAGGAGCCAAAGATGTCCAAGAAGATCAAATATGATCAATAGAATGCAATTAGAAGACAAATGAGTAAGTGTTGCACAAGTTCCTCCAAATTCTTAGTCACAAGTTGGGATGCATTTTTCATAAAGAAAACATTTGAATTTGAAACATGCCATTTCTAGAAAAATTGTAGCCTTTGAGTTAGCTTTCCAACGCACTTTAAATCATCTTAATCGGACAGAAACCTTAGTTCGCATAAAACTGTTATTTTTCTATCCCAATCAACCTAAAACACTTCTATTATAAGTATAAAAGCTATGGAATGTTCCAAAGTATGATTAAACATAATTTTCATTATTGAGATCATTATTTGAAGATCAATTACACATTCCCAAATATCTCCTTATTCAACCCCAAGTTCCATTGATTCATATATTCATCCCAAACATTATTTGTTAATGGTTGAGCCTTGAATTAAGTCAAGAGAACATACTTTGAAGATCAAATACATATTCCCATATTATCTTGCCTTGGCCTTAGATCAAAACATAAAAAAATCTTTCATCAAACACCAAAACAAAAAACCCTACATTCTCTAATAAGCCTTCAGAGTTCTGGAGTTTTGGGAAGATGAACTTGGAGTTCCGGGGCTCAAGGACGAGGTTTGTTCAAGGTCGTTCTTGTTGATCCACGCCGAGAGAAAAATGGCTCAGAGTTATGAGAAGTGCGGCCATGCAAAACTAAATGAGATCTTTGGTGATTTACAAATTAGGTGGTCAGAGTCAGCTAAGGTGTAGTAGTGTCGGACTCATTGTAAGTTAACTTTTCTAGTGGATTTTACTGGCAAGTTTGCCCGGAGGTTTTTATCCTGAGTTGGGATTTTCCTCTGTGATCATATATGGTGTTATTTATTTCTTTGATGAATGTTTAAGATTGTTTAACCATAGGAAATAATTGAATTAATTACTTTAATCATCTAGAAACAATTAATAAACGACTTGTTGCTTTTAATTGGTTTAATTCCGCATTTGGATCTAAACTATTCGTTAAATTTAAACTTTCAATTGGCTAGATGAAAGGTTGCATACTAAATATAATGAATTCTTATCTATGGTTTACACTAAAGGACAATTTCATGTGACGAGGGAAATAAAGGAATAGGTTCCTAGCTTCAATTATTATTGAAACTTCCAATATGACTAACGAGAGAAAAAGAAAGACAGCATCCCCCATCCCTATCCCAACAATGGGCATGGAAGATAGAAATGTTGGGATTTTACTTATAAATGCACAACGGAATTTGAAATTTATCTTCGATTCCGTTAAAGATCGTCTTTGTGTTCATTAGAAATCGCGATTAGAATATTACCTTTAGCAAAATTTTCAAACTCATTGAGAATCCAAACACAATCAATCATTATATCTCATCTCCTTTGTGAATCTTATTCTATCAATCTTTCCTCACCACAGTTGTTCAATCGTCCAACCTCCAATAGTTATCCACAAGAGAGAACAATAATGAGAGATTATGGTTTCTTTTATTTTCTTGTACTAACAAGATTATTAATGAATGTTGTTGTATTGTTATCAAAATCTCAAATCCTAATTGTTTATTTATACATGTTTCATTGGCATTGAACCCCCATTAAATATAAGTAGGCCCATTAGTTAAGTAATTAATTTGGACCCATAAATAAACAACCCAAACTAATTCTACAAATGTCCTACACTTGTCAATTAATTAAATCTTAGTTTCATTCTTCTAGATCTTACCTTTTGTGTATGGTTCATTAAATTCCTGATCACGATATCAGACGGCACGAATTATTATTTTGATCTAATCAAAATAAGATAAGTTAAAACTTTCATTTTAATTTATCATTAATTCACCTAAATTAATTAATTCATATTCGTCGTCCCTGATTGAGATCTAACAATATGCCAAACAATAAATGTGATGAAAAATGTCATGTGGTGTGACAAAAGCAAACTAGTTCAATTATCGTGAAACTATAATTCATTTGTCAATATAGCTCGATGAGTTACGAGATGTGGAGATGTGTCAATCTAGATTTAATTGATCATACCATCCGTCTCCCTCTTAAGTCAATTATCATCAAAACACTTTTCAACTTATGAACTCATCAAGCCAAGGATTTCGATATTAACTTAAGCGAATGAAATGCAGGTCACAATCTCTTACTATCTAAGAATAATGAATTCTCTATTGATCATTCACAACATCATATCATTCTTGTCATACCCAAACGATGTCGTATTAACGATTATTGATAGAGCAACGTCCAATACTACCAAAATATGACGACCCTCAAATAAGGTACTATGACGAACTCAAGTTAAAAGATCAATTCCACTATCGAATGTTAGTGATTAACCACTGACACTGAGATAATTATCCATGTGGAATCTCTATAACGGTCTCCAATCCACGCATCCGTTTAAATGTCGCTACATTTTAGCTTGTGAGATCAACTACTCGCTTCATAAGTGAGAAATGTTACATGTGCTGATCTACCGCAATAACGATATTCGTATCTCGTTAATATTTACGATCATAGATTATTTAAGATTTAGTCATATGTAACTTGTATCTTACAATCACAACTCTTTGTGATTAACAAGTTATCAAAACTTGAATCTAATAATTCAATTAAATAATAGATCTACCATAAATAAAATGCATCAATCAAATGATAGCGATTACATCCTAAAGTTGATTGAACCTAAGGCATACAACTTACAAGAAGAATAAAGACTGAATCCCCATTTACTTAAAAAGTTAAAAATAGAAAAATCAAAGCGTACTAGGCTAAGGAACCATGAATTTCACTTCAAACCATAAGCAAACTGTAATGGAGATAGCACTTTCAATAAGATAAACCATTAATCCAAATGGAAGAAACTTACTCGATCGTATCAGAGGAATTGTTTGCATATGAATAAAATAATTGATCAATACGTTCCAGCTCTTTGGATGCAGCTTTACCAGAAGCTGAAAGAAAACAAAAGGCAGTGCAGATTCAGTAACAGCTAATCTATTTAGAAGAAAATACAAAATAATGAAACAAAATAGAAACTTCCCAGTATAAGTAGAATTATTATTAATTATTTAGATTATCAGATTATGGCACATGTTTTATCTCGTAGTTGTCGTGTTACAAATTCGATTGCAAAAGAAGTAATCTGTGCATGCACATCTTTTTCAGATGCCATAAGTTTAATCTAATTCTTTCGCTCTGGATAAATATACACTGAAAGGAAAATTATTTCTTAAGTTCATTAACCATCTCATTAGAATTCGTCACTGCACGCCAATCTTATTACAACTTGAAACTTCTGCCCCAGTGATCACCTCCACTGGTATCCAAACACACTCACGCTACATAAAGTACCTTGGAATTGGATTCAAGGAATTGGAATTAAACATAAATTTTACTCGGATTTGATTTAAGTTCTCTACTATAATCCTTCCCAAGGCCCCAGTTTTGCGCAAGCAATACATACCGTTCACTAATTCCACGAATTTATATATTCTCCACTTACTGCATTTAGTTCTTTCCTGAATTCAAATAACTGAAAGCGCCATGCGAAGATCAATTGGAAACAAGAGAAAAGCTAACTACCAATTAAAATATTAAAGCCGAAATATAGGTAAAATTGATTTACTTCTCATAAACTTCCAATGATCCCAGCATCTCTGACAAAGCATGATCCACAAAATTAATTCAAGCGATCAATCAAACTTCACAACACTAGTTCTGATAGAAATTCCAATTCCAGAGCATGAAATAAATGTGTGTGGATTCAAAAATTTGTCCATTTAATTTTGTTTAATTCACTTCACTAGAAAAAAAAAGGTATTTTTAATTAAATTTTCCTCCAACATATATTCATAAACGAGAAATCGAAACGGAACTCTTCAAAAGTGTTTAAAACCACAAAATTCAGTTCAGAATAAATAAAACATAAAGAATTTAAGATTTAGGCGCCGAAAGAATCATAAAACACGCAGTAAAAAATCGAAAATGAAATATATAATCACCGGCTCGAAACAGATCCATAGTTGATGAATTGTATGTCGCGGTAGAATTTGTAGACCGTTTCTTCGATGAAGTCCGGGGCATCCTTTATTTCAATAATCAAAAAATTATAAAATCTACAGAACTAAATTAAGAAAAAAATTAATAAATCTCCAATACAGAGAGCTCTGACCGTACGAGGCTTTGCCCGTATACCCGCCCCACGCCCCCTCTCAGGAAGGACTCTTTGTTAAAACACCTAATCAAACAAAGTTACTGAAAATAAGACCCATCCTCAATGTTTATTGGTCATATGACCTCCATTAAAAAATATAATAAATAAACATGAAAAAATGTCTAAAATACCTTCAACAAGTAAAAGACCTATACACCATTTTCATCCAATCAAATTCACCATTTCACATCTATCAAAATCAACGTGCTCTTCTACCGATGAAAAAAAAAGGCTCTTCGTCTCCAATATTTGTCACCTCCTAAAATCTTGTTACTGATTATATTCTTCACCTATCTTCTCCAACATTTTGAGCATTTGAACAAGAATTTTAGCTTCTATATTATCTACATTGAAATCTTCATTAAATTTGAAGAAAAGAAATGATATTTTTATAAATCTCATGTACATTTGGTCCTTTTATTGTTGAATATAATATGAAATGATATTGTAGTTGACTTTTTTTTACTACTGGTGTATTTCCGCAACTATTGAACGATTTGTAGTACAGAACGACAGTCCAACCGTTTTACGTAGTGTAGAACGACACTACAGTCGTTATCGTTCATGTAAAATGACAATACAAACAATATCTGTTATGGTCTGTCCGTTCTTGATAATACAATGTGGTTACTTTGATAATTTAAATATGATAGCTATTTTCATATTATTTTGATATATATTTGAGTAAACTATTTAACTTTTTTATTTTATTTGCAGCTATGGATTCTGTAGAAATGATATGGGTACAAGTATGCTATTTTGTTGAGTTTAAAAAGACTAAAGAAGGCAAATGGACATGGAGTTATGTAGGGAATGGTGAAAAAAATGTGAATATTCTTTATGTTCCAACTAACATTTCGTATATAGAATTGTACAATAAAGTGCAAGAACTTGTTAACGTGGATTCAAAGTTGTAAATATAACGATAGTCATACCATTCTAATAAATAATATCTTCCCTTTCGGAACGACAGTTGTGCCGTTTTAAAAAACAGTAACGGCAGTTGTGTCTTTTTGTTTTTCATTTCGATTAAGTATTCAGCATATCTCCCCTATGTTCTAAGAGAAATGTCCATCCTACAACTTAAATGAGTACGTATAACGATTTCATCGTGCCTCGGACGGGTCGTGGAGCTCTGTACGATTGTTTCCAGGCAGAATGACACTTGTGTCGTTACACGACAGTTGTGTCGTTATGTTGATTTCTTCAATATTTTTCAACTTTTCCAGTCGAACGACCTCCACAGTTGGACCCCCTAACTTTTTTAGGCTGGACGTGTTGATTAGGTGACAAGTAACGGTGGAATTGATGTAGAATATATGGTATTGAACGGTGAAAACCATCAAATCTACAATGATTTTGTTTGAAAGTATAAGTGTTGAGCATATCTCCCCTACGTTTTAAGAGGGATGTCCATCCTACAACTTAAATGAGTACGTATAACGATTTCATCGTGCCTCGGACGGGTCGTGGAGCTCTGTACGACTGTTTCCATGCAGAACGACACTTGTGCAGTTACACAATAGTTGTGTCGTTCTGTTGATTTCTTCAATATTTTTCAACTTTTCCAGTCGAATGACCTCCACAGTTGGACCCCCTAACTTTTTTAGGCTGGACATGTTGATTAGGTGACAAGTAACAGTGGAATTGATGTAAAATATATGGTTTTGAACGGTGAAAACCATCAAGTCTACAATGATTTTGTTTGAAAGTATAAGTGTTGAGCATATCTCCCCTACGTTCTAAGAAGGATGTCCATCCTACAACTTAAATGAGTACGTATAACGATTTCATCGTGCCAAGTAACGGTGGAATATATGATTTTCCTTCAAGAACGACAAAGTGTCATTTCAGGATAGTAACGACACTACTGCCGTTACGGTGGAATTTCGTTCACAGAGCATAACGACACTTGACTCGTTCTGATATTTGTAACGACACATGTGTCGTTTTGCTCATTGCTTTAATCAATTTGCTTTGATTTTCAGCACTCAACATTTCATCAAGTGTCTTTCTCATTATCGTTATGTTTAAACAAGATAATTTTATCTTCCCAGGCAGAACGACATAAGTGTCGTTCTATGGACAATAACGGCACTAGTGCCTTTCTCGTTGAATTTCGATCAGGCAGGATAACGACACTTGTGTCGTTCTGATATCAGTAACGGCACAAGTGTCGTTTTGCTCATTTCTTTCATCAATTTGCTTCGATTTTCAGCACTCAAAATTTCATTAAGTGTCTTTCTCATTATCGTTACGTTTAAACAAGTAAATTTTATCTTCCCAAACGGAACAAAACAAGTGTCGTTCTCTGGACAGTAACGGCACTAGTGCCGTTCTCGTTGAATTTCAACCAGGCAAGATAACGACACTTGTGTCGTTCTGATATCAGTAACGGCACAAGTGTCGTTTTGCTCATTTCTTTCATCAATTTGCATTGATTTTCACCACTCAATATTTCATCAAGTCTCTCTCTCATTATCGTTATAGTTAAACAAGTAAATTTTATCTTCCCAATCAGAACGACACAAGTGTCGTTTTCAGGACAGTAACGGCACTAGTGCCGTTCTCGTTGAATTTCATTCAACTTAAATGAGTTCAACTCATCATTATCGTGGTTTGGATGGGTCGCGGCTCGTCAAAATCGATTTTAGAACCAGAACGACACTTGTGCCGTTTTCAAAACAGTAACGGCAGTTATGTCGTTTTCTTTTTTCCTCTTGATTAATTAACGAGCATAAATTTTGAATGTTGTAAGCGGCGCGTTCAGCCTGCAACTTAAATGAGTTCAACTCATCATTATTGTGGTTTGGATGGGTCGCGGCTCTTCAAAATCGATTTTAGAGCCAGAACGACACTTGTGCCGTTTTCAAAACAGTAACGACAGTTATGTCGTTTTCTTTTTTCTCCTTGATTAAGTAATGAGCATAAATTTCGAACGTTGTAAGCGGCGCGTTCAGTCCGCAACTTAAATGAGTTCAACTCATCATTATCGTGGTTTGGATAGGTTGCGGCTCTTCAAAATCGATTTTAGAGTCAGAACGACAGTTGTGCCGTTTTCAAAACAGAACGGCAGTTATGTCGTTTTCTTTTTTCCTCTTAATTAAGTAATGATCATAAATTTCGAATATTGTAAGTGGAGTGTTCAGCCTGTAACTTAAATGAGTTCAACTCATCATTATCGTGGTTTGGACGGGTCGCGGCTCTTCAAAATCAATTTTAGATGCAGAACGATAGTTCTGTCGTTCTGGTAGACGTTCTCAAAGCAGTAACGACACTTTTGTCATTCTGTTGATTTCTCCAATATTTTGCTACTTTTCCAGTAACGACTTGTTCTTTCATTATCTCGATAAATATAAAAGTTATGTCATTTCAATCGTTTTTTGTAACTTGTCAATCTTTTTGTGTTATACATGTTAATAAATTATTAGAAGTCGTTTCGTTGAAAAAATCAAATTACAGCAGATAACGATTGTAGTGTCGTTTTACGTTGCAGATAACGACTGTAGTGTCGTTTTACATAGCGACTGCGGACCTTTTTGAGCAACAACAGATCGTATTGGTGTATTATTGGTCGATGTTAAGTCATGGTGTTCGTCGTCTGGGTTAGTGCTATCCACTGGTGGTGGTGTCGACCATGGGTGTCGCCGGAAGTAGGTTTTCCGGCAGAAGAAGAGTGGGCGAGAACTAGTTTTTTGGGTTGGTTTCTTGCTAATTCTGATGGTTTCATGGATAATAGTTGGTTAGAGGTTGTAGATGGGAGTGAGACGTGATTAGGGGTGGTGGAGTCCGATGGTTTAGGTGACAGAAAAGTGGTGGAATGGGGCTCCTTATGTGACTGCTGAAAATGGGTGAAAATGAAGAAGAAAGAAGAAGGTAAAATGAAAGAAGTTGGGTAAATAATTTGATATAAATTGAAGGACAATTTTGTCATTTTACCATTAAAATATTTTCATTTTTTTTATTCTATTTCATTGTTGGTCAAAGGCCATTTATCTAAAATCATTGTTGAGGGGGGTTATTTGGCCGAATTTCCCCTCTCACAATGAGGAGGGCCCGCCATTATTTTAATAACCTCGGGGCCCCCCTCATTGTGAGAAGGGCTGTGGGCCCGTGTACATGCCCGGGTACCAATAGCATAATCCTTTTTTTTTGACTCTTTGTTAAAACACCGAGAAACAATGTAATTGGAAAAAGGACCCATCCTCAATGTTTATTGGTCATATGGCCTCAATTAAAAAATATAATAAATAAACATGAAAAATTGTCTAAAATAACATCAACAAGTAAAAGACCACATACACCATTTTCATCCAATCAAATTCACCAATTCACCTCTATTAAAACCAACGTGCTCTTTTACCAATCAAAAAAATCAACGTGCTCTTCGTCTCCAATGTTTGCCACCTCCTAAAATCTTGTTATTGATTATATTTCTCACCTATTTTCTCCAACATTTTGAGCATTTGATCAAGAATTTTAGCTTCTATATTATCTACATTGAAATCTCCATTATATTTGAAGAAAAGAAATGGTATTTTTATAAATCTCATGTACATTTGGTCCTTTTATTGTTGAATATAGTATGAAATGATATTTTAGCTGATTTTTTTTACTGTTGGTGTATTTCCGCAACTACTGGACGATTTGTAGTACAGAACGACAGTCTAGCCGTTTTATATAGTGTAGAACGACACTACAGTCGTTATCGTTCATGTAAAATGACAATACAAACAATATCTGTTATGGTCTGTCCGTTCTTGATAATACAATGTGGTTACTGTGATAATTTAAATATGATAGTTATTTTCATATTATTTTGATATATATTTGAGTCAACTATTTAACTTTTTTATTTTATTTGCAACTATGGATTCTGTAGGAATAATATGGGTACAAGTATGCTATATTGTTGAGTTTAAAAAGACTGAAGTAGGCAAATGGACGTGGAGTTATGTAGGGAATGGTGAAGAAAATGTGGATATTCTTTATGTTCCAACTAACATTTCGTATATTGAATTTTACAACAAAGTGCAAGAACTTATTAATGTGGATTCAAAGTTGTATGAAATTGAGATGATGTTTGAGATAACTGTTATAGGTTTTGCTCTCCATTTTATAGCACTTCTTATTGGAAACAAGCTTATTCTGATTATATATATCCACTGCCAAATGAGGCGGACTGGGAAATTCCCGATAATGTTCGATCAAGAAGGTGATACAACAGTTGTGTCGTTTTGTTTTGCATTTCAATTAAGTATTGAGCACATTTCCCCTACATTCGAAGAGGCACATCCATCGTACAACTTAAATGAGTACATCTAATGAGTTCATCGTGGTTCGGACGGGTCGTAGAGCTCCGTACAGTTGTTTCCAGGCAGAACGACATTTGTGTCGTTACACGACGGTTCTGTCGTTCTGTTGATTTCATCAATATTTTTCAACTTTTCCGGCCGAACGACCTCGAAAATTAGACCCCCTAACTTGGGAAGGCTGGACGTGTGGATTACGTGACAACAAACGGTGGAATTGATATACAATATATGGTATTGAATGGTGAAATCACAAGAGTCTACATTGATTTTGTTTGGAAGTATAAGTATTGAGCACATCTCCGATACGTTCTAAGAGGCACGTCCATCGTACAACTTAAATGAGTGCATCTAATGAGCTCATCGTGGCTCGGACGGGTCGTGAAGTAAAAAATGTCGATTAGCCGTTTTAGATACTTGTTTATTGATAGAACGACACAAGTGTCGTATAACGGCACATGTGTCATTCTGATGATTTCTCCAATATGTTGATTTATTACGGTTGCTACAACCTCAATCATTGTACCCCATGAATTAAGGAAGTCGGAAATGTCGATCAAGTGAAAAATAACGATAGAATTGACATAGATTGTATGATATCTTGTTGGTGAAATCACAAGTCATTGTATTGATTCGTTAAAAAATATAATTGATGAGTGTAACTCTCAAATTTTCTACGCTGCATGCCTATCTTGTAACGTAAATAAGTTTGAATTATCTTTTATCGAGATTCGGAGGGGTCGTGGCCGCTCATACTCGTGTTTATTGACAGAACGACACAAGTGTTGTGTATCGATACATGTGTCATTCTGATGATTTCTCCAATATTTAGCTTCATTTCCACCTTAACGACCTTAAGCATTGTACCCAATGACTTGAGGAAGTCAGAAATGTCAATTAGCCGTTTTAGATACTTGTTTATTGACAGAACGATACAAGTGTCGTGTAACGACGACACATGTGTCGTTATGATGATTTCTCCAATATTTTGATTTATGTCAACCGCTACGACCTCAAGCATTGTATCCCATGAATTAAGGAAGTTGAAAATGTCGATCATGTGAAAAATAACAATAGAATTTGACATAGATTATATGATATCTTGTTGGTGAAATCACAAGTCATTGTATTGATTCGTTAGAAAATATAATTGATGTGTGTAACTCTCAAATTTTCTTCACGGCATGTCTATCTTGCAACGTAAATAAGTTCGAATTATCTTTTATCGAGATTTGGAGGGGTCGTGGCCACTAGTACTCGTGTTTATTGATAGAACGACACAAGTGTCGTGTACCAGTACATGTGCCATTCTGATGATTTCTCCAATATTTTGCTTCATTTCCGCCTTAACGACCTTAAGCATTATACCAAATGACTTGAGGAAGTCAGAAATGTCGATTAGTCATTTTAGATACTTGTTTATTGACAGAACGACACATACGAAACTTGTGTCGTTATGATGATTTCTCCAATAAATTGATTTATTTCGACCGCTACGATCTCAAGCATTGTACCCCATGAATTAAGGAAGTCGAAAATGTCGATCATGTGAAAAAAACGATAGAATTTGATATAGATTATATGATATCTTGCTGGTGAAATCACAAGTCATTGTATTGATTCGTTAGAAAATATAATTGATACGTGTAACTCTCAAATTTTCTGATAGACGTTCAACATTGGAGTGACGGCATAAGAATATTTAAATTAAACACATCAAAACTGTACGACACTTCTATATTTTTCGTCTTTCTTTTTTATTATGTAATGACCATATCTACTGAATATTGTGAGGCGTGTCCATCCTGCAACTTAAATGAGTTCAAGTTATCGATTATCGTGGTTCGGGAGGATCGTGGCGCTTAATACACGTGTTCACAGGCAGAATGACACTTGTGCCGTTTTCAAAACAGTAACGACAATTGTGTCATTTTCTTTTTTCCAGTTGATTAAGTAATGAGCATATATTTCGAATGTTGTAAGCGGCGTGTTCAACCTGCAACTTAAATGAGTTCAACTCATCATTATCGTGGTTTGGATGGATCGCGGCTCTTCAAAATCGATTTTAGAGCCAGAACAACACTTGTGCAGTTTTCAAAACAGTAACGGCAGTTATGTCGTTTTCTTTTTTCCTCTTGATTAAGTAATGATCATAAATTTCGAATGTTGCAAGCGGAGTATTCAGCCTGCAACTTAAATGAGTTCAACTCATCATTATTGTGGCTTGGACGGGCCGCGGCTCTTCAAAATCAATTTTAGATGCAGAATGACAGTTCTGTCGTTCTGGTAGACGTTCTCAAAGCAGTAACGATACTTTTGTCGTTCTATTGATTTCTCCAATATTTTACTACTTTTCCAGAGGAACGACGTCAAGCATTTGACTCCCTAACTTAAAAATGTCGATAAACTGATTGTCTTTTTGGATAGTCAATCTAGCTTGCCTATTTTGGTACTCAAAATTGTCGTTTTTAATCCTCATAATTAAAAACAATTCGGGGGCTCCACCCCCCAACCCCTGGGAGGGGGCCCACCCCCCATATTTTCGCAAATACTTTTTGTTGATTTCTTCAATATTTTGCTTCTTTTCCACCACAATGACACTTGTGTATCGTTGTAATGTCATTTGTACAGTTATCTTAGATATTTTCATAACTTCCTGTATTACATACTTTAGGGAGTCCATTGAAATGTTGTTTGTTGAAAATATTGTTTCATTAAAATATTGTTTGTTGAAAATTTCGGAACGACACCAATGTCGTTACTGGACATGAAAACGACACTTGTCATGTTACATATCTAAATACGAGTATAAACAATCATGGTTCATTCATCCCATGAAAATAATAAGTGAAACTTATTTATATTGTAATATGCACTGACACGTATAATGTTGAAATGTATGTTCATTAACTTAATCGACGCATATGAATAAAACGACTTGTTCTTTCATTATCTCGATAAATATAAAAGTTATGTCATTTCAATCGTTCTTTGTAGCTTGTCAATCTTTTTGTGTTATACATGTTAATGTCCATTATTAGAGGTCGTTTCATTGATAAATCAAATTACACCAGATAACGACTGTAGTGTCGTTTTACGTTGCAGATAACGACTGTAGATTGAATTGGTGCATTATTGGTCGATGTTAAGTCATGGTGTTCGTCGTCTGGGTTAGTGCTATCCACTGGTAGTGGTGCGCGACCATGTGTGTCGCCAGAGGTAGGTTTTTCGGCAGAAGAAGAATGCGCGTGAACTAGTTTTTTGGGCAGGTTTGTTGCTAATTCTGGTGGTTTCGTGGATAATGGTTGGTTGGAGGTTGTAGATGGGAGTGAAACGAGGTTAGGGGTGGTGGAGTCCGATGGTTTGGGTGACCGAAAAGTGGTGGAATGGGGCTCCATATGTGGCTGCTGAAAATTGGTGAAAATGAAGAAGAAAGAAGAAGGTGAAATGAAAGAAATTGGGTAAATAATTTGATATAAATTGAAGGACAATTTTGTCATTTTACCATTAAAACATTTTATTTTTTTTTATTCTATTTCAATGTTGGTCAAATGTCATTTATCCAAAATCATTGTTGAGGGGGTTTATTTGGCCAAATTTCCCTTTTATTATTATTATTATTATTATTATTATTATTATTATTATTATTATTATTCTCCTTTTTTTTTGGAGAGAAAGGGCTAGGCCGCTAGGGGATTTACGAGGGCAATTTTGAAATTTTCACAAACTAAGGCAATTTACAACAGGGGCGGGACGGATCGGGGTCGGGGCCGGTCCTCGCCCCATTACCCATTTACGGTAGGTAGGGGAGGGGTTGTATTTGATAAATTAAGTCTTTTATTGTTTGCATATTTTTTAAATAATCTTAGTTACCGTTTTTTATTAGAACTAATGAAATTTTGTGAAATTTTCTATTTTTAAGTATTGAATTCTAAAAAAAAAATTTTTTTTTTAAATAAACAGGGCGGGGCACCCGTTACCCGTCCCCGCCCCATCCTGATTCGAATACCCGATTAGGTGTGTTATTGGGGATATGATTTGTCGAATTTTTTTGTCATCCCTAAATTTTCCCAAACAGCTTGAATTAAAGGGGGTGTATACAATTGAAATTTTTGAAAACTTTCATGAACTTTTTTTAAGTGATAACTTTCGTGATTTTATGATTTTCTTTAGAGATTTATATGAAATAAATGAAAGTCTTTTGTAGACTTATAAACTTTCATTTGAAAACTTTTAGAGATTTTTGTAGAATTCAAAATAGTTTTGAATACTTTCATTTGAGATGGAATTTATGTTGATCTAATGTAGTGGTGGCAATCGAGCCGAGTGGCTCGTCGGCTCGGCTCGTACTGTAGCAGCCCACAAGCCGCTCGAGCTCGTCAAAAGACTAGCCCGAGCACTCGTCGAGCCTGCTCGGCTCGTACTGTCGTCGAGCTTCTAGCTACGAGTCCACGAGCCGAGCGGCTCATGGGCTCGTTAAAAAAAAAAATTGGCAAAAGCCAAAAATTCAGTGACCAGAGCGGTTACTGAATTTTTTTTTCATTTTTTCTCTATTAATAGCTACCCCCTAATCAACATTTTTCCCACCAATCCTCTCATTCTCTACTCCACTCTTTACAATTTACAAATTATCAATATTCTACAATATCATTCATAATTCATTCATTCTATAATCATCTTATCATCTTCTACATTTTTTTTCACATTATTATCTTGATTTTACTTTTATAATTCATTTCATACAATATTACATAATCTTTATACACTTCTCAATTTTACATTTCTATTTTCTACATTCTACTTCAAATCTTCAACATTCAATTTATATTATTAACAAATGGAACTACGAGCATTTGTTGAAAACTTGTTTGGTATGGAAGGCGAAACACCTGCCTAAAATCAAATTGGGAATGAATTCGGCGGTTTCAATGAATTACCAATTCCAGAAAACATTCAAAATTTCAACGTTCGTGAAGGTAGTCATCCAATTAATTTAGATGATGTTGATCCTAGTGTTCCAATTGATTTGGAACAATATGAAGAATCTACATTAAATATTCCCGATGCAAGAGGGAAGAGAAAGGGGAAGAAGCATGCAAAATGTTGGGACCATTTCAAATTGGTTCACACTGGTCGTGTGGTCGATGGACTTCCGAAACTAAAGCAGTATGTAAATACTGCCAACAACGACTGGCATGGTAAAAAGGTATTGTAACTACCCACCTCAACCGTCACTACAAAAATTGTGCGGCCAAACATGGGCTTCATCCAGCTGATCAAATGCAACTACAGTTTGGTACTCCAGACACCGGTGCTACTACTACGCCACTTTCTATGTGGATGCATTCGGAGGAAGAAGCTCGAACAAGAATTGTGAAGTTCATTGCTGTGGCGGAGTTGCCACTAGCAATAGCGGACAACCAACATTTCTTCAATTACATCAAACAATATCTTCAGTCGAGATACGTTGGGGTAAGTCGAAATACTCTTCGCTCTGATACAATTGAATATTTTCTTAATTCAAAGAAACTATTGATTGTGGATTTAGAAAAATATGGGGGTGTGATATCTTTAATTTCGGATATGTGGGAAATGATTAATAAGAGAGGTTATATAGCTGCAATCGCACACTATATAGATTCACTTTGGGTCATGTATAAAAAAATATTGCTTTTAAAATTGTTGAGTACCCGCACAACGCTCAAACTATTTTTAATGCTATTATCTTAATAATTAGATAATATAAATGCGAAAGTAAAATTCGTTCTTTTACGTTCGACAACACTATTGTAAATAAGGTTGTTATTGATAAATTGCATAGAATACTTCAATCTGATTTCAGTGGTTATTTATTTCATATTCGATGTGTGTGCCATAGTTTTAATTTAATAGTACAAGACGGTTTAAAACATGTTAAGAATAAAATTAACCGAATTAGGAATGCACTTATATGTATCACGATTACACCTAATAGAAAACAAGTATTTGAGGAATTTTGTGAGGAAGGTGGGAAGACGCATACAAAAACCTTTATTACTGACGTATGCCATAGATTGAACTCAACTTACTTATTATTAAAATCATGTGAAGGTTTTGAAACGTTTATTACTGAATTTTATAACAATAGGCATGTTAGAGACGAAGACGATACTATTTTGAATGAATCCGATTGGAATGTAGTTTTTAAAATTAAAAATTTTTTGGCAAGTTTTTATGAGTTTACAAATATATTATCTGGTGTTTATTCTCCCACTAGTTGTATAGTTCTTGATCGTCTTTATATAACTATTAGGGCATTTAAGAGATTTTAAAATGATCCCGATTTTCATGCGGTATATATATTCCATGGAATTAAAATTTAGTATTGGGAAGAATTACCTATGTTATTTCCTTTAACATACATCATGGATCCCCGATATAATTTATCAGGTACTAAATTTTTAATTGATCAAATTTCAAATACTCTAACTTTAAATATATCTATTAGTTATAGGAATTTGGAACAAAAATTAAGTGAAATGTATGAATTATATGCTTCACGAATGGGTACATATATTACTCGTGTACCTGCAACTGCTTCTCACACTAATATAACAGATGACGACGTCGAAGTTTTAAATTTATTCGAAAATATGAACTCATATAGATATGATTCAATTGCATATGCACATGGTTCCTCTAGTGGTGGTGGTGATGGTGATGGTAGTAGTAATAGTTTGTCTTCCACTACACGTACTCAAATTTCGAGTAATAGTCCAAATGCATTGCCATCTGAGTTAATTGATTACTTTAGTCATATTTTCCATAGTAACAAATCAGTTATGAAAATTTCAGAAGAGATCATTGAATTCTGGCGAAATAATGAACGTCGATGTCCAATAGTTTCTGCAATTGTAAAAGATCTATTAACACCTTCGATTAACACTGTAACTTCGGAGTCTGCTTTTAGTGTAGGGAAGAGGGTTTTCTCTAAGGTCAGGACTCAGGAGTCAACTAAAAGAAGATATTTTAGAAGCGTTAATGTGCGTGAAGGATTGAGAAGACGCTAATTATCGAATTCAAGATAAATATGTCGAAATTGCATGTAATCAAGTAAGTGATATTTAATTTCACCGCATTCATCACAAATTTTATTTTCATACCTTTATAATTTTTTTAAAAAAATTGTACACGTAACAAGTTGTTCGTGTACAATCTTTAACTCCGCATACTCGAAATTGAAGTAACCGATCCCATGTCCGGATAAATGAGAAGGGTTTATATATATATATATATATATATATATATATATATATATATATATATATATATATATATATATAGTATAAAAGGGGTAATTGGTGCAAAACGTCCATACATTTGCCTCTTTTTGTGGAAAACGTTCTTACGTTTGATTTTTTGACGCAGAACGTCCCTATCTTTGATTTTTTTGGCGCAAAACGTCCTTGCCCTAATTTTTAACATAAAGTGACTGATATACCCTCCAATTGAAATAAAACAAAAAGGAAAAGAAAAGAAAAATAAAGAATAAATTACAATTTGCTCCTAAACTTTTTTAAAATGCAAATCAGTCCAAAACTTATGAAAATATTAAAAATAACAAAAAAACAAAGAAAAAAAATCTCCCCCATCTCCTCCTCTCCCTCCCTTCTCCTTCTCATTATGGCCACAAATTCTGACAACCTACGACCACCTAAACCACTGGATATTGATACCAGTAGAAAGAGCATAACCTCCTCTTCAATTACCACAAACAGCTACCCCTAACTCCTAGTAATCTGGCCGGAATCTCGAATCAAAGTTCACTGCCAAAAAATATGCAAACTGCCGGTTTCTCTATTTTCGGCCACCAACTTGGCCAGAGCCAACCACCGGTCACTAACCCACCCTTGGACGACCCTTCCCATGTCACCAATTTTGTCCAAACATCTCTCCATCATGCTGAATTTAAACCAGAAAACACATATGTCGTGAACAGTGCGACATCGCACATTTCTTCTACTGATTCCGGCACTGTCCGATGGATTGACAGCCTCAGACTACTGAGCCTGACTCCCCATCACCTGGCGCACCTTGCCCTGCAATGGGTCAAGGTCAATTTTGTCCAGATTTCGAGCAATTCATGGCTGAAGTTTGCGGTGTCTGTGAAAAATTTGGAACTGGGGAATTAGATGAACTGGTTCGAAACTGATTTTTTAAAAGGGTAATTGCTTCATTTTATGTGCTTGCGTCAAAAGAAGCCGCTGAAGGCGAAGGCTGTGGATATGACGAAAAAAATGGAGTGCTGTTAAAACGGAATGTGGAGGTAGTGGAGGAGGCTCATGGAGGGAGATGAGTAAAATGGGGGAGATTTTTTTTTCCTTTTTTTTTTTTGTTATTTTTAATATTTTCATAAGTTTTGAACTGATTTGCATTTTAAAAAAGTTTAGGAGCAAATTGTAATTTATTCTTTATTTTTCTTTTCTTTTCCTTTTTGTTTTATTTCAATTGGAGGATATATCGGTCATTTTATGTTAAAAATTAGGGCAAATGACGTTTTGCGCCAAAAAAATCAAAGGTAAGGACGTTCTGCATCAAAAATCAACGTATGGACGTTTTCCACCAAAAGAGGCAAAGGTAAGGACGTTTTGCGCCAATTACCCAGTATAAAAAGGTAAACAAAAAACAAAACGTAACAAATAAAATTTTTTTCTTATTATTTTGAAAATTATAAATATTTTGAAAAATGTATATTTCAAAAAAAAATTAGAAAATGTATATATGTATATTTTTGAATTTCATGTTTAGTTTAGTAGGGTAGTAAAAAAAATAAAAATAAAAAAAGACGAGATGCGAGCTTGAGCCGAGCTCACCTAAAAACCAATGAGTCACGAGCCACGAGCTTGGCTCGTGCGGGCATGGATTAAGCCGGCTCGGCTAAACTTTTTTTAAGTGATAACTTCCGTGGATTTTATGTTTTTTTTTTTTAGAGATTTGTATAAAATAAGTGAAAGTCTTTTGTAGACTTATAAATTTTTATTTTAAAACTTTTAGAAACTTTTGTAGAATTCAAAATACTTTTGAATACTTTCATTTGAGATAGAATTTATGTGGATCTAGTGAAATATTGTAAAATTATTACATACGAGGTGATAGTTCTTACAATTCTCCTTCTCCTTTCTTTTTTCCCCATATAATAAAAAAATATTTTAAAAAGAATAAAAATTTAAGACCTTAATTAAATAATAATAATTATTATACATATAAAAATAAATTTAATATTCACTATTATTAATATAATATACCTTTAAAGAATAGATAAAAAAAAATATTTAAATCTAATTATAAATTAGTCTATATAATCAAAGAATTAGCAGCAACTAAATTCATTAAAAACTCCCTTTCTCTTAAGCTCATTAAAAACACGCGTAATAGATATGCAAATCACTAGTCATACTCAAAATCTCAACCACAAGACGATTCACATATCAATTCATAGTGCAACAGGGCAATATTCCGTTCAGAACTTATGTAATTCACACTTCACAAAATTACAAATTACAGTGACAGAGAAGGCAATAACTCATAGTCATACAGGCAGGTAGCAAATACTGGAAGAAGTCTGATAGTCAATTGTCAAATCAATTGTACAGCAATGTGTATGCAGTGGGCGTCTATTTCCGTCTAGGGCTCGAAGTCGAACAGTGGGTTGTAGAACAGGGACAAAGTCACGGAAGCGAGCTAGAGCAGCCAGGGTGAGTCGTTTAGGTTGAAATAGTGGGTAATGGGTGTTGTGACGGGGCGAAGCAGTTGCGACTGGGATGCGGAGGTTGAGGCGGAGTCGATGAATTGAAATGGAGCCGTCTGCCCATCTCGTGTTTTGAATGAAATGGATTGGGTTGGGCAATGGTTTTTGGCCATCTGTGTAGGGTAATGGGTATTGGTAATTGTTTTGAGCTTCACTTTTGAACTGAGCAGTGGGCATATAAAAAAATTAGGGTCAATCCATTGGACCCGAAAGTTCACTGTAGACATGTGCCTGCACTGGACCTCATTGGGCTCCGCTCCTACCCCAAGACTTTTAAAAAGTTTTAATTGAATATATCGTGACTTTTAGATACTTTTTTAAAGTTTATAAAAGTTTCAATTGAATACACAAATACTTTTAAAGGTCTTCAAATGTCTGCATTAAATATCCCTAAACTTGTTAAATCTCAAAAAGTCATTAAAAATCTTGATTGAATACACCCCTCTAAGAATCAGTTTAGTTCGATTTTATTTACAATTTACCAATTTTAGCTTATGTTTGCACAAATTATTTATAATTACTTCTAAATTTTTTTAATAACATATTCATTTAATAAAATAATTTTATACGCTGATCTTATAATTTCTCTTAACTTTTTGATTATACATTCTCTAAAACAAATTATTTTTCACTTGAAATAATCCCTCTCAAGCTTAGAAGGTCAAACAATTTGTGGTCTTGTTTCCTGTTTCCAAGCACAAAATTGAATTTAGTTAAATTAATTTCTATGAATTTTTCATGAAGCAAATTCAAAATTTTTTTTTATATAGATTTACACTTTATAATCTTTACAATGATGTTGCTGCTTTCCATTGCAACATAAATTATATTTACCCAAATCACAAATTCACATATTCAAAAATCACAAATCTCATTTCAATGCAAAATTTCCAATTAACTCATACAACATAAATTATAATTCTTAAGTAAGGAAAGTCGTAACTCATGAATAAAAAAGAACACAAAAAAAATAAAAATGAAAACTCACGATCTGCAGGCTGCAGCCAATCACTGAAAACGGGTGCTGGTTCCCTTCGGACTTGAGTCTTCCAACACCAGCACGGCTGGATTGGTGGAATCGTCAGCCGCGTCACCGGGAGGTGGAATTGGAAAATGGAAATTGGTTTTGATTTTTGAAAATGGGATTGGGTCTGGTCAATTGTAAAGATAAGGCCCAACTGAAATAAATTTTAATTTCAGCCCAACTAAGATGCCCAATTACCAAAAAAAAAAAAAAAAAATCCTCGCTTGACGCCCCTGTCTCCCACACCGGTCTCCTTCTTCCTCACTTCTGATCACTGTTCCGACAGAGCCTAGCACGTGTGGTCGTATCCCCTCGCTGGGTGCTGGGTCCGCCGCTGGTTGTTTGACAAAACTATTCATAAAAATTTTATCAAATTTTGATAAAAATTAATGAAATGTGTTGACCCATTAAATTTTTGCTAAATAACAAGTACTATGTTTCGTAGAAACTACAAGTTATTGGAGTTATAAATTCGTAGAATCGAGTGACATATAAGTGGGTAATATTTGTGAACCGAGAAAGCCCATATTTGGTTCAACTAGAAAATTAAATTGAAATGTAATTAAAGTTAATAATTAATTTTAATTATATATTATATGAGATCCAAATCTTTTCAATCTTATATTCCATCAGTTTTTATTAAAATTTTACTAAAAATATAATTTTCATCTAAATCAAATAAGGGCTAAATATATGTTAAAATTAAAATTTGATTTTGACGTTAAATTACAATATACCAAACAAGCAGTTATGATGGAGAATGATGCAAATCCCATGATTAGGATACGTGTACCCAACAGGTTAGCGACAATACTTAAGGCGAGTGCATATACTATTGCTCCTAATTATTTCAGCCGTTACTTTTAATATAGGTCCAAGAATGGCTAGTCGACATCCAACCATGTTTTTTAATTGCTTATAAATCCTAAATTTAGGATCAATTCATCTGGTTTAGTGAAATCATTGACTTATGGCCCACCATATACCTTATCATTCCTCGGACAAACATTATGTTTGACTTGATGTTTTCACTTAAAAAAACTATAGCATTGATTTTTATTTTTTTTTATATCCAGGTATCCTAACTTACACGAGATTATTTCATGGACCACCCATCCCCGACCCCTCAATGATGGGTGGAGGTTAACCGCTGGATATGTCCAAGTTGATCAAGGTTTGTGCACCATTTATACTCTTGGCCCCAAGGGAGTCTTCCTCCATGGATATTACATCACCAAGTTGCTCCACCCAAATTGAGTATTACAACACTCAACTGCTCCATCCAGAAATCGAACTCCCCACCCTGAGGTTGTAAGCCCAGCAGTGTCCATCCTTTGCCAACTTGAATGTGCTCCGAGGGGCTATAGCATTGATTTTTTGAGTAATGCTACACGTACATAATGCGGTGTCCACCCCCTCACATGGAGTGGGACCCACTTTAAATAATATTTTATTCAAAGTGGGTTACACTCCATGTGAGGGGGTGGACACCGCATTATGTACGTTTAGCATATTTCTTGATTTTTAACCTAAGTATATTTTCAACTAGTAAATTTATTTACGATAAACAAGAAAGTCTTACTAAAATTTTATAATAGTCAGATAACTAGTCATCAATGACGAAAACCATTCAAACTAAAAATCATGATTAGTTCATCATGTGATACATATTTCTCTGGACTCTGAAGCAAAGTTTACTTCAAACTCGATTCTTTGTATACTGAAGTAAGATATATTTTCGTGAAAGTCCAATGATACTACAACAAAAATTTGGATAAATTTAGGATAAGTCTCTCGAACTACTCTCACTCTCCAAATATGAACACGATTACAAAAACAAATAGTTTAGAGAAGAGATACATGGAAGGGGCTGCGCTAATCTTCTCAACCCTCATTTTTTACATACTTTTACGACAAATAGCATACATTTTTGCATTTGGAGTTTCTCTCGATTCAGAGAGATAGTAAAGCATTATAAACGTGTGTACACTCACTCCTATAAATCGTACAAATAAAAATTCCTAATAAATCAACTAGCCAGGTTGAAAATAATCAACTTTCTTGAATGATGCCAAATCTGATTACATAGCCATCCTTATAAATTCGTAAATAACCCTATTCAAAACCTTATCTTGCTTAATTTCATTATCAGAGCTATGAAAATAATGTTACGTGCAAATTGTTGAAAAACGAGAACTTAATCTGTCTTAATCACAAAATCCAATTTTAGAATGTTTGAGACCAATAATAATCAATTCCAAGACTAACTGAAAATTATTGAGTTCAGAATGAGGATTACATTAATTGAACTTTGCACAATGTGGAAATTTGAGCCATTAATAGAAGTAAAGTTTAAATTATTGTCAAACATAAGCAATTCTATCATGGTCGAGGTTATTAGATTCGATACGTCAAGTATAAACTAATATCAAATTAGTGAATACTGTTAACGATTGTTTCACATGGAAAATCACTATCGATGATCGAAGATAAGATCACTGCAATGGCTTGCGACCGTAATTTAACAAAGTTTCAAAGATCAAATAAGGCAATTTATGTTTAAATTATGATAGAAAACTTATAAGTGATTATCGATCCAAAATATCAATAATCAAACATTACCGAATTAACCATCCATGTTGAAATCAATGAGAACATCAAAATAAAAGCGGAAGCATACCTTAGATCCATAAATTATGATTCTTTGCATGATAGGGTTAGATCTTCCAATTGATTCATGGTCTCCTCCACAACCTTTGATCTCCATTGATGGGGAATATAGAGAATCTAGAAGCACCACTAACAATTGGGGACCATAACCTATATATTCATAAGATAATGACTATTCATTATCTTTCATTTGTTTTAAATCGGCCCCTCAACAATATAAAACAAACATCCGGTCTCTACACTTTAATTCCATGAAACTTTAATACCCATTAGTCAAAAATTAGTCTTTTGTGGATCACTTTAATGACTATACTTTAAATAATAGCACCACACATTTTAATTTGTTACGTGTGGCCCCAAATATTGTTAGAATATTCCAACAATCTCCCACTGGGTCATACATGTAACCTTTCAAATGTGCATAACCTTATGAGCTCGAAATTTTGCTATCGTTATTATGGGTATTTCCAAACAACCTCGTCCATCAGTCATATTGATATAGGATCAAAGCGATTTTCGTCACATTTAGCGTAACTAAACCCATCAATGGTCACGTATACCCATACAACCAAATGACATAGATCAATCATGGAGTGTAGCACGGAAATTACATGTTATGTGATCCAAACATGTCTATTTCCAACTGGTCCACCTTATTTCTTAAATGAGATCAACCATAAACTTCAATCAGAGTGAAACTGAACTGAATACTTTATTTCTGAAATAAACCGAATATCCATGGACAAAAAATATGTGTCTAAAATAGACAACATCCAAATACAAACTCCCACTAAACTGGCATATCATCAAAAGATCAACACCCGTGTGAGCATTATGCTCATGAAAGACCTTGGGTGGTAGCCATTTAGTAAATGGATCCATGATTATGGAGTTTGTCTTTATATGCTTTATTGAAATCTAACCACTCTGATTTCTTTCCTTAACAACTAGGAATTTAATGTCTTTAGACTTTGACATCGTCATGTTCCCGTTGAAATACAAGACTGTTATTGTCACATAATAACTTAACTTAAATGGTCTTTCAATTCCATTCAAAATATGCAGCCCAGTGACAATATTTTGCAGTCATATTCCATGATCGTAATCGTAATATCCAATGATCTCCAATTGGTCTGATTTTTCTGAATGTGATCATGTAATTATTAGTTCTCTAAAGATACTGAATAACCTTATGGCTGCTTTCCAAATTTCCATCCGTAAATTTGTTTAAATATCTGTCTAGCATTTCAACAATGAATGCTTTATCCAGATTTGTATAAATATGAGTATACATTAAATTCTCAATTGTTGAAACATAGAGAATTTTACGTATTTCATTTTTCTTCAAATTTATCCTTGAGGCATTAATTGAGACCAAACTTGTCTCCCTTAGCAATAGGGGTATCACTTGATTTACAGTCCTGCATGCCAAACCTTCTAAACACTTTATTGATATAGCTCTTTTGTGACAATCCACGAATACCTCGAAAGTAATCCCGATGTATCCAAATCCTTAATACAAAAGAGACGTCACCAAGATCTTTCATCTCAAAACTCCTTGATGAAAATCTCTTAGTTTCGTGCAACATGCATATATCATTGGTGGGAAGCAGTATGTCATCAACATATAAAATCAGAAATATTTGTTTACTCCCACTGAACATGTGATACACACAATCACCAACAACATTCATCTCGAAACCAAATGAGATAATTACTTGATGAAACTTGTGGTACCATTGACGGGAAACTTGTTTGAGCCCATAAATGGATTTCTTTAATTTGCAAACCATGTTCTTTGGGTCTCCTGACACAAAGTTTTCTGGTTGTATCAAATGGATCGTTTCATCAATGTCACCATTGAAAAACGTCGCCTTAACATCCATCTGTAGTAGCTCAAGATCAAAATGTGCAACAAGTGCCATAATTGTCCTGAAAGAGTCTTTCGTTGAAACTGGAGAGAAAGTCTCTTTGTAGTCAATACCTTCCTTTTGTATAAAGCCTTTAGCTACAAGACGAGCCTTATATCTTTCCACATTACCAATCGAATCCCTTTTGGTTTTAAATATCCATTTGCAACCAATGGGTTCGCACCTTCTGGTAATGGGACAAGATCCTAAACTTTATTGTCTTGCATAGACTAATACTCCTTATTCATGACATCAATCCACTTTGGAGAGTAATTCCTTTGCATGATTTGATGAAAGTTGATTTATCAGATCTTCTTTCACTAATCCATGCCATCCTTATTTTCTTGGAAAAGACAATAAAGTCATCCAAAATTGTCTTTCTCCCTTTTATAGTGGATTTCCTTAATGACTTTGTACTTGAGGTTGTTGAGTTTGAATTCCTGGAACAATCTCTTGATTGTTTATTGGGGATTTGATAATGTTGTCTTGATCCGAAATTGCTTCTCGAACAAGATCTGGAGCAAGAATTTGTCCTTGAACCTGATCATTGTCTATTGCAACAGAAGAATTATATACATATAATTCATTCAAGACAAACCTTATAACCTTATCTCCCCCCGCAAACTCTACATCCTCAAGGAACCGAACATTTCCCGTTTGAAAATTGACTGGATAGTGGGATCTTTAAAAAATATTGTAACCCCTTAAAAATTCGCTTCATTTGGAGCTGCAGTCTTCACTGATCTTTACTAGAAAGATCCTGATGTAATGTGGAATAATTCCACATTCCTCTAAAAATTTTAGCAAAAGGCATTGGACGTTGTTCTCCTGATTCGTCATATCTTTCATAGTATTCACCACTAAGGTAAGATCTGACTTAATGAATTCTTTTACTGAATTGATTTTCAATCTCAGTCTTGTATGCCTTGAACATGTCCAATGTTTGGAATTCCTCATAAATGAGATATATGCAGCCATATTGAGAAAATTCGTCTATGAACTTAATAAATGACTGTTGACCATTCCAAGAAACCGAAAGAAATAGTCCACAGATAACCGTATGAATTAGTTCTAAGACGTTCGAAGTCATATGACACTTAATCTCCTTATGTTTGTTTTGATTTCCTTCTAACACAAGATTTTTCATTCTCTTTTGAGAGAAGTGACCTTATTGCTTGTGCCAAAATAAAGTAGAATTTTAATTGGTTAATTTATGTTCAATACCATGCGGATTCATATACAAGATTTCTTTATAAGAGGCAACTGTATTAAGCTGATATAGGTTATTATTACCAAATAAAGAACTGATGCCCACAATATTTGAGGTAAGAAAGAGATCATCCTGACTATTTCAAATTGAACAAGAGTAACCAAATTTGTCCAATGTAGAAATAGAAACCAAATTCCGTCCAAAAGACGGTACCGCAAATGTCTCTTTCAAATTCAAATAATAACCAGCCTTTAATGATAACCTAAAGTCCATATAGCCTCTACCTTAACTGATTTGCCATTACCCCACACAGATGAATCTTTCAGCATCAATTGGTTTTGGCAGATCAGACAACCCCGCATATACACACTTATTTGAATAGTAGTACCGAAATATAGTCACCAAGTGTGTGTCTAGGTATTGACATTAAATTTACCTCAAAACAAACCAAAATGAGAAGTGTACTTTTCTTCACACGCCAAGCGTGATATTTAGTACAGTCTCTCTTTATATATCCCAGATTTTCACAAAAGTTACAACTTAATTTATCATTTTCAGGCTTGTGCTGTTTATTTTAAACCGAACCGAATGCAGCTTTGTTATTCTTTATTATCCTTAGAAGTACTTGCCAAGTGAGTAATGCCAGTTTTATGTTTGCTTTAGCATTTCTTCTTATTGCACATAATATGGAAATGAACTCATTAAGAGTCCACTTTCCCCTTATGACAGTTGTAACTGCCCTTAATCAGCAGAATTGTGCAAGAAGCGTAATCAATACCAAATGCAAGAGCAAGTCATCAGACAGCTCGAGCTTCAGTGCCTTAAGCTTAGAAGCAATGTGAGACATCTTCATGATGTACTCCCTTAAATTTGCTTTACCTTTATACTTTATTGGAACAAGCTTTGCAAAAGCGTGCTTGTTTCAGTCTTATCGTTTTTTCGCAAAACGTTTCTCATTTCGGCAAGAAATCACTGGCATTAGTTACCTCTTCAGATATTGTGCCTCCAAAGGCTTCCGGAATGCCGCGCTTAATGATCATTAGACTCATGCGATTTGAGCGATCCCACTTCTCAAAGTTCCCTTTTTTCCATTAGATGAACTTTCTTCCGTAAGAAAAGCGGGTTGCTCAATCCGGAGCGCATGATCTAGATCTTTGCAGCCAAGAACAATTAACATGTTCTCTTTCCAATACTTGAAGTTTGTTCTAATTAGCATTGGAATGGAGTTGATGTTGACAGATATAGCAGAAGTGGATGGATTAACTGAATAGAGAACTTATTCCCAATTAACATGTTTACATTGGAATCCGTATAAACAATTAAGTTATTCAAATAATGGTACGTCCCATCTCAAGATACCTAGCACATCATTAATATCAAGTCTTTGGACAGTAATATTAACTGTAAGTGGTACTCTTGGTGTAGTGATCAAATATTGACAATAAATCCTGTCAAATAATAAACCCATCTTTGGATTGATTTATTATTCACATGGAAACCTTATAATTGTCACACATTTATCACCACAAGTGTGCATACAATTCGGCCAAATATTAACCTTCCTTTGGGCCGGCTAATATCCGCATGAACAAGCATACACACGAATTCCTTCTAATATTCTAAGTTAATTAATTTCCACAAGAGAGGTTGCTTTGGCAACATATTGCTTCAATCAATTCACTTTTGAATATTATATACTCAAATGAGTCTTTTATACCAAAATTTGAAAAGCGGAATACTTAATTGTATTTATCTTGGAACTTTAAGGGCCTAAGGGTTAATAATTCAATACTTTAGGGGTCAAAATTAATTAATTCAAAACTTTAGGGACCAATAATTAATTATTGAAAACTTTAGGGACCCAAAACTTAATTATTTAAAACTTTATGGGTCAATAATAAATTATTGGAAAGTTTAGAAGTAAAAAAAAAACAATAATTAGAAACTTTAGAGGCCAATTTAAACCAATTATGAAGATTTAGGGCTTAATTACAAAATTCAGAACTTAAATGGCCCAAATTAATTAATTTCAGAACTTCAGGGGTTGAATTATTAAACCCAGAATTTTATAAGGCCCAATATGATGAACTTTAAACTTTAGGGGTTTGAGTAATTAAAACCCATAACCTTAAGACCCCACTTGAATATACTTTAAAACCTTAGGGGCTAAAACATAAATTTTAACCCTAATCCTTAAATTGCAGACAAGGACCTAAATTCATCCAATTTACACAAGAAGCCCCCGCCTCCAAAACTTCAAAAACCGAAACCTTAATGGAAGAAAACCTTTCATCTCCCGGTTCTCCCCCATAACCCCAAGAAAATGGGACGGACATTTCCCACCGGCGAAGCCTTGCCGCAAATACAGCCACGGGAGTAACAAGCAATAAAACGCTGCCAGAACGCAATGCAGCGCAAGGCGGCTGCCACACAAAATAAAAAAAATAAAAAAAAAAAATTTTTTTTTTTTTTTTTTAAAACTGAAACCTTAATTCCAAAAAACCAACAGATCCAAAAAAAATCCAATCTTTATTTCAAATCCGAATTTATCATAGATCTATATAATTATCTCAAAAAAACATATTATAACATGCTCAAAAAACATGTAATATTAATCCAAATATTAGATCTATAACATAATATGCTTGAATCCATAATATCATGCTTAGATCCATAAAAATAACATGCCAATTTCATGAATTAAGATACCAAAAAACTCTAGATCCATAACATAATATGCCAAATTTATGTAATAACAATCCAAATTCCAGATCCATAACAGAAAGATCAAATGACCCAAATTATTACATGCTAATTCCATATGATGATTTCCAAATTCTAGATTCATAATATAAAATAAAAAATCCATAGAATTCAGAATTTCAAAATTCAATTTCTCAATGATTCAACAATGGATCGGCTCTGATACCACTTGATAGAAAACTTATAAGTGATTATCGATCCAAAACATCAATAATCAAACATTACCGAATTAACCATCCATGTTGAAATCAATGAGAACATCAAAATAAAAGCGGAAGCATACCTTAGATCCATAAATTATGATTCTTTGCATGATAGGGTTAGATCTTCCAATTGATTCATGGTCTCCTCCACAACCTTTGATCTCCATTGATGGGGAATATAGAGAATCTAGAAGCACCACTAACAATTGGGGACCATAACCTATATATTCATAAGATAATGACTATTCATTATCTTTCATTTGTTTTAAATCGGCCCCTCAACAATATAAAACAAACATCCGGTCTCTACACTTTAATTCCATGAAACTTTAATACCCATTAGTCAAAAATTAGTCTTTTGTGGATCACTTTAATGACTATACTTTAAATAATAGCACCACACATTTTAATTTGTTACGTGTGGCCCCAAATATTGTTAGAATATTCCAACAAATTATTGTCAAACATAAGCAATTCTATCATAGTCGAGGTTATTAGATTCGATACGTCAAGTATAAACTAATATCAAATTAGTGAATACTGTTAACGATTGTTTTACATGGAAAATCACTATCGATGATCAAAGATACAATGATTGCGATGACTTACGACTATAATTTAACAAAGTTTCAAAGATCAAATAAGGCAATTTATGTTTAAATTATTGTCAAACACAGGGATTGAACCCCCCCCCCCCCCCACGCTCCCCCTCCAGCCTCCCCCAACTAAATTTTTTATAGTTAGAAAAAAAAAATCATGTGTAATTTTTTTTTTACATATTAGTCCGATCTGTAATCCGGTCATGGTCAAACATAAGCAATTCTATCACAGTCGAGGTTATTATATTCGATACGTCAAGTATAAACTAATATCAAATTAGTGAAAACTGTTAACGATTGTTTCACATGGAAAATCACTATCGATGATCGAAGATAAGATGACCGCGATGGCTTACGACTGTAATTTAACAAAGTTTTAAAGATCAAATAAGGCAAATTATGAAAAGTTTCGTTAGATTTAGAGAATTTTGTTTAGGTAGAGCGTATGTCTACTCAATATTTATAAAGGTGAAGGGGGTGAATGATGCCTACAATAAGATAAGTACGATGATATGTTTTCAAAGTTAGAATGTTACTTGCCAAATTTGAAACTCGCATGTAATTGACTATGAAATATTTTATTGAGTTAAGGTTACTTAATTACGCTACTTATGATAGTAACTTTGATCTCAATTATTTTTATTTTTATTTTTGTAATATGATATCTCGCCACGTCAGCTCGAAGAGGGCCATAGAGCCATCATTCTCACGAGTGACAACTTTCTCAATTTAAGTGGTAAATGCACGCGGAGGGAAGAGAAATTAATGCATGTCAAACACATTTGTTGCTTTCTTGGATTGCGCAATCTAAGTATAGGATCACCGGTCAAAAATAGCAGCTACAACCCTACAATCCCCATGTGTGAGCAGGCATTCATTATATAATGGGGAAAAATTGCACCATTGGTCTTCAATCTTTTAAAAATGAACTAGTTGGGCACAATAATTCTCTAATAATGAAAAATGACCAAATATTCATTAAATTACTTTTTATTCTCATAAAAATATATCTTTCTTGAATTCTTTTGGACTCCAGCCCAAATTAGGGATTGTAAAATTCTGACCTCTGATCCATCTTGAATTTTTTTATTTTTATTTTTATGTTTTCCAGTTGAAATCCTATTTTAAATTACAAATAATAACATTATAAAAATATATAATTAAATGTTGTGGTAAATGAGATACCTTAATCTCAGTCCCACCCTGCCCTGTCCTATCCTCACCCAACGTCTCGAAAAATTTTGATGGATGGAAATAGTATTTTAATACCAACCCACTTATCCAGCCCATTGTCACCCTTAATCCAAGTCAAGATGCAAAATCTAACTTTATAAAATTGATATGGATGGATGTGTCCTATTTAAAAGAGATTTAGACCATTTACATCAGTAAGGACTAATTATGAAATTATAGTGGAAGATAAGGGACCAACTTGCTTACTTTGAAAAGTTAAAGAACAATTTGTTACGAGAAATATTGGTTAGGGACCGAGATGTGTAACTTTCAATAGAGAGAATTGCAAATTATCATGCACTTCGTCTCTGCAGAGCCTCTCCAATGTGATTTATTGGACATGTTGCAAGCAAAATGGGGAATGGAAAGAACGTCTCCAATTTAGCACATCCTCCATAGCTAAATAACCTCAACTTTTTCTTGTCCTGTAAATATTTTGAATAGATATGACACACTTTTTAGTATAATTCATAATTTCGTTAAAGATTCTCTAAGAATCTTGACGTTGCAGCTGAGGCATGTGGGCATGTTTCCTATATTTAGTAAATGCGATGTGATCAGCCATCTTGCACTACAATAAATTCAAGCTTCTTAACTCTTCTATATCCTATACGTATAAAAAAAAATTATATGCCATACTCCCCCCACCTCACCCTATTGAAACTTGGAAGTTAAGATTCTTTGATCTTAAGATTAAACTATTTGAATTAATATATTTAGGCCCTGTTTATTTCAGATTAAAATCAAATTTTAATTTAAATCAAAGTCAAACAATCAATATTAACTATATTTTTCATGGGTCTCACAACTTTTCAACCACACATTTCAAAAACTTCTATCACAATTTACTAAAAATCTAATTTCATTCCTCACCAAACACCCACTAGTCTATGAATATCATCATGATAATCAAATAAGCACTTGTATTAGTCTTGAATCTCGATCTCTTAAATTGACCCACTCAACTGTTAAATAAACTTATTTAAAAGTCTGATTAATCCTAAAGACCTTAAATGCAAGTCAAATTCAGTTTTTCATTAAGGCCTTGTTTGGGAGGGATTCTCAAAATTTTACAGTAAATCAATTCTCATTTTCAACCACACATTTTTCAATAAAATAATATTTTCCATCACATCAATAATTTCTTCTTCTTTTTCCACCATACATTTTCCATCATATCACTATTCAAAAGCAATTATTCTCCCAAAAATTTCTCCCAAACAAGCACTAAAGGTATGTCACAAGAATAGTTTTGTAAATGAATGATGTCGAATAGAGACATTTGCATTCTGTGGTATTACGTTGAATTACTTTATCTAAAACCTCTTTTTTTTTCTTTTACATTTTTTATAATTTTTTTCACTTTTATTGGGAAGGAAAGAAACTAAAGAATAGAAGGTCACGTGGACCCAATCCCACAGCAGAAGGCCGCAAAGATTGCTTACAAAAACCCTCAACCCTTTTCATTCCAATCCTCACAATCTCTGTTTCCACTCTCATTCTCTCTCAGACACATATCACAAACACTTTCCATTTTTTGCTCTCTAAACTTTCTGCTATACTTATCTAGCCATGGCTAGACCGCAGCAACGATACCGGGGTGTCCGCCAGCGTCAGTGGGGCTCGTGGGTGTCCGAAATTCGCCATCCGTTATTGTAAATTCTCTCTTCCTAAGTTCTACTTTTTGTCTAAATCAGTGCATTTGATATTGTGAACATTTCTTTTTAGCTTTTGCTAGTGAAAGTCGTGAGTGAAACGATATTTGAAGGCTCGAGTACTACTGCACTCGTCACGGATTGTAGATTTTGTATTAAATCACCTTTGTCTCCTTCATTATCTTATATAAAGAGATCCAAGGGCACGTTTTCCTTCGAAATAAGAAAAAGAGGTTCGACGAAAAATATAGTAAAAAATCTGTAGCGACAAGTGGACATGACTTAATACAGTTGTTTACGTGTGTAGGAAGACTAGAGTATGGCTGGGGACGTTCGAGACGGCAGAGGATGCGGCAAGAGCCTACGATGAGGCTGCAAGGATCATGTGCGGGCCAAGAGCACGAACAAACTTTTCGTACAACCCCAATGAGCCTCAAACATCATCGGCCAAGCTTCTTTCAGCTACATTGATGGCAAAACTACAAAAATGTCAAATGACATCACTCAAAATGGCCAAGAAACAACCTATAAAGCAACTAAATGCAGCAGAACAATCTTCATGTACTAACAGAGAAGACTGCATTTATAAAGAGAATGTTCCAATGGGGAGTGGACAAGAACTTAAGGCACTTGAAGATGATCATATAGAGCAGATGATTGAGGAGTTGCTTGATTATGGCTCAATTGAGCTTTGTTCTGTTATGGAAAATTAAACAATTGAGTCTTGTCTTATTTTCATTTGCTTTTGGTTGAACTTTTTTCCATGTTTCTTGTAATATTATGATATACTGGATTGATGACTCTAAGTATGATTAAAGAAGAATAATAAGTTAAAATCTCTTTCATGGTACCGTAAATTAATGTAGAACATTGTCTATGTAACTTGACAATTTTAAACCTAATTTTGCTTCCAATCTCACTTCTCTCTCTAAAGTATTTTTCAAGTACAAAAACACCATATTGAGTTAGAACTCTGACAAATTGTTGAGCTGCTTTTGTAAGAGACAAATTGTTCTACCTTAGGAAATGATTGATGACTGCCTTTAAGCTCCACATAAGTGAATAAATCCGTATAAAGGATACATCGTAAAATCAATGGGTTCGAATTAATTTTTGATCCTTTTTTGATCGTTCGTTCTTGTTTTTAGCCTATTTCTCTCTATTCACAGTTCAAATTTCGTTCCTATTCCTATAATCTCAACAAGTATCTCAACCGTAAACTGTATCTACGTAGAGCTATTGTTTAACTTAGATTTAAAATCAGCCGCCTAGTAATAGCATTATCAAACCTAATATGATATGGAAAATTCCCCACGTGCGGGAAAATTGCACAGGGTCAATATAGGGACAGGTGTCCCCCCGTAATTGGCTAAGGCAGAACTTGTAGTGTGATTCAATATGCAAAAAAAATAAATAAATAAATAATTCGGAAGATGCTTGCTAGTTGCTAAAAATATGAACAGGATTTGAAATAATGGGGGGCTCAATAATGTATATTGATTTCTGGAGGAACACTCTCATTGTTTTCATATTACCTTTTACAACATTTGATGACAGCTGAACAAATATATACCCTTGGTGTCTTAATTTCAGAAAAAGTACTAATCTTTTTGACTGGAAATTCTATTTTTTCATGGGACAATCGAACATAGGTTTTCATTACAATCAGATATCATTCAATGACAAAAGCCACGCCAAGTCACAGTACATAAAAGAGCACGCACAAATGTTTTATAAAATGACTCAAATGTCAATCAAAGATAAATTGTTTGTCTTTTTTCCGAAATTTTACTGTCTATTTTTTGTTTCTTTTTCTTTTTCTTTTCCATCTCCTCGAGTGTTTGGTAGGTACTATATACTTTATACCTCTTATATTCATAACTAGTTGATGCACGTGCAATGCACGTGTTTGAATGTAGTTGGCTATTTAATAGTGTGGAGTGATTGTTAGATATCCAAATTGCATTAGATTTATAGTTATATAGTATATAGTATTCGAATAGAATAAGACAAAATGAAGACAAATTTAATACTCGATGGAAACTAAAGATGAAACTTAAAGACGGAAAATATGCAATTTGTGTAAGCGCCCAATTTTCATCTGTATGATAGATTTGTAAAAAACTAATGAATAAATAAAAAATCAATCCAAAAAGGTATCACAGATGATGATGTTAGCTACAAATAATACACAACTTTTCCACTTATTAGCTAGAAATGTAGATTTTAGAGAAATTCATTTGTAAACATGAAAGATATTCAGCAGGTAAAAAAAAAATTGTCAGGATCGAGCATGTGATGCGGTTTGCAGGCTTTTAGCTAGTTAAGAGAAAAGGAAAAAATGTTATTAAAAAAAAAAATCGCTTGAGTGGACGAGAACACCTCCGGAGACATCGCCGTGCCTTCATCCAAGTGGATGGAGGCATGGTGCTTGGATGGAGGTGTGGACGGAGGCATCTCATGCCTCAGTCCACACTTGGGAAGTTGACGTTACCTTCCTACAAGGCATTATTGGCGCAATGACAGAAATTTTGATGGGAATTTTGAAAATAGGCAAGCTCAGACTTCTTTTAAAATGTATAAATTGAGAATGAATAAATGACTATAAATATTTTTTTTTTCCAATCATTTATACAGATACCAGATATACAAGCAAAATCACAGACATCCCCATGCTTAAAAAAAAAAGAAAAAAAAAAAGAAAAGCTGAGAACTCACCAGTGAAAATTGGATAAATGCTTCAAAATTAAATTAGATCCCAAATCTGAAGCTCAAATGCACCCAAAAACTAAATTTTCCGACCACAAAATAATCTAGCCTCGAAAAATCACCCAAATTTAAGCAAATCAAAGTCAAATTATTATTCAACGAAAATGCAGAGAATTATTGTAGAATTCAACCAAATCAAAGAAAAAGTTTTGCTTTTGAAAAAAATCACGTTTCCGAATCAAATTTTGCTTCTAAAAACGGGTGAAATGAGGATTCAAGAAGGAAATGAGTACTTTTCCAAGAATTACTTTTCAAAATACTTGAGCGAACGAAAATTCTAGACAGGAAACAGTAAAGAGGGAGGGAGGGAAATCGACAGGCAAGATATATGAGAAGGTTATAATATATATGCATATATATAGCTCTTTGCATGTTTGGCTGAGCTTCAAATATTTACTCATAAGTAATTTTAAGATAAATTACTTTTTATATTAGTCAAGGACCTCAAGACGGAGGCATGGTGCCCTCCGTCCACACTTGGATAGAGGCATCTTATGCCTCCGTCCAAGTGGACGGAGCTGTCAACATGGTGAAGGGAGGGATAAGAATTGCCAAAACTGATGTCGAAACAATATATGTAATATCTTATTTTATTGTCAATTCTAGCTTTATTTCAATCAAACACTTGAAATTACAGCTTAATCAAACACTTGAAATGCAATGTGGAAACCAAATTCCTAAAAGCTAAAAAAAACCAAAACCAAAAATTGAAACTCAATACTCTCAATCTTCAACATCAACATGAGGTTTATTCATAGATTTCTAATGCTTTTGCGACGTTGTCTACCGCTCGTCTCTTACCTTACCGGAACGAACAATCATCGAATACAGCCGATTATTTTCCAAAATTTTCTTAGTTTAACTTCAAAATACATCACACCCATTACTCTTCTGACCTTAAACTCTTTTAAGGCGTTCAAATTCCCAGTAGTCTTCAAGATAAAATCAGACAATATATATTCATGTTTTCAAGTTACTTTCACTATTTTCTTTTTATAAATACCGTCAAAGTTTAACGGAATTGTTATATCTCCATCTAGATTCAAACTGGTGTGATATATCTTTATCGTCCTTTATTTGTGTTTGACACCCATTTTGGAGAAGAAGTAGGAAATATGGCGCACAAAAGATTTGCAAAGAGTGCAGTACGAAATAAAAGGGGAAAGCAAGAAGAAGAAGAAAATATAATTGGGAATTACGGTGTCGTTATGGTTGATGACCCATTTTTACGACATCTAGCATCAACAGTGCATTTCAAACTGCCTCTTTTATTTTTTTAAGGATAAATTTAGAATCGAAATTTCTTTTACGTCACAAACTTTTGAACAACTTTGTTTGAAAATATATGACGGTGTAGAAATCGTTAATATTTTCATAAAGAGTAATGTTATACGTACTCATTGGAGACCATCTTTATGAAATGTGACATTAAATGATAAGATCAATCAAGTAGGTTTCATATCTATACATGTAATTGACTTTATCACTTCACCCCAAATCACGCATTGAGAATCGAACACCAAACACTTATGAGCCACTTGATTTCCTTTTCCTTGGAGTAAAACGTGCAGCAATGCCATAAAGAAATTAAGTGCACGGGGTTGGATCGAAATTTGAATGCAAATAATGAATAACCCTAAAAACATTCCGCTATTGCAATTTGAAAGTAACATTTTCAAAAGACTATTTAAATATAAGATGTTATTATTTTATAGAGTCAATGATTAAAAATAAGTTTCAAGAGATTCCACATTTTAACTTTTTGAAGCCAAACACAATTTTTATTTTTACTTTATAATGATTTCGTTTAATAAGCAACGTGTTTCTAACTCCATTTTTTCAAATTATTGGCCATGAAATATATAAAAAAAAAAAAGGTGAAGAGAAATTAATAAATATTTTTGAAGAATGCAAAATGAAGAGTCAAAATTGTTGGAAAAAATATATGATGGATTTGAGTGATGAATTTAAAACAATTTACCAACCTTACTAAAAATAAATTGGACAGAGTAACGGTAAGGATACGAGTAAAAACTCCAAAGAAAAAAATGTAACGTCAAACGAAGTGTATGCAAAGTCGAGGTAAGAATTGGACCACTACAAAAAAACATGGCTTCGGGAACGGATTTTCCGTTCCTGAAACCACGATATCTGTTGCCATTACTTTTTACCAACGAAATATTAGCAACCACAAATCCGTTGTTAATTTGAGGGTCGTTGATAGTTACCAACGGATCGCATTGTAGATAAAGAGTAAACCTTTTACCAACGGAAATTCCATTGGTAAAAATCTTCACAATTACCAACCGATTTTCCTTTGGTAAATATCTACCACTACAATTTATAAAAATCAGTGTTGTAAATAGCGTCATAGCTGCAAAGCATGAAGAGGCTGGATTTTTTTTTAAAAAAAAAATTAATTATCCTTCCCCTACGCATATTTCATAGGAGAATGTATGATTTTTTTAATTATTAAAATTGATTACTATTAACAACGACAATTCCGTTGGTAATATGAACTACTCTTCACCCACAGAAAATCCGTAGGTGAAAGGTTGACACATTTCTTCGAAAAAATTTGAATTACATCACCTACGGAAATGTTGTTGGTAAATGGTAAGCATATTAAACAATAACATTAGGTACGGAATATCCGTTGGTGAAAAACTACAACTTTTACCAACGAAAATTCCGTTGGTGATTTTCGTAGTTAAAAGTCTAATAATTTTACTAACGGATAATCTGTTTCTGAAAAGCTGATTTTTAGTAGTGAACTCTTAGTCCTTCAGTCAAAATTGCCCTGCAACGGTGCCTACAAATGTTGACAATCGACTCCCAAGATACACCGACACATTTCTTGTGTTAGTAGCACTTCAAAATACAAGAACAACGGATCAAAAAATTGGTTTTTTATTCCTTCAAATGAAAATGGAAAAACAACTTTTATACAGAATTTTGGCTAGGAAATGAATGAATTTAATGCCATGCTATGATTGCATATCATTGGAATGAGCAAATAGACGTTCCAATGGTCTAATTTAAAGAGAATGAAATGTTGTGAGTGAAATGTCGCGCCCAAACTTAACAACATTTGCCAAGGGTCGCGACATTTGCTATCCCTAGCCTATCGCCCTTACGTCGCTCGAGCGATAGCTCGCTCGCTCGAGCGCTAGGCGAGCGACGAAGTTGGTCAAACTTTCAGCCAGTTTTCTCTTTTCTACTTCCAATTTTAGACCGTAATTTCTCATTCACTCGGAACTGGTTTGAAGATTTCAAATATACTACGATGATCTAATCGACGAGTAGAACAAGTTAGTCTATTTATTTTCATAATTTGACTATCAGATCACGTCCGAATATTTGGTCGAAATTGACACGAAAGTCACTTTTCATGATTTTATATTTAACCAATTCCAACAAAACTAGATAGCATTATTTGAGTATATAGAAAGTTTTACTCTTTAAATTTTAAAGATGCTCTAATAGTTAATATAATATCCAAATTTGGAAAGAGAATGCATGACTTGTCTTCCTTCAAATAAAAATACAACGTAGAAAAATGTACTAATATAAGAGACTAGGAGTTTTTATTCCCAATAACCGTGTCGATCATTCTCTCTCACACGATATGTGTTAGTATAAATAATATTCTTTTTAATTTAATACTTCCAAGTGGCGTGTTTATTAAAATAAAAATATAATATAATACAAATTTAAGATAGGACTCAACCTAACCTCCAGCTCAAGGTGCAATAACAATACACTTACCTAGTCTAGAGATGGAGAGTATAGTGCAAACTCTTAAAAATACACTTCATGCACCACTTTGAGTATAGTATCGGTTAGGCTCATGGTCACTTTCACGTTCGTTACTTGAAGAAGATTGTATAAATTTATTATTGTACTCTGAGTTCAGAAAGTTCACATCTTCTTGCAATCTCCATGAATGTATAAAAAAACGTCCAACATATTCTCTCGTCCCTAGATAGAAAGGTAATACCTCGACTCTGGCCTCTTCAACCGCCACCTTTAATGAAACATTTCCATATCCATCTCATACTGCTCAAAATCGAATCCTTTTCAATTATTTGTTGGATTGGAATTTTGTTTACTATCTCTACGACTTTCGCTTTCATCTTCCTCTCCTCTTGGTTAACTGACCATACTTCATTTGTTAGCATAGAGACTTAAATGGTAACAAATAATTTTTGTCTACACTTGTTCCGCATTGTGCAAGTTTACAAAACTCTCCCATAATTAAAATAAAAATAATTAATATTAAATAAATAAATATATTTCTGGATTTTCTGTATCTTCGAAATCATTGTTACGGGTTTCAGCAAACTCTCTGTATTAATGAAAGCACATATCACCTTAAATATATTAGTTCTGCATAAATAAATTTAAATAAAAAAAAAATCTTGTCGACTGTATAATCCTATAGACTATACAATCTCATACTACATACTGAACATGAGCTATAAGTAATTTTATAAATTTACTTCTTCTATCGTGACAAGATGTACACTACAACAAAAAGAGTCATTCGCAACATTAAAAAGGCAACATTTGTTGATAAATGTTGCCAAAAGGATCTTTTGGCAACATTTTAGGAAGTGAATGTTGCCATTGATTAGTATAAATAAGTTTTAGCAACGTTTTTCAGAAAAATGTTGCAATAGACCCATTTTCGCAACGTTTGCTGAGTGTTGCGAAAAGTCGCACTTTTCGCAACGTTTGTTGAGTGTTGCGACACTCAGCAAACATTGCGAAAAGGGGTCATTTCAATTCAAACCAAACAACCCACAAACAAAGCCCAATCCAATATTTCAAAACAAAATTAATCAACCCGTAAACCCATTTCAATTCAAACCCAACAACCCACAAACAAGGCCCAATCCATAACCCGCCACCGACCCATTTCAATTACTCGACCCGTAAACATATACCCACCAAAAATTATCAGAGGATACACCACATTCTTCCCCAATCCGTCAAGTACAGTTGGCTGAAACTGGTACCCATTCCACGCCCAAAACGCGAACCCATTCCACCACCATAACGCGACAGCAAGCAAAACCCTTTCCACCACCAACGCGAAGTCGCGAACCTCGCCCTCCGTCTGCAGTTCACTCCTCCTCCAGCGACCTGCAGTGACGATTGACGAGTGCGAAGCCACCGTGAAGCCAGCAGTGGGCAGAGAGGCGACAGCAAACAAAACCCATTCCACCACCATAACGCGAAGTCGCGAACCTCCGCCCCTGTCTGCAGTGACCTCTCTGTTCTCTCCTCCTCCCAGATTAGGTATTTTCTTAATTTCTTTAGCAATTAGATTATTGGTGATAGTAGCTTGAGTCTTGAAATGAAATTGGTCCTTTTTCTATTTTCAGTTATTGCTCCTTTTCTATGTTGTCTGTTATGGAATTGAAATTGGAATGGTATTGCTGAATGGTGATTGCCGACTGCTGAGGCCTGAATAGATATGGCTGAAATTGTTGAGTTGAAATTGGCTATGTTTGGGTATTGACGTATTGTTGAATTGGCTGAAATTGTTGCTAGACAACCCATTCACCTTCTTTGTCTCGAGTTTCCCCACTTTGTGATCAATTTAAGAAAATTTGACATGATGACGATGTTGTTGTAAAGAAGAGGCTAGTGTATTTGTAGAAAATTTGCTTGTCCCTGTTTGATAGAGATTAATTTTACTCTAAATTGAAGTTAAATATTAATTTTAATCACATAATTAATGGTGCTCGCCAGGGGCGGAGCCAGGAATGTATCGTACGGGGGGCAAAAATATTGTAAAGTTTCCATAGAGATTTTTCAGATTCTCTACAGTAATTCTCAAACCTTTCAGCAAGAAATTTTTCAGATTCTCCATCTGCTATATTCTCAAAGAGAAAAAATGGAAGAAAATCCGATGAATGTTTCAGCATATAAGCAGCTACCATTTCCCAAAGTTCTTGGTAAGTACAAGGAGAAGAACCTCTAGAGAGAAGGGCCAACTGATCCTCGACAGCTCGGTATAGACAGTGCCCATTAGACTTTATTTCATTAATTATCAATCCAAGGGGTTCCAATTTTTGTTCTAACTTCTCGCTTTCAATCATTAGGTCATTTACCATCTTGCTCCGCTCTTCTTGTATTCTTTGTTCTCTAGCAGCTTCCTATTGAGATCTTTTCTCACGCCTCTTGACACCCTTGCTAGGTTTTGAATGGTCAGCTTGAGTGGTGACTGAAACCCAGCAATGGCCTTTACCAAATTGTCAAGATTTCATCTTCCATTCTCAGCAGCACTGCTATATCTTATAGAAGCTAGTTCCTCCGCGTGTGTCGTTGAAAGCTTAGATATATCTTCATCAACTTGTTTCTTCTTAGCTTTCTGTTTAGCCTTGCTGCCTTTAACTGCTGCCTTTTTCATTGCAATTTCTTTGTTCTGTAGATCCATTGTCTCTTTCCTGCAACTCGTTAAATAAGTATGGAAATATTAACAAATGTCATTACCTGAATGCATTAGAATGCTAATATGATTCACGATTGTTCAACCTTTTCTATTTTTACATCGACATACTAAAATAGCATTTTATATTCTCTTTTTCATCTATTAGCATATTGTATTGAATCATATCCCTTATTTTTGTTTATTAGAATTATGTAACATTTGATTACATACGACTAATTTGTAAGCATTTGTTTCACTAGGTTTGTTGGAAATCAAATAAATTAATTATGCAAATTTTTTAAAAAAATTGTAAAATGACCGACCGCAACGTTTGGCAAACGTTGCGGTAGATGGATACCGCAACGTTTGCCAAACGTTGCGGTAGACCTCCCACTCTACGATAACACTTGAATTTGCAATACACATTCAAACGTTGTCGTAGGCCTACGGCAACGTTTTTCGAAGGTTGTCGTAGGCTGTTTTTGTTGTAGTGGTAGATGCTAGTGAAAAGAACGTTGCCGTATGCCCTTTTTGTTGTAGCGGTAGATGCTATTTCAACGAGTTTTCACCCAAAAAAAAATGGAAAAATGTAACATTCCATGTCTGTGCATGTGCAACAATTTCTTTATTTTGTGTATGTGCGGGGTGGGTAGGATAATGGAACCATGTTAGGATACCCGTGTTATCCAAGTAGGTTACGTGCATGTTGATTCTAGCATGATCGCATGCAGGCACATGGACCAACAATCTTGTTTCTTAAAATCATATAATAAATTTGATGATAGGAGAGACAAGAATATGTGGTACCATGTCTTTCTTATGAAACAAGATTTGATTTGTAATTTGCTTTTGGGAAGTGTATTTATATTTTAGAATTTAGGCTCTTAAATCGTAGCAAGTAATCAAATTTTTTTTTTTCCATTTATAAGAGTTTTATGTAACTAAATATGTTGATTTAAAATCAACAATAAAATAACAAAATAAAATATTCAAAAAATATATATTACAATCAAATAATAATGCGAAAATATTTTAAATGATCACTTAAATACATCTCGTCTTGCGGTCTTAGAAACAAAAAATATTAATTAATTTTCTTCGCTGTAACAAAGTTGATTGAAGATAAATCTTGATTAATTTTAAGTTGGAGAAACTTCTTTCTGCTGATACAACTATAATAGGTATGGTATTTTATGAAACGAAATTTGTGGGAAAAAAAAGTGTCCAAACAATCTATTAACAGAAAATGGGAAAAAAAATCAATTATTATCAATGTTTCTAAATTAGCTATAGTGGGAGAAGATTTCCTTCCATTACATGTGTATGGTAAATACAATTCACACTCATAATGAATTTAATTTCACATAAAATAGAAAATAAACTTTTTATATCCAAAAATGGTTAAATTTTAGACACTTTTTCACTTCGCACAAGGCTCACAGCCATTAGAGAAAAAAATTGTCATTGCAACAACAATAACGATAAATTATCTAAGGTCATAAATATTTTCATAATTTAACAATAAAATGAAAAAAATTAAATCACATCATATGTAATCATATATTGCACCCAATTACCCTATAGAAGGCACAAATTTACATTAATTAATACGAATTATAGATCGAGAAAAGAAATTCAATCATATACACAAATCAATGATCCGTTCAACATGAATGAAAAAATGTAATTAAATTTAGAGACAAAACTATACAATAATCAATTAAATATATTAATCAATGCAATTAAAAAAAGAAATTAGGGTTAATAAACGATCAGATCAATAAAGATGTGTGTAACGATGCATAAATATATACTGATGGCGTGTTCCACAATGGAATGAGTATTCCTAATCCAGATACTAATTATGTGATTTATGATATCATTGTTGAAGAAATTTCATTGTTTGGAGCAATCGAACAACGGTGAACGAGTATAAACGACAATGTGTTTTTAAAATAAAGAAGGAAGCAAAAAATAAAAAAATTGGGCCCCCAAAGAGTTGGGCCTGAGGCAACAGCCTTTTCGACCTCTCATCAGATCCAGCTATGTGTTTAGTAAGTAGTACTATTTTTTGTGTACGATATGATTGAATAAATGAACCACTTTTAATATTTTTTTAACATTTTCTATTATTATTATTATATATATATAATATATCTTGAAAATGTTTGATTCGTGAAATAACTGGTTGAAAGTTATTGTGGTAGGTCGAATATTTATCTTGTTTGTCAAAGTTTGAACCAAATGAAAGTACTGAAACTTCTAAATTATGAAAGTGGTGATTTTCTTGGTCTCGTGTTGTGTTATGTCAAAAGTTTGTAAACGTATGGTATTGTTTAAGTAATGAAATAGGGAAAGAGTATCGTCCCACAAAGATTGTTAGTCTTGACCATTTCAATTGAACCGAGCTCTAATCGAGACTTTGATTTGTTTTATTTTTTAATGAAGCGTTGATCAATTTTACTAAAGCAAGTAAAATATTGCGCGGATGAGTTTGGAGAAAATTCAAAGATGAGAAAAGAGTTAAAAATTCGACTCCACCAATTAATTCATTTTAATTCTTCTACTTTAAACAATCAATGGCTGTATTTTGACACATTTTGGAATGTAAATTTTAATGTACACAAGGAGTGTACAAGTAGTTTAATTCAAGTTACAATCTTTCATTCGCCATAAGCCAAGTTCATAAAATACTATCACTTTGAGGTTGTATGGACGTCGTTTGTGTTTCACACCACTTTCATCAACGTCTATGTTCTTGAAATCTCTTCCGCAAGCAACGATAAATTTCAAGGTGTTAGTTTTATCTTCTCTTCACTCGGTACCATAATGTGGTCCATGATATTCCATGAACCTAAGGAACGTGGATAACTGCTTCAGCAGTTATGAAACCGCCATCCCACTTTCTCGCTCAAGGAAACGGCTTGATGATGGAAAAGACGTTATAAAGGCAGCGAGCAAATTCTCGGAAGGTCCCTAAGCCTGCTCTTTATTTTCAGAAATAGTTACACCATCAGTGAGAGAAGAGAAAGAATTAGAAGCCCTTTTCGAAACTGAAAAAACGGATATAGCAATGGCTGGAGGTACGTCATGTTTTAATGCTTCCGCTTAATCGATTTAAATGTGTTAATTAGGTTGATAACATATTTAGATCGTATATTCTGACTTACAGGTAGATGTCATATCTGAGAAGGAAAGAAAATGAAATGAAATTAAATTAAATTGACAAAAAAAAAACATAAACGATGCTAAAACTGAAAAAAATAGCGGCAAACCCTAAACCTTGAACATGAAACAAACAGTGTTAAACGACACCCACCGTCGGTGATAGAGTTACGATTACGGTTGAATTGACAAATGTATCTTCTTCGACCGTGTATGTCGCTAGAGTTAGTTCTATCAAAATTTGACTAAATTGTTTTGAATGACACTGAACATTAATTTGCCATTTTCATCGAGCATTCAATGCATTCACCAGAAAGAGAAACATCTACAAAATGCACGCATTCCACCCAAACTCAAAGTATTTATTTACAACAAAAATAAATGAAGTTGATATGATTCGAGATACGCAATCACTTGATCGAGTTTTGAAGTCCAAATTAAAGAAGTTGACAAGCCAAAGTTCAAGTTTCGTGAAGGGTTCGGGAGCCGAAACGAGTTGGATTCAAGGTTTTGAAGATATTTAAAAAGAAAACGAGCAGCGTGGATGAAAATGAGCATAACTTTCAGCTTGGTTGTCGAATTTTTACCCATCAGTACATTCCGAAAATGGCACGAAATTCTGCACAAGACTACGTGGGCTCATGGTACTTTTGGATTTGCAATCGTAAATAAACATGTCGAGAATAAGTTGGCGGAATTTTCCTATTTTCGCGAGATTTCTTTGTTAATTAGTCTAGGTTTATTTCCATCGTTGACAATATTATATGACCTAATTACGTTTTATTAGGGTTTCTAGCATTAGTATAAATAGGAGATTTATATCATTTTAAAACCAAGAACCCTTTTGACATTATAAATTAAATGAGATTTCTCTTTTTTTGTTCTTGATTGAACATGTACCGAACTTATAAAAAATTGTTATATTTGTAGCGTTCAACCCTAAGAACTTATCAAAGGATTAGGCACCCTTTGTAGCATTCTCAAATCGAGGTTCATTGATTTTGTAATCAAGAGGTCATTCAAACTTTGTTTTTGTTTGGTTACTTGGTTCATTAATTTTTGGTTCAAACTCAAAATCGGGATTATTCTTTGAGCTTTCTTGGGATCTTCAATATCGTTGTGGGTTACGTAGTGTTCGTTGCTATGTGGTTCTCATCAGAAGTTAGTAGAAATTCAAAAAAAAAAATAGTAAAAAAAAATAAACTTAACAGATTACCTTAATGTAGTGTTCAGAACTGTTGAACAATTCCTGAACTTGTTCAAATGCAGAATTTTAGTACCAATAGAAGGATTATAGTTAGTTGGAATTTTTACCGGATTTATCATACCTGTTTCAACCATGTTTCTCACAAATTGGAACTTAATATCTACATGTTTAGTTCTATTATGATATACAAAATTTCTACTTAAATGTATGACACTTTGATTATCTGTAAAAATTCTAAATACTTCATTGATGAAACCAATTTCAGTTAATAAACCTCTCGACCAAAGTCCTTTCACAAGATCAAATGTTACAATATATTCAATCCCAGTAGATGATAAGGCTACAAGTTTTTATAGTTGAGACTTCCAACTTATACAAGCATTACAGAGAGTAAAAACATAAGAAGAAGTGAATCTTCATTTATCCAAATCACCTGCAAAGTCAAAATCAGTATACCTTTTCAAAATTACACCTTCATTACACTTTTGAAATTTTAAACCTAAGTCAAGTGAGCCCTTTAAGTATCTTAACATCCATTTTATTGCTAACCAATGAGGTTCACTTGGGTTAGCCATAAATCTACTCAAAATAGTGATATATAATGAAACCAACAACATTTGCATAAGGTATTTTCCTCATCCTATCAAATTTTTCATCAGTTTTAGAAGATGGTTCACTTGATAGTTTAAAATGATTTGCAATAAGTAAGGTTACAGGTTTACATTCAATCATATATATTTTTTAAAACCTTTTTCACACATGCAGTTTGATTTTCATAAAGCACACAGTTACTTCTATTTTTTTTTTCATTCCTAAAATCTTTTTAACTTTTCCTAAATCTTTCATTTCAAATTCAGCTTTTAATCTTGATTTAATAAAATCAATCTCAGATCTATCATGGCAAGCAAGAAGCATATTATCAACATATAAGAGCAAGTAAATAAAATCAGGCCCACCAGGCCTTTTGAAATAGAAACATGAATCAAAACTGTTCTTAAAAAAACCTATATTTTGAACATATAAATTGAATTTCTTATATCATTGTTTAGGTGCTTGTTTCAGACCATAAAGTGAATTATTTAAAAGAAAAACTTTTTCAGGTTTAGAATTCAGTTCAAAACCCTTTTGCTGATTCATATAAATTGTTTCATCAAGGTCGTCATTTAAGAATGCGGTTTTAACATCAAATTGGTCCAATTCCTAGTTCAAATTAGCAGAGAGAGCAAGCAAGATTATGATAGAAGTATATTTAGCAACAAGTGAGAAGATTTTATCATAATCTATACCCTCCCTTTGAGTAAACCCTTTGGCCACAAGTCTGGCCTTATATCGTTTACCTTCAGTATTGGTTTCACTCTCTTTCACTTTGTAGACCTATTTTACGGTCAACAACTTTTTGATCCTTAGATTTATTAACCAAAATCCATGTGTTATTTTTAATTAATGAGTCTATTTCTTCTTTCATGACTTCTATCCAGCAGTTAATAGCTTTTTCAAAAATTGTAGGTTCAGAATTGACAGATTTCAATTTAGAATAGAGGGTAAAAAATTCATCAGTATTGATTCTAGTATAAGAAACCTATTTATCCTACCTCTATCTCTAATTAACTGATAGGCTGAAAGAGTATCGATCTGGGTTTCATTTTCAAATTCATCTTGAGTTTGATCTATTTGAGATTGAGTAGTCTCCACCTCAATTAGATTATTAGGTTCAACGGAATTATCTTCATTACTTTCCAGAACATATTCTTTAACAACAACATATTCAAGTTGTTTTTGATTTGCAGAACCATTACAAGGAAAAATATCTTCATTAAAGATAACAATTCTGTTTATGATAACTTTAAACTCATTTTGTTCTCTCACCCATGCTTATATCCCTTATAATCTTCACCATAACTCAGAAAAATACATTTTAAAGATCTAGATTCAAGTTTGTCTTCATTTTGATGAGAATGGGAAGCACATCCAAACACCTTAACTTTGGAATAATCTGGGGACTTACCAGACCATAGTGATTCAGGGATTTGAAATCTGGGAAGTTACCAGACCATAGTGATTTAGGGATTTGAAAATCAATAGCACTAGAAGAAATCATATTTATCAGATAAGTGGTAGTCATTAAAGCTTCACCCTAAAAAAGTTTTGGAAGACCAGAATTTAACAACATATATTTAACTTTTTCAAGTAAGGTTCTATTCATTCTTTTAACAACTCCATTTTGTCGAGGAGTGTATGTTGTTGTTCTATGCCTTAAAATACCAAATTCTTAACATAAAAGATCAAATTCAGTATTATAAAATTCAAACCCATCATCCGTTCTAAGTGCTTTGATTTTCAATCATCAATTTCCATTGTTTAAAATTTTGGAAGGTGTGAGATTTAGTTTTTAAAAGGAATTCCAATTTTTTCTTGAAAAATCATTTACAATCAATAGATAAAATCTAAATCCACTCAAAGTACTTATTGATGCTGGACCCAACGGTCAGCATGTAAATAACCAAGTGTTGAAGTGGATTTACGAGTTCCTGTTTTAAAAGGTAGCTTATTTTGTTTTCCAACGACACAATCTTCAAAACTTTTAATATTATCTTTTCCAAAACATTCAAATTTGTTAAGAATCATCAATCCTTTTTCACTAACATGCCCTAGTCTCTTATGTCATATTAAGGATTTATCATCAGAAGACTGAATAGCAGTTGATAAATTGTCAACTAATAGTTCAATTTGAAGTGTGTAAATTCCACTAACATTGGATGATGGAATTATTTCCTTCGAATTGAAATTTACTTTGGTAAATCCCTTATGAATCCTAATTTCATATTCATTATCCGATTCCTCCGAGGAAATCAGATTTCTTCGAAAATCAGGAACATATCCCGTTAAGGGTAGCTCAAGAATATGATTGTTTTCTAACAAAAAATTAACTTTACCGATGCCTTCTATTTTACAAATCATATTATTTCCCATTTAAACTTGACCACCATTCAAATCATAAAATTCAATGAACCATTATTTAATAGGGCACATATGGAAATAACAACCAGAGTCAAGAATAGCTGTGTCAACGAGCCGAGCCAGAGCCGAGACACATCTTTTCTGCAGGGATGTCTAGTAGCATCGATCAGAAAGCAACCATGCATTCTTCAAAAGATATGTGGACAAGAAAAATACGTTGATGGATTTCATCACAAGATTTTCCAATGCCCTGGCACACCAACGATATGGGGAACTGGCTGCAAATCATACTGACTTGAACCAGCTGCCTCAAATGACAACGTCATTCGCAATGGAAGTTCAGATGGCTAGCATCTATACAAAGACAATTTTCTTACGCTTTCAGACAGAGCTTGCACAGAGTACTTACTATCGTTGTTCAAAGACATCAACATAGGAGGGTCTCAAAACATATTCCGTCATGCGTTTTGAGAATGGAAAAACATATGATCGACAACGTGAGGTTCTCCACTACACGATGACTGATATTATAACATGTAGTTGTCGGACATTTGAGTTCGAAGGATATCCATGTCGTCACATGCTTTTATTAATGATCAAGAAACAGGTTATGTTGTTACTAGACCATTATATTGTACGTCGATAGACCCAGACTGCAAAAGTAATTCCCATTTTTGAACTAATTGTCGATCCATCTACTGGTCATTCTTTAATTTCACGACACGGGATGCTGTCGAGCACTGCATCAGACTTGGTCGATGAGGGAGCCTTGACCGATGCTCGAACCACATTTCTAATGGATGGGTTTCGTAACTTGAAATTACATGTAAAGAATGTCGACGACGGCGGTGATATGCAAATGAATAGAATGAAGAACAAGAGTAAAGAAAGTATCCAACATGTGGTTGATCCTAGTCCGGTTAGGACGAAAGGGCGCGGAAAGCGATTGAAGTCGTTGAAGGAGTTAGCCATGTCCCAATCTCGGAGAAATTGCCGTGGATGTGGTCGCAGTGGACATGATAGAAGAACTTGTCCAACTTTACAACCGATGTGAGTTGATAGATGATATCATGTTTAAGCTTTCATTTTTTTCCCAATAATATGTTTACTCTATTTTTTATCCATGTCATCAGGACGCAACTGGCGGACGAGCCATATGAACCACAATACTCGTGGAATGATAATGAAGATAATATGTACACCAACATTGCTAGCAATGACTATGGGGAGTTCCCAAGGTTTGACGACGAAGATTATCATTAAGTCGCATTTTTATTGTATTTCATTTCAATTGTATGTTTACCTTAAGTCAATTTGATTTTATATTTATCTTCTTGTTCAAACAATTTTTATTAATTTCATAAGTATGAAGATCGCAATAATCATTAAATAATGTATAGATAAAAAAATTTAAAAAAAATTAAACTAATCAATTATTGCAAAAAAAAGTGGAACAAAAATTGTCAAAAAAAAAATAAAAATAAAAATAAAATTTAAGGGTTGTCTGCGTTGACAGCCCTTAAAATAAAGAAAAAAAATTAAAATTTAAAAAAAAAATTGACTTTCCAAGAAATTGAATTTTGGTCTCCTGCGCGCAGCGCTCAGAGACCAAAACTATTGTTGTATATTAGGAAGCTAATCTATATTGAGATTTGTGCACCGATTTTTTTGTACGGTGTAACTGTAATCTTAACATCACAAAGATTTCGATCATTTTTTCATTTTTTTTGTTTTTTTGTAGAATGGCCCAGTAAAACCTTAATAAATAAATATATGATAAATTAATAATCTCGCTTAAGTAATAAAATTCTTCGATCCTGACTTAAGTCGGTGTACTAAATTAATAAACACGCTAAATGTATAAGATAAAAGTTTTTTTTTTTTTAAATCCTTTAAAACCTAACGAATATATAAAATAATAACTACTTAAATTTATACAAGTTCATACTAATACAAATTAATAAACTTTTAATTTTACAATATTTTTTTCAAATTTTCAAAATATGCATATAAAGTCGTTTGCTTTTTCTTTGCACCCAAATCAAACTCAACTTCATCCCTGTTTTTCGTAATGCACATACAACATTTGACATATTTTTTTTTATTATTATTTTGTACAAAGTAATTATTTAAGATTACGACTCCTTAAAATGCCACTTTTAAAGAAATAATTGGTAAAACACGGCTATCATCTGGATCATGATAATCACTGATTGTGTATTCAGTGCCCTTGAATAATATCATTATCAGTAAGAGGTTTCATAACCGTGCTTTTACTAGGATAGTTTAAAAAGTAATGATATGTAGCACAACTAGATTACAGCCCAATTTAGATAGCGCTAGATAATATGATAAATAAAAGATGAAATTAAATGACTTATATAATTTCACATATCATTTGATGTTACATTAACGCAACATAGACTGTGGTTATAACTCCAATGAGGTTAAATAGTACCGCTATTAAAAGAATAATGCCCCTGCTGAAAATGGGATTGAAACCTTAGCCCCTGTTTGGCCCCCATTATTGTAGATTTTTAGGGGGTTGAAAATTTTTAGAATAGTGATTGATGGGAGATGTGTGGTTGAAAAGTTTTAGATTTGTGTGTATTATTATTTTATTTGATGAATGTATGGTTGAGATGAAGAGAGAGAAAAATTTAATGTAATGTAATGAGATATAATGGGGGGCAAACAAGGGCTTAATTGGTTACCTCTTAATTTTTCGAACAATGTTATGTAGCCCACTGGAGTTACAATCTCAGTTTAGGTAGCGTTAAATGATAGGCCAAATGAAAAGTAGAATTAAATGACTTATTTGATTTTATCTATCATTTAATGTCATATTAACACTACCTAAATTGAGATTGTAACCACAATAAGACTAAATAGCATTACTTTTAATTTTCACCGGAATTTGGGCCAAACGCTCTAATGCATCAACAATGATTTATTTGAAATATGGATAAACTGCGCGCATCCTCTACCTTTTTACCCTTATAGTACCTTTATTCACAACCCTTTTATTTTTTTTGGGTCCTATTTGACTCTCATTTTTTTAAAATTTATTTTACCCGAACTCATTTTAATCATATGTTTAATCTACAATTTTTCAATTACACATTTCAATAACGTTTATCAAATACTATAAATCTGATTTTTAGTTAAACCAACGAGGACTTGACATTCTTATTACTTTTTCCCCACCGGCTTGCAAAGCGCAGTGGAACAAAATGACAAATTGGCCTTTATTTTATATACAAAAATAGGGGCTTAGCATTCTTAATACTTTTCTGTATCATATTGGTAGGATTCATAGAATAAAAGAGAAGTATTGAAGAAAAGGAGAAATATTACATATGAGAAATAAGAGACCTTTAATGAGAGAATTAAACTAGTCAAACATGCTCAAAGACAAGGCTTATTTACGAGGATGAGTTGGCAGTTTTTGATTGGCATCTTTTTGTTTTACTTTTTTTACGTGTCAATGAAATTTCGTCAAGTATACGTAAAAAAGGCCTACCAATGAGAATGTTCGTGTAGCACGCCAGTTAATGAGATATTGTATTTTTATTTTAAAGTTAGTACGCGAAGTATTTTATAAAAATTATTGATGTTTTGAATATCGCACGACTTTTTAAAACTTAAAAAAAATTAATTTAGAATTTTAAAATTTTGTAAAAATTTTAAAATTCTAGACTAGATATCATTGTTCCAATAAAAATCTACTTACTTTGAAAGACTGATTCTAAACAAATTCCAGCACATGTCAAATCCTTTCACAAAACTAGTTCCACGTGTCCAAATCCAATTGGAAGTTTGACACAAACACCCTAAACCAACACGTGACATTATCAACTCTCTTATAGCAAATGACCAGGGCTAGAAAGAGAGAACAAGCTCATTCATTCCCTTGTTTGGATGAAAAACTGATTTATTTAACAGAGTCCAAGTACACTCCTAAACACAATGTTTCTCTTTGATTTCCACTTTTTTTAAAAATTATAATATGATTAATTAATCTCACAATATATATATATATATATATATAAATACATAGAGACGTGAAGTATTCAAATACAGAGCGAGAAAGTAAAGTTTTTCGTTTCTTCGTCATGCATGGTGAGTTGAGTTGCGAGGAATTATAGATACAGAGGATTGAATATATCTAGTGTATTTAGTTGAGAACGAAACAATGGCGGCGAACAAGGGCATCAGCTTGGAGGAGATAAAAAATGAGAATATTGATCTCGTGAGTTTATTCTTTTTTTTTTCTATTTCTATTATTTTATTCAGAATCAATGTAAGAAAAACTTTCTTCGGATTATTAGCCAGATTTATCTATTCTACAGTATGCATTATCCAGTATTACGAACAGTTTTATTAGAAATTTTTTAATCCATGTTTCATACAAATTGTTGTTTCTGAGAATTTCTGGCCTCAGATCTGTAGTCGCGAATATGATATACATACATGTTTGTTATATATTTATGTGAAGTGTTTGCGCCGTGTTCGTTGGAGTGTCGATTTTCATGCATGTAAATTCTTATAATCGAATTGTATGCGGTTCGCTGCTTATATAATTCCTAGGGGATCTGTAATTCGAATTCATAATTGTATTTTTGCGTAAATTGCACACACAAAATTGTGCATGCATGAAAAAATATGTGTAAGGCGTTTCAGTGCTGCGCGTGTAGTGTTTCTGGAGAATAAGTTAATCGTCTGGTTTCGAATCCTGGGTACCATTATATGTACAGTTTCGTATTTTGCTTACATGCTTCGATAGGATATATGCAAGAATTGACATTAGAGTAGGATAAGGTTAACTAAATTTTAGTTGTGATTCTTTTAAAATTGAATTCAATATAACCCAATTTTGATTGTAATTCTTTGGAAACTGAACTCAGTAATCAGGCATTATATGCTTATTGTTTAATTGTTGGTTTAATATTTTGGGCACAGGAGCACATGCCAGTTGAGGAAGTATTTGCACAATTGCAATGTTCAAAGGAGGGTTTGACAAGCACTGAAGCTGACAAAAGGCTTCAAATCTTTGGCCAAAACAAGCTAGAGGAGAAAAAGGCAAATTCTTTTTTTTTTTTTTCCTGGTTTTATACTTATAGTCTGGTTAACTTGAGGTAATAAAATAACACACTAACAAGCATTCATAAACAGGAAAGCAAATTCCTCAAATTCTTGGGTTTTATGTGGAATCCTCTATCATGGGTTATGGAGATTGCTGCCATCATAGCTATTGCTGTGGCAAATGGACAGGTGTGTTTGTTGCATGTTCTCACTTTCTTTGTGCGTGTATCTGATATTCCAATAAATAAATTTCAGGGTAAGCCTCCAGATTGGCAGGATTTTGTTGGTATAGTGGTTTTATTGTTCATCAACTCCACCATAAGCTTCATTGAAGAGAACAATGCGGGCAATGCTGCAGCGGCACTAATGGCAGGCCTTGCACCAAAGACAAAGGTATTGTTAGATTTAGCTGAAGCATAGACACCACCATGTCCCATTTTCTTGGTTTTCAACTGAGAATTTATTCATTTTGTTTCGTGAAGGTCCTGAGAGACGGCAGATGGTCTGAGGAGGAAGCTGCGATCCTGGTGCCAGGAGATATCATCAGCATCAAGTTGGGAGATATAATCCCAGCAGATGCTCGGCTTCTTGAAGGGGATCCACTCAAGATTGATCAATCTGCACTCACAGGCGAATCATTGCCAGTAACTAAAAACCCCGAGGATGAAGTGTTTTCAGGCTCCACTTGCAAACAAGGAGAGATTGAGGCTGTTGTCATTGCCACTGGGATCAATACTTTCTTTGGGAAAGCTGCTCATCTTGTCGACAGCACTCATTCAGTCGGCCACTTCCAGAAGGTATTTTTGACATTGTTTACCTTAATCATAAACTTGTTTCACATATACATATTGTCTATAATATGTTGGACATAATGAATTTACCTCAGTTTTTTACCTGTTTGGCTTTTCTGATTTGTGTTGTACGAATGTAATTGATATGGTTAGGTGTTGACTGCGATTGGTAACTTCTGCATATGCTCCATTGCGTTGGGGATCATAATAGAGATAGTGGTGATGTACCCGATTCAGCACCGGAAGTACAGAGATGGAATTGACAATCTGCTGGTTCTTCTCATCGGAGGAATTCCAATTGCCATGCCAACTGTGTTATCTGTGACTATGGCCATTGGATCCCACAGGTTATCACAGCAAGGTGCTATCACCAAGAGAATGACTGCTATTGAAGAAATGGCTGGAATGGATGTCTTGTGTAGTGACAAGACCGGAACGCTTACCCTAAACAAACTCACAGTTGACAAAAATTTAATTGAGGTTGGTAAAGCTGATATAGAATGAGATCAAAATTTTATAAGGGAAATTGGGTGAATATACTAAAATTTTGAGCACTATTTCTGTTAATAAATTAATTTACAGCAATACTTTCTAATCATGGAAGTGGTGTTACATAGATATTTGCGAAGGATGTGGACAAAGAAATGGCAGTTCTTCTTGGGGCTAGAGCATCAAGGGTGGAGAATCAAGATGCTATTGACGCTTGCATTGTTGGAATGCTGGGTGATCCGAAAGAGGTACCTACACTTTTTGCCGGGCTAGATATTCTTGTCCATAATTATGAAATTTACTATGATCGATCTGTTATCACAGGTTACCCGTTACTATGTTTGGTTAGATATTTTATAAACTTTTTACTTGTGGTTTCCAGGCTAGAGCAGGAATCACTGAAGTGCATTTCCTTCCCTTTAATCCTGTGGATAAGCGCACAGCTATTACTTATATAGACAGCAATGGTAATTGGCACAGAGTTAGCAAAGGGGCTCCCGAACAGGTAAATTATGTAAATTCCGGAGAAACATAATCTTCCTCTATATTATCTGCCTAATTCAAAATTCTCTACCAAACAGATCGTGGAGCTCTGTGGCCTAAAGGAAGATTTGAAGAAAAAAGTTCACTCCATTATCAATAAGTTTGCTGAGCGTGGTCTTCGCTCTCTTGCTGTAGCTCAACAGGTGAGTTAAAAAGCGAATTTCTTTATAATTGATGACAGAATGCAGCTTCATATAACTGAAACTTGTTTACAATATTTTTCTGGTTTATCAGGTTGTACCTGAGAAGACAAAGGAGAGCCCAGGTGGGGCCTGGGTGTTCGTGGCACTCTTGCCACTTTTTGACCCTCCAAGACATGATAGTGGCGAGACCATCAGGCGTGCCCTTAACCTTGGCGTCAATGTTAAGATGATCACTGGTGATCAGCTAGCCATTGGCAAGGAGACTGGTCGAAGGCTAGGAATGGGAACAAACATGTATCCTTCTTCCTCCCTTCTTGGACAGCACAAGGATGAAAGTATCGCTAACATCCCGGTTGAGGAACTCATTGAGAAGGCTGATGGCTTTGCTGGTGTCTTTCCAGGTTAATAGTCTAACATTCATATAACCTTTTACAACCTACCACCTTAAATTTAAGATATATTGATTGCTTTCATTCGGTTAGTCTTTTGTGAACATTGTGTGCTGACAATTTTTGAGGACGGATGTAGAGCACAAATACGAGATCGTGAAGAAGCTGCAAGAAAGAAACCACATCTGTGGAATGACAGGAGACGGTGTGAATGATGCCCCAGCTCTAAAGAAGGCAGACATTGGCATTGCAGTGGCAGATGCAACTGATGCTGCCCGGAGTGCATCTGACATAGTCCTGACAGAACCTGGGTTGAGTGTGATAGTGAGTGCAGTTTTGACAAGCAGGGCCATATTCCAGAGGATGAAGAACTACACAATATATGCAGTTTCGATAACTATACGCATTGTGCTCGGTTTTATGCTCATTGCACTCATCTGGAAGTTTGATTTCTCACCGTTCATGGTTCTGATAATCGCAATCCTCAATGATGGAACCATCATGACAATTTCTAAAGACAAGGTGAAGCCATCCCCGATGCCTGATTCATGGAAGCTGAAAGAAATTTTCGCCACTGGAATTGTCCTAGGAACTTATCTTGCAGTAATGACTGTAGTTTTCTTCTGGGCTGCACACGAGTCAGATTTCTTCGTGGTAAAGGAGTCTATTTATTTAAATAGATCGAGGATTATTTGTTTTTAATCCATTCATGCTGAAATTCACGATGTAATTAATTTTTGCAGGAAAAATTTGGTGTGCGATCAATCAGGCACCATTATCCCGAGCTCAATTCAGCTCTTTATCTTCAAGTGAGTATTGTTAGCCAGGCACTTATCTTTGTCACTCGTTCAAGGAGTTGGTCATTCATGGAACGTCCCGGACTCCTGTTAGTGGGAGCATTTCTAATAGCACAACTGGTAAGTTGTACAAAAACATAGCAATTTCAGTTGAGTTGCTGCCTTTCTAACATCATTTTTGTGTTTTTTTGTCAAGGTCGCAACATTAATTGCTGTGTATGCTAACTGGGAATTTGCAAGGATCCGCGGTATAGGTTGGGGATGGGCAGGTGTTATCTGGTTATACAGCTTCATCTTCTACTTCCCTCTGGATCTTTTAAAGTTTTTCATCAGATATGCATTGACTGGCAAGGCGTGGAATAATATACTTGACAACAGGGTATTATATCCAGCCTTTTCCAATTAACAAAATGAGACTACTTGGAAAGCTTAAGCTATTAGAGTGATTACATATATAAATTTAGTCTTTCAAGATTGTTTTGTGCACATTTTCCTAAACGGATGACAACAAGATTTAAGTTCAAAACTTTTATAAGTTGTCGTAGTTTAAGCTTTAAGAGGAATTTAGTTTTTGACTCCCTTTCGATTTTTGTCCTTTAAACAATCATTCTTATTTGTCCTCCTAATTCTGTAGACTACCTTTACAACGAAGAAGGATTATGGCCGGGGAGAAAGGGAAGCACAGTGGGCAATGGCTGAGCGCACACTGCATGGACTTCAGCCACCAGATACTTCAGAACTCTTTACCGACAAAAATAGCTACACAGAACTGTCTGAAATTGCTGAACAGGCCAAAAAACGTGCTGAAGTTGCCAGGTCTATTTTGTGTTTGAAAATTTATTTGCCTAAAAAAAGTTCTCATTATACACATGAATTTGTTTATTTTGATTGGATGGTTCTTCCATACCAAATACGTCCTGAAAATAAGATAAAATCTTGTTCATTATATTGTGTAGAGTCATATCCACTACTGCTTACCTAAAGTGTCCCCAACTTTATTGCTACTAAATTTCAGGCTGAGAAAACTTCACACTCTGAAGGGGCATGTGGAGTCAGTTGTGAAGCTTAAGGGTCTTGACATTGAGGGTATTCAGCAACACTACACAGTTTAATAAAATGCAAGAGGGGATGATGTTAGAATTTTCCAGAAGATAAAAGACGAGAAAATGTAACTTTTTCTGTAATTTTATTTTTCCAGTTGGATTGTGGAGGTAATTGCGAAAGCATTGACAATAATTGTTGGAAACAGCAGTCAGTCATAGGACTAGAGTTTTAGATTTGGTTCTTTCTTGAGCATGATACTTTACCACAATCTGTTTATCTATATAATAACACATCTTACTGCATTTTATGCAAATTTTCAGTTTTTCACTGGTTAAAATCTCGAACATAAATGCATTACTTGAGTAATGAGAGGACGTGTTTGGGATTGGATAATATTGCACAGACGACATTTTAAATTGTTTATCTTCTTTAATTATGTTGAGTACAAGATTACAAATATACTTTTGAAATGTGCTTCTATGGTGTGCATTACAAGAAAAGTTTCTAATCACAGTCACAATCTTTGAAACATTTAAAATTTGGATCTCTAATAAAAAAAAATCTGGGAATTCGAGTCCAAACTCGTATTTATTAGCATACAGTTCCTTTTATAAACATTTTTCATCGACTAAAAACCCAAGTTATAGCGTACAGTGCACACATGATTATAAAGAAATAAAAAGAGAAAGAAAGGACTTGGCCATTTTTTATTTATAAATCTAGTTCTTGTGAGGTTTTTATCTTGTACATTTTTCACTTTCATCGAATTGAATAAAAATGAAGTAATTTAATAGATCAAATTTATTCAAATTTTAATAGAATAACCTAGAAAAAATAATAAATAAAAATTCTAGAGAAAATAGCATATCTCAATTTCACAATTAGAATTTCTAAATTAATTGAAATGAAGTAGAAAAGTAGGACAAGAGTGGAGAAAATATTTCACGATGAGCAAAATTTGCCTTTTCGTTACAACATGCTTGTGTGGAAGTGATTTTTGATAATCACTTTTCTCCATATTCATGTTCAATCACATATTTTTGAAAAAGTTATTCTGTCATTTTGTTTAACCGCATGTTTTTGAAAATATTCACTTTTCTAATAATCTCTCCATGACAAGGACTTCAAATAAAAAAAAAAAAAAGAAGAAGTAACATATCGAAAATGGTTTCTCACAAAAAGCTATTTTAAAACTCTTGAAAATTAAGAAGTTTAGTTAACGATAAAGACGCAAAGGGCTGTGAACAAGGGCATGAAATTTGCGTAGTTTGTCAAGACGAATACAAGAAAAATGAGAGAACTGGAAATATTCATTGTGACACCAACGGAACAAAAGAAGTTTGCAAAGAGAAATTGTCCATGACCAAGAACAAAAGCAGTCCCTTAAATACAAATTAACAGGAAACGTAAACTATTTATTATTGCGTTCGCTGATTTTATTTGAAATTGTGTTTGAATAAATATAGTTCCATTGTTCCACTTCTTAATGGTATTTCTCAAGTTCAAATTCAATTGGTTTTCAGTTTTGTTCAGAAATTTTTCATTGTCAAAACACATTAATGTAATTCAAGAACTAAGAATCCTTTTCTAATCATACAAAGTTCGCCATACATATAATATATTCAAAATTGAATTGTATCTGATTTATATACTGATTTATGAAACTGAGGAATAAGTTTCATTTTGGCAAAGCTACCATGCCATCAGAAAAAACATTTTGGTTAAACAAAAAAATGGGAACAATAGCTGAGTGTACATTGTACCATTTTTGTTTATTTCCCTAAACCAAGTCCCGAACAGTAGCAAACTTTATGCTAGAAAGCTCAATAACTTAAAGAGACAGGAACAATTGTCCCTCCAAAAAGGATCTTCAAATTACTAATATTGAAATTCTACTCAAATTAACAAACTGGAATGCACTTTTACGCAATATGACCAGGATCATTGTGTGAAGACCAAGTTTAGGAAGAATGCCTTGGTTATTAATTCCTTAGTCTTCCTTTTCCCCTTTTTCCTTTCTTCTTTTTGGAAGCAGTATTAAGCCTCTCCCTCGGTACGAGATACTTGTACAGTTTAGGCTCGGTCTGGTCCCGAATACCAAGTTTAGATAAAACGAGGCAGTAAGAATCAAAGTCCGTCCGTCTGAGATACCTCACCAATTTCTTCCTCCTCTCGACCATTAGCTCAAGCCCCCTCCGAGAATGCTTATCCTATATCATTACATGATAAACCTTTTAGAAATATAACTTAGGCAGTACAAACATCAAATTCCTCCAGCTAAAGGAGTGGGCTAGGAATAGAATAGTGCACGAACTTTTGAACTCTGCACTTGGCTTGTGTCAAAGTTCTAGTAGAAGAACATTAGCATTGATTTTTGGTAAAATAGGAAATATATTTAACCAGAATAATAGTAGGTGTAATTGATTGTGTGCCTTTAAAATAAAATGGCAAATCATCTAAACAAGAAATTTTTATATAAACATGCATTATATACGGTATGTACTCACCTTTTTATGCAGAACACTATCCAGATGTTTAATCTTTGTTGTGAGTTGTGCCACTGCAATATAGCTAGTCATCTTAAAACAGATTTTTAAAAGCAAATCACATCAACGACAAATTCTTTCCTGAGTTTTCATGTGAATCCTAAGCACACACCCCTCGTGATGCAGTTACGAGCACAAAAATGTATACATGGTTGAGCAAAGATCAATCAATGGCGATATAAGCAAAACTCTGAAGCTCTTCAAAGAAAATTCTCATCCTATGTCCAAAGAAAATCATATTGAAAGCGCAAGGCTTAAAGAAAGATCTTATATACTAAATTATTGAAGCACAAGGATAAACAAAGAAATTTTACAAATTCTGTAGCATTGGCAAAATACACACGAGGATTAGCAATTTAAAATCAGAAATTGCGGATCATCAGAGAGGAACCGCCTCCAAGTCTCACATTAAAGACCAGTTTCATACTACTAGAAAACTGGCTTACCACTCAAGTATAAGTGGCTTGTTGAGATCTTACATATGAGATGCACCAATGGTGTGAATCTGAATTATGAGAGTAAATATTGGTAGATTAACAATTACTTTATTTATTCTAATCTTGAGAGAATTTCTAAATTAACTTTAACACTATAATAGAAATATTCCCATATAAACTATTGAAAATTCAGGTCATGTGCAGTTAATTTAACGCCATAATAGAAATATTCCCATACCAAACTATTGAAAATTCAGGTAATGTGTAAATACGATTCTAGGTATTGGATATCTTTCCCGCAAACTATACGGGGACTTGGTGGTAACTAATTTCAGATAGTTTTTCCCCCTCGTCCAAGTTGTCGAGACATCACTAAGCAACAGATCTCAGCATGAATTTTACAAAAGCACTATGCATGCAGTACCTACTTAGTTCATCTAACCAACCTGAAGTCCCCATACATTGTATTATCAACGTGATGATAAGAGTTCAGGAAAGTTGGATATTCTATGAGCGCAAAATAGGAGGTATTCTACGGGGACTCGGTGGTAACTAATTTCAGATAGTTTTTCCCCCTCGTCCAAGTTGTCGAGACATCACTAAGCAACAGATCTCAGCATGAATTTTACAAAAGCACCATGCATGCAGTATTAGTTCATCTAACCAACCTGAAGTCCCCATATATTGTATTATCAACGTGATGATAAGAGTTCAGGAAAGTTGGATATTCTATGAGCGCAAAATAGGAGGTATTCACAAGTTTTTCAAGATGTCCAAGATACCCTATAGGCCAATTAATTTTACCTTTAGTTTTCTCATCAAACTCTACAACTGAGACATGATTGCATAAAAACTGGTAATTACAAATCTACCAACCAAGAAACCATGTATATACGACCAAAATATTTTTCTTATTCAAACAAATCCATCGATGTTTATTCATATATCTCTAAAGTCTCAAAGGCATTGCATAAAATCCATTATTCATTAGAGCGACAGACATTTCAAACAAGAAAGTATGCAACTGAAAACATTACATACGAGTCTTCTGCAAGGATTTGAATTAATATATTCATAATCAATTTTCATGTCTCCAAAACTAGACACATCTAAGATGAAAAAATAGTAAGAATATCCTTTGGCATTATCAGCTTTTTATATATCTGAACAAACACTGCGTGGATAAGAGTTAAGATCACTTTACCTTGAACACGAGCAGAACCACAATCTGACTCTGACGTTTTAAATTCATCTCTGACTTTTTCAAGTTCCAGAGCTAGTTTCTCAGCAGATGACATGTTATCAGGATGAAAATACTGTAGAATAATATTAAAGAGAGAGAGATAATTACAAGATAAGAACTTATGCTGTGGAAACGACAACAAAAATAAAATTGATTGATAAATTTAAGAACATATTAAGCAGTAATCAAATATTTTGTTGTCAAATCAATTGGTCCAGCACACGAAAGAATCATTAAACAGACAGTTACTCATGACTAGAACAGATGTTTCAATTGATATATCCAAATTAAATATCCGTTGTTCTATCTTTGCGATTCGTTATATTATTGGGAGATTAAACTACAGATACAACTAAAATCACAAAAACTAGTAGATGTTTCAGAAGCAAAAATATGGTTGATGGTATATAGTCTACAGAACCAAGATGCGCAACACAATCCTTTCACCATCCACATATATTCTTGATGCTAATCAACCAAATGCATCCACCTATAATGCATGGACACTCCTATTAGGGTGGCATTGTGCGGACACTCAAGGACATTTATCCAATGTGCCACTTGCACTTGTCCCATTTTTTATATATTTTAAATTACCGACCCTCGAGGAATAATATACACACACCTCTCGGGCAATTGTCCGACATACCATGTCCTATATCAAATATTATAAAAAATAAATAAATATATGAATTTAAAATTTTAAGAATTTATTGTGCCCGTACAACTTGGGTATCCACATCTGTTGGAAACTTGTAAAAATTGAAAACCAGCAGAAACAAGGATTATGAGATCAAATTACCTCATATGATGCTTTAAGGTCTTATTTGATGTTATTCAGATTATATGATTATATTTGCACCGCCCACATTTAAGCCTCCAGAAAAGTGTGATATTTAAATTGCTTTTAACCCCGTCTTGATCTTCTTCGGATAATATGCAGGTTAGACGGGCATATCCCTTGTTTGAGCCCCATTTTTCAAAAATTCATTTTTTTTCAAACTCATTTTCAACCACACATTCTCCCAATTTAATAATTTTGAACGTAAACCCAAAACGTTTTCCTTACTCTTTAACCACACATTCTCCAAAAATAAGTATTACAAAAATAATTTTCACAACAAAATGGGGCTTAAACAGGAGCATAATATCAAGAAGTTGCAGGACAGCAAATTAAGCTTCATCCCGACAGTCTGAAGATGACAATTAAATTGAGAAAGAAACATCTACCTTCTCAACTAAGTGGTCCTTTGGAGGTGACAGCATGAAGCTTGGGGTTCCACCGAGCTGACCCAAAACATTAAGTCTCTGCACTGTGACAGTTTATTTATTAATAACCTATAGGTGTTATATTACATTACAAAGCATTTACACCTTATCGCATCTATGCAAACCGGAAAAGAATCCCTAGCTCTAAAGTAACACTTTGCCCTTCAGAACTCATTTTAGATCATAAGTCAAGCAGACAATTTGCAGCACGGGATAGTTGAAAGCCAGAAGAGGGGATTAATTACATAAAGGGGGGTGATAATTATGCATATTTCACTACACAACTAATGAAATATTTATGCTTGATACTTGTTCAAAGAAAATAAAAAGACAAGGTAAAATGGATTAAGGTTAAATTGGGCTTTGATTATTTAAGGAGTTATCAAGATACTATATTGTGCACAATAGATCAAGGTTGAACAAATTGTTTCCTTGTGAATTTTTACAAGAGGAAAGCATGGAAAGTAAAAGCCCTTCAATATGTGCAGCAAATCCAACACTAGAAAGCATGCTTTGCAAATCAAGTGCTTACTTAGAGTGTGTTTGGTAGAGATTTTTGAGGGAAGAATTGATTTTTGAATAGTGATATGATGGGAAATGTGTGTGGTTGAAAAAGAAGAAAAATTATTGATGTGATGGAAAATATTATTTTATTGAAGAATGTGTGGTTGAAAATGAGAATTGATTTACTGTAGAAAATCAAAATCCATACCAAACAGGCTCTTAAATTCCAACAGAACAATGTTATGACAACAATCTCAATATAAATAGAAACACATTGCTAAAATCATTAGGTAATTCATGACCATGCCATTTAGACCAAATAAAAGGCCAAATGTATTTGCTATGGGAACGAGACCGTATATTAAGAACACACAACATGATGCAACCGGCTAATGGAATTATCATATATAAGCTAGTCGAATAGAACATTAATTTTACCAATCAAACAAATTGTTGCTGAAGCAGCAAAACTTACTTGTTTTCTTTCTGGCTTTCTCATCATCTGACATCTTCAACCGCTCAAGACTCTCTCTCAAGTCAATGAAATTGACACCCCCAGTCCTTGTCTCGCTCTCCTTCTCGTCAATCTCTCTCAGCTTCATGAGCCTCTCGTTCAGCTCCTGCAGTGAGAACCAGTTTCCCTTCTTCTTCTCGGGCCTCAACATCTTCAGCTTTTCCCCCAACTCTTCATATTTGTACATCTTGACAAATTCAGTCCTCGTTGCAGGGCCGGCTTTATCACCATCCCTTTTCTCCTTCCCAAATATCGAGGCAGGCAAACTATCACTGCCCCCAATCATCATTTGGGGTTCCTGCGCATTTGGACCCACAGGTTTCAACTTCAAGCAGTCCTTAAACCTCGAAAGTGACATAGAATCACCGGCCTTCCCACCAGAATCAGTTTGTCTAATTGGGGAATTGGACCGGAGCTGACGGAGGCTCTCACGAATTGCATTAAAAGCGAGTTTCCCACCAGCTGCGGCGGCTCCCGCAGGGTTCGCAGTCGAATCTGAAGAACCGGAACCGGAACCAGGATCTTCAGTTTTTGGAAGGACATTTCTTTTATAGAGCTCTCGGAATGATATGGGTTGACCGGAATGGGAAGAAGGCGAAGCAGCGGACGATGATGACGGCGGAGTGGCGGAGCGGCGGCGAAACTCGGAGAGGTTTTTACGGATTTCTTCCAATGAAGCGATTTTAGTCGTTTGAGGAGTGGAATTTGAAAACGACGGCGTTTTGTGGGGGATTTGAGCGCGATTCTGATTTAAGGATTCTTTTTGTAGACTCGCTTTCACATCGCTGAAATATGAGGAGAATGGGGATTGAGATTGGGTTTCCGATTTGGATTTGGATTCGGATTCCGTATCGGGTCGGGATGTGGCGGCATTGGAGTCGGGTTTGGAAGATGAGGAGAAGAAGCGGTAGGGATTTCGGCAAGGCTGGGAGAAGGAATGGAGTTTGGGGTGGCGGAGACGGATGAGTTTGGCGGTGGCCACCATTGGCGGTGGCGGTTGTAGGAGGTTTAATGGAAACACTAGTTTTGCAGGTAAGGGTTTTAGAAGGAAAACTGAGTGGGAGTGGGAGCGTAATGCCCACTTTGAGTAAAACCACTGAATAATATTCTTACAATAAAATAAATTGCACATAAATTTAAAATCTTTTTTTTCCTACTTTACACACAATGGAGCTCAAACATAGCCAAAATTTACATGGTACCATTAAATTTCACACAATGGAGCTCAAACATAGCCAAAATTTACATGGTACCATTAAATTTCGCGTGGAACGCACGGAGTTAGTAAATAGGCCACCATATATCTTAGGGAAGATTACATAAATCATGTTTTTACTTTTACCTATTTCAAAAATCCCAAAACATGTTTCAAATTTCAAAATTCAGGTTTTTTTTTAAATTTTTAATTATAAAATAATAATTACTAAATTAATTTATTATTAATATTTAATTCTACTATAAAATAATTAACCTACCCCCACCTCCACCACCCCTACACCTCCGGGGATATTCCGGCGACCTTTCCGATCACCATTCTTCTCCGGCGACTTTTTCGGCGAATATGTTAAGGTCACAAATCTGTACAATTTGGTCACAATTCGAAATTTTCATAGGTTACAATTTGTTCATCGGTCACAATTTAAAAATTTAAAAGTCACAATTTTTTCATCGGTCACAAATCACAAAAATTGTAAATCACAATACTTATTTACGGTCACAAAACATAACATTAATTATATCTAAGTCACAATTTATCAAAATTTGGGTCACAAATTAATAATTTTTAGGTCACAAAGCACTTATTGGTCGCAATTTATTGAATTCATTGGTCACATATTTTTTACTGGTCACAAACTAACCAAATTACTGGTCACAAACAACCAAAATCATTTGTGACCACTACCAAATTCAGTTGTGACCACCACTTCGCCACTGCCTCCACCAACGACACCACCACCGTCGCCGCCCAATCGACGGCGAACCAAAAATCATGACAATCTCCGGCACCAACAATATCGCCGCCACCACCAAAAACCATTACTATATTCACAGATATTTCTCCATTTCAGCAGGCTCCCTACAGACAAAACAATGCACTCCAACCAAACAAACACAGACACGCACCAACTCAACTAATTCTGTACCTCCACCACCACTCTCATCCCTCCACCTCCACTCCTCTGCCGCCTTCCAGTCATTCACCATCAACCCAACTATCTAAGGACAAGGACCTATGAATAAATTTATCCTTTTGGACCCAAAAATTTAATCATTACCGTTTACCAGATAACCTTCAAGGGAGCCATTGCAATTTCATCCAGGAATTGCGGATCCACCATTGAATTAGGGCTTTAGAGCAGCGGCGCTGCTGCTCATTTGCAGCAGCGTCGCTGGCAACGCTGCTGTGAATTAGGGCAGCGTCGCGCGCACGTCGCGCAGCCGCGCTAATTTGCAGCGACGAGAAGAGGCAGAAGGGATAAGACGGAAGGGAGGGGGAAACGGGAGGGAGAAGCGCCGCGCCGGAGAAGAGAGAGGAGGTGTGAGGGAGACGAGGCAGAAGGGAGAAGACGGAAGGGAGGGGGAAACGGGAGGGAGGGGGAAACGCCGGAGAAGAGAGAGGGGGTGTGAGGGAGATGAGTTATATAAATGAACGTGAAAAATTAGGGATTTAAGGTGGGGGTGGGGGTGGGGGTGGGGTGGGGTGGGGTCGGTTATATATAAATTAATTTATTGTAAATAGATATGGAAAAAAAAAAAATTTAAATTAATAATTAAAACCTAAATTTTGTAATATGAAACTTGAATCGGGATTTATGAAAATGGTAATTTAAAAGTAGGGTTAGGTGTAATTTCCTCTATATCTTATCATGCTCGAGTAAAAGGCGTGATTTTTAAGGTATTCTTTCGATAGTATTTAAATATGAAGCAATGTTTCAATCACAATTTTTGAAATGTTGGAGCACTATTAGATCCGACTTGCCATATTTATTAGCAAAACGACGTGGAATTTCGGAATGCCAAGTACGATTTTAAGTCAATTTTTCAAGTCGATGACAACTAATGTAACCATTAAAAACTTGCGTGACTACTACGTAAGAAAACTATTTCAATGATCATTTTGAAATTTTTTTCAGTTTTTAGTAATTGTCACTGAAATTAACGTGTAGGGTAATTTTATATTGATAAATAGATGATACTCATTGTTTTATAATGGATAGGTTGTATCATTTAAAAGTCTGGTTGAAAAGAAGTATGGAAGATAAGCTATTCTTAAATAATCAAAATCAAGCAATGACGAAAGGTTATATGACATGATTAAAGTGTAACTAAATAAGGCTTTAATTTATTATTACCAAACATCTTAAAGTGATCTACCTTGTCTCGAGAAAAAATAGTCTAGCAATTTCTGCTGAAAAAGATCAAATTACTTGAACCAAAAATAAAATGATATTAGGGCATTAGATTTATTAAATAAATATTACCACCAACCAATAAAAATATTGATTTTGTTTATAAATTTTTTAATGGAAGTAAATACCCTAGGGCGGAGTCGGCACTCAATGAGCCCCTGAGATCGCTCGTGCTGGCTCTGCCAACTTTTTTTTTCCTTATATTGGATGGTCATTTGTGTTCACTTGGATCCGTCTGTGCTCACCTGGATTTCTAGATCCCTCTTTACTATTTGGTGCAGCTAAAAATAGAGTAATGCTATTCATCCCCACTGGGATGAAAATACAGTCTAGATGGCGCTAATATGGCATTAAATGATAGGTGAAATTAAATAAGTCATTTAATTTCACCATTCATTTCACCTATTATTTACATCCACCTAGACTGTGTTTTCATCCCCAGTGGGGATGAATAACATTACTCCTAAAAATAATATTTTTAGTATATTTAGATAAAAATTGACGTGTAATTGAAAATATGATAAAAATTATGAATTTTATAAAATATGTAGTTAGTAATTTTTACTTTAAAGTTTTTATTAAAAGTTTCAAGCCACACCAAAAAGGGGAATATATTTTCTGAAAATTCTTCGGATGCTCAAATATTTAACTTGTCATTCCTAATATTTACTCAAATTCTTAGACTGAGCACTTGTTCGTTTTCCTAAAAATTGATAAAGTTAATAGTTGATTTTTATCAACTATTTAACCGAATTAAACATGAGCTAAATCTTGTAGCTTGAAGTTAAGAATTCAATACACGAGAAGAATAAAAGAAATCTTTCGAAAGTTAAAAAAAAAAATGCTGAGTTCGCGTGAAAAATTATTTTATTTAAAAAATGTGATTGAATATCAGTTTTACATAAGATATTTTCAAATGAATTTTGGAAAATAAACACCTATGAAACTCAATGCATATGTAGTTTTAATAATCGATATCGAATATGGGTTACCGGGGCACTTTAAAACCAAAAAAAAAAAAAAGGTATAAGCCAATCCTATAAAAATAGGCTTATTTCTATTTTCACACAAAAGCAAATAGTACTACCTCTACAATGAATGATTATTTAAATATGATTAAATTGTATTTGTTGATAATAAGGAACATTAAATAGATGATATATAAGAAAACTAAAAAAAAAATATTTATATTTTTAATAAAGAAAGCGAACTATAATTTGGGACAAACGATAAAAAAAATCAACCATCTTTTTGGGTTGAATGTAGTATAAACTATAATCATGCATTACGCGTCAATCTAAATAGATTATCCTCAGTTCATACAATAGTCAACGCATTTTTAATTTGAATAATGATATTTTAACACCATGGTGATTGGTGATGTAACATTAATCTTGATGACTTTCAAGTGATAAGACATTTTAAATATCACTCATTTCTCTACTTTCAAAGTAATTAGTTATGGTCATACAATGCACGGACTTTGTTATTTTGAAGGTAATATTAGCGTTGAATATGAAGAATTAAAGTGAGACATAAGCAAGGTTAGCAAAATGAGCTTAATTGAACAAAATAAATTTATATATGATTTCACCCATAGAATATAGTTATAAAACATTCAAAGAGTGCGAAAAAATTTTTAAAAACTTAAACGAGATTCATAGAGAATTTATTTTTCGAAATTGTTATGTAAAAACTAAAACAAAGAGCAAATATACATCCAGAGAAACATGAAAAGAATAATTCTTCATCATTACAATCATCCTATGTTACATCTATTTGTTCGTCTAATGGGAGCTCAAAATCCGACAGTCAGTAGGTCTTCCGTAAGCTCAACAAAGATATTTTTTTTTACAAAAAATCTTGGAAGGTGGTGGAGAATTGACGTAGAAAATTTGAATTTGATGTTTGTGGGGCAGTCCGTGTACAAGAAGCTGATTTTTCCATTTTTGGCCCCTATTTTTAAGATGAGTATGTGAAGTCAATATTAATGGGTATATATACAGAATAAATTAGATATTTAGAGGCAAAAGAGTAAATTTGAAAAAAAGGGTAGAGGTGGGTCGAGCGGGCAGCACCCCTCGTGGGGTTCGGGGGCAACGCCCCCGACGGGATCGACCTGACCGGTCAAGTTGCGGGGGTCAAGGGCAATCCAAATAAATAATAAATGAGATACATAAATGAATTTGACAAAACAGAAGCTGCAAATTAAGATTAGTTTCCACTAAATTAATTCAATTTCACTAAAATCAAGGGCCAAAGAAATCCCCATTTTTTTTCCACAAGAATAATTTTTTACTCTGAATAAAACATTATGAAAAATGATGGTCAATTTTTTTCAAATTAAACGTATTTTCCACTTTCATGTTTTGTAACAAACTTTCCAAACAATTCAGAGAGTTTTAAAAAATCTTGTCATTTACATTGGTGTGTAGCAAAAGTAACGAGATAAACATCATTGTGTCCACTCACATTTCACTAAATGTTATCGTTCTCAATCAGATTTTTGTAGAAATTTTCAGTCATCATGATAAGCTGAGTTTCTTGTAAATGATAAGAAATGGGCCATTTTTTCGCATACATTCAATCAAAGGTACTAACACAATATTAGAAACTGAATTCCAACAGCTTGCCTTGGTTTTATTTTGGTAAAGGAGAAACGACATTCTTTGAAAAATTATTCGCTTAAAAGAGGAGAAGAAAAACAGATAAAGAAAAGAAAAATAGGTGGTGAGGGTTGAGGGGGCAGCGCCCCTCGTGGGGGTTCGGGGGCAACGCCCCCGACGGGGATCGACGTGCCCGTTCAGGTCGCGGGGGTCGAGGGGGCAACGTCTCTCTTGGAGCTGTCCCCAAAAGGAAATCTTATTTGTAAACGATTGTGATGTTTTATAATTTTTATTAATGTTTTTGAATTAAATCATTAATAGGTGAAATTGTATTTAGTTTGTATAAAATGTAAGCAAATGATATCACCTAAATTTAAAAATAAGTTCGTAAATTTGGTTAATATTATTTATAGAAGTTTATCGTATATTAATTACTGTTTGCACTGTAAAAAAAAAACATTAACTTCGTACAATGTGAAGTTGATGCTTAGCACTGTGTGCGGAGCCACGGAGCAAATGCTCCGTGGTGTCCGGTGCGGAGCTGATGACAATTTTTTTTTCCAACATTCTTCAGTCAACGACTCTGGTATTTAATTTTTTTTTTCTTTTCTATTTTAGTCAACAATTGTGGGTAAAGAAGAAGTCTATATTACCCTTTTGTGTAACCTTTTGTTTTGATAAAATGAGGATGAAAAATGTTTCACAAATGAACAATAAATAATGGGGGAAAAATGGGAAAAAAAATTAATTGGTGGGGGATAAATTGGGAATGGAAAATGCTTCACAGATGAATAGTACTCAGCGGATTGGCTCTTTATATTAGTAGGGATATATCAATTATCAACTAACGAAACTTGCATACCACTTGAGCTCAAACTTGATATCATTCATTCTAAATAGTATTGCTCTTTTACTTTTATTAAATGATCGAGTTAGGCTGATAAGTGTATTTTGTACACTTATCTAGGTCATTATACTAGAGTATTTGTGAGTAATTTGTATGAGTTATGACTTAATTTCGTATTAATTATGTTTGTTGGGTTGAACTTAATACAAATTGGTGGATTTGGAAGAAATGAATGAAACCTTATTTTCCCTAACCCGAGAGTTATTGGCTCTATGGCAAGCACGCGATAGTTATACCAGTGTGCTTGCGAGGGCAATTTCTGGGCTTGAACGGCCGAACTTGGGATTTTGATCCAAATTCTTATGGAAATCAAATTCAACGTACTATTTAACCTACATGGGGCGGCTCGAACGAAAAGAAGATATCAAATCCTATTTTTATCACAAGAAAGAGGCTAGCACAAGATTCAAAAGTAATTAACACAAGAGATTGAAAATTCAAAGTCCGAGTTGAAAATTGACGAAGAAGAGATTGATTTTTCACTTTCCATTCATTATTTTTCATTCCGAGTGATGTTTTTCCAAATTTTTTTGTGTAATTTACATAACAATATGATAGGCTAATTATTTTCATGTATTGAATGAAAATGAAACATTTTTATTCTTTATTTTTTAATTTAAAACAAGTAATTAGTTAAATTCTCGTTTTTCTTGATTAATCTTGCATGCGTAATTTTGTTATTTGATTGTTTGATCACCAATTAAATATATAGTTGCTTGTTGTTGTGTTGAGAGACTCACAATATGTCTACTAGAACACTGCTTAATTAACATACGTGCAATAGATATTAGGAATAATGTTTATCGTGTGTGCAATTTTAGAGATAATTGTGAAATTGAATGCATTCAATTCATTCGAATTCGGATTAGGAATAGATTCGGGTCGTGACTTGATTTATTTTGGAAAAGAAAATTAATTACAATAAAATTATCGATTGTCAAAAATGCATGAATGATACTTGCCACGTAATTGAGAATTGAAATAAATATTAATTGGTGGATTCGTAATCCAATACACTCATTCCATAAATACAAAACTCAAAATTTACAAGATTTCATAGAATTGTTTAGAATAATTATCAACCACAATTATATTTTGTTTACTTACTTTGAATCCGAATAAAAACTAATACGCTTGATTGAAATTTATTCCCCGTAAGACGATACACGTACTCATCACGTATTATTTGTCAATGATCCCGTATCTTTGCGATTTTTGCACGAACAAATTTTTGCTCGCTCCCGTAGTGCCAAATTATTTTTGAGTTGAGGAAAATGAGGTGTTGCGAACGCAGGTCGCTTCTGTTCGTCCCTGAGCAGCTCTCAGTACAGATATCCGATTGAGGTGATTCAAAATGAGTTGAAAAGTTAATTCAAAGAACTACAATTCTTATAGATGTACAATTTTTCTAATTCAAACGTTTGCTATTAGAAATATAGGTCTCGAGTTGAGGCTAAAAATCTGGAACATAACTTTTTCGGGTGGAAATTGATTTGTGAAAATACTTCCACTATATTTCATTCATTTGACCTCCAACTGCATACATGCAATTGATCACATATGATCTTCAATCATCATTTTGTTCTCCGAAACAACTATTGAATATTTACATTTTGGTCCCCAAATTTTGGATTTTCTTCGTTTTCGCACGTTTTTCGTTCATTTCTTCCAAATCCACCAATTTGCATCAAGTTCAACTTAACTAACATAGTTAACACAAAACTAAGTTATAACTCATCCAAATCACTAACAAATACTTGAATTTAATGACCTAAAATAAGTGTACAAAATACACTTATCATAGGCTTAATGTGTATATAGCGGTGTCAACGAGTCGAGCCGGCTCGATTTTTTTGATTTTTTGTTTCTTTTCTTAGCTACCTTTGTAGGCAGCTAAAAATAGTCGCACACTGCCTTGCTAAGCAGTATCTTTGCCTTATCAAGGCATAAAGCGATGTCATTTACTGCGATTCGTCTTTGCATAGCAAGGCAGCCTTTAATTTTTTTTTAGATATTGGCTCGCCCTGGCCACGGGCCGGCCCGGGCTCGAGCCGACTCCCCAAAGTGGGGCTCGGCCCGAGCCTGGGCTCGGTTCCACCGAGCCCGAGCCGGGCCCGGTTCGGACTTTTTTCGAGCCGAGTCCGAGCCTCCGAACTTTTTTGCCACCGCTATGTGTATATTTGAACAATGTAATAACATATTCATATAATATCGTATAATTAGTTTTTTAGACACTATTTGAGACAAAACAAACATGGCATAGACCGTGCTATGTGGACTACGTGGCATAAGATTGAGGATCTATATAATTTGCTCTTAAGTAAATAAGCTCGTAATAGAACTCATATTGAAGGGTATTGAATAGTGAGTGGTTAAATATCTAGAAAGAGCCGACCTTAAAGACCTTGGAACCTCAAGCCAACTTTATACGAAGTGCTTACATACGCGACTGAGTAGTAGCTCATGTTGCTTGTAGTTAGAGCAACTTCAATATATTAGTTTTAAAATTTCTTTGGGCCTTCACTAACGTGGGCCTTAAGCAGGTGATCAAGGCTAGCCTTGACTGGAGACACTATTCATACATCTAAAAGAGCATTTTCTATTTGCCTAAAAAAAAATACCCAAACACGCCCTAAATTTTGACTCTCAAGTGATAAAGACAGTATATATCATAATTTGAAGGGATAATAGGAGCGGAAGGGCAGGCATGCGGTCACGCCATTATAGCGGAGAAACTAAATACAGGTGTAAGCTAAAATTTTAGATTCATAGCTGCGTGAATTCCACGCTCCAATTAAAATGTCAACAGTTAGATGCTCCTTTTTGGTAGTATTCAGGTGACAGCGGTCCCATAACAACAATGATAGCTCTCCCAGCAAAAAAATAAAATAAAATAAAGCCATGTTTGGTTAAGCTTAAAACTTTTACTTACAACATAAATAACCATTTATGTGAAAGCTATAAATAAATTTCATAATAAAGCAATAAGTGATTTATTTTAACAGTAAACCTTGTAAATAATTTTTCAAAAAAAATAAAAACACTTAAAAATAATTTAACTTTTTAAAGCCAAACATGCTCCAATTGAATAAAAAGATTGATTGTCAATTGATGTATGATCCAAATTCAAAGTATGAACCACATAAACCACCCTCATCCGATCCCAACCCATTAAACCACTCGCTCGCCCAAACACAATCATAAATGTATGATATTTAGGACCTTGAATTAGATAATATTGATTTGAGTCTTATAAAAAAATATACATAATAAAAAAAAGTATTGTTCTATATACCAAGTTAAGTACGAGTATTCTATAGATATGATAAATACAAGTAGAAAAAACAAGAGAAATTTTTTTTTTGAAGATGTTAACTTACTACTGGATCAACATTAAGTTTTCTGAGGGATGCTATTTGTACAGCCTTTGTACGCAGCTTTGTGTACAGTCCACTCACATGGAATGGACCCTACGAAAATGTGGGGCCCACATGTTGACAAAGGCTGTAAGTGTAGCCTAACTCATTTGTACAACCATTTGTTGATACACATGTTGACATACACTAACAATGGGGGTCCACATTTTTTTTTAAAACATGCGGACCCCGCACACATGTCAACCTCTTATGTACGAATAGTATTTTCCAAGTTTTCTAGTGGAAACAAAATAGTAATTATCTCGTACCACCATTTAAATACTGTGATCCAAATTTTAATTTTGATTTAATAGTAATTAATGTAATTAGATCCTCTGATTTAATTTGGCAAAATAAAAAAACATAAATATGTGATATTATTTCATATTTTTTAAAATCTAAAATATCAAATGCCACACGAGTAAAAACTTAAGCATGCCACATTTCTTAAATGGGGTCCACACGCTGAAGGGTCCCACTAGAGAAAAAAAATGTAAAAAAAAGAAAAGAAAAAGTGATGAGTCCAACCATTAGTTTAGAACAAAGTCATCAAAACGCACAGACACGCACAGTAGGTGGTGTGAATAAGCATCTCCCCCAGAGAAGAAGCACGCATATGTATAAAATTCATGACACACCATATCATTATTTTTAACATACGAATTCATAACTTCTCCTTCATTCCTCCATACCCTACCCGGCTACCCTGACCAGGCAACGACATCGCAAGAGCCATGGAAGGTGACGAAGAGTGGATAAAGAAAGCGATGGCTGATGACACGATGGTAGTGGAGCTATTAGTGCGGCTTAACAAGTGCCAATCTACGCCTCCGCCGCCGTTTCCGCCTCCTTCGCCGCTGAAGTGGAGCGTGCGTCAGCGCCGGTCAAAACCAGTGGCGGTTGATAATGTTAAGAATCCGGCTCCGAGAGCCAGTCCTACCACACCACTGTCATGGAGCGGTGCCACCTGTCTCAGCGGTGGCGCTATCGACGCTTGCCCTGAAGAGTCCAGCAGATCCCCTGCTCTTCCTAAACTCTCTAACTCCTCAAGATCTAAGGTTTGTAAACGTAAAAAAATTGTATTCGTCATTTATTATTTATTTAAGTGGCGGTTGGGGGTGCTTTTCTGGTAGCCGACGGTGGTGAGTCAGCAGCTGTGTATCATTGTAACAGACGATTATACCCTATAAAATCTGCATATTTTCTGCCACGCTTCCAGGGGAAGTCAGATTCAGCCAATTCAGGCCTTTACCTGTAACCACTATTTCTGTTTCTAAATTTACAATAATACCCTCTTTGCATGGGACTCTGATGCCTCTGTTCACAAAATTTCAAGGACAATTAAGGCATTTAACGTTATCCGATTCCGGCGGCCGCCTCGCTTCGCCGTAGGTTTTCTCATGTTTGGCATTTGTTGACCAAAATACCCTCCGAGAACTTTCCATTTTTAAATCTATTTTTCTTTTTATTTCGAGGAGGAAGATAGGTGACTTTTTTCAACGCGTATAGTCAGACGCCCGAAACATTGAATGACTCAAAAAAATTTCTCACCAATTGACCAAATTATCCTGTCTCAAAGGGTAGAGTTGTAAATTTACCTCCTGACGTAACCAAGAAATTAACATTGCAAAAGTCCACATTGGTGTCAGCACAGCAACTACAAACCAAATTTTCCAAAGAACAACTGCGGCAATCTTCTCTCGCACGTGTCACACAATAAGTCAAATTCCATTTTCTTTATCAAGGAATTAGTTTCAAGCAGCTTTATTTTAGAACATCCTAAGATCCCACAACGGGTTTTTTGTCGATGTCGTGCCAAATCATACCCCATGTAGAACCAAGCATCAATTTAAGCTATATGATTTCGGAGTATAAGGGCATTTTAGTCAATTTAGGACGTGCGGGGTGTAGTTGCCCGGTTTAAGGGGTGGCGTGTTTTGGTGGCAAATAGGTTTGGTGGAGTGTTGTTAGTGGTTGTGCACTTTTTTGGGGAGCAATCTAGTGTGACATGCAGCAACTTGTGCCTCAATTATCTGCTTGTCTTTATGCACCAACTGTCTATTGCCATCTGTAAACACAAGCGAACACTCCGAGGCGCCTCCCAATGTGACAAAAAACAGTGAGCTTTGTTCCATATATCTTCTGACAAAGTCAAAATATGGGGAATAACTTTTTGAGTTTTTGTGTAAAAGGGATTTAAAGGGGTGCAATCTCTATTCATGATAGGGTGTAATGGAGTGTAATTTTGTTCTTTCTCCTTTCTATGTTAAGATTCCTTTATGTTGTTTACAAGAAAGTTGATCTTTGGTCAAAATTTTGGAATGTAGGCGAAGGTTTGAAATGGCATGTGTAGAAATTGTGCTTTGGTGCAAAATCTGCGAGGAACTGTATGGCCTGTATTAACTTTGTATTTAGAGTGGAGGGACCATTTTTGTCGCAATACTATTTGTCTTAAGCTGACAAGTAATAAGTAATTCTTTTTCTACTTTAAAGTAAAATAAAATGTATCTTATCCATGGATGGAATCTTTTCTTATTTTTAAGCTTAGCCTAACATGCCCTTTGGAGTTCTCCTTGTAATCCTTGCAAAGTTTCCTGTTACCTTTCAATTTCTCCGTGTTCTTGGTCTAGTTCAATAGCTCCTGGTCACCTTGAGCAGATTGTGAATGGGTTGTGAACTTTAACCTGTTTATCAGGATTCTCATGCACCGAAAGAAGCAGAGGACTTAGTTGCTCATCAATTACTCTAAACCTAGTCATCTATAGTGAAATATCTTGTTGCCTAGAATATGGTGAAAGTTTTATAGTACTATTCGCAGTTACTAGTTATTATCTACAGATTCACATAGTTTGTTTGTTAGAATCCAGTTACCTGCGATGACTTCATTGTTCACTAATGATTGATATCTGCTAATGCCGCTTATCTGTGAGATGAAAAATGTAACAACCCAATTTTTGTGCTCAAGCTGTTAACTTACCACTGTCCATTTTGGAAGAGCCTAAGCCCATCTTATCCACGTATCCAAAATTTGTACTCTTTACATTTTCCTTAAGAATAACTTAAGTTGAATTGTGATAACAATTGGGTAACTTGATTCATATGAGGATTCAACTTAAATTTCTTGTTAGACAGAGGTGTTGGGTTCGAATTCGGGGGACTCGATAGAAAGCCATGAGGGAGTAAGTAGATAGATGTCTACCCAAAACGGACCGTACGTATGATATAACAGTTTGGATAGGGCTAGACAAAAATAATCCAAACTAGTCAAACCGATTAACCCAACCCAATCAATTAGGTTGGATTCAGGTTAGGAAATCAAATTTTAGGTCGAGTTACGGGTTATCCATTAAAACCCAGCCTAACCCAGTAAATTAAAAATATTAAAAAAATTAGTACTTAAAACCTAATAATCAATTTTTTTCTCTACCTCCCGTCTCTTTTACCTCTCATTGTTGCTCGCATCTCGGCCTCTCGACTCAATTTTTTGACGTGATTTTTGACTAAACGCTTGGACTGAAGGAGGAGATTCCCAATTACAAGGTAGTGTTCTCTGAAGTTATAATATAAAGAATTGTTATTTAATTATCCAACTTAAAGAATTGTTCAAATTCAACGAAAAATGTGCTAACCATTGGACCCATAAAAAAGTGTCCAACAATAGAATGATTGGATCCAACTTGAATTGGACTCAGTTCAAACCAATCACCCGAGCCCAAGTTTGGTCAGGTTGGGTTTCGATCGTGAATGTATTGGTTTCGGTTTGAATTATTGTCAAACCAAACATGTTGGGTTGGACTCAAAACCAATCCAACCCAACCCAATCCACACCCAACTCTAGGTTTGAGCATAGAGGCCGGGTCGTTACAAAAAAGATATGGCTTTGATGTATGAGAAATGTCATTGATCATAGTATTTTTGCCATCTCATAATATTTTGTGGGCTCTGGTGTGTCTATGTTGATTAAACTCATTACTTATAGTTGCTGATTGTCCCCGATGATTCATAAGCACGAAGAAACTGAATCAGCATTTATTGCATGCTTATTTTTTGTTTTTATTTTTATTTTCTCTTGCAGATTAATGGTACTAGTGAACAAAGCAATAAGAAGAGGTCAAGAAAGAAGAAGGTGATGATCATTGGATCTTATTAAGCTTATCTTTGTCATTCAACAAGTGACTATTTTTGTCAATCCAATATCTGACATGCTTAACCATTTGAAGTTTCAACATATTTCTTGCCTTATTGTTATAATTACCAGCACGATTGATTGACAATCATTAGCAGACTTGGAATTCCCTATCAAACATTTGAATTTTTACTCTCAACCTTTGGAAACTCAATTTTATTCAAGCTGGCTATTTATTTTCACTAGAAAGAGAGGTGTACAAGTGTGATAGTTGGATAATGTTTAATATATAAGATAAATATAACGTTACGAAAGGATGATTCCAGAAAATTAGTAATATGGATGTTTTAGCAGCTGCGTTCTTCACGAGCCTTAGTGATTCAGCTCGTTCGCTTTGATTTTGCAGACCTTGGCTGAACTTAAAGATGAAGAGAACTTGCTGCGCAAGGAAAGAAGAGAGTTGAAAATGGTATCCTAATTTATTCTAATGCCTTTAGGCTAATTTTCATACCTGAATATTGGTGTTATAACATCCCTTTCTGGACAGGAAGTAGCAGCCTTACGCGTGAATTTGGAGAAACAAAGGGCTACTAATGAAAGCTTGAAGAGAATGAAGGTGAAATCACCTTGTTCAATTCTTCCTTTGTCCTTTTATATATTTGATTACTTCACTCATTGGTACATTAATTTGTCGGATAATTTGATGAATTTTCCAAGCTGCCAAAGGTAAAATGTTGTCCATGAAGGATTCTGAGTTATTACTGTTAAACATATAGCTGGGCTTTCTAGAGGATTTATTTCTTTTTATTTTAGGGCAGGATAAATTTTGGTTGTAGGCGGGTATTTACCTTGCTTTTCTAATCTCTCTGCTGCAGTTGTCTCATACATAAACATTCGGCTTTTTCCGTACATATGTTAAGCCTTTTCTCCTGTCCCTGTTTTGCACTAATGTTGGAATGTAATTTTCTTCTTAACAGATTGAATTGCAACTTGTACCTGATAGAGGAACATTCGTACCCGAGGAAACAATATCTAGTCAATTTCGGCAAGAGGTGGCAGTTTTTCATCCTAACCCTCCGATCATGCACTCGATTGTATCAGGCAATGATGATTCGCTGCAACGCTCTCCATCAAATGGCTGTCAGAATACACCAGCTGCTTCTGAATCTAAATCTGCGCTTCCTGATCTAAATATTCCCTGCGAGGAGGAATCCAGCTATTAGGTAATTCGTGCTGTTTGCCAGTCGAACAATCATATACACATGAAGTTGTTCTCCAGCTGAAGCATGACGAATATAAAGAGCAACACATATACTCAATAAGGCTAACCTTGTTTTAGGACGACGTATTGTAACTAGATAACATATTTTACCTTCAACACTTCCCAACAGAAGGTGGAATGTGAATTGTAGACCTGAAGGTATCTGAGAATAGTTAGGATCCGTTCTTTTGTTTACTTATGAATTAAGGTGCTGAGAGTAGTGTAGAGATCCTAACTCACTAGATACACCCACATTCTCTATTCATAGCTTAATCACCGTATATCGACAAAGATATTCGTGCAAAACTTTGCTCGGGCACCCCGTCTCTTAGTTTTTTACATTAACCAGGTCAACCCTCATTCCATCTATTCTATTTTTGGAAATAATTTCCAATTATATGTTGAACAATCTCGATTCTTGTGCAAGATATATTAGATTAGTGTACTTTTATTTCTTCAAGGGATGCCCTTCACATTGATTCATTTGATGGGTATAGGGGTGTAAGCGGTCCGGTTTTTGCGGTTTTTGAAAATTTTTCAAACCAAATCGTTTTGACCGGTTTGAGAAAAGCTCAAACCTAAACCAAACTCTTTTGACCGGTTTGAAAAAAACTCAAACCTAAACCTAACGGTTTGGTCCGGTTTTAAACCGCCGGTTTCGCGTATATTTTTTTCCTGTCTAGTATCTACTTTTATGCTATTAATTCAATATATTTTTATATCTTACTAGAAATAAATCTAAAACAAACTAAATATATTTACTATAAATTTAAATACCAACAAAATAAAAGTAAAATCACAAAAAACTAAAGCATAGTTTTTTATTCGTCTTTTTGAAGTTTTAGAATAATACTTTACGATAAAGATACAATACAAGTCCACTAAAATAAATATAAGGTCCAAAAAAACATAATAATGTCCCTTTTCAACAAGCAAAAGGAATAAACGAATTAATTTTGTCACAGAACTCAAGAAACATCAAATTTTGTCACAGAACTAGAAAAAGGAAGAAACATTCACATACTCAAGAAGCCACATAATTTATGATCAATTTTGTCCTTCATAAACAAAAAAAAAAATTTAATTAGCAAATTGGGGAAAAAAAAGAATTAAGATACATATCCATCTAATAATGACTTCCAAAAGACAACCTGCAAATATTTTTTCTCCCACATTCCACTATATATACCCACCTTCATCTACTGCAATTTAACACGGAATTATACATATTCTCTCATATGTAAACAAATGTATTTTGCGCACCTGATAGCCCGAATTTCAACTTTAAGCCCTACTCACGATCAATAAATATGTAAACAAATTTCAACTAGAAAATGACAAAATTTCAATTTTAAGTCTTACTCACGATCAAATAAATATGCAAGAACCTGAAATAGTTTAATAATACCGACGAACGTACACTATCGGCGACTGGGAGGTTCGAGATTTCAAGGGCGTTGACGATTTGGGGGAAACTAGGAGGTGCCGCGGGGAGCGAGGTTGCGACCAGCGAGTTGCGAGTGAGAGAAATGGAAATTGGAAGATTATGGTTGTGACTTGTGAGTATATGGACTTGGGTTGAGCTGTTTAGTGCTACTTCTTTCAAATTTGGGCCTTTTTTTTTTTTTTTTTTTTTTTTATATAATTAGGCTTGGACGGGTCATAAATCTTAATAATTAATAGAAAATTAGAAATTGACAAAAATACCTACAAAATGACAAAATTATTCAATTTTACAAAATCGAAATTTTGGATAAATTTTAAAAAAAATCAATTTTTATTTTTTTATTTTATATAATTTTCGCCGATCTGGTTTGGTTTCAAACCATAATTAAAATTCTCAAACATAAACCAAACCGTTTTTGGCCGATTTGGTTTGGTTCAAAACCATTTCGTTGACGGGTCCACGTGGCACCAAAACGCCGGTTTCGAAATTGCGGTTTCGATTCGATTTTTCGATTTGGCAGTTTTTGCTTACAGCTCTAAATGGGTATGTTTGTTTGGTTCATAAATAACAGATCCTTTTCTTGGGATACCTTATCCCCAACTTCACCACAAGATGATTATATCCCTAAATGGGTTAACATGCTCGACCAGAACAGGGTTTTTTTAATCAGGTAAATAAATTTGTATTGATCAAAATTGTGAATACAATTACTCCGGGCATTCAAAGTAAAGACAAAACCTACTTGTACAAAAAAAAAATTTGACAAAAAAGTTGACAAACTCTCACATGATGGCTGACCCCACATGAATAAAAAATTGAAAAAAAAAATGTACGTGAGGGGCCAGTCAGGGTGTGTCACCCACCTTCAGTACACCTAGCCTCTTTCCAAAGTACAATGGTACTAGTTTGTGCTTGGGAGGGGTTTGGGATGGAGCAAGGAAGCGATTTTAAAAATGATGGCTCCAAGAGAGATATAATAGTACTATTTTTGAATCTCGTTTATTTAACAATCATACATTATATATATATATATATTTTTAAAAAAATCATAATTAGTACTACATTTTAAAATATTTTTTTACTTTCCAAAATATTATTCAAGTTGGTGCATGTCTGGTTGGTGTTTAAATTGTAAGTTATGAGTTTTACCAAATGTGTGAATATATAATGCGTTATAGTTGGATATCTTACGCAATGAGGAAATAAAAAGTGTTTCAATCACCCACTAAATATGATATAGCCCATGTTTGACAATCATATTTTTCTATGTACTCATTTTCAATCACACGTTTATACAATAAAATATTTTGCACGTACAAAAAACATGGGCATAGAGATGTCAAGATGAAAAAACCAACAAAGATACATAGAATTGCAAAATGTGTCGAATATCTTTTAGGCTAAGTTGATAAAAGCTCAGTCCCGTCTTGGATTAAAAATAAAAAACTAAAGCGAAAAAAGGGAAAATTGCAGCCGAGGTACCAAACATTTCAGTTATTTGGGGACTTTGCCAAAACCTTTAATTTGTACCACCCACGGTATTAAACCTTTAAAAAAATCGCACCTCCAATCCTCATTGACGATTTTTGTCCGTTTGACCATGGAAATCGTTAGTTGACCCTAGAAATCAAAAATTAGTAGGGGTAAAATAGTAACTTGACAATTTTCTCATTAAATAAATTTAAAAAAAATAAATAAATATACAAAAATCATTCTTCCTCCAACTCCACTCCACTCCACTCATCCCCATTCCCACCCACCGCAGGCAACCACTGCTATCCTCAGCATCGTCGCCTCAAAGTTCGGCACCACCGCCACCATTATTGGCAGAATTTCTCAGAACCCAAGCATTATAAATTGCAGCCACAAAGACCCGTCGAACTGCCCCAACCTCAATTGGAGCAATTAAATCAACCATAACCTTGATTGGAGCAATTAAATGGTTACCCACACTCGTACAAGTTTACTTGAGGTTCGCCTGGCTCCAATGGGATTCAATTTTCCATTATCTTCTGAATTTTTTTAGAATTTTTTGAATTGAGTTCGAAGTTTGAAAATGGATGGTTACTGGCATTGGTGATGGTGATGTTAAGGAGATCGGTGGTGGTGGTGGTGGTGGTGGTAGATGGTTTTCTAGTTTGGGATAGGATGATGGGGATTTGGTGGGTGATGGGGGGCGGACGTGGTGACGTCTTGGTGGTGGTCTTGATTTAGGTTCCATTTTTGGGTGTCGAACGTGATTTTCTTCATTTGTGATTTACGGTAGTGGTGAGAGGAGGCGGCAGCGGTGGTGGTGTCGACAGTGTGCCGGTGGTGGTGGTGGTGCTGGCAACGTGTCGGTCACTGTTGATGCCGGAAAGGAGAAACTGATTTCAAGTTTTTATTTTTTTATTTTTTTTTAAATTTATTTAATGAGAAAATTGTCAACTTACAATTTTTACCACTCCTAATTTTTTATTCAACTATCGATTTTTGTGGTCAAACAGACGGAAACTGTCAATAATGACTGAAGGTGCAATTTTTTTAAAGGTTTGGTACCGTGGATGGTACAAATTAAAAGTTTGGGCAAGGTCCGCAAATAACTGAAATGTTTGATATCTCGGCTGCAATTTTCCCAAAAATAGAGGAAGCCTATAGACCCAGCATAGCACGGCCCATATTGACCAAAGGTGATCCAATTCAGACCGCCTTAGAACAATCAGCAATTAATCAATTTTCAAGACTTAACTAAGGTTTTCAATTAATCTCATGAGTTTAAATTAATTTTCAATGTCAATACTTCAAATTATGAAGTCATTTCTTTAAAGCTAGAGTAATGCTAAAGTCCTCCCCAGCGTGAGGCTTCTCTCTCTTCCTCCAGTGGAGTTGTCCGCCCTTCCGCCGGTGAAGGTTGTTTTTCTTGGTTTTCGCGTAGGTTCGTCGAGGGGAGGGGAGGGGGAGCTTCAGCTCCCCCTCCTTTTCCCCCTTCTTCCCATTCTTTATTTTTTCTCCTTTTTTTTCGATCTGTTCGTGGTGTTGCCCAGATTTTCGCCTTTTTGCTGTTGTGCTTGGTGCGTGCTGGCGGTGTTCGAGCGGGGTCGGTGGTGTGGCTGGCTGAGCTTTTGGTGGTGGTGCTTGTGTGGGCTCTAGTTTGGGGAGTTGCGGCAAGCGGGGAGTGGCCGGTTCTGGGGTGGCCTCGGTCGAGCGTGTTCTCTTCCGGTGGGAGCTGACGGGAGGGCTGCTGCAGATGGAGCTTAGCCGACGGCCCTTTTTGGGCTGGTTCTCCAGTTCGGGCGGCGGTTGGTGATGGTGGTGTATTGGTGTCTGATGTGTGTTGATTGGTGGTGTGTTGGATGTTTTGATTGGTTTCGTTGTGGTTTTTGGGTTGTTGTTTGATTTGTGTGTTCTGATTGGCTGTGGTGAAGTCTAGACAATGCCCGTTTCCTTACGTGCGGGGGTGCTCAAGTGCTGAGTGCGTAGTTGGCTTTACGTGGGTTTTCCTGTTTGGTAAAGTCGCGGATGCTTTTCGACTTCTCTAGCCGTTGTTTGTATTGGGTCGTGTACAGTCTGTTGTGTGGTTGGTTGTGTTGGATTTGGTGGTGTGTTTCCTTTTTGGTTGGGTTGTGGTGGTTGTGCGGTGCTTGCTTCGGGTTTTGGGTATTCAATCATAGGTTTGGTGAATGGCCTGCTGTGTATTGATGATTAATGAAGACCTTGATTCCGGATGTGTTTGCACATGTTCTGGTTCCTGGGTTTGGTTGGGTTGGTGTTGTCTTGTATAGTTTTTTCTGTTTGTTAGTTGCTTATTTTTGTTTGTCGGTTGATTGCGATGACCATTGTTTTAGTTTGGGCTCTTGCCTTGGTAGTACTTAATCTCGCTTTGGAGGGCTTTGTGTTGGATGTCTTTCCTCCGTGTACCGTTAGCTATTGTGATGTGCAATGAAACTTGTTTCATTTTCAAAAAAAACAAAAAAAAGCTAGAGTAATGCTATTCATATTAGTTGTGATTATGATTAGTAATCCTCGACCAGTGGTTCATCTCGAAATACCTTAAAATTGGTTAGATTGATCCGATATTGATCAGTCGAGCCATCAAAAATCTTGAATCTAAACTATACGCTAATAAAAAAATCTTAAACCGAAATGATTCGTTACGGGAGGGGCAAACCGGCCAAGATTTTTCATAAAGATGCTGTAATTAGGGAAGAGGGGACTACGACTGAAATCAGAAATCACCCCTGCAATTCTGCTCAATTAATTAATAAACTACTTATTACTCTCTTCGAGTCGAGTCTAGTCTAATCTAGTCTGTACAAATCAGTGTCATAGTCTCTCAGTCAGAAACTCAAAGAGACGAAAGAGTATCAAAAGTTAAAAAACTATGCCAATCAGCATCCCTACATTGCTACAACCAAAAAAAAAGAAAAAGGCTAACCCCCATAAACCCTCCCTCTTTTTATGGGGGCGGGGGATCTTTGCAGAATTCCAAATCTTTTTACTGCAAACCGTGTATATAGATTTAGAATCTATATCCAAGTTTCTCACGAGTACAGTATCCCGGATCAAATGCTACCAACGTAGGACGCCCCGCCGCCCCGAATTTCTGAATGCAGCATCGGCCTGGGTCGTTTCACAATCTCAATGGTCCTAGTTGCTTTAAATAGTACTGTGAGACCCGAAATTCATGTAGTCGAACCATAATTTACAGAGAAGGAAATGTATATACAAACCTAACGATTTATGTTAGTGCTGATAATTTCGAGTTGCTTAAGATTGAAACAGCCTAGGAATCAAAAGGTCGAACCCAAATTTTCAAAAAAAAAATTATCCTTGTTGTGTACTTTGCATACTGATATTACATGTTCTTGTTTCAGCGTCCTGTAATACTAGTACCGGAATTCAACTTAACATATAATTATAGAAAGAGGGTAAGAATTACTTTCAAGTGAAAAAGTCAGAGAAATTTAAGATATAGAGAAAATAGGAAACATAAGCAAGGTGTCAACTACATACACTACCAGAAGCTTACAGACTTTTAAGATTATCCTTGAAACATCCAAAAGTTCGATATCAGATGAAACAAAAACCAACTGGGAAGTTACTTTTATGTTACTTACAAGAACAGCCAAACACGTGGAATTATCATATTAAATTAACCATCATTGATGACATCCTGCTCTCGCCGAAACTACCACCAAGCTTCAAATCAAGCTCAAGATTAACGCCTGCAGATACATTGTCAGCCACAGGATTTAAACTGAAAAGATGAGCAGCAGAAGTAACAACTGAGCATTTTCTTCTTTCATCCTGTGATTTCTTGCCTTTTCTCCCATTTTTCACCTCAGATGATGATGAATTCGATGAAGAAATAGGTAGTACTGGGGGAATTTCAAAGTTGGTACGAGCTTTGGATCCTCTCAGCCTTCTTGCCGCTGCATCATAAGCCCGAGCCGCCTCCTCCGCAGTGTCGAAGGTACCTAACCAATGGCGGCACCGCCCTACACGATCGCGTATCTCGGCTGACCACCGCCCCCACGGCCTCTTCCTTACACCCCTATAGCTTTTTTGCACTCCAATATCACCCACATTCCTCTTGTCCCCTTCTGTTTCCAACTTTTTCCCACGCAGAATTTCGGATTGTTCACTCTCTTTACCATTCTTCATTGTACTGTTCATATTACTGCCTCCAAAAAGAACGTGTTCTCCAACAATGGCGGCAATTCCTTCAAGAACATGAGGGTTTTGTTCTCTCTTGTTAACAATGTCATCAGATATGTGATTATCGATTTCTGGGACAGCTAGATTGGGATCTAAAATTGGAGAGAACGGCGCAAGCGGCCATTGATGTAGCAAAGAAAATGTTTCCTCCGGTTCATTCAGTTGCTGTTTAGGAAAGAAAGGGCAGCTGTTTAACATCTGGTAATTAGGGTTCATTGGAGAATTTCAAGAGGAAAGGATTAATTCAGAGAAAAACTCGAAAAGTGCCCACTATTTAAAGAGAGTGGAAAATGGATTCTATGGAAAATTAAATAGATAATGCTGTCAAATTGGACAGGACAACCATCTGTCATGAATGTTACATGCACGTCGTTGCTTGGCAGAGAGATATACTTCTCTTATACATGTCTTTGATGGATATTATTAAAAAAAAAAAATGTATTTTAAACAGAGATATGATTGAAAATATGTGGCTAAAAAGTAAGGAAAAATTATTGATGTGATAGAAAATATTATTTTATTGAAAAATGTGTGGTTAAAAATGAGTTTAAAATAATATATTTTGAAAGAATGTGTGTCAAACAGAGACTTAAAGCTTGTTTGGGAGGGATTAAAATCAGATTAAAATTGAAAATATAGCCGTTATTGTTGACTTTTATTAGACGGGTGGGACCCAATAACGGCCATATTTTCAATTTTAATTGGATTTTAAGCCCTCCCGAACGGGGCCTTAACTTTCTTTTATCTTTCCTGTATCAAAACTCCTTTTTTTTTTTTTTTTTCCTCAAACTCATTTTTAATTACGTTCTCAAACTTATTTTTAATTACGCAATCACATAATAAAAATATTTTGCAGGTAAAATTAATTTTTTTTCTACATTTTAATTATACATTTTTTAAAAACTTACATTTTAACCATACATTTTCTAAAAAATTACAATTTCAAAATTCATTTTCCCCGTAAACCTATTTTTAATGAAATACAAACATGGGCTTAAATACTTGCTTGCTTGCTTGCTTGCTTCTTCTTCTTCTTCTTCTTCTTCTTCTTCTTCTTTTTTAATTATGTTCAAAAGAATTTTATATTCATTTGGTTTTTTAAAAGTAATTTTATGAGAGATAATTCTCTCAAAAAATGTGTGATTAAAAAGTAAAAAAATTTATGAATTTACTTCTAAAATTATTTTATAGAAAGATTGGTTAGTTGAAAATAAGTTTGAAAAAAAATAGTTTTGAAAAAAATAATAATAATAAATCAAGGGTTATAGAACGTCCATTTTCTACCTTAAAAAGAACAAGTTGATTCTCAACCTTTTATTGTAATTACATATTTTGACTTCTATGATAAAAATCATCTATATTTTGCGAGTTTTGATATTGAGGACAAAGCGAGTAAACGTTGAAGGTCAGCATGTTTGCTCGACTGGTAGAATAAATTTTAGGGGATTGGTTAAATACGAATGTTATATAAACGTATAAAGTCTTTGAATTATTGTTCTTAATAAATTCGAACTTTTATGGTGAATTCTAGGTCTTATTATCAGCATTGAGCTCAAAGCTCAAACGAGTAATCAAATTTTCTGATCGACGTTTTCAAACAAATCACAATTTGCACGACATATTACTAGATAAATTTCATATCAATTAAATATGAAAATTATAATCAACAAATCAGATATTGTGATTCCTTTCAAAAAGATGAAAATTTTACTATAGAGAACTAACTTCATAAAGCATTAACTGGAGTCTCATATGGCTTTGTAGCCGAGATTAGATGACTTGTAAGGTTGAAAATGCGTCGTCATAGTGGCGTCAAGGAGAAAGGGCAGTTTGACTGAACGGCTATGATTGCTCCCATTAACCGGAGAGAGGTTCCAGTGCTTTACAGAACATCAATGTAACCGTGTGCTCACATTTAAGAACCCAGAATGCAAATTAGGGTTTTCTGATTTGCTTACATAATGGGATGATTAATGCAAGCATGGGAGAGATGAAGGGTTTTGATCACATCAATCAATGGGGTGGCAAAATCTGTGGTTAAGAGTGTTGATCTTGACTATGTAATCTTTTGGGGTGCAGTAAAAGGGACCTTTTGATTGTTACCTTTGCTTGTACTGTGTAAAGTGTCATTCCAATAGGCAGGCAAGTCACTCGACAGTCGACTAAGTAGAAAAGAAGTAAGAGGCCACGAAAGGTTCACACCCACCCCCCACCTCTTCGAAGTGGTTGGTTTATTGGACGAGGTGGTTAGGCAAAGTGGTCGTCAAACGACGGGGTTGTTCAAATGTGAAGGTAACATATACGTGGACAAAAGAATAGTAGTCATCCGTTAGCCACACCGCATCGGCGGAATGTAGGAAGACAAAAAGTGAATATGTATCCAATTATGTGCTTATAAGTCACTCAAATTAACTGTGAATTATCTTAACCAATACTACAGTCAGCTTGTGTCTGAACGCAATGTTTAAAAAATTACAGAGTCTGGTCTTGGCATGTTTTGGACAAGGTTGAAGGTGGTAAGAAAACTGGATTCTTCCTAACCTTTTATTTTAAGAAACATCTGCCAGGAATCAAAGAGAATGTCTGTCTATGAACACCTACCATGCTGATCCCACACTTAAAAGTTTAACAAATAGATAGTTTCCCAAGAAAGAATCATTCTTTGAACTGAGAGACCATTTCTTGTTTTGCTTGAAGCAATGGACTGTATGGCTTTGGGGTTTGAGAAAAGAAAATCCCAATAATAAATAAAGTCAAACAAAACTTTTTTAGAGTAACAATGAAAATTGCATTTAAGCTGGGTCATATTAATCTACATGGGAGATGATCAGTTGTTTATATGATATATAGTGTTATTAAAAGCTTGTTTGATTAAATTTTATCAACTTTTCAACGTATCAAATTTCAAATTATCATACATTTTACAAGACTTCACAATTTTTATCAATCTTTTATTTATACATTTTATCAACTTTTATCAAAATTTGTTGAACCAGATCGGATAGTTTGGCTTGACTGGGTTCGATTGATTCCATTACTTTTATTCACGTCTACCCGCTTTATTAATCATATCATTTAACATCTCATCCCCATATTTCCTTACATGCTAGAAAAACACGTAATTTAGATAAAAGAGCTCCAATATCAAATAAAATATTTCCTTACGTGCTAGAAAAACACGTAATTTAGATAAAAGAGCTCCAATATCAAATAAAAGACTAACAAATTGCAACTTTGTTACATGTACACCGATTTTATACACGTAGCATGACAGAATGCCACTTATTGGACATGTGCCAAAAGCTGCAATTTTGACGATCAGTACAATGTTGCCAACGCTGCATCTGTAACTCTGTACAAGTAGTTTAATTCAACAAGGATAATTCTATTTGTACCGAATGTGGGTTATCGAAAATGTGCCACCCTCTCACATGCGCGCGGGGCCGCGTGAATAAAAAACTCTCAAATGTGTGATCTCTTCACCCTATTGTGAGTGTAGGTAAAAGATTATGTAAAAAAGTGGGTATATATATATGTAGCATAACTCATTCAACAAATTGGGTGGATAACCGTCTGCATTTTAGTGTTGCATGTGTCAGTAGGACTTTGTCTTGATCGAGTTTCAAGAATACTTCATTGGAAATGTAAACTTTGTCCTACAAGATACACATATGTATGGAATCTTGCAAATTTGGCATTTCCTCTTTTTGATTTAATGATGTGGCCATGCACTTATTCGATACTTTTCAACTTCCTATTCTTCCCTAATAATACTATTTTATAACGATTTGGAATTGTTAAAGAAGCAAACATGGAACTTAGGATCACTACTAGAGATGTAAAAAGTGGTGAATACACGAGCTACTTTCTACTTTTTACTTTTTTTTAAACCTTCTACAGAAGAAGCAAAACATCAAATCGCGTTAAATTTTTCTAGACATGGTGTGTTGTCAAATTAATTCAACCTAATTCAATTGACACCACAAAATTGTAAGTTATGCCTACCAAAATGAGGTTTGTCGTTTGTATTATTTTGTATGCTTCAAGATGATTTAGTTGGAACTTAGAATTTTAAGAAACAATAAAATCATATATAGTCCAGTTTGGCTCCAATTTTTAAAATTCATTTTCAGCCATAATTTTTTGTGACCCGCAACTTTTGAACCACGTATTTCATCATTTTATCCAAACCTAACAGGGGCTAATAATGTTACACATTGTTATAAACATAAATAAATTTTACAACAACAATTAACGTACATAAGAAGAAGATTATTATAATCGATGTCTATTTTAGTAACACCAACATTAATGTTTGGGAGAAATTTTAATCAAATTAAAATTGAAAATATAGTCGTTATTAGATCACACTCGTTTAATAAAAATCAAAAATAACAGCTAGTTTTTCAATTTTAATCCGATTTTAATTCCTCCCAAACAAGCTCTAAAAAACTTCTTCATATCAAATGTCCAAACGCTAATTTTGAAACATATCACAATTCTAAAACAAAAGTTGACCAAACAAAGTTGAATCTTTAATATACTTTTAATTACAAAATAAAATAAATAAATGAACAGAGGGAAAAAAATAATCCAAAACACATGCAGGAGGAGATTAGTGGATTGTAAAAGCCAATAGCATGAAGCCAATAAATAACCAACCAGAACAAAAGAACAAAACAATATGAAAGCCATATACTCTGATAAACAGGGAAATAGTTCATTTATTTTATTGAAAGATAATCTACAATGATTTTATATTTATCACTTAGAAGCTAGTAGCCCCAATTTAGATAGGGAAAGGTTCAAGAATCCTGGAAGTTGACATCTAATTTGTGCTAGCCTGATCAAGAACAGGGATACGATCAATCAAGATCTCAACGGCCTGATCTATTTCCTGAGTCGATATGATCAGTGGTGGCACAATTCTAACAACATTTCCTTTTCCTGCAGTCAAGATAAGAAGACCCGACTGTTGGCATGCATCGACCAAGGGGGAGGCAGATACGTCGAGCTCTATGCCGATAATCAGTCCTGAACCTCGTACTTCTTTCACATGCGAATTTCCTCCCAAATTTTTAACTAACAGTTCCTTGAAATATTGACCTTTCTCTGAGACGCTGGCTAAAAAGCCTGGACTCGAAATTTTATCCAACACGGCAATTGCAGCACTACAAACAAGAGGACCACCTGCGAAAGTGCTACCATGATCTCCAAAATTTATTGCACGAGCCACCTTTTCGGTTACCAGCACAGCACCAATAGGTAGACCTCCGGCTAGAGGCTTTGCGAGGGTCATTATATCTGGGTATACACCGTAAGCTTCATGGGCCCAAAGATAACCGCTTCGGCCTAAGCCACATTGTACCTGTGGATAGAGGCATAAACAAATCCGTTCAGTAAAATATGATCAAACATATGCCAGAATTTGAACAAATCACAAGCAGAACTTATAGTTGTTTTAATCAATGTTGATGACACATTATGATCACTACTTTGACCGTGTGGAGAATCTTCAGCCAAAAGACAGCCTAGCAACATGATACTTGTAACAGAAATAGTTAAGCAATAAAATTGACTCAAAATGCACATTATCAATTCTCTCACTGAGAATTTATTCTGCAGTATACAAAACATGCTGTGTCAATTTGAAAAGAAAAACAAAATGTACAAATCTGGGAGTTCAGATTGTTTGATATGCATATATACAACCATAATACTTCTAAAATTTAGTGAAGGAAAAAGAAACGAAGAGAAAATTTTTGAATCTACTCGTATTTGTTTGACCACTACATAATCTCATGGGGAAATCCAAACTGAGAAACGTGCAATCACATTCTAATGATCTCCACAGCCTTTCAAGGATGACTATTCCATTCTATAAAAAAAACATACATGATAGCCAGAGATGCTAATATGAGAAGAAGGCAGCAAAAAGGCAACTTTTGAATAAAAAGCTTCACTTTTCGTTCCAGAAAGAAGTGAATAAATAAGGGTGTGTTTGAACCACATTATTTTGGAAGAATGTATTCTGGAATAGTAGATTGATGGAGAATGTGTGGTTGAAAAAGAAGGAAAAATTATTAATGTGATCGAAAATATTATTTTATTAAAAATAATCTCCACAGCCTTTTAAGGACGACTATTCCATTCTATAAAAAAAACATACATGATAGCCAGAGATGCTAATATGAGAAGAAGGCAGCAAAAAGGCCACTATTGAATAAAAAGCTTCACTTTTCGTTCCAGAAAGAAGTGAATAAATAAGGGTGTGTTTGAACCACATTATTTTGGAAGAATGTATTCTGGAATAGTAGATTGATGGAGAATGTGTGGTTGAAAAAGAAGGAAAAATTATTGATGTGATAGAAAATATTATTTTATTGAAAAATGTGTGGTTGAAAATGAGTAGAAGAATGAAAATGAAAATTTTAATGTATACCAAACAGGGACTAAGTAAATTACTTCTCATTACAAAAACCAAACGCATTCTCATCATCAGATACAGAAGTCTCTAATCACATGGTTGATCATATATTTCTCCATGCAAACATATAGATTTCCTCAAAGTTAAAGCAGAATGTAGACGTTTAATTGTTGTAGTCATTAAACAATCTACACTAAACAGTTTCTTACCCATAATTAAAGAATAATGTCAAGAAAACTTGTCTCTCCTCTTGATGTGCATTTTATCATTTGTTTTCTTTTGCGAGAAAGACTTGGATTTGTAGATAACACATCTAGGTATCATGGGTCCTCTTGATGTGCATTTTATCATTTGTTTTCTTTTGCGAGAAAGACTTGGATTTGTAGTTAACACATCTAGGTATCATGTTTTAATCTACCATATATGACATATGAAATTTCTCTTGATTCTATCCCATTTTGAAGGTTAACCAAGGTGCTTCATTACATGAGTTCTGAACTAAAATTTGGATCTTGGGGCTTGCCTTGCCTCAAGATCTAAACAAATAAAGGTGGGGAAGCCGAAAAAGAAGCAGCCCAGCATCTTTGTTCTTCAGAAACCTTTGCTTGGCAGGTAGGTATTACCTACTCATTCAGACAATTGTTGTCAATAATTTTAATTTCTTCCTACAGAGACACCTATTTCGTTCTATATGCATATTACAGGCCTTCCTTTTCACATAAAATGTTATTTACTTTTAATATCAACAAAAAGTAATAATATTTTCCGAATAAGTAGATTACCTCGTCAAAAATAAGAAGAGAACCGGCATTATCACAGGCAGTGCGCAGGGATAGTAAGAACTCCTTTGTTGCACTATGTATACCACCTTCTCCTTGAATGGGTTCAACAAATACTGCAGCAATTTCCCCACTCTGAATAATTTCAGTAGCAGCTTGGATATTACCATATTCTAAGAATGTCACTCCAGGCATAACGGGCTCAAAAGGTGATCTGTAATTCTCTTTGCTTGTCAGTGCAAGAGCACCCATGGTTCTACCATGGAAGCAATTTGTGAAGGCAATGAACTTCATAGGTGGCTGCTTCTCATCTGGATGCGAATATCTTTGGAACTTCCGGGAAAACTTAATAGCGGCTTCATTTGCTTCGGTTCCAGAGTTGGAAAAAAACACACGATCAGCAAAAGAGCAAGCAACCAGACGTTTTGCAAGCTCCACCTGCAAAAATAGACATTAATAATTTTATATCTGCTAATATGACAACACAAACTATTTCATTTCAGTTTTCAAGGCAAATTATCAGCACATACATAGAAAAATGGAGGACAAATGTTAATTTAATACGAATTTTATCTTCTATTAATCTTGGATACAATTATTCCACAAAATTATCTCTTTCACTCTTAAGGTCACATTTGGTGCGCCAGATTGGATGACATAAAGATTTAGAATAAATTATAATAAATATTACGAGGTAGATTGTATTATGGTAGATAAATGTGGATAATAATCTCCGAATTTTCATTTAAAAGAATGTCACCATCTCTTGTTTTATCCAGCCTAAACCCACCTTCAACCTTCATATTACGTTATGCGATTGGTAATGCAAATGACTATCTTTTGAATGAAAAATTAAAGAATACTATCTACCTTAAACCATCAACCCGGTACTATATATTATAGTTTTGTACTAAATTCTTTATACGGCATAATCCATTGAACCAAACGTAGCCTTAATGTCTAGTGCTTGAATTGATCTCAATAACCAACACTACATGCTTAGAAGAATACATGTTTTTCAGAAATACGCACTTTTTTTCCAGACTACATGGCACATATTATATCCCAATTATTTTATTAAGTTTCAATCCACTAAATAACTCCGACGTGAGAAAACATTGCCTCTGCTTTATACAAATTTGAACTAATGTGTGCAAAAATCATTTTTTAACTCCCTTCCAAAGAAAAGTACTACCATTTTCTGCATGAAACTCAATCCATTGATTTAACATTCTAAATGAATGGTCTACATTCATTAATTCACATTATTAATCTTTCTCGTCATATAAGAAACTCATGAAAATCAATTTATTTTATCTTAATGTGCATTCAGGTCCATTTCACTTGAAAATTTTCAATTATTTATCATTACAATCACAAAAGAAGTACAAATCTCCAAAAACCCACCCGTCAATTCTCAAGCAAACCACCAAATTTTCCAGAAAATAGACTATAAATCTTACGATTAGAAGAATTCCACTAAAATCTAAACTCTATACACTTTCACGAACCCCTACTATATCACACTAAAGTATCAAAAGAGCAAGAAGAATAAACCCTCAAAACAATTCATCTAGACCTCATTCACAATAATTTCTTGGAAATTAGCATTACATTCAAGAAATAAAAAACAAAATCCATCAAAATTTAATCCATTCGATTCTAAAAAGCAAAAAACACACACACAAAAAATAAATAAATGGAAAAAGAACTTTTTACCTGTGGAATGGAATAATATATATTGCTGACATGCGTGAGTACATTAGCTTGCTCCGTAACTGCCCGCACCCAATCGGGGTCCCCATGTCCGAGAGCATTGACAGCAATACCAGAAGTCAAGTCCAGATATTCTTGCCCATCAACATCGTACACTTTACAGCCCTTCCCACTGGCCAACACCACTGATGTCCTTGCATAGGTGCCCACCACAAATTTCTTCTCATCGGCAATTACTTCTGAACTCTTCCTTGGGATTTCATTAAGTAATGATTTCAGATTGGAATGCACGTCGACTTCGAGGGATGCCATCGTCACAGAATAATTGGTGGGCCGGAAATTATTAGAGTACTTGACGGTGGTGGAGGGAAAGAGTGGAGTTTTGAGAAAAAGAGTTGAGCAACTCATTGTTTGGAGAAAAAAGATGCTGAGATTTCTTAGGATAATTTGGTCAGGGAGGGTGGAAGAATTGGCGGCCACGTTATGATCGGGGGGACCTAGAACAATAAGTTAAGGGGGATGGAATTTTAAAAAATTGTATGTACAAAAAATTTCATATTATGACAGAAAAAGTCAATAGATTATATTCAGCAATTCAACACACTAGGCCCAGTTTGGGTTACATTTTCCAAAAATGCATTTTTTTTCAAAATTAATTATTCAACCACACATTCTTCCATAAAATATATTACACATAAACCCAAAACTCTTTCTTATTTTTTAACCATGCATTCTCCAAAAAATCACTATTTCAAATCACATTTTACCCCAAATTCTCATTTTAATGGAGCCAGACGGGGGCTAAATATTAAAGTTACATCAAATCATCTCTGTGAAAATTTAAAAAAAAAATCACTTCAGCTGATATAAATGTTCTTTCAATTCCACTAACGAAGTAGGATAATTGATGGGAGTCCTAGTAGAGACATTATTTAATTTACTTTCCAAATTAGATACTTATTTTTAGTGTTCTACGTCAATAATGTATTAGCCCATTCCTATAGTTACAGTTGCCTGATGATCAAATATTTGAGTTTGGCTCTATAAACAAACCTATAAATTCAATTATTTCTGCAAATGGCTATTTCTGCCTGATAAATGTTCCACCCCTCCAGACAGATTCATTGAAAATAATTCCAAAATATTATATAATATCCAGCAGTTCAACCCCAGACACCTGAGTATCCTATGTATTAACATATTCTCACATTATCAACCTCAACCTGCAAATCAAACGTCAAGTCTAGATATTTTATTAAATCCTTGGACCACAGGAAGAATTTTTCATTTTTCTGATCAATGAATTTTATTCTAGGTAATGATTCTTCCAAAATATGGGCAAGAATTTATGAATTCCATCAACTCCAACAACCTTATCCATCTCTCAGTTCAAAATCATAATTTAAATTTATGTTAAAGAAAATTCAATAGAATTGTACAGTCCACTCAAAGGGAAGAAAAAATATCTTAAAAATTACATCGATATTCTAACAATAACTATACTAATTCAAACCCTACAAAAAATAAATTTTTTTAGTATAAAATACGTGACACTGTAAGCATACAAATTTCAAAGTTCAAACTTGAACTGATTTTCAAGTCTGGAACAAAGGTCATTAACCATAATTAATCAAATTTTAAATTTCAGCAACATTGTGAAATCAGCAAAGAAAAAAAACCTAAAGAATAAAATTTTGTAAGAGAACATTCCCAGCAAAAGATTTAACTGCAGAAAATAAATAAACCCAAAAGACCTAAAGAATAAAATACACATTGCAATTACTTATGAAAATTGCAGAAAAAAAAACAAAAAAAAACAATAACCTCAGTACTTAAATGCTGCGGCAGTGTGGATAGAGCAGGAAGACGTCTAGAAAGAAACCGCGAGTCGGCGCTGGCGGTCTTTGGTCCAAAAGAATCGGCGACGGGTTTGGGTTTGGTTCGATAGAAATCGTCTATGGCATCAATTTTTATATTTTATTTTTCCAATTGTCAAATAAAATGCTATGCGCTCTGGCTGGTCTCGTGCTCTGTCTGCAGAAAGGAGGAGAAAATGACGGCGGCGCACCTCAAATGTTGAACTTTGTAATAAAATTGAGGAATGCTGGTAATTTCACTTGGCTCTCTCAAATTTTACTCATTTCATACTTCAGACCCATATAAATGTAAGTATAGCATTTTAACCCCTAAATAATCGGTATGTGAAAAAACACACCCTCAGTTAGAAAAACATACGGGTGTCAAAATGGCTTGGTCGGTCGAACACCTTGTGGCCCCGGATGTGCAGGGCCTTGCTTACGAGGCATTATGACCTAAAAATGGTTCGATCTTGCTGAACGAATACGTTGAAGTGAAAATTACACTACGGCTTCGTCTGGGAGGGATTCACCTTTTCCCATAAAATTGATTATTATACCCTTTTTGTTGACTTTCTCTCACAAACCATACCAACCGCAATTGTGGAAAATGGACCGTTGATGGCTTCAACGGTCAGAAAATGCATTTTAATCCAACTTTAATTGTGCCCAGACAGGGCCTACATACCTCATTTTATAAAGGAATTCAGATATTACAATATATCATTTTTATTTCAAAAAATACTGTAATATTATAGCAAATATGAAATCTCTAAAAGTACTTCACTTGTACGGTGATTGGTGTTCGTTGATAGTTTGATAATTGGATTGCATAGCCCAAGATAGTTGAGGAAGAAAAAGAAAAAGTTTAAACGTCGTCTATTCAACTCTCGTCATCTAGTAAATATTCAATATTTTCCAAAAAATTTGGCATCATTATATTGGAAATAGAAAAGATAGAATTGATCTCCAATTTCTAAATACACAAGGGAGACCAGTCTCCATTAAGTTGTCCTCGTGCCTATTTGCTAAGTTATTGTTTAGTCAAAGTTGGTGTAATTGAGAATTCAAATAGTATAATCTGCAATAGTCCTAGATTTTTCCTTGATGACCAGCAACCAAAAGTTCTAATACACTCAAATGTAATATAATATTTCTTTCATTTTGATAAGCCCAAATGTAACATAATCTTTCTTTATTGGAGATACGAGTGTGGTTTGTACGTGACCAAGTACGCATAATTCATCATTGGTGATATGACACACCAAATGCTACAACTTTTGTTGCCACACGTAATGCCAGAAGAGACATCGCTTGTCAACTATACAAGTATGAAAATGAGAAGACCCGCAGGAATATGAAATGGATGCTGATCTCGTCCCAAGGAATGTAAGGAAAGGCAAGAATGAAGACGACAAGTAAAAAGAAAAAAAATGAAAAATAGAAGCCCACCATTGGCTAATGCATATTTCATGATTTTGTGATGTCTATTTACTTTTGATGTAACAATGGGTAAACTCGTGCTTTTATGTCATCCTGTTTAGTTTGAAAATGTTCGGAAATTTTTGAATGTATTTAGTTTTGTTTATTTTGTGGTTAATTTGTGTTCAATATTTGTGTTTTGTTTTGAAATCGTAGTATTATGAACATATGTCTTGGAATATTAACTACCTATTTCCTTAACATGTACATCTACTTCATTTCGATCACAACTCAAAAAAAAAAAAAATCATTACAGTTTTTGCAGTATTTCGACAATAGATTATCAATCCTCTTCATACAAGTGGCATTGAAAAATTTACTATATTTTGTACATTGTAAATTCCATAAAATATGTTACATGTATAACACGAGAAAGAATTATTGACGTCTGAATGATGCCTCATGATGTACGATACATTACAAAGCAGAAATGTAAAGTTGGGTCACCCTTTAGGAACTACACGTGTGCAACATCATTTTTATCACATCACAGTATGTGAAATTACCTTTTATAATCCTCAATTTCTGAAAATTCAATCGATAGCCTAATCAGTAGCAGTCGTGGATGCAAAATTCAACTTTCTGCCACCAGTGAATCTTTGAATTCGTTTTAATATGGAGGAGACATTCAATGCAAGCTTAATCTTTGCGATCAATTTAATTTTTTCAGATACATAAGGGTTTAGGAAGTAATTTTAAATATAATTTGTATATTATATAGTATATAAGGTGTACATATCAAATAGCAGTATTTACAGATATTTTGTTTTTAAATTAGTAGGTTATACATGATTTTTCCCATTTCCCAAGTCTTATTTTTTGAATTATGTATGTATCGATTCGGAAAGGATATTGAATGATCGACTTAATCCTCGGATCATTTCAAAAAATCCAGTTACAAACGTTGTTTGGATTTATATTTGGTATATAGTATTTCTTAAAATATTTACCATATTACAAAGTATTATAACTTTCGCATAGAAAATCTTGAAATTTTATTTTGTAATGACGTATATACGAAATATTCCACATTCCGTACTTTGAAAGGATTAAATTGAACCCTTCAACAAGGGGACCATACACGATTCATCGACACTCGAAATGAAATTACACTGAATTGAAACTTGAGAGTTAAAAATAAAGTAGCGAAATTTACTATTTATCTTATTTGATCTCGTGTAATTCAAAACACGATTATTGCCCTTTTTTATTTCAAATTCAAGTTTGAGAAAAAATGCTAGTTTTCGTGACAAGGCAGAGAAAAAAAAAAAATCACAACTGCATCGAAGAGATTATCTTATTATCACAAGATCTAGAAATTTTCTTTTTGCAGTTGTGGAATGTGGGGGACACCTTTGACATCTAGAGGTCAAAACCCGGTTCAATAAGTGAAACCTGTTCGTGATAGTTTTAGCATAAAAAGATTATCAAAACCCAGGTCAGAATAAGAATAGAACTGCTCCCAAATCATCATATCCAAAAGCACACCGTCACCATGTATTTACAAAGGTTTTGGAGTCAATTTATTCTAAAACTCAAAAGGAAAGAAATTTAAGCCATGCCAAGGACGCTCTTATCTACATTTCTTTCAGGTACAATCGAATAATACGAAAGAAAGCTTCACACACAGCATGGGCAGAATTCACGTCATCACGCATTCAAAGCAAACTTCCAAGTCTTGGATATGTACAATTTGACCATATGTACAGAAGATATCCGATATTGATGAGATTTCTATAAGCATTTTCCTCCAGTTCTATTCCGGCCTAAAACTCACCAGATTCGGGAGGTCAGTGGATTGAAGCTTCTTCATGTCATCGGCGGTCACCTTGCAGGACTCCAGAGTCAGTGATTTCAAATTTTTGAGGGGCTTCAGATGCTGCAAACCCGCACTTGTTATTCGAGAATTTGAGATGTTCAAAGAAACCAGTTGAGTGAGTCCTGCATTTGTAAAAGCAAACACGGATAATTCGAACTTGGATAACAAGAAATCCAGGTGATGGTAGGTTAAGCACAAACGGTCAGAATAAAGTACCAAATAACAATTTTTTTAAAATCATCATCCAAATTCGTTTGGAGTTTCATCGTGTTGACAAAACAAAAAGCATTTCTTAGAGCTTGTTTGGGAGAGATTTTTGGGGGAAGAATTGATTTTGAATAGTGATATGATGGGAAATGTGTGGTTGAAAAAGAAGAAAAAATTATTGATGTGATGGAAAATATTATTTTATTGAAAAATGTGTGGTTGAAAATGAGAATTGATTTACTGTAGAAAAATTTAATCTCTCCCAAACAGGGCCTTAGTATTTTAAGAAAAACTGCACGATTCCTATAGTTCATAATCTAAGAGAGATGTGATAGCTTAATGGCTCTTTTATTCTTTGTATACACACATATCCATGAATTTCACATGGCAAAAACTGAGACAAAAGCTGCGAAAAGTATTGTCAACACACAGATAAATTGCAGTTGAACTCTAGCGACATGTTTGGTACACAGAACTTGACAATATTGCATAGGATTTTAACTTGTTTCTCTATTTTAATCTCATTGAGTCCTGTTGAGTCTAATATAAGAAGCACGGGGCATGGGAGTGCACAGAAAAATAAGCTTTTGCATGTAATAAGAGAGCGCAGAAAAATGTGATTTATAGTCTCTAAGGAAGTACCAGAAATTGATTTCAAACACTTATCCGTCAGGTGATGGTTTTGGGATAGATTCAGAAGCTTCAAGGATGTAAGATCTTTGATATTCTTCACGCCAGCATCAGTTAACCCACCACCGCAAATTTCCAGGGAGCACAGGTTCTTAAAAGCTAAAGAAAGCACAAAACAAAACAAACAATGAAATGTAAATGTAAATGTAAATGTCACTAAAAATGATGGGCACTAACTTGTACACAACATACTACAGCTAGTTATGCAAAACTAATTTGAAAGTGCACAGGCAAGCTTCTCCAACCTCTTGTATAGTTATGGTTTTATAAGTACAGAAATACTTTTTTTCAGTTGGAGAGTGTTAATTCGAGAAATGCATTCCCAACTAGTGAAAATATGCTGCTTTCTCAGTTTTGTTTACTTGATTTTCGTATTTTGGCATCTGAAGGGGAGCAGGGTTTCAAGAGGAGAGGGAGAGATGAGACTGCAAAAGTTCTTGTAACAGGATTAGTCATCTCCAACAAATTACAAATCCATTTCCTACAGGCACTTCACATCAAGGAGGTACCACATATAAAGTATATTGAGGTGAGTTATTAGCATACATCGCAAATAATTAGTTCCAGAATCAGTAATCCGTGCTCCAAATAGATCCAAATGAGTTAACCCAGTCAAATCTGCAAAAGAAGAAAATTTGCAAATTAAGAAAAAATAAATAGAATGATTGTAGCCAAATACTGGTAAATATTTAGATTATTGAACAACAGTGGCACCATGGAAGAGTTTATAATATAAGAAAGTTAGCTAAGCAAAATTTCTTGTTTTCAGTTCAGTTCAGGTGTGAAACAAACCAGGCTAGTTAGTTCAAGAATGAGTTGGTTTTGATGTAAACTGTGTCATTTCATATGTTTCTGGTGTGAGTAATATTTAGTGTCTCACAACATAATGCAAAAGATGAAATGCAAATAATTTTTTATTTTATTATATTGAGGAAAAGGACAAGAAATTGTTGTGGATCCATACTCTTGACTTCACAAAAATTGTCATTTTTTTCTACCGTTGACTTGTTTTCAAACAAAACTTATTTTCGCTAACTGAAAACCTATTATAGTTAAGACAAAATTACCAAACTAGTTTCCACTTATCCAAGCGAGTTTTAGTGCCCACTAAATAGGTTTTAGCATCTGCAAAACAGTACCTAAAACTAGGGAAAAGCTAGCTTTTTCGCAGAAAGAAGGAAAAATAATACAAGCATTTTTTTTCCTGGTATTCCACTAGCTACAGCATATGATTGCTCCTTTGTATCACTGAATAAAAAATAATAATTATATTTATTTATTCAACACCTTTTTGTTCTATTATTAACTGAATCGTGGATCTGAAACTAACATAAACGCTTACAGATACATCATGATAATAACCATCTGAAAGATGCTTACTTGTAAGAGCTGCAAGGCCAATATCCGTAATTTGACGAGCGTCTAAGTTGAGAGATTTGAGAGATGATAAACCAGACAACTTTCTTAAACCACCATCAGTGATGACAGTGAAGGAAAGATTCAAACTCTCCAGATTAACTAAACCTACAAGATAAAAACAAATAGATGATCAAATTGAATTTTGATTCAAACTTATGATGTAACAATCGTGTATATGTTACCCAATCATACACAATTTTGGTGCTTGATGTGAAAGAAACTAGTGTTTCAATATTGCAACAGAATTTTAAAAATTACTGATTGATTACTTGCTTATCATTCTATTGAACTATTTCACAAAGCTAAATGGAACCATTCAAGCTAAACTGAACAATGATACTTCTCTATGAAAATTCACCAATCTTCAGGAAGGACGAACCTCGTAACTAAAACTTATTTAGCCCTGTTTGGGCTCCATTTTATTTAAAATGCATTTTTTTCTATCTTCTTTTTAACCACACATTTTTCAATAAAATAACATTACACGTAAATCCAAAAAAATTCCATCTTTTTTTACGACACATTCTTCAAAAAAAATAAAAAAAATTCACTATTCCAAAGTACATATTTCCCCAAAATCTGATTTTAATGGAGCCCAAACAAGGGCTAATATTTGCAACAGCTATGCCTCTCATACACAGTTCTTATGATAAGTGAAAGACTTATGTCTAACCAGAGAGATGATGCAATCCACCACTTCCAACTTCAGTATCAGACAACTCCAAGAATTTCAGACGATGTAGACCTGAATCTCATATGCCAAAAGAAAAGAAAAAGCCGAAGACAAATGTTTAAGAGGGAGGACAGCAGTTTGACTAGTTGTAGAGGAGAGAAATTATTAATAAGAAACTAAACGAAATCATCATAACAATTTAAAGACAAAAGTACCCCACTGGGATTCAATATTCCAGTAAGAACAGTTAATTTGCTTTTAAACCTCAAGAAAAGTGCAAAATAAATAGAGAGAAATAAAACTAAGAGATTCAATTTATACATTTAGCCCTTGTTTGATTCCCATCGTTTCCAAAATACATTTCCCTCTCTTCTTTTCAATCACACATTTTTCAATAAAATAATATTATACGCAAATCCAAAACTTTTCCTTACTTTTTATCCACACATTCTCCATCAACCTAATATTCCAAAATGCATTCTAAAAAAAATTAAAATTAGGCCTTAAACAAGCTCTTAATTTTTTTACTTATGTGAAGCTTAAATATCTCCATTATTATTTTTTATTTTCGATTTTTATCTAGAGGGAGATGAAAATCTTGGAAAATCAATTTTGAATTGTTTCAAAATTCCTTCCCAATTTTATCTCTGAAATACAAGACCGAACTGGGGCCTTAGCCTTCAGGTGAATTTATTCACCCAAAACTATAATAATTGGGTTCATATCAACAAAAATGCAAGTGATCATATATCAAAGAGCAGCCGCATCACATTCTATCTTCTATTTCCACGAATCCAGAGAATAGGGAGTCTATCACAATATACTCAGTAACATATAGAATAAGAATAACCTGCAAGATTAATCATCCCTTCATCACTAATACTGCAAGAATCTAGGTTTAAGCTCTCCAAATTTGTTAAACCTGAATAAAAGAAATGCATGCTTAACGTTAGAATTACCTAACTCAAATATAAATTTCCTTACCACCCAACTTTAGATATCATACTAAACTATGTGCTAAAGTGAAGATATCCAACGAATACACACTTCAGATGGAAATCAACAGCAGAAACCATATTGTTACAAAATAAAGTAGCTTGTTGTTCCCCACACCTAAACGCAACCCTTCCTCCTCCCACAATTTAAACACGGGCCATAAATTGTGAGAGAAGGGGAGAGAGCATTACAAGAAAAGAAAGGAACCAAAGGTGTAAGCACCAAAGTCTTCAACCTCTGCACTTCCCCCTACACCTGCCCTGTCCCCAACCTGCCTGGGGTCACTGTGGCAAAGGGTGGTTACTTCTCAGTTATTTTCAACTCCACACAATTTTTCATCCTCTCCCCTTTCCCATTTTCATAAAAGTTGAGACAATAATTTTTGATGATATCGTTAGTGCACTTAACTAATCAAAACAATGCTTCTACTCATCGGGACAATGACAAACATCACAGAAGCAAAGTGAATTTTCCTACAGCTACAACTTTTCCATTTTGGAAAAAAAAACAAAAAAACAGTGAACTTTGAAAAAAATTCTGAGAGATCTATCTAAGTAATAAAAACTCTAACCTACCCCCAATCATTTGTTAAAATTTACTAAGAATAAAGATGGGGAAGGGCCCCCCAAGCTTCTACAGATACAAAGAGAAAGTTCCATTTCTACTTTATTTTTCTCCCTTTTTCCCTTGGTTTTTTCTTGTTGGTGTGGAAGGGCCATTAGAATTCTCTCACCATTTTGATACATATTAGGAGAGAATTTCACCTTTCAGGTGAACCAAAATAGCATCTGAGATGTTGTTGAACCCCAAGTTCAATACTTTAAGAGTTTTCAGCTCTGTGTGAAACACAACATGCAAAAATGTTAGTTTCAATATCATATTAGCCCTTAATTATAAAAATTACAAATAAATGGTAATACAGAAATGGTTGACTTTGAACTTGAGATAATTAGAGTGGATGTTTGAATAGGACTCACTTGAAAATTTGTCAGAGCCATCATTAGTCAAATTACATCTGCTTAGATTCAAATATAGCAAGGCACCAAGAACTGTATAAAGAGAGAAAGAAAAAAAATAAAAATAAAGAAAGAAAAATAGTGAAGATGCACATGACATTGTGCAAAGGAACCCTTGATGCTACTCATCGCCCGTCTAATAGGCTCCAAACTTCTTCGACGGTTTCTATACAAATTAAGAAGTCAAAATGTTGGTTTTTGCATGCAATCTTGTATATATTTGTCGCAGTTTGTTTCTTCAGATTTCTAAAGTCCATAATGTATACTTAGTTTTTGTAAGTTGTTTGTGAGTTGCAATCACACTAGCAAGCTAGTTAGTGTACGGCACCCCATTGCCACTTCTCCTACCCCCAACACTGTAATAGCAATGTGTCAATTAAATCACGACTAGAATGCAGCGGCTTTCATCCAACCAGATTGACAAGCATTTCTTCACTTGTGTCCTTTACACAATTCCTATTGAACATAATAGTGACACAACAGTGTGTAAAAAGCTCCCATTCCACACATGGTCCACCTTTTTACAGGAATCACAAAAGTGCCCGATAACACGATGGCATAAAACTTCCCGAAATAGCAGAAAATTTTGTAAGTTCATTAAACTGAAAATGTAAAAATTCTGATTGATTTTATCAAAGACTTTACGATATTAAAATGACAATAGCAACAAACAAAACCTCATTCCAAATACATTGTAGCCATGCAAAAAATGAAAATGAAATCCTCCACTATCAGTTTGCTAGGATTTTATAGTATAGCCATAACTATAAAAATCAAGCATAAGATGAACCTGAAAGTGACTCCAAGCATGCAGCAGTGACATGGCAACCCTCCATGTTCAAAAGTACGAGCTTGTGCAAAGCTAAAATGAAAATGACAAATAATCAGAAAATTTATTCCTCTGGATACCTTGAACCTACAAGTATATGTTACTAATTTAATATTGTCATGTCAATGTTTCTGTTATTTCTTCTAAAAGTATGAATTGGAAAAATGGAAAAAGTTTATGGCTTGATGTTGTCAAGAACAGTACAAATTATGGGGAAATGGAAAACTCATCTACATGACTACATCCATCGTGGTGAAATAGTCAAATCTTTCTGACCAATAGTTCACTTTAAATAGTCTGCAAAAATTTTATTACAAGAACACAGCAAAAGTTTCAAACATTTAAAGTCACCCAACAATTGCCTCTAAATACTATATGATCTGACATGGCCGAAATGGTTTCGATTCTACATGCTTTGAAGATACCAAATCATTGATATGAATCTCAAGAGAATTACCTTTCAGAAAGGTCACACCGTTGTCTGTAACTTTACTGGATGCAATTTGTAATGATTTCAAGCTTCTAAGCCCTGAAATAGAGACCAAAATGGATCTTTAACCCGATAAAAGTACATAAATTATGTCGGAGGGTCACTGGTCCAACAGGGAGGTTGATGTTTAAAAACTATAATTTTTCAAAATAATTATTTAAATTCCTTAAATCATTTACATTATTTTTTATTATGAAAATAAAATAAAATAAAATAAAATAAAACTTTTGGATGTTTATTGTTGATCCCAAAAATTGAATTTGTTTCTTTAGTTTTTCATGTACAATACATTGAGATTATAAAAATATTTTCTAAGAAGTTAACAATTAGATATGACGATTTCTTATTAATAAATATTTATATATGTTGATTTTTTATTAATAAATTATTATATCATTTTAGATAAATGAAAATATTAAATATTTATATTAATCAAAATTTTTGATTAATAAAAATTTTAAATTTTTAGATACATGAAAATAGTCAATATATAATATAGGTTCAATATATTCTCCATATTAATAAAATTTTGAACATTTAAAGACCAGTTGGATTTCACCGGACCAGACCAGGGTTCAATTCACCGGTTTCCGGTTTTAATAACTATGCCTCCCCTGTCCCTCCAAAGAATCACCTTTTGTCATGCATTTATCACAGTAATTCATATCAATAAAATCAGACCTAATGCAAAAAAAAAAAAAAATCTTGGCTTGGGAGAAATTCAGCCTTGGGCCCTTTATACATCTTTATACTCCCATTTAGAGGATAATAAAACGTCTAACGGTATATATGAAGCATTTGAATGCTGATAAGTCACACATACAGCATAATCACACACACAAGTACATTCCTATATAAATGGAAAACAGAAGGTAAACAGTGTCTTGCGCTTTTGGAATGTCTTTCTATATTCTTCTAGAAGAGTAGGGACTAAGAAATAGGAGAACGTGAACTACCTGAGACAGCCTTCATATCAGCATCAGTTATGCAATTGCAGCAATTGACATTCAGAGACTCGATCTTTGAAAGACCTGTCGTAAATAAAGCACTAGATATACATAATGTACATCGATAGAAGCATGCAATTATTTCCACTAACTGATATAATGTAATATCCCCAGCTAATCCGCTAAGAGAATGATAGGTTTTATGTTCAATGTGGAACTAACAAGATTAATAGGGTGTTTGGTAGAGATTAAAATCGGATTAAAATTGAAAAACTAACCGTTATTGTTGACTTTTATTAGATGAGTGGGATCCAATAACAGCTATATTTTCAATTTTAATTGGATTTTGAGCCGTACCAAATAGGCCCTAAGTCAGATAACTTTACCAGTCAGAAGGAGTTAAAATTAACATACCTTGGAGGTGAACAAGGCCTCCCTGGATCTTTGGACATCTCTCCAGGTCCAACTTTACCAAGTTGGTTAGGCCAGATAAGTAACGCATTCCTTGATCAGTAATCAAGTTATTCTTTCTAAAACTTATAGTTGTCAGGTTTGAAAGACCTGAAAGGTTCAACAACAATCACATGTATCAGCTACTGGTTTCAGGTTTCAATGACCTGAAAGTTGCTCTTTCTCTCATAGAAATACAAGCCATCCTAGAAAATTGTATATGCAATTATTTTTATTTATCATTTGAAAAGAAAATCTTCTAAATACAAATCTGCCTTAAATATTTATCCAGACACTACCACTAGCTCAGTAATTCATCTTTATCATTTGGGGATTTGATTTAAGAATGCGCATTTAAAAGCTTCTTTAGTGATACATAGTTGGGGAAGAAAATTCTACCGCTGATCTGTTCCAGACCCCGGTCCGAAATTTGATCACAATAATTAAAATTCAAGGCTTGAAGATTTCTGCAATCTTTAAGATTAATCAATCCAGAATCAGTAACATCAGAACCCGAAAGATCCACGGATAGTAAAGATGAACCCTGTGAAGAGATGACGTCCATCCAACTGTCATTAAATCCTGGGTATTCTCCCAGATTAATATCCTGCAAAGAACAATAACAGATTCGTCGTGAACTTATATGGCCTTCAAATATCCAAACCAATCCAAGAACCTACTCCACGTAGGCTTTTGAACAGTGTAAGAGATACCTGAAGAGCACAATCCCGAAAAGCTTCAAGTATATGATCAGATAGGCACTGGGAACAGACCAGATCATCAAAAATCTGTTGACTTATATCCCTTGGTAACATAGAGAAGGTTCTATATTTGTTTATGTCCTTCAATGATAAAAAAAAAAATGCCCATCAACACAACAAGTAATTCTTAATTTTCCTGCAGAAAAAGAGGTATTAAGAAAAGCATGTATGCAAACTAACAACATACTTCCCGAATCCTATAAATGCATAATTCCATAAGAGACGGACAACTCCCTATCCCCTGACTAATGTCAGGGGATGCTCTAGAAAATGAAGTTCTTAGCCATTTTGAGCTCCCACTTTTAAAATATCTTCCAGAGACTCCTCTGTGTAGGTCATCCTCGTTGTCCCGTTGGTCCTGCTTCCTGGAACAAGCTCCCCCCATTCAAGACTATATAGTAATTTATGAGGATCGACAATGCAGATAAGTAGTGGAGTGATTCATTAATCACCAATGTCAGATACAATCTGTCAACTGTACCCTGCAAAAGAAAACAATCCGATCTAGCAGCCATTAGACATGAAATTCTAAATTATTAATTGGACCTTTATGCACTCGAATTAGGACTATCCGCCAGGACTTCTAATAAAGCGCGCCATAACATTACTTTATCAAACTCATGCACAAGGGAATCAATACAAGAGGTGCACATGTCACTGCTCACAATTAATGTCACATGCTTAATAATGTCAGCACCGCCCCATCATAATATTACTTAATCAAAAGGGAATAAATACAATACGTACACGTGGTGGCACTAAAAAATTATTTTGCACACTCGATACCGTCGACCATGGAAAAGGATTAATACTGTCAACCATGGAAAATGATCATATAAAAACCAAAAGAAATATATAGAGCATTACAGCTACTATTTGAGCTCATATGCATGCCAATATCAATCACGAGTTCACAACGCACGTAATTATGTGTTCAGATTTACTAGCGAAACTAAGCAAAAACACAATTTTGAATTTGAGACATCATGGAAAAACTTTGCACGCTGTGTGGGACAAGATGGTAAAAATTAAAATCGAGTGCAAGCATAAATTTGCAACTTTTACATCACTCTGAATTTTTTTCATTGCAAGGTTATTAATCCCTGGCGGTCGGGCCTATACAAACTAAGCGTGGTACATACCTATTGTTAGAGAAGCCTTTATTCGTGACTCCACATTCAAACAATTGAAAATCAAGACAGTTCTAATACGATAAACTGATGAAATCTTTTACTACTGTAAACAAGCTATATACTGGGAAACTAGATTCCCGAAGTGAATACACACACACACACACACACACACACACACACACATATATATATATATATATATATATATCCTAATTAGCTTTCAAAAAATCTCCATAATCTCAAACCCAATAGTAACTAATATTTTCCATAAATTGAACTCAATATTTTTTTTTTCACTCCCCATAATTAACAATCCCGTAAAATTACGCAATATAGTAGAATTCATAGTCAGTCCATGACCCCTTGTTTTATTTTCTTCAAACAATGATTCTTTCATATATCAAAACATCATGAACAGCAGAAAAAATTACTTTTTCAATATGTCAAGCTGCCAACAAGGATTTAAAACAGAAAAGGAACAAAAATCGAACCTCAATTCTACGATCATCTGAACAGTCACGTATATAAAAATATGCAAGTGAACATAAATATTGGGGAGAGAGAGAGAGAGTGTGTGTTTGTAGAGGTAGGAGAAGATAAATAGAAGAAGCCCACCGCAATTCATCCAAGTCAGAATCCGAGCCAACGTGTAGTGGCCGTGTGTTAGAAAAACAGGTTCGGAGTTTGGCTGCTTTGGAAAAATGATGAGGAAATGAGGGAGCGCCCGAAGTTTTCTGTGTGTGGGTCCAGCTTTTTTTTAATTCGGAAATTTTTCACTAGAAGTCAACCAACTTACAATTTTGTTTTGTGTTGGTCATCGAATTTTAATTTGCATCAAATCAATTACTTAACTTATATCATTGTTTTAATTTGACTGTTCGACTGTAATGTAATCAAAACTAACATAATTCGTGATTCGGCTGACAAAATATATTAAATCTTTGCTTGGTTTAATAAAAAATCAAATTTTTAGTATATTTTGAAAAAAATCAATGAAATATTTTGTTGAAAATGGATAAAAATTGTAGATTCCATAAAATATGTAGTTCAAAATAGTTTTGAAGAAAAATGAACTTCAAAAATGAGGTCAAACGAGAACTAGATGGTCTTAGACCATGTTAGAAACCCGTTTTTATCCAAAATTTCTTTTTTCTACAATATTGTCCAGTACCGTTTCTGTCAATTTTCATCAGAATTTGTCCCCTAAGCCCCTGCGAGAAGTGACCTATTCTGTCCATGTCAATTCTTTTTTCCAAAAGTGCCCCTTCAAAGTTGGTAAAAAGGATTAGAGGGTTTGTGGGAAATTTCAATCACAATTTGAGGGCAAAACTGGAAACAAGTTTCAACGGGAATAATGCGTTAATTGGAATTCTGACATATTTTGATGAATTTGGTGAGTTTTGTCTGAGGAAACTGTAGAAAAATGAGTTTTTCATCCAAAAAACGGGTGTTAAAGAAGATTCCAACTAATTATCACACGTTTAACATCACAAATATATTTATTTGAAAAAATAATGATATTCAACACCGCTGATGTCAAGTACTAATATATGTGGCAACTATGTGACATTAATGATAAATTCACTTAAATGTAGCATCACATTATTCATTTTAATTGAATGTATCAACTGTGACAACGTAAATTTGAACTAGTTGTCATTATTCTATTTGAAAAGATGGTCCATGCAACATCATTTTTATGGTTAGATTCTAATTGGTTTGGTTTGGTTATTGTTAGTACCTAATCTCGGTGTTTCAAAACCAAACATTGTGATTTTGATTCGTTGGGACTTTATATATATATATTCAATAATTGTCTTTCTTATATGCGAATTTTTCAATTTATTATTACATAACGGTTTAGGTTTGGACTTTTTTTTATAGTAGTTTAGTTTTTAGTTTCCATGGGTACATAGATGATAGATCTAGCTCGGCCTATGTTGTTTTCTTTCTTTCTTTCTCTTAAATTTTCTCGTGTAAACTTCTCATTATTATTATTTTCTTAAACTAGAGAACTCACTCTTTTAAAGAAAAAAATATGAAAAAAGCATTAATAGTAAAAAATATAAATTGTCGTGAAGTTCGTCGGTTTAAGCAACGAATCCTGTTTGTTTTGGTAGTAGTTATAAACAGAATAGTCGACTTGAAATAAAAACATAAGTCGAATGACTAAAATGAAATAAATTGAACTCAGTGACCAAAGTGAAATAGAATTTTAAGTCGTGTGACCTTGTTTGAAATCCTCCATTTTAATCATGCTTGCGCTTATCAATTTTGTGGGTCCACGATTGGAAGATTTGTACGCAACGTATTAGCAATTTGCTATTAGAGGTTTGGGTCGGCTTGAGTTTAATTATTGCGGTAATAACAAGGGCGATTGATTGAGAGAAGAGAAAAGAAAAATTAAAAATTCTAAATTAATTGTCAATTAGAATCAAAGGTTAAGCATCCTTAACCACCAACAAAACTAAAATATAATTTTTAATCACACATTTTTTAATAAAATTATATTACACGCAAATTCAAAATTTTTCCTTATTTTTTAATCACACGTTTTTCATCAATTTACTGTTCTGAAATACGTTCTTAAAATAAAACGGGGTTCGAACAAGTTCTCATTTTCTTTTGATCCAAACTTGATATTCATAGCGTGTTCGGTAGAGATTAAAATTGAAAAATTAGTCGTTATTGTTGACGTTTATTAGATGAGTGAGACCAAATAACAACCATATTTTCAATTAAAATTGGATTTTAATCTTGGGCTAACATGCTGTCAATACTCCCTCATTAAACTCGGGTCTCGATGATCCTATCTTAATCGACCCATTTTCAAATCGGGTCGTGTTGTTTTTGTTAAATATGTATGCTTGATCCAGATAGAACAATTTTTTTTTTTTTTTGCAAATCAATTGAAAAGGAAGAAATTGATGTCGACTTTTGTTGTAGCCCTATCTAAGTTGTATATTAGATACCATATACGTGTATGCATCTTGACCTACTCGATTTAGAGTATTCTGTCATAATTTAGTAGGATTAATTTGAAAAAAAAGTGTGGAGTGTTTAACTCAGTCCCCATTTCTTTTTATTTTCGGTATCAAATTGAAATTAATCTATATTTTTCTTATTTTCGAACATGCAATAATTAATGATAGTTTTAGCAGGTCAATTATTTGTGAAAAAGTGTTTCAAGAATTACCGATCAATTGTCTTTTGTGGCACTTACGTCACCAAGTAATGTAATGCATAATAAATTGTTATCTCAATACAATATTATACACAAAAAAATATATATATTAAGAATAAATTTCTACGTGTACTCAAAATATATTTCTTTTTCTCTCTTATTTTCAACCATACAGTCAAATATATAAAAAAAAAAAATCTTATTTTTAACCACATATTCTATATCAAATTACTATTTCAAAATACTCTATTTTTTTGGGAAAGAACTGAGCTAAAATACACTTTGTATATATTTTTTGGACCATACTAGTGGTACATCAAGCTTTATATCAGGGGTTATACCCCCCTCACACGGGAGTGGGGTCCACTCGAATAAAAAAATATTATTTCAGTGGATCCTACCCCCCATATGAAGAGGGTGTAACCCTTGATGTATACCACTTGATATACAGGTGGTATAACCCATATTTTTTTCCTTAAGAGACGTATTAAAGGAGGTGGCGAACGTCGAAGCTCGATGACGGTGATGGTGATGAAAATTGAAGGAGCTCGATGATGGAAGATATTGAGATTTTTCATGTCGTCTAAGAAGATATTTTTATTTTATTTCTTTTTCTAATATTTTTCAATTGTTTTAGTTAAATTGATTAAAGAATTTACTTAAAAGAGTAAATTATAATTTTTTATTTCACGCGCTCGTTTTAATTGCACTTAACGAGCTCAATCTTTTCTCACGGTAAAACTTATGTGTTTTAACCTTTTTCTCGAATTTTTATTTTTAACTTTCCATTAATTAGCACATCTCATCCTAATTTCCTATTTACATATTTTGAAATAAGTGAAAAATATTCAATCGCACTTTTACATTTACTTGCCTTCTAAATTATGACATACAAATGAGTTCTTTTACGTCATTTCAACGAATTTTTTGAACGGAATTATTAAAATCGAGATATACCTGACATATTAAAAGACGAAAATGGAAATTTACCCCATTTATAAATACTTGGAGAAAAAACAAATCTAAAATACAAGAAAAATAAAATTCTTCCTCCCATCGTGTGACTTGTGAGCTTCCCCAATTATAAAATATCATTCCATAATACGTAAGCCCCTATCGTCTCTCTCTACTCTACCCACTCCCGCTAGGAAAAAATCTGAACCACCGTTGGCTGCCGACGATGGCCTCAATGTCTATGGACATGGCCACAGCTTTCTTAGGACTGGCCAAGCGCCACCCATCTCCATTTTCCACTTTCCGCACTACACTCTTCTGCAAAAACAAGCCAAATATTACCAATTTTCATATGCGCACTTGCTTAATTACCACAGTTACCGCGGCCAATTCAGTTCATTCAAGAATCTCTTACTCGTTAAAACACCCAAGAAAAAGCTTTTCGCGTAGATTCACTGTTTCTTCCGCCACCACATCCGTTCCCCAAACTGAGGATTCCGATGTTCTCACGAAAATCCCTCCCGATGATAGAATCCCGGCTACTATTATTACCGGTTTCTTGGGTTCCGGAAAGGTATTTGTTTTGTACTGAGATAGTTTCTATAATTTGTATTGTACAACTGACAAACTGCTATTTTAATTTTGTGCTGCAAGTGTTATCTTTACCGAGTGACGAGTCTGTTAACTTCAATTGGTTTTTTGGTAACAATTTTTCAATTAGCCTTTTCTGATCAATGTTTGCAGTAGTTTCAAATGATTTTTTCTGTTGTTAATATTCATTCTGGCTTAACAATACATGGGTTCTGTGTAATGTTAGACTACACCGTGCAGGACAAGATTTCATAGGGGATTGTTGCACTAAATTTTTTGGGGAGACGTTTGTTTTTCTTTTGACTGGATTAACTTAAATGAATGAAGTTGCAGACATTGTCCTATCTTTTTCGAAATTGGTTTTGTAATTCTAATTCAGTGGATTTGGCTGTAATGGTTCATGCTCTTATGTCAGGGCTGTGTTTTGGAGATTTTATTTTTCATTTTGGTTTTTGGATTCGCTGTAGGCTATAGTTCCATTAAGAGGTAGATCTTCGAATAGGTACTCCCTTAAGAACCTTAGCCATTGAAAGACTGTAGTCCAAAAGTGGGTTCACAACTCAGTGATCCCCACAGGAAAATTCTGACAGTTTCTTGCTAAATGTCAGCACAACCTGGTAGGTTTTAGATTAGGCTATAGTTCCATTAAGAGGTGCTGGGCTTCACAACTCAGTGACCCCTGCAGGAAAATTCTGAGAGTGTCTTGCCAAATATCAGCACAACCATTGGTCTCATAAATTTCCTCTAGACCTAGCTGCAGTTGAAGCTCCTTTGTACAGAATAAGAAGTAGCAGGTCAATTGGATTTGGTCTTACACATCAAAGGAAGTAATCAAAAAGAAAGAACTGAAACTTGACATCATATCCGGTTCTTGCTCAAACAATTCCTTAATTCTCGAGGGAAAGTCCTCTCCAATGAGGCCAAACTTCATAACCAGCTCTCTGGACAAAGTTCGGTGCCTATCATTATTTCTGAAAATCCCAAGTTCAAATCAATTACAAGCAAAATTCAGTCGCTCAATGGTTTGCTATTGCTTTGTTTCAACTGCCGCATGCCAAAATTATGCATGACATGCAGAATTTCTTCTTGTTACATCTTACTACATAACATTTGCTTTGTTTTGACTAATGGAGTTTTAATATTTTAACCTTCATGTGTACTTTTACATGTACACAGACAACCTTGTTGAATCACATCTTGACTGCTGATCACGGGAAACGCATAGCAGTTATTGAGAATGAGGTATGGGGTAGAGATTAGTAAGTATTGAAGTTTTTATAGTTATCGGTTTTCATTATCTATTCTAGGTGTTACATTACTGGATTTTCTGTGAAACAAATTCTCTTTCTTTGCTTCTTTTATATTTTGAGAAGGGTAAGCTTGACCTGATAATTTATTTTTCATTTGGAGCATGTGTTATTTTTGAAATCCAAATGTTTTATAATAATATATAATCTCATGCTGCCCTGTTGTTTTCCAGTATGGTGAAGTCGACATAGATGGTTCTCTAGTTGCAGCAAAAGCTGCTGGAGCTGAGGACATTGTTATGCTCAACAATGGGTGTCTATGTTGTACTGTAAGGGGTGATCTGGTGAGGATGATTGCAGACCTTGTCAGTAGGAAGAAAGGGAAATTCGATCATCTCGTAATTGAAACAACAGGTATAAAATGGTTGATAAATATATTTTTTCCATTGAAATTAATCTCTTTTGAATACACCAGATTTAGCACTTAGCAGTGTAACTGTATGAATACAAATATTATCTATTTATGCTTAGGTATTCTGCACTTACTTTATTTACGAGCCTATCCAATTATAATTCTTTCTAGCAACGTTTATAGCCTACTTGACTAACTAGACAATGTTACAAAGAAGATTTCATTTTCACAGAAATTGTCCGTGCCCATTATTTACACACCTGTAATTTGGCATAAAGTATAATGCTTACATGTTAAGACCTTACTACTATTCTTGTCAGTGTTAAATACCAATGACTAAGGATATTCATACCCATTTGCTTCTGCAGGGTATGAGTACTTATGTTTCACAATCTCTATATCCATATTTTATGGTACTCATACCCTTGTGTATAAAAAAATAAAAAATAAAATATTTCAGTGAGTATTTTAGTAATGTGGTGTCTGCTTTAGTGGTGCCATGACGCCCCCGAAATATCCAACAAACTATTTTGCATAGTCCAGGTGTAAGTTGGGTAGTATCCTATTTATAGGGCATTAGTACCTTATCTGTTTTAAGTACACGAAGATTTGTTTTATATTATTATTGTGTGTTAGTGCTTGACTTGGTAATAATTAGTTTGTGTGTGGTTTTTAATTAAAAGTAAATACTAGTCCTAGTTTAGTAATTTAGTCAGAATATTCATTTAGCTCGATAATTGTCCTACGATGATTTATTTGATACGATTCAATTCGTTAGAAAGCACTTGTCAAGACCATTACAAAAAAAAAATTATAGACGAAATTTGAATGTCAAAAATTGCCTAGGAAACTGTGCTCTAAATTACTCATGGTCAAATAAGTATTTTTGTTTGGTATTGCATGTTATAAAATCTATGTTTGCCACTTATCATTGATATGTTTTATTTGATGACACCTAGATAATGTTAGTGGATTCACTTTTATCAAAACATGGCAATGCAAATGGTTTTCTCTCTGAGGCCGTGTGCTAAGCTCCAAAATGTGGCACAATTCCATAAATTAATTGTTGAAGTCACGCATGAGGTGATGATTTGCATATATTTTATTACAAGTAGAGAATGTCATAGCACCAAACCATGGTATTGCAAATGGTTTTCCTACACTAGGCTGTTGCTATGTTGAATCAAGATTTTTCATGGCTCTTCTACTCTAATGGGGTGGTTTTCTATTAGCCAAAGTGGGAGATAAAAGTGAGTTCTTCATTTAAGTAATGTTATGTTAAAATTGTGAGTTCCAAGAATGTTACCACAGAATGTTAAATGAGAAAATATTATTTGAGTTGGAACTGGCTATATCAAAATTTCATAATGAGTTGTATGTGTTAAAATTATGCCATGCATGTGTCCTATGTTTAATTAATTAGTTATGCAAGTTTAAGTTGCTTATATAAGTTGTTTTGTATAATTGCGTAGTATAATTAGAAATTGTCTTTAGATACCAAGCAAAGCTCTGACACCCACGAAGTAGCTTAATTATTTCAATTAAGTACTTTTTATAAATTATGGGAGTCTACATACTACATCTTGAAGTAAATTAAAGATATAAATAACCTAAACTCATGGTACCGATGTCCTAGAAATGTTTGTGAGTTTAAGGTACTAATACCCTTATTCGGTTGGAATCACTCTCTACTACTTTGTCGTCGAAAAGAAAATTTATCTTTTAAATATAAGTTATCATCCTTCCCATATTTAAGTTGATCATCTGGCGAGTACTACTACCCTATATCATCTTTAAAAACCTTGGATATTCACACCCTTAATTTCAAGTCAAAACTTCTTAAATATAGGTATTAATACCCTAGTTGATGTTTAAGAAATTTCTATGCTGTGGAAATCATTTTGCACAAGAAATCAACTCGTTGTTGTTCGTAGGGTATCCTTACCCTAAAATAGCTTTATGAAATATAGGTAGAAATGCTCTTTATTTGCAAAATAGAAATATTAGTCATAAAGAAATAAAATGATAAGATTGCAAAACATTGTTTGGAATATCTAAAGTTTAAGTGCGATAGGAAGTGATGAACATGAGAATTTCAGATGCTATATTCAATAGATATTTTGACATCCTCTTGCTACAATAACATCATATTCTTCCTCGCCTTTCCAGGATTAGCTAACCCAGCCCCAATCATTCAAACATTTTATGCCGAGGATCAGGTTTTTAATGATGTTAAACTTGATGGGGTTGTTACACTGGTGGATGCTAAACATGCTGGTTTGCACCCTGATGAGATTAAGCCTAAAGGAATAGTTAATGAGGCAGTAGAGCAAATTGCTTATGCTGACCGAATTATAGTAAACAAGGTACATTTTTATCTTTATATCATGTAATAGGTTTATTAAGTGTTTCCCCATCAAATTAAAACTCTGCAAACCATGACAATGTCTAGTTTATCTGTAATTCTATTTTATAACCCGGATTCTTATTCTGCTTCAAGAATCTTATAATGCAGCCACTATAGGAACTAATAGGCCACAATGGAAAATCAATTCATTTTTCTTGCTCTTTAATCGCTATTTGTATTCCTACTGGCATATATTCTACTAATTATGCGACATGTTTTGTAAAGAAAACCTTGGAAGGTTGTTCTGCATCTTGCCTCCGGTGAGATATTTGGCGTTCTAAAGTTTAACTAGATGATTTCCATTGTGATTGCAGACTGATCTTGTTGGTGAACCAGAGATTGCTTCACTTGTTGAGAGAATAAGGGTAGATTTCTTTGCATAATTCTCCCTAATCTGTCCTTGCACCTGTTTTTTCCTATCCTGTTTTTGTTTCCAAGTCACCTCCCTAAATTTTATTTGGTGGAGTGCAGAACATAAATCGTATGGCTCAATTGAAGCGAACAAAGTATGGAAATGTTGACTTAGACTATGTTCTCGGAATTGGAGGCTTTGATCTAGAAAGGTTTACTTCTGTCCTATATTATGATTTTGATCTCTAATTTTCTTCTTAGCCATTTCTACTCTTTCAATGTAATCAATCATGCTAAGTCTCCTTGTGAGTTATCTCCATATTGATGTTTAAATGCATCATTCAAGACCTTAAAATTGCCATCCTTTTAATCACTATTTGATTCTTAACTGTAGTGGGTGCAATTTCCATCTTGTTCTTTGACATTTCGAGAATTATTCTAAAACCCTTCAGCACATTAAAATATAACATCATGAGAACACTTCTTCAAGATTTTATAAAAATGAAAGAGCTTTAGTTATTTATAACACAAGTCTGTCACTTGTCGAGAAATAGATATAGAAGATTATGATGACAGCTCTCTAATGGCAATGGAGCAATCTTGTTTTTACATTTCCATATATTCTACTACATCTACTCCCACTCTTCACCTTACTATACAGCTTCTGATTGTTCCTACAATAATGTTCACTGATGCTTTATTTTTCTCGTGCCAATTGCTTCTCTTCTCCTTTTCTGTTTATCAGTCTTCCTGCCCCGAGGATGCACATAAAGTCAAAGTACTAGTTTTGCTGCTATTTGAGATGGAAAGTTTCCGAAATGATTCGTTACAGATGGCAGCATTTAGTGTGATACTATTATGCCCCTGTTTGATGCCCATTAAAAAGAGCTATTTGGAGAAAATGAGTTTTAGAATGGTTATTTTTTGGAGAATGCAGTTAAAAAGTTATGGGTTTACGTGCAAAATATCTTATTGTGAGAATATGTGGTTGAAAATGAGTTTTAGAAAAAAACTGAGAATGGTGGACAAACGGGGGATATATACTTAGTCTTGAATGTTTTTCATGTTCATTTCTTTCCTTTCAAAGAAATATTTTTATATATTACTCCTTTTCAATTTTCTTTTCTTGCTGCCTATTCACACAGAAACTAGTACATATCCTTGTTGCAATTAGAATGGCATGATATAAGAAATCTCAGGGTTTTTTAGTCTTACATTACACTTTTCGCAATGGAACACTTATTTTTTGCACCTGAGTTTATCACCAGTTTTAAAAAGTATGCTTTTAGGTGCTATTTTGTCAAAGTTTAATTAATACATGCAGAATTGAAAGTGCTGTTGAAGCTGAACAATCGGAGGAAGATCATGCTGGTCACAGCCACGATCATGATCATGGTCACCACCATCATCATGAGCATGAACATGACCACAAACATGGTAATTCCAGTTTTTTAATATTTTTCCTTGGTAGTAGAGGACAGGACAAGTTGTCAATTGACTTTATCAATATATGCTGACAACTAAGTTTTTATCCTGGTTCTGATACTAAAGTTTACCAAAAAAAAAAAAAGAAAAAGTGAATCCATGCTTGATTGGTATTGCATTCTGATCTCCCTCACTGTTCCCCATATGTGAGATGAGGACGGAGAGAACAAAAATAAGATAATGAGAGAAAATGACTAAATATTGTAGAACAATTCTCTCCCTTGCTTTCTCTCCGCCTCTCTTGTGTACAATAAGTGACATTATGATCGTTTTTCCCACTGTTTTGACTTTCAATTTATGCATAGGAAGATGTTAAGGTATTATCCTTTTGAAATCTGTTGCAGAACATCATGACAGTCACCATTCCCACGATCATACTCATGATCCTGGCGTTTCTTCAGTCAGCATAGTTTGTGAAGGGAGCTTGGATCTCGAAAAGGTTGGCTTTCCATTGCTCCTGTTTAATATTGTCATTATCGTTCAACCTAATATGGAAATTATGTCCTCGATCAAGACTGTCTTTTTGGATTAAGATCGAAAACTGTTTGTCCAGCATATTCGATGGAAAGATGATATTATTGGCTGAGAATTTATTCTTTTTCATATTTCAGGCAAACATGTGGCTAGGCACACTGTTAATAGAAAGGAGTGAAGACATATATCGGATGAAAGGTCTTCTATCAGTTGATGGAATGAACGAGAGATTCGTCTTTCAGGTGATTGAAAATTCTTCAAAGCTTGACATTTAGCCCTTCTTTGTTATTTAAACACTTTGTTCAGACTGTGTGAAAATAATAATAATAAATGATCATATTGTGATCCCCCCAACTTTCCCAGTGCAAATTTTTTCATTAAAGAGAAGAAATGAGAATCAAGAGATTGAAATATCCATCTCTTAAAATATAATTACTAGAATATGAAAAAAATAATGTTCTTTGGAGAGAGTTTTGAACGCAATTTTTTTGCAGCAAATAGCTTCATTTTCCTTTCTTCCATTGTTTCTCGCTTCTCTTTGGGTGAGCACGTACACTGTAAATTCCCTTATATTCTTTCTGCTCATTTAGTATTTATCTAGACGAGGAGATCCTAGCCAAATGACCTATTCTTTTACCTTTAAAATGACAGGGCTTGTGTATCTAAAATATTTGAGTACTAAATTGATCGTATGGGGGCTGTGGCATGGACTATAATCAATTTGTTTGCTTAACTGATCTTTGAGTATCATTTGTTACTTCTAAATCATTTTACAATCACCACGAGTTACTGCTGATGTGGATGTTAAACATGCTTATTCTCAAAATATACCAGTTCGCTTGCACAAAATTGTCTTGATTGCAGTTTAATCAGCTGTCGTTTTAATGTGACAGGGAGTGCACGATATTTTCCAAGGTTCGCCGGACAGGTTGTGGCGACCAGACGAACCCAGAATAAACAAGATCGTGTTCATTGGAAAGAACTTGGACAAAGAGGAAATAGAGAAGGGCTTTAAGGCATGTTTACTATGAAGCGAATGGCATGACAGATAAACCACCATCAGAGGGGGAGAAAAACCTTGGTTTCTTTGTTTTGCAATTAGAAGCCTCGTAATTTTATGTTTTCGAGGGTTTATTAGCCTAGAGAATATTGTTGTGTCTGAACTTGTGAGAAAAAGAGAGACATTAGTCCTGAATTGATGATTATATGACTGTTGAATTTCAATCATAAACTATTGCCCCATATTTAGTTAATGTTTTTTCATTAGAAAACTTCCTCTAAACGGTGTTGGACCCATTTGACAGAGCTTTTTGAGATTATAAGTTGGTGAATTTCATGAAATATGTGATTAAAAAGTGAATTGAAGTTGTGGTCCAATGAAATGTGTGGAAGCTAATTGACGCAATAATCACTGAACTTGTGTTTGTGTTTTTTACGATTCACTGAAGTTTCAAATGTTGAGTTGTGGCCACTAAATTTGTCAGAATGTTGAACATTATTCACTGGCATGACATTTGTTTCTCAACTATAATGAAATTGGTAACATGGATGACAGAATGCTCATGTGACGTAACTCATGACACGCCAAATTGTCATGTAAAATAAAGTATTTTTGATTGCTCACTGTACTTTAAAAACGTCTTTGATTGTTCACTATACTTTTTAGTGATCGAGTTTTGGTCACTAAACTTGTAAAATTCGTGTTGATTTGTCCTAAAAACTTATGAATGTTGTTCCAAGTATGATTTTCACACGACAAAATAATTTTACATGTTACAAGGAATGTTTCAAGACATTTTGCAATATATTTAGTTTTGTTGCTATTCTTTTCATATTTTATCTATAATCTACATTAACGGCAATATGTTCCTAAATTGTTGCTATTCTTTTCATATTTTATCTATAATCTACATTAACGGCAATATGTTCCTAAGTTTTACCACACTTTTTGACATTTCTATTAAAACTAGGTGCAGGCAACGTGCAATGCACGTTTGCCTAGTTTATATTTAATAGTTTTGTTTATGAATTAATTTGTTATTAATAAAGATGTAATTTTTTTGGTTAATTAAATAATTAATGATGTAATGTTTATGTAATTGATAAATAATTAGATGTGTGATTTTGATGTTGCGATGTAAGTTGGTGAGATCGAAGAAAATAAGTAAAAGTTGACAAATTTGGAGAAATGGCTAAATTGTAAGGGTTCCAAAGTTCGGGGACTAAAATGTAAATACTTAAAAGTTGTGCCGAACCTCACGATGAAGATTTGAGAGTGCTCGGAGTCAATTGGATAAAGAAAGACGTCAATTGAATCAAATTTAGTCAAAAGATGATCACAAATCAATTTCCAACCGAAAAGTTATGCTCCGATATTTTAGTCTCATAGTGAAACTTATTTTTGGCATAGAAAGTGATCGAATTGGAGAATGATGTCTGAATCAAAGTTGTAGTCAGATGAGTTAGTTTTCCAACGCATTTTGAATCGCCTCAATCGGATATCGGAATACAAAGTTATGATAAAAATACTGAAAGAATGTGCAGCTGCCTGTTTAAAATAAGAAATTCCGTTACATAATCCGTTAAAATAACAAATTCCGTTAGTTTTTCCGTTAAAAACAAGAAATTCCGTTACATAATCACTTTTAATATATAGAAGATATTCTCCTCTACATTAGTTAATCTTACTAAATGTTGTGTCACTAGGTGATTATGATCTTTATGTTTTCTATATTTTCAACAACGCTCACATCTATATCGTATTCGAAGCTTGTGTCCATATCCACCGCACTCGGAATATATTAACAATAACTAAACAAAGTTCCTTCCCAATCGTACAAACCCAATTAGATATTGAATCTGGACCATGGAAAACCTACACCATCAATATTTTAAAAATATAATTAAAAAAAATTGTACGAAAAGTTGAATATTGTGCACATAAATTAAATATTTGCTTTATTCATACTTGGTGAGTGGTAAATTTCTACGTATAATCGTATATGTTGAAATCATCGTCATTTCCTGACATTTAAACAAACAAAAACAAATTATGATAAGTTATAGAAAATTAAATTTATTACGGTCATATGCAAAAAATACAATATAACAATAAAAACTTACTTCTTGTTGACTAAGAACAATTTTTGAGAATTCTGTTGAAGTTGTGTCAATGGTTGCATCTATTCTTGTAAAACTAAACCTCACCTATATGATGGAGAAGGCGAATCCTTAATTTATCCTAATTAATTCTCACTAATTAAAACCCAAGTAGCTATCTATAACACTGTGATATCCAAATCCATAACTAGATATGATGTATAATTCATGGAAATCATCAGAGTAAGAAACCAAAAAAATAAAAATAAAAAATCATGGAAATAATATCATAGTGTGTTAATTCATTTACAATGAGGAAAAGAAAATTATCTGTCCATCGTGGAAGAAAACAAAAGTTGTCATCGACGGAAAAAGCTATGTACAGTCAGAAGTAGAAAAAAAAAATTAGGTTTATATTTATGGTGAAACGATAATTTATTTTAGGGTAATTATATATTAAAACACTCATTATATAATTTTACTTAAGGCTAATAAGAAAAATACTAAGGATAATTATATGGGTGATTATATTATCACTACAATAAATGTTTGGTACACCACACTATTTCATCCTTTCAGCGAAAAGAGGAAATAACCGATCATAAATTATTCAAAGAATTTTTTTTTTAGAAATGGCAGTGCATGTGCCAGTGTCGATTACTCATAATAATACTGAAATTAAGGAAGAAGATAAACAGATAATTACAACCAACGAGAATGTCGAAAATCTGAATTAAAAAAAAGCAAGAAATTGATTAGAAAATAAGTAGTTGGCCAAGAGGAGGTGGAGAAGGAAGTGAAATCGCTTTAATTTTGAGAAAATAATGATCCTCCAAAGGAAGAAGAAGGATTATCATTTTTAGTTTTTATTGGATTATGATTATAAATATAAATTCGTTATGATATATTTATAGAAAAAGAAAAACATTTTAATTGTATTGTGATTATAACGTGGTGTAATAAGTAAAATTTGTAGTAATAATATAATTACTCTAATTATATTCACATCACAATTTTTATTTCTTTCACCATATTTTAATTAAGAATAATGTTATCTAGTAGCGGTGGTGCCAGAGTACCAGTCTATGTGTAAGTACGTTATAGATCATAATAAATGAATTATAAATTCTTGTATTTAATTAAATCTATAATTTATGACACAAGTGATGTCACATAAATCGATGTTAAATACCAGTGGTCATAAATAACATAACTATTTAATTAAACTTGAGATTCTCAATCTTTAATCATTATAGAATTTGTCTCTAACGATTTTTCATAGTATTCTTATACCCAAACTTTAATTAGTTAACACACTTTAATAACAGTTTATGTCTAAAAAGTCTATTAAAAATATAATATAACAATTTATTTTTCCGTCATATTTTAAAAAATAAATAAAAAATTGAAAATTTTTTCCTCCTCATTTCAAAGCATATATTTCAATATAAATCATCATCAAAATGTTGAAGATAAATATTCGACAAAGAAAATTAAGAAAATAATTGTTACAATGAAATTATTTTGAAAAAATGGAGTTTTGAATAGTGATTTTTTGGAGAATGTGTAGTTAAAATATAGGAAACAATTTTGAATTTACGTGTAAAATATTTTATTGCGTAAATGTATTGTTGAAAATGAATATGAAAATTAAAAAATTTGGAAATAATGATTATCATGTTAATATTGTGGTGCACCTGATATGATTTGTAGTGGTAATTACGGAATTACCATACGAAAATAACGGCCCTTTTTTAATCTACTTCAAGAAATTAGAGGGAAAGTAGGAAAAAGAATAAATGATTTAAAAATCAGATAAATCATAAAAGAAAATATGTGGTGACAAGAACCCTTGAAAAGCCCAGTCGTTGCACCGCCGAGATCCGCTTAATTTACCCTTCTCCGGCACCGCCGCCGCTGTCGTTTTTTTGCTTCGTCTTTCTCTGTAGCCGCCTATAGATATGGTATGTATTTCGCTGTTCTTTCCTCTAATCTCTTATAAGATTCTGCTTCTCTTGATTTACTTGTGAGTTATGCTCGTTATTTATACTCTTTCAGGGATTGCGTTTGATTTAATACTTGAACTAATGAATAGGGCTTCCAGTAATTTCACCAATTTATTCCTTTCTAATTGGATTTTTTTTTTTAATCGTTGTTTTTGTTTGTGATGGAGAGACTGGTGCTTGGTTTCTGATGAGGGTTTGCTTTATATCAAGATTGAACCTTTGATTTGCCTTCGAATTCAGCTGTAATCTGCAGCTACTCAATTTTAATTTTCAGCAGTTTTAAGGAGAGTTTTAGTTTGAAATTTCCAATGATGCAGTTGTCTGAACTATTTTAGGATTTGAATTATCAGGAAACGATGGAAGGAGATGATGACTATGTGGAGTATGTTCCAGTTTCCAAGCGTCGGGCAATTGAGGCCCAGAAAATTCTTCAGCGCAAAGGGCAGGCTACCACATTCGATGATGATATTGAAAAGCAGAAACTTCTTGAGGCTAAACCGAGTTTATTGGTGAAGGCTTCTCAACTCAAGAAAGAGCAGCCAGAAGTAACCCAAACTGAGCAAATGGTACAGCAGGAAAAGGAGATGATTGAAAATTTGTCAGATAGGAAAACTTTGATGTCAGTTTGGGAGCTGGCGAAAGGAATCACTTATACGGAGCCTTTATTGACTGGTTGGAAGCCACCATTGCAGATAAGGAGGATGTCGAAGAAGGCATGTGATGTCATTAGGAAGCAGTGGCATATCATTGTGGACGGCGAAGATATTCCTCCTCCAATCAAAAATTTCAAGGACATGCGATTTCCCGAGCCAGTTTTAAAGAATTTAAAATCCAAAGGAATTGTTCAGCCGACACCTATTCAAGTGCAGGGGCTGCCCGTTATCTTATCTGGTCGTGATATGATCGGCATTGCCTTCACAGGATCTGGAAAGACCTTAGTTTTTGTGTTGCCGCTTATCATGATTGCATTGCAAGAGGAGGTGATGATGCCAATCGCACCCGGTGAGGGACCATTTGGTTTGATTATTTGCCCCTCTAGAGAGCTTGCTAGGCAGACGTATGAGGTTGTGGAACAGTTTCTTGAACCCATGAGAGAGTTTGGTTATCCTGAGCTACGACCACTACTTTGTATTGGTGGTGTTGATATGAAGTCACAGTTAGATGTTGTGAAGAGAGGCGTCCATATAGTTGTTGCTACACCTGGGAGGCTAAAGGATATGCTGGCAAAGAAGAAAATGAATCTTGATAATTGCCGGTAAGTACTTCATATTTTTGTTGACACGTTAAATTCTGTAATTTTTAGATATTGCAGTTGATGTTTTGTATTAAGTTCATGTTGGCCGTGGAGCAAATTCTCTTAATTAAAATTCTCAATATTTTTAAAGTACCAAATTATGTTTATAGTTACTTTGAATTGTAACTCTGTTGAAACTTTGCAAATCAATAGACTAGATAGGATAGTTTTCGAGATATTAGGTCCTTGTTTCACAAGGTACACTGGGTTGTATGTGTTTTCCAATTTGTTAACTCTCATAAGGAAAAGAGCTTGCTTTTATTATTATTATTATTATTTTTATTTATTTATTTATTTATTTTTTTTGCGTCGGGGGGTGCAGGTGGGGGTCGAGCAGCCGTCTGCTCTGCTTATATTTTTGGGGTGGCATATGAATAATTAATCTACTCCATCATCGACTATGTTACTAATGTACAAGGCCTATTTTTCTGTAGATATTTACCTTGTTTTGGTTTCCCTGCAGATATTTAACTCTTGATGAAGCAGATCGGTTAGTGGATCTGGGTTTTGAAGATGACATAAGAGAAGTATTTGATCACTTTAAAGCGCAAAGACAAACTCTTCTATTTTCGGCTACCATGCCCACAAAGATTCAGAAATTTGCTAGAAGCGCATTGGTAAAACCCATCACTGTGAATGTGGGAAGGGCTGGGGCAGCAAATCTCGACGTCATTCAAGAAGTTGAATACGTGAAACAGGAGGCAAAAATTGTTTACCTTCTTGAATGCTTGCAAAAAACCCCACCTCCCGTTCTAATATTTTGCGAGAACAAAGCTGATGTAGACGACATTCATGAATATCTTCTTCTGAAGGGAGTCGAAGCTGTGGCAATTCATGGAGGGAAGGATCAAGAAGAGAGAGAGTATGCTATTTCATCTTTCAAATCTGGCAAGAAGGATGTTTTAGTTGCTACAGATGTGGCATCAAAAGGTCTTGATTTCCCAGATATTCAACATGTTATAAATTACGACATGCCTGCCGAGATAGAAAATTACGTTCATAGGATAGGAAGAACTGGAAGATGTGGAAAAACAGGAATTGCGACGACTTTTATTAATAAGAACCAGAGTGAAACAACGCTCCTTGATCTGAAGCACCTGTTGCAAGAGGCAAAGCAGAGAATACCTCCAGTTCTGGCCGAGCTTAATGATCCAATGGAAGACGTGGAGGAAATAGCTAATGCAAGTGGAGTTAAAGGCTGCGTCTATTGTGGTGGTCTTGGTCATCGTATCGGTGATTGCCCCAAGTTAGAGCATCAAAAGAGCATGCAAATTGCTAGCTCGAGGAGAGATTATTTCGGGTCTGGAGGTTACCGAGGGGAGATGTGATCTATAAGTTTTTAGACAAATATGTATTTGTGTTGTGCAAATATTTTGAGCAACGTGTTCAGTTCGTAATGAGCTAACTACGTATGTACTTGAATTTTCAGCAATGCATTCAGTTCGAATGAGCTTATCTTTAATGTTCTTGGGTTTTAGCTCCTCTGCTTTTATCATTAGCAATTCTGAAACTGTAATTTCTTCTGATTTAACTGTCTAAAGACAAAGGATTCGAAAATGCCTATGATGTTTGATAAATATTACACCAAAGCAATAAATTACATAAGCGGCTGAACTGCTGGATTCAAATCTCGTGATGAAATATAACTTAAATTCATTACTTAAATTACGTAGGCTTAATTTGATGATTATGTCAATTGAACTATTTAGGTTCATATTATTGGGGACTTGTGTACAACTTCAGCTGAAACCCGAACCTACTGCTCTGGATCTTAAATCTCTGGTGACCAGTGATGGATTTGACTCTTGGAACAAAACTTGCAGTAGACCAACCCTTCTGTCCTGTAATTCATCCCAATCAAAAATCAAAATATTAATAAGGCAGAAATAACAAGCTCCTCAAATTGGGTACAAAAATTAGACAGTGTGCAGTCACAGGCAATGCTAACACAAAAAAGGGCACATTATCTTTTCATCTCAAGAGTGTTTAATTGATTGTGAAAGAGCTACGCATGTAAGCACGAGCGTACGACTATGTTTTGAGGCTGCCCAGCCTACAGTTTAAGAACTCTGATAGACTCCTGTCAAGATCTAGAAGGATCCAGAAGAATTGAGAAGCAGTTAATAGTAACAAATTTTGTTAGATTTAGTTACAAAATACTTATAAATAGGGGAGGAGTAGAATGTATTAGGGGGAAAAGATTGAGAAGGAACAAGTGGAGAGAATTGGACCTCTCGAACGTCCAAATACCCTTTGTTTTTATTTCATTGTTGATGAATACCATTACATAGCAGTAGATACTGTATTTCTGACATCTAAATACCTTATTGTATCCACAGTTTCCTACAATTACAGTAATATAAAGTCTTCAATCAAATCATCTTGTGTTGGTCTTTGCCTTCTGTGATTTGTTCCTGTAGAAATCAGCCACCGGTGCAGGATCTTATCAAACTCCTCCCTGAATTTGAAATGGAGTTCTAAATTTATTTTTACAGGTTAAAGGGACTGTTTCATTTCTGTAGGCTGATCCGGTCTATTGCTCTTTCCTTGCACAGTCGAATGTAAGGACGACCAGCATATTTTTAACACCTCTAGATAGACCAGATGGAAACTTTGTGTAATCTGGCACTGCTGGAACTGATACATGGTTCAGCAAAGAACCAATGGGTAAAGGTAATATAATACGTGCATAATTCAGGCAATTTTTTCTTATTTTGGTGAAAAAGAAAACTTTTATGCAAAAATAGGAAGACGTTACCTTAAGAGGCTTAATAATATTAATTCCATGTCCATCCATTGAAATTTCTCCCATTTCTTGTGCTCCTTGTACAATACAAAGATCTAGAGTATCAAAATACTGATGTACCTCAGTCATTAGCCTGGTTCTTTCTTCCAAACTTTCCATGAGAGCTTTCTTCAGCATTTCATCTTCTTCTTCAAGAATCCTCAATCTTTCATCTAGACGCTTAATTTCCTCTGCATTAGCCACCAGTTTTCTCTCCTCAAACGAACTCTCTGATGAAATTTCAGTCACCATATGATTTGAAGTTGAAGCACTCAATTCTAATGATTTCTTATTGTTTTTTGATGTACCAGCCTGGACAGCATATTGATGCCACGTTCTTTTCTTGCCCAAAAACTCTCTTTCTTCATAATCTAGTGCCTCGTAACTCAGATTGGACGACATGGTTATCGCAGTTTCCATCTCCCCAAATAATCAAGCACTCTACAAAAGTGGATGTCTTTGCTTACCACAGAGAACTGCAGAGGCAATTGACGTGAGTTCATTCAGTTTGCTTAGGTTGCAAGAGAAATGAGTTTCTACTTGTGGGTATGTGCGTGTGTGCGTGTGTGCGTGAGAGAGAGAGAGAGAATTTAGCTGCTGCAAGATTTGTCCCATTATTTGTAACATAAATTGTGTACTAAATTTAGCATTTACATGGTCAAGGCGGTTAATTCAGAAGTCTGTTTGTTTCTACTGAACCCTGAAATTAGCAGAGATCAGTTCCGCCTGCAAAGTTTAGCAGCAAACTTTGGCTTCATGTCTGCATGAGGTAATGTCTCTGCCCGTGCAGACCGTGTGGCATCCCGGCTCAGGTTTACCACCGGATAAAAAGAAGAGCCTAGTAACGAAGGCTAAAGATTATCACGAAAAACTTAATTTGCTTGATTTTGAGAATTAAATTGAAGAATTATCATTTCCTCAAACCCAATCACCCTTGAGATCTGATGTTACTAAATTCCAATGATTTGATATTGCAAAAACGTTGTTACTTTACATATCCCACAATCAGGGGACACTTTTTTGGTGCATAGAAGTCTGAAAACTGAGAAACGTATGCACCGTAGTGTCTTGATAAGAGACTATAAACGACTCAGACAAAAATAAGCACAGCTTTATTTAAGTACACAAGGTTTATTTTCCATTGTTCGTCTAGATATTCCTTTTTCCAATCTTAAGAAAAAGACGAAAATAAGGAACAATAATACAGGTACACGAGTTCACATATACAAGAGGAAGGCTGAATACTCTTCCATTCATCTTCTATCAACGATGAGATGAGAAGAGCAGGCTTTGCTAGTCATCCGGGACATCCACCTCCATTTTCAGACCCTGGTTGTCTAATATCTGAATAAAAAGGGGTTTAACAACGATAAATATTACGCAAATGAGAAAAAGCGACACTAAATGTAATGAAATGTTAAGCAGCTTCATCCAACTTTGTACTGAGATACCCATGTAGTTGGGCATGTCAAAAATATCTAGTCTAGCATTCCACAACTTGCACTTCTTTCAGGGGTGGGCTCTACATTACTCAATAGTATTTAAGAAGAAAAAGAAGCCAAAATTTTGTCTATTGTAGTATCATGTCCAATCCAGTACAGTACTGCGTATCAAACATGCCCTTAAAGGACTATTTTGTTACAATGCAATCGACCAAACTAGGGTAGAATGGCATTTTAAGACAGAAGAGGCGACAACTTTCTGATATTTCTTCTAGATGCTGTTAAAGAAAGCAAGCTCGGGGCAGATGAGAAACCTTCGGCTACACATTCCTGAAATTTTGGAACATTTTTTATTGAGTTTTTGTCGTCCACATGCACATTGATCTAGCTAATTAATTTATCAACTCTTTTGGCCATTAACTTTTTAGTTTATTGTCTTTTTATAATACAACATTGTTGTATAGAAACTTTTGCCTGCCAGGACTTGTCTCTTAAAGCCAAAATTTAAAGGAGCCAACAATGAAATGTATCTCGTCTTCATATGAAATGTAGGATGAAACGAAAAAGGTACAAAGTCCCCCACTTAATAAGGAAGCAGCTTGAAAGTGTGCGTGTGTTTGATAAGCTCAAAACATGTACTTATAAGTAAATAAGTTTCTATTAAAATTAATAATCTTTTTATTGGTTAAAATTAAAAATAAGAAGTTATTTAAAGGTTTTTTTGCCACTTATAAGTAATGTTTGGAACAACATTTATTTTTAAGCTTAGTCTAATATGCTCGTGTGTCATATGAATCTATACATAAGTTAACAAAGACAGACGAACCTTAACAAAGTCATCTAACAGAAGATAAGATTCCCTTGTGTAACCAGCTTCATGCAAAAGTTGATTTAATACTTCCTGCAAAACACAGAATTAAAAGCAAGGGAGTAAAAACACTAAAGAAAATATGGACTATGATGTAAGAGTAGAGATTTCTTAAAAGTCATGTAAAGCTAAAGAAAATTAAAAGCAATTTATACTGGCAGGCCAACAAACAAAGATACACAAAACATTTATACAACTCATTCCATTGTTGTTCGAAGACCATCATTATCACAATTTAATCAGTTAACTATCAAAATACTATGTACGAGTATAAATATTGAGGCAATCGCTAGCAACAGTCACAACTCAACATGGTTATTAACTATTATATCTTCAACATATCGTTTACAAGTTACAACCATTTATGGTTCCACTACTCAGACCCTAATTTAGCAGGGATCAGTTAAAACATAGCAGAAGCCCTACAAGTAATCTTATCTTTTCCGAATCTTATCTCATGATTTTGGTCCATATATTAAAAATTATTTGGCAACCTAAAACTGCCAAGTTAAATTCCGAAACAAAGGATTCATTATACAGAATTAAATAGCAGAAAAACAGGAGCATTGTAATACCTCTCTTTGCTTATCTGACATGAACGAGCCAGTCAAATCATGGAGCACTTGTATTATGTCATTAAAAGTTACCTTTCCATTGCAATCGGAGTCGTATATTTTGAAGATAACTGAGACATTAAAGCACATTACAAAGTTAATAAATTGATGAAGTACTGAGAACAGCATATGCTAAATTATTTACTTTTTATTCGTTAGGAGTACAGATTGGAATTTAAGTCAATATATCAGAAGTATAAAGCACATAAACTTCGCTAAGAAGATTTACAAAAGAAATAAGGAAGAATAGTGCAAAATATAAGAAAAGGTAAAGGAAAAGACACAAAAAAAAGTGCTTCAGTAACCAAAAATAACTGAAAATGCTTATGCATTTGTGAATTCCAGTCCATAGATTAACATTTCTCTTCATAACCAATTCCAACAAATGAATCATCTCTCTTCGGTGATGTAATCATAAGGGTTTCTTATAGTTAAGAGTGAATCCTCATTCCGCGACAAATGGAATTTCATTGGTTTTATAATTAAACCAGACTACAGAAAGAATACTTTGTAAAAACTACGTCAAAACTATACAGATCTAAATATTCAAACTTATATCTTTCAACATCTAGATCAATCAACATGAAAGTACTAGTAGCAATGAATAATTGACCGGGAAACAGAAGAATTTGAATGCATTAAATTCCGAATACAAACGAGGCTTAATAGACCCACTCTCAATTTTCTGAGGCGCTGTTGCTTTAGCACTGAAAGCTGACAAGAATGCAACGAAGTCCTTGAAATTCAATCCATCCACCATCTTCAGAAGCCTCTATAAGCACCCAAAAAATAAATGAATAAAAAATTCTCAAACATGTATACAAATAACAGAATCACAACCACGACAAAAGAGCGTGTTTTCCGAAGATTAAACAGTTACTTTCGAAGTAAGTGATTTTTAACTTTTTTTCAAACTAGCTACACGTGCTCAAAATCACCTGAGAAAGTGGATTCATTGCAAACTCAGGTACTGATAAAAACTCATCTGCTGATATGAACCCCTTTGCATTCCTATCTAGTTGGCAAAATCTCTTATACAGAGACACTATTTCTTGCTGAGTAACTATATTATTACAAAAAAATACATTCAGTTCAGCAGAAATTGAAAATTAAATAAAAACAAGAATCCGAGATTCTGGGAATAAGCAAAAGGGTACTCACACAGATAATTACAGTGTTCTTGAACTTCTTCAATGTCATACTGAGTCAACATCGATGAAGCACTGCCCATTGCTAAATTTCACGGCGGAAAAAACCCAACAAAATTCAGTGTAAATAAACGAAGCCCACTTATCAAAATCGCATTTTTCACATATAGAATCCAATACTCATCGAAAAAAGTAACAAACGACAAAAAGAAAAAGAAAAAAGGGGACCTGAAATTCCAAGATATTTCTGAATTAAAGGGACCAGAATGAAGAAAGAAAAGGGATAGTAGAGTGAACGATAAGAGTCTATAATGCGTAATTATATGAGAGAAATTTGGATCAAGTCTGCTTAGTCATCACCGGAGCACCAAAAATGCAACCTTGTTTTTTTCGACAAGGTGACGAGGAAATTGATGTTTATCCAATGAGGCCTTGTTTGAATCTGATACATAAGTGATTAAGCATATCCAGTAAAGTCTTTATTTTGAAAGAGCATATTTTATCATTAAAATAATATCAATAAATTTAAAGAGTTAAATTTTTTAAGTATTCTCTTTGTATTTAACATTTAATTTTATTACTCTGAAAAAATATTTATTATTTTTGTTTGTCTTTTATTTAAACTAGCTTCTCTTTGAATTAAGCTAAATGAACAAAATGCTAGAAATAGAGGTTGATCGACTTCTCACATTGCATGTGGGTCCCGACCTGAATTAAATAATGTCGACCTGCCCCATGTGTGTGTTGTGTAATCCCCTATACCGAATATTATGTTTGTGTAGCAAAACTCATTTTCTTTAAATTATTTTATTATTTTTCTAAATTGAAAATTGAAATATTTTGAATGTATTTAATTATTGGCTCTCACAAATTCGGGGAGTCAAACCCACTCTCTAAATTAAAATATTAATTTAAAGAGTCTCTTGAAACATGATTTTAAATGTTGACTTTTTAAAATAGAGAGTATCTCATGTTCAAAGAGTCTCTTGGAGATACTCTAAACGTGTCTAAATGTAACTCAGGGCTTGGTTGTTAAAGATTTTTTGAGAAGTGATTTTTCTAATTTTTTTTTTTTTTGACATGAAAAAATATTTTTGTCGAGGATATGCGATTGAAAATGAGTGAATCAGAAGTGATTTTCAAACAATCAAAATCAAACAAGGACTGAATGACCTGATTTTTATTTTTATTTTTCTTTGATTTTGATTTTGATTTTTTTTTTTGTGATAAATTTTTCAATTCAAAATAATTTTAGATTCTTATCAATTCAGTTACGTGTCAAATTTGATTTAAGAGAGACTATTCAGACTTTGTTATAATCAAACAACTAATTTTTGTTGGTCTTTTGTTCCTAGTAATCATGTATGGTGAGAAAACTCTCCTTGCCATAGATGAGAAAGCCATGTTTTACATTCCCTAGACAAATCAACACGAAATGCTACAACTCTTCTTTTGACGATGAAACGTCCCAGAGGTTTCTTTATGTACAACCAAATTATACTCCTCCCTATCTTACTTGTGAAAGTTGTGTGTTTGACGAAACATCATCGAAATTATTTAAAGGATAGATCATGGAGAGAGAGCCAACCACTCAAGCTGAAGCCAAATAAAGGAAATAAAGATCGATCTAGAGACGGTGGACTAAGGTGACTAGCATTGTCTAACTTCATTGGACATGGCTAGCAACCGTGAACTGGTGCTCCTTTTCAGCCTTGTAAATTTTTTAAGTCATTAACTACTCACTCATTATAAGCCTATTTCAATGGTAATTTCTACCCCCAATTGCTTGTGCAAAGAGCTTGTTTGGTTGTGGTTCTCTCCAAAATAGAAGCCACCGCTAGCCGATACATGCTCAAAATGATAATTGATGCTGCAAAACAACTTCACAACCAATTTTTCTCCCAGCCCACGCTAAAATAATAATTCGATAATGATAAATAGAAAATGCAATAATAATAACAAATTAAATACAACCCTCCAGAAAAATACGAACTCAAAACTGAAAATTGAAATACAAACCATTTAAATGGACCCTCAATTTTTTTTTTCATTTAAATTCATTTTCAACCATATATTCTACAGATAAATAATTTTGCGCAAAAAATTATAATTTCTTTTACTACACATTTTTCAAAAAATCATCTCAAAAAAATTACATGGAACAAGCTCTAAATGACTAAATTTTAATGTAATTAATTGCTAGCATTTTCGGCCACGTGTCATTTATTGTTCTTAAATCATCAACATCGTTTCATAACATTATAAATTATCACCTAATTGGGTTCAAACACGAAATATTTAAGTACTCCCCAGTTATTCCTCCAACAATTAGCAGTTAACTAAATAAAATATTAACATAATCTCATCAACATCTAGAAAAAAACAATAAAAATTAATTGAATAAAAATGTGCTTATACGAACACCGCGGAATGCCAGCTCATCTATGTGTATTAAGCATAAGTTTGAGTCTCATTTCCTAATGTTATACTCCCCGTCTGTCTCATTTATATAAACTCACTTTTCTTATTTTCTTATCCAAATTATATAGTCATGTTTCTTTATTAAAAACGTGTTGTTTTGTCCGTTTACTACTTTTATATAGTCAAATTATACAGGCCCACTTTTATTTATTTACTACTAATAATAATTTACTACTAGTTATTGATAATTAAACGAGGGTAAACTATGAATGTTTTGACAAAAAATGTTTTTCCAATAACATTGAATAAGATTTCTTAATCCGTGTGAAGAAAAAAAAAAGTTTATATAAATGGGACGGAGAGAGTATTTTTTCAAACAAATTTTTAATTATACATTTTTTTAATAAAATAATTATATATATAAATTTAAAATATATTCCTATTTTTTTAACAATGCATTCTCCAAAAGAAAAAAAATCATTATTACAAAATTTAATATCCCAAAATATGGGGCACAAACATTAGCAAAGTGATACGCTATTTATTTTAATGGGTCAACTCTTAAAATCAAGTTCCAAAAGATTAGGGGTCTGTTCTTTTTACCGTTTTCAAATCATTTTTTATTTTTGATTTTTCAAAACAGTGAAAACGTGTTCTCTTTCCTATTTTCGAAAACGCATTTTTGAAAATAAGTTTAAAATTTACAAAGAAAACCAAAAACGACAAATTTGTCGTTTTTGGTGTTTTCAATTAAAACCAAGTTAAAATTTTCGAAATGCGTTTTGAGTGTTTTCGATTTTCTTTGTCACCCCAACCACACCATCGTCGCTTGCACCAACAGCCGCTACCTGAAACCAAAACCACCACTGCAGCAGAACACCACCAACCACCAAATCGCAACAGAATCGCCACTGCACCTAACCCAAAATCGCATACAACCCAAATCGAAAACACCCAAAATTGCACCCAACCCAAAATCGCACTGTCTCAGCAACGCACCTAACCCATCGTTCTCAACAATCGGAAACACTCAAAATCGCGACGCTGCGTGACTGTTCCCAAAATCGAACCCCACCACAGTTCCCAAAATCGCACCCAACCCACCGTTCGCAACAGCCGCCGCCGCTTGAAAAAAAAAAGGAGGGGGAGAGGAAGACAGTGTGAGAGACGACACAGAGGGGAAGAAGAGAGAGAAACGAGTGAGAGAGGGGAGGGAAGGGAAATATCGAAAGTAAACGTGTTTTGAGTTTTTTTATTTTTGAAAACAATTTTTCAAAATGTTAAAAAAAAAAACATTTTCAACAATTTTAAAATGGACACTCAAAACACAAAACTAAAATACAAAGTGAACATCATCTTATTCATTTTTTATCATATATTTTAAGAAATTCACAATTTTTTTAACTTTTTAATTATTAATCTTATTAGCTTTTATCAAAATTTATTAAAAATTAAATTTTTTGTAAAATCAAATAGGAGCCTAATAAAATTACAAGTTTCTATATTCTACACTTGAATTATGAGAAATTAATAGTAGAGGTTTCTATATTCTGCATCATCCATCGCCACTTCAAATTGTGGTGGTGGTGGCGTTCGCCTAGCGTTGCCTACACGAGAGAAATTATGTTTGGGTGTTGTTATTGGCGATGTTGATGTTCGGTTGGTGGTGGTGTTGTGACAACGACGACGGCGACAATGGTTGTGAGTGGGATGGATGGGTTTTGTGGTCAATTATTTTGGTTAATTGTAATCAATAAATTAGTTAATTTGTGACGAATACATAATATGTGATTTAAAAAATGTGATCATGATTCACAATTTATTAAGTTGTGATCGAGAAATCACTTGTGATCAAGTAATTTGATAATTTGTGTTCATGAAATAAGTTGTGACTTATAAAATTTGTGATTTGTAATCGATATATAAATTGTGACATGTAAAATTTTTGATTTATGACTAACGAATAAATTGTGACCTATAAATTTTTTTATTAGTGACCATAAAATAATTTGTGATATAAAATTTTTGATTTGTGATCGAGAAATAATTTGTGACCAAATTGTATAGAATTGTGACTTCATTAAAAAATATGTATCAAAATATATCAAAATTGAACCTTGTGCGTTAGGTAGTCAACTAGTCAGGTCACTCCATAATAGGGGCACTGGCGGACCCACATGGGGTCAAGTGACTCCACAATTTTTTTTTTTAGAAATCTCATTTTTGACCCCACAAGAAAAATTGTCTCAATCCGCCCCTGAATAGGGGTGATAAATGGTCGAGCCACTTTTCGGGTCATGAATGGGGTTAGCACCGTGGACGACTTGCCTCGTGAAATTACTAGCCGGCTCGTGAATGGCCTGATTAGATCCTATTTCGTGATTATTTATGATCCTGCATCACACATAACTATGACTTGAGCCCGCACAATAATTTGGTCGATAAGGTTGTTGAATCTTCCTTGCCTAATCATTTTTGTCATTTATTATAAAAGATGTCTCATGGAATTTTTACTACTTTCTCAAGCTTTTGACAATTGATTCACGGGACTCAAGTGGTCTCCCCAAAAGAAGGGGAGCTTATCCATTGCCCCCCTTATTTAATGGAAAATTCGAAATTAACTCCAAAGTCAACAATTAATTTCATTTTCCTGATTCCATCTACGACAATTTAAGTTAAAGTATTAGCTTACCCAACATCTTATTCAATTGCAATGTATAATAAATTGTATTATTTATATTTAATATTTCTATGAAATATACTTGCGGAGTATGTTTATTTAATTTACGAATTGCGACTTTTTTTTCAAACCTCAATCGTTCACAAAATTTTATCAAAATGGATATGATAAACAATATTTTTTAAATTATGTATAGTTACAAAAATGATCTAATAAATATTAATGCTCATTTTATACTAAGCATCGATGATATGATATATCAATGGGTAGTTATATTGTCGTCACAATTTTATTTTTTGCACCACATTTTAATTACAGTTAAACTCCTCAATTTTTGCTCGTTGTAACAATTATTTTCTTAATTTTTTTGCTGAATACTTATCTTAAACCTTCCATTAATTAATACATCTCGTCATTAATGATGATTTATGTTAAAATATGTTTCCATGCTTTGAAATGAGGGAAAACTATTTTTTTTATTATTTATTTATTTAAAATATGATGAAAAATAAGTTTTTATACGCTATTTCAATGGACTTTTTTGACAAACTGTCAAAAAAAAAAAAAAATTGCGTTAACCATAAGAATGCCATGAAAACTTTTTAGGAATATAAATGACATAATGATTGAAGATTGAGAACGCGTATATTAAAATGTGGTGTGAATATAATTACCCTATATCAATTTATTGACGAGCGAATTTATGATAGGTACCAAACTTTGAATTAAATTTATTATCTACCAATGAATTTATACTTGTAACATATTTGGAACTTTAAATGAAATAAAACTGATTAAGTAACTTTTATCCACTGGCCTCTATATTTGGTAAAAATAGGCCCAACCACCAAACAAAATCTCATTAAATAAAGGAAAATTTGCAGCTATGCTCCTTTAACATTCACAAATAAAGCATATGGATCCTCAATCAATTTTCTTTGATATTTAGGCCCCAACCTTTTATTTTCGGAACATGTCGATCTCCACTAATGAAAACCATCAATTCATAACTCAAATATTCATTTACTTTGCATGCGTCGACCTCTATGCTCAGATTCAGATAGATCTTCGTAAAAGACAAATGTGATGCACTAAGTTCTTGAAAAAATCACATGACATATTAGGAGGCCAACAATTTCATTTTGACTAGAAAAGAAAATGTTCGAAGGAAAAATTAATAGTTTGATCCAATACAAGCGAGCTGTTGGTGGGGCACGGGGAATGAATTCTCCTACTTGACAATCAGAATAAGTAACCTTAAAATTTACCCTATCTGTCAATGAAAAAATAAAATTTGAGAAAACCACATGATATCAGATCAGAAATATTTGTATGAAATGCTTGACTCTTGCTTTAGCTTTATGATCAACCAATCCAATCCAATCTAATCCCCTATTTTAGGAACGTATGAGTTGAAAGTTTGAAGAGTTCAAAGTTAGAAAAAAATATTAGGAATTCACGTGACTTATGTATAAAAAGTTTTAGGACCGCATTACTAAATTTCTAACAGATAAAGTCGTATCAATCCAAAGAAACTTCTATGCTTAAATTATGCTAATCGTTATCATCGTTTAATGGCCTCGTATCTGTCCCTCATTCCACTCTATATATTGCCACTCTGTTTTCGCTTTGACTCAATTAAATCCAACAAAATCAAGAAATAGAAAATCAAAGAGAAATGTCTGCTGAAGAAGTATTCATTGGTTCCATCGATCAAGGAACAACCAGCACAAGATTCATCATCTACGATCGCTCTGCTTCTCCCGTTGGATCCCATCAAGTTGAATTCACCCAGTTCTACCCACAATCAGGGTAATCTTTTACGAACATATATACATATTCTATGTAAAGATTCAATTTATTTTATTTTTGTTTTTTGCTCTGCGTCAATCTCGGATAACCCGCCTGTGTTATACAAGACAAGATTTACAAAAGATTAAAATTGTGCACCTGTCACATATTTCGTTAAAAAATGAAATCGATCTAAAAGTTATGGGTGTGAAGACTAGGCTTATATGAATGCATGGAGCCTTTAGACGAGATGGTTAAGATATGCTTTGACTACTTGGCAGATGGGTGGAGCATGATCCAATGGAGATTCTCGAGAGTGTGAGAGTGTGCATAGCGAAGGCTGTTGATAAAGCCACTGCTGCTGGACACAACGTTGACAATGGATTAAAAGCTATTGGTTTGACCAATCAGAGAGAGACAACCGTTGTTTGGAGCAAATCTACTGGCCTTCCTCTCTACAATGCCATTGTTTGGATGGATGTACGTACCAGTTCAATTTGCAGGTGAATTCATCTTCATTTAGTATTTTGATTTTCATTTGAGAATTGGCATTATTTATGAAATCAGTGTTATGTTCCCTATATATTTTTTTTTATCTGGTCTATGATCAATATCTGTTTGTTAAATAGACAATATCTGAATTGGATTGTGATTACATTCGAATTCTGATCATTGTAGCTTTTAAGAAGCCTATAACTAAGATTTGATATTATAACTTATGAATCTGTGGTGGATAATTTGTTTGTTTTATTCTTTCTAGAAAACTGGAGAAGGAGTTACCGGGGGGAAGAACTCATTTTGTCAAGACATGTGGTTTGCCCATAAGCACTTATTTCAGTGCAGTGAAGCTGTTGTGGTTGTTGGAAAATGTGGATGCTGTAAAGGAAGCTGTGAAGAAGGGAGATGCCTTGTTTGGAACTATAGATACCTGGTTGATTTGGAACTTGACAGGAGGGACAGATAACGGTTTACATGTCACTGACGTGTCAAATGCTTCAAGAACTATGTTGATGAACCTTAAGACACTAGATTGGGATAAACGCACTCTGGATACATTGGGAATTGCTGCTAAGGTTCTGCCAAAAATTGTTAGTAATGCTGAGATAATTGGTAACATTGGCAAGGGGTGGCCAGTTACTGGGATCCCGATAGCTGGATGTTTGGGTGATCAGCATGCAGCAATGGTGGGACAGGCTTGCCGGAAAGGTGAGGCTAAAAGTACCTATGGTACAGGGGCGTTTATACTTCTCAATACAGGTGAGGAGGTAATTAAGTCAAATCATGGGCTATTGAGCACTTTGGCTTATAAGCTTGGGCCAAAAGCTCCCACCAACTATGCTCTAGAGGGTTCCATTGCCATTGCCGGAGCAGCAGTTCAATGGCTGAGGGACAGCCTTGGCTTAATTAAGAGTGCAAGTGAGATTGAAGAGTTGGCCTTGCAGGTTGATTCGACAGGAGGAGTTTATTTTGTTCCAGCTTTTAATGGGTTGTTTGCCCCATGGTGGCGTGATGATGCTCGAGGAATTTGTATTGGGATCACGAGGTTTACAAACAAATCTCATATTGCTCGGGCTGTTCTTGAGAGCATGTGCTTTCAGGTGAAAGATGTCTTGGATTCTATGAACAAAGATGCTGGGGAAAAAGGTGAAGCTAAGAATGATAAGGGAGAATTCTTACTTAGAGTGGATGGTGGTGCAACGGTTAACAACCTTCTGATGCAAATGCAGGTACTGTTTCTGCATTTATTATAAAACCAAATTGGGTAATCAACATTTTTTTCCATGGCTGTTTTAATGGCAATTGTCGAGAACTTTAAGTGCACATGCCCACACTCACAGATAGAGATATAGAAAGATTTCTATGTTTATTTAATTACCAGCATATAACCAATTTTGCAGTTAATATTTTCCATAGTGTTTTGATACAACTTTTAAGGAATTACTACGATTGTTTTCAACTCGTTCATCATCGCATTCAACTCTTCTTGACGATTGTAGTTGATGTATGACAATAATTCGAAGCATTGTAGTTCTGCTTCAATTTCGTTGCCTTTTTTATTTCACACTTCAACCTCTACTCAACTCATTAAAGTCTTGTTGGTGTGCAATATGAATCATCTCCTTTAACCTTACTCATTCTGGACCTTCTCCAAACTTAAACTAGTAAGGAGGATGGCTTAGTCTGGAGGGACGAAATCCAAAGATCCGTTTCCATACGAAACTAACGAAATTTCATGTTGACTGCCACACTAACACAAGCCTCTCTTTCTATCCATGATTGGGATCTGCTATGTTAAAACATTAAACGTGAGGCAAAACAGACTTCGATTATTTTTAGATATTAAAATTGCAACTTAGTCCGGAGCCTTACAGAGACATTGGAAACGATCTTTAGGATTTCAGTTCATTCATTACCTCATGTCTTTCATCAGTTTGATTAGAACACACTTTTTATCCTGAGTAATGGAGGTTTGTTCCATGATGAAGTTCGCACGAGTAGAATGTCATGCTTATTCAAGTTTTCCAATGTCATGCTTATTCAGTATCATGCTTGTGATACTGAGAGCTTCTTTAACCCATCTTTTTCGGTGCAATTATTAGCTCGGTCCTGGGGTCAGAGAAGTGTAGGGAGGATTTGGGGTGGGGGTGCTTTGATCTTAAGGATCTCTTTAGCCTTGGCAAAATGTCTCCCAGAATTATCCACTGTTCCAGTTAGGAGCAGTATTAACTGTTTATCTTGACAATTCTGCTTGATTATTAGGAGACTGAAAATCATTGCTCCATGGTATGGTCTTTACTTATATGGTATTAATTCTTGTGTCTCATTTGAATTCATTTGGCTTCCATACAGAATCTAAAGGTTTAAATGTATTTATATTAATTGACTTTTGAGAATCATTTTACACTAATCCACTGTGATTCAGGTGCTGCTCTGAGTTCTGGATATGTTTTTGCCTTTTCTGTTTCTAGTATTGAGAACACCTTGTCCTATTATAATAGTATTTTTATTTTTATCAAAAAAGGAATAATAAGAATATCGAGTGCTCAATGTTTTGATTTTTTTTTTCCACAAAAAAATTATTCTTTCAACAATTGGATATTGAATTTATCATACAATTTCTATTGGAGTCGCATACTTGTGTGAGATCAGGATTTTCTTGATTTGCAGGCAGACATTTTAGGTACCCCGGTAATACGACCAGCTGATATAGAGACAACAGCCCTTGGAGCTGCCTATGCTGCTGGATTAGCAGTCGGCATTTGGACAGAAAATGAGATATTTTGTTCAGGCGAAAAGATGAAAAAAGCGAAAACTTTTCATCCCATTTTAGCCGAAGAACTCAGGGAGAAGAGAGTGGCGTCCTGGTGCAAAGCCGTTGAAAGAACTTTTGACCTGGCTGATCTTTCTCTCTAACTTTTCACCCTCTAACAATTGCAAGTTCACTATTTCTCACTCTTGTTTCTGGTTACTTTGGTACATTGAATAAATTGAACTTGTTCTGCCTTTTCTTTTCTTACAAGACAGACTAAAAGGAAATGTTATTTGTAACACAGAGTGAATAACAACTAATTTCCTTCTATTAATGTTTTCTAGTACATATGCTTTTCTGATGTCGATGTGTCCTACTATAATAAAAAAGATAGTTTTGGGTTTTATTGTAGATGTAACAGTAACCCAATGAGATGTTACTATTTATTTCCCAGATCTTCACACCTCCAGTCCTCCAGTTTTATATCACATCTTTTTTCCCCAATCTACTTTTCTGGTGCATTTGGATTTTCTAAAACTGTTGAAATGGAATTTAATACAGTTGATGGCTTTCAAGGCTAGGAAGTTGATATCCTGCTGCTTTCAACAGTTAGAGCAGCTAGATCTGAAGCACCCAGGATTAACTCTAGCAATCTTGGATTTGTTGCTGATGTTAGACGGATGAATGTTTCTGACCAAACTTTCTTTATGGATTTTGGGTAATTCAAGAACATCTCTTGTCAAAGATGCAAAACAGAGAAATTTGATTATATGAGGAACAAAGCCATATAGTTCCATGTTTAAGTTTGCTTTAGAAAATAGACCAGCTTTAGGTAATTCTACGAACAAATCAAGTCTGTCGAGGAATGTTGAAAAGGTTGAAGCAGCAAATCAACATGCAGAGATGCAAAAAAAGATTGTGAAACATACTTCTAAAAGGAAAAGAAAAATTGGCATTGAAACACAAGGTGGATAATAAAAAAGAATCACTACAATATAACCAAAAGAAAATGACTTATCACATGTGAGATCGGAGGTGCTAACATGATGAATTGAAAAATCTTAATTATTAGCGCACTCATAATTAATTAAAAAAAAAATTTCTCCGCGCACCATATCTCCGCATGTGAGATCGGAGGCATGTCTCCCTTGCGCGGAGATGTGGAGACATCCCCGTCAGGGGCATTGGCCCTAAAAACCCCCCACGAGGGGCACTGTCCCCTCGACTCCCGCCTTTCGGGGGGCGTTGCCCCCGAGCCCTCGCTGTCCCTTCGACTCCTGTAACCTGATTGGGTAGGTCGATTTTCGTTTCGAAGCGGCAAACCATTTGCATAACAACAATAAACAAATAAAAAAATTATGAAAAAATATATAAACTAATAGTTTTCTGCTAAATTTATTCTATTAAAATCTTGACCTGAAGTTAAAACTGTTGAGACGGCTTATCAAGGACGGATGCACCCGTATTTCAAAGAAATATGCAATTCTAGATTTCGGCTTTGAAAACAAATGTACTCGCAAGATGATGTTGCAAAGAAGCATAGAAGAAGAAAGTACAAGTACACACTCACTTGTGCAAATAATAGGTGAGTATTTAAACTATTTACTGTTTACTATAATATTTCATTTTCTGCTTACTAATTGAAAGCATGTTTAGCTAAGGTTTAAAAAGTTTTTTGTGCTAAATAAGCTTGGATACACTATTTTTTCTAGCATATCGTTCAAAAAGTTAATAATTTACTTAGTGTCTGTCTGATTTTGCTATTTTCATGGATTAAAAGCAAGAATATGGCCGTTGGAGGAGACAGCTGGGACCCAACCCTGAGAGAGTAGGTCAACAATGGTGGGCTACAACGGGCAAATAATTGGTTTTTCTCCTTCCAGAAGCGCGCCCAGACAGAGCCTTATAGTTGAGCTTAGCAAAAGAAGTTGTTAACAACTTTTTATTAACGACAGCTTCCAAAACTATTCATTTTATTTATGTTTTACATGTTTGTTGTTTAAATTTTAATTTAGTTATAAATTGATATTCTTACTTCGTAGCCATATGACCCATCAATCACATGTGCCTTCTCATTCTAGAAAAGGAGTGGTTTTTAGTTACAGGCTAAAACTGCTGCTTAATCTGCTGAATTAATGTTTAAGCGCAAAAATGCTGATTTTTATAGATACCAAAAAGTGGAACATTGTCTGAAATATTCGACGAATTTGCTAAAAATGTACTTTCTTCTAAGGTTTTCCTTTTTATTTTCATAATGTGTATAATTTCTAATCTGATCAACTTATATGGGTTGAAAATTCATTTGATAAGATGCATACAGAGTTGGCTATTATGACAGAAACTAAATTGCATGAGTCACAAAATGTGATAGAGAATGCTAACATGTTAGTTAATTATTTATTCTAATGCCTAAGGCTTGGTTCTCATAAGTTGTTTTGGCTCATACCATATTGTGTGTTCTTTTTTTGCTTCATTTTCTAATATTTAACTGTATAATTTTTCATCTTCAGTATTTCTTTATTCATTTTTCCATGTACTTATGTTGGGGAATTGAATTTTATTGATTTCGTTGTTTCTCTTTTATTTCAATGTTGTTTGGTATTTACGGTAGATTTAATCAAATATTTCTTTCTCCTGTAAACCTGCAATCTTTATGTATGTCAAACGTTTCTATTATCATCTAGATACACGTAATATTTTTAATTTTATTTTTGGTGAGTTTCTTTACATTAATATCAGCTTTTGAAATAATCACTTTGTCAGATGGAAAAGTAGCGAAGCAATAATATGCTCCAAAGACTCTTGAATAATCCAATAAATCTTAAACTACTTTTTTTTAGTATCTACAATTTCTACCCTAATAAAAACAAAACAAATACAAAATTCGTGCAACGCACGTGTCAACGACTAGTAATGGAAAAAAGTGGACAATGCTAATGATACATATTCTAGATAAATTTGGAGTGTGTGTCCCACCAATGTACTAGAAATGATACATTGGGACGGATATAAAGCTAAACAAATTGTTTCTACCCCAAGGATCGAGGACCGTGTTGGTTGTAAGGAATGTGAATCCGCCTATCCAATGGATTTATCGATTGTGTGAGTTTATTTATGGCATGAAACAACTCATCGTATGGGCCTAGCTTATTGATATGTTCCAACTTTATGTTTTTGTCATTTTTGTGTGATTAATTTGTATCGAACAATCCAATATCAAATCTTTTAGGTTTGAGCTATTCCTACTAAAAGCTTGACATTTTAAGATGAAATTCGAAATCTTAATATGATCAGAGCTCAAATGGCTTACACTTGCAATTTGATCTGACTAAGATTCAAATGAGTGCAGGAATTTTAAAATTTGTGTGCTCAAACAAACTTTCACTATGTGGAGCATGTGGATGGATAAATATCACATGGATTGGAGATTAAATAAATAACCAACATATATGCTAGTATCCCGCCATTTCTAACAAAATTGATCTTTTAAAATGGTACTTCAAATCTTAATACTAATTACTTAAATTATTACTCATACTTAAAAAATTATTGCAGTTGATGTAGGCAACTTGATAAGCCCCATATCGAAGGTGTCATCGAGGAAAGTCATTTAAATCCCACTTTCTTGTTCGATACTAATAATTAGATTTGAATATGTTATTATTTTGAGACTATAAAAAACACTTCTGAACTTATGACCATATTCAAACCTCAAAAAAAAATTTAGTAATACATGATATTAAAAAATTCAATTAGTTTATATTATGTACACACAATTTAAATATTAACAAATACAAACTTATCGATAAAATATTATATTTATAAATTTATAAATTAAAACATGAGGTTAAATATAAACATTTGATTTTTAATTCAAGTAAAATTTAGTTACAAAATAGTATACATTAATTCATTAAAAATTTAAAACATTATAGCCTCAAAATTTATTATTGAATCATGATTGTATTATATTAATCTAATATATTAACAATTGCAATAATTTAGAAGTATATCATAATACCCATTTGGTCATCTGATATTTAAAATTGTACTTTTTTCATCTTTTCCTTATAATTAATTTTATGTATTTCAACTTCATTTTAGATTAGATATAGCTAAAAAAGTGCAAGGGAGTGAAGATGACACTTAAAACTAGAAATAGAAAAGAGTAGTGATTTTTAAACATTGAGAGGTGCCTCTAATACTATCATAAAGTCTACATTACTCTATGATATTTCGATGTTAATTCAGATCTATTGACCATCGAGCTCCGATGTCAGTAAAGATCGTGCTTAAGTCATTACCCACCCATGATATCAACCGTCACGTATCCACCTCGAATGTTAGCTGAGTCAGGCAATCATTTACTTCGGCAAATCCTTGTGATCGAACTAAACTAATGAGTTTGGTTAATTGATCAATTAAGAAAAATAATTAGCTTTAAAGAAGCAACAATCATTCAAGGATAGAAGATCGGTCTCCCAACTATCCAACCCTAGCTACTAATGCGACATAAGATAAAGAAGGATAGGTGACAAACATACGACCTGGCTATCATAGCACCACCACCACCACCACCTACATGAATAATAATGTAATATGAGTTTAACGATAAAAGATAACGTACTCTGTTTATGATACAATTATAATTGTCTATGAAAATTGCCATTAAATGAGCCACCGTCAACTAGAATCTTAATCTCGTGTCAAGTTGCACGTTAAGAAATTATTGCGTATTCATTTCGTGTTTAAAAAGTCAAAAAGTCCTCCAAACAATCATAACTAATTAATTAATTGGCTTAGAGAATAGCCATCATAAATTCCATGTTCACACAGCAAAAAGCCATCCAATGTAGTAGTCTTTGTCTTGAATTTAATTGATTATCTACTCGGTTTCTCTAATTAATTATGTAATATAGGAACATAAACTTGAGTAGTTTGTGTCTTTATCAGTTAATATTCCCTTAATCAAATTAAGGTTGTTCATCTAGTCCACTATATAATAATAGTGTTCCCCTAAGCATATTATATTCTCTTCTAAGGAGTTCCAATGGCAAGGGGAAAGAGCAAGGCTGGGATTTTTGAAAGTTTGGAAATTTATTTATTTATTTATTTATTTTCCTTTTTTGCCTCTTTTCTTCATTTTTATTAAAAAGTAAGAATCGGGATGATGATCGTATTCTCCATTCGTGAATAACTAGAAATCCCCATTCCATCCCATCCCATCCCATCCCATACAGAGCAAAAATGAGACATTTTGTTATCCTAGGTCTCAATTGCATTAGATGTCAATTTATGAGCAACTTTTTGACTATGTGAAAAGTTTGGAGCATGGCTTTCTTTTTTAAAAAGTGAACTCAAAAGTAGAAAATAAGAACTTGTAGAAATTTATCCACCCACTTTTGGAATGAGGGTCCAAGCTGAAAAATAATATTGCCTCCGTCCCATAAAGATAGGTTTGTTTTCATTTTCATACAGATGAAAATGGAACTATATATTTTATTTACGTTTTTTCTCATATATCTTACATTGAATAATTCATATTTGTTGATGACAAAACACATTAAATATGAGTATATTAGAAAATTAAGAAATTAACTATACTCTTAACAAGGAAAGTACTGTTCTATAATTTGAGTCAGATGAAACAAAAAAGCAATCATATCTTTATGGAACAGGTGAAGTCTTTTATTTATCCTATTGATAAATGTAGAAGATTTTGCACAATTAGTCAATTCACCTATTGAATTATTTCGAAACTATGAAATATTAGAGACCAACCTCCTCTTTTTAAAGGGACAAGAACTTGCTATTTGAACTCCTAGACACCGATACAATAATTTTTCATAAATATATAAGTTGAGATTTGCTTCCGATATTCTAAAAAAATCAATCATTCCCCACTACGATTGGATTTCAATATTGACAAGTGAAGTACAAAAATAAACTCCTTATTTTGATTCTCGTCGTTGATATAAAACGAAGATGAAATTACTTGAAACTTTCTTAACTTCAAGTTTATTATCTGTACATATTAAATTGTGTCACCTATGCTACTTTTAGGAAGTGGCATGTGATGTAAAATAAAAGGCACTAGTGAATTACTAATTATATGATAACATGATCTTACTTGGCTAAAAATTTGGTAGGAGCATGTCATGTTGGCATCAACCATTGCTTCCAAATATAGATGAAAATGGACATGTTCTCTTTGGGGCATAAAAGAAAACGTCTCATGGGAAAAGTTACATTTATAATATCATCGAGTACATATTTCACTCAAAATATTTTCTTTTAATTTAAAATGATCGATCATGCTGACTCACTTTCATGCTTTTTTGTCTGCCATATGACTCGTTTCATGCGGCCACTATCATATCGACTCCGTCGATCAATATAAAAATCCTAGACTTGGTAACTCGACACTAATTGAATTGCGACCGAAAGTGGCCTAGCAAGGGCAACTATGACACCGACCCTTGTCGGTCAATAGATTGTATAGATCGAACCATCTTTCACAAAATACACTACAAGTTAGATCTCTCTCTTTTCCAAATAGTCAATAGATTAATGGGTGAAAAGGAAAAAAAACGAAGAAGGGACCACCCCAACAAGACACAGAAATTCTGAAAACAAAAGCAAAAGAATCTGAGCAAAGTAACTGAAAGAAGCAAAGCAAAGCATACATACCAACAAACAAAACCCTAAAATCGTAACTGAAACAAGACTAATGCAACCCCTTTTCAATGTCAAACTTCTTTTCCTCCACGCAAACTAAAGGGAAAAGTAACTGTAGCATTCCGGTCCGGTGGTTAGGTGGGGTCGGAATTTTCATTCAAATTTGAATAGACAAGATTAATTATTCATTAATATTTCTATTCATATTTATAAATCATTTGTAATAATAAATAGTAATTATAAATGTGTGATTGTAAAATACATTAATTTTGATCTATACTCTTTATCTTTATTTCATTTTTGTAAGAATAATGCTACTCAAATGGGGATAGCAAACAGCGGCAAGACAGGTACTACGTTGGCAGCACTTGTGGCAAACAACGGTAGGGATGTTGCCTTAAGTCTTCCTCGTTTCCCGTTACAATGTCCTGTTATGAGTTATGACTCATCATTCATTGCTAGTTCTTTCTCATTTATTATTTTTTTCACTTTTTCTTTCAAATTTTCAAACTTTTTTGGAAAAAAAGAAAACCTATCTTTTTCAATCCATGAATTTTACGAATTTAGGGAAATGATAATTGTACCGGGGTGGGGGGGGGTTGGCAACCCCCCTGACCGGCCCCTCACAGCAGTGGGGGGCCCACCTTTTTACCCCTCGGTAACCATAGCAAAACTCCTTTTACGAATTATAAAAATTGTGACCCAAATGTTATTTTTTTCTCCATTTTTATGTTCGTATAAATTTTATTCACGTTTAACAAAATGTTTATATATTTTGTCCGACAGTGCGCATGACGAGAGAATTTAATAAAAAGACAATTGCACTTGCACTGATAAATTTAAACAATTGCGGTTCAATTTAAAAAATGATTAAAATTAAGTTAAACTCAACAGTTAATTTTAACTATTCATTTCACGGAACCCACAACCACATATTTCATCAAAATTTATTAAAATTATAATTATTATCTAAACAAAATAGGGGCTAAATATATTTTTTAATCAAACTAAGATGCATGTTAAAAGAAGGATATACGATAGTCATTGCCATATATATCCCAGGAAGCACGCTTTCAAATCATCTTATCTCGAAACGAAATGATTGGAGAGTGAAAAGTTTACCCTTGAGAACCAATCAAGTGAAGACGGAGTAGGCTTGTAGCTTAGAAAATCACGGTGTTGAGAGTTCGAATCCATCATCTCAAACAACCAATCCAAGAGGAAAATAGCCTTTTGCATCGAGATGGGAAATCATACTAGTACCTAGCGGTGGCAATGGGCACGACGACGAGCCGTTTGGCTCGATTGCCACCTCTACTAGTACCCCCATTTCAATTCGTGTGGAATTAGCCAAGGTGGAGTGGAAACAATAAAACTGTATATTCACTATTTACGTGTTTTACTGAGGTAAAACTCTTTGGCTATCTAACATTTTTTTATGAGTGATAAACATGGTTCCATTAGGTTCCAAGAGAATTGAACAATGAACCAATTATTTCTTCTTCTTCTTCTTTTAATAATGAAAACGATAATTTTTTTTAAAAAAATATGGAACAAAAAGGAAATTGAACCATTCGGTTCTGGTTTGGTTTTGATTCCATTACTGTAATTTTTAATGATAAACGTAAATTAAAATCTATAATAATATATGCCTAAATAAAGTTTTAAAAAATCAAAACTTCAAATTATCAATATCAAATGAAATATTGTGTAATAAAATTCATTCACAAAAGTCCAAACTAACAAGCAAAACATTAGTAATAATTTGAATAAACAAACATCTAGTTCCATCCCTATACAAAATATTGTCTTATCAACGATTCACGAATGTAAAAAAAAGAGTCGTCGTGATTTACTGATTTGTAAAAAAAATATGTATATAGAAAATTTATATAAATTGAGCTTGAATCTTGATTCTAGAACTGAAACCAAAACTAGAATCAAATTGTTCTCGATTCTAAGAATCAAAATCATTAATTTTTATTTTTTTTAAGGAACGAATTGATTGGATCAATTTGTACCTCCCTAAATTTTATTTACCGCCCTCGATGAACATTTCTCTCTCATTTCTCTCTACATAAACAACTCATTTGATACCACTTTTCTGGCTTTTCTTTTCAGCTTGGGTTCGTTGTCATCTCATCCTTTCAAATGGCTTCTTCTTCTTCTTCTTATAGTCCCAATGTTCAAAAAAATCCCGACTCCGACGTACAATTTGTTGCATTTCCAAACGGATTCGATCCAAACTCAATACCCAACACCACTTTTGTTCAAGCCGACCCTTCAACATTCCGAGCCGTCGTTCAAAAACTCACCGGTACTACGACCCTAGACTCCGCAACCCACAAACCCCCAGCCGCCACCCCCTCCTGCCTCGCCGGAAAACCCATCACGGGCGAAATGGGTCCTAGGAAACCCGCCTTTAAACTGCATGAAAGGAGACAAACTGCAAGAAAGCTAGAAATCAAGCTCGGCAGCGGCGCCAGTTCCCTCTCAATGGTTTCGCCTTCTACTACAAGGCATCAACAGAGGAATCTTTTGGGATTTAATGGTGAAATGGTAATGGCTTCGCCGGTTTCGCAATTGGAGCTTTTTGCGCGTGGGAGTCCAAGAACGCCGAGGTCACCTATGGAGGAAGAAGAAAAAGCCATTGCTGAGAAAGGGTTTTACTTCCACCCAAGTCCATTGAGCACTCCGAGAGGAGCTGAACCGCCGGAGCTTCTGCCATTGTTTCCAGTTCAATGTCCTGGAGAAAATAACTCATTTCCTCTTTTTTAGTTATAATCGCTTTTTTTCCTTTTTGGATTATTGGCTTTAACATTTTAATGTATAATTTCTGTACTAGCTATAAGTGTATAAAATATCTATGTCAAGAACTTTATTGAAGTTTTTTGGTTGGTTTTAATGAAATAGTAGTGTCAAGAAGAGTCTTGATTTTGAAAAAGTACTTACAAATAACTTTTCGTCAATCGATTAAGCTTTTAAGCTACTTTTTCGCGTCTTGTTTCTTCACTTTCGCTCGATAAAAAAAGGAGCAGACTAAGGTTAGCTTGAAAGAGTTTACGCCGAATATGATGAGATTAAGAGAGTTGTAGCGTGAAATTCAGCAAAATTACGATCCAAAAAAAGGTCAAGAAGCATGAAAAAGTCCCAATTGTGATTTTTTCAAATTCTTTCAAAAGATTTGGATCTTTAATGAACCTGACTTGAAGATTGAAAATCAATGAAACATTTACGTGCACTGATCATCAAAGTTTCAAGTACCCTGGCTTGTCAACAATTTTTTACCCTGCAACTGCAATAAATGTTTCAAATCTAGCTAAATGGCAATGCAATAAAACCAATGTACCTGTGTTGCACAGAGGATATTGCTCGTTAATATTATTAGATATACGAGTTTTAGATATGAATGAGGAAAGATACAATATGGGACGAGATTAATGTATACATGCTTATAAGGATAGTTGCATTTATAATGTATGTTGATGACACCAATAATTTTTTATTAAATACACGGGTTTTAGATATGCATAAAATATACGGTTGCAATGACTAATGTATCTATGTTCATAATGATATTTCTACTTATAACGTAGACGATGCTCATTATTTTATTATCAAATATTTAAATGTGCGAGTTTTGAGAGCATAGGACACAATGTGCATTCTTAATGAGTCTTAAATGCCAAAAAATGCGATAAAACTAATGCATCTATATGTTCGTAAGGATATTTATACTTGTAATGCGTGCGATGCTATATGTAAGTTATTTATTATTAAATACACGAGTTTTCAACGCATATGGGAAATGATGCCTCCATCATTAGTGTGAAAAATGCTATTCATCCCCAGTGGGGATGCATCCCCAATCTATGTGGATGTAAATAATTGGTTAAATGATAGGTGAAATTAGATGACTTATTTAATTTCACCTATCATTTAATGCCACATTAACGCCACATAGACTGGAGATGCATCCCCAGTGTGGATGAATAGCATTTCTCTTAGTCTTAAACGTCAAGTCTTGTAATGCATTTTGATGTCAGATGCCTAAACCTATAACCATGTTGACATTAGTTACTCGAACCTATAACACGTGTTGACGTTATCAGTCATTTATTACAAAGCACATGAGTTTTAAATACGTGCGAACCGAGGTGCAACCTCCACTAGTCTTATACACCAATAAGAAAGGTACTGAAAGAAAAATGAGGGCATTGTAAGTCAAAAAAAGATTGAAGAATTGGCATTCACTTTTGACAAAAGAATTCCATGGGGTGTAAGTAAGATGATAGGAAAGTCTTGCAAGAAAAGGACATGAATATTCACCAAATTAAACCTTATCTATAGACTTTGGACCTACTCTTGTATTTTTTTCATCCATGCATTTGTACCCATGACTTGAAATTAAACCTGACCGCCATTGATGGCCCAACCCTGTGACATTTTACAGGTTACCCTAAAATAATCTGTCCACCTAATTTAATCCCACGCATATTTTGTATGGATTAGAAAATTCATCTATGTCACCAAGACACTGCATTTTGCAAGTCACTATATCATAGTAATTTTAAGGAAAATTATACTTGTCCACTTTAAGATGTACATAAGGGTTTACACCTCCTTCGTACATGTCGTATATATATATATATATATTTTTTTTTTTATTTTTTTTTTTTTAAATGTTGTTTTTATTTGCAAGGAATTGAAGGAGGAGTCCCGGTCAAAGGACGAAAACGTAGCTTCTTTGTAAGGGAACTATACCTTGGAGTTGACGCAAAAAAGCTGGTTTTCTCCCACTTTTTAAAACAGTATTTATATACGTTTTCCCTCGTCACCATAAAGTCTTTTTTTTTTTTCAACATTATAACTAAGATTTTGCTTTATTAGATGGTGACATATCCGAATTCAAGTGAAAACTAAATGTTGACTTTTAGGGTCATCCATTTTCGTTACATCGAAGAGAAAAAGAAGTGCAAAATAAATTAATCAGGAAAACAAAAGTCACTTTAGTAGTTGAGCCTTCTAATTTCAATCTTCGAGTAACTTTCTCTTAAAATTCCGAGTGATGTTTACATCTTTAAAAGCATATTTCACAAATAAAATCTGTTTCAAGACAGCCCTTCGTTTTTAACAACTGATGAACCTTTAAATAAATCACAAAAAATGAGATATGTCCCGCAATAAACAAAGGAAACTAGATGGTTTAGTCAAAATTCAATGGGAGAAGAATGGCTGACACGTTGGGGAAGAATTTGTGTGTTTTCAACCAAGGAGAGCCTGATAGGATGTCGTGGATGCCTACCTGGAAGGCTGTTCCAACCCGGTTGAGAAATGAAATTCCTGGCTATTTAGCGCTAAGTTGATCGAAATTAACATTAATCAATAAATGAATAATAAAACAAATTTCATATAATTATAAATTTAAAGAATTAAACAGGGCGTTGATACATTATACATAAAATTATACGATATGGATACGGCGTGTTCAATTAGAAATAACGATATAAATAATCATAGTAGGCTCCATAGATGGAAACTTGAGCTCTAAATTAAGTTTTCGAGGAAATGAAGCCTCCAAAAGCATAAAATGCAAATTAATTTCTTCACATCATTCTATTATTTTGCACTCATTAAATAGAGGCATGACATACATTATCCACTTCCTAGAAAATAGACTCGTTAACCCACTTACAAATAAACTATTTATTTGTTACAATATTTAAACAAGAAGCATAGAAAAGAATATTCCACTCTTGCTGTACAGTAAAATGTCTAAACTAATATGTGACTCGAATAATTCAATATTTCTGAATTTGTACACCTGTTTAGTATATTATACATGTTTGTCTGCAACAAGTCGTACCTTATTAAGTGACTCCTTGAATGCTTGCCAAGCAACCATATGATGATCTTGAGACGTCATTCCCTCTGCTACAACTTGCACTGCACGTCTATGCAAGTGATCAAACCATTGAACGGGGTTTGTGATATCGATATTGTTGGAACCTAGATCTGGTGCATACAAGCGTTTCAAATCCTTCCTCCATCGCGATAAGATGTAATGACTTGGGACTTCATCCACCGCGTTGTAGTTAAGGACGCACAATGCATGTCGACACAGATATCCTCTGAAATTGAAGCAACTGCAAATACAGCGCACCTCGGCTCCTACTTTATCATAAATAACTTCAAAGTTTCTTGAATCTCCCTTGGGATCTTGTTCTTTGACTATATAGGTGATGACCGGCTGGTTAGCATGAATCTGAGTCACACTAAAACAGTTAGACATCCGCTCCACTTCATCTTGGAACTTTAAGAATATGTCCTTGGTATATACCTCAGAAAGCTGTAATTCATAATTGCACCTTGTTCTCAACTCGGGGGTAAACTCTCTTGACTCAATATCATCAAGAGTTTCCTTCTGAAAGCTTTTTTGTTGGAAGGACTCATACATATCAAAAAACTCATTCCAAGTTGTTTGTTTATGTGCACATCCATGGGGAAAATAGCTCATGCGCTCATCAGGTTGAGAAGAGAACGTTCCAGCAAAAAACGTATCTTTCAAATAAACTGGAACCCACCGCTCTCGGTCCTCATACAAGCTTTGAAGCCACTCATGATCCCCGATAGCAAAATGCTCGATCATCTCCTCCCAAGCAATTTCAAATTCTTCAACTTTTGTTGAGTTGTGCACCATTCTGTTCAGTACTGTATGAAACATTTCCGACTTCCCAACTTCTCCCAACTTTTCATGAATTCTCTTTATAACAAGGGGCAGACAAAGACGATGGTGAGCCCTAGGAAAAACCTCAGCTATTGCACTCTGCAAGGCCTTGCAGTGGTCTGTAATTATAGTTTGCGGAGGACGTCCTGACATAGATGTAAGCCATGCTCTCAGCAACCAAACGTACGTCTCCATGGTTTCATCCACAAGCAAAGCACAACCCATCAAAACAGATTGACCATGGTGATTTACTCCAGTGAATGCCAAAACTGGAGTTTCATAATTATTAGATAAGCACGTCGTGTCAACTACAATCACATCGCCAAAATAACCATAGGCAGCCCTTGACCTAGAATCAATCCAAAACACATTCCTTACATATCCTTCATCATTTAGATCCAAAATGTAGAAAAAATTAGGGTCTGCAAGCTGCACTCGGTTAAAATAGTTGTAAAGGGCTCGTACATCACCTTTCCCAAGTTTTAAGCGTTTAGACTGCTCAATATGATTGCTGATTTCCCTTTCATTCGAGCTTCCATAACCCACTGCATCAATAGCTGGAGTTCGATATAATTTGATTGTTCGCACTTCTACATCAACAGCTGACTCCAACTTCCTTTTGGCTCCTGAATCAATCTTCTTATGTGATTTGGAGTTTTGAGCCCTTTCTGGATCAAATAAATGGTTATGTTCAAGTTTAACTTCATCCAACCTCCATCTGTTGGACTCCACCAACCTCAACCTTATCATTGCTAGGCATCCAGTCCTAGTTTCCTTTCTTCGAGCGTTTGCTTCTTTCATTGTTTTGAAACCCTCACAATTGCAACAGAGCACTGCACCACGCTTCTCTTTGCTGTTACGCTTGGTCCAAGAAGATTTGACCCTGATGCCAAATCCAACCTCCTTGGCATAGCTGTTGTAATAGTTATAAGCATCATCATATGATTCAAACTCCATTCCCACAACAGGAGGGAGATAAAACTTTCCCTTCGACCCATCAATTTGGTCATCAACGTTAGCAATATGAGCATCTTTGTCATTCTCATACTCTTTGCCAGGAATCTCAAGCATTTGGTCACTGTTACTGTCATGGTAGTTGCTTGGAATCTCAAGCAATTGGTCGCTATTGCTCTCATGCTCGTTGCCTTCAAATTCAAGCACCTGCTCACTGTCATTCTCAAGGTCAGCACTGTCAATATCAAGTACTTGTTCACCATCATTCTCAAGGTCATTTCTTTCGACTCCCGAAACTAGTTCAGTAACATTCTCAAGGCCATTGCTTTTGATTCCGAGAACTTGGTCACTTTCATCATCGAGATCATCAGTTTCCATCTCAAACTCTTCCTCGTCATCATCCTCAAGCAGTTCTCCTCTGTTTCCAGAACCTCCTTCCATCTAGAGTGAAATAAAAGAGATGAAACTCAAAAACACTTACAATTGCCAAAGACTGTGATAAATCAAACCACCCAAACAAGTCATTTTTTTCATAAAGAGAAAATTAATGCACATGAAAGCAAGAACGATAGCATAGTTTTACTAGATGCTAATTCCATAACACCAGTAGCAGTCTAAATTTAGAACTCCAAAGGTGAAAATAGAAGTATAGAACCTGATCTACTTCTCTCTAATGCAATTTTAACGATCAAGATTTCTACCGAATCCACTTTAGCATCTCATTTCAAAGATTAAATTGTATGCCCTATCATCAATCAATATAGATAATTACATAAATGAAAATCTCTCAGAAAAAAATTATTTAAAATAAATTCCCGTGCTCCAGTAAAATCTGGCTGATATATTGAATCAAAATGCATAAGAGAGTATATCCTCATCACACGGGGTGCTCATATCAATCACTGCGTGATAGTGCAATAATTTTAAAAAATAAAATAAAATACGAAGGTAAAATTTGAATGTCATCACGCCATCACAATAAGGCCTGAAGCACCATAATTCTGTTTTTTTTTTTTTTTTCCAATTTAATTCAACACCTCTTAATATGCTTTATCAACAACTCCAGAAACAAAATTTCGTAACCTAATTTCCACAGGAAAAAAATGATAACTTTTTAAGCAGAAAAATACTGGAAGAAAAAGGGCCCTAAAATATGTGCAGTACGGGAGTGTAGCTGAACTCAATCAGGTGGTTGAATAATTGTAGTGAAACGGCATGAAATTGGGGAAATTAAAAATCACTTACAGTTAATTGGATGCCGATGGTCCCCGATGAGCCCTCTCCGGCCGGAGAAAAAGCACCGTCATCGACCATGTTTTACGGAGACTTGAGCTTGTATCAAAGTCAAGAGGTTAGTTTTTACCCTAACTAGATTCAAGATATTTTTGCTTCTAAATCCTTCTAGTTTGTTGTTCTGTGCAGTTTTACCAGTGAATGGGCGGATAAAATAAGACAAATGGCCGTTGAACCTTTCTCTAAATTTCATGTTGGTCACCAAACTTTAAATAATTTCAAATTAGTCACCTTACTTCTAAAAAATTCCAATCCAGTCACCAAATTAGCCTTCCGTCTAAGATTTGGCTGAAATTCCTCGTAGCTTGATGGCTTACTTTTGAATCACACATTCTCTATAAAATTATTATTATTATAAAACTCATTTTCAATTTAGGTGTAAAATTATTTTATAAGGAAAATATATAGTTGAAAATGAGTTTGGGAGAAATTTTTTTTTTTTTTTTTGAAAAATGGGACACAAACATGGACTTAATCAATATTAGAAAACGTTTTTTGGTTAAAAGATAAACGCGCTATCTATATCACTATATAAACTCAAATTTTGATAATCAATTCTATGTTTATACAAACTTTTTTTATTTCAACCTTGTTCGGCGTCCTAAGGACCTAAACCCAACAACTAATAGTCAATGCTCGAGTTGTTAATACAACAATATATGTTGAGACTAGATATGAAACACGAATTAGAATAAGTAATTATGTCTTCTTAAATCGCGATATCATTATTCGTTTTATCAATTGAGCCGTGCTGAAATCAACTTTTTACTTCGTTAAATCATATGATGATTCAGCTAAAATTCTAGTGAACCTTAATCGCGTTCCCTTCTTAATATGCACTGCTCAACATAATTAAAAGTGAACGTTAGTTGTTGATTTCAAGAAGAGTTCAGTGAATGCTTTGGTTCGACCGATAAAATTGGTTGCAGTATATATAAGCATTGTGTCTTGGAGTCTGTGTTGTGACACCAAAAAATCTGATAATTATGCATAATTAGTGTTCACTTTTGGCTAAGCTTTTAAAAAAATTCTTGTAAGTAAGTTTACAGCTTAAATTCAGACCAGAGAGATCGTTTACACAAGGGATTGGGAGAGAGTTACCTGGAAAATCTCAAAAATCCTTAATTGCCATGTCTTCCCACAGCATTCTTGAGCTTCTTTACAATTCTTGAAAGGACAGAAGAAGTTCAAGAAAGCTGTGGAAAAGCATGAAGGGATTCTCACTGCCTCGGAGACGGAGGAATACATGGAAAATGATAGAAGAAATCGACCTTACGAAGCAAAAATAAGCTTAAAATCTTGTTTATTTTACAGTTCAGCCGACATGCGCTCCTCTCACTGTGGAGTTAGGACCACACTACAATTCAGCAACACCAATCAATAAGACTGTAACTTTATTCAAGAGTAAGAGAGTGAGAGGGTGGTGACTATTGGGTAGGGTTCCTCTTCACGTTCTGAGGCAATATACATACAAAACATTGAATGCATTGTGGGGTAGTTAAATGAAAATATTTAAAATTATTGTCCAGAGGCTTTTATCTTTTTCTTATTTTTTAGGAATTTTGATGCAAATGGTCCTTAACCTTTGCCCTTCGTGCATTTATATCTCTAACCTTTAATTTTTAACAGAAAAAAAATGCTCCACACCTATGCCTTCAGGTGCCCAAATTGTGCTTTTGAACATATTTCATCCAATTATTCTGTTTATTCTGTTAGTAGCTTTCTACTTCATTTTATTGCAAGGGCAAATTTGGAAAGGAAAAAAAATAAAGCCTTACTGACCCACTAAAGATAATTATATTACTATTACAAAATTTACTTACTACACCACATTATAATCATACAACAATTAAAATATATTTTTAGTAAATATACCACACCAAATTTACAAATATACTCATAATCCAATAAATAATAATAATAAAGTATTGTAGTGTACTCATTATCCAAATATTACTCTTTGTTTTTCTCATACTTTCAACTCATTCTGAAAATTTTCATTATGATGAAAAGAGTTTCTAAACTATTTTTTTCTTCATTTTTTTTTTCAAATTTTCAAAGAAGAGAAAGATAAAGAAGAAGGGGGGAAGATAAACCCCCATTGAAAAATAGTGCTTGCAGTGGACGTCGTTATAGTGTTAGGAGTTGCCGGTGAAACTGTAGTGCTTTATGATGGAGAAGTAGTGGTTTTTTGACGATGTCGTCGTGGTTGCTCCACCTCAAAATGTGGCTGCAATGTTGACTTGAAATTTCATTCCACCACTGCAATGGCCAGATACACTACAAATGAAGTAATGTTTACCATTGTATATCCACTTGAATAGTTGAATACTGGAGATTCATTAACCCGAAATCATTATAATAAATTGAGTACATAGTAATGGTTCATTAACCCAAAACTCTAATTATGTAATTTTACTTAAAGTTATTTAAGTAAATAAGAAAAATGCAGTGCACTTTATAAAATTTGTAGTGGTAATATAATTTCTCCCACCAAAACATGACTCTTACTAATTTGCCCTTAGTACTCCAACAACTACTCACTCCCTTTTATGTCCTTGTAATAAATTGAAGTTGAAATTCACGAGCAAAACTAACTTAATTTATCAAACGAAATTTGTCCAAAAGGACTAATTGGGAACGTAAATTCATAGGTTCGGAGTGTCTACATCAAAAATTAAAGGTCAAGGACAAAAATGCACAAAAGGCAGCGGTCAGATTTGCGCCAAAAGTTATATTTTTACTATATAAAAAAAACATATTAAAATTTAAAAAATCAACATCCATCACATGACATGATTTGATATTTCCATCAAAGGATGGGACTTCGTATCCTCTGTTATTCTCTATATTGGTACCATCGTCCTTCTATTGCTCAATATATGAATTTGTTGGGGGAATTCACGAAAGTGGCCAATTTCATGCATGTCAATTGAAAAATGTTTAGGGCCTGTTTGTTTGTGCTTTTTCCCCATATTTTAAGTATTTTTCTAACCGTTGACAGTGTTTTTCTTCCCGTTGGTAGCCGTAAATTTTGACTTTTCTCTCACAATTTACTTTTGCAACGGTCTGAATATTACTACCAATTGTGGCAAAAAGTGCTGCCAGACAACCCCTTAATTTTGATAATTTTTACAGACTTGCCAAATTTGGTACCAACTTGTCTGTTATACCCTCAATGAAAATTGAAGCAATTTTTTTTAATTTGTCACGAATTTCGAGAAGAACAAGTAACTTACATGAGAATCTACATTAATACTAGTTATTACCTAATGGATTCATTTACTTTTAGCCCCTGTTTGACCCCCATTATTTTCCATTACATTACATTAATTTTTTCTCTCTCTTCATCTCAACCATACATTCATCAAATAAAATAATAATACACACAAATCTAAAACTTTTCAACCACACATCTCCCATCAATCACTATTCTAAAAATTTTCAACCCCCCAAAAATCAACAATAATGTCGTTACCTATTATTATCTATTAGGTAACGACAAAAAAAATTTGGGAAAAAATGAAGAAGAAGTAGAAAAATCATTAACACTGAAAAATAATTATATGCTTCCAATTTATAAGAAAATCATATAATTTCATTTCGAAAAATTTAATCTCTCCAAATTTGCTATCGATTATGCTTTCCACAATTCTCAGTAGAAGGTAATTTTTCTTTGAAATATTTTTTTGTTGATAAGTTGTGTTTAATAGTTGTTATTCTTAATATTTCATGGCGTTCTCGACATTTTAAAAACTGTTGCCGACATTTGGACCGTATTTATCTTGACACTGACACTTTATTTGTTTAGAATGAGATTTCTTTTGAACATGAGAGCTATCTATATTTCATAATATTTTTGACATTTTAAGTGTACTTTTCGACATTTCATAAACATTTTATTACAAACTTATAGGAGAGTGAGCATTTAATGCATGATTGACATGGTACTTTTTTAAAAAGTAGTATATGTTATGTGTCAAGTTATTAGTAGTCAATACAATTTTTAATTATATAAATAATTTTGTCTTCGTTGTGGAACTTAAATTTATTAACGAGAGCATTTTGGTCTATATTTTAGTAAAAAGGACATTGAAGAAATTTTGAATATTTTTGTAAATGAATATGTAAAAGTGGACATTTTTTTGCAATTTTCGCTAATTTTTTTTTTTCATGCCTAAAATACCACTAATAGTTACATGTCCCTATTTTTGGAGATATTGTCCTTGTTTGACACATGTTCTTTTAAAATGCATTTTTTCAAAATTTATTTTCAATAACACATTCTTCTATAAAATAATATTTTTCATCACATCAATAATTTTTTTTTTACTTTTTAACCACATATTTCTCATCATATTGAAAATACAATCTTTTCTCAGTAATATTCATCAAACACACTCATAACATGAATGCATAAGCAACGTCAAGTGTTGACTCGTTGAGATGGCAAAAGGTTATGAAATCCGATATGAACTTAATGTATGTAATCAAGGTTTGGACATTGGTCGACCCGCTTAATGGATTAAAACACTTAGGTTGTAAATGAGTTTACAAGAAAATGTCAATATTGATTGAAACAAACCTCTTGGAGTTGAAATCTTCGATTTGATATGAAAGTCAAAATGTTTGATTTTACAAAAATGAAGGCGAATTGTGTGTTTACAAGAAGAAAGTTGGGGGCATTGTCACATTCCTAATATTATATGTATGAGACATATTATAGGAAACGACGTCCTTGTATTTCAATTGTTAAAATTATGGTTGTCAAATAATTTTTTGTGATAGATATGGGAAAAGTAACTTGATATATATATATAGATCTAGAAAAATGTTTAACTCATCTCCATCTATATGTAGAAAATGAATTGAGAGTTCATGGATACACTGATGATAACTTCCAGTCAGACTAGAATGATAGCATATCTCAATTAGGATATTGGTTTCTTAAGCGGTGTGTTGAAAAGGCTCCAAACTGAAATACAATAATAGAAGCCTTATACATCATTACTTTAGAAAGTAAAAAAAGTTGTGGTTTGGATCATGAAGTTCATCAATGAACTTGAAGTAGTTCCTAAGATTATTGATCACATGTTTCTACATTGTGATAACAATGAAACCATCGTGCAAGCGAAGAAACTAAGATCTCATCAATGATTCAGACATGTGTTAAGGCGGTATTATCTCATTGGAAAGATAATACAATGAAATGACGTCAAGAAAGAACGAATTCCCACAAGTTATTAAATTGCAGATCCACTGACAAAGAGTTGTTGGATGCATAAACATGATCGTCATTTAAACTCTAATGATATAAGATACATAAGTGATTGGATCTAGTGCAAGTGAGAGTTTGTAAATGTTATGCCCTAGGTCCAATCAATTTTGGACAAAAATACTTTTAATAAATACAATCAATGCAAATTTATGGCAATATCTATTATTTAATCGAATTACTATTCTAATAAATTAAATAATAGAATTCGTATATTCAAATTTTAGGGATTTGTTAATCACAATGAGTTGTGATTGTGAGATACAAATTATATATAACTGAATCTTAAATCGTCAGTGGTTGTATGTAATAACGAGATATGAATATCATTATTACGGATAGACCATCACGTGAGACATTTCTTACTTGTGAATTAAGTAGCTGATCTCACAAGTTAAAGCGTGGTGACACTTGAATGAACACGTGGATGTTTTGTTATAGAACAAAACAATGGTGACCCACTGTTAGATTCTACCTTGATAACTATCTAAGTGTCGTAGTTAATGTCTAAAGTTCGGTAGTGAAATTTTTCATTTGACTTGGGGTCATCATAGTGTCTTATGTGAGGACAGTCATACTTTGGTGATATTGGATGTTGCTCTGTCAAGTGTCGCTAATACGACATCGTTCGGGTATGTCAAGAATCATTTGAAAGTTATGAATTATCAATAGAAGATTCGTAACTCTAAATAGTAAGAGATTATGATCTACATTTCATTCAGTTAAGTTGATAATGAAATCATTGACCATGGTGTACTCATAAGTCTAAAATGAGTTTTCAACTTATATTGACTTAATAGTGGGATGAAAGATATGATCGATAATTGAGATGGACACATATCAATATCTCAAAATTGATCGGATCATATTGACGAATGGATTATAGTCTCACGGTAAACAAACAAGATTGATTTTGTCATACCAACGACATTTTTCGTCACATGTATTGCCCTGACACATTGTTAGGTGTTAATTTGGGACTCCGAATGTGAATTGGTGATAAATTAAATGGAGTATTTTAATTTATTGATTTTGATTATATCAAAATAATAATTCACATTGTTGGTATCGTGATCGAGAACCCGATGAGTTACACACAAAAGGAGAACCAAAAGATTGAGATTCACAAATTAATTAATTAACAAGTGTTGGACAATTAATTAATAAGTTGCTTGCTAATAGGTCCGAATTAATTAATTCATGGATCGAATTAAGTTTAAGAGACGAGTCATGCCCACTTGGACTTATATTAATAAGTCATTAAAGTTTCAAAAAAAAAAAAAAGAACAGAACATAATTCATTATCTTGCTAGCACAAGAAAAGAGAAACCATAATTCTCTCGTTCTTGTTCCCTGTGTGAATTTCCTTCGGAAGTTGGATAATTGGACATGTGTGGATTGTAGTTCGTGATTGTTCGTGTTCGAAAATCAACAAAGGAATTTGTAGAATTTATCAAATGTATAATTTCTATCACAATTTCTCTCTAAATACAAAACAGATCCGTGATGAAAATTGAAAAATTATTTATCTTTCTCTATGCACGTGTTAAGTAAATTCTCAACCTCAACATCTTACAAAGCTCGTTAAAAATAGTCTACAGAAGAGACATTTTTAGACCTCATTTATTATTCCAGATTCCCACGACACTAGTCAAATAAGACAACTAGAATTTCTCAGAAACAGATTTTTTTAAAAAGTAATGTTATTCATCCCCAGTAGGGATGAAAACACAGTTTATGTGATTTTAAATGATAGGTTAAATGAAATGTGAAATGAAATGACTTATTTAATTTCACAAATAATTTAATACCACATTAACGTCACGTAAACTGTGTTTTCATCCCCAGTGGGGATGAATAGCATTACTCTTTTTTTAAAGCCAACGCAACTTCTGTTAATTACGCCTTCTACGCCTAAATTTTCTTCTAACGTCCTCAAATTTCAATATTCACATCCAGTAATAACTAAAAACCAAATTAAATATTTCCTCTATCAAAAGTAATCCTCTATTGTTTAAATTTTTTACCTGTCGGATGATTTTTCGTTTATGGTAGCCCACAGCTAGGTCATCGAGATTAACGATTTTCTTAATATTGGTCTGCATATCGCGGACAAGCTTGAATTGTACGTCGGACTGAAGGAGCGCCCGTGTGATCTCGTTGAGACAGTCATTCAGAACCTTCTCATCAATTATCGTCCCATTGCTCATCTGCTGAAGAGCCCGCGATATACTCCCTCCTAACTGCGCGAGCACCATCTTGATCGATTTGTGTGGTTTCTTCTAATTGAGCTCCTGTTTGAGCCACATTAAAATTTTCATTCTCATTTTTCTACTTATTTTCAACCACACATTTTTCAATAAAATAATATTTTTCATCACATCAATAACTTTTTTTTTTCAATCACACATTCTCCATCAATCTACTATTCCAAAATATATTTTTCCAAAATAATGTGGTTCAAGCACACCCTGAATGGCTTATTTCACAATCGTAATGAATCGATTACAGCTGAGTTAACTCAATATATAGACAGTTATGAACAAGTAATTAACAACCATTCTAACTAACAACAGACTTCCAACTAATTTGCCTCTTCCCGCCCTCTTTTTTTTTTATTTTTTATTTGAGGATTCACCGATGAAATGTGCGTGTAAGGAAAAAGGGGCCTGGATTGAAAGGTGGGCTTCAAGTTTGAGCCTGGGGCAAGGCCCAAGTAACAATGGGTGTAATTGTTAAGAAAATTACTAAAATCATGTTTTTTAAAGTTAATTAGGCATTGACTTACTTTTTTTTTTCAATAATCAGGTTGTCACATAAAACTAACATATCACATATAGATTAAACTACAATCAAACATCATATTAAATCACAGTTATACAATTTATAGGTAACAATTTGGAAGTTTTTTATAACTTCGTTAATTTTGAAATTGTATTTTTGAACTACGGTAGTTATCAAATTATCCATAATTTTTTTTTTTTTAACTTGTTAAAAGTATAATTTTTTAGGAATGCTCGCAATATCGATAATATAGATCTTCTACGCATCTGAAATTTCTTAAAAATCGTATCACGTAAAAAAGAATTTGAAAATTTTCTCTCCTGTGCAAGCGGGCATTATAAAGAAAAAAAAATAGATCGTCTAAAGTTCGATGTAGATGGTGTAGGTCAACAAAATTTAAACTTTTTATCTCTCTCCCCTATTAAATAACGACCATGCCACTTGTACAAAGTGCTTGACAAATTGGGTTTACAAAGTGATGTGGCAGGAATTTAAAAGACTTAAATGTCCTTCTTATATTCTTTAGTTAAATCAATGTTTTATATTCCCAACATAGTTTAACTTTGATTAATTATTCCTAATAAATGGAAAATCCAATTATGCTCGTATTTATCTATATATCTTTTATCAAAACAATCTTTTAATGTTCTAATTTTATTTTCTATTTTATTAATTTCTCTATTAATTCTAACTATATTTTCTTTCCAATATAAAGGCACAAGTATATTTTTATTATTTTTAAGAAAATATTCAAGTACGGTATAAAATGATTTAATTTCTTCTCTTTTTCTTTCGCAGCCAATTTCTAATCTTCGAATAAAAGTAACTAAAACTTCATAAATAGCAGGAGTGCAAATATTAATGCAAGTATGTAACATAAATAAGAAAGATCTTACAGTATTGAAACAGAAGGTAAAGGCAGATTAATATCAATGAGATTTCCCTCGAGCTTGCTTCCATATGTTTGTATACTCGGATATAAGTGATCGGTTTTGTTTGAGTTTAAGAAAGTGGATTATGGTCAAACACGACTTCCGCACTCTTACTAATTTTCTCTCTGACTCTTTTGCATTTCTTACAATGGATCACACGGAATCACAGTTTTCTTTTTAACTCCTTGTTAAAACATCACCTTGAATGGTAACATGGTTCTCATGGCTTTCTCTAGCAACGCCTTAAACGCCTAAATGACAACAAGATACTTGCACTAACTCTCAAGGTTTTCACCTTTGGAGTACAAGTAAGATAAGAGTTTTAGAGAAAATAATAAGGATAGAAAGAAGGTATCTTCAAAAAACTGTAATTTCATAAACACATCACACTAATATCTCTTACATAAGAGTATACATTCATACTTCGGCTACACTTTTGGTACTTTCTCTAAAGATATTAGAACTCCATAGAGATTACCTTATTACAAACTTCACTTGAAAGATAGGAACTGAAATGGTTACAAGATTTGAAAAACTAGATAGAGAGATATGTTTTTGCTTAAGGATTCGCTACCTTCTTCTGAGAATTAGTTTTCAATTTATAGACTCGAAAAGCTCTACAGTTGTCCTTCATTATTGTTGTGTTACTGTGTAAGATAGTGGGTATCTTACTGTGGCCTAAAGTTTTTTTTCTTATTATGGAAAATAATTGAGGTAAACCCACAGTTTTTCTTTAACAAAAATGCTTTTGATAAAGTAGTGATAAAGGGATCCTCTACTTTTCCATATGTCCCTTACTTTTCCATATGAGACTCAAAACATTCATCCGAAAATTCCTTTGGATCAAGAGAGATAGGTGAGTCATCTTCTTCATTGCTACAGCATTCTCACTTATGATTTGGATAATGTCAAAACTGTTTGCACAGCTCATTTTTCGTCTTCTATGTTCCACTAGCGTCTCCTCTAAAAATATGATCACATCATGTATTCAGATAGTGCCAATCTTCTTATTTAATGGGTGCCACAGCCTTGCTATAAATTAAGTGGTCTTGTGACTCATACACCCAAATTTTATGATTTTCTTCAATAACTTTCTGGATATGCTAGACTTGCTCCTTGTATCCCTTGACTCTACGGGAAGCTGTCATATTGATAACATCTTCTGGTGTAGTTTCATGAATTTCACTCTTCTCAGGCTGAAAATGCTTGGAAGCAGTAGCAATCCTTATGACATGGCTAACTGGAAGCAGCATATCTTCTTCATTATCTCATTCGGGACTTGCGAAGAAAAACTTGATATATATGTTCTTATGTTTAAGAACTTGACAATATCTTTCAATAGCTCGGACAACATCCTTTGGTAGCATAGAGATTTCTTTTAACGATTCTGATAGGTAAATACAAATTATATTTCCCATCTCAAAAAGAGTACGAACCCAATAAGTTGGGGCTCCTAAATATATGTTGATTTTATTATACATTCCATACGCGAGAGTTTTCATCTATCCTCCTATACTGGTGAACTGGTAGCAAGCAAGATTAAACAATACGTATGCCAAAATAAAATCATCTTTATTTTTGATATCCATAACACTAGGGGTGTTACATGCTCTAATAATACTTGAGCTATTCAACTCTGGATAGAGATACTATCATTTGTAAGTTTTTTCTCCTATAAGGGAGACAAAGTAGTATTCTCATTGACTGGCAGTTTATGAAGTTTCAATGCTTCTTGTTCAATATTAGCACAATGGCCTTCAAATTTATTGGCACTAGGGCCTTCAGATAATATAATCTTGTTGGCTTTCTCAAATATTGGCTTTACAGCAGCCATTTCCAATAGTGTTATCTTGGATTCCATCGCAATTATCTTTATGTTCATCTCGAACTTCAATACTTCTAGTTCCTTCTTGATTTGCTTCATTCCTGGTTAAAAAATCTGGAATAAAATTGTTTTCCTTTTAATATGGACAATATGAAATTTAAATTGTGCAAAACCACATTTGCATTCTAATAAGTGGTCTTTCAGCTACACTTGTTCCAAGTTTGTTTGTCAATAATGGTTTTACCTAAATATTATATGTTCTAATAAGAAACTTCTTAGGTGGCAAGTAATATTCAAATTTTGCTACTCTTTTTTTACTGCTAAACATTATTTACGATTAATATCATATCCGATTTCTGCATCCTTAAAAGTTCTTGAAGTATAAGCAACAAGTTCTTTTGGGCATTTACACAATGGATTAAAAAAAATTCTTTATGATTTTCTTTTCTTTTAAGAATTGCACCCCAGTATATTAGAGATGCATCAGTTTCTAGAATAAGAAAATCATCATCATTAGGAATATTTAATTCATGTAGATTTTCACATATTTTCTTAATTTTATTTATCATTTCGATATCTTCTTGTATCCATTCCCATACAACTCATTTTTTGAGCTTTTTTATAAAGTGGACTTTGTATTTTACACAATTTTTGATAATTTTTTTAGAATAATTTAATAAACCGATAAAGTTTTGTAGCTCTTTCTTGTCTCTAATCACTTCTGGAAATTCTATAATTTTTTTTCCAATATGAGGTTGTTGAAGTATTTTTTTCCCCTGTAAAAATATATCCTAAAAATTCAATTTCAGTTTTACCTATTTCTGCTTTTCTTTCTGATATGGCTAATCCATATTTTCAGGCAATATAATTGAACTTTTTAAAATGTTAGACATGTTCTTTTAAATTTTTACCATGAATAAGGATATCATCTATATAAACTATGCAGAAGTTTTTTATTGGTCTGATAATCTTATTCATTCTTTGTTGAAATATTGCTGGTGCATTCATTAATCCAAATGACATAACATTCCAGTCGAATTGTCCTAATGGATTAGGGGTAGTAAAACTAGTTAAATGTTTTGATACATGATCTAATTTTATTTGTCAATATCCAGATTTACAATCAAATTTAGAATATATTTTACTTCCTTATATTTATTTTATTAACAATTCTTTTATTTGTAATTTATAGCAATTTGGTATAGTTTTAGAATTTAAGTTTTTATAATCAATTACCATTCTAGTTTTTCCTCTTTTAATTTCACTATGGTTTCTGACCATAAATGCTAGGCTATTATATGGGCATGTTGATTCCCTTATAACTCCTAATTGTAATAGTTCTTTAATTTGGATTTCAAACTCTTTTTTATCTTCTTCGCTATAAGGGAATTGTTTTCCTAATATCTTAACATATGGGTCTTTTAGTTCAATGATTGCAATAGGTTTATCTTTGTCCCATTTGGCTAAGGGATGTCCATGGTAACATTTTTTTAGTTCTGATTTAATATTTTCTAATTTTTCTTCTAATTTTTCAATTCTTAATATTGGAATTTTTTGTTTTTGATTAATTTCTATATAACATCCATCACGATTACCTGTAGAACTTTGATGTCTAGGTTTATGATAAATTAGTTGATGTGCAATGCCAATGGCTTTTAAAATTTTTGGTGTTTTAATCTTGTGATTATAGGGTGTAGTAAATTCAAAATTATCTTTATATTGTGTTAAGTTTCATATGTATAGATAAAATTTTCTCCTAAAAGGATATCACATCCAATTTTATCTGTTTCATATATTCGTGGGATAAAACATTCTTTATTTCCTATAATGATAGGAACATTTTCTATAAAATATCTATAGATTTCTACTATATCACTGGCTGTTTGACCATAAGTTGTTTTCTTATAATCTCTTTTATAATAATGTTCTGGGAACACATTTATTTTACTTAGGCAAATACACCTGATCCAGTATCAAGTATAGCATGAAATTTTATCATACAGTAGTCTAGTAAATTTAGAGTTATCTCAATATATGTGCTAAGTATGCTAGTTTTGATTGCTCTTATTCATTGTATCATATAAATTGGTTCCTTGTTTTTATAATCTCTAGAGATCATCTTTTGTATGCCTTCTATAGTTATTTGTAGAGTATTCTTTTGAATATGAAATGGTGAGACTTTTTCAAGAAAGTTCATTCCAAGTAATATTGGACTAGTATATTTTCCTTTTCTATAATCTTTATGGATTTTAAGATTTAGTTTAAATTGTTCTCCTTCTAAATCAGTAAAACTTAGTTCAAGATTAACAAATATTCTAATTTCGTATTTAATTCCATGATAGTCCATAAGAGTTATCCTTGTGGTAAATCTTCTTCTAGTAAATGGTCAACTAGATCTGCTCTTATATGACTGGTATTAGCTCCTGTATTGACAATGGCTATAATTTCTTTATAATTATTTTGATTATTTATATATTCTGTTATAATAAGGAAATTATCTTCCTCACATTTTCTAAGGTCAACATCAATGCTATTTCTAGGCAATGTTGGATAATTTCTACTTGTAGATGTTCTACTAGAGTTTGAGAGTTCTCTAGCACTGATACTTCTTTCTATTCTTTTACTGGAAATTCTAACTATAAGTTGTATTCAAGGTGACTAATCCTTGATTTCCTACATTGTTGTCCATTTTTCTAGATTGCTGATGAAAATCAAGCAATATATCTTGTGGTAAGAAAATGTTATTATTACTTAATATTCTAGGTGGTGTAAATTGTGCTAGATCTCTAAAGTCTTCGTGAATTTGTATGAGGTCTCCTGATATTTTATTTATTTCCTTTTGGTGCGTAGTAGTAAATGCACATAAAACTTTACAATGTAAGGTTATGACTTTACTTCTTGGTGGCATAATCAATCTATCAATTTTGTGTTATAATTTAATCCTAGACTTAAATTTTCATCTAATAAAGACAGGATAAATCTAGGTCTTATAGTAAAAATAATTTTCTTATATACAAGATTTCCAGAGACAACTCATAATAGAGCATCCATAGGATCATGAAGTATTATGTTATCCATCAAGTACATTTGTATATGAATATCCATTTATTCTCTAAAGTATCATTTAACCATTATTTGGATTCCTCCAATTACTATATATTTTTGTCTTTCTCTAGTGGTTCTCTTGATATTAGCTAATTCTCTATTAACTAATTCTCTAGTTATTAGAGGTATAGTAGTATTACCTTTAACATTTTCGATGTTAATAGATACTTCATCATATTTAGCAATGTATATTGTTTTATTAAACCAAGGTAATATTGATCTTACAAAAATATCTTTATCCCTTAAAAATATTTGTTTTTCTTTTATTACTCCATATATTTCTTCATCAAACACTACTGTTTGTGAAATTCCTTCTTCATTATCTAAAGTATTCTCAATAGTTTCCTTAATTTCTTGATTCATGTAAATCTGTTCAAATTCTGGTTTTTCAATTTCTTCTATGTCTAACTCATAGATTGAGTCTGTTTCAGATAATTCATCTAAATCTTTGATTATCTCATAATTTGAGTCGAACTCTATTTCTTACATTAATCTAATGGCTTTAACATTTTCTCTTTTATTTCTATTAGGACAGTTGGGAGATATATGCTCCATTTCATTACATATAAAATATTTGCATTTTTTATAAAAAATTTCCTTAGATTTCTTCTGAGGTTTCTTATGTTGATTATATTCATTTTTCCAAAATTTTTTCTTCTTAAAATATTTCTTATGACTCTTAAATCCTTTATTTCTTTTCCAAGGTTTAAGATATTTCTTAAATTTCTTTTTATAATATGGTTTCTGAGATGGTTTGTGATAATCGAATTGTGGTACAGCTGCTATTTCTCCATAACAACGTAAACTTGCTTTCTGACCATATTTTCTAAATAGGTGTTGGTATATAGATTTTCTGCACAATTAAGATATTTTTCTCTTAGCGAATGAAATTCTCATTCCCAATGTATCAATTTTATAGTTAGGATCTTCCCATTCTATTTTCTTTCAATAAATAGGTGTTGGTACATAGATTTTCTGCACCATTCAGATATTTTTCTTTTAGCGAATGAAGTTCTCATTCTTAATGTATCAGTTTTATAGTTAGGATCTTCACATTATATTTTATTCCAATAAATTTGGTAATTCTCAAATAATTTCTAACCCCATGGCCAGGATAATTTAAGAAAATATCTATTTAGTAATTTTATATCTTGTTCTGATAGATTCCATTCTTTTATGGATTTAAATGTTTTGATATCTATCTTTTTGAATTTCTTAGTATATTCGTTTAATTCACACATATCACAGATTTTTAATAGTTCCATTTCTCTTTCACCTTGTAAGGCTTCTTGAGTGATCATGTCTATTTTAGTTTCTGGTATAACTTCTCCTAAGAGTAATTGTTTAAAGAAATTTTCCATTTGTTTTAAAACTTCCTTAAAGTTTTCATCATCTGAGCTTTAATTGCTATCAATAGTAATGTTAAATTTTTCTCCATATTTAATTTTATTTTTAGTTTCTTCAAATGTTCTTCTCCAGATATCTAAAGTAATTCCTCTAAAGGTGTGAATTATAAAGTTATAAGTTTGAGTGATATTTCATTTATGAAAAGTAACAGCTAAATCAGTAGTTTTTACCCATGAGTCAATAATCTCACTTTTATTATTAATATCATCAACATCTAGTCATATTCCTGTTGTAAGAATTGGTTCAATAAATAGTTTAACTGAATTATTATCCCTAAGATGTATAGATTTAGTTGATATAGTCTTAAGTTCTTTTCTAAAATTATAATTTTCTTGTTCTTCTATTATTCCATGTTCTTTCATCCCTTCAAAATTTTAGTCATCATATTCGACTTGTGTCCAATCTGTAGTAATATTACTTCTACTTGTCTCTCCGACTAACAATTGAGTTTCTACTTGTTGATTTAAAGGTGGAGTATTAATTTCAATAGTTTCTTCTTTTGTTGGATGATCATTCATATAAATATTCTCAATTTGAATAGCTAATTGTTCCAAACTTTGTTTATAAGCTTCTAATTCTTCTTCAGTGGCTTCAAAAAATTTTGTTTCTAATTCTTCTATAACATATGCTGGTAAAGGTGGTTCAATTGATATATAAGATTCTTTTTTAAGTTTTGATTCCTTAAATTTTGATTCAATTTGTCTATATAGGATTTTTGGTCCTATTTTAATATTGTCATTGACAATTTCTAAATTCACTACAACAAAAATAGCCATTAGCAACATTTAAAAGGCAACATTTATAATGTTGCCAAAATGGTCTTTTGGCAACATTTTCGTAAGTGAATGTTGCCATAGGTTAATATAAATGAGTTTTAGCAACGTTTTTTTAAAAAATGTTGCGGTAGACCACTTTTCGCAACGTTTAACGAGTGTTGCGGAATGTGTTACCTTTCGCAACGTTTACCAAACGTTGCGGAAGCTCTACCTTCCGCAACGTTTGGGACCTTCCGCAACGTTTCCCAAACGTTGCGGAAGGTCCTACCTTTCGCAACGTTTGGTAAACGTTGCGAAATGTATTTTAATCCAGTAGCCCACTTATCCTAGCCTATTTATCCTAGCCCACTTATCCTAGCCCAATTTAGAAGCCCAGGGTCAACCCAATTCCCACCCAACCCAACCCAACCCAACCCAACCCAAACCCTCCAATTTAGAAGCCATGGTGACAAGTTCTAACACAGGCTAAGACCCCCTTCTCTCTCTCTGTGAAAACACTTCCTCCGCCTCCTCTCTAAAAAAAACCCTAAACCTTGAGTGCTTGCCGGTGGTGGGAGCTTCGGCTGTGTAGATGGAAGCGTCGGTCGAGGTATGGCCGGACTCATTAAGGCTGGCCACCACTGTGGAGGTCGTGAATCTGTACACGAGCTGGGTCCTCGGTTTGATGGGTTTCGTGCTGCAGTTGCCGGAGGCCCTAGTATTTGACTTGCACCAGCACTGATTCATCCAACCTCATCAATGGTGGCCGTTAAAATCGGTCAAAATAAAACTCCGAGGCCCTAATATTCAGTTCATAATTTGGGGAGACACTAGTCAAAAATCAAAACACAGAGAGATGGAGAGCGGCGCCAGTTTTGCAGGGGTACACCAGAACCTAATTCCCAACCACCGCCACCTACTCGGCCCTTCAAGCAGCACTACTAAGCGTCTCCCCCTGCTTTTTTCAATTTGTGTTCAACTCTTCGGCCATGAACTGATAATTTTTATCTTTGCTGGTAAATTTTTTGAAGTCGACTATGGTTTCTTTTCTTGGTTTGTTTTTGCTGCAAATTCAATTTTCTAATCTCCTTAATATATAGGGATAAAGCAGCTCAAATTGCAAGACTCTGAAATCACGCCCAAAATCACTTTTACTTGTTAAAATTGGCCTTGTATAATTGTATTTTTGTGATGTATTGCTATTTATCTGAGATGTGTTCCTGTTATTTTACGAGGTCGTGACGGCTGCTGACGAGATCACGAGGGATGTGGTGGGAGTGGCAGAGAAGGCGATTGGCTATGGTTTTGTGATTCCTGATTCTCAATTTGCGTTGTGTCGCTCACAATATAAGTTTTAAAGGGAAGATTAGTAGCCGGATCCACGATGAAGATTTTAATGTATCAAACTGGAGAATGAATTGGAGCTTAGTAATGGTACATCACTATGCATACCCTTCTGCACAATTAAGCTGGGATTGATAATCATTTAGCTTTTTTATTGTTTGAATTACTTGCCCATTTATAAAGAGCTTAACCCTGATTGATTGTGGTGTCTGCTTTAACTATTGCTCATTTTTTTGAATTTGAACTAGGATCCTCTTTGATTTTTTTGTGTATAAATTTTGTGCACACATGCCCTGTTGAGACATGAAACCAAAACTGGGTGATTTCTGTGTGTTTTATGTATAACTACATGCCCACTTGTTGAATTAGGTGAAAAGGTTGGGTATTTCGGTACATCATATTTAATGTTAATGGTCTTAACGAAAATAACATATATGTAGAGAGCCATTTGTGAAATTAAACCCGAATTGTTTGATTTACTATTTAACGTTATTTTAGTTTCTGGTGCTATTTCGGAAGTTAAATAAGTGTTGCTTTCCTCTCTTAAAAGTTAAATTCCTTTTTAACATTACAACTTGAGCTCGCAAGGAAATTGTGTTAAGGAATACTATATTCCACATGTACAATTTTTAAGTTACAAATTTCACTAGCTTTACTATCTTGTTATCTGCTATCTCCGCATACATCATAATGAACTTTTATTGAAGTCATCTTTCAGTAGTTCTCTGTTTCGTACTGCTTCTCTTTGGCTAAATGGTATGCACTTTCATACACGTGCTCCTATCCTGTGATCCGTTGATGTAAGTCCTTATGTATCAGGTATGATTCTTGACCCTCACTTCTCATGTTTTTTCTTCTTCGATTAATGACAATGAATAAAAAATGCTTGATAATTGGATATTTGTTTAATTTTGTGAAGTTATAAGTAGAGAAAGATAAAAGTTTTGCTTTTGCAGCATGTAGTTTGTTGGTTAGGATTAGGGATGAATTAATTTTCTGGTTTTGGAGAAGTTGTATTCCTTAAAGAGCATGTTACTGGGAAAATCAACTGGTATTCATCATATTGCAGTAAGTAATTTCTTTCAGTTGAAGATATTTGAAGAATTGTTGGATTAGTAGCACTCATTAAAATTGTAATGGTTCTTTGGTATCGTAAATGATTGAAGTAGAAACACTTGTGTGTAAGACATGATAATTGTTCATTCCAAATGGTTGTGGAACAAACTGTGCAGAATTTAATGATATACTTCCTGAATTTAATTTATGTTATGTTATGTTTGCAATAGTGTTTTACCAAAAGAAAAATAATGCTTTTGCTTCATAGGGGGAAGAAATATTTTTTCTTGAAATTGGCAACTGGGCTGTAGATTTTGCTAGCAATATGTTATTTTTCTTGTACAATTCATATGATTTCTGTTGTGTAAGAGTTTCAGTTTTCAATTCATACTATTAATTTTCTGTATTTGATCTTTGCCTTAAATTTGTAGTTTCAGACAACTTACAGGAAATGAACTTTGATGTTTTGTGACTATTACAATTGGTTGCCTTATATAGAGCTTACAGGAGAATATTCAATGGAATAAAATATTGTTACAAAGGAAATGTTCACAGCAGGAGGTGGAGGATGATGAAGCTTTGTCATGTAACTTTCATCTTTCTTGTTCCTTTTTCAATTGTTCATTGTCAAATTATATGGAAGGAAGTTGATTCTATTAGTAGTTGTGGTTTACTTAGTTACATCATTCATATATATATATTTTATACAATTAATCATTTGAAGATTGAATTGTACATGGGCATATTTTTGTTTTACAAGCTTGGAATGTTTTTGGTGTCCTCAATTTTTTACAGGCATTTAAGGAGAAATCTACAATAATTCAAATTCTAAAGTAGGAGAATGAAGGCCTTGTACAGTTTACTGCTACAGATGAAGATTCTACTAGTAGTGGTGGAAGTAATGTTTTGAAGTCTTGGGCTATTTTAGAATGATAGGGTTGCTTAGAGTAAATTTGTTTGTTGGGTGATTATCACACTGGATGGAAGTGCTTACTATCAATTGATGTATTACCATTTTGAAACTCATTTTTATTTGGGTGTTTTTGTATCACATTCTAATATTCAAGTGTATGGATTCAAAAATTTGTAATAAAATTATCAATTTTTATACAATTTCAAAATTTGTTCATATTCATTTTCAATTTTGTCAATCAATTTGAGTATTAAAAAAAAAAAAAAAAAAACTTACGGCAACGTTTTTTAAACGTTGCCGTAGACCAACGTTGCCGTAGAACGTTTAGAAAAACGTTGCCGTAGGGGTCCTACTCTACGGCAACACCTTAATTTGCAACACACGTCCAAACGTTGCAAAAGGTCTACGGCAACGTATTTTTTATGTGAGTTATAACATCTTGATTTATAACATCTGTTTTTCCTAAAAGTTGAGTATAATTATCATATTGTTCTAAAAATTGATTTATTATAATATCTTCTTCATATTGGGGAAATTCATCTACTAAAATTTGTAATCCTTTATTTTTTATTTCAGCTAATTGTTGGGAACTATTTACTTGTTTTATCTCTTCACTTAGATATTTATATTTAATACTTAAATTTGTTGCTAATTCTTGCAATTTAATTCGATTAGTATTATTTAATATATTAATATTTTGTAATTATTCTAAAATAATTTTATCTCTTCTATTCATTTTATAAGTTTTAAAAAGTTTCTTCAATTTCGTTATTAGGCTCTGATACCAATTTTATGGGGTTAAAAGCGGAAAATGACAATAGTGATATAATTGACAATAACTAAAATATAAAAATAATAGAATAATAGACAATTCAATCTCATCCGTCTACTAAATTTCATTAGAAACGTACACATTATTTTGTTAAGGATCTTTGTCAACAAACTTTGTACAAATGGCTTATTTCATTAAATAAATAGTAGTAATAGACGAAATGCATTGAAGAAAGAATTTGAACTTGACCTTCCATTCATTATACATCTAGTCATGTCAACGAGTTGAAACTCGAAACTTGGGTCCGATTCGAGCAAAAAAGGTCCGAGCTTTTTTTGACCCGAGTAGAGCAAAAACTCAACCAAAAAAACCGAGACTCGACCCGAGCTTGCCGGCTCGAAATTTTTTTTCCTTCTCTCTTTCTCGTGTCAAGAGACAGCTTGTCTGCACGTTGTAGGTAGCTTTTTATTTTTTTTTCTTTGATTTTCAATTTTTTTAAACAGGTTCGGCTCGTCCGGGCCGAAAATGGCCCGTGACACAGGGCCGGGCCGGGTTCGAGCCTTGCCCCAAAATGGGGCTCAGTGGTTCCGAGCCACAAGCCGACTTGGCTCGGGCTTTTTCGGGCCGAGTCACGAGCGGTTCGAGCCGACGAACCATCCCTATATACATCAATGTCAAAAGGACAAAAAATCTTTCTATTTGTGTGCCATGAAAACTGCAATCCATGTAAGAAATTGCATTGTATCACATGCACAATCGAAGGATACACACTCAATGTTTACTTGGATTAAGAACCAAAAGATAAAAATAAAAATAAAAAATTTATTTGTTATATTGTATACAAGAATTGAGAAGCTTCAGGTGAGAAATAAATTAGGAACTCTTCCCCTTTGATGACGATCTACACCAAAAGAGAAGTGATTCAATGAAGGCGCATTAACTAATGGCTAAAACATATTATGGTCATGCTTTGGTGCAACTGCCAACTAGCGAGAACTTAAACTAGCCATATATAAATCCCTTTTGTTTTGTCTTTTCTATTCCCTTTTTGCGGTTTCTTAAAATCTTTAAACTAGCCATATATAAATCCCTGATGTTGCCTCATGCTAGTCAACAATAGTTCCTTTTAACAAATGTGAAGAAAAATTGGCCTCGAAAAACCAATAAAAATAGGCTTCGATAATCCTAATCTCAAGTGTTCAACCCATCCATTGACGCTCCCATCCTACTTCTACAAGCACGCCACTTGGTGGTGGTGGTGGTGCCACCTGTTTTTCTTGGTAACAGAAACAAAATGAAGAAAATATAACAAAGTAACTCTCGATTTAGGTCGAGTAAATCGTCATTTTGAAATTTCCCTATTGAAAGATTCAGTGAAATGAAACTAATTCCTATCATTCGAGAGCCCAGCAATTCAATTACACTCGGCACAACCCATTTGCATTTGCAATTCTGTCAACAGATACAAATAAAAGTTTCTACTTATCCTCGCCTCCTCCAAACATACCCATCATATCCTTAGCAGAACCCATTTGCTTCATCAAGCTTTGTAAACCACCCATACCTCCGATTTGCTTCAACATCTGAGGAGGGAGGACTTTGCTCATGTGTTGTGCATTCATGTTTCTTGACAAGGCACTCATTTCTCCCTTCTTCGGAATCTTAAGTCCCTTCATCTTGCTCCAAATCTTGGCTAGCCGCTTGTACTCTTCCATCATTTCCATTACTTCCTTTACTTGTCGACCCGAACCTCTTGCTATCCGCATGATTCGCGATTCATTCATGAGCTTTGGGTTGGAACTATCCAACTCTACAATATAACAGAAATTCAATTAGAACAACGGACCAGAAACAACTAAATTGATTTGAACAAATTTGTCTTGGACTTGGAGAATCTCTGGCTAAGCTTAAATATAAGTGGGAGTTACTTTTAAATAACTTCATGTTTCCAAACATGTCCAGAGGTTACCCTTTTCTTAAATTTTAACAAAAAAATTACTTACTTTAAAATTAATTTGTCTTACAGTCAAAATCAGTAATTCCATTTTTTATATAAAAAAAATTAATTAATCATTTTGAAACAAACTTACTTACTTTTAATCTTAGCCAAACATATTCTTTAACTGTCATCTGTTTGTAATCCCAACATGAAAACTCACCTTCATTAGTCATTGAATCCATCATTGTCATGTATCGTTTAAGCTTTGCTTGGCTTTCCTTTTCACGGCCTTTTGGCATCAACTCTGCACTAAATCCTGGAAGCATGGAGAACATCTACAAAGAAACAATCATCTTAGCAAATATGTCATTATGAATGTCTTGTGAAGTCGAAATTCACACATGAATCAACGAATTACCAGGTCACAATAAAATTCAATTAAAACCAATTCTTTTCAACCCATCATTTGGGAGACATATCAAGCTAAAACATTAAGGCACCAAATTCAAAAGCAAAATGAGTATAAGCACCTCTTGCAACTTGCAAATGTCATGTTGTTTTATTTTGCTATAAAACTGCATAGACGTATGCTGAATTTCCATAATCAGCCAAAATCAATGAAGATGAAATTGAAGGTTTCCCCCCCCCCCCCCCCCCTTCTTTTTGTACTGTTATGTGACTGGTTACACCAACGACCGCAAAAAGGATAAACTAACTGCAAAAATACAATACCTACTAAAAACCACCAGAGAGTAACATAGGCAAGTGACATACCTGCCCAATAGGACCCATTTTAAGTATATTCTGAAATTGCTCGTACATAATCCTCAATGTAAAATTTCCTTCGGTAAGCTTTTGGAGAAGCTCGGGCTGTTGGTCCATCGGTACGACTTCCTGAATTTTGTCCATGAATCCAGACCAGTCGCCCATACCTACAGCAAATTGAAAAATTACAGATTGTGAACAAAAAGTAAACAACAACACAGATTATTCTTATTCATTGAATTTACACCTGAAATGAAGCTAATGGAACTATGAAAAGGGATGCAAACCTAAAAGACGGCTCACAAAAGGTTTGACGTCAAACACTTCGAACTCATCCATATGTTCACCAGTACCAATAAATATGACAGGACTTTTTGTTGCTGCAACTCTGCAAAAGGAGCAGAAGAACGGATATATCTTTTCAACAAGTACATTACAATGACTCATATCCATGCGCACTTGATATATACTGGTTACGTTAGAAGAAACCAACATGCAATTCAAAAGCTACCATCTAAAAAATGCTTCCAAATAACATAGATAATTTCCACGCCAATAATTTAGGAACTTACGCACTAAGAGCACCACCTCCCTTGGCATGACCGTCCATTTTAGTAACGATCACGGCTCCAACTGCTACACTTTGCTTGAATGCTTGAGCTTGATCAAAAGCAGCTTGACCAATACTACTATCCATAACAAATATAACAAGATCTGGTTTCTGGAATATTTAATGATGACATTAGTATTTTAAAGTCCAAGCTCCAGGTTAAGAAGATTGGAAGGGAAAAGTAAACATACTGTCGCTTCAGAAACTTGGCGCATCTCTTCAAAAAGAGCAACTTCTTGTTTGTGGCGCCCGCTGGTGTCAACAATTATGAGATCACAATTTTCTTTCTTGAATCTTTCAACACCTTCTACTGCAATTCTTACAGGATCTGACTCAGTATAGCTGTCACAAAAAAACATTGGTTTGATAAGACGGGAAAAACATGACAATAACAATGCATAAATCAAATAATTCAATTGCTAAATGAAGGCAAAGGAACATCAGATGTCAAATCCACTATTAGATTTCAATCAGTAAAAACACAAAATAACAACCATTTTACCACATTTGCATAAGAGATTCCTTCAATTAATATACATATATAAAATCTGTATAATTGTCACAGAATGCTGAATCCACTATTAGGTTTGATAAGCCAGAGGAAAAACACGACAAACACAATACATACATCAAATAATTCAATAGACAAATGAAGACATAGGAACATCAGATGCCGAATCTACTATTAGGTTTCAATAGTAAAAACACAATATAACATCAATTTTGCCACATTTTGATAAGAGATTCCTTCAATATATAATACATATATATAGAAAGAGCAGCACTTGGAACCCGAGGCAAAAAGGCAGGAAGAAGCGCTATTATGTATAATCTGACGATAGCAAATTAAAATATATTATTCTTCCCAAAATTCAAATCCACCTCCAACCAAAAAACTCAGTAAATAGTTAATGATATACCCGCCCCTTCATCTACCATTACAAGTTTAATAGTTAATGATATACCCGCCCCTTCATCTACCATTACAAGTTTACTTCCCAATCATACTCACTAAAGGATCAAAAGTGAAAATCCGCATCAATAGGAACTTTTTTTCGCTCTGCATAACCGGAAAAATGGAATCCGGATTTCTCTACTAAAAGATATTCCGCATCACTAAGTCTAAGTGAAAATAAATTATGCATTCATCAGGCTTCAATTACATTTTTATATAATTACAAATTTTAAAATATTTGGGTCATCTAAATCATATAGAATCCTGCTTTTCTTTCATTCTATGACTATATTGTGGCCCTGAGACTGTATTCCAATGGCTCTGTATTAAAAAAATAAAAAAAATTAAAGAGCAAAGAAACACGAATTCACGTCCTCTGATCACAAGTAATGAAAACCAAAATCACGAACTCCAATTCTGAAAGGGGTAAAGGGAATTGTTGTCAACCTGGCATCACAATATATGTCAAATTTTCAAGAATCAGTCTATTATCAACACAACAATATGTGAACCTCAGGAAGAAACACAGCCAATAAGAGATTTGAATTAAACTGACCTTCCGTAAAAAGGAATTTTAGCTTTAGTTGCATTTTGCTTCAACTGGTCAAAAGCACCAGCTCTAAATGTATCTGCACAAACCAGAGCTGGTTTCCAGCCCTTCTTCTGATGGTAGTATGCATATTTTGTACACGTGGTCGTTTTCCCAGATCCTAAAATCAAGTACAAGTGAATAAGTCCATCTATTTTCTCAAATATAATTAAAAGATCCAAATTTAAGAATGCCACACAATGAGCATTAACAAGATCAATCAACCGTTGGATTTGCAAAACTATTCAAAAAGATCAGACTTCTCGGTTCAGATGAAATAAATTAGAACCCCGCAATATATAGAATGACGTGAATTCTGAGTAACCAATACATATTCATTCGAGAATACAAACATACCTTGCAAACCGACGAACATAACAACACTTGGTTTCCCTTTTTTGGGAGCGAATGAAGGTTTTCCCGGATCCAACATCTTACAAAGCTCGTTAAAAATAGCCTACAGAAGAGACATTTTCAGACCTCATTTATTATTCCAGATTCCTACGATACCACTCAAATATCACAACTAGAATTTCTCAGAAACAGATTTTTTAAAGCCAACGCAACTTCTGTTAAATACGCCTTCTACGCCTAACTTTTCTTCTCACGTCCTCAAATTTCAATATCCACATCCAGTAAAAACAAAAGACCAAATTAAATATTTCCTCAATCAAAAATCATCCTCTATTGTTTCAATTTTTACCTGTTGGATAATTTTTCGTTTATTGTGGCCCGCAGCTAGGTCGTCGAGATTGACGATTTTCTTAATATTGGTCTGCATATCGCGGACAAGCTTGAACTGTACATCGGACTGAAGAAGCGCCCGTGTGATCTCATTGAGACAATCATTCAGAACCTTCTCATCAATTATCGTCGCATTGCTCATCTGCTGAAGAGCCCGCGATATACTCCCTCCTAACTGCGCGAGCACCATCTTGATCGATTTGTTTGGTTTCTTCTAATTGAATGATTTTGATTGAAGATTACGAAATTAGAATTAGAGCTTGAGTGGTTGAATCTGTGTCGAGAAGAAAGGTTTCAATTGGGGATTCCCCGGAGCTGGAGACGGAGATAGAATGAAATTAAATGAAATGGACTCCCTAAGGCCCCGTTTGTTTTTAAATAAAATCGGATTTTAATCTAAATCAAAGTAAAACAATCAGGGCCCGTTTGGTACAGATTTTCATTTTTTACAGTAAATCAATTCTCATTTTCAACCACACATTCTTCAATAAAATAATATTTTTCATCACATCAATACTTTTTTCTTCTTTTTCAACCACACATTTCCCATCATATCACTATTCAAAAATCAATTCTTCCCCCAAAAATCCCTACCAAACACACTCAATATTAATCACATCTTTCATTCGTCCACAGCTTTTTAACCATACACTTCAAAAACTTCTATCACACTCTTCTAAAAATCTAATTTTAATCTCCATCAAACACCCTCTAAATTAGATAAGAATACTAAATAATTAATATTTATCTTAATATATATATATATATATATATATATATATATATATATATATATATATATATATATATATCACTACTATATAAAATAGTGAGTTTCATTTTTACTATTCATAAGCCAATTGGCCGCCTAATTCGAGTCAAGTTGAGTGAGCCGCGTTAGCCGAGCAAAGCATTTTTCTTTTCTCCATTTGTACACGCTACCTCCCATACCTCATTATCTACTCCAAGCAAAGTGCCTTTTTCTTCTCTATTTATACACTTTACCTCCCATGCCTAGTTATTTACTTCATCTTTTTTCTGTATTTTCTGGTTTTAAATTTTCAATTGTTGTTCAAGAAAACAATCTTCTCATTTGCATTTTAAAGCTAGCAGAAAGGTCATTATAAGATAGTTTCTCAATCTTGAATTCCATGTATATATTTCTCTATTTATTTATTGGAAAACAGAGATGTAACTGCATTACACTAGGTGAGGTTCAGGGACGAACTTGTTGCAAAGAAAACAAAAGTTGTTCCCTGCACTTACCTGAAACGAAACATTTTAGGTCTATTAAGCACGGATGTTATAGACAACTATTTTGAGATAGTAACTATTCTTTTCAAGCTAACAGGTAGGCGGTAAGTAGAGAGAGAAATAATAGGAATTCAAAGAAAGTGGTTCACAGTTTTTCCATATCTTTTCTCTCTCTTTATAAGTTACGTGTTTCTCTTAAATTCACTTAATTATTCATGCACTCAACTTCTAATTATTCGAAATTTTATGTGAATATTCGAATTAAGGTAGGGTTTTGGAAATTGGTGATTGAATTATGGGATTTGGTGATGTAGATCTTATGGATGATGGTGATAGAGGTGGGGGCAAGACGGCATCGGCGGTTGTTTCGTGCTCAATTTGCTTAGATGGGGTGACTGATAATGGGGCTAGATTCTGGGCAAAGCTCCAACGCGGCCATCAATTCCACCTTGGTGAGTCTAATTTTTCAATACATTTGGAAATGAAAATGATCGAGATCTGACCAAATTTGTCACTAGATAAAATTGACGTTTTTAAATTTAAATTTTGTTTTAATAGAATTTAAATTGAGAATTTTGTTCAATTCCAGACGTAACTGTTTCTGTTTTTGCATGTTTACATTGGTTGAATAAAAAATACAAGAATAAGGCTAAGTCAAAAAAAAAAAAAAATCCATGTGGCATGGATTCTCATAATGGAGAGAAATGACGTCATAGCCGAGCCGCCGTTTAATAGTACATACATCATATATACAGTTGCTCTTTTTCAATCGTCTCTCACTTCATTTCTTTTCTTTCTTCTTAGGAAAATCTCAGGAAAAAATAGTGAACACAGGTGATTTATTTAACTTTTTCTTTTCCATTTTTTCTTTACCTTGCCGCTTCGATTTCTTGAAAAAACTTCTTCAAATTGCAGGTTCCAGTGGAAGAAAAAAGCTTACAAAACAAAGGTTATTTCTTTAACTTTTTCTTTTTCACATTTTCTTACGTTTTTGTTTCCATATCCTTGAAGGGTAGCAAATTAGCCTATAAATTAGGTATATTTTTGGTCTGAAGTCCGTTCTGAACGGACCAAAAGGTCGGTTCAGCACTGACATCCCGGTTCATGGGGTCCGTGCTGAACGGACCTTTATTGTTAATTCATCATAATTGTAATTGTTTTGACTGTTTCAAGAACTAGAGTACAGCAGCTAAAATTGACTTTTTGGAAATTGCTTGTTAACTATTGGAACCTTTTGTGGGATTTTGTTTCTTCCTCACTTTCATTTGTTCATTTGAATCCTATAATCATGTTTCCAAAGTGGACTGAGGAAACAAATGGAGATGGAAGCTTAAATTGCAAGTGAAGGGGAACAAGTTAATTGCAAGATTGAATTGCTTGAAACATTGTTGATTTTTTTTGTTTGATTATAATACAAATTCTTTTTGTGATATATGTTGTTTATGTGTTGAGTTAACAATTGATTCTATAATATAATTGTAGCTATCGTATGGGATGCGACCGAGAAAATCTAGACATGTTGTAGTATTTGAAGGTGAGTATCATGTATTGTAATTATAGTTCTTATTTTTTTAATTTTTATATGGTCAAGCTTTATAAATTGACCTTGAATGTTAGGTTCCATAGATAATGTTGAAAATGGTGATAACTTTGCAGTTGAAAATTTGATATGTAGTTTTTTTTTATTGTCTTTTTAGCTTACATTATAATAAATTTGACATTATATTTATATTTATGTTATGTCCATGTGAAGAACATGGTGAACCCCAATTGATTGGCCCTGAACATTTAGGTTCCACAAATAATGCTTCAAATGGGGATAGCTTTGAAGTTAAAACAGTAAGTTTGTAGGTTTAAGTAACTTGAATTTAATAGCTTCACAACTTAATGTTGAAATGCAAATTTGTGTTCCTCATTATTAATGACTGCTTCATTTTATTATAGATCTTGGCTGTAGTTATGGTTGTACCACAGACCGTAGAGTTGATGATTCGTATACCTATTCAAATTGTTCGTATGATAATGAATCTTCAAAGTAATCAAATTGTTCCGAATAATGATAACAATCATTTTAGCTTGTTGACCATTCCGACTGAATCCTACATGCTCGGGCAGTCAACTGTTTGTGAATATCGTGGTGCGAATAAATTTTATAGAGAAAGTAAGGGATTTTGTTGTTCTAATAGTAAAGTCAAATTGTATACGCACAGTGTACTTAAGCCGATTGGCCACCTAAGCCGAGCCGAGTTGAGTGAGCCGCGTTAGCCGAGCAAAGCATCTTTCTCTTCTCCATTTGTACACGCTACCTCCCATACCTCATTATTTACTCCAAGCAAAGCGTCTTTTTCTTCTCTATTTTTCACTCTACCTCCCATGCCTCGTTATTTACTCCACCTTTTTTTCCGTATTTTCTGGTTTCAAATTTTAAATTGTTGTTCAAGAAAGAAATCTTCTCATTTGCATTTTGAAGCTGGTAGAAAGGTCATTATAAGGTAGTTTCTCGGTCTTGAATTCCATGTGTATATTTCTCTATTTATTTATTGGAAAACAGAGATGTTACTGCATTACACTAGGTGAAGTTCAGGGAGGAACTGGTTGCAAAGAAAACAAAAGTTGTTCTCTGCACTTACCTGAAACGGACCAATAGGTCCGTGCTGGACGGACCTCTTGGTCTGTTCAGCACGAACCATTTTAGGTTCGTTAAGCATGGACCTTATAGACAACTATTTTGAGATAGTGTCCTTCTTCCAAGATTCTCTCCATTCAGACCAGAGTGCATCTCTCCGTTCTAAACAGAGAAATATAAACTATTTTTTTCAAGCTTCCAGGCAGGCGGTGAGTAGAGAGAAATAATAGGAATTCAAAAAAAAGTGGTTCACAGTTTTTCCATATCCTCTCTCTTTATAAGTTATGTGTTTCTCTTAAATTCACTTAATTATTCATTCACTCAACTTCTAATTATTCGAAATTTTATGTAAAATATTCGAATTAAGGTAGGGTTTTGGAAATTGGTGATTGAATTATGTGATTGGGTGATGCGGATCTTATGGATGATGGTGACAGAGTTGGGGGCAAGACGGCATCGACGGTTGTTTCGTGCTCAATTTGCTTAGATGGGGTGACTGATAATGGAGCTAGATCCTGGGCAAAGCTCCAACGCGACCATCAATTCCATCTTGGTGAGTCTAATTTTTCAATACATTTGGAAATGAAAATGATCGATATCGGACCAACTTTGTCACTAGATAAAATTGACGTTTTTAAATTTAAATTTTATTTTAATAGAATTTAAATGGAGAATTTTGTTCAATTCCAGACGTAACTATTTCGATTTTTGCATGTTTCATTGGTTGAATAAAAAAAATATAAGAATAAGGCTAAGTCAAAAAAAAAAAAAAATCCATGTGGCATGGATTCTCAGAATGGAGAGATGAAATTTTATTACTTTTTTCTTTTTTAAGAGTGGATTTGTTTTTCACTTTGGTTTTTATTTGAACAGTACATGCATGTCTATTTTTTTAGGAGTGGGCCTTCTTTTACTGTTCATACGAACCGCGATTTCCAACGTTGCCTCGAAACGTTTAGCAACTTATAAGAATTTTATGTAACTAATGCTTGGCATAAATATTTTTTTTATACATACGCTATTACATAGTCAACTATATCACGTCACGTGCCTTGCACGTGCGTATATATATAATTGTGATAAATATACAAATTTTATTATTTCAAAACTTTCTGTCGAGTAACTGAAATTTAAAATCACATAAATTATGATTTTCATTAAATTAAATGTATGCTACATAGATATGCTAGATTCCAATTCAAGAATTCTTGTGTGCGAAGTGCAGTCATTGTTCAACTGCATCATCTACAAAAATCAAAATTCAAGGCCCCTTTGAGGGTGGTCGAGTTGGTGGAGGGGTGAACGCAGAGACTAAAGGTGACGAGTTCGAATTCCTGTCAACACTTCTTCGGTTGAGATCGTCGCACCGAGCTTACCTAGTGCGGTTTACCTATCCTGTGTTCTGTGTGGTTTGTGAGCTACTGCACATGGAGCGGAGTTTACCTAGTGCGCACTCACAGTGGTCGGGATTCCGCGTCGGGTAGCGGCTGCAAGTTCCTACGTCAATAAAAAAAAATTCAAAATTCAAGGGTTTTACAGGTTGGTATTTTACTATTTTCCCGTTCGTTTGTAGGACCGACTTCATACACAATTTTGAATTTTATTAGTCGTTATAAATTACTTTAACTGGTTAATTACCGAAGTAATGGAAATTGTCCGCTTTAATTCGAAAATGGCAAAAAGCATTACTTATTTCATCTTCAAATAAAAACAATCCTTTATTTATATGGATTCTGGTCTAATTTAAGCCACAACCACATCACACATGAGAATTCTAGTTGCCTGCTGCTTGTGATGTCGAGTTAATTCATTTTTGTATAGATTCTGATATAATTTTCGTCACATCACATACGAAAATTCTACTTGTAATGCCACCGTACCATTCTGTCGAGTTAATCTTATTTTTAAATGGATTCATAAATCTACTTTTCTACTTGTAATGTCACCATTTCACATAGTATTTGATTCATTGTTCCCCTTAAAATGTTTATTTCATCAAAAATCTCGTCTCATACATGACGTAATATTACCATTTGTGTAACTGTTTTATTGATTATTCCAATCCCAAATTTACTGAATTAGAGTTTAACATATTTTACTTAATACAATTTTTTTGTTTTGTTTGATGGATAGTGAACATTTTCCTAAGATGCAAATCTGCACTTACACGCATGAATTTGCTAACAACATTCAGATTACAGATGTGGAACCATAAATACTATGTTATTCCATAATTATTGAATAGTATACAAAATTACTACCATCCCATGATTCCTATATTTTAAGGTAACTCAACTCCCTAATTTGCTGTCATTTCCGTTTGGAAAATGTATTGTCCATTTCAACATTATTTTTTCCTAAATTAGTTATATTTGACATGTTTTACAATCGATGGATGCATTTCGAAATCTACTACGTAGAAAGAGAAAACGTGTATACATCCTTACAACATTTACAAGAATAACGCATTAAATGGCAAATTGAGAGCATTGGACATCGGTTGCAAAATATGTTCGAGTGGCGATATATGCAATAAGAGTCAGTCAATTAGAAAAAAATATTGCAAAAAAAAAATCTACAAATTTTTCATATGTGAGATATCAATTCAATGTTAAATCTACATTATGTCGAAAAAACCTATTACATAAAAATGCATTAAATGATCAATTCAAATCATTTTCATCAAATCAAAATAAGACAAGTATGGGAAACACTGCAACCTGTTACAATCTAAGATTCCGCTTCAAAAAATATGGCATAATGTTATACTGTAACATATGTACCATAGTATCGACATTACAAAAGAGGACGTTATATCAACGAAAAGAATGAAGTATTTTGACTTCTTCAAATTTTGTGTCTTCCACTTTACGAAAAAGAGAAATTGATGGAAATTTAGGGTTCCATTTTATGGAAAGAGTAAATTCACCTTTATATTTGTGCACGAGATTGGAGAATTTTGAGCTAAAATAGTGGGATTAAATTGTGTTGTCTAGAGAGTAAAAAATGGTGGATAAGTGTATTAATTTTACGAGTGAAGTGATTTGTGGAATACCACTTATACTTTTATATTACAATAGTTATAGAAATTAAAATTTTGAATAGTAAAATTTGAATATTTTATTTTAAAAGTGTACGTGGTGTGATTTCCTCATTATCAAAATCATGTTTTTTAAGTTAGCAGGCATTAACTATTTTTTTCTTTTCAAAAATCATTATGTCACATGAATATAACTAACATACCGCATCTATATTAAATCTAGGGGTGGGCAAAACTTGATCGAACCCGTCCAAATCGAACCAACCCGACCGAGTTGGGTCGGTTTTTTGGTTGTTTTTACACGTGTTGGGTTTGATGGTTGTGTAGGCGGGTTCTGTTGGGTCGGGTTATGGGTAAACTCAAGAAATTCGAATAAACCCATCCAACCCAACCCAACCCGTCACTTTAAAAAATAATAATAATAATAATAAAATGTTTAGAAAAGTAAAAGAAACCTAAAAAGTATGAGTAGATAGTGTAACTGTAATTACCTTAGTGTATTTTAGAGGAGGTGCTTACTGTTCTTCCCACAAGAAATGTAGTATTAGTTTTTCATATTATGTTAAATACACTTTATTCTTTGTCGGCTCGACTAATGAGGATTGAATAAGATAATATATAATTTTATTTATTTATTTACTTACTATTTAATCTTATCTATTCGAATTTAGTATAATAGAAAATTGGACGATTTTAATTTTTGTTGACAAGTCGTCTCAAACCGACAAACCCAACCCAACCCAACCCGACTGATACTTGATTGAGTTGGGTTGGGTTGAGTTGAGTTGAGTTTCAACATTTACACGAGTTGGGTTGAATTTTGATCAAACCGATCATGTTGGGTTGAATTTGAGTTAAAGCAAAAATCGACCCAACCCAACCCATGTTCACCCCTAATTAAATCACAATCCAACATTATATTAAGTTGCAGTTACACAATTTACAAATAACAATTTGAAAGATTTTTATAAGTTTGTTAATTTAGTAATTGTATTCTTGAACGATAGTATTTATGAAATTTTTCATAATTTTTTTTTAACTTGTCAGAAGTATAACTTATTAGTGATACTCATAATAACGCTAATATAACTATTAGAGCATCTTCAATTCAAACTCATTTAACATTAAGAACTTTTCATGCCAATAGAGTATTTCCCAAGAGTACTACAAAACATGTGCTGGCCCCTTCTAATGAAAAAATCAAAGGAAAAAAAATAGGAAGATTCAACCGTCTTCCAAAAAGGGATGCAGCTATGTTGAAACGGCAATTATCTAGCGTGCAAACGAAATTTTCTTAAAAATTAGGTCACGTAGACAAAATTTAAAATTTTCTCCCTCCAATGCAAGCAAACATGATAGAGAAGATAGACAATCTAATGTCCCGTTTGTCTTCTATCATTTCAAAACATTGTTTGTTACAGTAAGATTTTCCACCATACATTCATCCAATAAAATATTCTACACACAAACTAATAAAATTACTTTAAATTTCAACCACACATTCTCCAAAAAATACTATTCATTACTCCAAAGTTTGATGTAGAAAGTGTAAATCAACCAAATTTAAAATTTATCTTTTTTTCTTTCCCCTATTAAATAAATAGTAGTAATAGACTGAACATTTTAAGTTTTAACCCTGTTTGAGACCCATTATATGAAAATGCATTATTCTCCAAACTCATTTTAAACCACACATTATTTCAATAAAATAATTTTACACATGAATCCCAAACTTTTTTTTACTTTTTAAACACACATTCTCCAAAAAATTACTATTACAAAATACATTCTTTCAAAAAAATAGAGCTCAAACACGAGAGAAAATTTGAAGTCGATCATAAACCCATTTAGAATTTCTAGCCAATGCCATTGAGAAATACAAATCAATGCACTAGAACAAGTAAATCCGAATAAGGGATGCTACAATTTACAGGGGGGTGAACAATGTTAAAAAATCAAAGAAATACCACCAGATTATTTTAATTTTTTAAAATCAATTTGCTAACTAATTAATTTAGTCTAAATTCAAAATATAATTTTTTTTAATCTAATTTTCAATCCAAGTCCAATTAATCAAATTGACATAAATTTTACTCAAATCTCCTCTTCTCCTGTAGTGTCGTTTTTGGTTGGAGAAATCGAATTGGAAACATCTCTTTATTATCGTGAGTTCTTTATGCTCATCTTCCTGCAATTTTAACAGTCAAATCTATGGAAAACTCAACAAAGAGAAACTCAAAAGATAGCACTGTATTGGACTACGTTATTTTGTAAAGCTAAATTGAACATATTATTAGTTGAATTAATGTAGTATCGTTGTAAATATCAAAAAATTTAATTATTGTACGGAGCTCGAGAAACGAATGAAATCGAACTCGAATTATTCCATTTACTAAATATTCAAAATTTTGAGTTCGATCTGATTCTTCTTAAAATCGAATCGAATCGAATCGAATTATGTCATGCCCTTAAACCAACAAAATGAGAAGAGTGATAACCCCTATGACTATCGCATATTTTGCTTATATATGAAGAGTAATAAGAAGTTGGTCTTATCAGCTCATTTAATACGAAGGGAAATATTTGTAAGACCCACGCGCGTTTACGCTCCACCACCTCACCTGCCACCGCCTGCACCTCATTGATATTCCCCACGTAACGAACTACACGTGGAGAACCGAACACGTGCAGTAAACCGTCATTTCTAACATACATTTGGTTACACGCGCTTCTACGAGTGTGTGCGACACTATAAATTTCATTTTAATAATTAAAATCTCTCTTGCTTTCAACGTCAATTTATTTGCTTTGAGAAACACTACTCTCCCTCACTTTCAATCACTGTAAAGAGTAGAAAAAGAAGAGAAGAAAGTAAAGTGAGAAGAAAGTTTCCATAAAGCCAAAATTCTCGATCTATTATTTTTCTTTCAATCAAGGGCTCCAAGGTGTTACGTTCGTTGATGGTGTTTAATATAGGTATGTTTTTTGTTTCTGTTTTTGGGATTATTACTTTGATATGATTTTCTGAGTTCCTTGAATGTGTTTTCTGGTTTACCAGGATTTTAGCGAATCTGAGTAATTCGGGAATTTTGGGATTGTTCGATTCTACGAAAAGATGTCCTCGCTGAGCAGAGAGCTCGTTTTCTTGATACTTCAGTTTCTTGATGAGGAAAAATTCAAGGAAACTGTCCACAAGTAAGGCTTTTAGTCCCTTTCCTTTAAATTTATTTTGGTTGTTCATTTTTTTTTTCTGTTTGATATATTGTTGCTATTATTTGTTCTGGACTTTCCAAAATAAATGATGTAGGTTGGAGAAGGAGTCAGGGTTTTTCTTCAACATGAGGTACTTTGAGGATGCAGTGACAAATGGAGAATGGGAGGAAGTGGAAAAGTATTTGTCAGGGTTTATAAAGGTTGACGACAACCGTTACTCCATGAAGGTTTTCTTCGAGATCCGAAAGCAGAAGTATCTTGAAGCCCTTGACAAGTAAGCTTCTACTTTTTTTGTTTTTGTGCATTTATCTATAAAATTTATGAATATGATTGCTACGATTTTTTGTGCTTTTGTTTACTGGGATGTTAATTTTTTCCTGTTATGTTAGGGGCGATCATGCTAAAGCAGTGGAGATTCTTACGAAGGGTTTGAAAGTGTTTTCGTCTTTCAACGAGGACCTCTTCAATGAAATGACAATGCTTCTGACGTTGCAGAATTTTAGGTATAATTTTATTAGCGAAACGATTGGAACTTAAAAACGAATTTGATCATATATTGACGAAAATTTCTCCGTGGATATTAATTTTTATGACAGTTACTTATAAGTTTAACTTTTTTAAGGTCAGCCAAACATGCTCCAAAACTGTTCCCTGCCTCTGATTCCTATTTTTCGCATGTACTGGTATTCTTAATTACAGGCTCTCTCTTACCTGCTTATCTCTGACATTTTATGCTAAACGTTTAATTCCAGGGAGAACGAACAGCTTTCTAAGTATGGAGATACCAAGTCGGCTCGGGCTATAATGCTTATTGAGCTGAAAAAGTTGATAGAGGCAAATCCTCTCTTTCGTGATAAACTCCAGTTTCCCACCTTTAGGAACTCAAGATTGCGTACACTGATCAACCAAAGGTAAGTTAAGAAAAGAGCGGATAATATGGCTTGCCTCTCGTCATTCCATCACTCTGCAAATGAGAATGTCGTGTTCTTAATGCACATTTTGTGAAGTGGATTTGACACTACTTAAAGACTTACAAGTATTAGAAAAATAAGTCAAAACTGTTGTTTATCTACTATCTTACCGTTCAATCTAGTCTAGTAGTGTGTACTAAACATGCGCTTAAAGTATTATAGTCATGCTTGCATGTGGAATTGCAGTTTAAACTGGCAGCACCAAATCTGCAAGAATCCAAGGCCTAATCCTGATATAAAAACCCTATTCGTGGACCATAGTTGTGGACAACCTAATGGCGCTCATGCACCATCCCCTAATCCCCTGATGGGTTCCGTCCCTAAAGTTGGGGGATTCCCGTCAATTGGTGGTCCTGGAGTAAGTCCCAGTATCTTTCTCGTTTTGCTATTATTAATCAAATAGAAGATATATTGTTTGCCATTGTTGTAATTGGTTGCTCCATTTTAACAGCTATTCCAGCATGGTCCTACAACTTTAACGGGATCACTTGCAGGGTGGATGGCGAATCTATCTCCTGTGCCTCACCAAGCTGTTTCTGCTGGGCCCATGGGCTTGACTCCTAATGATGCTGGTAATTAATATCTTGGATTTTTATTCACAATTATTTACATAATTCTCGTATTTGATTATATGCTTGTTTGTGTTCTCTACATAATCATTTTGAGGTTGGACAATGAGTTCTAGAAGAATTTTCATTTGGCCACATGATGCCTACAGGGTGGACTTGCCTCAGATAAAATGAACTGTACTCTTTTCCGCGTATAGCTGTCATAACATAATTTCCTTCATCATTTAACCAAACTTCCTCAACTAATTCTCACCATTCATTTTACATCTAAATGTTGTGATAGTGTCTATGCTAAAGCGTCCTAGGAGTCCTACTACTAACAATCCAGCACTGGACTATCAAACTGCAGATTCCGAACATGTGCTGAAGAGATCAAAACCTTTTGGAGTATCAGAGGAGGTATATGATATGGCCTTCAATTGTGTTGTTATTTTTGGCTTGCCACTAATTTGTAGTCACTGAACAGGATAAATATTGTCATAAAGAATTTGTTGGGTTGGATTGCCATGATAGCTGTGTACAACAAAAACAAACTATGGTTTCTTCCTGATAATTTGGGGGGTTGGTTTTGTGAATCCTTTTTTTCATACCTTAAATCTGAATAATTTTTTTACCAGTGGATTAATATTTCAGTTTCCTCTCCTATTTTGAGTTGCACATGTTATTGATTTCTAGTTCATATGTATAATCTCCTCACAGGTCAACAATTTGCCTGTTAACATATTGCCAGTCACATATCCTGGACAAAGTCATCCTCATACCTCAGAGTCTGCTGATGATGTACCCAAGATTCTGGTGGCAAATCTGAATCAGGGATCTGCTGTGAAGAGCATGGATTTCCATCCAAATCAACAAACTCTACTACTTGGTTAGCTCCCACTTTATTAAAGAAATTTATGACATATATGTTGACGCATTGACCAATGTAAATACACACACATGCACCCCAAGTTGATATGCTACATACATCTTCAAAAAATTGAAATTTCCTTGTAATATAGTGTCAGAATGCTATGTGTATGTGTGTGTGACTTAGGGATTTTATAATAATAAATTGTCTTAAAAACACTGTTGATATTTTGCGTATGTAGTGTGCAATGCTATATAACAAAATATCTCTATTGGTTTCCTTTACATTTCAGTGGGAACAAATATTGGTGACATTACTATATGGGAAGTGAGTAGAAGGGAGAAGGTAGCATTTAAAAATTTCAAGGTTTGGGACCTTGGAGCTTGCTCAATGACTCTGCAGGTATAAGAAGTCTTTATTTGAAAACCCCCTGGACATTATTTTTTATTATTACCGTGGTTAATTTTCTGCTTTTCCAATGTAGGCTTCTTTGGCTAATGAATATACGGCATCAGTGAATCGGGTGATGTGGAGCTCTGATGGAAACCTTTTCGGTACTGTCTACTAAGTAGTTGGGTTTAAAATTTTATCAGTCAATTATCCATTGTGGTTCTTTGATAAGTGCATTTAGTGTTATGTGTGCCAGAGGTTTGATTGCAATCTTTCCTTTGAGAAAGATAAACAATTCAATCGTGGAAGGCTCAGATAACACAGAAGTCCTGGTTATCTGTTATGATTGTTACAATTTTGATTCAGGTGTTGCATATTCGAAGCACATTGTTCACTTGTATGCTTATAATGGCGCTGATGAATTAAGAAATCACCTTGAGGTTTGTGTTGTAGATTCACCTTCTGCTCCTTGACCTTCTCTGTATATATAAATGAGAATTGCGAGACGAGGTTTGAATTCTCTTGGTGGTTCTTTCAGATTGATGCCCATGTTGGTAGTGTCAATGATGTTGCGTTCTCTCATCCAAACAAGCAGTTGTGCATCATAACTTGTGGGGAGGACAAGGCAATTAAGGTTTGCGCCCTTCAGTAAATGAGAAGAGATTGCTGAATTTGAGTCTGTAAGCAGTGACTCTAAAAGGTTATTTGTGCAGGTGTGGGATGCAGCCACTGGTGCTAGGCAGTACACATTTGAGGGTCACGAGGCACCTGTTTATTCTGTATGCCCACATTATAAAGAAAACATTCAGGTATAAGGTTTCTAAAGTTTACGAGCTGTAGCATTTGCAAGAATTAAGGATGCGAAGTTACTCAAAAGTGCAGTATGCATAAATGACAAGCACTATTTGATGTTTTGGCAGTACTGCAATTCTAAATTAATATTTTATAGATATTTCATTAATATCTTTAATTTCGAGGGAAAATTGGCATACTACATGTTGTGATTTTGTTTGCGTCTCATAACCTAATGGATATTTGATTCTGAACAAAAGTGTGCTCAAATTAGAATTATGAGACCAGTTTCGTCTAAGGCTATATACCAATAGTCTTAAGAAAGAAGAGAGTGCGAAATTGATACTGTATCCTCCAGTACCTAATTTTTCAAACAGGTTTAGTTCATTTCTTTTTTCTATTTGCTACAACTCATTCCTTTTATTTTAAAAAATATGTAATACTTTTGTAGTTCATCTTTTCAACTGCTTTTGATGGGAAGATCAAGGTCTGGTTATACGATAATATGGGTTCGAGAGTTGATTACAATGCCCCAGGTCTCTCTTGTACTACAATGGCCTATAGCGCTGATGGGACAAGGTATAGTATTTGCTGTCCTGCCTCCTATTGGCCTACTTAAGAGCATGTTTTCCTGTGCTTATTTTGTTAGGAGAAAAATGAATTCTTTAATTAATTCCTTTTTTGAATGGGGATCAAAGGAAAATAACTTTGGTAACTTTGTTTCACAGCAAAACAATTAACTTAAGAGTAAGTTAAAACTTACTTTTAAGCACAACCAATTATGCTCCTAATCACCTTAAGTGAGTTTACTTAAGCTTTGGCTAACATACGTATCTTTCTTATTTTATTGAACAAATGGTAGGCTGTTTTCATGTGGTACTAGCAAAGATGGTGAATCACACATTGTAGAGTGGAATGAGAGTGAAGGGGCCGTAAAGCGGACATACCTCGGTCTTGGAAAACGGTCTGTTGGAGTGGTGCAATTTGACACAACGAAGAATCGATTCTTAGCTGCTGGAGATGAGTTTGCAATAAAATATTGGGACATGGATAATGTAAACCTCTTGACCACTTGTGATGCGGATGGTGGTCTGCCGGTAACTGCTGACTTCGAACTCTTTTACACGCTAGTTTTGGAGAACCATTTTGTACACGGTAACAGTGTTCCTTTTATTCATCTTTCAGGCATCACCTTGCATTAGGTTTAATAAGGAAGGAATATTATTGGCTGTATCAACTAGTGAAAATGGTGTTAAAGTACTTGCGAATTCCGAAGGTATTCTTCTGATGCGCTTCATGGAAAATCGTGCATCTGGAGCTGTTGCTAAGGTAAACTATTTAGGTATATAGAAGCAGACTTCAAGATGATCACATTATTATATTTTCGTCATTTATTGTACAGGTTCCTACGGTCGGGCCATTTTGTGCTTCTGGTTCAGCTGCAGGGACAAGAACGAGCTCTGATAGAAATGGACCAGCAACTGCTGTTGCTGCTCTGGTGAGTATTACCCGTCAGTATTTGAAAAAAGACAAGTTCTTATTAATTACCTCACCTGCATAATTGGTTTTTGGTTTTACGGAAGCTCTTAACAGATGTTTATGTTTGGAAACTTACACAAGTGTCTACAGAACGGGGATGGCAGGAATTTGCCAGATATAAAGCCTAAAATTTCTGATGATCTGGAAAAACCCAAGGTCTGGAAGTGGACTGAAATCAGCAAACCATCTCAGCTTCGTTCCTTGAGGCTTCCCGATAGTTTATTGTCAGTAAGGGTAAGAATTAGCCAAGTATCTTCAAAGGAATATATTGTATCTTTGTTCATATGAGGTCGGTCTTTTCACCATCCTTTATCAAATTTAGATTTCCTTTTTCCTTCACTGCTTCAGGGACACCTTTTATTTTATATTTAATTTATTTGGTGGGGGGTGGGGTGGAGAATTAAAATTTTAAGAAACCCAAAGTGAGTCTGTTTCCGAATCTTTTTGCTAGTTCTGGGTCTGAGGAGATTGTTCCTAGAGCTGCCTCTCCTTCCATCGGCGCCTTTTTCAGAAAAGTAACTATTAATTGAACTTTTTGCAACTTAAGACGCGATTAAAAGCTTTTCAATATGTGTTTTCTGAGTGGATAGTCATCTCTACTTTGATGTTATATTGCATTCTACTGACTCATATTTGTGGAATCATATGTTCAATAATATATCATATTGCACTTGGATGTGTCTGGTGTAGTAACTAAATCATTAATTTCCTTTCTGCGGTGTGTACATTTGTGAGTATTAACATTTATAGAGACTGTAATTTCATTGCTTCCTTTTATTATTCAATTCAGATTATTAGGTTGATTTACACAAATTCTGGAGATGCTATATTAGCTTTAGCGTATAATGCTGTTCATAAACTCTGGAAATGGCACAGAAATGAGAGGAATGTTACGGGAAAGGTTTGATAATTTTCATTGAGGTCATGTTTTTTATGGACCCTTACCATTTTGTCGAAATAATGCTTTCCTTCTGCAGGCGACGACTGTTGTACCACCTCAACTTTGGCAACCTTCTAGTGGAATCTTAATGACAAACGATATAAGTGATACAAACCTCGAGGAGTCTGTCCCGTGCTTTGCACTTTCAAAAAATGATTCATATGTTACGTCAGCATCCGGAGGGAAAATTTCCTTGTTCAATATGATGACATTCAAGGTGATGTATTATATGTGGGTTAAAAACACTCCTAGTCTCTCAATTTAAAGTGAAGTCTCATGTTTGCCACAACATTTATTTTGTTTTGAAGTTGTCATCAAAGATCTCTTTATTTTTAGATTTGTCATGTCCAACATGGAAAACGGAAATTTTATGTGGCATTTACATTGAGACCCTTTCATGTCATCTGTTATGTTAAAAAAGAACTAAGGGATTCTTAATTGAAAGAAAAAGGTTAATTTCTCTATCTATTTTTAAATAAAACAAAGTTTGATGAGTAATGTGAGACTTTGCTATGAGTTGAGTGACTAACAGTGTAGTTTATCCTATTGTATGTTGTAAAATATAATTCTTTAATGTTTACGTATTTTGCCGTTTTGCACGTATAGATCCTTATACTTCTCCTTGCAGACAATGAATGCCGCCTCCACCGGCATCCACATATATTGCCTTTCATCCTCTGGACAATAATGTTATTGCTATTGGCATGGAAGATTCCTCTATACAAATTTACAATGTTCGCTTTGACGAGGTCTTTCCGTGAACTGAAACTAAATTACTACCCAGGACATGAGTTAACTTTTACGCAAATTTTTTTCTTCCTCAATTGGTTATTCTGTTGAACAGTTCAAAAGTAAGCTCAAAGGTCATCTGAAGAGAGTTACTGGCCTTGCTTTCTCAAACGTTCTAAATGTTCTTGTGTCATCGGGGGCTGATGCTCAGGTAAGTTCCGTGACCCCAAGAAATCGGAATCAAAGTAGTTACTCGTTGTGGTAAAAACACTATTACTCACCTTAACTAGAAGCATTGTTTCATTTGATCACCCGAAATTTCTTATTTTTCCATACTAGTTGAACTTTCATTTTTGCTTCAGTTTAGTTATTCTTTGCCTACTTTGTTCCAGATATGTGTTTGGAGTCTAGATGGGTGGGAGAAAAAGGCAAGTTCATTCTTGCAGATTCCTCCTGGGCGTACGCCAAATCCTATGGCACAGACACGTGTTCAGTTTCATCAGGATCAGACTCAGGTATTGGTTGTTCACGAGACACAGATAGCAGTCTACGAGGGATCAAAACTCGGATGCATAAAGCAGGTGCGAAATAAACTTGTCGGCCGTTATCTTCTTCTTAGTATTCTGTTTGATATTCTGATTTTGTGGTCGCAGGTTGAATGCATAATCAACATCTGTTTGATAATTATGGTCTGTGCATTGAACATTGCATGCTTGAAATAGCGCGCACACTCAAATGAACACGGTATCTGTTATTGATAGGATTGAATTGTTGTCAATCGCATAAATTTGCTGCATAATCCGAACTCATATCATTGTGTTTGAAAGGAAAGAGGAAGGTGGTTGGGTGACAATGAAACTAGCTAGCAGTTTGTGACTTGAAAAAGGAATATAAAGAACCTAGAATCCAGGAAAACTGAAATTTCTAAACTCACAGAACTGTTTTGGTTGTGGCAGTGGATTCCTCCAGAATCAAGTGCTGCAATTGCAGATGCTACGTATTCATGCAACAGCCAGTCAATATAAAGAACCTAGAATCTAGGAAAACTGAAATTTCTAAACTCACAGAACTGTTTTGGTTGTGGCAGTGGATTCCTCCAGAATCAAGTGCTGCAATTGCAGATGCTACGTATTCATGCAACAGCCAGTCAGTCTATGCAAGCTTTGAAGATGGGAGCGTGAGCGTCTTCACTGCTATGGGACTGAAACTAAGGTGTCAGATCAATGCCACTGCCTATTTGCCTTCCAGTATGAGGTATATTTGACATTGACCTTAGCAAATATGCAAGTACTTCTAACATGTTTGGCATGCTCGACTAGACGGTAGTGGGTAGAGTTAATGAAGAAAAAGAAGTTGAAACCTTTTTATTATACCATAAGTACTATTCAATACTGTGTTCCAATCACGCCCTTTATGTTCTCCCTATCTACTCTAATGGTGCCTTATTTATTCATTGCAGCTCGAGGGTTTATCCACTCGTCATTGCTGCTCATCCATCCGAGCCTAATCAGTTTGCATTGGGACTTACCGATGGTGGAGTTCACGTGCTAGAGCCCCTGGAAACGGAAGGGAAATGGGGTATGGCACCTCCACAAGAAAATGGTGCAGTGCCTAGCACCAGCCCCATTGCATCTGCACCGGACCAATCCTCAAAGTAGTATAATGAACATGCATTAGGTGGCTTAGCTTGCAAGATTCGACAGTCTGATAGTCATAGGCCGAGGGAAGGGTTACAATGTTAATAGACATAACATGGATGGGAATAAGTTCTATGTATGTAAGATGAACTAAGAATCTTGGAACTCTTTCTTCTTTTCTTTTTCCTGGGATCAAATAATGTATCTAAAGGCGCATGTACATGTTATCCAGTTCTACTGGCAGATTATGTTTTTATGTAAAATTGTAGTTTGATGAATTTTAGGATTTTTTTTTACACTATTGAGGGCTTATAAGCTTGCTTATTTTATTTGTGAGGAGAAAAAAAAAGGTATCTTATAAGCCCAAATAAGCCACCCAAAATACCATGGGAATTTATAAAAATAATTGCAAAAAATCTTTTGATACTTTTTTGATGAGCTTTCTTTAAAAGCTTATTTTACTTACGAGGACAAAAAAATAAAATAACGAAATAAGTAGCTTATAAGCCCAAATAAGCCACCCAAAATACCATGGAAATTTATAAAAATAGTAGCAAAAAATCATTTGATACTTTTTTGATGTGCTTTCTTCACTTTTTAATTAGTTTTATACGTGTGTTAAGGATCACTGTCACATTATTCAATCAACAAAAAATGCAATTTATTAGACAATTTGGCTATGGTTTCACTGCTACGAGGAATGATGATTATCATTCTAGATGAATTATTCACTTTTAAATAGACTATACTGACATAGATTATATATTTATTTTTTTTCTAAAGTATTTTTTTTCTCTTTTACTTCTATTATTCCATCTCGACATCAAAATGCAATTGTTGAAAATAATAAGAAATAAAAGAGACTAGCACAATGCATTTTGAAATAGTAATTTGACAAAGAATGCGTGGTTAAAACTTAAACCATTAGTAAAAATTTTGAGTTTGCGTGTAATAATATTTTATTGAAAAATGTCTGATTAAATATATAAGAAAGAGAGAAAAATGTATTTTAAAAATAACGTAGATCAAACAAGGGAAGTGGATATAACACTACTTAAGACTTACAAATATTAGAAAAATAAGTTAAAACCATTGTTTATCGACTATCGTACCGTTCAATCTAGTCTAAGTAGTGCGTTCTTGGATTTTTATTCACGAATAATAATTTTCATTTGGATACTTGATGCCTACAGGGTGGACTTGCCTCAGATAAAATGAAGGGAAAAAAATCATATTTAAGGTATTTTCTTTACCTCATTTCAAAAATAAGGTAAATAGTTTAAAAATTCAAAAATCAGGTATTTATTTAATTAATTAAAAATATTTATTAAATAAAGATAATAAAGTCACATTTTGTGATTAATGGTCACATATTCATAATTTTAAGTTACAGATTTATTTACTGGTCACATATCGTTAAATTTTTTGATCCCAAATTATTTCGAGGTCACATATCAAAAAATTTGTACGTCACAAATTATTTCGAGGTCACAGATTTTTAAATTAGTTGGTCACATATTATTTCGAGGTCACAGATTATTAAATTTTTAGGTCATATTTGAGTAATTGGTCACAGATTGACAAAATTTTGGTCACAGATTGACGATACTTGGTCACAGGTCACAGATCGACCAACACAGACTACCCAACCACAAAACACACGACTGAACCCTAACATCGATAGATCCACCACCACCAAAAGCTAACCACAACCACCACCTCTAGCTAATAGCCAACCACAACCACCAGCCAACAATAGATCCACCACCACCAACAGCCAATCACAACCACCACCACCGCCAGCCAACAACAATAGATCCACCAACCCCAACAAAAATAGACCAACAGCCAACCACCACAACCAGCCAACAATAGATCCACCACCACCAACGGCCAACCACAACCACCACCGCCAGCCAACAACAATAGATCCACCAACCCCAACAACAATAGACCCACCAACCCCAACAACAATAGACCAACAGCCAACCACAACCACCACCACCAACCAACCACCACCACCAACAGCCAACAACAGCAATCCGCTACACCCAGCAATCCGCCACACCCAGAATCGCAGCTGCTGCTACTCCACCGCAAACCACCACCCACAGCAGCGTCGTGACGTTGCGCTGGTCGCATCGGCCAAGTCTTGCCGCTGCTGCCAGCCGTTCTGTCGCGGCTGCCGATTCTTCTTTGCGACTCGCAGCAAAGAGGGGATGGGATGGGGAGGGGAGGTGAAGAGGGGAAGGGGAAGGAGTGAAAAATTAGGGTTATGAGTTTTTATATCACCTGATTTTTGAATAATAAAACTTGGTCCTTGAATTTTGAATTCCAATCTTTAAACACATGAATTATTATAATTTCCCTAAAATGAACCACACATTTTTAGGGGTCATGCGGGCCCGCAATCACGAGCCCCAGCCCATACGAGGGGAGTGTTAAATTTGATGTACACATCAAGAATTGTCCCACTTTTTATTTTTCGTGTACAGCTGTCATAACATACTTGGAGGGAGGGTTGTTTTGTTGGACCTTTTACACATGGGCCCACCACTTTGGGAGGTCCACATCCTTACAAATGGGAAAACTGAACATAATTTCCTTCGTCATTAAGTCATTTAACCAAACTTCCTCAACTAAATCTCACCGTTCATCTTGCATCTAAATGTGGTGATAGTGTCTATGCTAAAGCGTCCTAGGACTCCTACTACTGACAATCCAGCACTGGACTATCAAACTGCAGATTCCGAACATGTGCTGAAGAGATCAAAAACTTTCGGAGTATCAGAGGAGGTATATCATATGGCCTTCAATTGTGTTGTTATTTTTGGCTTACAACTATTTTGTAGTCACTGAACAGGATAAATATTGTCATAAAGAATTTGTTGGGTTGGATTGCCACTATAGCTGTGTACAACAAAAACAAACTATGGCTTCTTCCTGATAATTTGGGGGATTGGATATCTGAATCCTATTTTTCATACCTTAAATCTGAATAATTTTTTTTACCAGTGGATTAATATTTCAGTTTCCTCCCCTATTTTGAGTTGCACATGTTATTGATTTCTAGTTCATATGGATGATCTCCTCACAGGTCAACAATTTGCCTGTTAACATGTTGCCAGTCACATATCCTGGACAAAGTCATCCTCATGCTTCACAGTCTGCTGATGATGTACCCAAGACTCAGGTGGCAAATCTGAACCAGGGATCTGCTGTGAAGAGCATGGATTTCCATCCAAATCAACAAACTCTACTACTTGGTTAGCTCCCACTTTATTTAAGAAATTTATGACATATATGTTGATGCATTGACCAATTTAAATACACACATATATGCACCCCAAGTTGATATGCTACATACATCTTCAAAAATTTGAAATTTCCTTGTAATATAGTGTCAGAATGCTCTGTGTGTGTATGACTTAGGGATTTTATAATAATAAATTGTCTTAAAAACACTGTTGATGTTTTGCGTATATAGTGTGCAGTGTTATATAATAAAATATCATATAATAAAATATCTCTATTGGTTTCCTTTACATTTCAGTGGGAACAAATATTGGTGACATTACTATATGGGAAGTGAGTAGAAGGGAGAGGGTAGCATTTAAAAATTTCAAGGTTTGGGACCTTGGAGCTTGCTCAATGACTCTGCGGGTATAAGAAGTCTTTATTTGAAAACCCCCTGGACATTATTTTTTATTATTACCGTGGTTAATTTTCTGCCTTTCCAATGTAGGCTTCTTTGGCTAATGAATATACTGCATCAGTGAACCGGGTGATGTGGAGCTCTGATGGAAACCTTTTCGGTACTGTCTAGTGTCTACTAAGTGGTGGGGTCTTAAAATTTTATCAGTCAATTATCCAGTGTGGTTCTTTGATAAGTACATTTAGTGTTATGTGTGCCAGAGGTTTGATTGCAATCTTTCCTTCGAGAGAGATAAACGAGTCAACCGTGGAAGGCTCAGATAGCACAGAAGTCCTGATTATCTGTTATGATTGTTATAATTTTGATTCAGGTGTTGCATATTCGAAGCACATTGTTCATATATATGCTTATAATGGCGCTGATGAATTAAGGAATCACCTTGAGGTTTGTGTTGTAGATTCGCCTTCTGCTACTTGACCTTCTCTGTATATACAAATGAGAATTGCGAGACGAGGTTTGAATTCTCTTGGTGGTTCTTTCAGATTGATGCCCATGTCGGTAGTGTCAATGATGTTGCATTCTCTCATCCAAACAAACAGTTGTGCATCATAACTTGTGGGGAGGACAAGGCAATTAAGGTTTGCGTCCTTCAGTAAATGAGGAGAGATTGATGAATTTGAGTCTGTAAGCAGTGACTCTAAAAGGTTATTTGTGCAGGTGTGGGATGCAGCCACTGGTGCTAGGCAGTACACGTTTGAGGGTCACGAGGCACCTGTTTATTCTGTATGCCCACATTATAAAGAAAACATTCAGGTACAAAGGTTTCCAAAATTTACGAGCTGTAGCATTTGCAAGAATTAAGGATGCGAAGTTATTCAAAAGTGAAGTATGCATAAATGACAAGCACTATTCGATGTTTCGGCAGTACTGCAATTCTAAATTAATATTTTATAGATATTTCATTAATATCTTTAATTTTTAGGGAAAATTGGCATATTACTGGTAGTGATTTTGTTTGCGTCTGATAACCTTCTAGTATTTAATGGATATTTGATTCTGAACAAAAGTGTGCTCAAATTAGAATTAGAGACCACTTTCATCTAATGCTATGTACCAATAGTCTTAAGAAAGAAGAGATAGCAAAATTGATACTGTATCCTCCAGTACCTAATTTTTCAAACGGGTTTAGTTCATTTCTTTTTTCTGTTTGCTACAACCCATTCCTTTTATTTTAAAAAATATTTTATACTTTTGTAGTTCATCTTTTCAACTGCTTTTGATGGGAAGATCAATGCCTGGTTATACGATAATATGGGTTCGAGAGTTGATTACGATGCCCCAGGTCTCTCTTGTACTACAATGGCCTATAGTGCTGATGGGACAAGGTATAGTATTTGCTGTCCTGCCTCCTCTTGGTCTACTTAAAGAGCATGTTTTCCTGTGCTTATTTTGTTAGGAAAAAATGAATTCTTTTATTAATTCATTTTTTAAATGGGGATCAAAGGAAAATAACTTTGGTAACCTTGTTTCACAGCAAAAGAATTAACCTAAGAGTAAGTTAAAACTTACTTTTACGCACAGCCAATTATGCTCCTAATCACCTTAAGTGAGTTTACTTAAGCTTTGGCTAACATACGTGTCTTTCTTATTTTATTGAACAAATGGTAGGCTGTTTTCATGTGGTACTAGCAAAGATGGTGAATCACACATTGTAGAGTGGAATGAGAGTGAAGGGGCCGTAAAGCGGACATACCTCGGTCTTGGAAAACGGTCTGTTGGAGTGGTGCAATTTGACACAACGAAGAATCGATTCTTAGCTGCTGGAGATGAGTTTGCAATAAAATATTGGGACGTGGATAATGTAAACCTCTTGACTACTTGTGATGCGGATGGTGGTCTGCCGGTAACTGCTGACTTCAAACTCTTTTACACGCTAGTTTTGGAGAACCATTTTGTACACGGTAACAGCGTTCCTTTTATTCATCTTTCAGGCATCACCTTGCATTAGGTTTAATAAGGAAGGAATATTATTGGCTGTATCAACTAGTGAAAATGGTGTTAAAGTACTTGCGAATTCCGAAGGTATTCTTCTGATGCGCTTCATGGAAAATCGTGCATCTGGAGCTGTTGCTAAGGTAAACTATTTAGGTATATAGAAGCAGACTTCATGATGATCATATTATTATATTTTCGTCATTTATTGTACAGGTTCCTATGGTCGTGCCATTTTGTTCTTCTGGTTCAGCTGCAGGGACAAGCACAGCTACTTCTGTTGCTGCCCTGGTGAGTATTACCCCTATCAGTCTTTGAAAAAATACGAGTTCTTAGTAATTACCTCACCTGCATAATTGGTTTTTGGTTTTACGGAAGCTCTTAACAGATGTTTATGTTTGGAAACTTACACAAGTGTCTACAGAACGTCGATGGCAGGAATTTGCCAGATATAACGGCTAAAATTTCTGATGATCTGGAAAAACTCAAGATCTGGACGTGGACTGAAATCAGCAAACCATCTCAGCTTCGTTCCTTGAGGCTTCCCGATAGTTTATTGTCATTAAGGGTAAGAATTAGCCAAATGTCTTCAAACGTATGTGTTGCATCTTTGTTCATATGAGGTCGGTCTTTTCAGCATCCTTTATCAAATTTAGAGGGATTTAAAATTTTAAGAAACCCAAATTGAATCTGTTTCCAAATCTTTTTGTTGGTTCTGGGTCTGTGGAGATTGTTCCTAGAGCTGCCTCTCATACGCTGATTGTGGTTTCATAAGCGTCTGTTTCAGAAAAGTAACTATTAATTGAACTTTTTAAAACTTAAGACGCGATTAAAAGCTTTTTAATTTGTATTTTCTGAGTGGATAGTCACCTCTACTTTGATGTTATATTGCATTCTACTGACTCATATTTGTGGTTCGATAATATATCATACAGCTCTTTGATGTGTCTGGTGTAATAACTAAATCATCAATTTCCTTTCTGCGGTGTGTACATTTGTGACTATTTACATTTATAGATAGACTGTAATTTCCTTGCTTCCTTTTATTATTCAATTCAGATTATTAGGTTGATTTACACAAATTCTGGAGGTGCTATATTAGCTTTAGCGTATAATGCTGTTCATAAACTCTGGAAATGGCAAAGAAATGAGAGGAATGTTACGGTACAGGTTTGATAATTTTCTTGAGGTCATTTTTTTTATGGACCCTTACCATTTTGTTGTAATAATGCTTTCCTTCTGTAGGCGACAACTGTGGAACCACCTCAACTTTGGCAACCTCCTAGTGGAATCTTAATGACAAACGATATAAGCAATGCAAACCTCGAGGAGTCTGTCCCATGCTTTGCACTTTCAAAAAATGATTCATATCTTATGTCAGCATCCGGAGGGGAAATTTCCTTGTTCAATATGATGACATTCAAGGTGATGTATTATATGTGGGTTAAAAACACTCCTAGTCTCTCAATTTAAAGTGAAGTCTCATGTTTCTCACAACATTTATTTTGTTTTGAAGTCGTCATCAAAGATCTCTTTATTTTTAAATTTGTCATGTCCAACGTGGAAAACGGAAATTTTATGTGGCATTTACATTGTGACCCTTTCACGTCATCTGTTATGTTAAAAGAACTAAGGGATTCTTAATTGAAAGAAAAAGGTTAATTTCTCTGTCTATTTTTAAATAAAACAAAGTTTGATGAGTAATGTGAGACTTTGCTATGAGTTGAGTGACTAACAGTGTAGTTTATCCTATTGTATGTTGTAAAATATATTTCTTTATTGTTTACGTATATTGCCTTTTTGCATGTATAGATCCTTATACTTCTCCTTGCAGACAATGACGTCATTCATGCCACCTCCACCGGCATCCACATATATTGCCTTTCATCCTCTGGACAATAATATTATTGCTATCGGCATGGAAGATTCCTCTATACAAATTTACAATGTTCGCTTTGACGAGGTCTTTCCATGAACTGCAACTAAATTACTACCCGGGACATGAGTTAACTTCTACGCAAATTTTTTTCTTCCTCAATTGATTATTTTGTTGAACAGTTCAAAAGTAAGCTCAAAGGTCATCTGAAGAGAGTTACTGGCCTTGCTTTCTCAAACGTTCTAAATGTTCTCGTGTCATCGGGGGCCGATGCTCAGGTAAGTTCCGTGACCCCAAGAAATCAGAATCAAAGAAGTTACTCATTGTGGTAAAAACACTGTTACTCACCTTAACTAGTAGCATTGTTTCATTTGGTCACCTGAAATTTCTTATTTTTCCATACTAGTTGTTGAACTTTCTTTTTTGCTTCAGTTTAGTTATTCTTTGCCTACTTTGTTCCAGCTATGTGTTTGGAGTCTAGATGGGTGGGAGAAAAAGGCAAGTTCGTTCTTGCAGATTCCTCCTGGGCGTACGCCAAATCCTGTGGCACAGACACGTGTTCAGTTTCATCAGGATCAGACTCAGGTATTGGTTGTTCACGAGACACAGATAGCAATCTACGATGGATGGAAACTCGGATGCATCGAGCAGGTGCGAAATAAACTTGTCGGCCGTTATCTTCTTCTTAGTATTCTGTTTGATATTCTGATTTTTTGGTCGCAGGTTGAATGCATAATCAACATCTGTTTGATAATTATGGTCTGTACATTGAACATTGCATGCTTGAAATAGCGCACAAGTACTCAAATGAACATGCTATCTGTTATTGATAGGATTGAACTGATGTCAATCACATAAATTTGATTCATAATCCGAACTCATATCATTGTGTTTGAAAGGAAAGAGGAAGTTGGGTGGGTGACAATGAAACTAACTAGCAGTTTGTGACTTGAAAAAGGAATATAAAGAACCTAGAATCTAGGAAAACTGAAATTTCTAAACTCACAGAACTTTCTTGGTTGTGGCAGTGGATTCCTCCAGAATCAAGTGCTGCAATTGCAGATGCTACGTATTCATGCAACAGCCAGTCAGTCTATGCAAGCTTTGAAGATGGGAGCGTGAGCGTTTTCACTGCTATGGGACTGAAACTAAGGTGTCTGATCAATGCAACTGCCTATTTGCCTTCCAGTATGAGGTATATTTGACATTGACCTTAGCAAATATGCAAGTACTTTTAACATGTTTGGCATGCTCGACTAGACGGTAGTGGGTAGAGTTGATGAAGAAAAAGAAGTTGAAACCTTTTTATTGTACCACAAGTACTATCCAATACTGCGTTCCAATCACGCCCTTTATGTTCTCCCTATCTACTCTAATGGTGCCTTATTTATTCATTGCAGCTCGAGGGTTTATCCACTCGTCATTGCTGCTCATCCATCCGAGCCTAATCAGTTTGCATTGGGACTTACCGATGGTGGAGTTCACGTGCTAGAGCCCCTGGAAACGGAAGGGAAATGGGGTATGGCACCTCCACAAGAAAATGGTGCAGTGCCTAGCACCAGCCCCATTGCATCTTCGCCGAACCAATCCTCAAAGTAGTATAATGAACATGCATTAGGTGTCTTAGCTTGCAAGATTCGACAGTCTGATAGTCATAGGGCCGAGGGAATGGTTACAATGTTAATAGACATAACATGGATGTGAATAAGTTCTATGTATGTAAGATGAACTCAGAATTTTGGAACTCTTTTTCTTCTTTTCTTTTTCTTGGGACCAAATAATGTATCTAAAGGCACATGTACATGTTATCCAGTTCTACTGGCAGATAATGTTTTTATGTGAAATTGTAGTTTGATGAATTTTAGGATTTTTTTTTTTTACACTATTGAGGGCTTATAAGCTTGCTTATTATACTTAGAAGAGAGAAAAAGTAGCTTATAAGCTCAAATAAGCCACCCAAAATACCATTGGAATTTATAAAGATAATAGCAAAAAAAATTTTTATACTTTTTTGATGAGCTTTCTTTAAAAGCTTAATTTACTTATGTGGACCCAAAAAAGGGTATCTTGTAAGCCACCCAAAATACCATGGGAATTTATAAAAATAATTGCAAAAATTATTTTGATACTTTTTAAATGTGCTTTGTTCACTTTTTTTTTTTTTAGTTTTATGCGTGTGCGCTAAGGATCACTATCACATTATTCAATCAACAAAAAATGCAATTTGTTGGACAATTTGGCTATGGTTTCACTGCTATGAGGAATGATGATTATCATTCTAGATGAATTATTCACTTTTAAATAGACTATATTGACATAAATTATACATTTATTTTTTTATAAAATATTTTTCCTTTTTACTTCTATTATTCAATCTCGACATAAAATGCAATTGTTGAAAATAATAAGAAATAAAAGAGACTAGCCCCATTTTTTTTTTTGGCTAAAAATGCATTTTGAAATAGTAATTTGATAGAGTGCGTGGTTAAAACTTAAATCATTAGTAAAAATTTTGAATTTGCGTTTAATATTTTTTTATTGAAGAATATGATTAAAAATAAAAGAAAGAGAGAAAAATGTATTTTAAAAATAATGGGGACGAAACAAGAATTAAAGTTCTTATGCAATTTCAGTGGTACTAAAAATAAGTGAAAAACGACGTCTCATGGATTTAAAATATGAATATCAGAAAAAAAAAATTTAAGACCAAGTATAGTTCTCAATTATAACTCTTTTAAGTATCATTAGGAATGATAAAAATCTATGCATTCGGGGAGATGGGAACATCTCCGATTCCACTCAAAGAGGGTGTTTGGTGGGGATTAAAATTAGATTTTTAGTGGATCGTGATAGAAATTTTTGAAATGCGTGGTTGAAAAGACGTGAGATTCATAAAAGATGTGATTAATATTGATTGTTTGACTTTAACTTAGATTTTAATCCGGCAATGTAAATTTCATATTTTGTATTTAAAAATAAATAATAAAATAAATTCAGTAAATTTTGCTCTTTTCATTTGGTTTGGGCTGAAACATTTCTATGGGCTGTTGGGCTGTTCTGAGTACAGTTCTACAGTGATAACCTTCAAAACCTAGAAACCAATGAGAAAAATATCAAAAGTAGTATAAAGTTTAATTGCAAAGATTCGACTCCTCTGCTTAGAAGAAATTCTGCAACTTCCGGCGGCGGTCCTATCGGTGACTCCGCAACCTGTAACAGGTAGTTCATCTTTTACTGGATAATCTTGAATTCAATTATTTTGCGCTGATTTGATACGTGTTATTGTTTTAAAAGCTTACGCACGTAGACTGGGCAATGCGTATTAATTTAAAATTGTTGCTTTTCTTTTGGTTTTCCATTTATCGTTGTATTGATTGTGCTTTTTGGTGAAATTGGGGAAGAACTCTTGCTGAGGTAGCTATGGCAGCCGAGAGAAGAGCGGTAACACTGGGTGGGAAGGGCTATTCACTGACGTCCTCTTCGGTATTTGAGGTGGCCAATGGCCTAGCTCGTTTTAACGTTGAATCATCAGCTCTTTCAAGGATCTCATCCTCTTCGAATTCGAAATCCACTACTACCACCAAGTTTGCATTATCAATTCCTGACTATTTGAGCGCAGAAGAGGCTAGGGCTTCAATACTTCTTCTCCTAAATAAGCTTCTTCTTTCCTTGTCTCCGGTAGCATTTCAGTTGCAGGATATACTCAAGAAGGAAACGTCCCTTAATCCTAACTATACAATTGACAATGTGCCCATTGATGACGTGGCTCTCTTGGATTATTCAATGGCTGCTATTGATGGCATTTCCGCGATTCTTGATCACCGGTCTACTGCATTGTCGGCTGTTGCTGATGCAGTGGCTGCCCTTTCCTGCGAGGCCCTGAGAGCTGACACGTCTTGTTTCAATTTGATAGACTCTGGTGATGGTTCTTCTTCCAAGGACGATGTGGCTGTTGCATCTGACTTGAAGGTGTTTCTCAATGGGTCTAAATTGGTTAACTCCAGCAAGAATCTTGTAGATCCTGCCGTGGCCAAGATTACCAGCGCCCATGGTAGTTTCAGGGAGAGCGTACGATGGCTCCATTCCAGATCTCGGGTTCAGTTAAATTCGGGTTCCAGAGCTTGCCCTTCTGGCACTGCAGATGCCATGTCCCCTGTTCTGTTATCATTGGCTTGGGCTCTCTGGAATTTGGGGGATCTCAGTTTTCAACGAGCCAAGCTTGTTGGCAACTCAATATCTCGTGTTGAATTGAGTTCCTGTATGATGGAAATGCTGGATGCCAATTGCCCCCGTGTTGATTCTCTTGAAAATTTGTACATGTCTGCACAAACTGCTCTTTCCAAGAAGGATTATGTATTGTTTTTGCATGAAATTTATGGCTTATCAGACTTGTTTAGAAAGATTATCTCTTGGGAGGCCACGGCTGCATTCATTTCACTTGAGGGAAGTGACGTGATTGAGAAAAGCCAAGTCAACAATGGGGGCGAGAAGGTGCCTTCAAGTGAAAATAATGCAAAAACAGATAAGAAAGGTGAAAAGAAAAAGAAGGTGGTTCTGGGAAAAGGAACTGCTGCTCTCATGCAATTCATTAAGAGCAGGTTGCTGAGCGAAGCATCTGAACCAGACTCTATTAGTGCTTCCGCTGTACTGGTGAAATGCTCCCAAAACTTCCTCTCGATATTGGATCCCAGAGACCTGGGATTTGACTGTCTGGTAAAGAAAGTGAAAGAGATAATAGAAAGCAATGAAAGTCGAAGACTTCCAAAGCTCCCAAAGGTATCATATTTTAGCATCTTTTCTCACTTACCTTTTTGTTTTTGCTGCTATTGGGTTAGTAAAGAGGAACCAGCAGTGTCAGTAAGTACTCTGTCTGGCAGTCTTATTGAATTGCACCTGACAAAAGCTTGAAATGCCTGATAACAGAATAAGAAATCTTCAATATGGAGAAAGAAACAAAATTCAAACTATTTACATCCGTAAATCAGCTCATTCAATTTCAAAAATGATTTCCCTCGAAGAATAAAAACCTTTCCGTAGAGTTTAATGTAGGATTCAACCAAACTTCATGAATAGGGAGTCTTAATCCTGAAATATCCTAAATTTCTTGTTAAGGTAAATTCACCAAGTAATTTTCAAGCCGATAAGCACAATGATGCATAAAGATCTCCTAGAGCTCAAGAATTGAGTGAGTTGCAGGGAAGTAAGTAATAATTAAAATGCAAAATTTTGAGAATTTCTTTGTGGAAATCCTGCACGCCATGTTTTTTATGGTTCTTCTAGCAACAAGTCACACCATGAACATAGAATGTATAAGCATAGGGGCCATCCTTGTCAGACCAAACTTTGTTTGGAGATTTGACCAAACTTAAGCTGTGGCTTTGAGGCTCAATATTTTGGCGTTGCATCTTCATTCCCTTTCCGATTCTACAAAGATACTCCATTTTCGTTTTAGTCCTTCTTATTCAAACAAGAATATTTTTGGTGAGTTTTATCCATGCTTAAATATAAAGAGATATTAAGGTCACTGGAAGTTGATCAATATTTTGGAATTTATTTGTTAATTGAGAGGATATCTTCAAAATGGCATGAACTTGCTAGTCATTTCTAAATTCTCACATCAGTTTAATTGATTGTGGGCTTTATTGACGTTCTTTTTCCTTTATATGGGTTTGGGCTTTGGTTAATGAAGCTTCTCGCTTGGATGTTTTGGTCTTTTCTTGATTGGTTTTATGTATTGATAGCTCGTCTAGTATTAGGTGCCTTCTTGTTTGATTTATGATTGTTCCAAAGGAATGCTTTTTGCATAAAGCAACTTACCTTTTGACTTTTTTGCTTACGCAGGGTACTCGCGACTTTGCAAAAGAACAGATGGCCATAAGAGAGAAAGCCTTCTCGATTATAGTTGACGTTTTCAAAAGGCATGGTGCCAGGGCTCTAGATACCCCTGCCTTTGAATTGAGAGAGACTCTTATGGGAAAGTATGGTGAAGACTCAAAGTTGATCTATGACCTCGCTGATCAGGTATGCTACTTGTTTCAGTGGACCATTGTCAAATATGGATTGTTGTCACAAAGTTCTTATGTGCATATTGACGATTGTCGCTGTTCTTATATAGCAAAACGGACATTTTGAAGCTAGTCCTCATGTACATGGTTTGTTCACAATTAATTTGTTGATTGATCAAGAAAAATCAACTCAAACATTTTGCACTTTTATTCTCTCTCCATAACCACATCAAGCAACACTTGCCATGTTGCTTAATGAGACCCTTTAAGAATAACTTTATAGTCATAACCCAACCTACCATATTTCTGTGACAAGAATAAATTATATTTCACTAGACTTAGTCCACTTCTGCAAACTATTGAGTGAGCACGTCTCTTTACAAATAACGTGTCAAAAGCGCCAATACCACTAATTAACTCTTCCGTCTTCAGTCTAGGTGTCGTAATTTCTCCAGATCCTTTTAACATCCAATACCTAATCTCTTAATGATTTCTTCCAAAACTCATAACACGTGTTCTCGAATGCCTTTGCATTATGTGCCAACCATCTCATCTTTTATTGTAGCTATGGCAACTTCACTCTTATAAATCCTATCCATTAATCATTAAGCAGTCACGTGTTCAAATTCCCTTCTACAATTATATTTTCCTAGACTTACTATTTTGTGCACCTGATCAATAGAATGGATCCTTGGCCTCCTCTCTACATGTTAGCACTAATATTCATCACTGGTTGCAGATTATGCCCTAGCCTATGGCATATGGACATTTGTCACTATTTCTAAAGTTCAATGCAACACATTGCTAGCACGAGATGCTCCATAAAATTTTGACAACTTGTGCATTTATAAATATTCAGCTCATACCAATGGTTATCTGATTTGCTCCCCAAAAACAGCTATGGGTCACTATAAATAGTTTTTGTTCCCAATCACATTTCATAGCTTTGGAAGAAATGTTTAATTGAACATCTAAGCAGGACATTATGTTTTATTTGATCTCTGTACACACGGATTCCACACTTACAATCTTTATCTATTTTTACATGTTACAATTTGGATAAACAGATCCTATGTTGACTAAAAATAAATTTCCTCAATGGTCTTTGGGTCATAAATTTCATTTATATCACAGCATTGAGTGAATAATGTGCAATAAATTTACCACGTTACACCTTCTTCTTTCTCTCGCTGCTTTTGTTTTCTTCTCTAGCTTTAACTTTTGCTGGCTTGTTTACAGGGTGGAGAACTTTGTTCACTTCGCTATGATCTTACAGTTCCATTTGCTAGATATGTGGCTATGAATGGCCTGACATCATTCAAAAGGTATCAGATAGCAAAGGTGTACCGAAGGGATAACCCATCTAAGGGGAGATACCGTGAATTCTATCAATGCGATTTTGATATCGCTGGTCAGTTTGAAAAAATGGGGCCAGATTTTGAGGTCATTAAGATTTTGACGGAGTTGCTTAATGAACTAGATATTGGGGATTATGAGGTAATTTTCTGAACAGTGCCAATGAATATTTTAAAATATTTCTATACCTTAAGTTTTTACCTCTGAGATCGTTATATGCCTTATATTACTATTGTTATCTGCTATATCAATGATGAAATGATGATCTGCCATTATGTGGTAGAATGACTGTGATAATATAAGAACCAAAGGAAATGTGTGATCTTGGTCTAGTGGCTGGTGGTCTATCAGCATTGGCTTTCAGATTTGAAAGAATATTAACTGAAAGAATATGGCTTTTACCTGGTGATGTTATTAGTTTATTTATTTATTTTTATGTATTCATTTGCTAATGGTAATATAATGATATTATTTTGTTTATGTTGCTTTGCTTTCCTTATCCCTCTTCAATTCTTGCATGTTTTGACAAATCTGTTAAGATGTTTGATTAGATACATATGTTGCTTCATGTTTAACTTTTTACGATTTTGCAGGTGAAGCTGAATCACAGGAAGCTACTTGATGGAATGCTGGCTTTATGTGGGGTTCCACAAGAAAAATATAGAACGATTTGTTCAAGTATCGACAAGTTAGACAAGCAGACGTTTGAACAGATAAAAAAGGAAATGGTGAGTGTCGTGCTCTTGTGTAAAGTGTTTACACTCACTGTTATACTAAGTCAGCCTATTGCTCTAATTGGTGATGTTCACTTGCTGCCGTGAATGGAATAAAAGAAGAATTCGTCATATTTTTTTGTACTATATGCTAAGATAAAGCACTCACCTCTTCCCTCTGTGTCTCTTGTCTCTGTTCTTTCCCAGGCTTTCTAGTTCAGATTCTTTTAAAGTTACTCTTTTCAGCTTTCCTTTCATAATGAAACTGGTTGGTATACTTTTGATTGTTTATTTATAATTATAGGTAAATGACAGAGTAATCAACGAAGAAGTTAGTATTCGGATTTTGTTGGTTGTGTTGTGTAGTTTTTATGGCGGTATATAGTTCCTTTCAGTGAAATTTACACTTTCTGTCTATGAATATGTATATGGGTTGCTTCCGTTGGCAACTTTCAGTATAACATTTGGTTTTCACTCACAAAAGTGGAATCAGATGAGACATTTAAATAGATTTCCATGTCACATTAGTCTAAACCTTTAAATAGACAGAAATTAGTACCCCTTCTTGGAAGACTATTGGAGTCCATGGACGGAGGGTAGACTAAATATAAATCTTTAACTTCAGTCCATGTTGCTCGGACTCGTAGAGGAGTATTCAACATAACCCTCTCTCCCGTGTGTATATGCCCATCAAGAGTTTTTCATTCATTTTGGAGGGACATGAAAATGTGTTGGGGTTGGAATCATCACATGAATAGTGCAGACAGCGTAACCTAAGCTTCTGTTTTGGCAATATTCTGAATCCTGCATTCATTTAAGCAATTTTTGTTGAGGTTTATTACCTTTTTATATACAAAATCAACTTTCTTTGCTGTTATTCGTGCAGATATTTTAAATTTTGTGAAAGAACAATGTTTAAGATTTGTAGATTAAATATATGATTCCACATGTTTAGGTGGAAGAGAAGGGTTTGACTGAGGACATAGCAGATAAAATTGGAACTTTTGTTGGACAAAGGGGAGCCCCTGTGGAATTGTTGTCTAAGCTAAAACAAGAAGGCAGTAAGTTCTTGGAGAACAGTGAGTCTGAGCTTGCATTGAATGAGCTGGAGATTTTGTTCAAATCTTTGGAGAAGTCAAAGTGTATCGACAAAGTGGTTTTTGACTTGAGTCTTGCAAGAGGTCTCGATTACTATACTGGAGTCATATTCGAAGCTGTTTTTAAAGGGGCTGCACAGGTATTTTCTTTTATTTTCTGCAATGGATTATTCGGGTGTTAACATTTTATAGTTCGTATGCTATTTACGGGCATACACCAGAACAAGGTGCAAAAAGGGCTTCTTGTTTGCTGTCAAATCTTTAGAGAATTGTATGTTTAGGCAATAATCTTGTTCAATTTAATTTTTCCTCCTTGGGAAGCTGCAAAGATGTCTTTTTGATAAGATGTGCCGTAGAGTTACTCACGAAATACTTCAATTTCTCTCTTTCAGCTATTTTCTATGTTTTTGTGATAGCATTTATGTCTTTTATTTTTTAGTGCATCTTTGAAACTCGAAAGAAATAAATTTTATTGTTTTGCAGGTTGGCTCAATTGCTGCTGGTGGACGTTACGACAATCTCATAGGGATGTTTGGCGCAAAGCAGGTTCCTGCAGTTGGAATCAGTTTAGGAATAGAAAGAGTGTTCGCAATAATGGAGCAGCTTCAAAGAGACAAGGACCAGGTTCAACCTTTTCATTTGGAATCCAGAATCTTTTTTAATATTGGAATTTTTGTTGTTTGGTAGTACTTATAAGCTGATCAAACATCATTTTTAACCACATCCTTAGGACTGACAACTTTTATCTACTTTTTAACAACACATTCCTCGGGACTCACTATTGATAAGCACTTAAAAGCTTAGACAAGCAAGCACTGGTTACTATTCTAAACATATTTGGATAATTTTTTTCTTTTTTCTTTTCTTACTCGAACGGAAAAAAGTTATATATATAATATATTTAATGTTGCTCTTATTTCACCCTCAAACAAGCAACTTATTTCTACTTTTGATCAATAACCTTCTTGTTTACTTGTAAATAGACTTTGTAAGCTTAGCCAGACATGCTCGTGTGATTCCTCCATGGACTTGAATGACTCGTGTCAAAATCACTGACAGTCTTTGTATACTCAGGATATTCGAGCTGCTGAAACTGAAGTCCTAGTGTGCATTATAGGCGATGAATTATCGTTAGCTGCTGAAGTTGTAAGTGAACTTTGGGAGGCCAAGGTGAAAGCTGAGTTCAATGTACACAAAAGAGTGATGAAGCACATTGATCGTGCCCGAGAGTCGAGGATCCCTTGGATGGTAATCATAGGAGAACGAGAACTTAATGAAGGAGTTGTAAAGTTAAAAGATGTCACAGCCTCTAAAGAGTATGAAGTTCCTAGAAGTCAACTCGTAGAGGAGCTTAAAGGACGTTTGAACAACACGTTACCTTCTTAACTACTTAACATCACACTTTTAAGGTTGTAAAATTAAGTTGCCTTCTCTATCAGTCTGCTTATTTGCATTGAGAAATTGCATACGTTTAGTTATGGCTGGGGATGGGGGTGGGCCTGTTATGGAAAAATGTCCTGTATTTTTTCAACTTAATGGAACTAAATTTTATTTCCTATTGAGGAAACAAGTTATAAAGAATAGTTGGCTGGGTGCATATGATTTATAAATGTGCATTTTTTTTTAGAGCATCTCTAAATGCGGCGTGAATTGATATTTTCAAAACCTCTTTTACATTCTCGATGGATCTAAATAAATTCAAATTCAGCTCTAATGGAAAGATTTAAATTTACTTTTTGTGGATGTAAAAAAAAATTTAATTTATATATTTTTTACATTGTCAATTGAAAAATGTAATTTGCATCTCCTTTGCATATTTTAAAGATCTAAATTTTTATTTTACATTATCATTGGAGATGTTCTCATAGTAATGTTATTTAACATTAAACACTTTGGATCACCGGATTATATTACAATTTGAAAATATGTGATTTGAGGGCTCGGATTGTTCTGACCAAACGATGCACCCATTCTGAAGTGACAGAAATAGGCATCCCATTTTTCACTATCAATTTTGTATAAATTAGTTTTAAAATTCTCCTCCAATATTCCATCCAAATTATATTCAAATTATTTATGAAAAAATAAAAAGATCCTAGTTTTTATTCTATCCAAGAAGATTGTAAATATTTTGGTTCGACCGACGAGATTTGTGTAGTGCAATACTAACCTTGAATGACCTTTGTTTCTCAAGATACCGACGTCCGATGCATTTTACTGGCGTCTCCTGTAACTGGTAATTCACCATACATTATGGTAAAATCGAAAGAGAAGAAGAAAAGGTACAAGAAAAAGAAGAAGAGAACCTGCTTCAAAATCGACAAAAAAGATGAAGAAAAAGAAAAAAGAGCAAATAGATGTGAAAGTCAGGACTGTTTCTGAAAAGAAAGATAAAGTCCCCCCAATAATCGGCTACTCCCCTTCCGGTTATAACCCAATAAAGAACCACAGTGAACTAGAAGCAACTGTCAAGGTTTGCAGGAATGTGAAGAAGAGTAATCGGTTGCAGATGGTGGTGAGCACCTATGGATCCCAGGTGGATTTTGTTGGGACGAATTATTCCGGTGAAGCCACGGCACTGCAGCTGTGCAAGCAGGCCCTTGGTGTACTGGTTAAAGATACCCAGACATCAAGGTAAATTTTAATGATAGATATTTTTCCTTAACAAAGACAAAAGGAATCTCCTTAATTTTGGGCAAACGATAACTTCTTTTTTGTGATTTAAGATGTTTATGATTCTGGGTTCTGCTTGTAATACTGAATTTATAGGAATGCTTGGTTTTTAAGAATGATATTGATACGGTATGACTACTAAAGGATATTGTGGAAACTGATAAAAAGTGGGTTTAGGGAGGTAATACCTATAAGATGTTCAGGTACTTCAATTGTGTATTGCAAATTTGCAATAAGTTGGAAGCATGTTTCTGTGAATTGAATCAAGATGTGTGCGTTGCTACAAGTGCAGATACTTAGATTGGAAACAAAAGTTGGAGTGGCAGACCAACCTGAAAGTGAACTCCTGGACGAAGATAAGGAGGTAGATGATGCGGAGGAAAGGCTGATAAATTAAGAAATTTGATGCGCATGTATTCAACGAAGAAGAATGTTAGACAGGTGCAGCCCGTCTTTACTCTTACAAGTTTGACAAGCTTATTGCTCTAAAAGTTTTTCATAAACGTGTCCTGTTATTTTTGTGGCCAGTAATAGGTTTCGTAAAAATGAAAGTATCCCAGTTGTTTATGTTTGCCATTATGGGCTAACTGCGTAATATTCAGCCTAATAGACACCCCCCACCCCGGGGTATCTAGGTATAACAAAAATACCCACAACACATCTGCCCCTGTAAACAGACACACACTCACAGTAAAAGAACTTCAAAACTGCAATCTTAGGCTCTTAGCATATCACATTCTCTTGGTTGTGCACTAGGAAATGGGAATAATGTAGCATTTTTCCTTATATTTTAATTTCAGGATGAGAAACATCATGCATTGCGTCAAACAGGATATCCAGGAGTTCATCAGGATTTGGACTTGAAATTACAAGGAGTCAATTTAATTAAAGAGGCACTTGAAGCTGCTGCTACAGATAATTCTCTCAATATCCCACCCTAAGATTTGGCTGCCACTTCACCAGACATGGCATATCCGCTTGACAAGATTATTTTGAAAGGGTAGTGGGATTACCTTCTTGACAGTTTTGAGTTTTCAGGTACTGGGGCAGAAGCGACACCCAGCAGCTTCCCCAAATTTGTCCACAATTGAGTTCGTAAACTGGAAGACTTCCAGGTACAAATTTGTAGTTCGTTTTAAGCTCCTGACTCTGTAGTATTTTCATAGTGCCTAATACATTGAAAGTTAGACAAATTCCCTTGCTATTTCTACCATTTTCTAATTCCTTTTCACAACTTTCATTGATGAAGTAACTGGCATCACTTCAACATTTGCAATTTCTTGTTGAGTCTTTGATTCAATTACAATTTCCTGGAGGCTTCCATCACCTTATATTTAGGCCTAAATTCCCAAGTATCTCATCCCAGAAATTCTCTCCACTTTTTGCTACTCCAAATGATTCAAGAATTCCAGAGGAGAAAAAGAATCTGCTCATAAGTTACTTGTTAGTGCTCACTATGTTTGTGGATGATTTCAAATCCAACCCATCGGATATAGCCGAGGATCTTAGAATGACACCTGTGGCATTAAGAACCCATTACGAAAACTTAGGTTGCAAGTTCAGGCTCTAGAATCAAACGATCACGTTTTTGATTTCCCGCAAGTGAATGAGGTCGTGATCAAGTAATATAGTAGTGTGTAAAGTGTCGAACTCACGAGAACTACGTGTTTGATCGAGTTAAAGTTAATAATACCCTTAATCGAATAGTAATAATACTTTATAATAAATTTATATTTAATTTATCACGTACAAGAAATTAAAGTAAGAGTTTATCAAATTTATGAAATGTATTGCTAAGATCTAGAATCTCCCTTATTCATCCATTTTTAGTTTAACAATTAAATTGACAATTTGATATCATGCGAGTTGGTCGAAGTTCCAAATTTATTTAAAAGCCTCTCTCGATAGCAATTAAATCTATTCCCCTCATGCGACCTTCCTATCTCTCGATGAAAAATACGAATATGATAAATACATTAACGAATTAGAACATCATTATGAATCATGCAAAGTATAGAGATATATTTCTATCATCTATCGAACCTCACAATATTTATTACTATGTGCTAACGATTCTATTACCTCTCTCGATGATAATAAAATCCACAAACAATTCAACTATCGGCCAATTAATTGAAAAGCAAACTAAATCATAATAAATATTCACGCATTCTAATAAATTAACGTCAATAATTAATTAATACTAAAAGTTTCAAAACAAGGGTTCATCTATATCTTTAGCAATGTAAAAATCTAGCCTAACATATTGAAATTACAAGAAATCATATATAAGTGAAAAGACATAACATGGATTATTGATGAATTGAGAACATGAAGATGAATCTTGAAATCTTAAATTTTTTCAATGGTTTCTTGATGAATCTCAACTTGCGCCTTCTCTTCTTTGTCCAAAAATTAGGTTTGAATCTTCACTTGAATGAATTCTTGTAAATCTTCATCAATTCTCTCACAAAAACTATGAATTATCTTCCTTTGATGATCATAATTGATGAATAATGGAGTATAATATGTACATGAGAGTTCCCTAATATGTATTCTACTGTTATGTATTTGTAACAGTCGAAAATTGGTGGAAAATCACGTCCAAATTGACTTCCAAAATAGTTCTAATCGGGTACGAAAAATTGCATTCGTTCGCGGATTTTTTGTCTCTGCACAGCAGTCAGTATTTTGGCCATAACTTTCTCGTCTGATATCCGATTGAACCGATTCAAAGTGCTGTGGAAATTTAACTTAAAGGGCTACAACTTTGATGGAAATGGAAATTTCTCAATTAGGACGTTTATTATACCAAAAATAAGTCTCAATTTTTGACTAAAAATCTGAAATATATCTTGTGCGATTGGACATTGATTGTGATAAGGGAAAAATTCACTTTCCCTACTTTATCTTTACCCTATTTCAAAAATAACAAAACAACTTTTACATTTCAAAAATCAGATTTTTTGACCTATATATACACACATTTATAAATATTTATTTATTTATTTAAATATATAAAAAGATATAAATAAATAAATAAATATATAATATATATATAAAATTAAACCACCCCCACCACCACCACCACCACCCCCACCACGCCGGCGACTGCTCCGGCGACCACTCCGGCGACGTCTCCGATTCCGACGACTTCTCCGGCGATCACTCCGATTCCGGCGATCGTTCGATCGTCCGATTCCGACGACTATTCCTATGACATGAATTTTTTGTACGGTCACAAACAGTCACAAGTCACAAATTGTGTCACAATCCAGGTCACAAGTCACAGTCCAGGTCACAGCCAAGGTCACAGGTCACAATCGACCACAAACGGTCACAACCCCCATCCCATGCGCATCCCACTTACAACCAACGCACCACCGCCATGATTTTTTGTTTATAATAATTGATAACACAATAAGGCTCACGTCTCACATTTTTATTAATAGTCACAGATTATTTTCAAATGGTCACAACATCGGTCACAGTACATATATTGCACATGGCTCAGGTCACAGTTTTGTTCATAGTCCCATTTTATTTTCAAATGACTCAGATTCTTATTGATAGTCACAAGTTTATTTCATATGGCCACAGCACAGGTCACAGAATATTTTTTTGGGCATGGCTCAGGTTTTTATTGATAGTCACAGCATCGGTTACAGTATATGGCTCAGGTCATAGCATTGGTCATAGCAACCGCATGCACAACCACCAACCACATTCCACAACCACCACAAAACACAATGCACAACGCCGCAAACCACCATATAAACATCCACACAAAACCACCGCCAACTGCACGCACAACCACAAACCACATTCCACAACCACACACAAAAAAATCAGTAAAAAAACGACAGATCTGCCTTTAGAAGACAACCCAACGCGCCACCAGCAAACCCACCAATGCAACACCACTAAACCGCCGCCACTGCCACCACCCCTGCACAACCACACCAATAAAAACAGCCTATAAATCACTGCAATAAATCTGCACAACCACCAACAAAATCACCAACAAAAATAGCCTAAAAATTCCTCCTGATACATCGAACGGAGAACGGCAACGTCGCGTGACGGCGCTGAATCGTAGCAGCTGCTGCGATTCGCTGCTGCAAATTAGCAGCAGCGTCCAATCGCAGCAGCGCCGCTGCCCAGCATCGCGCGACTTGAATCAGGGTGGAGAAGGGAGGGAGGGGGAGGAGAATGGAGGAGAGGAGGAAGGGAGAAGACGCCGCCGGAGATCGAGAGAGATAGAGGGACCGCTCCGTCGTTAGGGCTGCTAAGAAGGGAGGAGAAGGAGATGGAAGGGGAGGAGAAGCGTCGCGGCAGCAACGGCGTGGAGAGAAGCCGCCGGCAGCAACGGCGTGGTCGGATCGGGAATGAGAGAGACGAGTGATTTAGGGTTGAAAATTGAATTTTATGAGGGGTATGTATATATAAATTATTTTTTATAATATTATTATTAATATTTAATTAAATATAAAAATATGTATCTATCTATAAAAAATCTGATTTTTGAACATTAAAACTTAAAATGTTATTTTTGAACTTAGATCTTGAAAAGTAGGCCTCCATGTAATTTCCACTTGTGATAATATTCCATTCCTTTTTGAGTTCTAATTTCATCCAATTGTCTCATAGAAATCTTTAAAGTATCATCTTATGGTCCAAATCAACTATTGAATTTACAATTTGATCCTCAAACTTTGGATTTTGCCATTTTTCACCATTTTTCGTTTCTTTCTTTCCATTCCTCGTCCGACCATTGAATTTTACCTATATAAATTAAAATACAACAATTTATGATATATTTTGTGAAAAAAATATCAAATATTATTATTTTAGACCCCGAATAAGTGTATAAAATACACTTATCACCCATTCTGTAAGAGTATGAAGTTGAGTAATTGCGGAGTACAGAATCGAATATTTATTCTTTTGGAATAATTGTGGGAACATTGTTCACAGAACAATTACAAGTGATGCATTGGTAGCATCTGTATAGGTTTTTTTTTGTTTTTTTCCCTAAATGTCCAATTAAAGATCAACACGTGTATTCTATAAAAATATTTTGTCACAGTCTTATGTACGTATAGCATGATTCTAACCTTGTTCGCAAATGATCATTGCCAATCCTGCAATGGGTTTGACCGGCAATTGAGAAAGGACAGTTCACAAATATACTCGATTAAATAGTGAAAGACTGGCCAATTGAGTAATGCTAGACAAGATTGTACAATATCATAAATGATAAGAATAATGTTAAATGTACATTGTGGAGTTGACATTTGTGTACGTTTCATTGGAGTTCAAAAAGTGTTGGGAAAGTTTGTTTTTTTTAAAAAAGAATTGTCCAATCATGTGTTGTCACGTGGTATAATGTAAAAAAGATGTTCATGTAACATGATTGAAATAATAAACAAGAATTCAATTCATCATGGAGCCCAAGAAACTAACTAGCGATTTAGTGAAGATTCACGACAAGCTTATCAAACTGTCAATTTTCCCGGTCGTTATGTTTTTTTTTTCCCTTCAAATATTTAGCAGCCTATAAAGCTCAAAGTGTAGATGATATAGTATATGCATGAACACAGAAATAGAGGGGGGAAGTAACAATTAAAGTGAGGAAAGGAAAAAAAATGTGGGCTGTTAGTTCATGACTGATATTTTATACTTGATACGACGTCGTTGTCACACATACGGGCTAACCTGCGAATATTCAGCAGAATCGAACCGGTCCTTCTAGAACAAACCCACCGACTCACACTGTAAACCGGAGCCCTTTATTATTTTTTCCCACGACAAACCTAGGACTTTCTCATTCTCCTCTCTGGAAATAATCGCCACCTCTTTCTCGGAGTGCCGACCCATCTAGTCGGGCAAGCGACAGTCAGCCATGGCATACCAGCCTCGTGCTCCGAATGAAAGCAGCGGTAATGAAAACGATTCAAATCGTCGACTTTACAATCCGTATCAAGACTTGCAGATCCCGGTACAAACACTATACAAGCTCCCTACCTCTCCGGAGTACCTCTTCCCGGAGGAGTCCCGCGCGCAACGCCGTTCCTGGGGAGAGAATCTCACGTACTACACTGGCATAGGTTACCTGGCCGGTTCCTCCGCCGGCGCCGCAAAGGGATTCATCTCTGGCGTCAAGTCCATCGAGTCTACGGATACTCTAAAGCTGAAAATCAACCGGGTACTCAACGGGTCGGGTCATACCGGGCGCCAGATTGGAAACCGGTGCGGGATCATCGGACTGCTGTACGCAGGCCTTGAGAGCGGCATGGTGGCTTATAGGGATACGGACGATGTGATCAACAGTGTAGTGGCCGGACTTGGCACTGGGGTGCTCTACAAGGCAGCTGCTGGGCCTCGTTCTGCAGCTGTGGCGGGGGCGATTGGTGGTGTGCTGGTTGGGGTCGCCGTTACAGGCAAACAGGCATTGAAACGATACGTGCCCATTTGAAGTTTATATTTTGAAATTAATTATGTTTTTGTTATTCCATTAATTAACCATTTACTTACTTCCAGCTTGCAATTTTTGAACAATGCTATTAGCTGCAGAAATTTTTCCAAGAAATCGTGCATATGGACATTTGGCAAATTATAGTTGGAAGATGATGATCACAAAAAAAAATAATAATAAAAGAAGGGTGCTGCCTGTACACTTTCTGTCAATTTTTTTCCTTGCAGAATAATTCATTTTGGGACTATGCTACTTGTACATAATTTTTTGTACATAAGGATGTCCACCCTCTCACATGGGGTGAACCCCGTATGATTAAAAAAAGAATTTTATTCATGTGGGGTCCACCCCATGTGAGAGGGTGGACACCCTTATGTACAAGAAATTATGTACAAGTAGCTTTATCCTTCATTTTGGGGTCATGCTAGCTTGGGCCTCACCCCACTCACATTATGTCAACCTTTATGGATTAATCTATATACACAGATATTGAGGTACTGATATTGAAAAGAAAAAAAGCTAGGCATATAGGACCACATTAGACGGGTCAGGTGATAGGTTGGGGGAGAAAGGGCAATGCGATCGTGCTTATAGAACATTAATCTGTATGGCAATTCATTTAATCAAACTTGTAATTTAATTTCATTTGCCACCTAAAGTGTTGTTAAATATCAATGATTTTAAATAACATTACTGGTGTACATATTTCGACAATTAAGTTATATGTAACATTGTCCTTTATAATGTGAGTGTCATCCTTCTATGTGGAAGAAATTTGTGCAGTGATGTGATGGATGTGTTCAAAATCAAAGAGTGCAAATTTTGCCACCCAAAAGAGTGTAAGAGAGAATGTAAGCACATCGTGATTTATACAGTTGACTGGGAATCCTTGTCCAGCCATAGGCCAGACCAGTTTGCTGAGGTTGGGCTTGTAGGCTTTTATTTGGGTCTACATTTTACGAAAAAACTTAGCTTTAAAATTAATTTTTTAGTAAATTTTTGCAAAAGTTGATAAAATGTAGAGTTAAAAACACGAAATATGTAATTAAAATTAATTATTAATTTGAACTTATATTAAAATCTAGATTTAATAATGATTACATGACCGACTTCTAGATAGCGACGTACATGCTCATCTTGCCACAATTCAACCAGTGATTTTATTCATTCAATAATGCACCTGTTTAATTTTAGCTAATATCATATTTATTTATAAATAAATTTTGATAAAATATGTAGTTAAAATTTACATGACCTGCAACATGATACATGATATTAATGCAATTATAAAGAATGCCTAGATAATGTGTAACCATCTCAAACATGTGGTGTCAAGGTGCATAATGAGGGGAAGAAAAACCACAAATTGCAATACCAGGCAAGAGGAGGAGAATGAAAAACCTTGGACACATCCGGACGGACTGTTTTATTTGACAACAGATATCTATCTCATGCTCAGAGCTGGGCATTATAATTTTGTCTACAATGTAATGCCGCAGAGCCCAATTATTTGAAAAATTAAGTTACCCCTGTTCTTTTGACAAACGCCAAAATTGAAACTCGGGATGATCCGTCATCAAAACTGGAAAAACGAGGAAAGGCAGAAAATGAATGAATTTTAAAGCAACATCGTTTCTGGATTCTCAATATATCCCTTAAATGCCTTCAGCCATTCTGCACCAATTGCACCTAAACAAGCAGTAACAAGTCAGAACCTTCAGTGAGAAACTAACTAAGCCAGTTCAGATTTGGCATTTCTGGAGAAATAGTATTCTTATTCTCAATGATCCTTCCAAGGCAGAAGGAAGGATTTGAGCATTACTAAATGGGCGACTATATTTTGTGAGGATTATAGAAATGTATTCATTTGTCAAAATAGAGGATCTCGATTGACTGTGAGGAGTAAAGGAATTTAGACCAAAATACCCAATGAAAGTAGACCGGTTAATAAATATTATGACCAGAAATGACGAGACTAGGTCCCATTCTAAAAATCAAAACACGGAACTTACCATCAATAACCCGATGATCACAGCTCAACGTTACAGACATGAAAGAAGCAAACTTGTATTGGTCAGGACCACCACCAGGTATAACCCTCTTCTCAGCTGCTCATAGAGGTTCTAAGTAGTGAGAAGGATGATATCCACATAAAAACAAATACCTGCGTCATCAAGAAACAAAAAGCATATCTTACCGGAGCCAATTGCAAGAATGCCTGATTGGGGAGGATTAATAATGGCACAGAATTGCTTGATTCCAAAAGGCCCTCCCAAATTTGACACCGTGAATGTGCCCCCCTGCAAAGAGGATATGTTAGTCAGAGTTCATCATATCTCAAGGAACTATCAATCTAGAGGTTGTTCTGAGTTTCACCTCATAATCTTCTGGTTTCAAGCTGTTTTCTTTTGCTTTCTGGGCTAAATGCTTGACTTCCTCAGAAATTTTCGATAAACCTTTCTTATCAGCGTCCTGCGATTTGGTTGTGAAATTTTATAAAGGACTTACGGAGCCTAAAAGCCAACTACAAGCATTAGACTGAAAGAACACACATTTGAGACGACGACATACCCTAATTATAGGCACATACAGCCCATTTTCTGTCTGCACCGCAACATTGATATTCACATTGTGATACCTGTATCGGACAAGGTAAAGTATTACAATAAATTGCCCACACTGGTTTGCTATGACTTGCATTATTGAGTACGCTTACTGGCGAATGTAGTCATTGGTCCATGAACTATTACACTGAGGAACCTTTCGAAGAGCCAAAGCAGCAGCCTGCAGTCAAATAGCTGCTTAGTTAATTGTTTGAGACAATCAGTCAATTTACTCCCTCCACACCCCTCCCTCTCCATTTCGAATAATATAAATAAAGAAAAAAAATTGAGATTGTACTATAGTTCATATTACCTTAATTACAAGATCATTAATGGATATCCTCTTCCCACTTGAACCTTCCTGCAATGCATTTAGCTGGCTGCGCAATCTGCAGAAGAAGTGGAATGTAAGAAACAAAATGAAATTCATTGCAGCAAAATATCAGTGGAAGACATCAACACTCACTCCATAAGCTTGTCTACACATGTATCTACAGTTAAGTAATAGTGGGGAATGGTTTGTTTGGATAGCAACAACCTTGATGCTGTCACCTGTCAAGATGGTAAAGAAATTAGCTGCAATAAACAACTCGGCCATAAATGATAATTAAAAGTGCTAAAAACATAGAGCTGAAGGTTAATTGCATTTTGCAACTTAAGATTTGCATGAGAGAGCTACAAGCACTCCAAATATTTCCCATATTAAGAACGTTACACATGTTTTGAAAATGATAATATGACTTCCCTGGCACGAGTTGGCTGAACCTGGCAGGGCATGGCCAGGATTTGTATAACTTAAACAAGTATAATTTTTGTCAAACCTTAGATCAAAACTTCATAAAAGCAGAAATACATAGGTCCTGAGATGAGAATGATGAAGCCGAACCTTTCTAATTTGTGTGTGGGGAATGTCGGTGTAATCTAGAGTAGCAGTAGCTGTGGAGGCAGCCTTGGGAGCTTGCGAAACTTCCTTACCACGAGAAGCTACAGTACAGAGAAGGTAAAATGGGTTACAAAATTGTTTTAACAATCAAGTCAATGATTATTTAGTAGAAAATATGGCAAACAATCAATACATTCTTTATTGCACCAAAGTACAAAATTCAGACAGCACCAAGAATCAGCCAATTAATGCATAAACTACATGTAAACAGGGATGACGAAAAATACCAAGATAACCTTCAACATCGGCCTTCACAATTCGTCCATCAGGACCAGTTCCTTTGATGTTTGAAAGGGTTACCTATTTTCATGATAATTTATAGACAGCAGAAGACAAGAAAGACGCAATGAAAAATTCTTATTCTCCCAAGGAAATATTTTTGATAAGATTATTGTATCAAGTATGTATAATGTACATTTTGATCTTCAGCTAGTTTCTTGGCGAGAGGACTGGCAAAAATGCGATTTCCTGCTGAAGGAGGTGCAGTAGGTGTCGAAATTTTTGGTTCTGGTGAAGTAGCAGGTGCTTCTGCAATCTCTTCTTTTGGTGGACTTGGAGCAGGGGATGTTTCAGGCGCAGGTGCAGAATCTGATGTTGAAGGCTGATAGTCTTTAAATTTTGCAACATTCTCCTCTTCTTCAACGGTTATGGCAATTATCTAGAGGCAAAAGTGACAAAACTAAATAATTATGACTTTTATGATACGAAAATCTATAACCTTGAAGAATCCAAAAGAAACCATTTTTAGAGTTTGTTTGGTAGAGGTTAAAATCGGATTAAAATTGAAAAATTAGCCGTTATTGTTGACTTTTATTAGACGAGTAGGACCCAATAACGGCTATATTTTCAATTTTAATTCAATTTTGAGCTGTACCAAACAAGCTCTTAATTGTATATTCTTTTCACGGTTATCTGAAGTCTTGTTCCATGGTTGTGTCTCGTGGAATGGTTTCAGGGTTGTGTCTTGTTCTCTGTCGCGAACTCGGATTGCTCGCCAGCTAGGTCACATTGGAGTAAGAAAACTATGAGTGTGTTTGGGAGAAATTTTTGTGGGATTTTAATCAAAATTATAGCCGTTAAAGTCAATTCGTGGGCTCCACCTGTGAGAGGGAAGGTTAAAAATGGTGGCTGATTTGATAGTTAACGGCTATATTTTTTATTAAAATCCTGATTAAAATTTCTCCCAAACAGGGCCTATATATTTTCCCTTTTTTTGAATTCTGATGGGCATTCATTCCCAATGGCTTAGTTGGTCTGGTTTCATTTTCAGATACTCAGTATAGTTCCATTCCCAGGGGTGGGAAACTAATCAATACCTATTTGGTTCAGTTACTAGTACACAACCAGAAGTCTCATGAAAAACAAAGAAACTGAGGCTTCCATTTCTGACAACTTGGAAAGAACCAAATTTATTGTATTTGGTTTGGATCATATATTTCAGAAACAAAATGCAATTCGATTGAGATTACACTGAGAACTAAACCTTCCAAAAGATGATCTCCTATGTCAGATGAACCAAATAAAATGACGTCAAGTAACATTCCATACAAATTATCTAGTTGAAGAAAGGACCCTGATCAGTGCCATCTGAGAAATAGCATAGTTTTAAGTTTAACGATTTAGTGAAGAATAGATTATTTGATTGTGTAAATAATTGAGCAAAAACTGAGATTTTGCGTGAAGGCACGGGTAAGGGAAATAAATTAAAACCTTACTCATCTGTTCAGTGTTCTTCAAAATATTACTGTATAAATTCTGAATAAACATTCAAGGGGCAGCTTGAACCAGAGGCTCCTTTATACAAATGAGATCAATACCTCGCCAACTTTAATTCCACTAGATCCATCCCCTCGTAAAATCTTAGCTAGATATCCTTCTTCCATGCATTCCATTTCCACTGTTGCCTTATCCTGTAAGTATAGAAGGGATATTAAAATATCAGGTTTACAAGATAACATGGAGAACCATATTTATTTAAGAACAGAACAGAAAAGATTAAACAAACATACCGTTTCAACTTCACAAAGTACTTCACCAGGAGCAATTTTGTCACCCTCTTTCTTCAACCACCTAGCAATATTTCCCTGCATGACGCAAAAGAATGAATCACAACTGTCACGACAACAGAAGATGCAGTATGAGTAGGTGCTTTCAAGAACTTCAGAAAGATACGTGCCTCCGTCATTGTAGGAGACAGAGAAGGCATCCCAATCTCTTGGTGTGCAGGTAGACCTGAGAGACAGTAATATGTTTAGTATAGATGGACATGCCTCAGACAAGAACCAGTGAGAATGAGAGAATGCCCACAAAGGATCTAGCATGTAACATCCTGAAAATTATTTACTTTTTACTGTAGAGCTTAAGTTTTGTTAATTTAATTTTGATCGTTAGCAAATTAATTAGTCCATGTCTAGCCTTGTCACCACACTAAAGCCCATAAAATATGATATGTATTCCTTTAAAAAAAAAAGATTTTTCCTTATTCGTGATTTTAAATTGTTTTTTGTAAGTATTATGAAGGCCATATAATTAAGTATAGTAGACGTTGATAAAAATCTATGAATATGCATCATGTTAAATTACGTAAATTGGGCTCGAGAAAAATTTATTTTGAACGAGATATGCCAAGTATTGTGGTTGAAATAAAACTTAAGTTATCATTTAATATTATATATTTTCATAATTCCTTTGCATTAATTGGTTAAAATAGGTGTGGAGGTTTGACGTGTTGTTAAAGCAACTTTTATCCTTTTTTCAAGTTTCTTAGCATTTTCAAATTTTCATTTAAGGTAAGATACATAAGGTGCAGAGGTTAAAATTCTTATTTCTCCATTTTATTTATATTATGATTTCATTTAATGCCTTAAGACCTTCGGGTCGATTTTACGTTAAATCTTTCGGGGATAGACCATCAAGTCCAATTATTTTAAATCCTTTTGGATGTGGGAATTCTAAAGAAAATTTCCTTGAGCTATCTATTATTTCGATCATTTGCTCTAAATCTAAGAATGTCGGGTATGAAATATTTTATTTATATTTATAGTTATATTATGTTGAATACGAATTTTGCACATATCTTACTAAGTATTTATTTAAAATACTCACCATTACAAAATTTCAGATTAGAACATGTCTTGCTGGACGTGCGAAAGATTGGAGGAATGGATGCTTGGGTTGCCAAGTAAAATATATTTTAAGCACGTTCATGACTAGACTTTCATTTAACATTATTAAGTTCGGTATTTGCACATTACTTAGAAGTTTTGACATCCGTGTTTATGTGTATTTCGTTTAAGGGTAAATTCTTCGGGAGACCTGTTGGATGGCAATTCCGCTCCTATTTCCTCTATCTTCCCTTGCAAGAAATGAGAAATCTTATTAAAGTCGTCACTCAGATCTTTATCTTTTGGAAGATATTGAATGGTTTTAATTAAATTTAAATGTTGGTTTGACTACTCCTTTAAATCGTTGAGTCAAATTATAATTTTTTCTTTAAAGTGGTAAATTATATATATATAATTTAATATATATATATATATACACACACACACACACACACAAACACACTAAAAGTTATTTAAAATTTTACATAGGGAATAGAGAATAGTTTATATTACTAACTTAATTATGGAATATGCATATTAAATAGTTTCCAGATATGTAAAACGTATCTAGAAACACAGTTTAGACTTGTATGCTTAATAATAATAGTTTGATGCTGACTAATGGAGAGAATAACAGTATCAGGGGAAATCGTAAGGCTAAACTAACCTGAAGCTGTTGAAAAACTTATCCTTGAATTACCCTTTGGACTGGAATCAGCAACACATATATCAGGTTATGTTTAAACAAGGCAATTGTAAAATTGATGTGTTTACTCGAGAAGACAAATGATCTCAGCATGAAACAAAACATACCTTGGGAGCCTTCTGTTGAACTTCATGCCAGAAACTGTTGTGTGCACTTCCATTTCTGTTCTCAGAGCATTTCCCTGTTGTGTTCCTACAGCAGATATCTGCATAACACAATTCAAATTTCAGCATTTCAATCCAATCTGTGAATAATATGTACACACCTTTATATCATGAAAAGAACTCAAATGGACAGTATTCCAGCACAAGGAATGGGAGGAAAATTTTTCAATGGATCTAATCGCAAGATTGGGATTTACCACTCTGTAACTACGATTAAAAAGGCTTCCACTAGAGAACTTGGAAACCCTGTGGTTTCCTCCAGGTCCAAGACCATGTTGGTTGACATCATTGGAAACCCAGTGTGCTAAAATTGCCCGATCACTTTGTAGAATCTTATGAGTGTGCCTGAGCTGTAAAATTTGAAACATATGCTAATGTTAACGAAAACGCATAGATAAAACAAAATACAGATTGTCTATCATGAAGAACTAGAAAGAGAAAATGTGGAGTTTTCACTTGACTCTGACATTTAGTACGGCAAAGAAAATGTAAGGAGCTGTTTTTCATCTGCCGATAAATAAACTTAATGAAAAAGTAAAACAGAAGATCAGAACTGGACAAGGAAATAAATTTGCTAGCCAATAGAACCTAAATAAAGTCCATAATATTTTAGCTTGGAAGATTGACCAAAAAGTTCAACTACTGTTAAAGCAGTCATACACATCAAAACTGTTACCGAGTTCATGAATACCATCAACTTTGAGATCATTATCTCAACACAAATGCATAGATGCAATTTAGACAATGTTCCACATGCACAGGGGCGGACGCAGACTTTTTATGTTGGGGGGGCACAATCAAACTTTCAAAAAGTGACCAAAAAAATTAAAGGAAGAGATATTTTATTACAATTGTTCTCTACGTGTTCTCATATTTTGATAACGTTCCATAATTAAAGTGAGAAATAGAGAAAAATTTAATGTAATTTCGTAATTCAAATCAACAAAGAAATTTAGTATACAATCTTGGTCATCAAGAGCAACACAAATTTTGATAGAATCCAAGTCACAGATTTATATGTACATTTCTTAAATTCTGAAACTTATATAACAGATGCAACAAGTAAATCAACAAGGGATAAGAAAATGGTAAGAGCCAGACTTATTTTCGATGCATCAAATACCCGACAAGCAATCCTTGCTCATTCAAGTTCAATCATATTGCACAACTCTTTTTTCTGATTACATTCAGTCGGACCAGATTCTCATAGGCTAAAAGGCTCTCGAAATTTCCTTTAAAATGTCACTTCAATTGAGAATTTCACTCTTGAATCTCATGCGTTACAAGAACGTAACTAAATTCAACTAAGAATTCTTCTATTCCTATTCATTGATCTAATCCAAGTATACGATCATTTTACACTGATTACTTCGTTTAGTACTGGTTTCAGCACTATAGCTCATGGAAGCCTTGCCTACTAGTTTTTTCCTTGGGTCAGATTTTAGAATTTTTTGTCACGATTGAACTTGAAATGGCTATAGAGTAGAGACAGATTTTTCACTGTTTTCATTTGGCAATGCAATTTCCACTCTTTGAGAGTAACTATAAATCATTTAAACAAAGATAAATGAGATTTGAAATTTTGAACTATTTTTGTTCAGTTATTCAGTATTATCACAACCATTTTTGTATCCATTTAACAATATACAACCTTAATTTTACCATGAAGAAGATGAGAGAAAAGGAGAAGAGGTAACTCAAGTGGGAGAAAACATTGGTTTGAAATAAATATTGATTCATTTTCCTTTCATATTAAAAAAAAATTCAAAAAAATAAATTTTTGGGGGGGGGGGGGACCTGCCCCCCAGGCCACCCCCCAGGTCCGCCCCTGCACATGCAAGCCCCCGGGGCAATATTAACCACGCAATCAACCCCTTGCCTGTGAAACAAGAAAAAGAATCTCGACGACGGAAATGCAGCAACGAAATTTGAGATGCTATCAGCTGCTTTTGCTATAATTTTTGAATTCATCACGAGTTCGCTCATATTAAGGTCCTATTAGTTCAATTAGCTCGAAAGACTTTAAAGACTTTACGCAAAGGCCATTCTCCCATGAAGCACAGCCTAACACAATCCATATTGGCAAAAGCATGTATTCATACACTTAAGGGTTAGTCGGTCAATTCCATAGGACTTCATCGTGCAACTGCAATCACACTTAAGCGTCCATTTCTGGAAAATTAATATGGTCGATGAATTCAATATGAAACCACCCGGCTATACAAAATTATATTTTATAAAACTGCATCAACAGAAAGAAATAAAGCTCATGTTAAACAACCCAACAGAAAGATCCGAAACCCACTTTCCCAGAAAACATATAAAAGAACCCGCATCAGATTTCATATTGAGCACCTAATTTTTTTGTCATCTCGTTCAGAATGTATCTAAACATTTAGAAATACGAACTCTGCATTCCATTTAAGCAAAAATTCAACTAAAATCCCGAACCCGTCATGCAAAATCACCCAATAAACAAAAACAAATGCTTAGTATTACCTTTCTAGAGTGAAGAAAAATCCGAGAAGCGAAAGTCATGTTGATGGCAGATTCAGATGCCCCTCTCCTCAGAATGCTAATGAAGAATCGATTAATCAAGGCACGTATATATATTCGATATGTTTATAATGTAATTGGGGGTATGCTGTGCTGTTCTGCGAGAGGGCTAAATTAAAAAAGTCAGCAAAATACAAAAGAGATTCTTTCAAGTTTCTTTCAGTCCTCCGTTTATAAATAGTCATGGTAGGAATTAAGCCCATGTTCCTGGCCTATAAAATTACACATTTTTCAATAAAATAATATTACACGAAATTCTAATTTTTTGTTCTTTTTTAACCATTTATTTTCCAAAAAAAAATTATTCTAAGGGTTAATTTCACAAATGATCACTGAAGTTACATGGAAATAACAAAACGGTCACTGAAATTTAAAATTTGCACAAATGGTCACTCAACTTTCACGCGGTTGCAGAAATAGTCACTGAAAGTAGTTTTAGGACTTTTATGTTTTAATTGAAACTTAAAGCACCAAAACATGGTCACTTAAAATCGGAGGACCTCAAGTGCAAATTTCATATAAAACTCATAACCATTTCCTCTCCAAACTCTCTCAACCGTTACAAGACCGACTGCACTGTCCAAAACATTTCCCTCCACCGTGAGTTGTTCGTTCGAAATTGGCCAAGACCCATATGTTGGGTGGATGCGCCATTGTGGGGCGGTGCTAGGGGTGGGGGTCCGCTGCCGTGGGTTGCATCGCCGACGTCGGAATTCGCGGTTGAAGGGACCGATCGCACTGTGGAGGAAAAATCTGCCATGCGAAATTCATCCTTGTTCATTCAAAATTGGCCAAGACCCATATGTTGGGTGGATGCGCCATGGTGGGGCGGTGCTAGGGGTGGTGGTCCGCTGCCGTGGGTTGCATTGCCGACGCCGGAATTCACGGTTGAAGGGGCCGAAATCGCTGTGACCGAAAAATTCTGCATATCTTTCTGATTTGTTTGATGTTGTGAAGGAATCTGTAGGTGCATAATAAGGAGTTTGATTGACCTGTGGGGTGGGTATGACTTGAGTGTCACCGGAAGTTGATTTTCGACCAGTTTTCGGTGCTTGTTCATCTAGTTTTGGATGAAATTTTCGGTCAAATCTGTCGAAGTTGGGGCTAGTGGTAGGGTGGGTTGTGAAAAGGGCGATGAGGGCTTCAAGGTGGTATGTTGATCCCGCGGCCATGGTGACCGGAGGTTGGGTTTTTGGTGGTCCAAAGTTGGCGGTGAATGTTGTCGATTTGGATTATAGTGTGTGGGCAGCCCACTTTGGTGCGATTTTTCGGCCAATTTCGACAGGATTTCGGCCAGTGGTTGGATGGGTTGTGAAGAGGGGGATGAGGGCTTCAAGGTGGTATGTTGGTCCGGCGGCCAAGATGATCGGAGGTTAGGTTTTTGGTGGTCCAAAGGTGGTGGCTGGTTGAGAGAATTTGGAGAGAAAATAGTTATGGGTTTTATATGAATTTTGCACTTGAGGTCCTCCAGATTTTAAGTGACCGTGTTTTGGTGCTTTAAGTTTCAATTAAAACATAAAAGTCCTAAAACTACCTTCAGTGACCATTTCTGCAACCGTGTGAAAGTTGAGTGACCATTTGTGCAAGTTTTAAATTTCAGTGACCGTTTTGTTATTTTCATATAAATTCAGTGACCATTTGTGAAATTAACTATTATTCTAACCATTAAAATGTCAAATAATGGGAGGCCAAACATGAGCTAAAATAAAAATTTTAACAGATTTTAATATAAGTTAATAAAATATGTAATTGAAAAGTTGTGAATCTTATAAAATATGTAGTTAAAATTAATTGTTAATTTTGATTTAAATTAGAATAATTCTCACCAAACATGAGCATAATTTACTCTGGTGGGAGGAGTCGCATTTGATGTGCTTCGTCTGTAATCAAAAGTGTAGTTTCAAAACATGAAGGTTGTGATGGTTCTCGACCTACTCACCTATTAGCAAGTGGTCCGTGTTTTTATCTTTTGACCTTTTTTTTTTTTTTTAGTATAATTGCACGCGACCAAAAATTCAAGCGTCAATTGAGGAGTGGATTGGTAGGTGAGACAAAGTTTAATTTCGATAAAGTTTGCTTTAATGAAATATTTGTCTACTAGAAGAATATTAATAAGCAGTGGTGGAGTTGACAGTTGTAAACAATAAAGGTGACAAATGGCAAAATGGAGCTCGGCTTCTCCACATATTAGGTTCTGTTTGGCTCTTTGGATCATGAGCCGCCTTTTCATATCATAAAATTAATAAAATGGAAAAATTCATAACTAAGAGTTTAACTATAACTCATTTCAAAATTAAGATAAAAAGTTTAAAACTTCAAAAATCAGATATTTATTAAATTTTATTTTTGAAATAATTAATTAAATATATATTTTATAAATTAAATATAAGGTCACAATTTTATACAATTTTGTCACAAATTATCAAATTAATTGGTTACAAATAATTTTTCGGTCACAATTGAAAATTTTACAGGTCACAAATCACAAATTTTATAACTTACAACTTATTTTATGATCACAAAAATATTAAATTAATTGACTACAAATTATGTTTATATCACAAATATTAAATTATTGGTCACAAATTAACAATTTTTTAGGTCACACATTATTTATTAATCACAATTTATCTATTTCATTGGTCACGCATTATTTATATTGGTCACACATTAACCAACTTATTGATCACAAACAACCAAATCATTTCTGACCACCACCTCATCACCCACCGTCGCATCATCGCCGAAACCACCATTGCCCGAACCACCACCATTGCCGCCATCAACAAAACTACAACCACCACTATATCCAACATAACCTCTTCCACCATTGGATCCAACAAAGCCACCGCCACCTAAACACTACCACAACCCCATCCACCAACTGAAAACACGCCCAGAAACCTACATTTGATCGTGGAGCTGCAAATCATGACCATAGCGCTCAGACTAAAGCCAACATTATCATCATCGCCACCACTACTGCCCCGCCACCATATCGGCATATCCAACATAACCTTCGCCGCCGCCACAGCCCCCATCCACCAACTGAATACACACCCACACTAAGTTACGGGTAAAATGGTCAATTTTATATTTCTATAATAAAAAGCATAAAAAAAAAGAACTTCGTCTTATCCAAACCACCACACCTCCACCTCCAACTCCAAAATAAAAAACTAGAACTCAGTGAATTCTTACCACCAGCACCAACCATCACCACCACCACATCAGAACTGCCCAACCATCACCCTCAATCAAATAATTATACTTTGCTTGCTCAAAACCCCATATGCCTTCCGTCAACACCACCCTCAATTAAAGAATCCTGCTTTGCTTGCTAGTTGTCCATCGGCAACCCGAAAAAAGCTTCAAATCTAATTGGTGAAGTAGATCTATTTACTCTTCATCTAGCAGCAACCCCAAAAATTGAAAATCTGCAAAAAAAAATCTATTTGAAGAAGCTACTTTGTTTGCTCTACACTCCTCACTACATTCATGGGAAGTGCTTTAGGATTCGAAAGGTGCTCAAGAAAGCACAAATGAATGCGTTGGCAAATAGGCTCGATTGGAGTGGAGCGTGATTTATATGGGTAGCGAAGCTAGGGGTGGGCAAAACTCGATCGAACCAGTCAAAATCGTCCAAACCAACTCGACCGATTTGGGTCATTTTTTTGTTCTTTTTAAGTGGGTTCGATTTTTTGACTATGTAGCAAAATCAATTAAACCCGTCAAACCTGATCTGCCTACTTTAAATAATAATAATAATAATAATAATAATAATAATAATAATAATAAAATGTCTAAACCTAATCACTCCTTAGTTGAAAGAAGCCCTAAAATCACTATCTTCCCTCTTTCTTGCTCTCGCTCAAATCGCCAACAGTAGCCATCTTCGTTTTTCAGTTGCCCACGCCGATCACTGCACGTCCAGTGCTAGAAAACCTACAGTTTAACCATCTGATTTTAATGCTATTTTTCTTCACTTGATGTGTCATATTGACGATTTTACCTCTCATTTAATTTGTCAATTTGAGTCAAAATTTCAATTTAAGTGTTGATTAATGGAATTTTGGACGGAATCTGTCCAATGAACTCCGGTTGCCATTAAAGTGAAATGTTCGGGACTGTGATTGCAAAAATTAAAGGTTAACGTGTATTCTGCAATAAAATGAAATGTTTGGGACCTTCGCTACAGTTTTCCCAAATATTAATCCAATCAAAAACAATTTCACCGGCCTCCTTTGTTCGCTAGCTCCTTCCATGGATGGAAATAATGAACAACTTCGATTAAAAGCTATAATATTGGAAGTATCGAATGAACTAAGCTTCAATAGGGCAAACAAAGCTTCGTTCTTGCATTCTCGAGTCGTCCTCTCTAAGTTCTTACACTTGTGTCAACTCAAAATACTACTTCGATATGTAGAAATAATATCACAAAGTATTATAGGCAGGTTTGTAACTTGAAAGGATAAAACATCAGCAAGTTATTTCATAAGAATATAAAGCTGGAATAAATAAAGACGCATTTAGTAAAAGTTAGCTCGTGTTTGACAACTATTATTTGATTTTTTTTTTTCTATATATTCATTTTTAATTACATTCATACAATAAAATATTTTACTTGTAAATTCAAAAAATTTCTACTTTTAACCACGCATTCTTTTTAAATCATTATTCAAAATATTGTTTTGGCCAAATAAGGGCAATCAAACAGCTTAAAGGGAATAAGATTTACAAAATGCTAGTTTTATCAAATACAAGATTATTAGATTATTACTTCAATAAAGTTGCAATATGCTCGATAAGGCTGTCAAACGTTGCTTGAAATTCCAAAATATGTTAGTGGATTAGAAAAACTGTGTCTCAAGTGTAATTTTTATTTCAATAGCTTAAACTCCTATCGAAAAAGATATTTAAAAATGCGACTGAATAAAACTAAGACCAAATATGTCGTAGACAAAATTATAATTTATGAATCTACCAGTTGATCAATTAAGTACAAATATGCTATCTCCACGGCTTGCAATTTTCACTAGTATAGATTATAGCAAAATTGTTCTCATACTCATAGTGGGTAGGATAAGACTATCTACTCGCTAATATGGAAGGAGAACCTTACTTACCGTTCTCTTCAAATAGGTAATATAAGACTTTTCACTGTGGACATGAGAACATTTATGCAGACTGTAGACCACACAAAGCCGAAGATAAGAAATAATGATATCTAGCTCCAATGCTAAGCATCAATCAGTATGGCACAAAGTTATTTTTAAAAAAAGTTGATTCAATGAGAGCTCTTTTTCAAAACTAAAACAGAAATCTTGCTAATGAACCATAAAAGTCCTAATCAATTTATAACTCCATTTCAACTATACTATGGAACATTATGAGCTTTACCTTACGGCTATGTTGGAGCTCTATTCTTTTTTAAAAGAAGTTATGTAATAGTGATTTTTAGAGAATGTGCAGTAAAAAAGTAAAAAAGAAATTGAGTTTACATATAAAATTATTTTTTTACCGAAATAATGTATAATTAAAATTGAGTTTGAGGCAAATTATTTTAAAAAATGGGTCCACATTATTTGGGCTATTTCTTCCCGTCCATTTGCACGACGGAATTTCAGAGGAAATATGTGTGAATAGCCTGTTGAAAATGCCATAATTCAAGTTTGGAATTTGACCAAGAAATAGCATTAAAAAAAAACCAAAATATAATTTTAAATACCTAAAAGGCAAAAATAGAGGATTTGTCAATGCGTTGGTTCTTTACGAAACTCAGGGAAGTCGATGATCTTGTCTTCGTAACTGATCGGGGTCAGTCTCTAATAAATGTTATTACTGAAGTTTTCCCTGAGACACATCATGGATACTGCATGTACCATATACAAGGTAATTTGAAGACTAGATACCGGGGTCAAGATATCGTTTCATTGTTCAGGAGGGTGGCCGAAGCTTACAATGTCGAATAATGTAATAAGTTTATGGTTGAAATAGAAAATAAGTCGATGTCGGCATGGGATTTCTAACAAAAATGGGGATAGAACATTGGGCGCGATCACATTTTCTTGGACGTCGGTACAACTTGATGACGTTGAACAACGTAGAGTCTCTGAATGCATTGTTCAAGAAGGATTGAAAGCTGTCAATTCTCGCAATGATTGAGAACATCCGTACGAAGTTGCAGTAATGGTTTCACGATCGACGTGCGGAATCGCAGAACTGCTCGAGCGGCAGGCCCCAGCTCAAGAGGATAAATTGTACAAGGTCGCAGAGGTTGCGATGAGGTTGATTGTGGAACCGTTGGACGAGTTGCACTTCTCCGTACAATGTGCACGTCATCTGTCATACATGGTGGACCTGACTGACAACACATGCACTTGTACTCGATTCCAGTTGGAGAGTTTTCCATGTGAGCATGCAATCGTGGTATCTATGAACATAGGCTTTGCAGCGAGAACATTATGCTTTCATTATTACACGTTGATTATTGGAGAGTTGCATATGCTAAGACTATATTTCCTTTACCAAACAAATTTGATTGGGAAGTTCCTCATCATATTATCCCACTTAATAGTTTGTCGCCACCGGTAGTTGAACCGCGTGGCCCTAGGCTTCCACGAACTTCTAGAATACCCTCCACTGGAGAGTTTTCTCGATTGCGTTGGTGCGGCAGATGTAGAACAGTCGGCCATACTCGCCAAACTTGTACCAGTCAAATTCTCCCGGATGACAATTAATCGAGCATGTAATGGTATTGCTGTTAAATGAACAATATTTAGACAATCATTTTAGCGTAATTTTATTTGCTAATTTAATAAAATAAACTATTTAATTTTGATAATTACCAAATTAAAATTATATTTAATTATATAAATTTAATTCAATTACGTAACATTTAATTATATAATTATTTATTTAATATTTAACATTTTGATAATTACCAAATGAAAATTATTTATTTAATTATATAAATATAATTTTCTAATTTGATTAAGTATACAATATTAACAATTATTTCATATATAAATAAATGAACAAAACATCTCCGGCCCCACGAATATGTGTTAAAAACATCAAAATCGTTGATGATGTGCAGATGGAATAGGTCGATTCCAGTCCTCCGATGGTGACATCGCAACACACTTTCAAGGATATAGACCAGGTCAAGATTCAGTCTGTCTAACATATGGTCACACATCGTGATCGCGTCCATCAGATCCGATAACAGCCCTGTCCCCCAAAGTAAGTGTCGTGCAGTTTGCCTCTCTGAGCATTGGCACAAGCTACATCATCACCCGTAATCTCCAGTCCAGTGATGAGAGCAAAATCGAACATGGAGAAACTGACGACCTTGCCCCCGAGGTCGAAGTGGGGGACACGCAGGGGCGGACCTAGCACCTGGCCAGCCCCCGCGGCCGCCCGTGCTGGGTCCGTCGGAGCTTCTTCAGGTAGATGCCTAATCGCCGTCCGCCGGGAAGGAGGAAAGGAAGAAGACAATGGTTTTTTTTTTCTTTTTTTTTTTAACTTGTTTAATGTTTGGACTTTTTTTTTTAAAAAAAATAAGGCCCAGCAGGTACCCGGGCCAGCCCAATCCATGGCCCTGGGTTTTGCTTGCAAGTTGCCAAGTCCATTCCCAATTCCCACAGGCGTAGCCACGAAATCAAATCCCAATCCCTAAATTGAAAGCGGCAGGCAAAGAACGAGGAGCCGAGGAGGGAGACGAGGGGAGCACAGGAAATACACGAAGCATCAGGTCAGGTGCTATCTAACGTAGAGTCATTTCACTCCTTCGGTCGAAATACTTTACCGTTAAGAATCGGATAAGCGGTAATTTGATTTTCCATGATTTTAGCTATTTCTTTGTTTATTCTTTGAATCGCAAAATAATAAAATAAAATACTTACTTTCACCTGAATAGTCTCGTGGTCCGTGGATGGTGTTGAGGTGCTCGTTCGGAAATTCGGAATTGGGTCAGTTTCTCTTTTGCTGCTTTACCCATTCCAGAATCATACAGACAAATGCGTGCATAGGGTGAAATTGTTACTATTATTTAGTTAGATTTCTTGTGGTTTATGCCGACACGGGAGGTTTTTCGTACTGGCTATGTTTCTTTGAATTTGTGTAATTTGTATATATGTGAAGAAATTGATGAAATCTCTCATTAAGCAATAGCATTCTGCCACCTGTCTATGACTGAGCATTCTATTTTTCTTTTTTCTTTTTCTTTTTTTGTGATTTTTTGATTTATGAATGATGAAAAATGATCATTTATGTTATATTATTGTAATTCCTATGAGTTATGATTTGTGAATTTGTGATTTGTGAATTTAGGTTTTTAGGAAATTAGGGATAAGTGAAAAAAAAATAATGGAGAAGATGTTGGGCTCAATGAAACCATCTGTACACTGTTTTTTAAAGACGGAGCAAATATAAAGTTGAAAAAAAAAAGGAAAAACAAAACAGAACATGAAGATTGCCTGAGGAGCTCGAGATGTTTGATATTGAAATTAGTATTCTAGAGGGTTTAGGTTCTCTTCCTTGGTATTATGCTAAAAATTTGGGGAGAGGCAAAAAGGTAGACGACATTCATCACCCATTGGCACCAATTTATCTTGTGTTGCAGTGATTTCTACTAAACTTCTTCATCAACAAAATCGGAAGGTAGTATCGTATTTTATTAGTGTAAAAGAGGGCTTTATGTGTTGAAATCACACTCTATTTGATTTTTTTGAACGATTTAATTTCAACTCAACTCCATATAATTTGTTTATTTTTTCCAAAATTGTTGTTTCTTGATGGTAATCTTCCTCTGGCAGCAGTGATTTATTTCGACAACATTTCTCTTGAATTTTTGATGCGGTTGTTTATGGTTTTCTCCTTGCCTTAAAACTGACCGCCCCTAAATTGTAGGTGAAATACTCCGGACTTTTATGCTATATTGCTATGTTTATAACTTTATATATGTAAACTTGATTTCATGAGCCTTTGAGCAAATTACGAAAATCTGAAGAGCTCTTATACTTCTCTAAAATTCGTTATAGCAAGTCAGAGATTGATGAAGAATTGTCTTACCTATTTTGGTAATCTTCAAGCTGTTCGTCTAGCTAATATGTAGGACCTTCAGTTGAAATCAAGTTCTGACAATGGAGATTTTCTGGTTTAATCTAATTAATAAATATGTGTTAAAACAATGTATTGTTACTTTTTGTTTTCTCTTTTTCACTTTTCCAGTAAAAGTGTTATACAATTAACTTAATAATGGCCAAGGCTTTGCCTAATGTGAATTAATTAGTGATTGTGGAACTCATTTGGTAGTGCTTAGTAGCCTTGGCGACTGCGTTTTGTCAAAATACTCCGAATTGCAACCTATTGTTTCTGTGTCTTAAGCATGGAACCAGTGGTTTTATTAATAAATTCTCAATTAAAAGCTGTTCAGTCTGCTTCTTAATAACCCTGTACCTAATTGGATTTTGTCCACCCTTACCCAGAATGGCGAGCAAGCCTTCCTAAACAGCTCAAGCCCATGTGTTGGTCCACCTCACCTGAACTATATTGTCATCCCATAATCCGAACCCGCATAGTTTAAATCCTTAAAAAGGTAAAATAACAAAAAAACTAGAATTTTAACTCTCTATACTTTCTTTTATTCAATCTCGTATTCACCCATCAATGTTTTCTAATCATTATTCATTCTCAACAAGACTTTATTTTTCTGTTATAAATTTATTTGTTTCTGTTATTATCAACATATTTTTCTTCTTATGTATTTCTTCTATATGATAATAACTCGTTCATTTTATTTGCAGCTTGAATTTAGCGGTTTCATTGGTAAAAAGTGAAAAAGATGGGGGTGAAGATAGCAAATGATGCTCTAATAAATCCTGTGCCCGCTGTAGAAAAGGTAAAAGAACCAAAAAAAAATAAAACTCGACAGTGGACAAATGATAAAATAATGGAAAATTGTGTAACTGTTACCTTTTTGAATTTCGATGTTAGCCTATGTAAGGAAGAATATATAAACAGTTTAATTTTTAAATGATTTATGAATTTTGCCAAATGGAGGCTTAAAATGGGTTTTATTTTGCAGGGTATTTCTGAAGAGGAGGATATGAATGTAATGAAGTACATGAGAGGTGAAGCTGCTAATTTAGAGGTATGAAAGCATTGTCTATATTTTTACTCATCTTTTTTGGTTGAATGATTTTTGGCGAGTGTTTAGATTAGTAGTTCTATTTTTACAGGTTTTACAAGATAAAAAATTGAAGGGTCAGCTAGCTGTGAGGGAAGATTTGTATGGAAAATCTGCAAAAGCTGCTGCCAAAGCTGAGAAGGTGATTTTTTTTTTTAAATATCCCAATGTTTTTTAGTTGTGCTATTTGCACAGAGGTTCCCCGTTTCGCTATTTTTTTCCTTAGCAATGAATTTTGAATTGTCATATGACTTCAATTTCAGTTCACTGTGTTCTGAAGTATAGTTTTCTGTTTCCTTAGTGGCTTATGCCCAGTGAAGGAGGTTATTTGGAAGCAGAAGGTATTGAGAGAACATGGAATATTAAGCAGGAAGCCATTGCTCGTGAAGTGGACATCCTGGGTTCAAGAAACCAATATGACATAATCTTGCCAGGTTGAGACCTCATTCTTATTGTTTCTGACTATTTTCTGATGCAATGAGTAAATTATGTTCTGACCAGTCTGCAGTTGGAAGATTCATATGCTATTCTACTGAGTGCAATTTTAGTTCAACTTTTTTCCCCTATCAGTTAATACTTCCTTTTTTTTAACCAGATCTCGGCCCATACTCCCTCGATTTCACCCCCAGTGGTCGTTATATGACAGTAGCTGGACGAAAGGGTCATATGGCCATTCTAGACATGAAAAATATGAAACTTATTAAAGAATTTCAGGTATCTTGTCACTTTTCAATCATTTACATACCGACTTGTTCTGTTTTGGGTGATTCCCCCTTGCCCCCTTTCATTTCAAATTAATTCTTGAATGACCTCTTTCGAGGTTTTGCATAATATTATAGAAATAATTTTCTTTTCTTATATAATTGGCTTAAGGGCGTCCAAATTAAGCCGCCTTTATTTTTCTTGTCTGGATAATTAAAAACCCCAAATATCTCAAAAGAGTAATAATGAAGCTGTGGACCTCTTGCCTTATATAGACATGCATAGATTATATAACCGACAAATTGGTTCCTCTTCTCCTAAGATTCTTCTTTTAATTGAGTTTTAAATCATCACACCAAATTATAATCACTTCCATATCTTTAATTATCATTCCAATGGACTTTGCTGATGAGCTATAAGCTAGCATTTCACCGTATTTATTGATTTGTAGGCTCAGTATATTGGTTGAATGGTAGTTTGTTTCTCACTGGAAGTGTTTTTTACATTGTTGTCTAGCTATGTTGGTCATTTGACTGTCTAACTATTTCTTTTGATGGTTTTGAGAAACTTTCTTTAGGATTTTGTAGAGAATAATTACTATTACTTGTTCTTTTAGGTTAGGGAAACTGTGCGTGATGTGGTGTTCTTGCATAACGAGATGTTTTTTGCTGCTGCCCAAAAGAAGTAAGGTTTCTCCTCCTTTTAGTTATAATACGAATGTAAATGACCATAATTAGGAAAGATTATTCATTTTCACCACAAAGATAAGTGCATCCACCATGGCCTGGAATGTTACAATTTGCTGTCATGATTTTTGTTGCTCCCACCTTTTCATAGTTCTCTTGTAACATCAGTGATGATGAGGTGGAAACCTTTTCCAATTGCACTTGCTGCCTGCATGGTTGCTCATCCACGTTGTGGTTATCTATGTATCATGGCTTGCATACATTTTCTGGTGTGTGTTGTACAAATCATTAGTTTTGGTTGTTTGGCACTTCCTGATTTGGAGAGATCGGTGGACCACATTAAAATAGTGACTTCAATCATTCTTTTACCATTCAAATCCAATTGACACAACTCTAAGGGGTTGCTCAATTGGTCAAGCCTTGAGTTTGCTCCTCAATGATCACCAGTTCGAGTCCCCTCAGGGTCACTGAGGTGAGTACCGGCCGTAAACTTCAGGGCCTCGTGGGATTAGTTGAGGTGCGCGCAAGCGGTCCGGACATCCACGGTTATAAAAAAAAATCCAATTGACCCAAATCTGTAGCCATGTGTACTTTGCAATTGTTTTCCAGTTTCCAATCTTGTCTAGTTATCTACTTTGTTCTTTTCATTTTGCTTAATGTGAAGTATGTTGATCACATAACACTAAAATAACTACTTTTCCTGGAGCAACTCTTAATGTTACATTGACCATCATTTAAGCAAATGCTCAAAATTGTAATATTTTCCAGGCTATTATTAATGATACATAACTAACATTCTCTGTGCTTAACTGATTATGTTTACTTAAATGTAACAGGTACACATATATATATGACCGCAATGGTACAGAACTGCATTGCTTGAAGGTTAGTAATCTGTCACGATGATGCTTGTGTAAGGTTTTCATTTTGTGATACTTTCTTTTTCTTTTTCCATGCTGAAGAATGTTTCTGACAGATTTCAAGGTTTTTTGTCGATTGTCTGTTGACTGTTTTTGCATCCCTGGAAGTTTCTGTTTCTTTTATGTTCTTCCTTAATTTAAACTAGAAATCCCCTCCTGAAGGTGTCCGGAAGAGCATGAAATATAACATTTTAGTAGATAAACTTGTCTACAGAAATACGAGGGATGGCCATTTCATATTAGGAAGAAATAAAACTATGGTACCCACGAGGATTAATTTTGCCTATTTGTGTGCACGTGACCTTCTCCTGATCTCAACATGTAACTAGTCCATTAGCATTATATGTACTTGAATTCTCTCTTCTGTCCTTCAGGAACATGGTTCTGTACTGAAGCTTCAGTTTCTGAACAAACATTTCCTCTTGGCATCGATAAACAAATTTGGGCAGCTCCATTATCAAGATGTTACCACAGGGGAGATGATAGGCAATTTCCGAACTGGTCTAGGTCGGTCCGATGCAATGCAGGTAAATCCTTTCAATAGTGTAGTTGCTGTTGGCCATTCTGGTGGCACAGTGAGCATGTGGAAGCCTACCAGTTCTGCTCCCCTTGTCAAGATGTTCTGTCATCACGGGCCTGTTACAGCTTTGGCATTTCATTCCAATGGCCATCTCATGGCAACAGCTGGTATGGAGAGGAAGATAAAGCTTTGGGACTTGAGGAAGTTTGAGGTTCTCCAAACATTACCGGGCCATGCTAAGACGATGAATTTTAGTCAGAAAGGTTTGCTTGCCACTGCCACTGGATCTTTTGTACAGGTATTGAGAGATTTATCGGGATCTCAGAATTATAGCCGCTATATGAGCCATTCCATTGCTAAAGGGTACCAAATACAAAAGTTGGCATTCAGACCCTATGAAGATGTTTTGGGCATTGGGCACTCGATGGGTTGGTCGTCAATCTTGATTCCTGGATCCGGAGAAGCCAACTTCGACTCTTGGGTGGCGAACCCGTTTGAAACTTCTAAACAGAGGAAGGAGAGGGAGGTGCATTCTCTTCTTGACAAACTCCCTCCAGAGACGATCATGTTGAACCCAACGAAGATTGGTTCAGTGAAGCCTACAAGAAAGAAAGAAAGACCGGCTAAACAGGAGATAGAGGCCGAATTGGAAGGTGCTGTAGAAGCAGCAAAAAATATTTTTATCAAGAAGAAAACTAAAGGTCGGAGTAAGCCCAGCAAGGTTGCAAAGAAGAAGAAAGAAGCAGTAGAGAAAGCTAAGAAGCCTTTCTTGGAACAAGCAGCTAAAGGGGATGGGTTATCGAAAAAGAAAAGGAAGAACATGGAGGAAAATCTGCCTAAATCTCTTCAGAGGTTTGCTCTGAAGAGACGAGCTAATTGATTTTTCAGAGAGTCAATTGAGTTAGGAAGTTTATTTAATAGACTATTTTTTCATATTTTGTATTGACTATGATGCTGCTATTATATAAATACATTTGATTTGAACAGAAATAGTTTTTTTCTTAATGTCAAACTAATAGAGCATTAGAATAAAGATGGAAGCCATCTCCAACAGAGCAGTTTCCATTAATTTAAGGCATAGCATTCCAAAAATTTACAGTAACTAGGAATGATAAATACTAATATTTTACACCTGGGTTATTGCCTAAATTCAAGCTCCGAATACCCTTGAGGGTTAACTCGAAATCCTTTACGTTCAACATGTTTCTGGCAGAAGACGAGCGCTTGTAATCAGCGGATACTGCTGATGAACTTCTTTGTGTGACGCTGGAAATTTTATGCTGCGCATCTGTTGCACGTCCATGTGAAGGGTCGGAATCCTCCCAAGCAGTCACTGGATCGTGTTTACTAGAGATAGTAGGTTGCATTGAAGATCCAGCCGACCGGAAAATGTTGAAATTTGATAACTGCAGAAAGCAATCACAAGTAACGTGAAATTATGAACAAGATTAACAGATGCATAGATGCCTTGGGAAAGGAAAAGGACTTACCTCTTTACTCATAACTAAGTCGTTAGCAAGTGGATCTTTCTGTGTAGTTCCAGAATTCAAAAATTTTCTACCACGAGTTGAGTTTGTGAAAGAAGAACAGTGGACCTTTCCTTCATCATCACCTGAAAAACAGCTGTAGAATTATACTCGCGTCTGTCTGCAAACACTATACAGAACTAAGCGCCGCCCTACCAGCAAATCTATGGTTTTAAGTACAAGCTTCTGCATATAATGGTTGATCCATAAAATCAAATGCAGCTATTTTGGTGTAATGAATAGAGAATCAAAACTCGCAATGCACCAGACCAAGATTCACCTGGTTGTAGATCAACATTAGCATGCTGCATTCCCGAACTCGTACCTGCAGTTGCACCCTGTCCCGAAAATCATCATGCCTATGAGCATGTTTTGCCGAGTTTGAAGTAAATGTTAAACTTCTTGTTTCCAAACGTGTTTAGATATTTTATAAGTAAACCTTTTAATCTTAGCCAAACTTTCTCTATATCTTGGTTGTAAGCCAGAACTTTATGTTACTTACAAGCTCTTGAAGTGGAGGATTGGCTAGGGGAGACTCCTGATATTTCAAAATGGTCCAGTCGAATACATAGTCACATTGAAAACCTGCATGGGAAGATAGACGAGAGGAGTAAGAACAAAGAGAAGGTAAAAATACGACATTCAAATCCGAAAAGCAGCAAATATAAGTTAGTGATGCTTAGGAGTAAGTCAAAACCTTCACGAATGAAAAGGTCACGGAAAATTCTCTTTAAATAAGCATAATCTGGTTTATCATCAAACCTAAGCGAACGACAATAATGGAAGTAAGACGAGAATTCCGTAGGATAGCCACGACATAACACCTAAAGAAAAGTAAGCTTCAGAATCAGTCTCGCATAGTACAAAATATACAACTGCCCGGAAGACAGCTGAAACACCGGTTACCTCAATCGAGGTTGTAACTTTCCTTTCACTAATTTTTTCATATTTCCGTTTCTTTGTTCCAGCATTCAACCCCTGCCAGGGGAGACTACACATTTGGGAAAAGCAAGCACACACATTACAAGGAAAACATAGGAGAAAACAAAAAACGACGAATATGTAGACATACCTTCCTCTTAAGAAATACATGAGAACATATCCAAGTGATTCTAAATCGTCCCTGCGACTTTGTTCTGTGCGAAACATAATGCAGTGCTTAATCAAATCACTTTCAGCAAATGCTTAAGATGAAAACAAAATATAACGTAAATACCAATTCCGAGATGAGTATTCATGCTGGCATATCTGACTGTTCCGATCAAATTTTTATTTTCTCTGCATTACATAGACAGCATCATAAGAAGATTCTTATTTATAGCTTTTGAAGTTAAAACCATACAACAAACTGATATCCAAGAGAGCTTACCTATAGGGAATGTGACGAGTCGAGGAGTCTCTGAATTTCTTGGCAAGTCCAAGATCAATAATATATACCTACATAACTTGATGGATGTATGGATCAAGAGATAATAAAAGCAAACAGTTAAAATGAAGGGAGGAAAGTTTTAAAAAAGGAAACCTGATTTGCATGCCTTCCCAAGCCCATTAGGAAGTTGTCGGGCTTAATATCCCGATGAAGGAAAGACTTAGAATGAATAAACTCAATCCGGTTAATCTGAAAAGAACAAGAATTCCCGGGAGAATTGAAGCATGAAAATGTCTTAAATTCTTAATAGAACACAACCAAACAGATATTTTACCATCTGATCCGCCAGCATGAGAACGGTCTTTAGAGATAGCTTCCGATTACAGGAGTTAAACAAGTCTTCAAGACTAGGTCCCAGTAAATCCATAACAAGGACATTATAGTCTCCTTCGACTCCGAACCATTTAAGGTCAGGAATTCCAGCTACCGATATGGAAGAAATGATTATAGTCAATAAAGATGCAAAAAGAAAAATAATGACTGGCAACTGAAATAGTGAAAAGGATCATTACTTCCTCCTTGTAATGTTTTGTACGACCTTGACTCGTAATGCAACTGAGGATGCTTTGTCTTGATATTTTCCTGCATATACAGAAAAGCAGAAGCTATTAGTGATATTAAGCAACTGACAACTTAGTGCCCGTTTGTCAACCATTATTGAGAAGAAAATGGTGTAATGAATAGTATTTTTTGGAAAATGTGTGGTTGAAATTGAAAGAAACTTTATCGGTTTATGTGTAGAATATTTTATTATTTAAATGTGTGGTAGAGATTGATTACTGTAGAAAACAATTTTTTGAAAAATGGTACAAACAGGGGCTTATTTCTAGTAACTAATGAACGTTAGCTAACAAGAGCAAAAAATACAGCACTATGCGATGAACTGTCGAGAAAGTATTATGTACAGACACAGACTTGAAGATAAAATCACGAGGAGCAGCATTTTGAGCAAAAAAGGCAAGAGAAATTTTGTATCAATGGAGGAAATGAGGGAAGCAATTCTCTACAATGACACTGTAGAGCAGGTGGCTGTGGCACATAGGTGCACTTCTTCAAAAGGTCACCATATGCCCAGCCTTCCGACCCACTCTGAAGAATTCATGGGTCGACAAGCGGGAGAGTAAAATAAACATCAGATCAGAGCATATCAAGAAAAGAACTTCAAACGCTTCAAAGATATCAGATTTCCTTCAATATTCTCTACAAGCCATACGATAAAAATAACAGTTTCCATAGCCCAAAAGACAACAAAAACACATCCTCTGCCTCGATCATTGAGGATTAAGACAATAATTAGGAAAGATCCTAGAATTTCTCATGGTCCAAATGTTCCTTTGAGGCATCATTCAATTTAAACAAACAAGATTAAATCCAAGCAAACCAATCTTTAGGTCCAACAGCATTGCCAATATAATTAGCATGTCATGTCTAACAAAGAACTTCTTAAGTTTCCAAGAATGAAATTTTGACTTGAAATTCCAACATATAATAACAAGACTCGAAAGGACCTTAACGATCGACTAAGAGCATCAGAGCATGTCTGATTGTCTGGCAATGCCTAAAATATAAGTACCCCTACATTGTTTAGATAACTTATTTTTTTGAAAGTAACTCTAGTTACCTTGCTATTCAAATAAGTATGAGTAAACTTTTTAAGCTTAGCCAAACATGGTCTAAATATCCCATGAATCAGTAGCTAAAAAAAATGTACGAAGAGATTCTCTAATTACTCACAAGCTTAATTGCAACCTCTTCACTTGTCTGAATATTAGTACCTGCAAAATAAATAAACAAATTGCCCAACAAGAACAAGAAACAAAAACGATGAAATTCAAGAAGAGAAAAAAAAAAATAAATCAAAATAGACCTTTATAAATCTCTCCAAATGAACCACTTCCAATTTTCCGGCCAAGCTGAAACTTATTTCCTACCCGGGGCTCCATCCAATCCCGTGATAAAAAATACGTTTTAAAAAGCAACTTATAAGTAACTAACAATTAAGCTGAAATTGCAGATTTAAAGCAGGAAAGAAAGGGAGGTGGCAAAGTGAATTATCATTGTATAAAATGAAACATAGGTATCTCCTCTTCTTGGGTCGGGGCTTCGATTTTATCGGCGCCCACAGACTTTTCGTTTACACCTAGGTTGTAATAATACAGTTAATTATTCATAAATGTTAGAAAATAAGTAACTTTTTTTCCTCTGTTGATCACTGCTGCTGTTCCAACTAACTAACATGCATATTCGAATGGCATATTTCCCTATTTGTCAGCACTTTTATTTTAGTTTGTCTTATTATTGCAGTCTATCAACGTGTGTAAATTCTAATAAATTTAATTTGTCTGATTCTTGCAGTCTATCTAGTAACCTCAGTTGACAGTGGTCAAAATCTAATTTTCACTTTCGAATAGATGGAATCCACCGTGTAGTATTAACCCAGCGATAGATCTGAGATCATATTGTCAAGAATTTTACATCGTCGTTAAATTTTATTTGTATTTAAATTCTTAACGTTAAGTTTTATAGTCAAAATAAAGTCATCAGGCTAAAGTCGGTACTTTCTCAAAAGTTATTAATTGCTCATCTCAACGACAATCACATAAGTGGGAAATTTTATGTTTGATTCGATCCTCCTAAGTCCTATCCATTCTATGCAAGTTTTTGTCGCAACCAAGAAATAATCCAAGAAAATTGTAATATGTTCGACTTGTGAGCATTCCGACGAAATGAACGAAATACGATCAATTAACATAACAAGGCTTAGACAAAGGAGGAATAAAGGCAAATATATATCTTCATATATTCACAAGGCTATGCAAAATATCATACATGCAACAGCCAAAGTGCTTTGGTGTTGGGAATACCTCACTATACTGGACAAAAAATACACTAAGAATGAACCAAAAAGGTTCAACCAGGAAAACAAAAAGGAAATTTGCCAACAGCCAAAAAACCTAGAAAAAAAAAACTTAAATGCACAAAAATTATGTTTGCTGTGGTATTACAGTAGTTGCACTCATTAATGAATACTTCTTCTGCAGTCTCCCTTTTAAAAGCCTGATTTTCGCATCAACTCGGGCTGTGAATCCGATCTTAGTTTCCTGTCTGGCCTTTGACCGCTCTTGTTTCCACATATGTCGATCTTCGATGTCTTTCTTGTAGTACTTGATTTCTTGAATGACGTGATGATCCATTGGATTGAAAGATCTTTGGAAAGAAATGTGTGCAAAGTATGGGAGATTACAGACAACGGTTACTAAGAGGGTAGTGATCCAGTAAATTGGGGCCGGAGCTAGAACTTCTGTGAGGATTTTGAAGGCATTTTCATCGAGGGCTGATGACAATTCTCCATAGAATACAAGAAACACATACCATGTCGTGACACTGCCCCAAACGAACAAGTGTTGTATCCATGTGAAGTGACTCATCGTAAGTGCAATCTGGCAATTAACGGCCCAAATAACGCAAGTGAACATAGCAGTACCAACAGCAGTCATATCAGCCGTCTGGCCTCCAGAACGGAAAGCTTGGTCGTAAAAGATGATAATGTTGAGGAAGAAGATAATGAGGGACGTGTATAGACCATTTCCCATCCACCCAATTATTCTGTACCAGTCGAAGAACAAATTTTTTGGTCCTTGCTGATATAAGGCAGGAAACTGCATTGAGCATAAGTTTGCATCAGTATAAAGCATTCCCGGATTAAATAAACTGGTACTCACCAGAGTCATAGCGAAATTTCATTTTTTTTCAAGTATGTTACTGAACTTAAAGTTTACTAAAATTTGGTCACTTTGTCTATCTCAGCCAATCCGATAAAAGGAAATGGTGACTTGACTGTCAATCTATTTGCCAATTACACTGCCACGTCAGGTTTTCTGTTAGTTTGACATGGACAGAATGACCACACTGTAACAAACTTGTAAGTTCAGTGTCCCAACTCACAATTGTCACGAAGTTAAAGTTGATCGCCAACATTGAATTTTCACTAAAAGTTCATTGACCTAGTGCATTTATCCCCAGCATTCCCACATGCTGAAGCTGTGGTGGTTTGAAGGAAATTCAAGGAAATGAAATCTAGAAAGGATCGATAGAAAAATAACCTGCAAACACACTTCAGAATCCACGTCCTGTTCGAATACTCCAAGTGAAATCACGGGCAATGACGTAAGAACGACGTTGAACAGCAGCATGTACCAGTCAACATAAACCGACTGCCCAGAAAAGGCAGCAAAAGCCTCGAAGTAGAAGATTGTGAGGCCAAATGCAATATTTTTGTAGAAGAAATAGCAGATCTGAATGTAGAGAGTTGTAGATAAAAGTGAAAATAAAATAAAGATGGAGGGTAGCACGAAGGAAAATGACACCCATGTAATAATGAACATGTTTGGTACATGCAAAGAGATGAAAATCTGTATTACTAAAGTATATTTCGACAACATCAATGAGAATATAATGAGTTCAGCTAAGATGATTACCATCTGAGCAATTCTTTTGTAGCACCAATGTCCGTGTACAACTAGAAGCCTCTCCAGAAACCGAAATTGTGCAATAGCGAAGTCGCTGGCCATTACAGCCTACAGAAAAGCCAAAATTATGTAAGCTTATATTGATCTAAAAGTAATACATGCTCATGAAAAGCTCCCATGACATGAACAAAATGTAAATTACACAAATTATAAGAAACCAAACAAAAGCAAAACAAATTGATCAACAATAAAATAAAACTAAAATTCACTCTCCGAAAAGATAAATTATTTTTCAGCCAGCACATTTAGCATTAAACATTTGTAATGTAATCCACAGAGTATGCTTTCAACATCTTTACATTCTTCCCTGATCTTTTTAATGATATCACACGCCAATATACAGAAATTCTTGCAAAAGTGTATTTGAACCAAATCCCAAAGCTGAATGAAGCCCATGAAAAGTTATAGTTCAACAAATAATTTCATAACCCTGTTGAAGTGGAAGATGACTTTTGTCAAATGGTAAATCAACCATTTCAGCTAGGCCACAAAAGTCAACTAGAATTTGATTATATATACTGATACTATATTCCTCCATCTCTTTCACCTAGTCACCATTAAAATTTTACCTTTATCACTTTAGTTATTGATGCCACACTAAGGTAATTGATGCCAAATTTGCTAGAACTTCACAAGAGACTGAGAAAATAATTCAAATAAGCACATCCATATTTCTTTTGTTTAAAAAAGAAAATACTCATATCAAACAATCACTTTCTGCAAGTTGACAGAATGCGAAAATCAACGTCTCTGATTCTTGAAGTACTTAGTCGTTTCTGTAGTTTGATAAGTGATTCTTTAAGTATATAAATATTTTGAGAATTACAAATGGCTATAGAATCTGATGCCAGATACATTTGGGAGAAAGCACAATCATACAGTATATGTATCATATCAATGTTTGCATCCCATCAAATACTACTGCAAAATACTGGTTAATTTTGAGATAAGTGGAGCAAGGAATATGATCATCTAATGCTCTCAAATATCTTTGTTCTTTTTCTACTACTATTCAACTGCAGCAGCAGATAACTACACTAGAAAAAGGTAAACAATGAAGAATGCATTGCTCAATGGTCAGCATGAAAAGTCTGGTAATATAATTAAGATAAAACCAGTACTCAATATAGCAACAAAACTAATGATTCATGAGGATACAAACAAAATTGGCTCCTGTTTGGGCTCCATTTTGTTCAAAATGCATTTTTCTTTCTCCTCTTTTTAACCATATATTCTCCAATAAAATAATATTACATATAAACCCAAAACTTGTCCTTTTTTAACCACACATTTTTCAAAAAATCATTATTCCAAACTACTTTTTCTCCAAAAATACACATTAAAATGGAGCTCAAACAAGGGCTTGATCTTTTGTCCAAGAGCCCAAAATTTATTTGAGCAGATTGGCAAGTTGGAATAGTGCTCGACTGCTCGGGATACAACTATATGCATTTCACACTCTCAAGGAATCGAATCACAATGAAATACAAGCAAATTATGTTTACTGGAAGTATATTTTTAAAGTTTTGATGATATTTTTACAGAACATCTTTTCTACAATACCAATGTGTTATTTCTTCGAAGATCTACTGCAAAATCCTAGTTGCACAAACATGTTCAAAAGAAACAAATGCTTAACGCGTCTAAAAACAGTTACTGTGATTTCATTGTTGCATACAGAATTTGAGCCGATAAGATAATGTTACAAACCTGCATTCCTTCACATCCACTAATACCCACACCAATGTCTGCTTCTTGAATCATACCAACATCATTTGCACCATCACCAATTGCTAATGTGGTTTTCCCAGTTCCTTCTTTTACTAATCTTGTTACCTGGTTGGCAAGTATCATCAGCAGAAATGAAGGATAGAGCAGTCGTAACTATCAGCATGTTGCCTAAGCTTAAATTCTTTTCATAAGTAGGCTAAGCTCAAACACTTCATTAACAAGTAAATAAGTTTTTACTGGTCAAAGTTGGAATAATTTATTTATTTTAACAATAAAGTAAGAATTACTTACCAAAATGTAACGAATTTTACTTTAAAGTAAGAAAAAAGTTAATTACTTGAACATGTTAGCAACAGAGTAGCCTTTACTTTTTTTAAGCTTAGCCCAACATGCTTGGCAGAGTTATCTCAGAAACTTTAAGAAATGAATTGCATAAGACGCAGCATGAAATTCAATAAGTAGATAAGACAAAAGATGTCTGACCAGAGCTTTCTGCTTTGGTGAAACACGACAACATATGACAGAAGCACAATCAACTGCTAAATTCAAAAATTGATGCTTCATGTCATCCTCCAATGCGTAAGTTAGAGTTTTCCCATCGATGATTAATGCGAATGCAGCATGGGGATCCTTTTCGAGCTTGATCATTTGAGACCCATTGGTGATTTGCATCAAGATATTTTCTTTTACGGACTGAGAAGTAACAAACAGCAAAGAAGGCTACAATAAATTATAATAAACATGCTCAATTTTTTTGTTGCTCTTTCTATAAACAACTACCTTTTCGGGATCTTGGCCTAATGTGGCTTCATTGGTTGCTGCTACACAGATTTGCTTCATGCCTTGTCGAAGCAAACTACACGAAAATCTGCATAATGGTGACAAGATTTCATTTTAGCAACCAGAAGGCTTTGATTGTCCAGACACTATGATCACCATAAATAGTTAGAGCCAGATTCCGCTGGCAAGAGACAGACCCTATATTTATTGCAGTTTCCATCTTATCACCTGTCAGAACCCAGATCTTGAGACCAGCTTGTGCCAGTTTGTCTATGCACTGAGGCACCTACGGAGTAGTAAACAAAGAAAAATGTTCATTTACAAAGAGGGACTGCGTGTGTGCATCGATAGTTTCACACCAATGATAGACCATATAATATACCCCTTTCTGTAATTTGTCCTCCACTGCAGTCGCACCAACAAGTATCAAGTCTCTTTCCATCATATCAGAAACCCGCTCTAGCATTGCATCCCTATCATCCCCAATTGAGGTTTTTGCCTTGGAAAACTCTGCATTCCAAGCAGAATATTCGACCTCTTCGAGCTTCTTGTAAGCAAGTGCAAGGGTTCGCAATCCAGCCTCCCCATATTCATTTAAATGCTTGGTGGTAGCTTCCTCATACATTCTTCCATTCTTTGATAGCCTATCAAATATTATGCTGTAAAGAAGAGAAATAGCATCAGATTCCAGAGCATATAATATAGCCCAAATACAGTCCTAAAAGGAAAAGATCATACTAAAAGAAACAACAAAAAATTACAAAGCTCACATGCTCATTGCCTGATCTAAAACTAACTTTCAAGCTAATTCTTTAAATGCACATTAGTGAGTGTTGACGACAATATTTATACGATATACATGTGGCATTATCTAATAGCTTAACCTTTTAGATCAAGTGGTTCAACATGTTATCAAGAGCAAACAAAGGTCCTGATTTCAAGTATTGCCGCCACCCATTTAAATAAATTGTGCACATTATGCATATGCAATCCTATCTAAAAGTTTAAATTTTTAGATCAAGTGGTTCAATTGACAACATATGAACAACATGCTGATAATAGTGCAACAGTTAATGGCCACATTGTACTTTACTGCACTTTCATTGCTTATCTTTCAAAGTTTTTATTGGGTTGGGAGTTGCTTGGAGAGAACTCGAAGTAGCAAATAAGATGTTGAATGACAAACCTGTCAGCTCCTTTGCACAGGAGAAGAATCTGGCCGGTCTCGTCCCGTACAATAACAGACATTCGCTTCCTTTTGCTTGTAAAATCCAACAAATTGAGAACTTTGTACTCCCTGAATTCATAGCGATATATTAGATGTAATGACAACTGATCCAAGAGAAAATACTTTCCCAAATACACTAAAAATTATTTATTCGTGGTCTTGCCTTTCACTCGGCTGTTGATAAGAAGGATATCTCTCTCGAACGGCTATCTTCGACTGAGTTCTTTTACAGAACTCAAAACCAAATTCTTTAGCTGCAACAAGAAATGAACCTTCATCCGGTGATTCTGCTTCGTAAGTAAGATCGCCAGTTTCTTCATTTATCTCAGGAATTGCAGTGTGACAGATCGACAGTAACCTGAAAAATAATAAGATGACATCTGAGTTGGGTTCTTTGAGCCAATTTCCATTCATGAGCCGGCTATCCTCAAAGCTAAACCCCTTTATTGCAGGTTTTCGTTCAAGTTTATCTGTTGAAGTAACGACGGTCTCCAATTCAATTTCTGATTGCCCAAATGCAATTCCACTTTTCTGCCATGAAACAGATGTACTACTCTTGCTCTGCCCCTCCAGGTCTATAGCCATCTGCTTTGCAGCAGCAAGCTCTACGTCACTAGCAAGGGTTCCATATGCAGAACCCGCAATGGAGCATTTGAGGAAGTCCATTTGGTTGCATGTCAAAGTGCCAGTTTTGTCAGATAGGATTGTATCAACCTGTCCTAATTCCTCATTTAAATTTGATGTTCGTGCCTCTGCAGGAGTTCCCGTCTCTTCATCATACATATGGATGTCCCGATTCATGAACAGTGCTTGGAGGACTTTTACAACCTCAATTGAAACATAGAGGGATATTGGTATCAAATAGCCGTATAACATAAGAGCAGTGATTAGATGATAAAAGCCTGAAACCTCTGGTTTTTTGGGATTAAAAAGATTGTGTTCATCTGGGGGGCTTAAATACCACCAGTTTGGCATGTCATTTTTCGTCTTCACAATAAAACCTATAGAGCTGATGAATGAGATGAAAACAAGGAGGCTGAAAAGGATGTAAATTATCTTGTCCATTTGCATCTCAATCCTGCTTCTTTTTGAAGGAGATTTCGTAGAATTTTGCATAACTTTGCTATCATGACCAGTGAATATCACAATTCCATAAACATAGGCTGTGTTCCTAAGCTTTGAGTCTCTGAGAAGAATCTGACTAGGATCAAGAGGATAGACCATGTGATCATATTCAAGATTACCAACGAAAGAGTAAAGATTAGGGTTTGGATCCTCGCATCTTATGGTTGCATTGAAATCCTTAAAAGTTGCATCATCATCCAGCGGTAAAGTTACCTCGAGGGCTCTCTTTACCTTCAAATTTGTCTCTCCATCTAAGTTCATAGTCTCTACATAACAAATTCCATCTTCATAACTAGATGATAAAAGAAGTAAATCAGCAGGAAAAAATCGATCCTTTTCTACTTTTACAACATCTCCAACACGAATCTTCATCCATGGTCTGTTACCAAATACACCGTCTCCTTTATGTACACTAGCTTTTCTCAAATTAACTTTCATATCCTGTATGAAACGTCGCCAATCTTCCAAAGCTTCTTTAGCCATACTCAACCCAACCACGAATGCTAAAGGAGCAATCATACTTACAGGTGAGAATGGAGATACATCAGTTAATGAAAGGATTGCAGCTAGAAGAAAGTACAAGTTGGCAACACGTCTGAATTGTTCAAATATGGCCTTAGGTAGAAATGTAATGATGTTGTACTTTGTGGTAGAGATATAATTAGTGCGGTATTTAAGGAGATTTTGCTCATGTAAATGAGGCTGGTTGCAATACACCATTCGCGAGTAACCTGGTCCTTGGATGTCATGTGGCCCTTCTTCCTCAGAAGGGTGTGGTCTATAGCAAGAAAATGTATACAGACCGCTTCTTCGAATCTTCCCCCTTATCCTACCCCTCGTCATTTTTTCACGGTATTTTACTACCTCATAGAACTATAAAAAGAAACCCCTAACGCCTGCATTATCTGTTCTTGTGAAGATTTGCTTGCGAGACTATTTTGGCGTGCTGAAATAAAAATTTGCCCAAACTTAAAAGACTGGTTTTAAGAAATTGCAACAAAAACACCACCTGGAATCAATTGAAAACAAAAGACAAAAATGTTGAACCTTATCCATCATAAACAACAAAGAATGTACAAGTACATTGCACAAACTTTCACAAAATGACTGTCATATTGTCATCCACTATTCTTTAATACGCAAATGCAAATCTAACTATTAATTCAAATATTTGTGTAAAGACAGATCAATTACAGCCAACTATAAAAGAACAAAAAATTTCATGTCAATACTCCCCACTTCAAATTTTGAAGGTTTAACTGTGGCTGAAATTATCTTCAAAAGTTGCAGAGACAAATTTATCCAAAAAATTAGCTTCAAAAGAGTAAATTAAAAAGGGAAAAAATAATAAATTTATCGGAATTCAGCAATTCATAACCTCCAGACAAATAAATCACAGTCTTGAATCTTGATATATACAATGACTCGAGAAGCTAATCTTACAGTCTTGAATCTTGATGTATACCATGACATTAAGAAACTAAACATTACAGTCTAGTCTCTAGATAGATCATCAATAACAAATAAAACAAAAATGATACCACGTTTCAATTACCACCTCAAAGCCTCAAATGAAGCTCCAAACATTCAAAATAAAATAAAATAAAAATACACCCAAATTTTTTTCACATCTTCTCTCATACAATTTACCACAAAAAAAAACTAATAAAAACACAACACAATATTCGTGTGTGTATATATATACACGTCTATAGATACAGAGAGAGAGAGTTTATGTGACTTATTTACCTACAGATCAGGTGGGTGGATCAAGAAATTCAAAAAATGGTAATTCTTCAAGAGGGCAGAAGAATGGATATTGATGAAAACCCAGCTGAGACAAGTTGCAGAGATCGGCAATGGAGGAGAGAGAACGGGAGAATGAAAGCGTGACGGAGATTTTTATTTACAACAGAGCACATAAACAAAAGGAAAACAAATGCCAGTGTTTTACGCTCCCTCTCTCTTTTCTTCATTTTCTAGTTTCTACAACGTTTCATACATATTACATATTCATTATTTTTCACATATTCATCTGCTTTTATAGAAAAAAATAACAAAATAATATTTGAAAATAATTGGTGAAAGAGGAAAAAAATCATTCTTACATCGAAAAAAATAATAAGAAAATCATATTTATTTCCATATATTGAAAATTGTTCGATAAAAGTATATAGTTACGGGTCAAAATAATCTGACGATTATGTGAGAGAAATTTAGATTCTTTTTTGAAAGGTGAATTGATAATGCGGCTTTTGATTCATCTCGATTTTTACGTGAACTCGTCGATTACGTATTGACAATGCAACTTTCGATTCACCCCGATTTTCATGTGATCTCGTCGGTTACGTGAGTTTTTAAATAGTTTTACAATTTTGATTTTCTTACGTATGACTAGATTAAACCATTTTATTATGATTTCTTAGTTTTTCGATCCAACTAGTTGATTCAGTTTAATTCTAACGACGATAATTATTGGATTGTTTCTTGGCACGTAATATTTTATTTTGTTAATTTGATTTATTACTTATTTTTTTCTTTCGTTACCTAGATATCTGAAAATGAAAGTCAAGTAATTATTTATTTGTTTTTAAATAAAATATTAAACAAATTATTTATTTTACATATATAAATATTTTCAGATAATAAATATCATTTAAATTTTTGACAGAAGGGTTTGACTGTGACGACATAAAACTTACGCAAATGTAACAGTTTCTGACGTGGCAAATTTACTCCTACTGTTTACTGTTTGCTTTTACGAGGAATAATAAATGACTGTGAAAGAGCAGGGGAACAGAGAGGGAATTCCGGTGGGACCCCCCACTGTTGCTTATGTGGCAATCATCAAGCAACGAGGATGATTGGATGTTTCTGACTGGGCCCACACAAAAGCCTTTATGCCTCTAGCCTCGGCGGCCTAACCTTTTTGTCCATACTCTCCATCCATCGTGCTGGAAATTTCATTTGGTTCGATTAATTAACAAATATTAAAATTAGTAATAAGAATATTAGAGGAAATTGCACAAAATGTCAATATTTGGCTTTACATGTACAAAAATGTCACTTTTTGAAATTCTTTCCAAGATTGTCATTTTATGACATTTTTGCCCCTCTGCAAAAATTGAAATACCTTGCATGTCTAACATTAATTCAGATTTGACAAAATTTAAAATATGTACTAAATGTCAGAATTTTTGTCAGGAGGAAGAGTAAACAAATAAGTCTTGAAGATTTTCTATTTTCAAACAAATTGAAAACCCTCGTTTCTTTCCTCTCCTCTCTCCCGTCCCGTCTCAGCGCCGACCGCCGCACCGCACCAGTTCAGTCTCCATCCTCTCTCTCTCTCTCGCAGAATTTCCCATCAGCACTGGACGAAAACCCTAAGCTTCTTCGTGTTACCGTTTTCATCGCTTCGCTCCGTGCCTTTTTTTCCTTCTCTCCGTACTGCACAGAGACCCTGTGCCAAAATCAAGACCTTCCTGCTTGCTTGTGCAGGACAATCATAGGCGAAGGAGGATTTTGGGAAGAAGAGAGTTTTGTTCGGGAGAGCAAATATAAAGGTTCGTCTATTTTCTTTCAGTTTGGGTGGAAACGGTTTTCGATTTTACATGGTTTTTTGAATTGGGCCGATGCAGTCAAAGTTTTGGATTGAATTAGATTGGGTGGATTATCTCGAATTTGGGAATCAAATGGTTAGGGGTGTTGGGCGAGGAAATTTTGAAGTGGCCATGAAGTATTCTGGGTTTGAATTTTTTTGAAATTGATATCCTAAGGTGCAAAGTAATTCCCGGTTGTTTGGAGAATTGAGTTTCGCTCTTTTTGCTTCTTGTTGCTTTGAAAGAATTTCATCTGTCGACTTTAGTATTAGGTGCATATGTCATTTGAGGTTCCTTTTATTGGTCACTTATCTGGATATCATGGAAGTTATGTTGATGTCAATCTAATCTTTCTCTTTATATTATATTGATTGCAGATACCTCCATGGAAAACGCAGCTTCTTACAGGTTCTCTCTCTAATGTGTTAAATATAATATCATTCCCATAAAAGATATTTCATCTTGGTCATATTTTCATCCGGCAGTGGACATTGGTAATCACTACTCCGGACCGGTGACGAGGTAAGATTACGGCCGGATTTTTAAAATTTTCATTTGGTTGTTTTGGTGCTTTCCATTGATAGTGTTATGTGCGAACAAGAAGAACCCAAATCCTTGTTAGTCGGCGTGTCGGGGGAAGGGTTTGAAAATGGTGTCGTTACCAAAATTACAGTTGGTAAGTCGTCCTATTAATGTAAATTAAAAAAATTGAAACAGCCATTAATGAGATGTCGTACGAAGGATTGTTGGGTGGGCAAAATGCTTCTATTCAATATTAAATTTAATTTTTCAAAATTTCTTTTTAAACTCGATCCCCATCTTGACACAACTTGACGTTTGTTGAATAAAAGAACTGTTTAGAAGATCTTTTGTCGTGAACTAGAATCCATTATAGCCTAATTCCTTGCATCTTTCTTGGAGAATCGGACAATTCTCAACAAGCAATTGAATTTCCTTTCAAACCAGTTACTCAAAATGCATACAATTTCATGTTATTAATAAGATCTTGCGTCGTGATCGTTTCGTGCATTGCAAAAACTATTGCCATAGGCATTGTGGTTGTTTTATTTGCAAAAAGGAATGAATAGAAGAAGACAGAGGAGTGTCTTATTTCACATGAATATGCTCATTGAGGTTAGAAAGCTAGGTGTGGTAAGTGAATGGACCTTCTATCCTTTTTTAGTTTTGGTGTCGTTTGTTGTACTTTAGTATTGGTTGTTAAAGCGTACGAGGGGTATTGGAGGGTCAAGGAAATGAAGAACACCCGAACTAGTCAACCTTCCACGAGCAATTTAAATTCTTGAATTCTTCTCGAAATCACTTCACTCGGCATATAATTTCTTTATTTCCCATTTTAGTACAATTTAACTAACAATCACTAAAGTATTTAATTAAAATTTTCCCTCCCAAGTCGAGGCAATGTGGTATAAAGAGAATTGTATATCATAAACGAAAGTACAAAACCTTCTCATAAAATAACGTTAATAGTCGCAGTTGATGTTGTCTTAAAAATAGTCAATTGTAGATGCTTACGGTGGAGAGAAAAGATAAAATAAAGAAAAATGTAATTGTCTTGTCGATTTGTACTTGCCAAATGCGTACAATCGTGGATTCCCATTAGAGAAAACCTTTATGCACCACGTTGATGCCTCCCAACTAGACCGGTTCATACCTACACATTAGGACATTATTTTTAAAATACATCTCATTCATGGCTGTTATAGGGAATTTCGAAATATGTAAATTTGAGCTTATGGTTGGCCAAAATAGAGTCCGTTTAGGATCACTTCTTGAAAGCCTAAAGTTGATTTTGAAACTAAGAAACTTCTTACTTTATCTCAATTTCGAAGATCTGTACTTTTCTATTTCAATTACCTATAAATAACTATTTAGCAATTCTTTTTAGTGACTCATGAAATTTGATGTGCTTTTGAGGATAATTTTGAATGTATAGTTTGAGTTTATAATCCTTATAGCAACAACATATTTGTTACTTTTTCATTTGTCCTGGATAAGATTTGTAATCATTTTAGTACTATATAAACGTACAGGATTGAAGTTTAGTTCAACAATGACATATTTCATTTTATAAGTGTTCCATCATGTGTAGGTGAGAATGTCCTTTATGATCAAATTTGTACTTGGGATTGTTGTCATATATTGAAATTGTATGAATCCTAGACTATAGCGAGGATTTTTAAGCGTAACGGTGGTTGAAATGTTCGTTATGTCTTCTCAGTGTTTACTTTGGTTCCTGTTTTCTTCATAGCAAGTTCATATTTACTTTAGCCTGTTCAAACATTATTGGCTTCATTGATGGTGGACGTACTTGTAGAATAAGTTCTTTCGAAATTGTAATGCGGAATTCTTCTTCCTTGTCAACAGGGGATTTTGTTGAACTGTGCACAGAAACCATTTCACCCATATATACGAAAACCGGAAGCTTGAATACTAGTTGTAAGTCATTTGCTCATCTCTATGCTAATTCAGTTGTGGGGAACATATTGAATTCAATGTTTTCGCCTAGTTGTCCGAGTTGTTTTGTTGAAACGTTGCCTTGTGGGCATATCGGATCGTTGTTATTGCATTGCCTGCGTCCTGATATATTTTTGTTTCGTTAGCCGCACAATGATTGTTGTTATTGCCTTGCCGGCAGCCTCAATTATTTTTGTTGCCTTGTCGGCACATTCATTGTTGTTATTGCCTTGCCGGCATCATGATTTAGTTTTGTTGCCTTGCTACATTACTAACTTGTTGGAAGAATGTCTTGCATTGGACGAACCAAAATTTCACTACTTCAGCAATTACATCTACTACTATGTCATTGTAATTTTTACTTAACATTTCATTTGTGATACATTTGATCCAACATTCATGTACCGGGCACAATTTGTGTCCACGGTTTTGTGCTTGCAAAATTTCACTTCAGCTAACTCCGAGTTGATTGATCCTTCCGAAGTTCCGTTTATTTCATCTTCTTCTGTAAATGCAAATCTCAAAACGAAAGATAAGCTTCGGTATCCATCAGTCTAACACACGTACCAGGTCTGAACTGGCTCCATTTGATTGTCCCTGTTTTGAGCACTAGAAATCTCCAATAGAAACTGCACAAGTTCTAAAAGATGGCAGTCGTGTCAGAGACAAATACTTCCATGCCCTGCAATACATCTCAGTCATGTTTTACTTGTTTTACGTTATGTTTTAATGTTGTCCATCGATTGCCATGAAACGTTCATGTAATATTGTTTATTTTTATCGCCTTGTCGGCATTATGAATTAGTTTTGTTGCCTTGTCGGCACAATGATTGACTCGATTGTCTTGGCCGCATCATATCTGGATCATGACTGTTATTGCTTTGCCGGCATCATGACATATTTTGTTGTTATTGCCTTGCCCGCATGATGAATTATTTCTGTTGCCTTGTCGGCATCATGAATTTTACTTGTTATTACGGCCTTGCCGGCATAATGAATTGTAATTGTTAATGATTGAATCGATTGCCTTGCCGGCATCATGAATTGTAATTGTTATTATAGCCTTGCCGGCATCATGAATTAGTTTTGTAATGCAAGCCTTTTTTTTCCGTCAACAATCCCTAGCCGGTATCATGCACTTTTTGGTACTAACTTCTCACGTAACTTTTTCTACTATTGGACGAACCAAAATTTGACTACTTCATCAGTTACATCTACTACTTTGTCATTGTCATTTTCACTTAACATTTAATTTGTGATACATTTGATCCAACTTTCATGTACATCAGCACAATTTATATCCACGGTTTTTTGCTTGCAAAATTTCACTTCGTCTAACTCCGACTTGATTGATCCTTCCGAACTTCCGTTTATTTCATCTTCTTCTGTAAATGCAAATCTCAAAACATGTAGAGTAGCTTCGGTGTCCAAATCTCACACACGTAGCAGGAGGTGACTGGAATGTTATTGCCTTGCGGACATCATGAAATATTTTGTTGTTATTGCCTTGCCGGCATGATGAATTATTTATGTTGCGTTGTCGGCACTTCAATTTTTTTAATTGTTATTATGGCCTTGCCGTCATCGTTTCACTGTAATTGTTGATGATTGAATCGATTGCCTTGCCGGCATCATGAATTGTAATTGTTATTATAGCCTTGTCGGCATCATCAATTAGTTTTCTTGTGTATAACTTTTTCTGCGTCAACATTCCGTAGCCGGTGTCATGAATTATTTGTGTTGTTATTGACTTGCCCGCTTCAGGAGTTATTTTCCCATTGCCTTGTTGGCTTACGAAATTATGTACATAGAATGTCAAAATTTCATTTCCCGACAGTTCACTTCAGCAGAGATGACGTGAACTACTGAGGCGAACTGTCGGGTACGACAGTTGGCCTCAGTAGTTGTGCGCGACCTGTCGGGAACGACAGTTGGCCTCAGTAGTTCTGAGGCGAACTGTCGTTCCCGACAGTTCACGCACAACTACTGAGGCCAACTGTCGTACCCGACAGTTCGCGCACAACTACTGAGGCCAACTGTCGTACCCGACATTTCACGCCTCTTCCCGACAGTTCGCCTCATGAACTGTGGAGACCTGGTTGTTGATATCACTTATAATCTATTTAAAGTGCACCGCAATTCGGTGATATGTTAGTGTGCATTTATAATATATTGTTTATGTGTTATGAATTCCGGACGACGTACTATTTTTGTTGTATTTTTTTGTCGTGTCGCTTGCGCTCATTATCTGCGAAAACACTGATCATTTTCCTTATATTTCATGCACTACAGGCTGTATGGATTTCAACTATTTCGTTCCTGAAGACGCAAGGTTGTCTGCTCGGATTTCTCAACGCAGCAACCTCAAGTACATGGGGAAGGTAATGGGAATTTTCGATGAGCGCCAATGCAACGATTTTTGTGCGTCTTCCCTCGGCTATCTGACTGATGTAGCGGACATCCAATTCTCCGCTCAACTCCTACGACAATTTGTATTCAGATGCATTGACACAGACAAGAAGCAGGAGCTGTGGTTCAACGTTCAGGGTCACCTGTGTCGGTTTGGTTTGCAAGAGTATGCGTTGGTGACGGGGTTACGTTGCGGTGTCCTTCCGGATGATGATCGGTTCCATCGAGTCGTGGAAAAAACAAGATTGAAGGACAAGTATTTCAAGTCTTCGGACAAGATTTCTTGCGCACAGCTTGAAAACACATGTGCTCGTGCAACGACCCCACGAGCTGACAGATACAAGTTTGGCCTTGCTCTCATAGTGGAAGGTATTTTCAAAGCCCCGGATAATAATGTTGGGATAGATGTGGAGACACTTTCCCTCGTCGACGACCTGGACATATTTTTCGCATACCCTTGGGGGAGAGTGGGGTACAATCGTCTGATTAAGGGATTTGGAGGCAGTTGGGCGAGGAAATTTCAGGACGCAAAGAGGAGGCAAGAGAAGGAAATCAGTTACACAGTGCACGGGTTTCCCATAGCCCTGCAGGTACGAAGCGTTTGTTTAATTGTTTTCTATAGCATCATTTAATTCACAAACGTTTTATATTTTTAATAACAATTACTGTGCAACAATGAGACAGATATGGGCATACGAGGCGATTCCAGAAATTGGTACCCACTTCGGTCAGCGTATTTGTGACCGCTTCCCACGGCTGCTCAGCTGGACGGCCACTAAACAATCGCAGATGCGCACGTACGATGCTTTCTTCAAGAGAGTGCGGGTAACTGATTATCAACTCCTTTGTGAAATAATTTTAATTACATTCAGAACTTAGTAATATCCCGACATAATCACATGTCTCTCTTCTTTGGCAGCTTCATGTGTATGCCACACTTCGTCCGACCGATCTAGAGCGCAACGAACACTACATCTCCACTCTTGTGCCTTTCGATGATGATCCCGATCCCGTTCTGGACAACATAGTAACAACCGTCGTCGATGCACAGTTCGAATCTGAGGCCGAACTTAGTGGAGGAGATGGCCATGCCGAAAGAGAATCAGCCGACGAGGCTGCTCTAGGGTCGGACGATGTGAGTGCCGTTGCAGGGGGTGTTGAGGGGACCTCTGGCACAGAGCAGTACGCCTCCAGTTCTGACGACACCGGAGACGGCAATGATGGTGCCCGAAGCGACAGTGGCAACTCAGAGCGTCCAGATGTGCCTGACGAAGGAGGAATGATGGGTGGAACATCTGTTGGAATAGACGGTCCCCAAGAAGAGCACGTTGGGGTTAGCGCAACCTCCACATCCAGAAATCGAGGTGTCCAATCTGGAGGTGGGTTGAGTAGATCTGAGGTCGAGGACATGTTGTTCGAGCTAAGAGTCCTACTTGAAATGCGCCTCCGAACTGTGAAACTCGAAATGTTTGAGCATGTCACACGCGAATGTAGAAGACTGCGCGAGTTCATGGAGACAATGGTACGACCACCCGTTTCCACCCCCCGACCGCTCCGCACTACGTGCATCCCGATACTGCACCGTCAACATTTTCACCTGAAGGTATACGTACAACTTGAGTACATTGTAAAATACGATGGCTGTAAATTCTCCATTACTGGTTTTTGTAATACTTATTATGCGTTATGCTTATCTTTGTTTCTTAGTACCCGGAGGAGACATGGGCACCGAAATGCATGGCATACGGAGTGAGGACGCTCCTTCAATCCATGGCCCGGTCGACGCTCCAGGTATGGTACCAAGTACTTCGATTGTCATAATGTACATGTGCGCGGTGATATAAACTGGCTGACGCTCCTTCTCTGTAGGCGGTCCGATCCTGGCTGACGATGATCTCGAACTTCCCGATGCTGGTGACGATGTTTCCGAACTTCACATAAAAAAATGTCATGTTGATTCCGTGGAAATCTACTAAAAGGTTGTATCTTTGTTTTGCAGTACCCGGAGGCGACATGGGGCCCGGGCTTCATGGAATGCAGACGGATGACGTAGATACCACACACGGAGCGCCGACTGCGGGAGGTATGGTAGACGTACTTCTACTAGCGTTAAAAGTACATGTGCGTGGTACTGTGAAACTAATGCACCTTGCTTTTTTGTAGGTGATGCACTGGTACATGACGATGATGTCGAACTTCCCGATGCAGGTGACGTCAGACCAATCCCTACTACAAGGCGTCGTTCGTCGCGACTTCGAAGGCCAGCAGCAACCACTAGGACACCTTATACTAGGGGTGCAAGAAGGACGAAGCAGAAATAGGAGGAGTAGGCGGGACCCAAAAACTGCAGTTTCTCAGGTATGTTTATGTCATTGTCCAATCTATGGCTGCATCCGTAATAGTATGAATAGTTGTGGTTCAGAATCGACAACTAGAAATAGTAACGTATTTTTGCTATCCCATTAACCCCTCGAAGAGCATAATACTGTATTTTATTTTGCATTCTCACAGGCAATTGTACAAATGGTTAGGAAGTCGTGATATACATAGCAACATGCCGAGAATCCCTGACTCTGTATGAATATGTCGCAGGTTGTTCGATTCCGGCTGAACTTGTCATCAGCGATTGATGACAACATCCAGGAAGAATGTTGTGGGCGGCAATTTATAAGTTCAGAACATTGTTATTTTGTTTTCATGTCGAGGGCTTGCACTACAACTGGCAAAGCTGCAGGGGTACTTGTAAATGATTTTGTAATCAGTACACATATTTGTCTACTTATGGCGGATTCGTATAATTTAGTAGGAAGACAACTTTTTATATTATACGTTCACAGGTGTTTGTGAACGTAATATATGTTGGAATTTTGTAAATGCTATTGTTCCTCGCCAACCGTAATGTTAATATTCATTGTTTCGTTTCTTTAAATGCAAAGTTCGTGACCAACCCCGATTATTTTGGGCAATAAGCATATTCGGGACGGATATGGCAAATTTATAGACAACAATAACTTATTACTCGATGAGGAAATTACGAAAATAATGATAGGGAGAATAATAAGTTATAAATCAAAACTAAATTGGGGAGGCATATACAACTTACCACAAAAGCAAAAGGGGAGGTAATTAGTTCATGGCTTCAATTTTAATTACGAAATGCAACACCCATGAATTAATGGGAATGTCACACCAAGTGGTCATGTACATTTAAGTTTGACATATTGGATTTGGTGGTTGGGATGTTGAGCATCATAAATGATGTATCACCCTCCAGTATAAATAACAAGTCCATTTTTCATGGAGACAATGTCAGCACTGCAATCTAGTTCATGCACTGGGCAACTAGTTTGCTAAGAAGTGAGAAATACGCATCAAGTATCTGTTCCCTATGGCATCCTCCACAGCAAGCAATGACACCGAGCTGTTGAACCTGCCGACGGCGACGCCCGGTTCATCTCCGGATTACCCCATCGTCATCTCATCGGACGATGAGGACGATGCTCGTTCAAATGGTTGGAGAGTCATGTCCCCAATTCCGTTTCCGGACCTCAACGCATTCGCAAGCATGGAATCACAATCACCTAAGACCGTGCTGCAAAATTTTTTCGATGTCCCGGTTGAGATATCCGATGATTCCGATGATGACGAGGTGGGCCACATCGCGCCAGCTCCTGAAATAATCTTCATATCGTCGGACGACTCAGACGACGACAGTGGTGCAGATGGGGGATCCGTCTGCAATGAATAGGACATCGGTGATGGTATCCTGTGGGCGGTAATAAGTGATGGTCATGTGTGTATAACTTTTGCTGTGATGGACATGCACTCTCATGGGGAAGGAACGAAGTGGTTTTAGTTGTCGTAGGATGTGTTACAAATACCGTCTTATGGAACGGGCTCTCATTTTGTACGTTTTGATTGGGAAGCCGTAATATATGTTAACAATGTGTTCATCGTTTTTGTTTCGCTCATATTTAGTAATGATCATTAATCACATGTCTTAGCAATGTTGTCCCTTTCGCACTGCCCGCAGCAATGCAGTTGCTGTTCTGTTCCAACTGCCGAGAACTACAGAGACCATCTGTCGGGACCGACAGATGAAGTGTCGGGATGTATTGCAAAATCGTCTAGGTACGATTACATAATCTGACCCGTACAGTAGCGTATCCACCCCCTCGTATGGCTACTACTTACGGCAAATTATAAGTTCGTATAATGGGAATGTAAGGTCCAAATAGCAATGCAAGTTGAGAATAATAACATCACCTAAAGGGTTACAACGCAATTGGGGAACATAACCGAAAACACTAATGCGACATGATTTATGTGTTCAGTGAATGAAGTTAAGTCAACATCGATTGTGTTACAGCGGGCCGTGAACATGTTGTCCGGTCATGACGAAGTCTACCACAACGAGTGCATTTCATTGGACGTGTGGTGGACTCATATCCGGAACGCTTGCGTCTTGGGGAGGAATATACTACCTGAAATGAGGACGACGCACAACGGGGGGCAAAAAAGGGGTACTTGTAATTTCGTTCGTATCAACCCAGTCGATGTCCCGCGAGACGGGATATATTTCCACCAATGTGTTCGTCGTTTTATTTCGCGCATATTTAGTAATGATCATTAATCACATGTCTTAGCAATGTTGTCCCTTTCGCACTGCCCGTAGCGAGGACATGCTGTTCTGTTCCAACTGCCGAGAACTACAGAGAACATCTGTCGGGAACGACAGATGAAGTGTCGGGATGTGTTGCAAAATCACCTTGGTACGATGACATAATCTGACCCGTACGGTACCGTATCCACCCCCTCGGATGGCTACTACTAACGGCAAACCGTAATGAAATAGAATGGGATTGTAAGGTCGAAATAGTAATGCAAGTTGAAAATAATATCACATAAAAGCTTACGACGCAATTGGGGCACATAACCGAAAAGAGAAATGCGACTTCATTTTTGTGTTCAGTGAATGAAGTAAAATTACATCGGTTGTGTGACAGCGGGGCTTGAACATGTTGTCCGGTTATGACCAAGTCTACCACAACGAGTGCATTTCCTTGGACGTGTGGTGGACTCATATCTGGATCGCTTGCGTCGTGTCGGTGGTCTCCCTGGAGGACGACGCACGACGGGTGGCAAAATAGGGGTACTTGTAATTTCGTTCGGAACAACCCAGTCCACCTCCCGCGAGACGGGATATATTGTTTCGCTGTACGCACCCATCCAATATACCGATGTGTAGTAAGGGGAGCACAAATCATATAATGAAGTACCTCTCAAGCAAGCAGCACGAGTTGCATGAACACAAGGCATACGATTTAGCTGGAACTCACGACATGTGCAACTGTTTTCAGAAAAGTCTACAATGTCCGTGTCATTGGGTAGTCCAACCTGTGTTAAGTTGTCTGTCAAGGCATGAGCTCAAAGCCTGGAACCGGCTTCGAACGTTGTCCGTAACTCGCTCTCCATCCTCGACGACAGTACAGTAGTACATGATGTTGCGTCGCTTCGACGTTCATAAAACCACCTCTGCATAGTACTCCGAATTTGTTCGACCAAGCACGTGATCGGTGACGACCGGGCATGTCGTAACAATGAGTTTAGAGATTCAGCGTTATTGTTTGTCATGATATTGTACCGATGGCCAACGAATAGTGCTCGTGACCAAAATGAAAAACCTGCTCGCTCCAAGTACCCGTACGATCTTGCACTTACCCTACGAAGCTGACCCATCAGTCTGTCGAACTCTTCGATCCGATAAGTTATAGCTGCTCGTTTGAATAGAAATATTGAACTCGCATTGCTGTAACGCTGTATTAAGTTCTTTTCCATGTGCCACATACAACAACCATGGTGCGACAATGGAAATAAGTGAGAAATAGCTTTTTCAATGCTCGTTTTCCTGTCCGAAACGAATACGAGTTCATATGAATCGCCAATAAGATCTTTCAAGTTTGACAAAAACCACATCCACGATTTATTTGTTTCTGCATCCACGATCCCCCATGCTAACGGATAAATCTGTTTGTTCGCATCTTGGGCAGTTGCCAGTAGAAGAGTTCCTTTGTACGGACCTTTCAAGTGACTACCGTCAACACAAATAACGGGCCTCATGTACTGTATGTAACCACGAATGCTTGCACCGAAAGCTAGGAAGAAGTAATGGAACCTATCATGAGAGTCAACTTCGATGTGGGTAACCGTCCCCGGGTTACACTCTCCTAGAACGTGACAGTATGAAGACAGTTTTTGGAAACTATCCTGAGGTGTTCCGTGTAGCAAATGTAAAGCAGCCAACTTTCCCCTACTTGCTTTGTGGTAACTTATTTCGACACCAAACTCACATTCCATGTCACGTGCAATATCAGTAGGGTCATAGGATCGGTATGGATTGTCCAATTTTCTCAAAATATGCTCAGCAATTACTGAAGTAGTGGCATGTCGATGTGCGTTGCGACGAAAATTTACTGAACATGTGTGAACATTGATGAATTTAAGGATCATGAAGATCGCAGACTTTTTCACGCACGAAGCACGTACCATCCACATGCAATTATCGTCAAGACATACAACAGCTTAACATTTTCATACTTGACCTGATGACCTTAAATTGGAACTTGTCTTGCAAAGCGAGTACACGAATTCTCGAGTACACCTCTTTCTTGCTTAAGAATATTTGCCTTTCCGCAAGATCGGATGTATTCACTCTTGTAATCCAATCGTATCTGTTAAAAGTTGTCGAAGGTGAGGACATTTGCTCGTCAACGTCATCAATATTAGTAGCCTCTGTACCATGCAATGGGTTGTCCAAGATCTCATCTGAAGGTGTAGTCCCAACTGGAGTTTCGAATGCATTATTGTTGGCTACCCTATGCTGATGATTGAACTCCTCATGCTGTAAATTTTGGTGAACATCCGCCACGGGAAACGAACGATCTGCACAATTTCTATCCCTCCCCATGCCAACACTTGGGAGCTCGGCTTCCGAAATAGTAACGCATACGGCGCTCGTTTGAATCGATATGTACCATTTTAAGTCTTCTTCTTCACGTATTTCTACTGGAGGTATATTCAAGTTCGGGACTTTGAACTTCGCTCAATTTGAGTGCAGGGATCAAGAATACCAAGTTTGTCCTTCAATTGTAGCACGAGTGCGGTTAGGGTAATACTTGTCGGCACTAAAATGGAAGTGGTTTTGTCTCCTCTCCACTTCCATTCGTCATCCACATGAACAAATTGTCCCCCATACGACACTATAAATCTCAAATGAGTACTCATACCTGAAACGTTGAGATTGCAACGGTAAGAATTATTCACAATAAATATGTCTACATTTAATAATATGAATGTCGAACTTTCGAATATTGAAATCCATGGAATAGCAGAAGGTGAAATCAACACTATGTTAACAAATTTCAACTGTCGAATTCGACATTTCATAAATGTCGGGTTCGACAGTTCATAAATGTCGGGTTCGACAGTTCATAAATGTCGGGTCCGACAGTTTCGACAGATGACGTGTAGAAACTACCGGGGAACTGGAAATCCCGTATGTTTGAACAAATTTTTGAAAACATTAATGCTGATAATCAATTTTCAACTACCACATGAAAGCATCTTCTCATTAATAAACAGTTCAATGCTTCATTAATTATGGAATCCTTCATTTATGTAAAGGATATTGATGATTGAATCTTTTTCACAAATATTTCCAAAATCAAACAAATGAATATAGTTTCAAATATACCTCCCATTGCATTTGAAGATATTTTATTTAAACATTTAAGAAATAGTAATCTATAACATAAATTTATAAAGTTATAAATAATTTGTAATGACTTACCTCGAAATATTGATGATGAATAATGTGTTCTTGAGCAAGGAAGAATGAAGAAGATGAAGAAAATGTTAGGGTTTGATAGTGGAGAAGAAGAATGTATGATTATGTTAATATTTCTAATTCTTTTCTCTTTTTTTCTTTTTAAGAAAACTCATATTACTCAATATAATATACTATAAACAATTTTTTTAATATTTAAACTAAATCATCACATCACAACATTAATTACACTCAAATCAAACATTTATTGCTCCTAAAAAGGTGGTAACAAGGATATTTTGGACATTTTGCACCAAAAAAGTGACATTTTTGCAAACAAAAAGTGAAAGTGACAATTTTTTTTGGATTTTCAAATTTAGTAACATTTTTGAAAATTCCCCTAAGAATTATAAGATAGAACAAATATAAATATTAAATAAATATTATATTAAGCCCTCGTTTGGTGCACATTTTTGAAAAAAGAATGCATTTTTACTGTTGATGTGATGTGGAATATGTGGTTGAAAAAGAAGGAAAAGTTATTGATGTAATGAAAAATATTATTTTATTGAAAAATGTGTGGTTAAAAATGAGTAGAAGAATGAGAATGAAAAAAATAATGTGACTCAAACAGGACCTAAATCAAAATCTATTCTTGACACTATTTGTTAAAATCAAATTCTGGGAGATAACAGAGAGCGCTAACAAGAAACATGTTCAACTTTATATAGATGAACATTAGAATATTTGGCCGGTTACTACATTTGCAATTCAAAGATGAGGAATAATGGTGAGTTCTACGATATGTATAAATAATAATAAGTAGTAATTATAATTATATGATTGGAATTAATGTTTTATTTTGACTGAATTTATAACAATTTATAGATTTGTATAGAATCGAAAAATGAGATTTCGAAAAGAAATGAAATTGAAAAAGTATTATCTAGAAAATTCGTCGAAATTCTTTGAATTTTTGTTATTTTTCATTGTAATGTCATAAGAAAATTTCGTGTGAAATCAAGAAAAGGTCGAGAAAGTTGGGGGTACCAAATCTTGAAGGTTGATTTTTTACCATAAAAAGACGTTCAAATTAACGCGTAATTTCTATATATATATATATCAATCAATTAACTATAGAATTGGTCCAAACTTATGATTCTCGAGTAGACCCATGAATTAATTGCAACTACTTTGAGACATTATTCAATTTTGCCTCCCTCTTCATGTGGCATGATATTAACGTGCATAGATTAGGACCACGCTGTGTTTGTACAAAAATAGGTATACGGTCGTTGTCCTTGGGGGCATTATCGTCTATTTACTCCAAACTCCAAATAAGTACAAACACAAATAAAAGTTCCACTAGTTTGCTTAAATCATCTCGTAATGGAGATGTGATGGTTGATTCAATTGTGATCGTCAAATTAATGAGTTAAGAATTGAAATCTCTATTTTCCATTAGAGGTAGACGTGATAAGTGAAATTTCCTCGATATGATTCAGGCCGTTTAGTAAATTTGTTTGATCCTATCAAATGTTGTGCTAACTAATAATTTTTTGGGAATCGATTATGGAAATTGCACCATCTCGAAGGGTTTTATATTACACTATGTGACTAGCACGCTTCTAACAAAGTTCTTGAAATTATATTGGTGTTGCTTGGTGTGTGCTGCAGCCGCCTCTAGAGAAATACATCTCCTATCAGAATTTGGGGTCCATCTTGAAATGTTACATTTATTAAAAAGAATAAATCAAGTTTTATAGAATTTTAATTATATACAGTTATCCTATCATATCGCGTAATATTCAACTCTTTTTTAATTGATAGGAAAAGTCAAACGTAACGGTCTTATCATACCTAAGTATGGTTAAAATCGGGATGATAGGTATGACAATTGGTGAGTTTTCTACTACATTTTAGTTCAAAATGGACGTTAAAACGAGCTCGATAAATTATAATATTTTATTTACTGATCACATCAGACATCAATTGTTATTAACTTTTTCTACGTACTAAATTGACAATAATCATGCTACGTGTAAATTATTGTATACATCATTTTTTACATTGTGCCATGCGATGACACATGATTGAGCAATTTAAAAAAAACACACACTTTTTCGTCCAGCATTTTTTTGAAATACAATGGGATGTACATTTACTGAATTTTTGTCAACGGAATACAACATCGACTTTTATAAACATTTGGCTACTTGTCTTAGAATTATGCTACTTGTCTTATTTTATATTTTAATAAAATATAACGCTCTGAGAGTCCGATGTGCCGTCAATATTTGATATAAATAAAAAAATTAAGCGATTATTATTATTATTATTTTAATTTGCCACCCTAACAAGTTTCTTTTTTGTTCTTTATTTTGCTTAGAAGGGTAGAGTTGAAGCAATAGATGTTAACTCGGACAAAATATAAAAATAACTATTTTAAATAGTATTTAGGTCAATGGACCAAGTCGCTTGGAAAATCATCAAAAATAGCCCTACATTTAAAGTCTTTTATTCTTTTCGTACTACTTTTTCTTTTCACTTTTGTCCTACAAAGTGTCGCACACGGTATCTATTTGACTTTGGATAGATCATCTCATGGTGAACAATTAATATTTGGTTGATATTCAATATCAACTACAATTAAATGTTTATCTATCTTTCAATATTCTCGAGGAGAACCCTGCAAAATTTATCAAAACTTTACATTGTAACATTTTTTTACAAGGACGTTGATTCGCCTTATGTTTCAATTTACTTTTATTAAATTTTATTTTAAAAAAATAATGAAATTAGGTAGAGGAATCATACTTTTATAGCCTTTTATTTCTGAATTGGGTAGCTTGCTAGTCACATCTCAAAATTTAGAGAATCTTTTTAAATTTGGCCTCTTTTAGCGGATATGAGTTGTTCGAACTCTAATGAATATTGGAGGCGTGCATGAATAGAAAGTGTCTTATTAATATTTGAATTGAAATTGCGATGATGTTAACACTTGTTCTGATAAACTCATCTATGGCACACAATAATTCCAGTTTCGGAAATCGTGAAGTAAGAGAAGATCGAACACGTTATCATACTTTCTTTTTGTTTAGTTTTCTTGGAAGATATTTTATCTAAGGGGGCTGTTTCAAAATTTTTATAACAAGCTGGAGTAGCTCAGTTGGTTAGAGCGTGTGGCTGTTAACCACAAGGTCGAAGGTTCAAGCCCTTCCTCTAGCGCTTTAACAAATTATTTTTTTCCCCTGATTCAACAGCTCAAATTAAGCCCTTATTTGGTTGAGATTAAAATTATATTTTTATAAAAGTTGATGAAACATGTTGTTAAAATTAATTGTTGACTTTAACTTAAATTAAAATTAGAATTTTAATCGATACCAAACCGGGACTAAAAAAGAGAAGGAAAAAAAAACATATTACAATAAAAATTCAGGTACACGACATTGTAGAATTTCTTCACTTCATCTTTTACGACCCACAATTTCCTCAATCTCTGATTCAATAGCTCAAATTAAAAAAGAGAAGAAAAATATATATAAAATCGGCGAACGAATTCGAAGACTGATGCAACAATCATGATGATCCGATAAGAAGACGCCTTTATATATCCAAGAACACAATGTGTTAGACATTCTTCACTTTAATTTTTAGGACCCACAATTTCCTCAATCCACATTGTTGCATTAAGATGCTCCTCTCAATCCTAAATTTTGCTTGTCACATCATAATAATCACATTATTGCATTAAAAATGCTCTAAGATGCATATACAGGATAATATAGATTGCATCATCTCAGGAGAAATACGATCGGTAGGGGTTAATTCAAAAACCCCTCCGTTAAAATAATAACAACCCCTACATTCAAACCCTAAAAATTGTCACCTAAATTAAAAATAGACAATGTCTAAAAAAGTTACTCTTCAAAACAACATATTCGGGACTATATTTGGTTGATGTGACAAGAAAAAAGTAGATATTATCAAGACGTTTGACCAAGTGTGGAGGCTCTTTTAGACATGGCGAGTCACCATAATTTAATATTTATCACTTTTTCTCGATTATTTTTTTATTTTTTACCTATTCCTTTTTTCTCTCGTCTATTAAACATACATTAGAGATGAAATTGAATAATAGAAGGGATTTATTGAAGACAAAATTTGAACTAGACTCTCATTGTTAGGCATTAATGTCACGTAAATCGAAAGTCTTTTTATTTAGATAACACGTAGATTGCAATCCACGTAATGTCTTGAAATGCTCAAATCTTATTTATTCAAAAGTCACCTAATTGTTATTTGAGCCCCAATTTTGGTAAAAAAAAAAAAAAGTGATTTTTTGGAAATACGTAGTTAAAAATTGTGTTTGATGGATATTATTTTGGAAGAATGTATTTTAGAATAGTAGATTGATGGAAAATATGTGGTTGAAAAAGAAAGAAAAGTTATTGATGTGATGAAAAATATTATTTTATTGAAGAATGTGTGGTTGAAAATGAGTAGAAGAATGAAAATGAAAATTTTAATGTGTGTCAAACATAGGCTATATAAAAGTTTTAGATTTACTTGTAAAATTATTTTATTGGAAGAATGTAATTGAAAACGAATTTGGAGAGAAATGAATTTTTAGATAATGAGGTCAAATATGGACCTAAACTCACGAATCCATATAAATAGCATTACTCAATTCATAAACATTTTGTTTCTGTTATGAACCGACCAAGATATCAGAATCGTTCTGATACACTTTGTTGAGAATTCGGGCCAAATAATAAAAGACGAGAATAATATGATCAATATGAAAAATAATGGATCCCATAACAACCAAGATTTTTGTGAAATGAGATGAGAATTTATTATTCTAAGAAACTAAAATTGTCTTTACAAGATTTCATTCTCATAACCTAAACAATTCTATCAAGTTTTAATATATACAACAATAATCTAATTGTTATCTTGAGTCTATAAAGAGCTTATACCCTATGGAGTATTTATAGGATTCAAATCTTGGAGTTATGGATGAAGTAATGAGTAAAAAATTTCTGGAACAGGCGGCGCCTTAAGGCCCCTAACGCATGCCCTTCTGCCTCTTTTTTTGCTGCCTGAGCTTGACGCCCCGACTCCGTCCCAATATTTCCAAAATACTTTTTCAATCATCTCAAAGTTCTTATCCCGATCAAACTCTCAATCCATGATGAAATTTAACCCCTTATCAAACCGAACTTTCAAATTAAAATTATTTAGACTTCCTACATAAATCAAACTTCCAACATGAAATTTGAGTCACAAAACATAACAGTCTCGAATTAAGAATTCTATTGAGCAAGTTTTAATAGTATTTACTATTAAAGTGGACATTACACTCTTTATAAAAGTTTAATTCGATCTACATTTTTTCTTTTAAAAAAAATGCGTTCATTTAAGTGAACGTGTAGATGTTGTAGAGTATATAAACAAATAGCCCTTGTTTTTGATGTAGATTATAAATAATTTATTTATTTTTTTGGTAAAAATTGGTGATATGTATAGTTAAAAATTTGTGAATCCCATAAAATGTAGATTTGACTAGGAGCGTAAGACTAAACACTACGCCCATGTTTGTTTTACATTAAAAAAAATATATTTGTAGTAGATTTTGATAGAAGTTGACGAATGTTTAGTCGAAAAGTTGTAAATTTCATAAAATTTGTAGTTAAAATTAATTATTGACACTGACTTAAATTTTATTTGAACCAAACATGGGCTATATTTAGAGACAACTTTGCCTCATTGTAGAGATTACATACTACGTGGTCATACATCTTAACCTTTGTTTCAAGTACTTCACAGCACTCTTCGTGATCGACCGTAGTTTGGATCTACAATTCAATCATTCACTCAACCTATGGTCATCCCAAATTATACATGGTAGCATCAATTGGTAGAGGATGTCAGGAAAAAAAAAAAAAAACTCGTTCAACCCGATCCCCACCTCATTATCCGTCTAACCAAGTAAACAGGGCTAGTACGGGGTGGGGGTCATTTGTCCCGAAACGGGTACAGGAATCATAGTACCCGCCTCATTTAAACTTAATTTCAAATATAAATTTTTTATCAAACAAAAATAAAAGATTTATTATCATTTTTATTGAGAATATGAGTTATTCTTAACAAATTGAAAAAAAAAAAAAAAGAGTAATAATATTTACTAACTAAAGACATAAAAAAAAGCAACAAATAAAATAAATAAACAGAGCGATAAATGGGGCAAGGAACCTTCCTCACTCTGATCCTGCTTCATCCCGCTTTAGCGGAGTATAGGAATGGACAAGGTGACAAAAATACTCTACGGGGTAATAGTGGGAATGATCGTCCCGTCACATACCCGCCGTGTTGTCATTCCTATCGATTAGCCCAGTATGTGAAAACTAAAAGCCACGGTTGTGGATTAGAAAATTACAACTACGTCCACAAATGCCCATCCCGCTCCCGATCACCTTGCCAAAGATTTTGGAATCTTAAATACAACATGCCCTCATAATTGATTATGAAGGGCTAGAAGACATGCTTCTTCAACTTATCACTTTATCTCACATTTTCCTTGCCAGACGAACGCGAATAGCTTGGCTACTACTTACTACACAATTGCTTTGCAACCAAGATAACCCTACAATTCTCTAGAACCTCTTTGGAGTCTAATACCTCTTCCATCATTGTGAGCTAATCCAAGAATTCCTCCAGTTCAAACCCACCATGAAATTTGGGGATATCAAAATTGAAGCCCCTATGTCCTTCAAAATTTTAAATTATTTGCTACAATATCATTCTCCACTACACATTAACACAATAAAATATTCTACACACAAATTAATAAAGTTTCTTTACTCTTTAACCACACATTCTCCATCAATCAACTATTCTATAATATATTATATGAAACAAATGGCTCTTAAACATAGCCTAAATCCCAATTTTCACTTCTAATCATGATCATCACCAACACCACTACCACCACAACCACCATCCCTTTCCGCTCACAATCACGCCATAGGCGTTAAAAGGGTGGCTAGTTGCACCACGCAAATCTTGATTCTCATCACGTAACATAACTTTATCAACCCGTACATAGCAAGCATTATTCCATCATCTCTTACCCATGCCAACATGAACATTGCATGCTCTAATACCACAAATGGTGTAGGTAGATATAGATAAATGAACATGAAATGCATTAGGGGAAACATCAAGTGATCACACAATTCGCATAATAAACATTCTAATATGAAGAATGGATCATAAAGAGGGCTGACAATTATGTCCAAGCCGTCAATTCTATTCATAAAAATCAAAACAATAAATGATTATCTTAACCTGCTATTTTGTAAGTAAACCTTATGTCTTAAAAGACCATAATATCAATGTCAATAATTACTACATAAACCTTGAATGCCTTTGGGTGGTCAAACTTATAATGTAGCTATTGTCCCTGCCCCTGTTTGATATAGTTAAAAATCAGATTTTTAATAGGTTGATTAAAGTTGATGAAATGTGTGATTAAAATGTTGATAAAAGTTATGAATCATATGAGATGTATAGAGATGTCAAGCGACTAGTCGGCTCGGCTCATGGGCGGCTCAGGCTGGCTCACTTGACAAGCCAAAGCCGTTCGACTCGCCGATGGGCGAGGAACACGTGAGGCGAGCTCACGAGCCTAGCTCACCACTACAGTGACCAAAATAGTCACTTTTTTAAAAAAGTGACTGTTGCAATCGTCACAGAACTTACAAAAGTGGCCGTTTTGGCCACTTCATTTATTTTTTCCTTCTTTTTTACTCTATAAATATCCTAACTCATTTCCAATTTTTTTCACACGCCAGTAACAATTCTCACTCTTTTCCACATTCTACAATCTACTACATTCATTTCTACCTTCGATTTCAATTAGTCAATCATTTAATATCAATTATCAGACTACAAGATTACAATTACAATCTTATACATAAACATTCATTGAATTCATGATTTCTTTCCATACTCTCTATTTACTTGCTTAGTTACTATACAATCTGTGCTATACAAATTACAATACAAATTCTATACATTTCATCACAATTCACAAATGGATCTACCCTCATTTGTTGAGGGTTAGTTTGGTATAGGAGACGAATCACCTATGACGCTGTAAAATCAATTTCAGAATGAATTTGCCTATCTCAACGAAGTACCAATTCACGAAAATATTTCATATTTGAATGCTTACAAAAGTAGTAATCCAATTTATTTGGACAACGTTGATGTTCTGAAAGCGGAACGGGATGAATCAGATATTTCGATACAAGAGGGAAGCGAAAGGAAAAAAACAAAAATGTTGGGATCACTTTAAATTGATTCTAACGAGTCGTGTAGTCGATGGAGTCGCAGATTCTAAAGCAATATGTAAATACTGTCAACAATGATTGGCATAGCAAAACGGCGTTGGTACCACCCACCTCAATAGTCACTACAAAGCATGTACGGCCAAACATGGACTTCTTGGTGCCTCTCAAATGCAACTGTAATTTGGTATTCCAACTGACAATTTTACTTCTACGACACATTGCACGTGGATGTATTTTGAGGAGAAATCTTGAACGGAAATGGTCAAGTTCGTTGGCAGTGCTGAGTTGCCTCTAGCAATAGCAAACAACCAGTATTTCGTCTCCTACGTAAAAAATATCTCCAACCGATGTACGTTGTGATTAGCAGAGACACTCTTCATTCTGATACAATATAATATTTTCTTAATACAAAGAAACAATTGATAGATTTACAAAAATATGGGGTATTATATCTTTAACTTTGAATTTAGGGGAGTTGATTAATAAAAGAGGTTATATAACTACAACTGCATATTATATAGACCCACTTTGGTATGTGTATAAAAAATTATTTTTTTTAAAATTATTGGGTTCACTCACAACACTAACAATATATTTAACGTTATTATGAGCATTATTAGAGAATATGATTGCGAGAGTAAAATTCATTCTTTTGCATTTGACAACGCCAGTGTTAATAAACCAATTATCGATAAATTGTGTAGCGTACTACAACCCGATTTCGGTAGTTATTTATTTCATATTCGTTGTATGTGCCATATTTTTAATTTAATTGTGTAGGATGGTTTGAAACATATTAAGAATGAAATTAAAAAAATTAGGGATGAACTAATATCTATCACGATTTCACCTAATAGAAAACAAGCGTTTGAAGAATTTGTATCTAATTTGGGGTGACGAATACGAAAATATTTGTTAATGACGTAAGATATAGATGGAACTTCACATACTTATTATTAAAATCATGCGAAAGTTTTAAACATTTAATAATTGAATTTTATAACATTAGCCAAACGATAATGACACTATTTTGAATGAATCTGATTGACTTTTAGCTTTTAAAATTTAAAAACTTTTGACAAATTTTTATGACTACAAATAGTTTTGTACTGTATTATCACATTAGTTGTATGGTGCTTGAACGCCTTTATATAACTGCAAGGGCTTTTCATAAATACACAAATGATCCCTACTTTAGTGAAATTATATATTATATGGAATTAAAGTTTAAAAAATATTAAGAAGACTTGTCCATGTTATTTCCTTTAGCTTGCATCATGGACTCTCGATACAATTTATCATGTTACGTAATTGATCGAATTTCAAAAGCTTTAACTTTTAATATATTTATCACTTATAGAAATTTAGAATAAATTTTAAGTGAAATGTATGAATTGTATGTAGAACAAATGAGTGCAAATATTAGTCAGACACTCTCTACACCTACTCCTCCAGCTGATATTGAAGAAGACGACGCTGAAATATTATATTTATTTGAAGGCATTTATACGTATAGATATGATGCAATATGTTCTTCTACTAGTAGTATGTCTACCGCATGTAATCAGACATTGGACTTAAGTTCAAATACATTGCATGTTGAATTACTTGATTACTTTAATCATAATATGTCTAATAATAAATAAATTAAAGAAAGATCAGAAAAAGTAATTGAATTTTGACGAAAGTATGAACGACGATGACTAGTAGTTTATACGATTACGAAAGACCTACTAATACTTCCGATTAGCACTGTAGTTTTGAAATCTATTTTTAGTGCATGAAGCGGATTTTGTCCAATGTCAAAAGTCGACTAAAAGAAGATATTTTGGAAGTATTAATGTGCCTGAAGGATTGACAAAAAGCTAATTTTCAACTGCAAGATAAATATGTCGAAATTGCACGTCATCATGTAAGTGATGTTTAGAGCTTGTTTGGGACGGATTAAAATCCAATTAAAATTGAAAATATAGCCGTTATTGGGTCCCACTCGTCTAATAAAAGTCAACTTCAACGGCTATATTTTCAATTTTAATCTGATTTTAATCCCTCCCAAACAAGCTCTTAATTTAACCATATTAATAACATTTTTTATTTTATAATACTATTTTTAATTTTTTTAAAAAATATTGTACATATAACGAGTTGTTTGTGTATAATTTTTAACTCCGCCTACTCGAAATTTAAGTAGCCGATCACAAATTCGAATAAAAGAAGAGGGTTATCTATAAAAAAATTTAAAAATACGAGTTCGAGGGCTGAATCTCTGCTCGTTCCAAACGAGCCAGGAGCTCAGCTCGTGGAGAGTATGAGCCGAGCTCGTGGGCAATAGGACCGAGCCGCTTTGCCACCCCTAAAGATGAATGGTTAAAAATGAATTTTAATAAATAGGAACCAAACAAAAGTTTTGCGTCAGAAACTTTTAATTTGTTCTTTTTATACTAAGGCCCCGTTCGGGAGGGATTAAAAGCCAATTAAAATTGAAAATATGGCCGTTATTGGATCCCACTCGTCTAATAAAAGTCAACAATAACGGCTATATTTTCAATTTTAATCTGATTTTAATCCCTCCCACACAAGCCCTAAGCTCTTGTTTGAGCCCCTATTTTTGAGAAAAAACTGTTTTGAAATAATAATTTTATGGAGAATGGGTGAACAAAGAATGGAGAAAATTTTTAAATTTACACATATATTTTTTTATGGAAGAATGCATGATTGAAAATGAATTTTGAAAAAAATGACGATCAAACGGGGCTAAATTTGAAGCATCAAATAACATGAAATATTAAAAAAAAAAAATCAAATATTTTACTATTCTAAAGTGACTTTTAGTCATTTTGAATTCAAGCTGTGCGCAGCTTCAGCTTCAAGCCGGCGGCAGCCAATAAAGCGGGAGTGCGGAACGCCAATATGATTCCTTCGAAGCGGGTACTACGCGCGCTGTAAACTCAAAAATCTCAATATTTGGAAAAAGAAAAAAGGAAAAAGGACCTTATTTTACCCGAATCCTCAAATTATGTCGTGTTTCACTTTTTATTTCCGGACCACCCCAATTTTCGGACCTATCCGTTACAACTTTTTATTTCTTTTTTTCAAAATTTCAAAATTCAAAAAAAAAAAAAAAAAAGATTACAGCACTCGAGACTATAAACCTTAGTTAAACCCACGATCAAAGAATTCCCATTCTTCCGCGCAATGACGTTCTCTTCACTTCTTCACCTGAATCGCTGTTTTTCATAACCTTTCTATTTGTTTTTCGAGTTTCGGTGAAATGGGTTCTCCTGGAAAGTGGATCAAATCGCTGATCGGAACCAAAAATTCCCCATCAAAAGATAATGTAAGCTAAAAACCTCCAGGATTTGTATAATCTTATATGGTGTTTTATTCAATGATCTTTTTATCTTTTTATTGTAGGGTAAAGTGGGTGGTAAGGGCAGGAAGTGGAAACTATGGAGGGGTGTTTCGAAGGGTGTTAAAGGAAGGGGGAATTCCCCGGAGACGGAGGAATCTGAATCTTCTTCTTATTTGTATGGCGGTGAGATGGCGGCGGCAGTGGCAGCTTTGGCTAAAGCTTCACCTAAGGATTTCATGGTGGTCCGGCGAGAATGGGCCGCCGTTCGAATCCAGACAATTTTTCGGTCTTTTCTGGTAATCAGCTACTTTCCCTTTCCGTTTCAGTACCAGTAATTGCACATTTAGAACTTGTAATTGAGTTTTAATTTCATTAAGAAATTGGTGATTTTAGTTTTGGAATGTGCTTGATTACAATGAATTAATAAAGGTCTGCCTGAATTTGAAATGCTAATGGAGAGTTTGAAATGTGTGAATAGAATACCCGGAACAAGAATGAAATTTTAATGTTGAAATAGGTGTTTGGACAACTTATAAGAACCTGAAAACTTTGTCAAACATACACTATCTCCAGTCTAGGGAACTTTTGTCTGAGCAACTAGTTTTGGAACCACCTAAGTGTTAAGGGTAATAATCCCACACTGGTTAATTAAGAAATCAATACCAAAATATAAGTGATTGGGTTACTCATCTTAACAAAGTTGGCCTTTTAAGATGAAATCTCAAATCTTAATATGGTATCAGAGCCCATAATGCTCAAATGAGCCATTCAATCCGTTGGGGGGAAATTGGGGGAAACCAGCCAGGGGGTGGACGGAGAAGGGCAACAGGCAGGGGTGAGGAGAGGGAAACTAGATGGAGTAAGAGACAGTTGGGAACAGGGGTTGGGGTTTGGACTGGGTGGAGAAACCAACATGTTGGAGGGGGAACAAAGGAATTCTATTTCTAGACAAGGGAGTGGGGAAAACAGGGCGGGTTGGAGAGCTGTGGGGGGCATCTGTCGGAGTCGGCAGAGCCGGGAATGGCATTGGGGGATGCAGCATAATAAAGACTAGATCCTATGGGCACCTTTTATTTTATAAGCTGTCTATGATCCAACAAATTTATGCTATTCAATTGTGCTTTCTCCTCTTCTTTAAACGATTTGTTTTCGTTAATGATAATGTTTGAAGGCAAAGCGCGCTTTAAGGGCCTTGAAAGCATTGGTAAGACTACAAGCTATAGTCCGGGGCAGACTGGTTAGAAAGCAAGCCGCTGTAACATTAAGGTGCATGCAGTCGCTTGTTCGAGTTCAGACTCGAGTTAGGGCTCAATGCATTAAAACATCTGCACAAGGGCATGCCCCAAAGAATCAGAGTGCTGATCCTATAAAGCAAGCCGAGGTATGATTAGTCCTAAGTGATACAGGTTTAGCCTAATCATTGGACTTTATTGAGAAAGATCACCTTTGTAGGCCACAAGTTGATAGAAAAATCTTGAAATAACTAATGATGTATCTAAGTATCTTTCTCTATATGTTACATGATCAAGCTATCAAATTGGAAAATTACGAAATAAATTTTTTTTTTAATTATCTGTAAATGGCAGAATGGATGGTGTGACAGTTCTGCAACAGTTGAAGAAGTGAGGTCGAGATTACTAACGAAACAAGAAGGCGCCATCAAGAGGGAAAGGGCGAATGCATATGCCCACGCCCTTTCTAAACAGGTAATTAATTGAATTCATGACGATATCTTTCAAATATGTTTTCGAACTCATTTATGTACAATGTGATGTCTTAATCTAGCAATCCAGAAGAAGCCCGATCTTGTATTCAAGAACGAACAAGATGGTTACTCCAAATAAGTTGGATAAGAACAATTCAGGACTTGACTGGTCAGAACGCTGGAATTGGATGCAAAACAAGCCATGGGATACTAGGTCAGTTGGAGAATTTCAAACTGCTAGATCCTCTTCAAATTCGTATGACCACGATTCAGTTACAGTTACACGGAATAACATATCTACCAGAATATCCCCAAAAGTTCCAAAAACTTGTCAAATCACTCGCTCATCATCTGAACCATGTTCTGCATTTTCGTATGATGAGAGTACAACATCAAATTCATCCACAACTACTTCTGAGACTCAGACTCAAGGGTCAGAAAATACTCTAGCCGAGGGATATGGTGCCAAACCTAACTATATGAGTCTAACACAATCGATAAAGGCCAAGCAGAAACCATGCAATTATTTGTCTCATACTTATACTGGAATGAGGCATTCAATCGAGGATTTACACTATCGTAGAAAGCTAAGTCCGGTTTCGAGGGGGCTGGCTCGAAGGACTGCCGACACTGATCTCTATTCTGTCAACTTGTGCAAAGATCTATACCCTCCGATGTTGCAAGATGACATGTAAAAGATGGAGCTTCCTAAATGGGAATTCGTTCTGATGAATTCAACAGCTTGTTGTATTTTTCGTTTTCCTACAAGTTCGTTTTTCCTTTTTTCTATTGGAGTTTTCTGTTATTCGTGTTACCGTTGTTTGAGAGCATTGTAATCGTTCTTATGACTATAGAAATAGTGGAGTTGCTGTTGAGTTGAAATATTTTTACCTTTTAAACTTTGTTTCAATGTAATACACACAAAAAAGTTATGCAAAATGTTTGTTCAAGAATATGTTTCATGAGAACAGCTTTCAGTGCTTGGTTGGGTTACATTAGTGGTGTCAAAGTGGGATGATCCAGAGAAACCCGACAAACTAGGCTAGTCCATGCGAGCTTTTGTGAAAAAAAAAAAACTACAGTAATGGTAGGGAAAAAGTTGTATGAGTTTGGGATGGTTCCATTAATTTTGCTAGTGTTAAATCTAATTATAGATTTGCTTAAACACAAGATCCATGCTCGCTACATGCCTAAAAACAAGGTTTCTGACCGACTAAAGTTGAGTTACCTGAGAACTAACTCGCGCTAGTTTGGCACAATATGATATATAACTCTAATCTCAAGTGACATTTATTATACGATGGCATCACGAATCCACACAGCCAACTGCATGTACAGTTAAAGTTTAGAACCTATTAAAAGAATTTGAGTGAAATAGACAGATACCAAATTCAATAATTTCCTTACAGAATTTCCTCACAGCTTTTCTCTATTTGTGTAATGAGTTGGGTGCTTCTTAAACAGAAAATACCAAAATTGAACCAAGTTTTATGTCTCATGATGGCTCAACAAATAAAGCAATGGAGCTTGCTCTCATTAAATGCTGCACGTGCAACAATAAAATCAAGAATCTTGTTTGTGGCCTTTGTTTTTGCTTGGGGTAAATTAGGGCTACACTTCTCAACCTTTCACATAGTGTGATTATGGTCCTCAATCTTCAAAAATGATCCAGGTCCCCAACCTACTTAAAGATGTGAATTTGGGTCCACTTGACCATAACCATCAATTTGAATGATAAAATCGTACGAAACTTCTATGTAACTTAAAGTTATAGGGCAAAAATCTCAATTCGCTTAACATTTATCTCAATTCAATTGAAAGTCGTGTTCAAACTTTAACGTCTACATTAACATGTTCTGTATCGACACACCCAAATTCACATATTTAAATAAGTTGAGGACACACAATAATCACTTTTCAAGGTTGGGGACCAATAACCATACCATGTTAAAGTCTGGAAGTGCAACCCTAATTTCCCTTTTTGTTTTGATTGCAAGTTCTTAGTTCATTTTTCCTGAAGCAAGGATAATTCTTGAATGCTAATTTAAAATAATTTAGTCGAAGTGGCTCAATTAGTCTAGGGTATTGAGTTCAAGTCTTATCGCTATCTATTTATAAAAATATGTTAGGTCCGATAAAAATGACATGGCCTATTCGAGAAGGGTGCATCGAGGAATTGAAAATAATTTATATGTGGTTGTGTTCCCGACATTTGATCGCTTGTACACTTTTATCTCCGACTTTTCTAAAAGATATTTGTACTCAAACTTGAGGTTTCCCGTGATTACTATGTTTAAGTTGTTTAAATAGGACCAACAAATAGTACTAGTCTCTGTTAGAGGCTTTTACTAAATCGTGTATACAATCCACGGTGCAGATCAAGAATTAAGAATAGAAAATGAAGAATATATTACCACCAATGAGAATGAATTGCATAACTTTAGGTTATAAAATTCAATTATCCCTATTTTCTCTGCATGGATTATTTTCCAAAAATAAGAACCCATTAATGATTATCCACGCAGGCCCACAAAACTGTAGAAAATAAGGTCACAAGATTAGCAATTTGATCAACTTTTGGTTATTGAGGATGAAATACCATTGATGAACAGAAACGTGTACTTCAAAAAGACCACCAACGGACCCGGAAAATTATCCAATGAATTCGATGAATCGAAACTTGTACTTCAAGAAAACATTGTTGGGGGAAATTGGAGAATCAAAGTAGATCAATCAAAACCGAAAGTCCGAGTTTACACGGTTTCCTTAAATCGAATTCGCCGCCTCATCGGAGTGCAAGAGATTATGATCGGTGTTCGATTCACATGATATAATTGGTTGTCGATTCACGCTGCACTACGTTAACCACCAACGAACTAACTGTGTTTATCTCTCAAAGAAACCAGAAAAGGAATTGGAAAGAATAAGTTTGTTGCTAGAAAGAAGAAGCTTGTATCTCACTTGTGTTTCTTCCAACCGAGAGATCCCCTATTTATACCCATAGAGGAGAAGCATGGTCATTAATACAATTAACATCGAAGGTCATTAATATAATTAACATTGAAGATGAATTTCTGAAACAGAAGAAGATGAAAGGCTGAAACTGATTTCATAATTTCTGAAACTGAAGTGGTTTCATAATTTCTGAAACTGAAGTGGCTGATTTTCATTCAATACAATTATTTTCCAATAATCCCCCACATGAATGAAAATTTGGAGAGCAAAGACTAAAGAGAAAAGAGAGAATAAAACGAATCAATCCTACTTAGGATAGGTAGCATTTAGTTTTGAACTTTCCCTTATGAAAATCAATCGAGTATTGCTAGCAAATCAGTGGATCTGATGCCTTAAACTGTTTCGTCGTTTGTGTAAACCAAGACATTAGACCTCACACAGGACTATTCTAGACACAGCGTCATTCTCAATATTGTGTTCGTTTTGGCCATGAACACATCGCTTGGTTCTGCAAATATTTGTTCAAGCATGTAGCCCCCCAATCCTTATAGAAGCGGTCCCACTTCACACTCACATAGGTAACCTCATAACTTAGTCCGTCACAACAACGCTTAAGGTCATTAAAAGCATAGCTTAACCTACTTCTTCTAATCACTGTGAGCACCATAGGAATGAGCAGAAGGAGAACCTTCTCAGTGATTCACAGATATACATGATTTAGTTGTCCCTTTGAACCTAGATCTTGGGATCTCCATTCAACTAGGTTGAGTTTCCACCATGATACCTTTCAACATCGTCATAGGCTGCATGCCCATTCCCCTCAATGCTTTTTCAACTAGCTCTCGAGTTAACCATTTGGTTAGCAGATCCTCAATATTACCTTTGACTTTACGTAGTTCGGAGTGATAATACCTTGTGAAAGTAGTTATTGAATGGTATCATGTCATCTTCGAATATGTCGAGACTTGCCGTTATACATATGCTCTGTGTCTTGCCAATTGCTGATTGATTATCGTAATAAACACAAATTGCAGGCACATGTTTTGACCATCTTGGAATATCCTCAACAAATTGGCGAAACCACTCTGCTTCTTCAGTTGCTTTGTCCAAAGCGATGAACTCTGATTCCATTGTAGATCTTGCGATGCAAGTTTGTTTTGACGATTTCCAAGAGACAGCTATACCACCAAGAGTGAAGACATATCCAACTAGTAGATTTCGAATCGACATATCTGATATCTAATTTGTATCAGCATACCCTTCGATTACTGCAGGGTATCTAGAATAATGCAGTCCAAAATCTCGAGTGTACCTCAAATAATGTAACACCCTGAAAATGGCTTTTCGGTGGATAGCACCTGGGTTACTTGTGTAGCGACTCAATCTGCTAACTGAGTATGCTATATTCGATCTCGTACAAGTCATTAAATACATTAAACTCCCAATTATCCGAAAATATTCTAACTGTAACACACCATCACCAGTTTTCTTAGATAAATGGAGACTTAAATCCACTGGAGTCCTGGCCATAGTGGTATCTGACTTGTTGAACTTGCTTAGTATCTTATCAATGTAATGAGATTGAGATAACACAAGTCCATTTGATGTTCGAGTAATTTTTACTCCAAAAATGACATTCGCGAGACCCATATCTTTCATGTCAAACTTTGAGTTTAACATATTCTTAGTGGCTTTGATAATCTTGTCAGAGCTACCGACAATGAGCATGTCGTCGACGTATAGACATAATATGACATATCCATCATTAGTGTTCTTGACATATACACACTTGTCGCACTCGTTGATTCTAAAACCATTAGAAAGCATAGCATTATCAAATTTTTCATGCTATTGTTTCGGTGCTTACTTTAAACCATAAAGCGATTTAACCAGTTTACAGACTTTCATTTCTTGACCTGGAGCCGAAAACCCCTCTGATTGCTCCATGTAGATTTCTTCATTTAAATCTCCATTTAGGAAAGATGTTTTTATATCCATCTGAAGTATTTCCAGATTTTGCAAGGCCGCAATAGCAGTTATCATCCGGATAGAAGTTATTCTCGACACAGGAAAATACGTATCAAAGTAATTTGGCCGCAATAGCAGTTATCATCCGGATAGAAGTTATTCTCGACACAGGAGAATAAGTATCAAAATAATCTAAGATGTAATGTTTGAATTAAAGAATGACACGCGTTCAAGATTGAAAGTGATGAATCCATATTCATATATTCGAAGTTAGTCATTCGCTAATTTGTATCCTCAAATCAGATTTCGATAAGTCGAATGATATTTCGATTTGACTCATATTAACGACATGTTCTCGATGAATATAATATGCACATTATCGGTCTAAAATCTTCTACAAACATTGAGAAAGATCCAATGGCCAAGCACTCTATACAATAGTTTGATATTTTTCTTATGAAATATTGAAAAGGGAAGAGTATTATGTATAATGGCAAAGAAGGATTAGTGGATAACTTGGATATATATGCACTTTAAGGACGTTTTTTTGATTATTCCTAATTTATCAAAGATTGCCATACTAAAAATGGGTATTTGGGACGATTCAATTTCCTAGTATGAAAGAGAGAATATGTCAAAATACATCGCTTTTGAAAAGTTCGAGGTAGAAAAAGAAGAGATGCTTATTGAAAATTCTCGTGTAAATTGGAGAGCAAGTTTGAGATGCATATTTTGAGAGAATTCAAAACCTTTTGAGTTCCTCATATGATTCGTTTTGCGTATGTTATTTACCACATAAAAGGGTCTGCGAGGATATCAAATTTGTCTAGATTCATCGTGTTTGTAACTTCTTGTCGAGTAGTGCATACCAAATATTCCTTTTTGAGTATATAATTATCACTTGAACTTCGAAAATATGTCAAAAAAAAGCGGGGTCTACAACGTCTGGATGACTTAGGGTTCGTTTAACGTTGTTTTTACTTCCTATAAAAGAGTTTTTGAAGGAAGTTATCTTAATTTTTATTTGGAAACATATTTTTAAAAAAGTTCCTTTTTCCAAAGATGCTTTTAGAGAAAGTCGCATTGGACCAGATTAAGGATGACAATTAGTGGTGGCAATCGAGCCGAGCGGCTCATACTGTAGCGGCCCACGAGTCGCTCGGAGCCGAGCCTGCTCGGCTCGTTTTTGACGAGCGACTCGTCCATTTTTTTTTTTTTTAAAAGAATGATAGTTAAAAAAAAAAATTCAAAAAAAGCGAGCCCGAGCCGAGTAGCTCGGCTCGGCTCGCTACAGTACGAGCTCGTGGGCCGAGCCGAGCTCGCCCACGAGCAAACGAGCCGAGCACAAGCTCGACTCGTTTTATTACGAGCCACAAGCTCGAGCTAACGAGCCGAGCCTGTGGGCAACGAGCCAAGCCGGCTCGGCTCGTTTGCCACCACTAATGACAATGGGGCAGGTCGGGCAACCTCCCCAGTCTCGTTGCCTATTTAAGATGAGATCGGGGGGGTTGAGGGTACCCCTTTTAATTTTTTTTTTAATATTTTGATAATTCATTTTATTGTCCACATTCATTAAAATGAGACAATAATATATTTTTTTATTTTTAAAAGTTAAATTATTCAAATATATTTAGTAAACTAATGCTTTTATTGTTTGTCATATTTTTTTAGATAATTTTAGTTGTCATTTTCTATTAAAACTAATGAAATTTCGTGAAATTTTTTATTTAAAGTATTGAATTAAAAAAAAAAAATTAATGGGCGGGGTACCCGTTACCCTGGGGCGAAGTTACTTATCCCGTCCCCGACCTGAATACCTGATTAATCGGGTAATCCCCCGCCCCGAACCGCAGGTATCAGATTTGTCGGGTTTTTTTTGCCATTTCTAGACCAGATTTTTCTAAAAACTCTTCTAATTGAAAAAACAGCTTTCATAAAATTGACCAAACGGGTTCAAAAGTCATGCCAAACAAGCCTTACTCGTGGACTACTATTGACCAATCTCATGACTTGCAAACCCTTGTAGAAGACTCGTATGGCAGATTTCACCCCCAACTACTAAAACAGGTCCTTCATAAGTCAGCCACGTGTACACAGATCTCCACTTTAAATTCATAATTTCAGTGTACTCTCAGTTGGCATCATCTGTTGTCCTCTGGGCTCTGGGGCTTCTTTCATCCAATTCTTGTTTCTTTGTTACACACACACAAACACGCATATTTTCTGCATGTGTACATATGATCGATCTCCTGCCATTGCTGTACACCTGCGTTTTAAAAAGAGATAGAAAATGGGACAACATTCTTGCTGCAACAAACAAGAAGTGAAGAGGGGGCTGTGGTCACCAGAAGAAGATGAGAAACTCAAAAACTACATTTCCACCTATGGCCATGGCAGTTGGAGCTCGCTTCCAAGATTTGCAGGTATTCGTAAATGTGCGTGTGCCTGCGTGTGTTTTTTTCTCCCCAGGAGGAAGCTGAAACACAAAAATAAATCCATTTCCCATTCATTGATCTCAGGCCATCAGCAGCAAACCCACCCCCCCCCCCCCCCAACATCCACCACTGGTTCCGTCAAAAGTGCGTTTTGAGTGTAAATCGCGAATGCATTCATGTCCCAACGAATATGAATAAATATACAGACACTGCATATGTGTTTATCTTGTGGGTGCAGGGTTACAAAGATGTGGCAAGAGTTGCAGACTAAGATGGATAAATTACCTCAGACCTGATTTGAAGAAAGGGAATTTCTCTTCAGAAGAAGAGGAACTCATAATTGAACTTCAAAGAATTCTCGGCAATAGGTAATCTCGTCCCATGATCAAATGATAGTTCTGTAAACATTTACAGTACATTTTGAGGCAAAATAAAGTTTATTGTGTGCAGGTGGGCTCAAATAGCCAAGCACCTTCCTGGGAGAACAGATAATGAAGTCAAAAACTTCTGGAACTCAGCCATCAAGAAGAAACACATTTCTCCAAACCCCTTTGATCGGGCCCCATTTTCAAATCTTTCCAATCCAAACTCAAATTTCCCCCAATATGCCGAATTGAATCAACCGTACATCCCCACCCCACCACCACCACCACCACCACTGCAAGGGATTGATTTTGGTGAACTTGAAGCCGATCAGTTGAGTCACAGTGCCATTATGTTCAATAGTTCGCCTTCATCTGCACCAGCATGTCCACTGGGATACCTGCCTCAATTCATTGATCGTCAACCCAAAGATAATTCCATTGTGAGCTCTGACGAATATCCATTTTTTGTTACTAATAAGCTCTTAGATCAGAATCCCACAATGCTTCCTGTGCTGCCAAAAGTACTTGAATCAATTGCTGGCTCCTCAAATATCCCTTATGGGAGGCTTTATGCAAATGATATGAAGTTGTCCTCTGATCACATAGAGTATATTAAACCCGTCATGTCAGCACGTTCCACATTATCTTCATCGTCCACATCCTTGACTTCCTCATCATCGTCCTTATCGTTATTTCCATTACCATGCAGCGGCAATATGTTCGTGAACCCCTCTCTTCCTCCAAGATGGGTTCCCTAGACATGGTACCGACGATTCTCTGATCAACGGATGGTATTACTCAAACTTGATGCCATAGCAGCTTCCTAGGACAACACCTTAAACTTTGCTAATCTAGGATTTTCAGCAGACTTGTAAGGCTATATTTTTTGATTACAAGTTCAATTTGTAGTTGTGCTCTCCATGACTTCAGTTTCAATTTTTAAAAATCTATATTAGCATTGCAAGCTTAAGGGCACCATGACATAAACTCAATTGTTCGAAAACATTTAGCACAGTGCAGTTTCATGCATATCTAACAACATATGTGTCAGTTTGTTTAACAAATGAATAGAATGTACATATAAATCATGATTTCATTGAGATTTGAAAATTTAATAGTCACAAGATTTATATATCCAAACCAAATGCAGATGTTACAAATAAAATTTAGTTCAAGTGAAGTGACCTTATGAAACATAAGCTTCAAAATCAGAATACCACAATAATAACACAACTATAACTTCACATAGCAGCTCAGCATTTTGTGTAAGAAGCTCAAACATTCATCAGGAAAGAAGCAAAAGAGAAAGCTAAAGCGAACATCTCAACGAATCATTAATTCCTATATGCAACTGCAATAAAACATTGGAAATGTGGAGATAACCCTCTAGAGCCACCAAAATGGATGAAATATCCTTCTTTATATGCCTTCTGAACTGTGACTCTGTGAGGATAGCAACTCACTAGATGTCGCTATCTTGCCCGATCCTTTGCAATTTGCCAACTCTTTAGCAACTCCTCGTAGCTTTGCTTTCCATAATACGAAAAAGGGTAATTACATTCACGGCACAATTTTTATTTCTTGGCACCATATTTTAATTGTACTTAAGGTTCTTAATCTTTGCTTATTGTAACACTTATGTTCCTAACGGTTTTTCATGTCATTCTTATCTTCAAACTTTCCTTTAGTTTACACATTTTGAATTTGATAACTGTTTGACGTCCAAAAGTCCATTGAAATAGAATAAAACAACTTATTTTTAATCGTATTTTTGAAAGATTAATAAATAAAAAGTGTGAAAAAAAATATTTTTCTCTCGTTTCAAAGCATGAGAATAAAATATTTTGATATAAATCATTATAAGGACGAGACATACTAATTAATGGAAAATTGAATATAAGAATTCGATAAAAGAAAGTAAATGAAATAATTGCTACAATGAGCAAAGATTGAGGAGCTTAACTACAATTAAACCGTGGTGTATCAAATAAAAACTGTGGTAACAATATGAGTATATAACCATCCTACAAAAATGCATTAGTTAAAAGCGGAAGAATCATAGAAACAAGCCCGATTACGATGGACAAAATGCATGGAAAATCCAGTAACTTAAAACAAGGTATTCATTTCATTCTTCGATTTTAGAGACAGATCGTGCTCAAAAAAAGTTACACAAAGTGTTCTCATAACTTCCTAGATACCTTTATACAAAATCAGATATTCGTAACTCACAGAATGAAATGCAATGCCAGCATGCGGCAGTTGATTCTTGCCTTCTTTGCTTATACACTTGACACAAAGTTCTGAAGTTTTCAAACCAGGCCAAGAAATGGGGATGAGACCATGGAGTAATAGGAAAGAGAGATTTTCTTTTTGGGATGGTTTATACCGAACCAAGAATCCAAAGTGTCCATTTGTGCCCGATGTTGCTTGGTCGATATGCCTGATTTGGAAGAATCATCTCTACCAAGAACAGAAACAAGAAAATCATACACCAACTTCGCAAGCAGCAAAACAGCCAACGAGCTAGAGATACACCGTACTACAATTTAATTATTTCAGTAACACCTTACTTTACATTTTTCAATATGTAATAAATACTACAAAATTATTGTCATTTATGAATTTCGTGTTATTAATTCTCAATTAATTAACATTCATTTTAATCTTGAGTTGATGAAGCTTGAATTACACGACTCTGTGGTTATTATAGATAAATTTATTTTTATTCATATATCCAAGAATTTTAATGGATGTTTAAATTTATGTATTTGCAATTAATTCTTACGTATCAAATGTAGTATTAAAAAATTGCTCATTTGTAGTATTTTAACACCACGAAAAAATTGAATCATAAAAGTTGAGGGTACAATTTTTTTCTCTTAAATTTCTGTTCTAAATTTTATTTTCTTTAGTTCATTTGAAATTCATCAAATCCTCCCAACATATTTGTATCGAATATTACTTCTACAAAACTTATAAAATATTTCAAAATAACATGCAATGCACATTCAATTTTGACTAGTTCAAAAAAGAGTACATTAATTACATGTACATTCAACCCTCAGCACATATATAAACAAGTTTACCGGTGCGAATTAGGGTTTTGAAGGGCACCAATTGGGCAAATTCTGTTAGTGGCAGCAGTCGCATTTCGGAGCATACTATGATATCTGATAGTGCAAGTACAGACTACAGTAACAAATGAGAAGTTCTAACAAATTAAATTCCAATAATCATAGTCTTGAAATGACCAAGAAAACCAAGAGCTAAAAGCAAATACAGTAATTTACATAATCAAGACGACCGGTCACATAAAGGATCCAATCAGTCGAACTTGGCCACATCCCATTACACGGTCAAATACAACACACCAACCAACATCGCCCAAAATTAGAGGGAAAATAGTAAAAACCGACCTGCGACAGTCCTGTCGGTGTAAAGTAACTAGAAAAGAATCCGTATTGCAACAGGCCAACCATATAAATTAAAAGGGAGAACCGTTTGCTCAAGAATACATTTAAGACCCGAAAACTATATAGCTCGAGGAAGGTAAGAAATAAATAAGGTAGGTATCCCAGTTCTAAACCAAACGAAAGTGGCACAAATGCATGAATAGTCTTCAAATGTTCAAAATTACTGATTCTTGTCAACCGGAAGTTGTCGTCATTTCTCCTCTTGCAGTGCAGAAGGAATCCAGTCTGAAACGGCCATATTAATTTCCGACTCCGCCTGCATTGAATGAGAGAGTGGAGTTACTGCAACCTGTTCCAAAATGTGAGGATAGTTAAAAAATGATCCGATTCCAGAAAGAAATCTCTCTGTTGAAAGTAATACTATCAGACCATCAAATCGACAAGTAAAATGTAATGTTAAACGAAATGCACTCATGCACCAATATACGTATATGATATATATACATATTTGTGCTCAAGCATGTATATGAAACCACAAAAAGGATTTAATACTTACAAATCCATTTTCGAGCACTTGAAAATCAAGATCCTCGTCTTGTACTTCTTGCTCCTTGTTAAGCATCTGCGATCATCAATCACTACCCAAGTTATTCCCCAAAAGAATCAACTGAAAACCAATAAAGGAACAACAATACAAAAGTAGAATCTAGGTATTTCCTGTTCATGAACAGGGAATAATTATTAGAGTTGAGGACTTCAGTGTGGTACACCATTTGATTTGTAGATAATAAAAAAATTTGCATGTATCCTAAACATTCTACACCCTCTCAATGATGCAACAATAATAACCACCAAATACTACAGCTAAGCTCCTGAGAAGTAAACAAAGAGCTAGATATCGAGAAGCTTCATGCTGCTCCCTAGCGGAAAATTTTAAATATACCTCTAAGCGAAAATACTTCACCGTCCGTTTGGAATCAACTTTCCCAGCAACACCAACTGATTCAACAATCTCAATATTCTTCCTTTGTGTGGTTAAACGACGAGCAGCACCCTGAAAGAATTTAAATGGTAAAGGTCAGAATCCTGTAAAAAAAATAAAATAAAAAAATGATAAAGTGCCAACACATTGATACAGATTACAGAAACAGACCACTGAAGAAACATATAAAGACCACTTACAGCAGCAGAGGCATCACGACTAAGCTGTGCAAACTGCAACCCAATGTTTTGCTGATTACCCATAAATCTTGAAGCAGCCTGACTCCTGGTGGCTGAAATGGCTTGCCAGCTATGAGTAGACCGCCAAAGACTTGGCTTGGCAACCTTGAATCCCTGACAAACGAAAAAAAAATGTTGCACGACAAAATGGATAAAAAAATGCCAGCAAAGCCCACACTAAACGACACTTGATGCATAATGCTTGCATACGACTCCAACAGGCAAATATTTTTTTTCCCTTAGACAGTAACTAAGCTACTTCTCTGTTACAATATTTATAAAAAGAAACAAAAAGGACAAAATAAGTTCAGCAAGTTATCAGTTAGCTTCAAGTTTTCCCTTGGAGTGTCTGACTCATTTCTCATTGTTGTCATGCAACATAAATCCAAGAGTTGCATATATGACTCTACCACTCGTAAACCTGTTGACTCAGTAGCATAATAACTTCTTCCCAGCATGATAAAGAATTGTCCAGAATACAAGTATACAACTTAGTGATTGAATGAGACTGCATAAGTAAATCAAATTCAAGAATAGAATATTATGTAACAATACGAATTAACACGCGATCAAAATTCACAAACACTACACAACACTTATTACATATGTTTCTTTCTCTCCTCTTTTGTTTAATGAGGAACTAAACACTATATCATGAGATGATTTCAGGCAAAAAAGGACCAATATCCGGAATAAGACGTTAGAAGCAAACCTTGTTTGCCAAGGGGGATGTTGGAACTTCTACATTTAATGAGCAATTTTTGGGGAAAACCCCCTTCTCTATGTCCCTTATGGCTGCATTTATCAGCGGTAAGCACACAGTCACAGCATCCTTGAAGTCACTTTCCTGACTTCTATCACTCTTCCTGCAATACACCAAATACCTAACTTATTATATACAACCACTGGAATGGTTAATTTTCTTAATGTACAACAGGGACCAACAGCTCACCAGTTTAGCGATATTGATATGGATGGCAAGCCATTAATCAACGCCTCCCTGGCTCCAGCCACTACGCCCGAATAAAACCTGGGCATTGTCAAGTCACCCATATAAGTCCAATGATTCTATAAATCAATTGAAAATAAAAGGACTGAATTCATAGTTATCTAAGGAAAGATAGTTGATATTTGCAATAACTTACATGTTGTGACCACAACTTGAGCCCCTGTTGATACCACTTATTACCTAAATATCAGGCAGAGCATAACAAAATGGGATTGCTTATTTGAGGAGCTAAGCGAAATGAATACACACCACATATATACATGATGAATGCATTAAGGCATACCAATAGAGGCTTTGACCACGAAAATAGTGCACCCGATAATACCAATGATACACAATCCACCGGAGTTCCTTAAAGATGCATAAAGCACAACATTATTTAATAAGAAATTGAATAACCAACATGTAAACCATCCTCCAAAACACATTTAACCTATATGAATTCCAATGGTTAAAGTGTAAGAACGTGATGATACCAGAAACTTCATAGGCCGTGGCACCGTTAATTTCAGCTGAAACAACCTCAACCGTCTCTTTAAGTGTCACCGCGTGGCCCGATGTTGTTTTATCCCTGTCCATCCACATCTACTAAATCAACAATTAACGTAAAAAAAGACTCATAAATTCTCATATACACGTCACGGAGATCAAATCGTCCAAAAACCATAATGTGTATCCTATATGTTCAAATTCCAATAGTGAAAATATCCAAAACCCATGTGGCAAATGAAAAAAGAAGTAACATATATATTCCACGCGATTACCACAAAATATGCATACAAAGTGAGTAAAACATTGAGAATAGAAAGGCTTGAAGACCTACGATCGGGGGGCGCAGACGTGGACATTGTAAAGGCTTAGCTTAACAAGAGCATCAACCAAATATGAAAGCCCCGGGGACTCAATACCATCACTATTTGTGAGCAAAACAATGGGCTTGGACCCATCATCACAATTAGTCTCGGAATAAGCATCGCCACCGTTGCTAAAAGAAGTGGGCTTGGACGAATCGTCCTTACGGGTATTGATCTTGGATAATTCGTCGCCATCGCCGCCTCCGCCGCCACCGGCGGGATTCCGGCTTAAGAGAACTTGTTGCAGATTGGACACCAATCCGGGTGGCAAAAAGTTGTTTTTCACTGCGGATGTTGTCATTTCTAGAGCAATATGGAACAATAAAGCGAAATGGGAAAATGGATAACTGAAGGAAATGGTTGTAGTGGAAGAGGAGAAAGAGATGGGCTTGAAACGGAGAATGCAATTGAGAAATTCAAAATTATGAGGGAGCCAGGGACAAAGGCGAAACCAAAAGGAGGGTAAAAAAAGAGTTGGAAAATGAATAGGTAGCCCTATGCAAAGCGCGTTTTCCGGCTTTTAGCGAGACAGAACGTGCACGGTGTACACAACTGAGTTGCCACGCGGTATTTTTGGAATAAAATTTTTAGAACACTAACAAATATTGTAAAAAGAAAACATTATTTGCGTGAAAGTAATTCTTGAAAAGTAAGGTGCCGTTCTCTTTGTGTTTCAGTTTTGTATTTTTAGTTTTGAATTCATTTTGTGTTTTGTGTTTTGAGTGTCTGTTTTGAAATTTCTGAAAATCGTTAACTTTTCGCGAATTCACGAAAAACCTGTTTTTGAAAACATAAAAATGGAAAACGCGTTTACTTTGAAATTTTGAGAATTTTTTTTAATAATATTTTATTCAAGAAATCTGATTATTCAATAAGTTTTAATAGTTTAATGTTAATATAGTATTAAATAACATATAAATTTTGAAGTTGGTGAATCTTGAAATAATTTTTTTCAAATATAAAAAACATAACCTATATTAAATTTGACAAATCCTTATTTTTGTTCTTGTACGTAACTTGTTCCTTCTTTCTTTTTTCCACAGAAGTGAAAGAAAAATTATGGTACATACACAAAAAGCCAAATAGAACAATTCTTGTCCATTCTCATCAGCACAAGTGGTACAAACTATATATATATATATATATATATATATATATATATATATATATATATATATATATATATATATATATAAATATCATTAGCATTACAAAGAATTCATTCATAGCGCACACTAAAATTGACGAACCACAACTCACAAGATTCCAAAACTATTCCAAAGTATCACCACTACAACAGCCTTAGCAAGCATTGTTTTCCCAGTGCCAGGAGGACCATACAGCAAGACACCACGAGGAGGATCTATGCCAATATTTTGGACTTGCTTGCCATGACCTCGTGAAGTTCAACAATATTTGGGTGCTTCATCATCTTCATCACCGAGATTTCACGCTTCACTTGCTCCATCATCCCTACACGAATCACCTTCTCCATCATCCACTACAGTCGCCATGGGAGAGAGATCGTGCAGCTAGTTCTTCCCAGCAGATGGAGAATTTCTCATCTCCTCAATCTCATCATTGAATGGACTCTGTGTTTTAGTCAACCACTTGAAAGACCCTTATATTACCAGGCCCTCAAGTATGTTTAGTGTTTTGCTCACCATAGCCATTTCCCACTATCCCCTTTTCAAGAACTTCTGCGGCTCTCTTTTTTCCATTTCTTTCAATAACTCTACATACAAGTTAATGACCTGCAAAGCAAGAAGAGTGAAACCAGGGCAGACAAAAGTCATCATATGGAAAGATTATCACTCCTATAGGACTGAAGTCACAAAAATGTCCAAACTCTCATAGGACTGAAGTAACATTCAATATACTTTTAGGCAGTGATATATGCATGTAAATTAAGAGGTGTGTTAGATATGTTTAGCTTATTAATCCACAAATTCCATACATGAAATTAACTGAAATGGATGCTAACATATTAGAGGACAAATAATCATCAACTAGCTTTTTGCAAGGTAAAGAAAAGGAATCAATTAATTACTTTTTAAAATCTACAAAGTTTCAATTGCATTTAATGAAACTTAAAACCAAGTTCATATAAACATATTTATACAAAAGCTAAAATAAAGCTTCTAAGAACTACTGAATGCTTAATGGTCAATATGCACCTCCCAGTCCCAGACTCCCTTCTTTTCTACATGACAAATTCTAAGTCAAGAAAACTATACCAAATCACACATTTTCTCCTTACCTCAAAAAGTCACAACAACATCTCAACAGAAGGAAAAAAAAATAGAATAGATTCCACTCAATACTCTCCAAATGTAGACCATTCGAAAGTTCAAAAGATTAGGATTGTTGTGACAATCCTAATCGTACTGGTTATTCTTATCTCCACAACCATGTGCAAGAGTTGCAACCTGCAACATATCAAGCTGATTCATGTAATCACAACAAGACACCAGCCTCATTCAAACCGGGACACCCCAAATTTGACCTACCCAACTGCCGATTGGTAAATTACTGTCAAGGTTCATCAAAAGGGATTTAAAGTAGTCATTTGATGTGTAGTTTTCAAGATGGTCAAAATCCTCTACAAGGACTATGTTAAGAGGATTCCAACTAGCATAAACATAATGTTTGCTGAATATTACAAAGTTCTATGGAAACTTATTTTCAAGAAATAATTAGTAATAATTTATAAATGAAAGTTCTAGACAGATTATCTAGAGCCATGATGACAACACTTAAATCAGGAGCATAGAATCCATGTATAAATATTTAGTCTGGTTTTATACCTCTACCATTTTCCTGGCCATTTGTTGGCAGATTTTACCATGGCAGATTTTACCAGAAACAAAAGCAAAAAGCATTGCCCAATCATTATTATTCAATCAGTACATCTGAAAACTAAGATTTACCAAATATATTTCTACCATCAGTTCAAACGCAAGTGTTTGTATTTCATAGGCGTTGAATAAATTCTTGATTGAATGTGCTGGTAATTAATATTTATGGAAATAACTCCCCAATGGTATGCAATCTACTGATGAACCCCGCCAAGCAACCATTGAGTGGATTTAAATATCTAGAATATTACTCCCATTACCTGCAAATACCCCCTTATGGTAAGCAAAAAAATTTACGCACTCAGAAATTTATTCGACTTTTCACTCTCCTCCGATTCCGGACGAAATTGAGGCTGACCCATGGTAGAATTAGATGCGCCTGGATGAGAGAAATGTTGTGGTGGTGCTCCACGATCGAGAGTGTGGCCGGATGTGGAAGTAACTGGGGAAAAACCGTAACTGTGCTCGCGATTGTGGATGGGAATTGGAGTTGTTTCCGGCGGTCAGTTGGGCAGGCGATGGTCGGAGGTTGTAGAGGGAGGTGAAGGGGTGCCAGTGGTGTGGGGGTCCGGTGGCTTAGGTGGCGGGTGGTGGAAGTTATGGATGTAGGGTCAGGAGGGAGGTGGTGGATTGGTAGCTCAAAGAAGAATCATGGGGGAAATGGAAACAGAGCGTTTTCCGCGTTTTCAATTTTTTGGGGGGTTTGGGAAGAAAAAGCCTAAAACGTCTTTTTAGACGTTTTGTGTTTTCTGCCCAAAATTTATTTTTGTTTTCAAAAATACGTTTTCGAAAATAGGAAAGAGAACGCGTTTTCACTGTTTTGAAAAATCGAAAACAGAAAACGACTTGAAAACAACAAAGAGAACAAGGCCTAAATATTTGAAGAATATGCGGTGAAAAATTATGTTTATTTGAAGGTTGTGTCGTTGAAAATGAGTACGAGGCAAAAATGATTTTCAGATAAGGACTTAGGCTCAATTTTTCTCAAGTTATTCTTCTCAATTACTTCAATACAAATTTAAAAGGGATTATGCTACTTGTACATAAAATAGTATATAAATGATTACTTAAAATGATATGTAGGCAAAAGATTTAATGAAAACAATGAATATGTTTTAAATTGACAAATAGTAGAATGTCGTGTGGTATTATATAATCCCTTCTGTAAACCTTTTAAGCATATTTAGCAAGATCCGCTTAAAAAAATATACACATTTCATTGCAATAAATCAATTAAATGGAACAAGTGAGAAACTATGAGAGCATCTTCAAGGGACTCTGTTTTTAAAGAGCATATTTTACAATTTAGAGAGTAAAAATTTTTAAGTACTCCAACATGCTCTTTATATTTAACACTTAATTTTATTACTCCCATAAAATATTTTATTGTTTTTTCTAATTTTTATTTTCACTAACTTCCCTGTAAATTATTATATTGTTTTTTTCAATTAAAAATTAAAATGCTTTGGATACATTTAATTATAGAGAGTATGTTTGACTTTTCAAATTTGAAAAGTCAAACTTACTCTTTATTTTAAAATGTTAAATCTTGGAGCATAATTTTAATTTTTAAGGGTTGACTTTTTAAAATAGAAAGCATATTATGTTTAAAGAGCTTATTGGTGATGCTCTGATAAGTCAAATGTCTGGATTTTTGAATTTTCAACGTGTAGTTTTTAACATCCACGTACATGTTCCGTTACTTTATAGTGATGGAATTGATAACAATGATTAAGTTGAGCTCCGATCCCAAGTTAGATCGATTTAGGATCATGGGATCATTTTTTATCATATAGAAAGCATTGTAACGCAAAATGTACTTCTAGGTAATTATCTCATAGATCTTATATCTATCTACATGAAGAACATATCATTAAACAAAGGAGTGCTACATAAATTTGTGAGGGAAGAAAGACTAATCAAAATAGAGCCCCGACTTGATTTGGATAAAAAAAATAGTAAATTAACAAAATTTAATAAAATATGTGGCTGAAAAGTTGGTAAAAATTGTAGATTCGATTAAATGTATAATTGAAAATGAGTTTTCAGAAATGAGGACAAACAAAAAACATTGTTAACATGGTAGGGTAAAGATGTAATAAAATGCCAGAATATTTAGCCCATGTTGGGTAGTCAATCTTTTGAAAAAACATTATTTTGAATGGTAAATTTTTGGAAAATGTGTGATTGAAAAGTATAAAAAATATTTGGGTTTATATGTAAAATATTTTATCGTGTTAATGTGTAATTGAAAATAAGTACGAAAAAAAAATATGAAAAAATAGGAGACAAACCAGAGCATTGTAGTATATGATTTCAAATAAAGTTGCAACCTCCAACTGCCCAGGCCCCAAAGAAAAAAGGAGGGTTCCACCTCCATTTTTTTTTCAACACTCCGATCTAAAAGCATGGAAAGTAATGATATAAATTTGAATTGGGGTGGATGCTGCTATTCTATTCGCTAATAATTCGAAGAGCTTTCCTTGGGGTACATGGGGTAACATAGGGGTTGGCATAATATTCATTTCAAAAAGTGGGTCCCACCCCCATGTGAATATTATGTATACCATTATGTGGAAAAATTATGTACCACTAGAATTTTCCTAATTCGAATTGGATTAAGCGCTTATTAATGATGCAAAAAAAAAAGTTAATTTTCAAAAAAAAAAATAGCAATAAAGGTAATATATTTAGAATAATGTTATGTAATTTCATTGGTGTTGCAATCCCAGTCTAGGTGATACTAAATGATAGGCTAAATGAAATATAACGCTTATCATTTAATGTCATATCAACGTCACATAAATTGGGATTGCAAACTCGATGAGACTAAATAGTATTACTCGTATATTTAAGCCATGTCATAAATTGTAATCTTCTAATGACCCATTCATAATCGGAGCTTCGTAGGCTAATAGGAGAAAGCAATCGAGCATGTACATGGGCAAACACAATACTGGACGAGTTCCACCACGATCAGTGAATATCGAACTTGACACGAGTTTCTTATGACATGATGACAAGGAGTCATATATTGCAATCCCTTTTACAAATGTACCTTTTATAATAACTACCATACTAAATATTCCATATAATCATATAATGATATATCTTCTATATATTAAAAGTGGCTATATAACGGAATTTCTTGTTTTTAACGGAAAAACTAACGGAATTTGTTGTTTTAACAGATTATGTAACGGAATTTCTTATTTTAAATAGGCAGATGCACCTTCTTTCAGTGTTTTTATCATAACTTTGTATTTCGATATCCGATTGAGGCGATTCAAAATGCATTGGAAAGCTAACTCATCTGGCTACAACTTTGATTCAGACATCATTATCCAATTCGATCATTTTCTATGCCAAAAATAGGTCTCAATATGAGACTAAAACATCGGAGCATAACTTTTCGGTTGGAAATTGATTTGTGATCATCTTTCGACTAAATTTGATTCCATTGATGTCTTCCTTTATCCAATTGACTCCGAGCACTCTCAAATCTTCATCGTGAGGTTCGGCACAACTTTTAAGTATTTACATTTTAATCCCCGAACTTTGGATCCCTTACAATTTAGCATTTTCTCCAAATTTGTTAACTTTTGCTTATTTTCTTCGATCTCACCAACTTACATATGTAAAAAGTGCCTATGAAACGGAAATTTTTGTTTTAACAGAAAATCTAACGGAATTGGTTGTTTTAACGGAAAATCTTTTTTCACCGCTAGTTTTATTGTTTCCATTAAATAGCAATTAAGCCACCGTTTATGGCAATTGATGTTGTGTCTATTGGAATTCCATTATCTAATAATAAATGAATGGGAAATGCAAAATGCTTTGTATTACTATATTTTAGTCACCAGGAAAAAATTAAACTAAAAAAACAAAATGGACGTGGAGATTATCAGTTTAAAAATGCTAATAATTTATTTGGTAAGGTATATTGAACTTAATGAATAAAAAATATTTATTTATTTAGTTTTGTATTGTAATGTAATGTTATCTATTATTTTATTATGTACAAAAAGTTCATGATTAAGTGCAAACTTTGATATAATATAATAGTACGAAACATAAACTTATACATTTTTTTGTCTTTACACTAACATTCATTGTAAAAATTGATTATGATTTAATGTAGAAAGCAAAAATTTGGATATGGGCGAAGATAAATGTGCTTGAGTTTGTCCAAGTATTTTATTACATGTCATGTGTTGACTGTAATAAAGGAATTTGATATAAATACAATGAAAGCTTCGTTTGTATGTATTGCAAAAGTCAATGGGTCTACATACCACGGTATGTATCTTACAATTTTAATTTAAAATTGATGTCTGATTTAATTTAGAATTTAACAATATTCAAATTAAAATTAATATATTCAATGCATTTAAAGTGTTAGGGGATATGTTCAATTGGACGATAATACTGGAAAACTAACTGCTACTATGTTTAGTGAAGTAGCAGAACATGCACTTGATTGTTCGACAGTTGAATTGATGGGACATGTTGGAGAGGTATTTCTTAAATTTTTCTTCAAAACTTGATTTTTATTATAATGAGTTATTTAAAAATAATTGAATTTTTTTATTAATTATGTAAACATATTCAAAAATCATTTTGTAAGAAAATCGATCATATGCTAAAAGCGTTGCAGAGAAATTATCAAAAGAAATTTGAAAGATTCAAGTTTATGTAGATCCAGAGAAACTAAAGGAGAAAAAATATAGGCAATTTAATGTCATCTCTATTGAAGCAGTGCAAGATGAGGAAAATGTTGAATCGTTATCTTAGAATCAAAATTATCTCAAACAGCTTTCATAAAACTATGAGCGATTTTATATATAGGACGATGTTATAGATTCTATTAATGCTCTTTTTTTAATAAATCACAATGTGTAATTATTTATCAATTACATAAATATTACATCATTAGTTATTTAATTAACCAAAAAATTACATCTTTATTAATAAAATTTAATTCTTAACCAAAAAAATTATATATAAACTAAGTAAACGTGCATTGCACGTTACTTAAACCTAGTATGTATGTATGTATATATATAAGCATCGCATGCAATTTTTTATCTAATGTAACTTAAGTTGTCTTGTGGTGAATGGCATACACGAGCACTGTTTCATAAATGCCTTTGAAGTTCGAAAGTCGAGAAATTATCACAATTAAGGAGCGAGTTTTTTCCTTCCAAAATGAACTATAGAATCAAACAATTTCTGCTTAAGGATTCAGACGTTGCAACTTCTCACATACTTTTACATTGTAGATTCTCCAAGAGTTGTTGTGATATAATATTTGGCAAAAATGTTTTGTCGCGATACAATGGGAAATATGAGCTCATACACGTTTTGATCATTGGTTGATAGGGATTGTAAATGAAATCATGTTGTATAGCCATTATGATGTTAAAAAAATCATTTAGGTGACAACCCATGATAATCCAATTAAATATGCCATCTATCATTGAATGTAAATAAATTTATCGTTCTACGCTACACATATTTCCATCTAAATTAGTGTCTAAAATAAGAGTAATTCTATTTATCTATATGGAGTTCATCTCCAGTCTCTGGTACTTTACATGGTTGCATTGATGTTACTACCACGTGATTGGAGATGAACTTCATTAGGAAAAATTAACGTTGCTCTACCAGTTTAGTAATTCACTCCCACATACTAGTTTAGTATAATCGCTCTAATCATTCTAATCTCCGCCCCATTCGGGGTGGGGCCGTTGTTATCGGGTTGAATGGGTCTTTTTACCATCCCTAAGCGAGTTCCATAAAATGTGTAATTGAAATTAGGGGTAATTAGCGCAAAACATTCCATTATTTACACTCAAACAAATCATCCCTATTATTTCAAATTTAACATTTACACCCCCATTTTACCGTCTCCATCTATCAAATATGGGTAATTAGTGCAAAACATTACTAACATGTGCCTTCATAGTGTAAAACGTTCATATTGTTTGCCTCCATTGTGCAAAATGTCCTTATAGTTTATTTTTTCCATTAAAGTATTGTAAAATAATTGTTCTACCATCCTTTTTAAATAGACAAATAGAAAAGAAATAAAAAATATAAAAAAATAAATAATTGCAATCGAAGTCCTAATTTTTTCAAATTGTGAAAACGAGTTCCACTTAAAATAATATAAAACATATTAACCAAAAAAAAAAAAAAAAAAATCCTCTTAACTGGTTTGAATTAAAACAATTAGGATTGGTGTTCGAATTGAAATCTCAAATAAATCCTTTAATGGAAGAAGAAATCATTTTGTGAGACAAAAAACTTCAAACAAATTAGAGTAAAACTTAAAAGTTAATGCAGTGTGTATATATGTGTATTTAATCGGCAACAAGAAAATAGAAATGAGAATTTGTTGAAAATAGCTCAATCCCTAAAAAAGCTACGGTAACTATGCTAAAAACTAAAGATATTGGAACGCAAAACTTGATTACAGAAAAATAGACAAATCCCTTGATGACCATATGATGGGACTGGGAGAATGGGTGGCCGTGAGTGCGGAATTGGATAAGAAAGAAGAGCAATTTTGTTTTTATTCTTTTTTTATTTTTACTCGAATATTTTTTTGCTCGATAATAAAAAAGTCAAACTGCCCATCAAGTGAATTCGCCAAGTCATCCTGGATTTTTTGTTATGTTAAAGGGCCCACTTCGTAAGATGAATTTTGAGGAAACTACTTTTGATCGGAACGAGGCTGGCTCTGACTTACCTTCTTCTTTGAATCACCTAGCCAAAAAAACATCCTATTGTCCCGCCCCATCGTTCTGGTCTTCTGGGCTTTATCTTCTCCTCGGGCCGAAGAGAGACGGAGACTGGTGATATCGACCACTATTTATGAGGAGTTTTAGTGTAATGAATTTCCCTCAAGCACAGATTGGATGCTCTTGGGGGTGGGTACGATGAATTGAATAGTCCTTCAACCTTCGTTTGATTCCAATGGCCGCATAGATCTCATGAGACCCGCCCATCATTACCACGAAAAAAGCCGTTCCCTTTTCCTTCGCTGCTAGGAAAGTAAGCAACTTTTATTAGCCCCTCCTTTTAATTTTCTTTTTAATTATTTTGATGGTGGTGGTGGCCATTGAGGGTAGAGAATGGGGCTAGGGGTAGGTGGGGTTAATTGGGAAGATGAAATAATTTTCTTTTGTAAGTATTTTTAAAATTATTTTAAGTGGGACTCGTTTGTGATTTTTTTTTTAAATTTGAAACTTTAGTTGAAATTATTTATTATTTATTTGTTTATTTAAAACGAGGGTAATTAGTTATTTTACAATACTTTAATGGAGAAAATAGACGGTAAAAACTTTTTACGTAATGAAGGCAAGCGATAGAAACATTTTGTGCAATGAAAGCAAACAATAGGGACAATTTGTTCCATTTACTCATATTTAACTAAAGAATTGACGGAATGAAAAGAAATGACCAACTCCGCATGAAAAATGTTGAAATGAGAGTGCAATTGCTAAATTTCAAACGTTAAGAGACAATTTGCACAATGAGTACAAGCGATGAGATGTTTTGTGCTAATTACCAATTGAAATCAATATCAATTAATATTTATATTTGATTGAGTATATTTTTTCTCCCTTTTTAAGAAACAACCGAAGGATGCATAAAAATGATTTTGTACATAAAAAATATATATTTTTAACCTAAGTGACTAGAGACAACTACGTGAGCTATTAAAAATATTAAGGATCATTTTAATGTATTTTTTTGAGAATTTAAAAAAGTGATTTTTTTTAAAAAAATTAGAAATAGGATAAGCCCATATTTGACCCCATTAAAATTTTCATATATTTTTCTCTATTTTTTTTCAACCATACATTCTACAATAAAATAACATTACATGGAAATAAAAATCTTTTTTTTAATCAAATATTATCCCAAAAACAATTATCTACATTTACATCATTTTTGACATCATTGTTTATATTGTTCCACGTGACGAAACGCCATTGGACAGTTTAAAAAAACTTTTTCCACCTACAAATTTTTGAATGCAAAGAGAATGTCAAACAAAATGTCAAGAATGTAATGTACATTTAGAGCATTTTTGAGTCCCATTTTTGGTGTAGAATGTATTTTGAAATAGTAAATAGATGATAATGTATAGTTAAAAAATAATGACAATTTTTGAGTTTACGTGTAATATTATTTTATTAAAAAATGTGTGATTAAAAACAATAGAGAGAAAAATGTATTTTGAAAAAACAGAAAATCAAACAAGGGCGATTATTATTGATTCTAAAAATTATTATTTCAAAATACATTATTCCAAAAATCTCAATTAAACAAAAGCTAGGGGAATGTTTTTTTTTTCGTATTTCAGTTTTGAGTGTCCATTTTGAGATTGTTAAAAACGTGTTCTTTTTGTCAATTTGAAAAATTATTTTAAAAAATAATAAAAAAAAAACGCGTTTGCTTTTGTAAAATTAAAAAACAAATCATTACATACATACATATATATATATATATATATATATATATATATATATATATATATATATATATATATATATATATATATAATGATTTGTGGTTAAGGCATTGAAATTCTATGCTATGACCTGAGTTTGAATCCCAACGACCTACCAATTTATTATAAAGAAATTGTAATGTGCATATAAAAAGAAAATTCCCATTGTATTGAATTGCGGTGAAATGAAATCGAACTCGTGACTTTCAGAAAATCCGTGACTCTCCCCAACTAAGTGATCCCGCTATTGACAAAATTCGGACTTTTTTCGCGTTTTGAAATTTTGGTTTAGTTTTAACTGAAAACAGTAAAAAAAACTTTTTTGACATTTTTTTATTTTCTTTGTAAATTTTAAACTCGTTTATGAAAATATGTAAGTAAATATATTTTCAATATTTTCGAAAACTACAAAATGAAAATAACCCGAAAACATGTCCTAAAATATCCTTACAATATATAAAAGAGGAGACTTACTTACACTATTCCTAAGCCATTTGGCCACCCCAGCTTAGCCGTTTTCGAGTCGAGTCATACAAGCCGAGCCAGCCAATTTTTTTCCCATGCCATTTTTTCCTCCGTACGTCCCCCCTTTTTTTTTCTTTTTTTTCTCTCTCACATTTCTCTCTCCATTTTTACACTCAACCTCCCATACTCCTCCATTCCTCACCCATCCGATTTCTCGCTCGAGATTTCTCTCTCTCTCATTTTTCCTTTTCATTTTCTCCTATAGAGAAGTCTTCCCCTTCTACGTCTAGAAACAGGCCCTCATCTTCCTCCTCCACCTCCACCGGTACCGGGAAGCACATGGACCACCGCGATGCCCGAGCGCCGTCAGATCTTAATACTAGCAAGAACAAGTGCTCCGATGGTACGCAAGTTTTTATTTTTTTTATTGGGATTTCTCGTGCTTCTGATTATTGCGGTGGACACCTAGAACGTTTTCTTATTTATATTCTCGATTTTGGTTGTGTTCTTGTTGTTTTTAGTTGTGCATGTTTACATAAGTGCATTGTGGCATCTGGCTAGAGTGGTGTCTGTTCTTGAGCCTATTTATGGATTTTCAGAGATGAAGAAGAGCTACGAGTTGTTGAAGGGGAAAATTGGCATAGGATTTGTACTGGTTTTTGGGTACTTGGCTATTTGTGTAGTGATTAATGGGCTATTTGGTTCAATTGTGGTGCATGGTGGAGAGGATTACAGGGTGTTGACAAGGACTGTGGTCAGTGGGTTCCTCGTTGGGATTTTGGTGATTGTGAATCTTATAGGGATATTGGTGCAAAGTGTGTTTTACTATGTCTGCAAGAACTATCATCATCAATGGATTGATAAGAGTGCATTGTGTGATCATCTCGGTGGATATCTCATTTTCAGGGAATATGTGCCTCTCAAGAGCAGCATTCAAATGGAAAACATGGATGTTTAACACAATGTTTGTGTGCTAGAGAGGGTAAATTTCTGTGATTTCTTTAGCTTTTATGTTACCAAAAAAACAATGTGTAGATAAGAAATTATTTGAAATGGATGAGTGTTTTGGGACATTGACTGTTACAATGAGAATTGAGGTGGTTCTTGTCTTAATTTTCTTGCAATTTGCTTGATTATATTGATTAACTATGATGACAAATGCTCTTGTGACAGGATTCATTAAGACTTTGAACAGATAGTGATGGTTGTATTATTGTTATTTGGGTAGTGATGTTTATTTATATGCTAAATTTGTTATAGTTTTTATCTCTGTCTCATACTTTTGGCTTGGATAATTTGGAAGTTTTGTTTTTCATTTGTCCCATTAATGCTTATTTCTTGTATCAATATTTAGTCTATTCATCTTAATTCGTTACTCATGATTGTGTAGTTTGTTCACCGTGGTTGTAAACCAACACAGTTGTTATAACCAACTTGGTTCAGACAAAAAATGGAAGGGAAAACGCCAAGGAAAAACAGGCGCAATTGACTCTATATTTGTTGCGCTAAGTTGCTTGGAAAAAATGAATAGATCTGAAATGGATAGGTCAGTTTCGTGGTTTGACCATTTATGTTTATTTTGTTAAAATAATGTCGGGCATACGTGTCATTTTCAAAGTTTTAGGTTTAACACTTACTGAGCTATTATCATTCACTGTAATAACATGTTTGTGTCAAAATATTGGCAGGTGAATGGACAAACTTCTTCTTCATCAGGCATTCTTATTGAATGGACAAAAGGGTTCGTCATCAAAGACATGGTTTGTTATAACATGTTTATTTTACTTCTGTGCTTAATGAATCACTCTCAGTGGTGTGCAGAAGAAAGTGTATATCCCCCCTTTCTTTTATTCTTTTCCCTTATGTGAGACACAATACGTTCACGTGCATGTTCTAAGATGTGTTATGTCAAGCAGTTTTTAATTAATGAATGTACCAGAAGTGTACTTTGTTCTTGCATTTCCTTTTCTGGCTATACAAGAAGGGGTGTTAGGTTTTAACTTTTTATTTTTGCTTCATTTATGACAAACGCCTCTACACTAGCATAAAAAGCTCTGCAGATATCTCTTCTTACTAATTTTGATTTCCGTGCTTTAATGGAGGGAAGGCAGACATAATGACTGGGGTTTAATCTTTCTATCCGGCTGCAAATTATGGCCTATCAAGTTCAATGAAATAAGCTCTGGCTAAAATGTTTCTGGTGTCTGCTGAGGTTTGTACTTTTCTTTTTGAGACTTGAACGGTTATCATTTTTTATAAGATTTTAAATGAAAAGAAAATATACTATTCGATGATTTCAGTGGAAAGCTTTATTATTCCCATTATCTGAAAATTCAATTGCTATGGTCTAGTAAAATACAAATACTTTCCATGTTTTCTTTTTTTCCCATAATCTTTTGGCTAGATACTATATATTTCTTTCTATTTTTGTTTCTTGTGTTTAATTATCTTTATACCAGTTCAATTTTTTGTTCTTATAGTACTTACTGGTACTGTGATTTCTCTGTTTTGGCTCAAAAAATTAAGAAGAGGCTGCTTCTTGCAGGGCGATTACGTGGCACTTATTTCTTCCTTTGCTGAAATGGGACTACGTCTGCGCTTTGGCATGTCGGAGCAAGCGATGGAGATCGCTTCTGTATTCTTTCGTTCTTCAACACCAGCAAGTGAAGCTCTTGTAAAATTTAGTGTTAAAAATGGTAACCATGTAATCCTAAATAATTTTCATTGAATCAGATACTTGGAGAATTGGTTTCCATCAATTTTTGCTTTCTTTATTGTGCTTCACTGCTATGAAAAATAGAGGTCTAAAGAGGAACACACATATCTTTCATTCACATTTTTTTCTAGGCTTTTTTTCGAAATGACGTTGAACTATGAATGGAGTTACTGACAAGCGCTTGGATGGGAATAATGCTCAAAGTATTTGACAAGGAGAATTCTAAGCTGGATCTTATCGCTAGGACATAAACCACAAATTGTAAGTACAAGATATTTCCATGGGAATTGACTAAATTTTCAAATATTAGACCCACTTTGAGTTTTCCTGAAAGTCTACAAGATTAAATTCTTTCCATTGTTTTTCAAGCATACAATTATAGGGAAAACAACAGCCCTTTGTTGGACAAGAATTTCAATTATATGTGCTTTCTTGGAGGAAGTAGTGGTTACTACTTTGGAGTGAATACAACTTAACAACCCTGCTCATTGGCTGGAAGCTTTATGGAAACGTGATTGTCAATTTAAGTGCACCTTTCCTGAGGTAAGAGTTTGTAATGGCTATCAAGTCATTTGTTGACAAGCAAATCCTATTATTATTTGCTGATGTTTGCATGTTGGTGTGTATATAGGCCGTTAGCAATGTTAACACCATCATTGGCCCTGCACTCATTGGAAAGATAAAATGTCTTGACATCAGTAATAATAAAGTTAATGATTGGAAATAGAATAACGTAATAGAGCGCAAAAGTTTCTTTCCTCTACATCATTCAAACTCTCAGCACTTCATTTTCTCAATTTGAATTTAGTGTTTGAGAAAATGTTAATTATAAAGTTAGAACGAAGTAAAAAAAGGATACCTATGTTATAACCATGTTTGGTGATGATCCTCGGTAAATACGCAAGGCCCGATAATTGTACACGGGACCCCCACTTTCACATAGAACATTGTCCCCTACCAAATGATTAACTCATGATAAGAACACAAATTATACAACATTATTTGAATATCTTTAGCAAATGCATAACCCATGTTCTGACTGGCAGAAGAGTTGCGAGAAAGTTGTAATTTCTGCAAATGGAAGATCGTTAGCATATTTCAGCTGCAAAATAAATATGTTCTGCTTGAATTAAATAATCTGACTTTCAATTTCTTATTATGCTTTAGGATGCCTAGGAGAATAGATTCAACTATGCAAGAAGCATAATAAATATGCACTGCTCGAATTAAATTACAATTATTTTGCATGCTAAGAGATAGCATAAACCTTCAACCTGAATGTGATAACGAAATCCAATTAATTTTTTTTTTTTTGGTATGAGGATTACATGTTAAGCAATCTATTTCACTAATTACAGCAAAGAATATGTGTACTTGATTTCAATGACCAGTCACATATATGTGCAATTTCTATTCTAAACATAATTTCTTCAGATTATAATTTCTATTTTGATGGGTTCTCTTCTTTCTCGAGATTTTATGAGCTATGGATGATTGACCTTTAACAGGGCTGAACTGAGGAAAAAAAATCAAATGGCCAGTGCTTTCCAGAGGAGGTATGAATATTTGCCACTAAAAGTATATACCTTTTTTGCTGACTACAAATTTATGTTAAAGAATCTTGTATTTTGTACTCATTTTCTCTTTAGGTAGTTAATTCAATTGTTTAATATGTGCCCTGTGCAGAAACACTTGAAGTGGTTCACCCAGCTATTGTTGGCAGTTGAATACCTGCATTCCAATTTCGTTCTCCATCGGGACCTAAAAGTATGGTTCTTTGTTGATTAAATGGTTTATCTATAGTTTCTCTGTTATGTTAAATGATTTACTGGGTTGATTTCCATTGCATTTTCTCGATAATGCTCCAACATCTTTCTTACCAAAGATCAAGATGTTCGAGATCTGTGTAGAAATGCCAAATCTGAATAAATGATCCCTTCTATGATATCTTCGTAAAACTATTGAATCATATGAGATCGATAACTGCTTTTCCTGTATGGTTCTTAGAACTGAAAAGGTTGTGATATGAATCATTGGGTAAAAGTTAAAAGAACAAAATGTTGTGAATCTCAATTTTCCTATAAATAATTATATGACTAAACATGTTGAAGACTTATAAAATAAGAAACTGCTATTCATCTATATGAAAAATATAAATATCAAATCATTGTGATCTTTGATGTCTTGAAAATAATATGCTATTTTATTTGTTTGGATTTTACAATTTCCTCAATCAGCGCTGCATAAGAGAATTACGAGACACAGTTGCCCATGGAGAAGATCCAGCAAAGCTGCACGAGTCTCAAGTTCAACAAGAAAACCTAAGTCACGATCAAGGTACCCAACACCATTTAAGCATGATGAATGGAAAAAAAGGGTAAATGATGTTGTTTGTACAATAGTCTTAAGCATCAACAGTCTCTAACATGAGAAAGAAGAATGCATTGCTTTTCTGCTGTAGATTGAACTAATTTATTGAATGATAACAGGTCGTCTTCAGGGGAGCTCATACACAACCCGGTACAATTAAACTTGATGAGGGGGAGTGTCATCCATGTCTAAGGATTAGCACCAATGTAAGCTTCTTTCTCTATGAACGTGGTTTTATGCCTCTTCTACTCAATTAAACTTAATGTTCACACATGATGATAATGGCTGAAGATGGATATGCAATCAAGTTTGTTCAATGATTGTATTTATTAATTTCAAATTAGAGATTGTATTTATTAATCTTTCTACTTCCTTTTTTTCTATACTTTTTTGTCTTACCCAAAAAAAAAAGGAAAGGAATGAAAGAAGAATTATTTATCCCCCTGCGAAAATGTGGGAATCTTTTGTTGATCATTTGTTTACTCTCTTTATTAGTGCTGGGAGATGTGTAGTAAAATGTATGCAATTTTAATGAAATCTACTTTCCAACTTCTTGTTTAAGCTCTCCCTATCTTTGTGTGAATTTTATTTCAAGATTTTGTTTAATGAATTCAAAGTAGTCTGCAACCATTCCTTTGTTTCTTTTTAACTTCTTATACACCATTTATATTTGCAACATAATTCAAATTGTTAGTTTTTCTATCACTTTTTGTTTTCTTTTTTAGTATAGTTGCACTTAGGAAATATGTGATTTTTTTAGTATACTTGAAGTCAGATGTTCTATTCCTTAGATTTTAACACACCTGGAAGTGAGATTTATCTCTTTGTACATCGAACATTTATTAAATTTTAAACCTTGCAATCTAAATATGGGACTTTAGTTTACTATAATTATGCCATATTCCTTTCATATTATTGCTGGAGGAGACCAATCATGAAATTGACGTAGCATTTTCTAAGGAAGCAAAATAAAACATTTTAAATAGTATAGGAATTTTCATTACTTGAAACAATATCATGTTATTTTTTCCATTGTTCAATTCTGGAATTATAAAAATTATAACGGTTATCGTGCAACGCACGATCCCCACTAGTAATAAGGCCCCGTTTGTTTCTGATTCTCAAATTAATTCTCAAATCAATTCTCATTTTCAACCACACATTCTTCAATAAAATAATATTTTTCATCACATCAATACTTTTTTCTTCTTTTTCAACCACACATTTCCCATCATATCACTATTCAAAATCAATTCTTCCCCAAAAAATCCCTATCAAACAGGCTCTAAGATAACAAAAGAAAAAAAATCTTGTGCAATATCACGACACGCACTGCCCATCTTACCACGACAACCCGTCCTCTAATTGGTTTGTGACCAACACGCTCACAGAGAACGCGTTCTATGCCCGCCGACTCACTGGCCTCCTTAAAATCCTACCCATTTTCACTCTTTCCACCGGAAACGAACGTATTCCCTCCCTTTTCCTTCCCCCAAAATTTCTCAAGGTTTTTATTACCTTTCTCTCTCTAGGGTTTCTCTTCTCTCACTATCATGAGTAACCCCGCCAAAGACAACTTCAACGTGTCCGACCTCGATTCCTCCCTCCCAGCCGCCGCCGCTGGTACGAAAATCTGAACCCTAATTGTGTGTGTGTATGTTCCCATTTTATGATTGCGATTAATAGTTGTTATTGTTGTGTTTTTGACGTAGCATTGAGTGCGGAGGATCGTGCTGGTTTAGTGAATGCTCTCAAGGTCTGTGAATTTTAAATTTTACACAGATTGAAGATTTAAGCATTTTGTTTGGGTTCACGGTCTTTTCTTGATGTATTTCGTCAGTATTTTGTTTTTATTTTGTTATGTCTTGGTTTGATTAACAGGATAAATTACAAAATTTGGCTGGGCAGCACACGGATGTACTTGAGAGACTGTCTCCGATAATCCGGAAGCGTGTTGAGGTTCTGAGGGAGATCCAGGTTCTTATTTATTCTTAAATTTCAATTTTCTCGAGTATATGTGCGTGCTGTGTTATTTTGTGCTGTTCATTTCTCTTTATCGTACTGGAATATTTAGGAGATTACTTAAAATACTAAGTATTACTATCATTTTCATTCTATTTTTATGCACCACGTTTCTTGAAATTATTTTACCTGTCACTAGCAACATCCACAGTTTTATAATTTTTGTGGAAACTGCACGATGTCTTCTTCTAGTAGCAAGCGGAACGAAGCAAAAATCGCACCCAAAGAAGCCTCCTTGAGGCATAGAGGCCATGCCTCAACAAGGCGTGATCAGTACTGCCTTTTCAGACCATGCATGAAAGGTCCTATCACAGGAAATAAGAATGGCTGCACAATATGTAGTGGTGATAGATTATGGCATTGTGCACATGGGTTTATGAGTTCTAATTCAAGGTTTTTGTCATCTAGGAGAAACCATGGCTAGTTATTCTCTGCTTGATTTCATTTCCCAGCTATGCTTGGATTTTGACAGTAATAGAAATTGATATACAGCATAGTTTGAAAAAACGTAAACGGGTATCGAGGCGTTTTTTTGTTATGAGGCGAGGCGTAAGCCTCAAAACGTTTTGAGGCGTAAACCTTCCCACAAACAAAATAGGTGCAATTTGCTGAACAAAATAGGTACAATCTGGCGACGATGCACTGAACAAGAAAAAAGCCAAGCAAAGTCTAGGGAAACAATTTTAAATTATAAGTCACTAGAAGAAGGCAAAAGCAAAGGAGAAAAGAGATATAGAAGCAGCATTTGAGGACCTCTTTTAAGCGAAGGATTGAAAATAAGTTTTTTGGTTGCCATTTAGTTTTGGGAAGATTTCTAACTGCAGTGTAGTTCTGGCCATCTAAGAAGATTTATGTCTGTCGTGTAGAAGGATTTCTGGCTGCTTTTTGGTATTCTAGATATTTTAATATTTTGTTTGGCTCGAAATGTTTTTTTAAATCGCCTTTCTCTTTTTTAAAAAGGGTCTTTTTTAATTCATTTTCAAAAATCTGAAAAAAAACATACTTCAAATGAGGCGCTCGCCTCATTTATTTTGCCTCAGATGTAGAGGCGTGCACCTCATTTTTTGTGCCTCACAGATTGAGCCTTGAGGCACAGAAGCTGCGTCTCACAGTGAGGCGGGCATCAAGGCGGGCCTCAGCAGGGTTTTTTCATACCATGATATACAGGTTGACCTTATTTGTGGATAAATGATGCTGCTCAAATAGATTTGTGAAATCATGCGTCGTCTTTTGTCTTCTTTAGCAGCTCTTTTAAAATAAATTTAAGTTTTGTGACTTGGACACCCTAAGATATACTTACCAATATTTCGTCATAATTCATTGACAAGTGGATCTTTGTCCAATTAGAGTTGTATATTAATATTGCTCTGAGAGTCCTAGTTTGAGATGGTTTCTCCAAGTGTCATGCACAGAATTCACTGGGTATGTAAGAAATGTGGTTTGTTAGATGACACATCTTTATTTTGCAGAGTCAACATGATGAGCTAGAGGCAAAGTTTTTTGAGGAAAGAGCAGCACTGGAAGCTAAATATCAGAAACTTTATGAGCCTCAATACACAAAAGTAAGGGCATTTGTGTGAATGGACTGCTGCTTGTGGTTTCCTTCTGCATTACTGTGGAAAATGTATTTTGATGTCATCCTATTTGATAGGTGGGTGGTTTTTTCTGAATCTATTTGATATCTTTTCTGTGAATGAAGTGCAGCGTTATGAAATTGTGAACGGTGTTGTTGAAGTTGAAGGAGTTACTGAAGCCCCAATGGAGCAGGGCGACGACAAAGCAAAAGAAGGTAAATGGTTTTCCTTTCCTTTGCTGCAAAGTAGCACACTTATGTATACTGGTTTCATGTCTTGTCTCAAGTTCCTTCATCTGCTGCCTATTCAAGGGTTGTAGATACATAGTTCTAACAGACTAATTTACAACTTCATTCAGCTAAAGGTGTGCCTGACTTCTGGCTGATGGCAATGAAGACGAATGAAATACTGGCAGAGGAGGTAGGTAATTTTTGACATTGTTTCTAGTTTCTTTCTAGCCATTTCGGACACAACTGGTACATTCCAAAATTTTGTGGCGGAAATGAACAAAAAGCAATGTGAACGTGCCTTACATTATGATGACAATTTTTGTTTCTTGTTTAGATCTCAGAGCGTGATGAAGAGGCTCTTAAATATCTCAAGGATATCAAGTGGTGTAGGATTGATAACCCCAAGGGTTTTAAGCTTGAGTTCGTCTTTGATTCCAATCCTTTTTTCAAGAATTCTGTATTGACGAAGACATACCACATGATTGATGATGATGAGCCTATATTAGAGAAGGCAATAGGGTAATTCAATTTTACTTGCCACGATCTTTTTTTTTCTCTCTCTCTCTCTTTTTTTAACATCAAATTGGAAATGTTGTAGGACGGAGATTGAATGGCATCCAGGTAAATGCTTGACACACAAGGTTTTAAAGAAAAAGCCAAAGAAGGGGTCGAAGAATGTGAAACCTACAACAAAGACTGAAAAATGTGATAGTTTTTTCAACTTCTTTAAGCCTCCAGTGGTTCCTGAGAATGATGATGACATTGATGAGGATATGGTGAGTGTACTCGCACTATATTTGATCTTACCTTCTTGAAGCTATAAGTGTTTGTAGATCCTGATATATTCATTATTTCTGCTAAAATTGGCCAACAGGCTGAAGAACTCCAGAATTTAATGGAACAAGACTATGACATTGGGTGAGTCGCCTCTTATTCCCTTTACAAAGATGTGCCTTTATAACTGGATGTAATTCATTCTATTCCCTGCTTTGTATTTCTCTAGTGTTGCATTCATAGAAACAGAGTTAGATGCCTAAAATCTGACGAGTTTTAATGGCTATTTTTTGTGGTTGGCTGCAGCTCAACAATTCGGGACAAAATTATACCTCATGCTGTTTCATGGTTTACTGGGGAGGCTGTCCAAGGAGATGAACTCGACATTGAAGATGATGATGAGGATGATGATGGCGACGACAATGAGGAAGATGATGACGAGGATGAAGATGATGACGACGACGAGGATGATGATGATGATGATGAAGAGGAGGAGGAAGAGAAGGGGAAGAGTGCAAAGAAGGTGAAGTATTTCTTTTTTCCACTGAACAGAAATCCCAAGTTTTTTTCTTCTTAAAATCAATTTCACAATTTTATGGGGAATGCTGATATTCATTTGTTTTGTGCCATTCCATTGGAAATTTTGCAGTCTCCAGGAAAGAAGGTAAGATGATGCCGGATTTTTTTACTTCTGTATCTGGTTTAAATGTGTCTATTGGAGTGCTTCACAGTGTTCTGTTTCTGTAATCTGTAGAAGGGTGGTAGAGCACGAGCCGGGGAAGGTCAACAGGGTGAACGTCCTCCAGAGTGCAAACAACAGTAAACCAATGCTGAATTCAATCTTTGGATACATGGTCAATGTCAATTTTGCCCGTGAATATATCTCTGAACTCGAACGTGTGTGAAGTTCTTTCCCCCTCTCCCTCTTTTCCTCCATCTTCTCTTACGTGGGAAGGCTTCATTTCCATGGTTGTCATCTTGGATCTGTGTTTCTAAGAGAACCTTTGAGCTTGTTCTCTCTTATCCTTTTTCGCCCCCCCCCCACCCACCCCCCACCCTCTCTTAATTGTTTGGGTTTTCATTTGGATTTGTGGGATACGAATATTATCATTGTGTACAGTGGTTAAGTTTGTGTTCATTAATATCTTTGGCGAGTCACTACTTTTTAAGGTTTCCAAGTTTGTTCCTGATGGATAACTGAGAGAGTGAGAGATGATTGTTTATCACTGGCACAGCGAATAGCGAGTGTCTAGGTTCGACCAGATAAACCTGCACTCCAAATAGAATTGAGTAATGCTATCTACCGGTTAGGTGGCAATGAGCCTCCTGCTTTAGTGTCCAATACATTAATGTACATCATAACTCCACTATACAACGAACCAGGGCATTCATTGCCACTTTTCCGGCAATGTATCTCTACTGATAAGGAAAGCAACTTTGGTACAAGTCTTTTAAAACGTTTCTCGTATATGAACTTACTTACATGAGGGTACTTTTTAAAGAGTCGTTTCTTAATATACAGCAATGGAAGTCCTCAGCAGAATCGAGCGACGACTGTCCAGTGAAAATGGGAACGTTTCTGGATGAGTAGTGATATTGTAGAAAGATGCCCAATACTTACCTTCCTTGTGACTAAATGAAAACCACAATAAAGTTTGGTTATAAAAAACGAATGGGAATACATGAGTGCTTCATTCGAAAGACAACGACGTTAAAGTTGTCATTTCTTTTATTCCTTTGTTATGATTGCGTCGTTTTTGTACGCAAGCTAACCGAAATATTTTCCCCTCTCTAGTTGAATTTGTTGTTGGCAGCTAAAATCCTCTCTGGTTCAATGTATTGAAAGCATTACTGGTAATTCACTTAACAATTCATTATCTGAAAGAGGAAATTCTTAAAATATCGATAACGTCACCGACAAGCAATAAGAAATTTATTAATATGATATACGTCAGTACTCGGTATGTACCATTTTGAACATGATTTTTTGATAATGGAAAATGGTGGTCCAACTCCCCATTCCAATTTAACTCTACCTAACACTGGCAGGTGGGTCACACCACAATTAATATGTATTGGGTTATTAACTTATTGATAATTCACCTAAGTTTTAATTAGAGTTGGGTAGCGTATACGGATTTAATTAGGTAGGATTTGAACGGATTGCATTTGTGTTGATAAATCACCAAATCTTTGATCAGGATAGGTATTTTTCAATTAACGTGGGACCTCTTTTTTTTTTTTTTTAATTAAAAGAGAAATATGTTACTGGTTGATCCGTCTAGTACGCCAATCTTAAAAATTCAAACAATATGTTACTACTCATTTCTCGAAGAGAATTTGGTAACTCTATTCACAAACAAGGAATTTGCTCGGGATGGCTTTTCTAAAGTTTAAAAAGCATTTCTTTGATGGAGAAGGTACTTTTTACTAACATAATGATTATTTGGTTAAAGTCGTTTAAATGTATTTCTATGTAAAAAATATATTTAGATTATACGAGAAAGTTGAAATTTGTTCGTTCGATAAAATTTTTGTACTGACAATATTTTCCTTATTAATAGCGAAATCTAAATATGACTAAACAAATATATGCCAATGGTTGATGTGTTAAAATTTAAATAGAAACTAGTAACTACATAATTTTTTTTTAAAAAAATTGTTTTCAATCATATGATATATATTAAAATAATTATTTAATAGATTTTATAGGCTATGAAATTTTATTATTTATGAATGAAAATGAGATGAATAATTAAAATATTAATTTTGGTCAACTAAATATGTAAATATATCACAAAAGCAATTTTATAGTTATTTTTCAAACCATCAATTTCATATTCACAACACGTTTTGAATCGACAACCAAACCATCAACAACTTATCGGTAAAAACTGTTATTGAAAAAGCTCTAAGTTCGAACACTCAACTTGCAACCATCGTACCAAACAGATTCTTACTCAAAATTTCCTTACTTTTAGCAGAAAATTTAAGTAGAATTGACGTATTTAATCTATTAATTTATCACTTCCGTTTCTTTCATTGTGAGGATTTATATTATGAATATGAAATTTTTTTATGTCGGCTATCAACTTACTAATCGTTTTCTCAGAGCATATTTAAAGATGGTCTTATCGTCAAGAGGTGAGGTACTTCGTTTGTAGAAAAAAAGAATTACAAACTTAAAAAGTCAAAGTATACCACCAAACATACTCAAAAGTCCATACTTTGACAGACTATTGAGGGAAAAAAGAAAATAAAACACTAGTGGATAGATAGCTACTGTCAAGGTGAAGGGTCCATCAGAACACTGTCGGTTTACATATAATTCTTGTCAAAATCACACAGACAAGACTGTGGAGCCATAAAAATTGCTACTTTAGATTTGATAGAACCTACCGTGTATGAAAAGAACAAGTGGGATAAGTTAATTTTTTTCATACTTTGACAAAAAAGACACATTTAGTGCTAATGGAATATTATGCAATGATTGCAATTAAGAAAATTCTTCACCCAAGTGTTCGTCATTTTCCATTCAAATAAACCAAACTAATTCAAAGATTATTAAGTTTCAACTAACAGATTCACGAGACAAAATGCAGGAAAAGAATTTATTATATTTACACTTTCTTTTCCAAAGTGACTGGTGAATGAGCGTACTGTTTTGCTTTTTTGCTTTGATCAATTTTGGAATTGATCTTCAAAGGGGGATAAAAAAAGGAACAAAAAACATTGATTTATTGCCCCTAACAGAGTCCCATGTTTAGTGTCTCCTCATTACTTCACTAGTACTGTTTGTGGGTCTCTCTTCATATTTTGTTGTTCCTTCACTTCAAGATATGCCCGTGTAGTAATAACACTGCATTTATACAGATAAATTTTGCTTTCTTTCAAGTTTTTGTTTTGGTACAAGGCCCGAGAACGAATTCACCGATTGATCGGTGATTACTAGCGATTCCGGCTTTATACAAACTAGTTTCAGCCTGCAATCTGAGGACGGGTTTTTTGGGTGTTTGAGAGATGGTGTTACAGTTGAGTTTTGTAGCAGTGGAATTTTTTGCCATTCTCTGTGCTTTCACAATTCAAGAATCTGCAGGTAATGGGCTCTGTTTATTTGGTTTAGTTAACTCGAGTTCAGTTTTTATTTTTTGATACGCGTACTTCTGATTTTGTGTACATCAACATGAATGTTTGCATTTAGAACACATCTGCAGAAAACTCCTATTGTTCATGTGATCTTTAAGGAGTAACGAAGAACAACTCTCTAGAAGTTCACAAATTACACTCAGCAGATACGATTGACTTAGGTGGTTAGTACATGTTTTGCATAGGGTTAAGAAGAGGTTACCGTTCATAAGAACGAGGAGGGAAAACTAAAACTAACATGGCCTAAAGATCTCATTGTTTTGGATCTTCCTGTAGATCTAAAGATGAATCAAACGAAGTGGCAAGAAAGGATTTACGTAGTGGACTCTAAATTCATTGGGAACAAGTTGTAGCTTGTTATAAAGTATTAGTATTAGAATTGGGTTTTGTGGAGTGCAATGAGAAAAAAAAAGTTTCTGCTCTTGGGCTATATGTACTGTTCACCAATCCAAAATCGTTGGCGTTGAATATAGATGTTTGATGAAGTTTTCCTGTTTGATCATACTTCAGTAATTAATTGGAAGATGGAAGTGTGTAAAATGAAATTACATATAATTTCTCCTCTACATTCTGCATATCTAGTTTAAAGATAATTTAAATTGCAGGTATTGGTCTGCATTCACTTTCAGCAGCTTCTGTGCTTTTTCGCTTCAAGGACAAAACACCTGACTTTAGGCTTCATGAAGCCACGTCGCGTTTAACATTACTGCAAAATGGTAGCTTTTTCTACTCTTCCTCGTTAAGTTGTTTTGAATGTCCAAATATGTTGACTGTATGGTTTTTCACAAAATAAAGTCGTGTTGGCTGTACTAGATATTGCTATACCACCTACTCCCACCAGTTCTCGACAAAAAAGACATGGAATGTTTGCTTCGGCTCCCCACCTCAAAGCATTTCACAATCGGTTGCATATATACCATCCATTAACCGAAGGTTATGTTAACCTCAGCGATGTATTTTTCTTTCTATATAAGTTAGAGGTTAATAATGAAATGTGTTGCCCGCTTCTGTTAACAGTTCAAATGTTTCATTTATAGGCACCAATCCTCACAGCTTAAATGTCTCCAGCAATGCACATGCGCCCTCTATATTATCTGGCAGCCACCCGGGCAAGAAAGCGATACACGAATCTGCATTTTCACCATCAGGCGCATTCCATAAGAATCATCATTCTGGAAGAAATGTTCACCACTTTGCTCCTGGACCATATAATCATTCACCTCGTTATAGTGGGGAAGGTCAGTCCATGCCTTTTCCTACACTAAATAGTGGAATCGGGGTGGGGGTTGTTTCTTGCTAGATTAGTTAGAGAGGTGCGACTGTGCGAGGAATACAACCTTGTAATCTCCTTCTTCTTAATGGTGAAAAATCTATAGCGGTGATTAGACTCATATTGAGTACGAACCGCTATAAATCTTTGTGTATCCGTGTTTCGTTTCGTTCATTATTTTTATCCTGATGGGGATTAGAGTTTAATCCATAACTGGGTTCACATTATCAACATTTTTCTTCCATTTTGTAACTTGAAGTTGCTTGACATTTCTTTGAACAGGCCATGCTTTAACCCATTCTCCATCTCTTTTCCCTCCATCTGAGGAATGGATTTCACCAAGACCTATGCCCTTGTCAGCACTTCCACCAAATCATTTTAATAGTATGGAAAGATTCATTTCTATGCTACATTTATATTGGATATATTGGATTTCGTCTAATTCTAATTAACTCAGATTTTCTCTTTTCTGTCTGCAAGTGCCCTCGCATCAGCCTACTATTTCTCCAATGAGTTTTCCTACGAAAAATATGAAGAAAACTCCACTGCCACTAGCACTTCCGCCTCCTCCGCCAAATCAAGGTATTGTACCAGTAGCTTATACCTCTCTAAGAGCATGTTTAGTTAAATTTAAAAGTTACTTTTGCAGAAAGTAAGTTTGACTGACTTTCTATAAAAGTAAGTTTTGTTAGCCAAAATAGTCTTTTAAACTTATGTTTGACAAAAGAGAATCTTCTAAGTAACTTTTGCTTCGTTTTAAGTTTAGCCAAACATGCTCTAGTTCTACCAATTACATCATACTTTAGCTCCAAGCAAATGTCATGGACCGCAGTGATCAACATTTCAATCTTGCAGAATGTAGACCAATAACCTGCACAGAGCCACTGACATATGCACCTCCAGGAGCACCCTGTGGTTGTGTTTGGCCTATTGAAGTTAGATTGCGCTTCAGTATTTCTCTGTATACGTTTTTTCCATTAGTTCCCAATCTTGCTAAGGAAATCGCAAACAGTATCTTACTAGACCAAAGTCAAGTTCGCATTATGGGAGCTGATGCAGCCAACCATCAACTAGAGAAGACCACCGTCCTCATTAACTTGGTACCTCTGGACACGAAGTTCAACCCTTCTACTGCATTTCAAATATACACAAAGTTCTGGAAGAGGGAAGTTTCAATACGGTCTTCAGTTTTTGGTGTCTACGAGGTGGTATACGTTCGCTACCCAGGTTAAGTGATCATCAAATATGTTTATTGAAGAAAACATTAACAGCACTAATATTTACGCTACATGGTGTTTTAGTCTTATTGCCTATTTACAAATCAGAATCTTCCCCATAAAAAAGCAAGTAGGATTTATTGGAGACCTTCAATTCCAGTCTAGCTTGAGTATAATATTTCAAACTGCCCTAGCTCTTTTAGTATCTTACAAATTTATTGAACCTATTGTTCGAGAAATATCTCCAGTGGCAAATATCACCTGATTTTCCAAGGACATAACAACTAGAAATAGATTCTTTAACCAGAAAAAAATTTGTTCAGATGTAGGATATCTCATACTTACCAAATGGCCGATGACAAAAATTGGAGTAAGTCTTAATTGTGGATATTGGTCGCTAACACGTGCAAATGCTTATGCTTAGTTTTGATTTTGCTGTATATTCTATCATGCACAGTTTAGAGACATATAGCTTTTCATCTGTTTCCTTGTGATCACAGAAACATATGGTGTTATCCCTAGAATTCTAACCTTCTTATCTTATCTTCTCCTCCTCAAGATTATATACCATCTTTTTTGGGCTGGGTTCAATTCCTTATTGTTACATTTATAATTTTATATAACTGTATGCTTCTTGAGCTTTACGTATAATAATTCAGGTCTTCCACCATCTCCTCCTTCGAAGATTTCCAGCTCTGCTACAATTGATGGTCAACAAAATTCTGGCAGCACCGATGATGGAGGTCCAATAAAACCTTTGGGGGTAGATGTAACAAGGACAAGAAAGGATGGGACTGGCAAAACTATGGTCATTGTAATTGTTCTATCAGCAGTCACAGCTTTTGTAGTTTGCATGGGTTGTATTTGGCTATTGTTGTTAAAATGTGGATGTTTCAGTTGTCTAAGCAAAAAAAGTCCACAAGGTTTAATATCTTTGGAGGGAAAATCGTCAGGTAAATCATCTTATAACTTTCTAACTTTTTATCCCTTGCGCACCTGATATATGTATCGAAGTAAACCAAAATTAACACGGCGTGTTTTAGTTGTTAAGAATCTAGTTGCTTTAGATCTCTCAATAGCTATAGCAATGAATAAAGTGGATTGAAGCAGAAGGATTAATATGACTGACCCCAAATTTACTTGGGTCTTGGAATAAGGCCGACTTTTTTGTTGTACACCAGATATGATCCTGACCTTTTTCAAAATCATTTCTCAAATCATTGATATTGTATTGATACAACTGAGGAATTTGATCTGCAGGCATAGGAAAATCTTCAACATTTAGAAGCAAGCGTAGCTCCGGGTCAATGTCATTTAGTTCTAGCTTTCTGGCGTATACTGCAACTGCTAAAGTTTTCAGTATTGATGAGATAGAGAGAGTGACCGATAACTTTAATGCTTCAAGAATCCTCGGGGAAGGTGGTTTTGGACTTGTATATGGTGGCACTCTTGATGATGGAAGAAAGGTGGCGGTGAAGGTTCTCAAGAGAGACGATCACCAGGGCAGCCGTGAATTTTTAGCTGAAGTCGAGATGCTTAGCCGGTTGCATCACAGAAACTTGGTCAAATTATTAGGTATCTGTGCGGAGGACCATTGCAGATCTCTCATCTACGAGCTTGTTCCTAATGGAAGTGTTGAATCCCATTTGCACGGTCGGTACAAATTAGTTTGATTCTTGCATAGTAATTAATATACTTCCAGCATGTTTGGTAGGCAGTACTGGGATGGGATTGGACATTACCATGAACAAGATTTTAGATTATTCCTCTTATTTAATGTTATCTAGTCCTGTATACCAAACATGCACTTATAGTTTGTGTGCCAATCCATAAATTCGTAGTTTTACTTGGGTCATTTTGGTCCTTCTGCTTTTCTTTGGTGCTAACAGGAGTCGATAAGGAGGTTTCTCCTCTCGATTGGCATGCTCGGGTGAAGATTGCCCTGGGTGCAGCCCGGGGTTTGGCCTATTTGCACGAGGACTCGAGCCCTCGTGTAATACACAGAGACTTCAAGTCGAGTAACATATTGTTAGAACACGACTTTACACCTAAAGTTTCAGATTTTGGGTTGGCTAGGACGGCAATGGAAGAGGGAAACAAACATATCTCAACCCATGTCATGGGAACCTTCGGGTATGCCCTTCACACTATGATAAAATGAATTTGCGCCATCTTAATCTGAATGCTAGAAAAAGGTTTCTCCATTTATTCTGATTCTTGGTCGAAAATTTACTTCTTACAGTTACTTAGCTCCTGAATACGCGATGACTGGCCATCTACTGGTTAAAAGCGATGTATACAGCTATGGTGTGGTTCTCCTCGAGCTCCTAACTGGACGAAAGCCCGTGGATTTGTCACAACCACCTGGCCAAGAAAATCTTGTTGCTTGGGCTCGTCCACTCCTCGGTTCCAAAGAAGGTTTGGAAATGATCATCGATCAAGCTTTAAAATCGAATGTTCCCTCGGACAGCATTGCCAAATTTGCTGCAATCGCATCAATGTGTGTGCAACCGGAAGTATCTCATCGTCCTTTTATGGGCGAAGTTGTTCAAGCATTGAAGCTCGTGTGCAGTGAGTTTGATGAAACACGAGAGCCCGTGTCAAGAAGTTGCAGCCAAGAGGATTTCTCTATTGATATAGAAAGTAAGCAAAGTAGAATATCAAATGAACTGGCAGAAGATTTAGAGACTAGTTATCGATTCCCTGGAGGGGATTCAATTTTTGATACAAAGATAGCATTATCAGCAGTAGATTTAAAAGGTGTATCAGGCAGACGTGAAGGACATGAATCCGATTCTTTGAGAAAATTTAATTCAGTTCCTTTGAAGATGGGTCGAAAAATGCGCTTCTGGCAACGGTTAAGAGGACTGTCGCGAGGCAGCATGAGCGAGCACGAGTTCTCTTCAATACAGTAATTTCAATACTCGAAGTCTTATTGTCCATTCGAAATGTAATTCTCTTATGAATATGTATGCTAGAGCTATAAATTTTTTGCCATATGTGTAGTTAAAGATGCAGCTCTGATCTCCTAAGTAGCAACATAATCTTCTTGTAACTATAATTGGGTCAAGACATCATGGTACAGGTGTTTAAATTATGTTACTGTCAGTTCCATCTCATACTTAGTGTTTGTGTTAATGTTAATAGAGTGAATACTCTCGTCAAGTGCAAATGAAATTTGAGCCAAAAAGACACAGAATGGACGAACGAGGATGAAATTATAGATACGGACATATTTGGTACACAATATTAGATAGTTTCTCTACTGTTTTCTTGTCACACCATGAAATTGGTGAAATGTTTTGATCTCAAAATCTTCACAACACCTATACCATCCACAAATCGTTGTAAATATTATGGATGGCTGAATTAGTTGAAAGTGATTAAAGGGTTATAAATATGTATGTTGAGAAGGCTAAGTTGGCCTTTTGACAGGGGACTGGCAATCTTTTCTAGAAGACCTCCCATGAATGCTTCATAAGGAAGTTTTTTCTTTCTTTTCCTGTAGGATTGAGTCGCTTCATATGTTCTTTGCTTTGGAGGAATGGTAGACAGCTGCCCTATCAATTCACACAACAAATATTGTCGTATTAACCAGAATATTTTTCAGAAAACGAGCAAACTACACATATTTATAGTGGTTCACTGATTATACCATTGCATGTTTTCAGAATAATGAAGAAGTTTTCCTATTTCACGTTTGTGAGAAAATAACCCTCCAAGTAGATTTATCTCGACCAACTTGTTTAGCTAGGCAAGTTTCTTCAGACATATACATTAGTATCAGATTGACATCGTGCAATAAATTGGTACAAAACCTTTTGAGGACGATCTCACATTTTAAGCAAAACTGAAAAGAAAAAAATACAAAAAATTGCCAATTTTCCATTCAAATAGGAAAACCTTTCATTAAATTACAAAAAGGTTCTCCAATTCCCAAATATATAATCGCATTTTGCTTCTAATCATGCAAAATTGAAGGCAAACCAAAAAATAAATAACAAAAGATGCCACAGATAAATGCCTCTTCTATTGCCCACATTCAAGAAATACAACCATCTAAACAGAGGATAAATATATATAAAAAAAGATATAAAAATATATATTTCAGTGGGTCAATTTTCGTGAACCACCATGGCCCCAATATACACGACGACACATACACAGTAATGTGACTATTGTCTGATCCTCGCAGCTTGAAGTTGAATCCCGATCAACAGCCGCACCAGTCTTCAGAAATGACCATAAAATTGGTATTGAACAGAAAGAAGATGCACTGTCAAGAAAGGTTTACAGATGCCTGAGGATTGGAGTGTTTGGTTCCATTTACAGAAGTAACCTCTGAAGAAGCACTCGATGAAATACCACTATCATTATTTGTACCGCTCTGTGCTGTAAGGGGAGGGTTATGTTGAGGTTCGGTGCGTGCAGGTCTTTGGCCCTCCTCTGCTAGTTTTCTAAGAAGGTTCATAACAGTAGGAAGTAGTTTGGTGGATATAGATAGAAGTCCAGGAAGCTGTAGGCATACAGAAAAAGAGATCAGAGCTTGAACAGCATAAATAATCTCTCAAAATGTATAAATAGGACTGGCCGTTGGTTCCAATTGATCACTCAAAGGTTTTTTAATGACTTGGATTCCAACTAATAGGAGATATAAAAGAAAGTCATGGATTTTAGTAGTAAACTTACAGCTCCATTGCGGAATTCACCCGCAATATCTAATTGCACCCAAAGTGCTTTAAAAAGCAGAAAAGCAACAAAAATAACGCCCAAATATAAAGGATTTCTGCCAAAAGAGAACACTACATTAGCAAGATTAAAAAAATAGCTTCTGAGGAAAATCTCTGGCTTGAGTTGAGTATCACCAGGTATGACTAACCAACCCTCCACTCCCCTTCCCTCCCAAAAAATGAATTACCTCAAAAGTGTCATAAATTCATTGAAACCCAAGACAACCAATGCAACGATTGCCCATGGAGGCGGTAACCAATTGTTATTTCGCCGGCTAGCCTCCTGAAAGTTGAGAAACAAGAAAAATCAGAAATGATTAATTAGCAATTAATATATCGATAATAAAATGTCAAAAAGTATTAGAAAGATATGTAAGTATGAATACAAATGGAAAAAAAAGTTGACGAAATAAACTAAGATATTCAGAAGCATTATATGTGCAAGTCCATGCCTGAGCAGCAATGGCTTGAGTAACAGTGTACTCGGTCTCTGTTTTAAATTGCCTCCACAAAGATTTACACTGGACTGGCGTTATCAAGGTTTTTGATACTGGAACCTGACCACGAAGAAAATTCAGAAAAAAATTATTAGGTGCATTTTGGATAAATTACGAAAGGAACGAGTGTAAAAGGCCAAAAACAACTAGTGTGCATGTACATAATACAAAGTTTCAAGTACTAGATAGAGAGAAATGAAGCAAACACAGACATGCACCGAAAATAATCGGGTCAATTGTACAAGTAAATAGTTTGACAGAAATGAAGTGGTTCATATATTCTTCCAAGGAAATTTATTTAGTCTAGTGGATGAGACATCAAATTCACCACTAAACATCAGCTTTTTAATGAACTAAAGCTGAACTATGGTCAATGACTTCAAAGAGGAACTGATTCAGCAACTACAACGATTACCTCCTCCCAAGTGCTGGAGGCAAGAGGGTCCACTGAAGTTCCCTTATTTGTTGAAGCAGCAGCTTTGAGGTCAATAAGAGCCAGAGACAATGTATTCTCAATAGTGTCAGCATCGTTGTCCAGACGAATTGCAGACATGACAGACAGCAGCTTCAATGACTAGAGACAAAAATTAAAATCAAAAGAATTACAGAGATACCCATACCAAATATCCCAGAAAATATATTTATAGAGCATGTCATACAGAAGAGCGAGCGGTTTTGGTGATTGCTCTTATATCTTCCTTTCCAGTCCAGACCCTTGGCATTGAGTCAGAATCGTGGCTAAATAATGTTGAAAACCTGTGAATAATTGCCTGGTTATTCCCATGTGTACATAGCAGAAGAAACAGAACATCAATCTTGCAAATATTGAATTCATAATGCGAATATATAACGCATAGCAAGCACCTGTCCTTCATACAAATCAAAACCCTCCCAGCCTCTTCTTTTGCTTTTGCTTCAACCAATTCTCTTGCGTGATCCTGCAGTCTCAAAATCATTTTTTCCCTTGACTCTTCACACATTTCGAAACCAGAAAGTGCACTAGCAAACTCAGCAATAGCTGTTTCAGTTTCTCGCAGGAGAAGTTTTCTTATTGCAGGCCAGGTATTGTCGTTGGCTCCATCTAATAGAGCCTCAACAGGTCCTGATAATGCCTTGTTCAATTTTGACTGCACATGGTAACAAAGAATAAAATAAAAATGTATCGAATCCATAATTATAACCAAAAAGCAGTATATGCTTAACCAGCTCTCTTTTTCTAATGCGAGTTCAATCGCATAACATTTAGTACATTAAAATAATCCATTGCAGTGACATATCCTTTCACAAACTGAAGCTCACTCATTCTTCAATCAAAATTGCAAACTCCATATCTTTACCCATGCTTCATAAGACACTTAAGGCAGTGGGAATAAAAAATGATAGCAATGATATACACCATTTGTTGTCAAAGTTGCAACAGAAATAGCTCATACCTCATACATTGTTGTGATTTCAGACAGCTTAGCAGTACGAACTGCAGCAACATGTGCATCTATATCACGCCGGAGCTTCTCTCTTATTTTAGAAGCATCCCAATTTGCCAGGTCAATGTTCGTATCTGCAAAGTAACAAAAATCCATCAAAAAACGAGCATTGACAGGATGTCGATTTTCTATGGTTTCATCTCACCGCAATTTATCAGCCACTGAACCTTAAATTTGGTTCACTAGTAAGTTGTAACACAGTAACAAATTTCATAAGATCATCGAGGAGAAAAATGCAGTAAAGTATAGCTAATTTTCACATGAAGACAGAAATAAGAATAAAAGAAAAAGAAAAAGAAAATTTCCATGGTTGTCGCAAAACAAATTTTAAAAGTTTCCCTTCTAGGTAATAAAAGTTAACCGCATACAATGCTATCACAATGCACAAACACCCTATACCCGGGCCAGTTACTGTACCTGCAGCTTCTTCGTCAAAGTGTGACATAAAATACTTGATGCAATCACGAGCAGCGACAGCAAATCCTTTCCCTTCATTCAAGGCATTATCAAATGCATTTTTAAACCTATCCAAGTTTCCGGAGCGTATGTGACCCAACATGGATTGGTAAGCTGGTTGGACAAGCTAATATAGCCCACAAGAAAAAACAGATGGACCATGAGAAGGAAAAAACAATAAACTAAAAAGATAAATGGCACGAGGATAAAAAATTTATTCACAAACTTCAGCCCTTGTATCATCAACTCTATGTCACGAAACAGGTAAGCATGTCAGACACATAATTCCAAATTAGAGATTAAACGCGGGCCTAAAATTTCAGTTTACTCCCAGCATACAAATATAACTTTAACAACATCTAACTTTTTTTTATTAGAGAGAAAAATAAATTAACGAAGCCATCAGATCCTCCAAATTCCACTACCCTTTCTATTTATTTTATGAAGGAATATAGCATAATTAAAAGTGTGATAGCAAGCACGTAGAACAGATCATGGAATATTACTTGCAACAACTTCTCTTCCAGCTGTTTTCGCTTTGAAGATCTCACGCCTTCATCAAAATATGTGGCTTCTGCATCATACCTATAACAGAAATGAAAAACACATAAATGAGGAGAGATAAGATATCCAGAAGGCACGGCGAATCAAGCAGCCAATACAAACTTAGCCCCTACTTGTCTCCCATTTTTTCAAAACTCTTTTTCCTACATACTCATTTTCAACTACACATTTACACAATAAAATATTCTACACATAAACCCAAAACATTTCCCCACTTTTTAACTACACATTCTCCGAAAAATCACTATTTAAAACAATGTTTTTCCAAAATAATGGCCACCAAACAGGGGCTTAGTCTGCCAAGATTTTCAATAAGAGGGAAAATTTCCCGCTAACTAAACCATTTTCTTTTGTTTTTCCCCAATAGGTACAAAAAGTGATCCATTTTCTTTTATCGGTGAGAGAGAGAGAGAGAGAGAGGTTACACATTTTCACCTGTCGAGACTATCGAAATAAAGTGACAGGTCTAGTCTACTGTTAAGTCTTTCACTTGTATGAATTATGTTTTATGTAAGTACAATTAACTGATTTTTTTTCTCCAAAAACCATACTTCAGTGGTTGTAACGACCCGGGTCCCACTTAACGGGCTGTCCCGGCCGTTAGATCGACGACGTACTGTCCCCACTGTACCAACATGGGTCTTTTCAGCATGCTTTGTCCTCACTCGCACGCTCCCCGAGAAAACTTCCCAGGGGGTCACCCATCATAGAATTGCTCCAAGCCAAGCACGCTTAACTGTAGAGTTTCTAACGATGGACTTCCGGAAAAGAAGATGCACCTTGTTGGTATGAGTAGTACCTATCAAATCTCTTAAACTTTCTTGGTCTGGGGTATTACAGTGGTCCTCTCAACATCTAGTTTCTAAGTAATTGCAACAGAATCTAACACGTGCTCTGGCACAAGGTACATGGATCTCAAAACACGAGCATCGTTTGCCTTAGTAGTTCACACTACAACATCTAAGCACTCTTCAAAGAATTGCCAAATTCTTCAACGTAGCCACTAGCATCTTCCACACTATTACATTCAAACACAATTGTTTTGGGCTAGTAGAGGAATGCAAATGCAGATATGTACGCACTTACTCCGATAAACAAACATCAAGAACTGTGCTGAGCTTCCTCCCAAACCCTGGTACTGGCTGAAATTGAACAGTCTCTTCTAGTTGACGCCATTCCTGCACAGGCACAGACACAAACGCGCACACACATGTATGTGGATCAGATTTTTTGATAATTTACAGTGTTAATTTCAAATGAGTTCAGTACAGCATTAAACAAAAAAAAAAAAAAATGTATATCCAAGAAAGGCACCTCATTTCCGATAAATGAAGAGAACTTTTCATTAGCAATCTCCTCACACCGTACGGTGGCAACCATGACCTACAAATGTAGGAAAATATGTCAATGAAAAACTACCTGATTAGTTCATTTGAGACTTTATGAGCAGATTTTTGGTTCCCCACCTTGTGAGCAGGAAGGTCGAGGTCCTTGTTCTCCTTAATGATCTTCCAAATCTGTTGAGCACTAAATGAAAAGCCTGAAGCAGGAACCACGGCCCTCCTATCCCCAGCAAGCCCACCAGGGGCAATAGAATGAAAGAATCGCTGTCTCAGACTCGCCACCTTCATGAGCAACACAAATTAACAACAAAATTTTAGATTCTTAAGTACATTATTGACAGAAAAATCCATCTTTCTGTGAACAATCCATAGACAAACACGGGGAAAGAACAAAGGTATGATAAGGACAGGCATTTGAAGACCGTGAATATAATTTTGAAAGGATTCAAATAAACCTGCTCTCTAAATTGTTCTTCCTTCTCTTCATAACTAGAAAGAGCCACAACTTCAACCTGTCATTCCATCATTTAAGGAAAAGTTCTAATAAAGAGTTTTTAGCATAAAAGAGACGTGATGTAGCTTATTTAACTTAATATTGACATCTTACATTAAAAAATTCACTTAACGGAGTTTCCCTGTGTGCTTGTGGCTTAGGAACAACATCCCATATCTTCAAAAGAGGGAGCAGTGAGTGACAGAGAGAAGGTGGGAAACAGACTAGAACAAGAACCATTAGGCATACAATATACCTTCTGAATGTCTTCCCTCAATACAGGTTCCAGATTTTCCAAAGGCGTCTATAACATGTCGAGAGGGAAAAAAAAAAAGCTCCAGCATATGAAAAAGTTATTTGAGGGGACCAAATGCCCTAAAATAATAAATTTTTTAAGTACATTGAGCAACAACAAAAGAGAAAGGTGAGACAAACATACCCTCGTTTTATCACGTATAACAAACAACAAAGTTGTTTTACGTGGACTGAATAATCTCATCATAACCTGTTGATTATGAGATAGAATAGTAACGCATTTGAATCTCAACTTACATTTTTTGGAAGGAGAAGGTGCGTCAAGTACCTGGAATACAGTTTTCAAGAGAGGCTTATTTGCAGCCTGCTCACGGCCAATGTCATGACACCACCTGAATATTTTTCAAGCAAGTTATTCATAACTTAACAATCCCAAAAGAATTCATAAATTGCACCAGACATTTTTTAAGGAACAAAACAATCTTACATGTTTATTAGTACTATATCTGAAACGGCAAGGGCAAAAAGAGCACTCTGCTTTTCAAATGCGGTATCGTCCTGATAGGAACAGAAAAATTAGAATTGAACACGAGAAACCAACATCATATTCACGAACTTTTCAATGTGACTTCAATAATTTAGCTCTTGTTTGGTAAAGCTTTTCCCATATTTTAAGCTGGTCAAACTTCAACCACACATCCCAATGGATGCACGAGTAGTATTCACTTTTTCAACACACGTTCATTGGACACACCAACTTGAAATCTCCAAAAGTTTTATCAAACAGGCTCTTAATTGAATTAAGAGCTATTAAGCAATATACAAAAGCTGGAATGTCCAAGGATACTAAAACGTGTGAATCAATAAATGAATTCCCAGACAGGATCGGGATGTAGATAAAACTCCATTTATCCTAGAAAGATAATTTCAAAGTGATCCCTCAAAGGAAGATGCTTATAGTGTCCAAGGATGTGAATCGTGTGATAGAAACTAATAATTGAATCCGTCCCATAATTATGTTCATAGGGAATCTGAGGTTTGCTTGGAGGGATTGAAAATGAAGCGCCAAATGACAAAATAATGTAAATTAAATAGCAATTTCAAACGATGCAGGAGTCAGTAAAGACATGGTTTCAAAACCAAATGAAATCTGAGTAGCAGCTGCACGTCATAATATTAATGGCCTAACATATTATTGCCAACAGCAGACATAGATGTCGTCGTTAAATCATATATTTCCAAAGCATAAGAGTTATAACAATGACGATAACCCATAAATGAACAACTCACCACGTAAACATAAGGTCATTATGTAGACGTGTTTAACATAGTACCTCTCCTCGTTCTCTTCCATCAGTGCCCTCTAAATCCATTACAAGAGTACAAGGTTCAATCCCAACACATTGTGCCATCCATATCCCTTTTGTGGTCTGAGACCTGAGGAAATTCATATGCTGTCAGTTTATATAAATCTAATAGCTACCAAATAAGTGACAGCAATCTTGAGAAGCACCCACCTCCCCTTAAAAGCATCCATCTCCCTAAAATTAGTACCAAATAGGTGATTTAACAGTGTACTCTTCCCTGTCAAAATCATAGAAGAATTTTCATATTAATTTATGCAGGAAAGAACTGACCAACACAATATTAACCAGTGTGTTAAAAAGCATTCGAGGCGCACCCATTAAAGGTTTTCATTAGCATATGCTTTGAGTGCCCTTTATATCTTCATTTACTGAAATGCATGCCTCGGGACATCAACCATGATGGTTGAAGCTCCTTAACCAACCTTTTTCTAAACTATTTGAGCTTTACTAGCCCCGGCTTTTAGGGATCGTTTTCCGCAGGACATTTTAGGATGCTTAGAACACAATCCAACACTAAAATTATTGAAGAGTAGAGAAGAGAATACGTGAAGAGCCCGTATGTCTTACCCCTCTGACTCCTACAACTGAAGCATGATCCCCGAAGTGATATTGCAACTTTTCTGTCGCAGCAAGAGACCTGCAACATGTAGCTTCATTCTTCTTCCCTTTCTTTTATATTTGTGTTTTCTTTCAAGATTCACTTCTATTTCTAAATCCAAGAAAGCAAAATCTTTAAATAATTGGTCAGTTGTTTCATTTGTTTTAGACTTTTAGCTTTAGTAGTGGATTAATGGTCTTGTTATTTTATTACTAGATTGTTAAATTATTATTTATTAATCCATTTCATGCTTTTAGTTGCATATTAGACTTCTAATTTTGTTGATATGTTCTATAGGGTATTTTCTGATGGTTTATGGTTTATTGCCCGTATAATTTTTAATTTTCAAAATTATTGGAATTATTTTATTGGTTTATTTTGAAACTTACTCCTTGGCTCATAGAGGCAAAATGCCTCCATACCTGATAGCCTTTTCAACCACTGGTCTAAACATAATAACGTCCATGTTTATGAGCAGTATTTTGAGATGCTAAATAGAAAAGGTGGAAAAGGAAGAAAAAAATACATATAAAAGAAAGAAAAATGAAAGAAGCTGAATGAAGAGTCATTAAGGTATTTGATTCATGCAAAAACCATAATCAAGTAGGCTGAAATTGACATATGCCGAACTGATGAGAAAAATAGAGGTGTCTTTAGAGCCAAGTCCATACCACTACTTTGAGGACCCATGATGGAGACTACGGCATAAGAAAGCCCACATTCGGCAAGTTTAATTTCCTTCATGAAATTATCAATTCCAGAGACATTGAAAGTACCGTCCCCATCTACAAGGTGAGTTGAACAGCTTTTATCTGGACAGATGGTATAGGAATTGCATTAACAATAAGCAAACACAAAACTTGGGCAGAACCCCTTACTTCATACACGGAACAAATGCATAAATATATCAGGTTTCATCATATAGAATACATGCATAAATTAATTGAAAACAAAAAATAAACAAATATAATGACAAAAAATAATTTAAACCTTCAAAGAAAAGAGAAATTTTTTAGTCATTCTCAAGAAAAAAACATCATGACCGTTGGAAATACATGGAGATATTGTTGAAAGCAGGTGTAAAAAACCTTAACTGAATCAAGAAATGTCAGAAGCTAGGCTGAGCTTATTCCTAATTTCTATTTTCTCCACCATTTATTATGATTGCAAGATTCAAATAGTTCTTTATTTAAATAATGTCGGCAAAAAATTTCAATTTCCACTATGAGCATCATGCATGAACTCCAAAACACAGTTAAATCAGAAGGCAGCAGCCGAGTGAAATGTTAAAGTTTCAAATCAAGTATCAATCACGCTTGAATTAATAAATCAACTTAATAAAACTCGTACAAAATTAATCCAAATCAAAAAATTTAACAGAAGATATTTGACCTATTTAAACAAGAAACCATAACTGAAAAACAGTTAAGCACAAAACAAGAAACGTGCTGCGATAACAATAAATAATTACGTTGTGAAGTAAATTAAATTCTAGCCCTGACTACTTATTAAAGTTGATGATAAAAGCGCAACACTAAATTGATCGTTTATATAATGTCAATTAGCCGGTTGTAACATGAAATTGAAACGTACCCATTTGCAAGAACGAGAGAGTTCGATCTGAGGTGATGATTTTGTGGGAACCCGAGATTGAGAGATCAATGAAATCGGGAAACAATTTCTAATCGGAGTACAGGATCTGGTGAATTAATGTATTCAAGAATTCCACTGCCCCTTTTGTTGAAATCGAGAAAGATAAACACAGAAGAGTGTAAAGGTAAATCCGGGTTTGCTGTAATTCCAAACTAATTCTGACGGCGTTAAGGGGTGGCAGCAGCCTCTCTGCACCGACTAGTTGCCCACTATACCGCCCATGTACCTTTTTCAGAAAAGGAAATGCCACAAATTCTCGTCGATCGAGACAGCGGGATCACACGCTCCAAATCGGAGACCGAAGAACATTCTCTAATTTACATTTGGATAGGGAGTATTTCTTACGCGCCGTGTATAGCGTGGACGTTTTGATTCGGCTTTCTGATTTCATTGTTAAAATTATTCAGCATTTGACCCCCAAACTAAAATAAAGATTTCTCCTTTATTCTTACATTCCGGTGACTTTTTCTTTTCACTTTTCATCATTGTTAAATAAATTTTTTTTCCGCCACATAATACGGTAAGAGGGGACTCTCTACTTGATTGGGTTTGCGAGGTGACGTTGGGGCTGAGAATCAACTTCGTAGTAGGGACGAGGATCATGATTCTTGTTCTGAGACTGTTCCGTTTGTTTCAAAAAATGAAAAAAAAAAAGCCTCATCTCTATAATAAAAATTGAAATAAATAAATAAATTTATCAAAACGTTGGTTTATGATCATATTATGCAAGTAAATCTAGCTGTCATGGATGTTAAAAAATCGAAAAAAAATGGAAAAATGAAATGGAACTGAAAACTGGGCGTCCCCACCCCTGGGTGGAGATACGAGCGGGTCTAAGTGTTAACACGTGAGTGGATGGTATTGCCATCCCCATGGCCTGTTCAATGAAGCCATGGTCTTTCAAGCAAAATATGAATATCCAAAGATGGCTCCATGTGGTAGATATGGAATGAAATTTCAGCCTAATCAAGGTGAAGTCCACCGTATTTCTAGGGATAGTAAAAAAATTTGACAAACCCGATACTCACGGGACTCTGCCCCGTTGCCATCCCTACGTATTTCTTGACAAGTCATATGATTCGATCTTTTCACTTCATTTTGTTCAATCGGCGCTCGGAGCTTTCTACAGGCCCCTCATCCTCTGGCCGCAAGGTCCAAAGTCCAAGTCATGGGCTTCCCCACAATGTTTGTTGTGGTAATTACTTAAAATAGTTTAAACTTCCAAAATCAGATTGGAAGTTTAATATTTTCAAAATCAGATAATTTATAATAGATACAATTTTTTTATATTTAATTAAATATTAATAATAATATTATAAAAATTAATTTCCCCCAACCCTAAATCTATCCACCCTAACTAAACTAATCCATTTCTCTACACTCTCCACTCTCTCATCTCTCACCACCGTCCGCCGCCTCTCACACCACCACCGCCCACCGCGTCCTCCCCTTCTCCCTCCCTCCCTGTCGGCGTACTGCATCGAAGCCCGGCTGCAGTGGCGCTGTCTTCTCTCATCTAGTCTGTCTTCTCTTATCGCGATGCCTTCTCTCCTCTTTCGCGATGCTGAGACGCAGATCCAGATTATCCGTCTGTTTATTCTTTTTTTTAATTTTTTTTTCAGTTGTGTGGTGGAGGTCTTCGGTGCGGCAGAGATGCTGCGATGGTTGTGTTGATGTGGGTGTTGGTGTTGGTCCAGTGTTGTGGGTGTGCGTGTGTGAATGCGTGTGTGCGGGGTGCAGTGGCGGTGGCGATTGGGTTTGTGTGCAGGTGTGGCGGTGGTGGTGGTGCAAATCATTTTGCAGTTGGGTGCGTGTGAGGTGAGGGTTGTGATTTGAGGCAGGTTGTGGTGATGGATGTCGGTGGATCTGGCGATGGTGAGGCATTGGTGATTGTGAGATGTTGGTGAGGTTGTGGTGTGAGTGCTGGCGGTGGGTGGTGTTTGACGGTGGGCTGTGCGGTGGTGGTGTTTGACAGTGGCTGTGTGTTGGGGAGGGTGTAGTGTTGGTTTTGATTTTGTTGCTGGGAAGTGGCGGTGGTGGTGGTGTGGCTGTTGGTGGTGCGTTTCTGTGGTGGTGCTGTGTTAGTGGCGAGGACGACCGCCACTGTTTAGTTTGTGGGGTGTGATTTTTTGAGGCAGGTTGTGGTGGTGGATGATGATCAGAATCGGTAGTGGGACTGTGATTAAAAATTAACATGTGACTAATAAATTTGAAAATATGTGATTAATAGATAAAAATTATCATGTTATCAATCATTATAAACAAACAATCATGCGTTGTGACTTGTGACCTGGCCTGTGACTTGATTTGTGACTTGGGTTGTGACTCTTGACTTGTGACTTGTGACATGGGCTGTGACATGTGACTTGTGACTTAGGTTGTGACCGTAAAAAAAACATGTTAACCGTACAAAAAAATATAACGAGGCAGTCCCCGAAAAAATCGACGTCGGAACGATCGCCGGAACGGTCGTCGGAAAGTTCGCCGGAGTAGGGGCGGTGATCGGAACGGTCGCCAGAGCGGTAGGGGTGGTGAAGGTGGGATGGGTTAATTATATTATATTATAATTAAATATTTAATAATAAATTAATTTAATAATTTATTATTTCATAAATAAAAATTTGAAAAAAATTAAAAAAAATCTGATTTTGATAACTTTAAACTTGTGTTCTTATTTTTGAAATAGACTAAACTTATACTCTTGAATATGTAATCTTCCCATGTTTGTTTGCGGACAAGGATGCAAAGTCCATTGGGAAGTATACATAAATCCTGCTTTTACTTATACACATTTCAAAATTAAGGTTTGATGTTTTAAATTTCAAAAATCAGGTTTTTATTTAAATTTATTTATGAATTACTTAATTAATTATATATTTTATTAATAAATATATAACGGTCACAGATTTATACAATTTGGTCACAATCCAAAATTTTATGGTCACAATTCAAAAATTTGATATGTCACAATTCATTCATCGGTCACAAATTAAAAATTAAAAAGTCACAATTATTTCATCGGTCACAAATCATAAAATTTTTAACTCACACATCTTATTTTATAGTCACAAACAACGAATTATCGGTCACAAATAACTTTTATTGGTCACAAATTAATAAATTTGTGGGTCACAAAGTATTTATCGGTCACAATTCATTCTTTATTGGTCACACACTACCCAATTTAATGGTCACAATCAACAAATCCTCTGTGACCACCACCAACACAACACCACCGCCACCGTCGCCGCCGCAAACACCCCAGCAACCACCACCGCAGCAAACACCCCAGCAACCATCACCGCCACAAACACCGCCGCCGCCGCAACCACCGCCGACCACCAACAACTGCCATCTGCACAACACTACCAACCCACCAAGAACCGCCACCTGCACCACATCCGCCGCACAACTCACGCCACCACCTCCACCGCACACAGCAGCACATCGACACCGCACCCACCACTGCACAACTCACACCACCGCCTCCACCGCACACAGCAGCACATCGACACCGCACCCACCACTGCACAACTCACACCACCACCTCCACCGCACACAACAGCACATCAACACCGCACCCACCACCGCACAACTCACACCACCACCTCCACCGCACACACCACCGTACATCAACACCGCACCACCACCGCACAACTCACACCACCACCTCCACCGCACACACCACCGTACATCAACACCGCACCACCACCGCACAACTCACACCACCACCTCCACCGCACACAGCAGCACATCAACACCGCACCCACCACCGCATCTGCAACACCACAAAGCACATCACCGCCGCACCCACCACCGCACCACACACCTCCACCACCGAATCCTTATCACCACACCACTCAAAAAATAAAAAATAAAACGGGAAGAAAAATGCACTGGGCTTCCGTGTGCAGTGGATGACTGGGCTTCAGATAGCGAGCGGCTCCGATTGCAGCAGATCGCACTGGGCTTCAGATCGCCTTGCCGTCGACTAAATGGGCATGGTGGCGGCGGCGAATTAGAGAGACGAGAGAATGCACTGGGCTTCCGTGTGCGGTGGATGAATGGGCTTCAGATCACGAGCGGCTCCGATCGCTGCAGATCGCACTGGGCTTCAGATCGCCTTGCCGTCGACTGAGTGGGCATGGCGGCGGCGGCGAATTAGAGAGACGAGAGAGTGAGCCAGTGAGGGGGGAAATGATTTTAGGTTAGATTAGATTTTTTTAATTGTGATGATAAATATATAATTAATATTTAATAAAATATAAAAAACCTGATTTTTGAAACTTTAAATTTGTGACATGATTTTTGAAAATGGATATCTAAAAACAGGTGTAGGTGTAATTTCCTCAAGTCCATTTCCATGACCCTTCAGAGTAGGGCTTGGACTCACCCAGCCCATGTTTACGCATTTTGGACTGAAGCAGCCAATTGGACTAACCTGGCACGACCCAGTACGAGACATGGTTTTCAGGGCTGGCCCTGGCGGGCTTGGACTGACCCAGTCTATTTTATCGCCTAGAACCATGTCCAGTGGCCATACAGGTGTTTCTTGGTAGGCAATTACATGAACTCACCAAATACAAGAAAAAAATGAAAAAATAAATAAAAATTACAAAACATAATATAATAGTACGAAAGATTAGAATATGGCAAAAATCAGACACAACATACACTTATGACCTGTGAAAGATTAATTAGCTTTCGACCTGAGAAGTTATCAGGTAATTAAAAGATTAAGGCCCCGTTCGGGAGGGATTAAAAGCCAATTAAAATTGAAAATATGGCCGTTATTGGGTCCCACTCGTCTAATAAAAGTCAACAATAACGGCTATATTTTCAATTTTAATCCGATTTTAATCCCTCCCATACAAGGCCTAAGAGTCGCGATTCCTTCAAAATCAACGCTAACAAGCCATGAAGCTATAAAATTCTGCACCAATGCTCGATTTTGCGCACTTAAATGTACGTACAACCATAAAATTAGTCAAAAATGCTAGCTAACAGCCTATCATCCTGAGCACGGTTTATATCTCCCATTTCTCTGCCTGCACAAGAAAAGTATTCTTATTATCTACTAGCAATCGATAAGAAAACTTGCATGATTGAGGTCACAGTCAAGAACAAACCAAAACAAATCCTTCTTTTCCTGTTCCAGAAACTCTTCGAATGATATATCAGAGAAGTCAGCATCTGTACTTTCCACTAGGTCGATAGATTTGGCTTTCGTCTCCTCCATGCAAGCACCAAGTTCCAGCATCTTCAAAAAAGAACACATCAAGACTGTCACAATAAACAAGCACCAAGTTCCGTGCAAGATTTTGGCTAATAAATTACAGTATAATAGACAATATCTTAACTTATTTTTCTTATTTAATCCTATTCAGTGCAATCTAATTCAGCATGCCAAACGTCCCATAACTACGAAAATGTGTTTATACAAACATAGCAGAGAAAATAGAGGTACCTTCTCGTATGCTGGAGAGAGCTTAAGTTGTTGTTGGAGCAAATTATATACAAAAGCATCATCTTCTAGTCTTTTATGTTCTACTTCTAGCTTGTTTATCTACATTTAACAAAGAATATATCGCAATCAGAATGATGAAACTAATCACCAAGATAAGTACACATACAACCAGTTTACTCACCTGTTCATGCAGGCGGTTAACTGAAGACCTGTCTGCTTTAAATAATATGGCCTTGGTTATTATGAACTTCCTTTTGATTACCTCGGATCTGTTCAAGGCGTAATTACATTATGATTGAGATTCAATATTAGGATTGCCAAAAAAAAAAAATTTCCAAATTAGTTTAATGGAAGAAATTCCTATCCAAAACTAAGGTTAGATTTCCACTTTTAAAGACGGTCCAAGCTCATAAAAAAATAAAAATTAAATGAATACTGACAGCACACAAGTAAACGTTCAAGGAAAAAAACATAAGCTGCAAGGCCTTGGAAAATAAGAAAGGTGTCATTAAAGACTAGCATGCAGTTTGCTTAAAAACTGAGTAATAGAAAATCAGCTCTTTATTTAGAGCTTGCTTGAGGTGAGCACACAATTTACTAAAACTACAACTCCGTTTGCTAGCTTCATATACATATCTGAAATCATCTGTACTTGATAGCCGTAGGATGGGTTAATGAACAGTTGAACTTCAGATTATGTTCTATTTTCTTAGAAGTTGCTCGTGTGAATGCTTCAAATATAGAAAGTTGAAAACTTTTGATCCAAACTAGTCCTTAAAGTGCTAGAAGGAATTTGGCAGGACATGTATACAAAGATTTAGACAACCATAGCAATCATAGCAATAAGCTCAAAATCTGAATCATTGTTTCTTTGATTTAACATAAGGAAAACTTTGCAAACATACTTGTTCTGCAGCTCGTTTCTCGCCTCAACCAGGCAATTGACAAATTTGCCCACCTGCATTATTCACCGTAAGAGAACGTATACTTCTAATAATTTTTGAGCACAAATATGAAATTTCAAATTCTAAAAATCAGATGCAATCATGAAAATGACATAATATTTGCACCACGCTAGTTAAATGGTTGGCCATGATTATGGAAATATTATAGCCCCACAAGAGCTAATGACCCAGTTAAAAATGAAAGAAATTCAAGGTTAAGGGAGAAAGGAACGAACATAAAATCCTGAAATTACAACTTATTACTCTTGAGGTACCTCAGATTAATATATTTATCAGTATGATTAGCATGCTTTTATATCGTCTCTCACTTTCACATTTTTAATCTATTTCATAATACTAACTACTAAACTTGTATTACATTTGATGTTTGTTTGAATTTTAAGTTCACTTCTATTTCACTTAGAAACTATATAAGTTGGTGAATCGAATGTTCAAAGGACTCATTAAGGCCATCATTGAGGTTTACTTATAGCATGTTTGGTAAGTGTTTAACGGTTTAAATTATAAATAGATAGAAATGAGGGATGGATAATTGGGTATTACTTGTGGGTCCCTCAAAACGAGGGGATAAAAAGTGGCTTGAGTGTCAAAACTTGGAAGGGTGGCTGTCATATCAATGATCTGAGACAAGCTTTTGAAATAATGAGGTAGTTAAACCCAGCAAAGTGCACCTTTGAGTTTGTTCAGGAAAATTCTAGGGCTAAATGGTCTCGGAGCGCGGCATTGAGGCAAACCCAGAAAGATTAAGGTGTTGCAGGACATGGCCCCCCATGCAACATGAGATATGTGTTGCGGTTAACATGGAGGATTGTTGCACTAAACATATTCCTCTCCATAACTGCAGATAAGGGTCTCCCGTTCTTCAAGATTCTCCGCAGTCCGCGACACGAAGCACTTCGAACGTAGTGAAGAATGCCATCCCTCAGCCAACTGATACAACACTTGGCCTCACCACACTTGTTAACAAAACAAGAAAGGAATAGTAATGCACAAGATAAGCACACTTTCACCTACCAAATATCTTTGCTCCCCATTTTTCCATAATCCATTTTTGACTCGTTTTGTCGTCAGAAATAGCATCGGCACGTCACTAACCAAAGGAATATCCCCGTAATTTTTACCATTAACCATAAAACCTCAAAGAGACGGGTGGTGCCCTATATACTTATAAACCTACAAGGCAAGCTTTTCCATGAGCAATGTGAGACTCAAAATAGTCGTTTCAAAGGCATGTCACTTACCAAAGGAATATCCCCGTAAGAATTACTATTCATCATAAAAAACACAAGAGACAGGCGCCCAATATATCATACCAACGAGGCAAGTTTTTTCACGTCGACGTGAGACTCAGAACTAAACCAGTTGCTACAAAATTCTAGCATAAATAGCAAATAGCAAAATATGAATGTTTTGAAGTCCCTAACAAAAGAAAGGGAATTGGGGTTCCATTTCATAAGGTTAACTCATTAGATGGAGTAACCCAATTCCTTGTAAGACCATTATATGCCCAATGTCTAACTGATTTGGGACTTTGTTTTCACTTTCCCAACCACCCCCCTTCGAACAAAGTAGCATATCATCTAGTCTTCCTCCAATGATAACTTTTCCGTCCCTCTTTACACTCCTTCAAGACTCACCTCTTCCAGTGCATTAGAGGCACCATCTTAGGCACAACCGCCTTAAGAACCAATTACGGATTTTTTCAACCATCACAAATCCAGCTTGGGTTCCACTAACTTCATTCAACTGCAACTCGGGATCCATTTTGTGTGTCCACATGGCAAAGTTTGATGATACCACTTGTGGGAATTGGTGGTTGCATCCAAAAAGGTTAATATACTAAGTGGAGTAGCTCAATCCCTTATAAATTCGCCATCTCATCTATCCATGGCTAGCTGACCTGAGACTTTGTCCGCACGTAACCAATACTAACTTCCACGCCAGAGATTTGCTCAACTACATATGATAACATTCCAAGCATAGAAATATTTCCCTAAATTTCGACCCCTATTAAATCATTCCTTCAGTCTCATATTTTTAAATAAGCAAGATTACATCTGAGCTTATAAACAAAGAGAAATTGATAAGAAGGCAGAAGGGGACCAACAATATTATAATAAAAGGCTTATATTTTGCAGGGAAAAAAACACATAAACCCAATAATTGAAACACGATATTTTGCTTTATCAAGAAGCATATTATGAAAATTAAATAAATAAATAACTGTCAATTATTGAAAAAAAGAGGGAAAAAAGGAAGAAGAAGAACCTGAGCCAGAGTCAAGCCTTTGGACTCATGGGATTTGACAAGTTGATCATACTGCAGCTTAATTTTCCTCTGAATTGCACTTGAAGATTTCGTTAATGGGTACAGGCATACGAATTCTTCGTCCTCCTGTTTCTCTCCACAATTTGAATCGGGTCTCTTCTTCTTGACCCGCTTCTTCTTCTTCCTCTTCTTCTCCTCCTGGTCCGACCCGTTTTTATTATTCGGATCTTCATTTATGCACGTGTCAGATTCATGAGGATTTTCTTGTTTCTGTTGCTGGGTTCTATTTCTGTCATAATTATCAGTATTATCTACCGGTAAAGATTGGATTTTTATGGGTTTTCCTCGTGGATTTTCATCAATTTTCTTGAAGAATATGTAGAGAGAGAAAATAAGGACAGAAAGAGTGAGAATAAGGAAGTAACTCATACAAGAGTATATAGCAATGTGAAATGGAGAAGGTGCCGCCATTGATGGGAAAGTATCATTCAGAGAGGAAAATGGCGTGTACACACAAGTTATATAGGTAGTGAGGGAAAGAGAAACATATGACTTTAGATTTGTTTAGCAGCAGGTAGATTTTTAAGGATGTGATTTTTGTTTGTATTTCTATTTTAAGATTTTATATAATAATCTTCTTATTCCTATGCTTCTAATTTGTTGTTACTTATAATTTTAAACTTCAATTCTAAAGTCTTGATTTTTCTTTTCTTTTAATATTATTTAAAAGAATATATGTTTGATTGTATAATATTAAGGACATGTTTGAAATAGATTTTTTTAGAATGATTTTCATGAAAAATAATTTTAAAGAAGGTGTGATAAGTAATTAAGGAAAATTTATGGTTCCACACCTTTCAAGAATCTCTAACAAACAGGGATTAAGAAACAAATTGATGTAATAAAATTTATTAATTGTCATGTTTAACCGGTTTAGTAAAAATTCCAAAAACACCCTATCATGATTGGTAAAATGGCACTAAAGAAGTTTCCAATGCAATCGCAAGTCAATATTATTGATACAAAATTGCAAGCATTTACAAAGGAAAAGCAATTAATCAATGTAAATATTGCTTTCTTGCACATGAAAAATACTTAAACCATATCTTGCAAGCAAAGGGCTTCCATAACTGCAATAGACACTCATTGAATTCCACTTGACATGTATTTTGAAAAGTCAAAACAAGCTTTTGAGAATCAAAATGAGGCCCCCAACCAAAGTACAGCCCGTGTGAGATCAAAGTCACTTGACATTTGTTCGCTTTACTAACGGAAAAATTGCAACAAGAGTCCCTAACATTTTCAATATTTGTAGACTTTACCCTAACTTTCAATTTGTACCAACGAATGTCTCTAACCTTTCAGAAAGATGCAACAGAGGTCCAAATTGATGGAAATCATTCTTTTGACCGTTAAACCAAATTTAAATTGGTAAAATGATAAGCCTACTATTTTTCCCTTAAAATAATTAAAACAAAATAAAAAGAAAAGGAAAAAATATTCATTATATTCCCTTTTCGCCCCACTCACCCACCCACACACCCACAATCAAACCAAACAAACCCTTTGGCCACCACAACTCGCCATTGCCATCATCGTCGCCGCTGCTGCAGCCACTTCCGACAGCTTTCCCTATTCATTTTATCTTATTTTCCAACCATATTCACGCCTCCACCCCAAAACAAAATCAAAACCAACATATTTATCCCTTCTCATTCCCACGAAACTGAGGCTTGAATGTTTTCATTTTTAAAAAAAAAAATTGAAATCGAGGCATTTTTGAATCAAATCTCATTAGTTTTTCATCAGTTCAACTAAGGGTGGGCAAAACCCGATCGAACCCGCCAAAATCGTCCAACCCGAACCAACCCGATCAGTTTGGGTTGATTTTTTTGTTATTTTTACATGGGTTGTGTGAGTTGATTGTGTAGCCGGGTCAGGTCGGGTCGAGTCGGGTTATAGGTTAAACTCATAAAAATCGAATAAACCCGTCCGACCCAACCCAACTATATTTATGAACTTTACAAGTGTTATGATATTCCTTGGAAACTTTTAGAATAATATTATAAGATTTGGATATAATGTATTTTACGAAAAATAGTATAATCAAATACACATTCAACGCAAAAATATTTTAATTGCCAAAAATATTTCTTGACTTCATATAATTTAATATCAATCTGTTCATATAACATTTTCGGGCATGAAGTGTCAAAATAATTCAGATTTTTTAGTTCATTGCAAGCATGGAGACCAAATATTATATAAATCATGGGTCAATTATAAATCTGTCCAACTCGACCCGTCTACTTTAGTCTTTATTGACAAGTTGTCCCAACCTGACCAACCAAACCCAACTCAACCCAACCCAACCCAACCCAACCCAACCCAACTCAACCATATCGATACTTGATTGGGTTGAGTTGTGTTTCAACCTTTACACGGGTTGAGTTGGATTAAATTATGATCAAATCAATCATGTTGGGTTAAGTTTGGGTTGAGCCAAAAATCGACCCAACTCATGCCCACCCCTAAGTTCAACATGAGTGCATACCTCACGCTATTTTGGGAATGGACATGGATGTCTTGGCGGCGATTTTTGTTTTGTTGGTGGATACGATCGACAATGGTGATGGTGGTGTGGATCTGGTAGTATACAAGCGATAATTGTGAGTTTGACGACGGGCTGGTGTGACCTGTTTATGGTGATATGTGCGATGGTGTTGCTGGTGCGGTGTGTTGATGGTGGTGGTGGTGTGTTGTTGATGGGGGCAGTGGTGGGATAACGTTTATAACCAATTATTTGGTTAATTTGTGATCAAGTATTGGTGGTGGATCGAGATTGGAGGTGGGGTGTTTGGTGTATGTGACCAACTATTTGGTTTATTGTGACTAACCAATAAACTATGACCTTAAAATTCGATAATTTGTAACCAACAAATTTGAAAATATGACTTATAAATGAACTGTGACCTATAATTTTTTTGATCTGTGGCCAATGAAATAAATTGTAACATATAAAAATTATGATTTGTGACCTCAAAATAATTTGTGACCAATTAATTTAATAATATGTGACCAATAAATAAATTGTGACATATAATTATGTATATATGACAATTAAGTGTAAATTTATTCTATTTAAATAATAGTTATTTTTAATTAATTAACTAAATACTTGAGTTCTGCATTTTTTAAACTTAATACCTGATTTTTACAATTGTGAAACTTAATATCTGATTTGTGAACTCTTCCCTTTTTCTTATAACTTAAGAAGTGTAAACCAATTTTAGTAGTCAAACATAGGCTAACCGTCAAACTATTTTTACACATACCATCGAGTAGTACCTAACTTATGTGGCACTCATTTTTATCTATAATTTGAAGTTGCGAGCGGCAGAGGCGTTGTAGGGAGAAATAATCGGAATTTCTCAAAGAGTAAATTAATATTGTAGGACTTTGAGCATAGACAATTGAGAAATGCATTTTGGAACTCAGATAATAAGTTGTCAATTTTAGAAGACGCAAAACATACAAAATGAAACAAGATAAGTGGGCACACTTGATTCATTGTCCAGTATCTACCGTTGGCAAGGAGAGCGATAACTAGCAGGAAATAAAGTTATTTCTTACCAATTAATCGAATAGCCAAAGAACATACCCATATTGTATAATTCCAATGGGCTTTTCCCAGGATATATAAAAACACACAACTTTAAGAAATATCCTACGAACTATGGCATGACAATATATGTTTATGTAACAACGTTAGTTGGAAGTAAAGAGAGAGCCGATTGGACCAAATTGACCAATTTTGGTCCAAGACTAGTGAGAGTATTCGACAGAGGTCCACAAAAGTCGACGTTTTCCCAAGAGGACGACTCCTTTTCTTTTAGTACTTGGAGTTGGCTTTCCAAATATCTTTTAAGACTGGCTTCTGAGATATTGATCAAGCTAAGTGAAGCGTTTGTGTGCATGAATCTGTTGACGAGTAACCCTGCAAGAATCTGTTGCTCTGCTTTCACAAGCTCTGCTATGAAAAATGGAAAGAGAATTTTCACAAAAAGAAAATCGAAACTTTCTTTCCTGTTTTTTCCGCCTTCAATGGGCAGGGCTGCCTCCTGCCACTGACGACAAAAATTCCCAACCATATAGCAAAGATAGGAGAAAGTAGTGCCATATGAGGATTTAGTGATGATGGTTGATAAGATCCCTGAAGATAGTACAAGAACAAACAACTCGTGGTCCCTGACAACGTTGTTGTCTGTTATACCTCGTTCCTTCAGAATATTCTCGACCGCATCTAAACATTGCAGCTGTATTGTTGTATATGGCTGAATCAATGCCATCTGAAGAGCTAGAAAGCAATCCACCTCAAGTGCAATTTGAGTTAGTGCACAAGCATCATCTTCATCCAGCAGCAATATTTCACAATTTTTTACTGAGTATTGATCGATCAATTTCATTACGTCCCTGTGTTGGGATAACATCACCAATTTCTTGAAGATCGTCGCCCAACAAATATGCAGGGGATGGATATAAAGGCTACTATTCTCTTTCTTTGTTTCTTTCTCAATAGATTCTTCTTGGAAGCTTTCCCACCCTTCATCCCAGTCATCATTGCTCCAGCCGTTCCCAGCATCAGATACCTCTGCAGCCAACTCACCTTCTTGGTCTTTTCCATTCCTAAAGAGCCCCTCCCATTCAGTCAACATAGCCACCAATGTATTCACATAGGATTCAGTTGTTGCTGATTCCGATAATTTAACAAAGCTGGAAACTGCAGATTCCACAGTAAGAAGATTTTCCGGCAAAATTTCTAGGTTCAGTGAGATAGTTGAAAGCAACTGAGATGATTTAAGGGCTACCAGGGTATTTTTAAAATTGCTCGATGCATCTCGTACCGTTGGATCATCAGAATTTTTGTTGTGATTTGCAGTTCTACTTTCCTGCAGATCATCCCAACCTTCCCAAGGCAGTACATGGACCGGAGGCTCAGAAGAAGAAACTTCTGAATTTCTCCTTCCACCAGAGATAAGCTGCATAATCTCCAATGCGTACAATCGAACGTGGCTAGGCAGTTGCAAGTTATCAGAGAATATGACCATTCTATTCCAAACTGCACACCTTACTTTATGCAGATCCTCCAAATCACCCTCCAATTTACTCAAGGACGATAAAAGAAAATGTAGATTCTGGTGATTGAGTTGCCCACAAGCCAATTCCTGTAAGACAGTTTCCAGAATAGTTAAATAGAGGCTAGGAAGATCATGGAAATTAACGGGTTGGAACTGTGCCGCTAGTTCAGAAAATATGTGAGATACAGCTTCAAATCCACAACCTGAGATAATCATTGCTCGGCAGAAATTTAAAGTTTCAACATCAACACCACCTCTAAGACCATAGCTCACATAGCTAATAATAATGTCCCAACCCTGAATTGATGATACTTTTCCCTTACTAAGCAAACACGAGAAGACTTTAAAAGATGTCATAGAACATTTAGAACACCAACTTCCATCTGGAATATCCAGTGATGCAAAGTCCTCCATATCATTCATCAGTCCGAGCCAGAAATTTAGAAGCATAATGAGGCACTCTTGCTCAGTTGAGTCACCAAATTTCTGGCGGGATTTATGCATGGGTAGGATTACGCTGAAAAATCGCTTCATGATGTCCAAAACATCGGGATATTCAATATATCTGAGATACTTTCTACAAATATCATAGGTTTGCTCAAGCTCATTCAAAAAGAAGCGGAGATCTTCAGAGCTTTCAATATGAGTTTCTCTTTCAGCTTTATTTTCCAAAGCCGTCGACAAGTTCAATACATGATGTCTATAAACAGACTTCCCTGATAAAAGACCCTCAGGCACTGTATCACCATAGAAACCGACAAGGTTCTCGACCATACTTGCCAATGCTTCCACATTATTTTCGTCAATTTGAGCACAAACTTCATCATTGAAGCAATCCAAGTTCAAATCTTGTAAACTGGCAATGTTTTTGAAGTCCAGACCTTCAACGAAGGAGACCCTGTTGCATTCTTGCTCAACAACCTTGTAGAAACTAGCTAACCCAAGAGCATTTGTATTCAGTGCATCTTTGTCAACTATAGGTGGCAATTCTTTTGACTCTTCAAGCTGAATGTAGCAGTCAGAAAGTAGGCCATAAATAAAAGCAAGCTTTCGCTTGTCATGCCCATTGATTGCAGGGTAAATGGACAACACACTGGTTTTTATTGCTTCAACAGCACAGGCAAGTATATCACTTTTAAAGCCTGAAACTTCAGCGATGACATCATCAATGGTCCAAACCTCGGAAACAAGTATAGCATTAAGGTAATACAGGAGAACCTGAAAATAGCAATGACAACAGAGCACCTTTCAACAAATTAAAATGGACAGCATTATTATTGATATATGATTTAGCAACATATATACATTACCTTGGTGTGATCCAGGCCATAAGTGCGAGCTAATTCCAGAACATCCTTTATGACTTGCTTTTTCTCTAGTTTTACTGAATCAATAAGGGAAAAAACAATACTATTCATATACTCCATATCGCCAGACAAAACGCGTGAAGTTTCAACACCAGGAATTATTTGCTCCAATACCCTTGATTTATCTGCTACATGCTTCTGTTCTTCCAATTTGACTTTCCATTCTTTCCAAAATGAAGACTGTGCTTCGTGAACTTTATTGCGCTCATCTGGATTAAAAGTACAATTTAAAGATTCAGCACTCTACTGAAATAGAGTTAGCATGTAGAAGAAAATCGAAGAATTTCCTTCATCGTCCTAATAGAGACAAATAAACTCTTGTATACAGTAGATAAAGCATGTTCTCAAGATTTTACAAGCTATAAAAGCTTACCTGCACCAAGTGATTTGTGTTTCTCTCGGACTTTACTCAGCAGCAGCTCTCTCCTTTCAGCAGGGTTTTTGCATTCAATGCCATAGTTGTGTAACAAACTATATATCATCCCCACATTCATGATGCTGGAAAATTCATCGTAGTTTTTCCTAGTTCTCAGTTGTTCTTCAATAATTTCCACTCCATGAAAGGCATCGACAAGATTTAACAGAAAAGAACATCCCATGATATCTTCCTCTTCAGAAACAGGTGGTTCCATAATTGACTTAGCCAGGGAGGCAATCAAATCATCTCTTGGGATATAACCATTCCGTGCCAACCATGATAAAATAGTCATCACCGCTCGCGTTCTTACATTAACATGCTGTATACTGAAAACTGAGCAGGAAGTAAGTTTTTTGCCAAATTCTGTATCTCGACTCAATTCGAGCAACCATGGGAGCTGTAAATGAGCAAAAGATACCAGTTTTCCATCTTCTCTAAGAAGGGATTTCCAATCATATCCATTTTCCGGTGACAAATTTTTAGCAACCAGAGAAAGTAAACTCTCCATGTCATTAAGTTGTGATATCTGATCGTCAAAACAGACGTCAACCTTTCCACATAAATCTCCTGAGATTGAGGAACCCTGTGATGAGAAATTTGAAGGCTCTCTTCCTGTCAACATAACCAAGGTTTCACATTGATCCTGCATGTCTAGATCTTTCCATTCATTTAGCAACTCACTGATTGACTCTTCATCACAATGGCTCAAAGCAAAACCTAAAAGCAGCTTTTGAGATTTTAAGTCAATGCTCTCAAGGGCATGACTTCTGGCTAATGCAGCACATAAGTCCCAAGCAGAACCATGACCCTTTTTGGCCAACACGAGACAGAGATCAAAAGACAGTTGCACATCTCCAGCAATTGCTGCTTCTCTCGCAATAGCTTCCTGTACAGCTGATATGTCTTCCTGTGCGCTTAATCCAAGAAGTTTTGCAATTTCAACAAGTTCGTCAATATTTAGATAAGCGCCACTTTGACTGGAAATTGCCAACTTAATGATTTCCATAGGATCTTTAATTTGCTTAAATGCCATTGGTAGAAGGTTCACCCCAAGATTTGGAAGTCTAACTGTGAGAGCATCAACAATATCAGCCTCTGCTCTGACATTTCTGCTGCTTGGAAAAATATTTAGACACTCCTTAGCCTTCCATATCTGATACAAATTGAAGAGATTTGTGAATTATCAAATCGTGGGCGACTTCTTTTAGACTATATTTGCAAATGATTTTGAACTATCAAATACCAGTTTTGGAAGTGCACAGTGAAGGAAGGGAGACATACTGAAATACCCATTTAGATTTCTGACTAAGCAACTGACAAAATCACCAACAAAAACAGTATATTAAAGAGGGGGTGTTGGGGGTTAATTTCTCATTCTACTTTGCACCGCAGTTCCAGAACAGCATAAGATATTCACCAATGATTGCACTTCTTTCGATAAAGTGAAATTTTACTGGAACAATTCCCACAGCATAACCCAATCACATACAAATCAACAAGAAATCACCACCAAGCCGTGATGTGTAATTAAGTCATTGTTTAGCCCCCATACCTAAAACTCATTTTCCCCCAAACTCATTTTTCAACAACACATTTCACGTGACCCACAACTTTTTAACCTCAATTTCTATCATAATCTACTAAAAATCTGATTTTTATCAAAACCAAGTAGGGGCTAAATTATCCTTTGTTACTCATCACTATGAACAACTGACACCACCAGCGGGAAAAGCAGAACCATACATCATCCCACTAGGCACATAGTAAGAAGGTAACTGAAATAGAATGGACTCTTTAAGGGAGACAATATTTACCTCTGGGCAAGTAAGACTAGGTGCTGAGAAAAAGTACTCTCGTGCAGCTTGAATGACAAGACTTTCGGCCTTATCTGGTGTCAAAGCTACAGTACTGGAACCTTTCAAATAATTCCTTGCTAGTGAAAATTTCCCTGCTTTAAGCAATGCCCTGCAGAACTCTGTCAGTATGTACTCCAGATCTAGAAATGGAAATGCCTTTTCTTGCAGAGACTCCAAATCATGCCATGTGCTTGCCCAGTCATTATCTGATTGACTTGACTGCCGACGGATAAATTTGGAAAGTAGAAGACGGATTATCTGTTTTACACCCTTTACATCTGAATGGGCATCCAGGAAGAAACTTATGGGCTTTGGGACCTGAACCCACAAAAACCATCGTCAACATTATGTAATGTATCAACATAGGCATTTTCTATCAACCACTAATAAAATGATATTAACTCAAAATGGTGTTATTAGGGCCCCGTTCGGGAGGGATTAAAATCCAATTAAAATTGAAAATATGGCCGTTATTGGGTCCCATTCGTCTAATAAAAGTCAACAATAACGGCTATATTTTCAATTTTAATCCGATTTTAATCCCTCCCATACGGGGCCTAGATAGAAACAACAATCGTGTCTAAGAGCAAAATCTTGGGACAATAACCACCATTGAATATCTTTTTGAAAGAAAAAAAACTCAATGGAAGGGAAACTAAAATAAGGAAACCCTGAAAAAAATGTTACTGGCAACCTCAATGAACACAAAATTGGTAAACCAGACTTCTGTAAATTGAATATATATATGTGTGTGTGTGTACCCTAATGATAAGGAACGAAGAGCTGTTTTAGGCATTTTACAGCATTAATGCATGCAATGAAAAATAAGCAGTACTGGGTGGAAAATAATAACCTCATTTTGTCACAGACAAAAGAAAAACGTATGGTCGGTCGTTAAACCTTGATCAGGCTCGTGCAGTTACTATGGTTATATGAAAACAGATTTGATTCACTCTCTTATAAGATTCATCTCAAATCATTTAGTGAGATAAAGTGAAACCAGGCATACAAAGAAGGGTTAAGAATCCCTCTGAAAAACAAATTTTCCTTTTCTAAGCATCATTTATTTTTCTTTTTCCTTTTCTTTATTGTGAGACTGGGGAAGAGATTTCTAAAGTTCTAAATGAAATGAAACAAAGAACAATATTTAGATAAATTATTTGAAAATCCCAACATGAATCTAAACTTTCGACATGACATTCCCAGTACTATAGATGTTTAGATCTACAGGATAAATAATGAAACCAAATAGGCACTGGACCGTACCCTGATGCATTCAGGTACAAATATAAGGAATGAGTGAAAAATGTCAATACTAAATGCCTGCTAAAGAATTTCAAAATTTTGGAAAAGAAAATTATGGGAGGTATCAAAGTCTACCTGATAATAAGCCAAAAATCTTCCTGCTTCAACATGGCCTTCTGCAAGTTTGAGTCTTTGCTTGAGATCCTCAGCTTCATCTGTCAAAATCTCAGACATATTCAGTTTTATTAAGAACTAAAATATTCTTCCAAATTTTTAATAATTTCTTGAACAATGATAATTATTATGTTACTGTGGGTTTCCACGGGAATCCAACTACATATTTTGACATTTATCATTTTCTAACATCCAGAACTTTTTCTTTTTTTCATCCACCAGAGAAATATATTAAATGAAAGTAGACGATTCTTAGTATGCCATTATGCAATGCTTCTTTTTCCAATGTCTTTCGTTTTTTTTTTTTTTGTCACTTGATTTTCGGGAAAAGAAGAAAAATATTTCACAGATTAGCTGCCTAAAAAACACTGTAAGAATTCAACTGTTGATTGAACACCTCCATCTGTTTTCAAATAATTATTCTTTCTACCATAATTTAAAAGGGCATGAAAAGTATCAATGAACCCACTAATAAAAAGTTCACAACAGAAAAATATACAGGTCCTAGAATACTATGAATCTAAAAAAACTATGTCAAAATTCAATCACATTTCAAGAATAAGATCAATTTTTGGCCAGGTATCCAACTTCACTATTTCTATTTTGAAAAGTGCCAAGGATATCTTGGTTGCTTTCCACATGTGAGAAGGTTAAACTAATTGCACAACCTTTTGCCATTCGCGCAAAAGGAAGTAGAATTTATTGACTGGTGATATCTTCAAGGCAACCTTTTATTGGCCAGAATCTACCCTTGATCTTTTTTTTCACTACCAAGCCTTTTTCCTTTTTTTCTTTCTTTTTTTGGTATTTGGGCAACAATTAATCTTGGTTTAAAAATTCATCAAATTTGGTCATCTATACAGTACCTGCAACCATTACCAACGTGATGTTATGGAGGAGGTGATATTCCACTGAAATATAAGAGCTCACTTCAGATGCAGTAGATTAAAAATTTTGCAATGTCATTAAGCCCCTGTTTGGGATCCATTTTAATGTGTTTTGTGGGAAAAATGTATCTTGGAATAGTGATTTTTTTTGGAAAAATGTGTGGTTAAAAAAGAAGGAAAAGTTTTAGGTTTACGTGTAATATTATTTTATTGAAAAATGTGTGGTTAAAAAGAAGAGAGAAAAATATATTAAAATTATAATAGAGCCCAAACAGGGGCTAAATTTCAGTTCCAATAAATTAAATTGATAGTACTTGTAAAATCAGGGCTTAGTATGTACTTGCTTGTAAAAATAAAAAAGAAGAACAGCTACTTGTAAGCAAGCATCAAATAACAAACCATTATGGAAATGCAACCACCTACTCTAGATATCTATTGTGAAACCATTAAATGTGTATAGTATAATGGAAATTTCCTATTAAGCAATGTTAACACAGCAATTTTTTTGGAACATCAGACCATAAATCAAACGGGAAAGCTCCTATTCCCCAACTTTACTTGGCAATTTGATTTTCTAAACTGCAAAAAGAGTTGGGCCTTGAGATATGACTCCAAAACCAATTATAAAAAGGAAAAGAAGGAAAAACTTCATCCTTATGCCTGTGTTTGGGTTTCATTTTCTTTTACTAAAATTTTCCTTTTGAAGAAATGAGTGTTGGATAAGTGGGTAGTACTTGTGGATCCTACAAAATGTGAGGTTAAAATTAATGTTTGATTTTGAAAAGCAAATTTTTAGCTAAAAAAGGAATGAAACCCAAACAGAGGTTATGGATTCAGTTTTACCAAAAAACTTGGTCCTTCGTCAAAAAACTCATTACAAAAAGAAATAAAGAAAAGTGATAGCACAAAACTTGCACGTCAATAGGTTAAATATGCAAATTAGAAATGACATAATGGGGATAAAGATCCGTTATCCCCTGTCAAAATAGTCCAAAAGATGACATGCTTTGCTAATTATCCAAGAATCATTTGCTCTTGAGAAAAATTTACCTTGTATGTGTGGAAGTTTAGACAAAATGGCAGACATGGTATCCCACCTATCTACAGCAGAACACAAATATACACACTGGATGGCACAGTCCACTGCTTCAGCTTCATCCTTAAAAAAGGGATTGTTTTCAATGTCCCTGCACCCTTCTTCAATAATCATTAAGCACGTGTCTAATTTATTCTCAGCAATCTCTTTCAGCCATCTAACCAGAAATGAACAAGTCATCTTATCTGGTGTAGAATGATCAAAATTAACTTTGTCACCAGGAATTGTGGTAGCTGAGGGAAACCTCCTTTGCATAAATGGAATTGCCTTTTTGTGTAATCTTGCAATTACATTATTCTCCTTCACGCCCAATAGCATCAATTTGAACTTTTCATAATCAGGAAGTTGTTCCCAGGCAGCAAGGCTCATAGAAAAGTTAATTTCATCTACACTGTCGTCTGAATAAATAAGCTGGTGCAAGTAAGAGACATCCTCAAGGAACGGATGTAAATCACAAATTCCCTTATGACATGCAAAATCAACCAAGCACAAGGAATTGTCTAGCTGACCACTTAAGGTATCAATATCTCTAGCTCTTCCCTTGTACCAAGAAGACAGTTCAGAAGTGGATGGCCATTGAAATTCCATGCATTTCAGCACAATAGGTTCAGTTCTTATCTGGATCCAGCTCTCGTGATTCTTAGGGAGTTTTTGGATAAACATTGCCATCTTATCACATTCAACCCAATCTTCGTCCCGAAGAAAAATACTGGAAGGAGCAGAAGTTCCGGGAAGCATCTGCCCATAAGTTTGAACTGGAATGGTCTCAGGGATAGAAGCTAAAACTTCCAACATCGAAGGAATTAAAGAATAAGGATGACGTTTAAATAGGAGATTCAAGGCCCCAATCTTTCCATCCCCTGCAAGTGCTAAAGCAGCTTCCCTAACCGGAACATTCCGGAATTTCTTATACTCCTGCACAGAGAACCTGCATCAAGCTAAGTCATTAAGTTGCAAGTCAGTAGAAACCATATGAATAGAGTATCCATGCAGGAAATACCGAAGAGAAAGGTAATGAAGTCACATTGAGCTGCATTCTTCAGGTACGATATTCAAAGAAATGGGTAATAATTTTGGTGATAAAACAGAATCTCACCCCTTGGAAAACAAAATATATTGCTACAAAGAAAGCTGGGATGCCAAGGATCCTAAGATTTAGCACCTAATAACATAGTAGCTTGATTGCTGGTACCTTCCACACAAACAGAGAAGTATCTGAGGGAAACATTTGGAAGCAATTCAAGGGAGAATTAAGCATTGCCAAATTCTTAGGATTTATAATTAACAGTCTTTGGACTCTTAGATCTCATACATTGATGACTTGTAAGAAATCATAACAATAACATTTTGAGACTATCTTGGGGCATAAATATTTTGTTTCTAAATGAAATTTAAAGCAAAAATTTGAGTTGTTACGAGTTAAACCTCACATTTAAATTCCTCCGAATTCAACATACTCAAGAAGTCAAATCCTGCCAAAGAAGTGGCCTGAGAACAATGTTGCAATATATGCATGCATGCATACACATGTTAAGGCAAATTTTTCAAGTACTTTATTTTTTACCTCTATATATATAAACTTAAAACCAATTTTCCAATAGGAGTAAACAATTTTTTTTAAAAAAAAAGGAACTTGGACATGACTCAGAAAGTAAGACTCGAGAACTTGAGTGAGTTTTGACAGACATTAGTAATCAAACATCGATGTAAACGCATGCATACAGTGCATACATACAACACATCCCCTCAAAAGAGATACACGACACATATATATACACTACATGGCAAAAACATGTACATACTGCAATTAATAGTACATCTAAACTCTATCTAATTTCAAAGAACAAATGTTGTATTCACCACAAAAAATTTCAAAACCCAAATTTATGATTAAAATAATTTTTGAAATCGTCACATGGCCCTAAGAAGCTTCTATCGTTATAATAATTGACTAGCGGGAAACATCTCAAAGCTTGCTCATCTTCACCAGAAAAGAGGGTGAAGGATGCTTGATGAAAAAGAAACAACTGATTTCAAGCATTTCACAAAATTTCCACAATTTGAGTTGTTTCAGACTAACTTGGTCAAGTAAACTCGAGTTTTCATCAATTTCAAGGATTGAAAATTAAGTGATAAAGCCTAGTGGGAACAAAATTTATGGATCCAGAAAGACGGAAAACTATATAAATAAATCATAAAACCACTTCCATGAAAGGTAATTTGAGATGGTGCATTATCACCTGCCCATGTTTATCCCAAGAAATGTCTCCAGCCTGTCTCTGAACTGCAACAACTTCAGCCTTGCCATCCGAAAATCCCAAATCTGGCCAGATTCATCATCCTCAGACTCCGAAAACCTGTAAGAATCTGTTAGGCGGAGTCCAAAAGTAAGTAAAGCCTTCAGTGCATCTTCCGTTGGTCCTACTCTTTCCAAACACTCAGAAAGTAAGAAAGCTTGGTCCTTGATGGTGGGCAGTAATGTCTTTATCTCATTTACTCCTTGGCCAGAAGACAACCATTTAGATTTCAACACTTCATCTTTGTCTAAATTATGTCGATCAGCAAAGTCAAGAGCTGCCTGATACTTTTGATCAGTAATTAATTTATCATACTTTGCAGGAACAGATATTTCAGAAAATGAAACTAAGCTCCATCGCAGTCGGGAAAAATCGAACCGGTTTGATTTATCTATTGTGACCTGTTCAACAGGACTAGCGCCCTTGTGTTCAGATATTTCATTTCTCTCCTCAGATGAAGTATTCTCTAAAAGAAAAAGATGCCCCGGACACTGTCGTGATCTCTCTAAAAGGGGCATTGAATATACAGGATCATTCTCTGGCAATTTGACACGAGTAAGAATTCCAATCATGGTGATAGTGCCATTTCTTTTTGCAACAGTAAGGACGTTATCAGACCACCAAGTAAAATCAACTATATCGTTTATGAATTCTGTGCCACTACTTGACATCTCAATTACAACCTCCGTGTTATAGCTCTTGCCAAAGGATAATTTTGAAAGAGAATGCTTCTCTTCATCATATTTAAACATAAAGAAGTGTCCTCGCATATCCAGAGTAGCAATAAAATTTCCTTGTGGTGAGAGTAGCACCTTTGGAGATGTCAATTGACCAAGATAAGCAGTTGATATGGAATATAAACCTTCAAATTGAGTAAAGGTATCTAGCTCCATACCTAAGTTCCTGTTTCTTTGACAAAGAGAAACAGAACAAGATCCTGGTGCGAAAAATATTTACAAATATATAAAATGGACAAAATAGCATGTGCTTCCAAGAGAGAAAAAAAATGCATCCCTTTTCTTTTATTTTTTTTCCCAGCGTAATGAATGCATAAGTTTCTGATTAATAAAAACATCTTCATTGGTTGCATCATGTAGTGTATGTGGAGAGAAAGAAATGGACGCTATTTTGAAGATCAAATACGAACAACATAGCAATTTAGGGAGATGTTTTATTTGATATTGTTTACTTGGTTTAATGCTGTGGCTACTAGGCATATAGATGGGCTACCCAATTTTTTTTGTTCCTTTTTGATTTGTATTGATGATACACTTCCTGTATGTTAACTTTGATTAATATAATATTTGATTACCTTTCAGAAAAAAAAAACATCTTCATTACAAAATTTCAGGTCTCTAAAAATATATTTTCTTAGTTCTCTAAATGACTGACATATTTGAGTTTGGAGCAAACAATTTAAATGCCACCCCAAACCAATTCCTAAAATTAGAATACCGCACAGTATAAGCAACTCCTTTAGGTCACTACTTTGTAAAACTTCACATCACTCACCACTTAGTGATACAGACCTAAGATTAACTATGCAATTTTTGCGATAACATTTTTTGTGTGGGTATGTGTTTGGTCTTCTTTTCTTTCTTTCTTTTTTTTTTTTTTTTTTTTTTGAGTGTGGGGGGGGTGGGGTGGGGGGGGGTTGATAGGAGGTTAGGTTAACTTTCAAATTAAATATCATAATGCCTTCTCAGACTTCTCACCGACACATAGATTTTATTTCCCCTTTTTTCCCTAGAACAAATCCCTTTAGAAGCCCAACGTCGAATTGTGATATAAGTTCCAAGGGAATTGCTGCGGAGTCATTAAAATGGAACGAAGAGTGCAAGCATACCAGTGCTCCCATTAGATGTCGATTGGATATCTCCAGCACTACTGATTAGAGCAAACAAAGAAAGGTTAGGATGATAATCCAAGCAGAAAACATTCTGAGGGAACTGCTTTGAACTCAAACTGTGAGCTGACAAAATGGAGGCACTTGGATCCTTGCTGATCTCTATATCATGCATCCAACCATCTGATATTAGAACACTGAATGTGCACCTACAAAAAAGATTTCATCGAGTAAAGTCAAAATGTATGGAGAGGCTAGGCCAGTGCAAATATAAAACATAATCACTGAAGAGAGAAACCTCAAATAAAACTTCAAACACTCACAAGCAAGATTTCTTCATATAAGTGTCGTCCAGCACAACCAAGCCTACAATTGGTAAAGAGGCATTTAAATGTCTCTTTGTAACTCTGGTTATTTCTTCCCCATTAGCTTTCATGAAATAGAGTGTATTAGTATCATCAGCAACTCCAAGGACCTCATGAGCTTCTGACCAAGTTCCACATGTGAAAATGCCAGTATTCCCACCTACCGGATCAAAACCAGCACGGAAGGTAAATATTTACAGAGAGCATGATCCGAACATCACCATTTGATTAGCATGTATATTATGCTTCAAAAAATTTTTAGCAATAAAATTACACCTTATGCAGCAACCCTCCTAAAACCCCTCCACATCTAATATTCCCATGTGATGCAATGTAGATGAATCAAGTTACTTTGTACAGAGCATATATTCAAATTTATTTTAACAGAGATCTAAATCTTACTGTTGAACATTCCAACTGGCTCCTGGTAGTCATTATCCTTCTGCAAAATTGTTATTTGATTTCCAGAAGCTACAGCAACATGGTCACCTCTTGCGGTGACGAACAAGGATACTAATCGTCTTAATCTTCTCGGCTGCCTATAATCACTCCATTTCTCTTTAAGTTGAGTAATGCCTTCCGGATATAGGAATAGAATGTTGCATCAGTAAGAATCAATTAACATATATATAATGACCGATATGTCATAAAAAATCAGCAAAGCCCATAAAACTAAGAAACTGATAAATAAAACTATGAAAGAAGATGACAAAGAAACGTTTCTTTATAATACGTAGCGACAATTCTTTTTCCATACAAAATCGTGGCAAGAATAAAACAAAATCACTCCAACATTAACTGAATTTAAGTCCACGATCGGAAATAAACAGAAGAAGAGGTATATATATTTAAAACCAGTGAAAAAGCATAATCACCTCGAATTGGAAGATATGAAAGTAAACTCCCTCTGCCACCTTTGTTCAGCTATAATCATCAAAATTAAGTAATTGAATTAACAAAAAAATCAGAGAAAATGTAATTCTACGTTAAATATAATTCAATTAAAAATTGTACCTGCTGTTGAGGGGGATAATCGGAGGAGTAAGGTCTGGAAGCGTGATTACGAGTCTCGAAAAGGACTTCTCGTACTGATTCCTCCATGTGTAAATGTATATACCTATATCTACAATTTATAAATAACAGCTAACTTTCCGTGGGTTTTTCGTCAAGATCTCAAACCCTAAGCCCCAAAAAGCGCACGGAATTTTCTGCATAAACATCGGAGAGAGAGAGAGAAGAAGAGAGAGGTCGTGGGAGATGTGGTTTTCGAGATCGAGGGTCTAGCGAGAAATTTCGTTGAAGAGGCCCGGTTCAGCTTACGTTAGTGAAAAATAGCCGTCTAGTTTTCCTTTTTTCATTTGAACACCAAAAATCCATTTCATTGAACCAAGCCCGTGTTTGATTTAAATTAAGATTAAATTTTTAATAGATTTTTTATTACAAAAAAAAAGATGAAATGTATGTCTGGAAAATTGTGAGTTTCATAAAATATATAATTAAAATTCATTATTAACTTTAATTTAGATTTTATTCTAACTTTTTAGTTGAACCAAACAATGGATAATCTTTAGATACAACTAAAGCACACTTGTAGTTGGTTAGATTTTATTTTTATTTTTTTTACAATACAAAATTCACTTTTTCAGTTTTTTCATATTATCGACTCCGAGCGAGTCTTTACATGCTTTGATGAAATATTATTAGTTATCACAAATCATAATTGTCGAATGCCAATATTTTATTAGGACTTAATTGATTGTGATAGTAGTTTCTTCCTCTTATATTGCACGAGTGTAGTAATTAATTTCGTGTTTTGATATTAATTTTTTTTTTGACATTTGATTTATTTTATGGTTTGCTAAGGAACCATTTTCAATCACACAATGAAATATTATCCATGTATACAAAAAAAAAAATAAATTCATACCTTTTAACCATACGTTCTCCTAAAAATTACTATTCAAAACTATTTTTTTCTACCAAAATGGTTGTCAAATGGACAGTAAGATAGATTTGATCTCGTCGTAGATAAAAATTTAGGGACATGTTTGACGTGCTATATTAAATCAGATAAATATAAAAATAATCGTATCTAATTCATTTTCGCCATTTGGGACAAATAATATCCGTATGTAATCATATAAAATTAAACATTTGGATACGTTCTCATACACAAAATTGAATTAGGCGAATAGATTGAGGGAGGTAGGACTATAGAGGACACAACTAGAGATGATTGTGTTAAAAGTGGACTGAGAATGACTCTTTTAACATGACGTTTGGTGTTATATTGTATTAGAAGACCGTCAATAAATGAATCGACATTCTATTTTTAGCTCTCATTTTCTAAAATTATTTTTTCGGCAAATCCATTCTCAACCACACATTTCATAGAAATAGCGATTTAAGGAGAATGTGTGGTTAAAAATTAATGAAAAGTTTTGGATTTAAGCGTAATATTATTTTATTAAAAAATACGTAATTGAAAATAAGGGGAGGGGAGAGGAAATGTTCCTTTTTTTTGAGGGTACTCCCGGAACATATCCAAGAAAAATATATTTTGAAAATAATGAGAACCAAACAAATGTTAAAAGCAATCAACTTTGTTATGTATTTTTTTACTTATAAATAAATTACTTACATCATTACACGTGTGATTTTTTTTTTTTTTTTTTAACTTGTGATTAATTTTTTCACTTGTAAATAAAATTTTAATTTATAAGCAAGTCGTTTAAGTTATTAAGTAATTTTTTTACGTATTACTAATAATTTCTTTACTTACTTGTGTTCGATAGATATTATTGAAGAAATAAATAGCGATACGATCAGAAATATGTGGTTAAAAAGTAAGGAAATTTATTAATGTTATGAAAAATATTATTTTATTGAAAAATGTGTACCGTAAGCATAATTTTTTTTGTTGTAAGTAAATTTTAAATTTTTTTTAAAGTATTAATTTTAATAGGAGTTTACTTCACATGTAGGCCCTGTTTGAATCAAATTATTATTGAATCAGAATAAAAAATATAGTTTTTATTAGGGCTTATATAAGAGATGAAAAATTTGAATTTAAATATTGATGTGATGGATAACGGTCATATTTTTTATTTTAATGAGATAATAATGTAGATTAAACGGTTGCCTAACCTAAATCGAATGTCATATATTTTTATATTTAAATCATCCTCAGACGATAAATATCGTATATTCCACTGTTCTACGGAGGGCCGCAAATAGTAATTTTTTTTCCGTAAAAAGGTTTGAATTCCAATCCAATTCCATTTTCGTTTTGTTTGTTATCTGATTACCACCCGCTCAGTTAGGGTGAACAATTTAGGAAATAATAGTGCCTTTTCTCTCTCCAGGAAAATTTGTTTTTCTAGTTGAACAAATCTCGAAGTTAATGATGAGATGCTTAATTTATTTTTTTTGGTTTACCGCATTTTGGCTTGAAATTGGCTTTTTTATCGTGTCTTCTTTCGTATTTTTTTAATCGAAGGTCTGAAATTTTGTAATTTAGCTTCAGTTTTCCAGGTTTGCTCAACAATTAAACAGGTGGGTTTTTGGGAACTTTTCAATTGATTCTGGAGTTTCTTTACTTTTGATTAAATTTGACGAGGGCCTTTCGTTAAATTATGGAAAGATAGGGAGAAGAAACACAAGAATAATTATGAAGCTATGGAATTATCATCAGAACCGTTAATTTCATTATGAAACAATCAGTATGAAAATATTATGGTTAGCTTTCCGCTAATATATAATGTAAAAGCTTATTTTCTCCGAAGTATATGGAAATAAAATCATTAATGTCGAGGAGAATGTGAAGTTACTGCTTTGTTCAGGAAAGGATTCAACCTTTTGGGGAGATTTGGATTTTTGTTCCTTCACAACTCATCAAATGAAACTAAAACCATGTTTATACACAGACAACTGTAGTCCTCTAAAATATGGAGTAGCTTTGCAAGATGTTTCCATCACGGGCTTCCATAACTTTGTCAATGATTAAGTCAATAGACTGCTGCCTGACATTTATTTTCTAGTGCTGCTTCTTTTGTTAGTTTCATTAATGCCATTTTTATTTCCCCCTTCACAATGTAAGTTTAGATGGCTGGAAGAAATCGTATCCCTCATGAAGCCTTTGATCACCGGCGTGGTTTTCCCTCAGAAGTGCTTGTTGCCCGGGGTCCTTTGGCCCGGTCAATGCATCCTCACCCTGCGCTATTAGAGGAAGAACTTGAAATGCGACACGTTGAACTTCACCAGCTTCTAGGAGAAAACAGGAGACTGGTTGAAGATCGAATTGCTCTAGAAAGAGAACTAGGTGCTTCGAAGGAAGAAATTCGCCACATGAATCTTGTCATTGCTGATATTCGTGGTCAACAAGAAGTTCAATCTAGGGAGCTTATTGAACGTGTTATGAAGCTGGAAGCTGATCTTCGTGCAACTGAGCCTCTGAAAAAGGACTTCATGCAACTTCGAACTGAATTTCAGAGGCTGAACTCCCTTAGGCAAGATTTATCTGGGCAGGTCCAGACCCTGAAACAAGACCTAGCAAAATTGCAGGCTGATAACCAGCAAATTCCTCTTTTAAGGGCTGAGATCGATGGGCTGGGTCAGGAAATTCTGCATGCTAGGTTTGCTGTCTTGGCTTTGGAATAAATGTTTGCACAGCGATTGGTTTAAGTGGAAACTGCTTTTTGGTTTCCATGGATCATATCAGTTCTGCTTAAGCTATGGTTTTTTTGACTTGCAGAAGTGCCATTGATTATGAAAAGAATGCACATATTGAGCTAATGGATCAGAGACAAGCACGAGAAAAGAACTTGGTGAGTATGGCACGTGAAGCTGAAAACCTACGTTCTGAGATTGCAAGTTCCGATGGTAGAGCATGGGGTGCAGGTAGATACTGTCTTTTAGACCACTACAACCTTTACTTCCATGGTCATTGGACGTGATATTATTTTTGCACGATATTCAGATACTCCTTTAGTTTATTTTTCAAGTAGAAGCATTGATGCATGAGCATGTTGTTATGCCTTTATTCAGTTCGTGGTTGTACGTGTTGGCAATACAAAGATGGTTTAGTGATGATGGAAAAAGTCCTATTTACAACTGTGTAAAATAAAATCTGTCTTGAGTGTTTGTGGTCATCTTTTTTCACCCTGCTACTCTTGGAGTGCCCAATGTATTATTTACTTTTTGGTGAAACTATATCCATGCCTTTGCATACAGTTCAAGATATTCACAAATTTAGCTGTCCAAAATTATTTCAACGGTATTTTAACTTTTTCACATTTGACACATGGTTTTACCTTTATGGAATCCACACAGTTTAAACCCAACTAGTGTTAAAACTAACTCTTCTTGAGTTCTTCTCATTTTGCATTAATTCAAAACTAGCATATTTGTGGCTTGGAATTTTTCTACATTGTTAAAATTTCTGACCACGTGTTTGCTGAAGGTGGACCTTATGGGAAGAAGTTTAGCAGTTCTGATGCCAGTTTTCCTAGACATTATAGCGATGGATATGGGATTCATCCGGTATGTATGCTACTAACATGATAATTCAGACATGTGTTGTTTCTTTTAAAATCATTTTTGGAAAGGACCGTCCTTTTGTATTAACGTACATCTTTTCCCAGGGTGCTGCAGATAAGGGTATCCTGTATGGTTCGGGTTCTGCTTCCTGGGGAGGCCTTGAAAAACCATGGATGGATCGTCGTTGAGATGTGGATGGCTATGCATCAAGATTCACAGCACACTTGGCTGTCCTGTTTGTTGCTGTATAATAGAAGAAACAGGCTTTAGCATTTGTTTCATGAAATCGTGCGTACTTATACCTGTAGTTTGATACATTGCTTGTTTCTTTACTGATCTGTGTAGGAGGTTAAGGGTAATTTCTTTTATCTAATGGTGCTGTGTTAGTGTTCCTTTATGACCAAAACTATGACTAGTATATAAGATACTTTCCTTACTCATTATGTGCATACATCATTATGTTTTCAGCGCTTTATTTCTGATTTATTTTGTTTATTATTTATGTTGATTGTGTATTGAAATTGCGCCTGAATCAGATTTGTTGGGATATGCTGAAGAATGCTCTATTAAACTGTTCTAGACTTGATTTTTAGGATTGATAATATTAGTTGAGTTGCATCCTGGAAAGATTTTATCATTTTGGTATTGCTTGAGCGCGAGATGTTTAGTCTCTGTAGCAGAAGGAGTTGTCTATGCCACTGCTTGATAGAACAAATGGTGTGAAATAAGGTGATGGTTCCTGATGGTCTTTATAGAAATTTTGTTCATGTCAATACAGAAACCTTTTGTCAGGCTTTTTTCGAGTTGTTGAAGACTTATCTTTCCCGGTGTTGTGATTTTCATGATTGACTGGTGATCATCAATCTATAGGATTTGGATGAGAGTTTTCAATAGAACTTCTCGAATTAGGACTAGTCTTCAGATGCTGATGAAAAGTATTTGGAACTTGGGTATCTCCTAAAGCCTTCCTGGATATGTAGTCTCAAGGCGTAAGTGGAACATTGGAATCAGCAGTGTAAAAATAAGTCGATCAACATCCACTTAAAGTGGTGTAGGAGACTTTTACCTTATTTTCTGTGCTTTATTGAGATCAAATTTCTATAGTTAAGTTTCCAGGACTGGTTATGACCCATTTTGCATTTATATTCTTTCATTGCCACTGTTCTTGGAACATCTTTTAGGTAAACTGACCATTGTAAACTTAGATTTCCTTTGTGTTGAATTTATGGTGGAAAGTGAAGATATATCTTACATTCTTTTAGATTAAAGCGTTGAGATGGCATTAAAAGAGTGGATGGCTTTGCTGTCTGTCTTTGTGAGCAAAGTCTGGATCATGCCAACCATGTTTCCATTTTTCAGTGATCTTGTCAAGGGCTCATGAAGCGATTTGGTGTGAAGAAGGAAGCGCTGACAGGATGCACCAATTCCAATACTGTCACTGATGAATGCTGATTCTGTTATCGTGCTATTATGTTGCAGACATTATAATTTTGGGAGTTGTGTGTTTAGAAGTCATTATTTCATCACAATGGAGAGCTGTTGTTCTGTTGCAGAAATTATAAACTTCAGGATTTTCTAGAAGGGCTAGCTAGATAAGTGGTGTTTGAGATGTGGGGAAATGGAATTTGGCTGTGTTTCCTATTGAGATTTATTTGGAGGAAGTTAAAAATGTTCTAGCTTGCTATAATTTTTTTCGGAGGAGTACTTGGATCCGTGTATCTTTAGAATTGCTGGCAGATATAACTAGTGAAATTGAAGAGCTTTTCTTTTTTCTTGAACCTAATTTCACTTGTTAATAATTGGTTACATCAGCAATCATGCATTCTCAAGTGTGAATTCTCTTTAAGCTGCCCTTGTTGTGTTGCTCTGTAAAATTTATCTTTAGTCTAGCGGTGTCGGCCATGATTATTGTACACGAGTTGCTTCTTAGTGCATCAAAATGATCCTGGATCAACTGAAGGGCATTGGCTAACACGCTGTGGGATGAAGGCTGACTTCTGATCTGAAATTCATAGGCAAGTATCCTCTTGTTTTATAGGTGTTTAATGACTCCTTACTAGTATGTATATTCGTTCTTTATATTTGTATTTAGGTGCTTTTAGATATAGATTATGCACTGCACCTTTACGATCCATGTACCCTCTTGCCAATGTTCTTACTCAGGAATTGCCTCTAGTCAGATCACATGCTTAACATTACTCTTTGTGATGAACGTAATTGGAAGTTTCATATATATTTTTGGTTCAGAGTAATGAGCGCTGGGCATTTTTAAGCTGATTTTTCTAGTTACTTCCCTTCCTTTTTGTTTGACAAGACCAAGAAAGCTGGAAGGAAGAAACGGGGAATAAGCATTCTTGATGTGGATTTTGAGAGTTCAATGGAGAGAGTGCTTCTGAACTATTTTGTTTTGCCTAAGGATGTTTCCTGTTTCTATAAGGCACTAGCTATTCTCAAGATAGAGAGTGATGAAGAGGATTGCAATGTATTCTTGCAGCTTATCCCAAAATTGAGTTCATTTTCAATAGCAGGGTAGGAGAACTAGAGGCACAATTGAGTGAAGGAGACATGTATAGAGGGAAAGAAATCTGTCTTCACTGAACCACCTAGTCACCTAGGGTGTCTTAGTCAGCTAAAGATCTTGTCACTCTGCCAGTAATTACCTTGAAGTTAGTTTATTGTATTGAGGAATACATGGCAAGAAAAATTGTACGTAGATCCTAGTGACATGGATTTTTGTGTAATCGAGAATCTACATGAAGGTTCTCCAGAAAAAAAAATGATTTCTTTGAGGTTTTGAATTTAGTTAAAATCGCAGAGCCTTTGAAAATAACACGCCCTTGGGTTATCAATGCGAAACATCTATTAGGTCGGGGGGGAATTATATCTTCTAAGTCACTGATGTACTATATGAATGTGGGGAATGCTGTGTTCATCAACTGGCAGTGTGTTAATTATTGGATTCCCATTCCTTGCATCACCTGGTCAGTTGAGGAATCGCCTTAGAAAGGATTTGTGGTATTATTGTTCTAGTCAAAAATCTTGAGGGGTCGCTCAATTGGTTATGCTTTGGGTTTGCTCCCCAATGGTTACCAGTTCGAATCCTCTCAAGACTACTGAAGTGAGTACCCGACTGTAAACTTTAGGGCCCCGTGGGATTAGTCGGGGTACAAGCAAGCTGGCCCGAACATCCACAGATATTAAAAAAAAAAAATTGTTCTAGTCAAATTTTACCTAAATTATCTGTATTTGAGGTTGCAGCATTTGTAATCAAACATAATGATAATGTGTTTCAGTTCTATAGCATATTGCTTCTGATTTTGCCCTGGAAGGATCTTTCAGTTGGACAAGTGAATCCCTGTCCTGTCATAGACTGGAATTCAGATCGACATGGAATAGATTAAGCAGTGATGCTCTGCACTCTGCTTCTAGTTATTTGTGAGATTATTAGCAGTTTGTTTTAATGGGTTAGTGAGGCCTCTTTTTTTTATTTATATTATTTTGACTAGCTTTCAAAAGAATACTTGTTAGGGGGGAAGATGAAATAAAGTTGAATGTTGACTTTAGTCTAGTGTTGATGTCTGTTGCCTTGTCTCTTGAGATTGTTCGTAGATTGATTACTTTAATGGAAGTCAATTATGTATAAATACTTTTCTTGATAAGTAGGTTAAATGGGTTGGGCTCTTCCATTTTTACGAGGGACTTGCAGTGAGATGAGTTCACTATATGTTGAGCCCCCAAGCTATGCTGGAGTGGCTGAGATGTTCTGATGCCTTTTGTACCATGAGCAGAAAACATTGGGGATTTTTACGAAGCTTCCTCATTCATTGCCACACTTGAGATGAAGCAACAAATTTTATAGAGTTGCCAAGGGGGTGTAGTTTGCTAGTCCTGTAGATTCTTATGGGCAATAACAGCATAATTTGAAAGATTGCAATAATTCTTGGCTGTGTTCTGCTGATTACCTTTTATAACAGCTTTATATATTGCTATATTTTCCTTTTTCACTAACAGGGTGCGTTTTTCTCCATTTCTTGCAGGTGGGAACCATTAGCCTGCTTTCTCCAAGATTTCCTTGAAGATAAGGTGAGAGGATTGGGTTCGTTTAATTTTTAATTTTTGAGGAGTTACATGTTCAATCTAACAACGATCTTAATTCAAACATGAAAGAAGAAAGGGGGTGACTGATTAGTTTTAACCTTAGGTTCAATAAATTTGAAGCTTAACCTTATAGGTTCGTTTTAGTCCAACAACCAAGTCTAGCACGGTAAATCTCAGAGGTCCTTACCCTTTTGTTTAGAAAAAAGATGTTTTTTTTTTTTTGGAAGTGAGAACTGCTAGCCTGCTTGGATAAAGTGGGAGCAGATAAAGTGTTTGGTCGTTATGCACAGAAGACCTGTGTTGAACCCTCAACCTTGTTTTTGTCAGCCTAAGCATTTTCTCTGTATACTTGGCCATTGCCTCCCTTATTCCCCCTTTCTTCTGAAATCACCATTTGATTTTCTTCGTATCTGGCTTGGGGGTTGGTGCTTATCCATCAAGTAATAAAATTGGTCTAAAAAGTTGGCACCTGAATTATATTCTTAAGAGTTATAACATGTTTGGTGGGGAGAATTGGATAACACTTAGCAATATTATTGTAGGAAACAAAAAACAACAAAAAGTTCACAACTCTTGTTCATTACACTTCATACTATCCATTTTGTCCGGCTCTACACACCAAACTTGCACTTAAGATTTGATATATAGAAATTTGGATTGGGAGTGGTGTTGAGCCAGTTGAGGGTAGTGGGGAGGGGATATGTTACCTTGTTAGCTCACCTTTTCGGCCTTTTCTGTTAATTAGCTTCTTTCTGGTAAATTTATAAATTGTTTATAAATAGGAATAGTAATAAAAAAATATTAGTGGGTCGTGCAAAATATGTGAATAATAATGAGTAGTCCCGTCAAAATTAATGTTCGACTCTAACTGAATTTTTAAATTATTTATAAATTCGTATCCCATTGGAGGCACAATGTGCTTTATGACTATTTTTTCAATTTCCTTTTTCTTTGTTATTTACTCAAAAGAAAAGAATAATGTTGTTAGTTGTATTTGGATTGATTACTTGGTTGGTCGAAGGCGGCTTATTTTTTTAATTGACTTTTAGTGCCTAACTTTCATGCCTGAATATAGTTTGTGAATCCTTGATGAAATCTCTTGAGGATTTCTTTATGTATATAAGTGATTAACATTTCAATTGTTTTTTACTTAGATACATCGTTATAAATTAATCAAATCAATTCATTTATACCCATTTGATTCTCATTATTGTAGAATGAGAATGAAAAATATAGCCGTTATTGGGTCCCACACAAGAGATATAAATTCAAAATTAATGGCTCGATGTAATGAATAACGGTCATATTTTTCATTTTTATGGAAGAAAAATGAGAAACAAACGGGGGATGTAGTAAAAGTATTGCTTTGTTATTTCCTTTATTCTTCATTTTTCATTTTTTCATGTGCATGATATTTATAGTTTAATCTGGAAATTATATACCTATAATTGCAGTAAAAAATGCTATTCAAAGTTTTAATTGTTCTTTTTCTTTTCCCTTATTAATAAAATTTTAATTTTCTTCTTTTTCTTTAATTAGAAAAGTTAACTTTGAAACAATTGTGAGTTGTAACCATTTATGCACAAGTAAATTTCTTAAGCTACAACCTAACAAATCATGTCAAGGTATGTAATTTACTTGAAATAGTTTCGTGGGACATCATGAGGTTTTAATATTGGGAAATAATTAGACGACATTGAGGCCACATGGGCCGATTAAAGGACAATTTTGAATCACCCTATGTAGCATTGTTGCTCTGTGTGTGTGTGTTGTTTTGGGGGTGGGGTGGGGGTATTAAATGATAATTTCAATTATATGGTGTTACGAGATTCATTTAGTTTAACCTTATAATTTGCTACTGCATTGGATGGTGTGTTAGCAGCATCAGTGGCATTAATATTATATATAGTAGCATTAGTTCTTATGCCCCTGTTTGTTTCCACTGGTTTCAACCTAAAAATGGATTTTTTTACCCTGTTTTTCAAAACATTGGGGCCCACTGTGAGAGAAAGAGGTCAAAGATTGTGGCTCTTTTTACTGTGCAACGGTAAGAATTCTACTTTTAAGTAGAAACAAACAGGTGTTAAATACCATTCTATACGATAATTTATGATATGTTCAATTAAATGAGTTTTATAACATTATATTTAGGACCCGTTTGACACCCATTTTTTTGGATGAAATCTCGTTTTTCTACAGTAAAATCTGATTAAACGTACAATCCACTGAATCATTTGTCAGTTTTCTATCAGACCATAATCCGTTGAAATTCACAGACCATTTTGCCCTCTATTTTCAGTCCAATTTTCGTATTTGCCCTCCATGTAATTCAATTATGTTAAAGAAAACAAAAGGTACATAAAGGGCAAAAACGGAAATAACAATATTTGAAATTGAAAAGTAACAATTTCTGAGTCCACCGTACTGCAGCCTGTCACAGGGGACCCACTTTTGTTGCAATTTGGCAAAAAAATTGGTCAAACGAATCAGTGGGCTGTACGGGAAGCAGCTTTCACTGTTGAAAAATGAGAATTTATCCCAAAAAATGGGTGTCAAACGGGTCCTTAATTGAATTTCTTGTTTAATGTCACCTATATATAAAATGGAATGTAGCACCATTGCATTATTTTTTTTTTGAAAGTGCAGAGTTGGACAAATTATTGACATACTTGGTGGGTAAAACTGTCTTATTGCGGCCTACACGTCTTTTTGTGGTCTTGTCCTTGCCACGACGTAAGGGCCCACATTGGGCCATGGGTAAGGTAGGTTAAAGATGTAGAGACTTTACCCGACAAATGTAATTTGTATTTGCCTATTTTGGGGACTGTTTTTAGGGAAAAAAGGATTTCATATATCCATTGTGAATTAAAATAAAATAAAATAAATTGCAGCAGAGGTCCCAAATATTTTCATTTTTTGTAGACTATAACTTAACCTTTTATTTTTGCAACTGCAGTCCCAAATCTTCACTTTGATTGCAGTCGGAATCCATTGGATAGAATTCGTTCATTAATTTGTTAATCAACCCTAAAATTAGAAGTTGACTAAATTTAACAAAATAAGTGTGGGGTAAAATGGTATATTTACATTTTTATATAGAACTTTAAAATAATTAAATAAAAAATAAAAAAGGCTGTTCATCTTCTCCATAACCACACACCCCCATCCCCACCATTTCCCCAAAACCAAAAATAGAAAATACATTGGCCTTGCACCGTCAACCGTGCAAACTCATCCTTCTTTTTGGTTCATGGTAGATTCTTGAATTTGGGATTTTTGTTGTGTTTCTCATGAAACTAGAATCTGGGTTTTGAAGTTTTATCAAGATTTTCAATTAGGTTTCTGTTAATTTTTTTAATTAATTGAATTTTTTATCAACTTGCCAAAATTGGTAATCCATTTTTCGATTTTAATTGTTAGGGTAACACTCCAGTAAGATTTCTGCCTCCATCTTCGAGGCTTGTTTCTTTTCCATTTTCCATTGATAATTTTAAACCTCCAGTAGCGATGATTTCAATATTTTTCCTTGCACACTAAAATCATCAACAGCAAATGATCTCATTTACGCCAGAGCAACAACAAAATTTTGGGTTCTCACAATAGTTTGCAGATGAAGTAGTAGTAGCAACAATTGTTGCAGGAATGGGGTGATACATTGAATTTAAGTCTTAAGAGGAAGGATGATGATGATAAACATGGTGGCAAGGCGTTGTTAATGCTCCAATTGCACTCATGTTGTGAGAAAAACGTTTGCAAATTTTTTGAATTTTTTTTGGATATGAGTGGATTTTTGCGTTGTAGTTTGAGATATGAGTAGGTGATGGTGGCGGTTTGCGGTGGGTGGTGCGATGTCGGGTGGTTTGGTGGCGGTGGTCAGTGGGGTAGGAGTGGGGATGGATGGGGTTGTGGAGAAGATGAACAGTCATCTCTTATTTTTATTTTTCGTATTTTTTATTTAATTATTTTAAAGTTTTATAAAGAAAATGTAAGCCTCCGTTTGGTAACCATTAAAATTTTCATTCTCATTCTTCTACTCATTTTTAATCACACATTCTTCAATAAAATAATATTTTTCATCACATCAATAACTTTTCTTTCTTTTTCAACCACACATTCTCCATGGACCCCACTTGATGTGAAAGATAAAATGTATTATTTGAAGAAGAATGGCTCCCAAACGGAGCCTAAATATGCAATTTTACTCCCCCTTATTTTATTAATTTTAGTCGAACTTCTAATTTTTGGGTTGACTAACATATGTTGACTTTTATTCTATTAATAACAAACATATCAGTAAGAAATTGAGTGCTTATTTGATAAAATTCAACTAAAATATTATAGTCGCACATTTTATGTAACGATAACTTTTATAACTGTTTAGTGCACATTAAAATGAGAGAATGCGTTTTTTTTAAGTGATGCGATGAGAAATATGTAATTGAAAAAGAAGGAAAAATTATTGATGTGATGGAAAATATTATTTTATTGAAAAATGTGTGGTTCAAAATGAGTAGAAGAATGAGAATGAAAAAAAATAATGTGGATCAAATGGGGGCAAAATATTGTTAAAATTCTTGTAATAAATGTCAAAATGCTTGCTTGAGATCAAACAAATAAAACATTCATCTTTGTTTGAAATTAATGATCCTTTTGATGTAAATTTTATTAAGAATAATATTTTGGAGAATGTGTAATTAAAATATAGAAAAAAAAAAAGAATTTATGCGCAGAATTATTTTATTAGGAGAATGTGTGATTAAAAACGAATTTGAGAAAACATGAATTTTAAAGCTTCTGTACCAAATATGGCCTAAATAATTATTGATTTTTATTCAAGCTTAAGTTATCTTCTTATATACACGATGATGTGGTGTTCTGGTGGGCGAAAGTTGAGCCCAAATTACTTAAATCGAGTCCTTGAGTGACTTTAAAATCTTATTGACTAGAGTTATTGATTGAATTTTTTTTTTTTATAAAAAAAATTTGTCATCAATTTTGAGCTTACCTTGTGGGAATCAGGCAGGAGAAGTATTATTTGATATTCTATGTAGTTGGATGGTCGACAAGTTAAATTTCCTTCTATTAGAAACGGATGGAGGGGTTATTTTAATATAATGAATAGTTATGGGGTTATTTTGTAATAACTTAGAATTTTCCTCCTTCGAACAACATAGAAATTTCCAATCTCAGTACAGCCCGTTACTATGCACCGCTTCGTACCATATCATTTCTACTCCTAGTAATTTATCTACCTCGCATCTTCCGTTCCTCGTCTACACCGCCCTCCTTTCCCCGATTTTATCAACATCCCCACCTACTCACTTTCTTTGGGCAAATTGTAGCTCCGCCACAAACTCTCGGCGAAGTAGATAAATGGCAAAATACGGCACAATACCGACCTCATCCTCGCCTGCCGGAATACCGATGAACCTTGAATACATCTCACGCGCCAAGGAACGCCTAAAGGCCGGTCTTGGAGAGCGCCGCCCATGGAGGGAGATGTTCAAACTCCACGCCTTCAACCTCCCGAAACCATTCTCCGACATCGTTGCTCGAATCAAAACGAACGGCGTCTACTTCCAGATGAACTACGCCATTATTGTCCTAGTAATCATCTTCCTCAGCCTCCTCTGGCATCCAATTTCGCTTATCGTATTTATTGCCATGATGGCTGTATGGCTGTTCCTGTACTTCTTACGAGACGAGCCGCTCGTGATATTTGGCAGACTGATCACCGATTGGGTGGTGCTTATTGTTCTGTCGATTGTCACGATTGTTGTTCTGCTTTTGACTCGCGCTACCACCAATATTTTGGTGGCGCTTCTGGTGGGAGTGGTGGTGGTGCTTATTCACGGGATAGTGAGGAAGACGGATGATTTGTTCTACGATGAGGCTTCCGGAAGTTTGTTGAGGTCTCCCGGCGGTGGTCCTTGAATATTAAGCGTGAAAGTGTTCTCTCTTTTAATTCTTCATTTTTCAATTTTCTTTTCTACTGTAGTCTCGCTGAATCACTTTATTTCAGTAAATGTAGCCAAATGATCGTTTGTCGTTCATTAATTACGTATTACATTTGTAAATTAGTCCTCGTTTGGCCGTGCTTTTAATTATTTATGGATTGTGAGTAAATTAAGTCTCTTTAGCTTTCATTTTCTAAAATTTATTTTTCTTCGAATTTATTTTAAATTATACGTTTTATGGATTCATAAATTTTATCAATTTTTAAATCACGTGTGGTTAAAAATTTGTTCGACCAATTTAAATTATAATTTAAGCTTTGTCGACCATGTTATGAATTTTGCCGATCGGAAGCTTAAGTCACGAATCGTGATTTCCATGTTGAGAACAAAATGCAAGCTCTAACTCTTGCATGATCAGAAGACACGACATTAGAACTGACATTACACAAACCTTATTTGAGCCAAACCTAAATTGCAACGGCCAAAACTTCACTATTGGATTAGCTCATTGCAATAAAATGGACTGTACACTACTGGTTAACTGGGAGGGCTGGGGGCAAGGCCTCATGAGCAGTCATCGGAATTGTTTCCATCTTGCAATCGACTAATAACCACCGAGTCGATTTAGAGTGACTCTCTTGAAGGGAAATTGTTTCAATAAGTTTGAGGAGAACGCGTTCAAGCTCTTTTCCATCATTCCATTCGTGGATTTCTGCTCTTACGAGCGATCGATTCTGGCATATCAAATCCCAAACCGGGAAGTTCTTCCTTGGCATGACGTAATCTTCATCTTTAAGCTTCAAACTTGGGCAGAAATCTCCACTTCCGTCGCCTAGATAGATCATCGTTTTCTTTCCTTCCTCGGCTAAAGAGGCTTGAATCCGTTCTATAATCATGCCCTAGTTTTGAAAAGGAATATAGAATATATATTTTGTGAGTTGTTGCCAAAGTGACATCTCAAAGATAATAAGCTTCTTTAATTACTTGTACATTTTTTTTCAACGCTCGACTCAAAAGTCTTCTTACGATATGTCATTAATGGACAGAACTGAACAGAACAATAAAGCAAAACATGTCTTAAACGATATCACGAAAATAAAGAACAGAGAAACTGTCAAACCTTGCACATATTGGGAGGGCAAAGATTGCAGCCATGAGAAGAAGATTGAAAATCATGAAAAGGGAAAATTCTGAGCCTCCCTTCTTCATTTACGTAGCCTGGATTTGTGTTGATTTCAGAAAAACAATCCTTAATTCCGAGATGAACGAGGATTGTTTCGATGTAAAATAGGTTTGCATCACTCACTATCCTTAAATCGCACCTAAATTCAATATCAAATTGCAAAAAACCCTTTAAGAGAACAGTTAAATTTTTAGATAGAGAAATGTAAGTAAAAATTTTAACAGAGAGAGAACTTGTACCCCAAAGAATGAGCGGTTTTGATTGCTGGGACGACCCGGGGATGAATCGGGGCCCGTCTCAGTACCTCTTGAATATCATCTATGGTTTTGCCTTGTGCATAGAGCTCCTTCATCATCCTGTCCTGTAATTTGGTAACAGAACAACAAAATTAAAAAAAAAAATAAAAAAAATCCTCTACTTATCAACCCAAATGTCCGGAACTAGTCGAGTCATGAGCCGGCCGGCCTTAAGGACTTGAAACTGTGCTGGGCTGAACCACCTGACATGACTCGATTGACACCTTAGTTGTAAACGGATCATCATCTAAGGTAACTCTACCTAAAATGCCTGTGACTTGACACAATGAGCATGGCCGAAATAGAGGTTGATTATAGGCCAGCTATAGGGTCCTATGGCCTGTGCTGAACCAAGTCACAAGGTCTATGTGGAAAAGCTGTAGGGACATATGGCCGAAGGTGAACCAAGCTACAAGGGCTATGCGAACAGCTGAAGGAACCAACTGCGCGAAGTTGGAATGAGCCACTTTCGAAATGGGTGGGGTGGTCTAGCACGATCCAATTGACACATCTAATCCTGACATGTTATTGTTTACTTGTGTACGAACTACAATGTGGAGTGACTCTACTGAACATGTACAATTTAACATGTTCGATATGCAATGTATTTTTTCTTTATCGTGTTCAATGCTATCTATTTTAGCGTACTTCAAAGGTGAAGAAACATATAATCTTGAAAATAGAACTCACCATTACAAAATTCCAAGGCATGGTGGGAAGAAGTTGATTGAACAAATCAGTGGCACCCAATTCATCGACAACCCAATTATCACTATCCAAGTCGATTATCGTCTTGTCGAAGTCGAAAACCACAGCAATTCCAGCCATTTTGGAGGTTTCAAAAAGTTTTGAGGTTTCTCAAAGATATATTTGGCTTCAAAAGTCTTGGTACAATGTTATCCTCGAAAGACGGCTATATATAGGAATTGAAATGCCAGGTGCGCCTTGGAATTGAATCCTGTGCACAAAATTGATTCCTGGAATATTACCAACAGGTAGTGGTATGCTAAAGCAAAGCCACTCAAATTCATTTTTTGTCTCTAGGAAAATCAAGATTGATGTCTGCCGTTGGATTTCGTCAATTTTGAGTCTAACTAACAGTCAGGTGGTCACCGGTCTGAGCCTCATTTTTTCAAAACTTATTTTCAATAACACATTTTCAATAAAATAATTTTACACGAAAACATTTTTTTTCTTCCTTAACCACACATTATCCCAAAATCACTATTCTAAAATGAATTTTTTATTCCAAAATGGGGCTCAAACAAGAGCTTTATTAGGCCATTTTTGATAAAATATTGTAATAATCCAACTGGGAAAGCACTTCCCCAACTTCGGGTGGAAGAATATTCCTTTCTGGGTTCCCATGGCTCACAGAATTTCAAGTGTCCTGATTACATAATAATGAGAGGTTCATTTTAGGTAGTTGTGAGTTGGAAGGGACATATTTGGTAAGTTAAATTTGATAAGTTGGACGATAGACGTGTTAATATTAATTTTTGGTATATTGATCACAATTAAAAGGGAACGGTATATGAATTATGATACAAGAAGTAGGTACGGGACTTGGTTATTTTGAAGGAAAAAGAAGTCGTGACGTTAAGGATTATCTATTTACGGCAGTAAAATAACAAACGCAATCTCATTTAAAGAGTTTGGAGACGAGTTAGACAAGTAAATACTATTAGATCGATCAACTTTGTCATCAGTTTGTCGTGATAGCATACGTAAGTGTTTAATCATTATCAAAAAGAATTTATGAAATTAGGTTTAGAATAGTGAAAAACATGCGACACGTATTAGGTATATTAGATAGGATATAGTTGTACGGAACCTCCTATGATTTTATACAACCTAAGTGGAAGTGGTAGAATCTCAATCACAATCTACTCATTGATTATTTTTTTTTCACATCGAACGGTACATGGATTTAGCTTCCGTTTGTTTCTCATTTTTCATCCATAAAAATGAAAAATATGACCGTTATCCATCACATCAAACCATCAATTTTGAATTTCTATCTCTTATATGGAGTTCAATAACGGCTATATTTTTCATTCTCATTCTACAATAATGAGAATTAGACGGCCCTTAATATTATTTCTTACTAAACTACCGGCGATGTCGGTCCTTTTTTTTGGGTGGAGTGGTATGCTCAGAATAAACGCACAATGGAAAGTGTAATCTGAACAAAGGTGCAAAAGTTGTTTCTTTTGTCAAGTGCCTTTTCCAACTGGAAAGCAACAATGCACATGCAATATACAAAATTCGTGACATTGGTGATATGTTTGGTAGGATTTATATTTATATTTCTACTTTTGGTAAAAATATTTTTTAAAAAAGTTAACTCAGATCAATTCTTTCTTAGGAAAATTAAGTATTTTCAGAAAATTATTTATATACATTTAAAAGTTAACGACCGCTCAAGCGACCACCCAATGTTGAATTATGACCCAAATTCCATTGACAATTTGCATTTTGGTTGAAAAGGGTTTTGAAGAGGTCAAAATACGAATAAAGAAATTTTGGGGTAGAGATTGGGCGCTTGAGCACCTAGGTGCCATTCGGGGTGAAGAAACAAATTTGGACAGAGATTCATCGCCTGACCGTCCAAATGAAGCACCGCCCGCTGCGAGTTTGGGCGCTCGAGTGGTGCCGCGTGCCGCTCGAGCACCAGTATCATTCGGCACACTGCCAATTTTGCGTTTTGACGAATTTTAGGACGCTCTTTCCATCTAAAACACTATTTTTAGGATTTAATACGTACTATATATAGTTGGCTCTTCACTGTATAAAATGACAAGTTATAATCACAAAATCTTGTTTCTTTCATCTTATATTGAATTCTCCTACTATGTTCATTGTGTTTTTCCACGTAAATCTTGACTCCGTCCCAGATTATACACACTTTTTAAAAAATCTGTTACGTGATAAAATCCCGTTGTCATGAATATAATACACTACAATAATGCATGCTTTATCTCTAGTGAAACCAGCTGCTTACTCTTTTGTGCTCACTTTTGCATTCCGTTGCATATTAGCCAAAACCACGTTATCGTAAAAAACTTTATATTATTTGCAATTTAATTGAAATAAGTGTGTTTTGATGTTTTTTAAAACATGCATTGTACAAGTTCAAATTTTACTTTTTGTAAAAATATATTTAAAGGAAAGGAAGTCACGCTGGATCAATTTCCCCTAAAATCTCTTCTAGTCAATCAAATACTTTGAGAAAATTATTTAAATCGGCTCACAAGTAACATTTGACTTTTTCAAAGTCATGTCAAACAATCCCCTAATGATATGTCATAGGTGTAGGAAATTGGTTTACATGCATAGACTATTTTGCCTCGACAATTACAAATTTGAAGCTCTTTGTATTTAAACGAGTAAATTCCATTTGTGACAATTATATTTTAGTCTAGTGTCAATCGAGTAATCGTATTTCAATTTTGTTTAATCGAAAATCTACACTTTAATTTGATTTCAATCCAATAACTCCATCGACTTTCGTCACTTATGTTAGGCAATTTGTTGTCAAACGACCTCCCTGGGCGATGATGAAAGTCTCGGTTGTTTTTATCCAGTTGGCATTGGCCAATTGACTGAATATATATCGACACCACAATTTATGGAACTATCCACGTAACTCACTTGGGCCATTCGAAGCAACCTAATTTAATTAGGGTTGCTCATGGCCCAACACGACTCTTACCGGTTAATAGCTCACCTTTCCTTTGTGTTATTGGGCCTATGACCTAAAAGCCCATCCATTCACTATACATAGTTAGCCTTATGTCCAACAAGCCGTGAGAAATCATATAGCCGTTCTTTGCTTTGTGAAGAGAATCGATTTTCAGTCTTTGTGCTCTCTCTTTACCTTGCTTTGTGATTTTGGTAGTGAAATCTTTTCTTCTTCTTAAGTTAACCTGTGTGGTTAACATTCCTAGCTATTTATTCTTCTTCCTCCATAGCTCTTTGTGGGTTAATTCTCAGTTTTGAGCAACCAAGGAAGGAGGTGAAGGTTTGTGGTGATTTCTTGGATTGTGGTGTTGATTTTGGAGACTGAGCCCGGTGATTCTTGGTGCAAAGTGTTGGTCTATAATTTACATATGGTATCAGAGCTTTAGGAGTGATTTTCGGACCAAAAATCGACCAAGAACGGACTCCGGAATCGCGCAACAAAGGTCGCAAAAATTCCCGACGCATTTCTTCAAGCAACCCGAGTTTCTTCACAAGCTTTGAGCACGTTCCTTCGGGGTTTTTCAAGAAACCAACACCACCGGAGGCTTCGCAGTGGAGGCGATCCTCCCCGACCGGCGTGTGGCGGCGCGCGAAGCCCACGCGCGTAGGAGAAAGGCGGCGCGCGCGTTTTCAGCCTCGACTCTTCAGCGCTTTGTTTGTCTTGATTTTCTCGAACGTACCGATATTTTTGTTTAAGTGTTTGTGTTACGCAGAAAAGTCGGGACGATTTTGCCCCTATTGTTCGACTGGTCGAGGCCGCAAAACGCTTATGGAATTACTTTAGACCATAAATTGCTCTAAGCGCAATCTCGCAACTCTCGATAATTACGGACTCAGACAAGTCCGCTCTGATAAATTGGCTGATCCTCTCGTTAATTTTCAGCACTAGCGCGTCATCGTGTGGGGTGACATTAGGTTTAGGGTTACCGTGAAGGGGTAACCATTGCTTGTGCTAGAAATTAGGAAGTAATTGCTCTCTTCGTTCGTTACGTAATTGGAATTTGCTCTTTTTTGATTAATTACAGCATTTTATCGATTTTCTGATATATTGTGAGTGAAACTATTTTTTGTTATTATCTCTCTGGTTGCTTTTGTTAAGTTTCTAAAATACCTAGACCTTACCCATTTGAAAATTTCTTTGATCTAAGATCTTGAATCTTACGAAACCCTGGGAATCTAAAAACGGTGTATATTTGTGAACCTAGGTCTGCTTTGTGTGGCTTAATTGTGATTTTGTGTTTCTTATTTGAAAATGACAACGCGCAATTTTGATTTGGGGACTTTTACTGGAAAAGGTGATTTTTCTATTTGGCAACAGAAAATGAGGGGTATTTTGGTTCAACAAAAGGTTTCAAAAGCCATTGATGGCAGTTTTCCCGCTGATTTTTCAAAAGAACAAAAAGAAGAGGCTGATGAGCTCGCTTACACCTCTATTATTTTACACTTGGCTGACGCTGTTTTAAGAAAAGTGGGTAAACTAAAGACCACTGAAGAACTTTGGAAAAGTTGGAAGATCTGTATTTGCTAAAATCTACTCCCAACAAGCTTTACTTACTTGAGCGTTTTTTCAGTTTCAAAATGGATTCTTCAAAAGAATTGGATGACAATTTGGATGTGTTTAACAAATTTGTTCAAGATATTGTTAATCATGCGAGTCAAGTTCAAACATACAAGGCTATCATTTTGCTAAATGCTATACCCGATACTTATCGTGAAGTCAAAATGCTATTAAGTATGGTAGAGACACGTTGACACCCGAAATTGTCGTCGACTCCCTTAGAAGTAAGGAAATGGAGATGAGAGTCGAAAAACATGATAAGAAAAGCGGAGATCCACATGATGAGAGGTAGAACTCAGCTTAGGCAAAACAAATATGATGGTTACCAAAGTAGTGGCGAGTCAAGTAGTAATGGACATAGAAAGAAGGGCAAGGGTAAACCTAGGTCCAAGTCTAGGACTAAGGAACGAAAATGCTACGGCCGCTGGGAACACTGTGGCATTTTATAAAGGATTTCTATAAAGAGAAAAACAAGAAAAAGGGGGAGATCGAGACGAGGTTAATGTGTTATCTTCTCGTCGATGATTGTGATGGTGAAGTCTATTTGATTACAAGTCCCGATGTTTCTCCGTCGAATTGAACTTAACTCGCCAATTCTCGTTACGTAGTGGATTCTTGATTCGGTGCATCTTTTCATGTGACATCGCATAAAGATTGGTTTGAAAATTTGCATGAATCAAATGATGGGCATGTTGTGTTGTGTGACAATTCTCGCTTACGTTGTCGTCAATGGGTGATATTACTTTAAAGTTTGATACGGCTTTATGATACTTTAAAAGATGTTAGATATATCCCCGAATTGTCTAGAAACTTAATTTCGTAGGACGACTTGAGAAATCGATTTCACCTGAAAAAATTGGAAATGGGATTTTGAAATTGATTAAGGGTACACTTGTCTCTATTAAGGGTGTTAGGAAAAATGATATTTACATAACTACTGGGGAAGTGATGAGAGGCTTAAACTCCTCTATCTCTTCCGCTAAGTCTGATCACACACAAAAATGGCACAATAGACTTGCACATGTGGGTATTAAGGGGATTAAGCTTCTTAATGATAAGGGTGATTTTGGAAATGATCACACGTGTGTCTGATTTACCTTTTTGTGACCATTGTGTGCTTGGTAAACATCACAAAATTACTTTCTCCTCGAGTGTCCATAAAACTAAAGGCATGCTTGAATATGTGCATTCGGACCTGTGGGGTCCATCCAGTACGCCTACTCCAGGTGGGAATAGGTACTTCTTGTCAATTATTGATGACTACACTAGGAAAGTGTGGGTTTATCTTTTGAAGGATAAATCCGACACTTTCGATAAATTTAATAATTGGAAAAGACAAGTTGAAAATCAAACTGGTAAAAGGATCAAGTTTTTGAGAATTGATAATGACCTAGAGTTTTGTAACACTGATTTTGATAATATGTGCAAGGAAAGTGGAATAACAAGACATAAAACGGTTCCTTACACTCCCCAACAGAATGGGGTAGCGGAAAGGATGAATAGAACTATACTTGATAAAGTTGCATGATGTTAAGTTCGGAGTCCCAAAGTCCTTTTGGGGGCGACGTCAAGCATGAATGCTTGTTATTTGATTAATTTGACTCCATCTCGCTCGTATCGAATGGTGACACTCCACATGAAAAATGGTTTGGTAAACTAAGTGATTACTCCATGCTTAGAACTTTTGGCGCACCGCATTTTCTCATCGAGTGAGGGAAAGCTTGAACCGAGAGCTAGAAAATGTGTTTTTCTAGGTTACCCAGAAGGTGTCAAGGGGTATAGGTTGTGGGATAGGAGCCATAAGGGAGTTAAAATCATTGTGAGTAGAGATGTCACATTTAATGAGAGTGAAATGCCATGTATGAGAGAGTGAATCGAACTCCGAGTGAGGAGATTCAAGGTGAAGAGAGTGGTCAGCTGGAGGTGGAGTTAGAAAAACCTAGCACATCTGTCACTGTTACACAGAGTGAGGTGGAGACTCAGGAACAACAACCTAATGTTGAGAACAGAGAAGAAGTAGTAGTAGAAGAACATCCTGAAGAAGAGAATCCTCTAGCAAACTATAACTTAGCTAGGGATAGAGAGAGGAGACAGACTAGAGCACCTGTGAGATTCGGTTATGAATCCGAGCTAGCTTTTGCTCATGCGAGTTATGAGGAGCTGGCTGATAGGGAACCAAAGACCTTTGAAGAGGCGATGAAGAGTGACCAATCTGAAGAGTGGTTCAAGGCAATGAAAGATGAGATGAGTTCTCTAGAGAAGAATCAAACTTGGGAGTTAGTACCAAAACCTAAGAATAAATCTACTGTTGACTGTAAGTGGGTTTTTAAGGTTAAGGAGGGTATTAGCACAACTGAACCCTTAAGGTTTAAGGCTAGATTAGTGGCCAAGGGATACACTCGTAAGGAGGGAGTTGATTACAATGAGATTTTTTTCACCAGCTTGTTAAGTACACTACTATTAGGGTCATGCTTGCATTGGTTGCACATTTCACCGGGAACTTGAACAACTTGATGTAAAACCGCTTTTTACATGGTGAACTTGATGAGCAAATCTTTATGAATCAACCAAGAGGTTTTAAAGATAAATTAAAACCCGACTATGTGTGTTTTCTCGAAAAATCCTTATACGGCTTAAAACAATCGCCTAGACAATGGTATAAACGTTTTGACTCTTTTGTACTATCTATATGGTTTCATCGTAGTAAGTTTGATCATTGCCTTTATTTCCAACATAATGATACTAGTAATGACTATGTGTACTTATTGCTTTATGTGGATGATATGCTCTTAGTTGGTTCATCATCTAAATGGATAAGTGATATAAAAACAAGTTTGAATGGTGAATTTGACATACGAAAGACCTAGGAAAAGCTAAAAGAATTCTAGGTATGGAAATTGAAAGAGATAGGTCAAATTCCATCTTTGCTTTTGCATCAATCATCGTATATTTCTAAAGTGCTAAAGAAATTTGGCATGCATGAGCGCAAATCGTTACTTTACCTTTAGCTAGTCATTTCATTCTATCTAAAGATCAATCTCTCTTGTAATGAAAAGGAGGTAGAATACATGAGTAGAATTCCATATTCAAATGTGATTGGCTCTGTTATGTATTCGATGGTTTGCACTAGACCCGATTTAGCTTTTTGCGAGCACTCTTAGTAGGTATATGTCTAATCCCGGTCCCGAGCACCGGGAAGCCTTAAAATGGTCCGTTAAGGTATTTAAAGGATACTTGTAATGTAGGTCTAAAGTTTGGTGTTAATAATGATGGTGTTAAACTAAAGGGATATGTTGATGCCGATTATGCTGGGATAGGGATAATAGGAAATCCACTTCCGCTATGTGTTTACTTTGTCTAACTCTTGTGTTAGTTGGAAATCACAGCTTACAACACATAGTTGCACTATCCACTGGCGTAATCCGAATACATTGCTACCACCGAAGCTATTAAAGAAGCTTTGTGGCTTAGGGGCCTTTTACATGAACTCGCGTGTTCTAAATGATTATGTGGTAGTATATTCAGATAGTCATTCTTCCATACATCTATGTAAGAATCCTGTTTTTTCACGAACGCACCAAGCACATTGATGTTAGACTACATTTCATTAGAGATATCGTGTCTCAAGAAGTTGTAAGACTTGAGAAAATACACACACAATATAATCCTTCGTACATGGGTATTAAGGTGTTACCGTTGGTGAAGTTTAGAAGTTGCAAAGATCTTCTAAACATCGGTGGAGGTAAATGATTTCCAATTTTATTGGTCTTACCTTCTTCGAATTATTACTAATGCTTAGTAATTTCTTTCTTCTGTGTCCTTTCGACACCAAGTGCGGAGGTTTGTTAGGCAATTTGTTGTCAAACGACTTCCCGGGCGATGATGAAAGTCTCTGCTTGTTTTTATCCGCCGGCATCGGCCAATTGATTGAATATATATCGACACCACAATTTATGGAACTATCCACGTAACCCACTTCAGGCCATTCGAAGCAACCTAATTTAATTAGTGGTTGCTCATGGCCCAACCCTAATTAGGACGGCTCTTAAATGTTAATAGCTCAAATTTCCTTTGTGTTATTGGGCCTATTACCTAAAAACCAATCCATTCACTATACATAGTTAGACTTATGTCCAACAAGCCGTGAGAAATCATATAGCCGTTCTTTCTTTGTGAAGAGAATCGATTTTCGCCTCAGGCTCTCTCTTTACCTTGCTTTGTGATTTTGGTAGTGAAATCTTTTCTTCTTCTTAAGTTAACCTGTGTGGTTAACATTCCTAGCTATTTATTCTTCTTCCTCCATAGCTCTTTGTGGGTTAATTCTCGGTTTTGAGCAACCAAGGAAGGAGGTGAAGGTTTGTGGTGATTTCTTGGATTGTGGTGTTGATTTTGGAGATTGAGCCCGGTGATTCTTGGTGCAAAGTGTTGGTCTACAATTTACAACTTAGATTAACGAAAATCATTGAATGTGTAGTCAAAATGAAGACAATCGTTTATTTTACGGAAGTTGTACATATTTCACATGAGCAGTTAATGGCTACGTGTGATTAACATCATTTAGTGGCCATCTCATCATCGGTTCTGTCAATGATATTGGACAAAGTTTCCTTAATTGAAATGAGATTAAAGTGTACGTAACCCGATTAAAATCAAATAAAAGTATAGTTACTGAATATCATATTAAAGTGCAGTTATCCGATTAAACAAAATTGAAATTCAATTACAAATGATCTCACGAGGTGGGATTTAGTGAACATTGATTGCTCTTCCTCGTTGACCATTACAAATATCTAGAGACATCCTTCATTGTTGAAGGTGAATAGGAACTTCACTATGCTGCAGAAGAAATCAATTATAAACACTAATATAATTTGATTCGCTCTGCATAGACAAACTTGAGATTTGCGATCTCATGTAAAATCGAATATTATGATACTAAGGATGCTATACCTTTGTTTTTAGCTGACTCTTTATGAACATTACTTTATTTTCCCTCGTATCCAGTTTTTATTCTTTTACATGATAGTCAGTGATAGAACAAAAAAAAAACATGTAAAGAATCGTCATCATTTGCACGTTTACAAAACCACACCTAAGTGGGTGTTATGCTATTAACTGCACAAGTCGCCAGGCTGCGCACGTACAAATGCCTTGGCCCAAAACAAAATACTCTGTTCAACCTACAATTGGATAACGTATACCGAACATTTTCAAGAGAAGTCCGATTCATGCATTTCGCCACCCCTTTTGTTTTGGTGTGCTTCTAACTATGAAGTTTCGTGCAATTTCTTCAGATTGACATACTTTAAACAACATGGTACATATGTAGTGTGTACCTCTCATTGACGTAGTTGTTTCAGTCATTCCCCAAACATCGGAGTGAATACCTTCAATGCATTGGAACTAATTTTTGGCCTAATTCTTCTTCTGATAATCGATTCAATGTTCGCAAAATTCTAGTTTGCAAGTTTCCACACCTTGCTTTACCAATCCATGCAAAGCTTTGTCACATGCACTTCCCAATCTCATAGACCATAGCTCGGTGATGTCATGGTTTGCACACTTTAGTCTTTGCAAATTGCAATCCCAAAACTATAGTATCTTGAAAATAGTACAAGTTATTCTTTCTAGTACCTTTCATCACTATAAGTGCGCCTGATGTAGCTTTAAGAACCCAATCCCGTGTGATTGTATTGAAGCATTTATATTCAAAGGTAATGATATAATTTTTTTTTTTTTAAATTCGATATACACTAGACACGTGTCAAAAGTATGATTGTGCCACTTGTTTTTCAAATAGATTGAACCTACCATAGTTACTTTACCACATAAACAACTCTGTCATTTAATTTTTAGAAGTTCGAGAACCATTCCTTATTGGTAATGCCTATGTGATCAACATACCATTTGCTATATCCATGTCTCCTACCTTTAAAAATCATGGCAATCATGTCTCAAGCTAAAGGAAAATATTTATCTAACCGTTAAATGACCACATAACACCCACATGAGGCCAACAATGGGTTGAAGCAAAGGGGTGAATTTCACAAACATCGATTAATTTTACTCCATTTGAATTTCTAAATAAAAATTAAAGTCGTGGTTTGGTTTTTTTAATGAAGAAAATTTTTATGAATAATTTTAAACTTTCAGTCCGACACAAATAAGCGTCACGGGATCATTGGACCTTTATTTGGACGTTTTCCACTAATTCGAGACACAACATCCACAATTTTAAGAGGTTGGCAATATGACTGCAACAAGTGACATGTGGTGTAGGAACATGAATATCACACTTACGTAAGGTTAGGGACTAAAAATTTTGCTACTAGATGAGTACATCCCACAGGACCAACTCATGCTTGGTGGGCCATTGTTCACAAATTGATTTTAATTAATGGAAATTACACCCTCCCCTACATTTGGAAATTTAAATTCTAAAGTCAGATTAAGTGTTTTAAGTTTCAAAAATCAGATATTTAAATATATAAATACATATTTTTTATATTTAATTAAATATTAATAATAATATTATAATTAATTATAATATACACAATTCACAAACCCCACAATTCACTCTTTCCTCTCTCTCTCTTTCTCTCTCTCTACATTACAGACCGCCGCCCTTCACCCTACACCATCCCTTCATCTCCGACGTTGAGGTGCTTCATTGGAGGAGCGTCACCGACGACAGGTGGTGAATCCAGCGCCGCGATCAGTATAACCTGCTGCCTCCGTCTTCTCTCCTCTTGACTCTCTTCACCCTCGCTGCAGCGGCCCGTCGCTACCTCCCTCTCCTCTTCTCTCCCTCGGCCCGTAGTCGGATGTCGCTGCAGCAGCCCATCGCTAATGCGGAGCTCCTCTCCTCTCTTCTCGATTTTATTTTTTCTCTCAAATCACCGTCTTCGCGATGCGGCTGGTGATTGTTGCAGATTTGGGGGGTTTTGGGGGGGGGGGTGGCTGTAGATGTAGTGGTTGATTGCAGTTGCAGACGAAGGTAGAGGCGGTCGGTGGTTGTTGAAACATGCGATTGTGGCTCGAAGTGGTTGATTGCTGTATGTGTGTTGCGGGTGTGGTGGTGGGGGGTTTGGCGGGGCCAATTTTGTAGTGGTGATGAAGTATATATCTGTGGTGACGGGGTGGTGGTTTTGTACAGCCGGAGCGGTGGCTGTGGAGACATTTGGAGGTGATGGTGGTACATGATCCAGTAGTTGACTTGTGACCAATTAGTGAACTGTGACCCTTAAAATTCGAACTGTGACTTAAAATTTAATAAGTTGTCACCGAAAAATTTACCTGTGATCATTTGAAAATAATCTGTGATCCTTATATTTAAAAAAAAAATAAAAAAAAATAACTCGTGACTATGAACAAAATTCTGATTTGTGACCTGGCTTGTGACTTGTGACCTGAGTTGTGACTTGAGCGGTGACATGTGACCTGAGTCGTCGGAATCGGAGCAGTCGCCGAAACGGTCGCCGAAATCGGCATCGGAGCAGTGCCGCGATAGTCACCGGATTGGTGGGGTGGGGGTGGGGGTCGTGGAGGTGGGGGTGGGGGTGGGTTAATTATATTTATTTATTTATATCTTTTTATATATTTATATAAATAAATAAATATTTATATATATGGTATATGTATAGGTTAAAAAATCTGATTTTTAAAATGTGAAAGTAATTTTGTTATTTTTGAAATATGGTAAAGATAAAGTCGGAAAAATGAATTTTTCTCTTTCAATTATAGTATAAGACCCAAAATCCCCAAACGGCCCAAAAACTATTTTAGTGGTTTTGTAACGTCTGGTCCAGTATTACTCGCTTCGAGCTGGTCCAAGAGTGTACAAAATGTGGGTTGGTCGGCAAACTTTAGCCCTGTCTAATAGATGGAAGAGGAAATTACACAAAACAAGAGTTTTTAAGATTTAATTTCAAGTTTTAGATATAAGGTTTCACTTTCAAAAATCAGATATTTTATTTTTAAATATTAAATATTAATTATATAATTTTCATCCTAAATCCAGAAATCCTAATCAATTTCATTCCAAACTGGCAGACCTTATAATTTTCCACCTCTTTTCACTCTCTCTCCGTCCCTCTCTTCTCTCTCCATCTTCTCCCCGACAACTAGTGCTCTTGTTGGATTGATCGTTTTTCAACGATTTGTTGCTTCCACTCGAGGCAGTGTTGCTGGCAGGGGTAGAACCCAGTAAGGACAAGGATGGGCACATGCCCACCCTGAACTTCTGGACTCAACCGATTTAGCTTACAATTTTTTTTAAAAAAAACTAATTTATCCCAGCCCAAGACTTGCCCAAATACAACCTACCCAGTGGCCCATTCCAAAAACAAAACACCCCAGCCCTCAATCTTTTCCCATTTCGATTTACCCTGAATTCAACCCCTACACGTCTTCATCCAAGTCTTCGCGTCTTCCTTCTCCAGTTCAACCCTACTCCACAGTTCAACCCTACTCCGCAGTTGCCACTGCTCCACCCCCTATATTCCCTTTGCTCCAGTTCGAATAGCCTCTACTGATTTGGAGTCGAAAAGGGCATCGATTTTTGGTAAAAGAGACATACAAGCTGGAAAACTATTCCCAATTCCAGGTTCAACCCTACTCCGCCCAATTCCAAGTTCCAGTCAACTCTGAAACCTCTTTACGTCCCCCCAGGACCCTCTTCCACCCTTGAATCCCACAGAAACCTCTTTACGTCCCGACCTATACTCCATTCCATCCCACGAAGCCTTTTCAGCACAACATGAAGTAAGTTTTTCCTCTCACTCTTATTAAGTTATCACATGTTATAATTAAATGTTTGATGATTTGTGTGATTTTTTTGTGATGGCCAGATACTTGAGAGCAGGGGTCGCCCTCTCCACCAGAATCGTTGAAATTTGAGAGCAAGCAGGGGTTGTGAACTTGCGCTGGAGGCTGCGATTTTGAGGTTGGTTGCCAAATAATTCCTTATCATTGCCTCTTTTCAAATTAAAGATTAGTACTCAAGAAGCACTTTATTTTAAATGTTAATTAGTCTTTTTGTTAATAAGGTATCCAAAAAAAAAAAATTCGAGGGCAGCCTGGTCCAAGAGGCTGGCTCCGTTACTTATTCAAAGTATTTGTGCAATTGTGTTGTGTTCAAACTTTTTGATGAATTTGTGGATTGGTTTATTTATCATTTATGGACTGTAATTTGTGGACTGCAATTGTGATTATGTGAAGAAGGTTTGGGCAGTGTTGTGTAACTTGTGTTGGAATGGATTGGATTGGTGTCTGATTTGGTGAATGAATAATGTTTGGGCAGTGTTGTGTTGGAATGGTTGGAACTTCAACTTAGACTTGATCGGATTCTTGGATTTGGTGAATTTGGAGCTCATGTCTAATGTCTTTGCTTTGTATGATTGTATCTGAGATGTTGAATTTGATTATCATAGTTTCAGTTTGATTTGGTTGATTATCACAGTACAACGATATCAAAATATGAAAACTCAAAAGGAACAAGTGTAATTTATAAATTATGTTATTTTTAGTATTGTCGTAATATTGTTTTATATTATTATTATTATCGTTAAATCCATAACCAAAAACTCAACGTTGAACGTCGATAAATTGTGCCCACCCTCAATTAATTTCCTGGCTTTGCCCCTGGTTGTTGGTGATTGGTGCTTATCGACATGTGCTCTCGTTGGATTGACCGTTTTTCTACCGTCTGTTGCTTCCACTTCGGCAGCGCTGCTTCTAGTTCCTCTTCGAGATCGAGTGCTTTGTGGTGATGTAGGTGGTGGTGCTCATGTTAGCAGCAGTGATGTGGTAGTGTTGGTGAGGCTGTGTGTGACATTCTACCATATTATCTATAATTAATAATTTCGTTTTTCTCTTATCTTTTTATTCTATGTTATTATAATTTTTTTTTTAAATCATTCTACGATTTAAAAGTTATACTTAACATAATAAAATCGAAATATATCCTGAAAATTAAATTAATAATATAAAGAGTTGAAAGAACCATCAGACTTATATTATAATTGATGATGCCAAAAATCGTACTTGGGTAGACCCGAACTAGATGAATGAGCTTCTCGTGATCCGGTCTCAGATACCTGAAACAAAGGCGTCGAGGTGTGTCCTCGTCGCCTCTCCGATGCTTAAGTCAGCAAGAGGATTATGTGAAAAATTGTATATTGGAATATTATGTAAAACATACCTGAATAATGAGGCTAGATTATGTATTTATAGGTGTTGGAGGGGGAGTCCTAGAAGGACTTAACTTCCTGTAGCCCTAGTTATTTTAGGTGTTTGTATTGTGTTAGAAGTACACAGTTTGTGTTAGGATAAAACTTGTAACGAACTAGGGGTTTGCACTTAACTACGATTATATTCCTAGGCCCAACCTCATAATGGACCCGACCTTGGAATTGGCCCATTTGGAGTGGGCCAAGATCGGGACTACTAGCCCGAGCTCAGGTCTATCGATTATTTTTCCTCATCAATAATCAAAAGAGGACTTGTTTTACAAAGTATGGTTAATTAGCTAGCTATATCACCATCCAAAAGCTCCAGTCAAAAAAAGTGCGTGCTAACCTTCAAAAAATATTCCGTAGATCTAACCTACAGCAGGCTGGTATGGCGATATATCAACATCCACTATATCATCCCATTTTCACTACATTCATTTACTATGTACAATCATCCCATTTTACATTACTATCTACTTCACAGATATCATAGTATTTACATAACGACGTGTAACCAAGTCAAAGACATTAACTATCACCATCACATAATCTTTATATTCTTTAAAATCCTCCTTCCCCTCATCCTCATCAACATCGGTATAGAAGCGGGTGTAGTGGGTCCTTGTATACGTAACATGTATAGCTGTGAGATCATCCGTAATCTGAGCATGTCTGGTTGATTGTATGACTTCAGTTACTCTGGGGGCCATCTACAGTACAAAATACAAAACGTGAACAATAAAGTTCAGTAAATATGATGGTGCAATGCTGTCAATCAAACACACTTGGGCCCGAATCCTCATTATAGTGTACCGTGTGAGCTCACAATAACATAACCTTTACTTGTGCACAAATCAATGCCAAGGCATCCGTCCTTGCCCATCGAGACTCAGGATACCCCATCAGAATATATATAATATGAATTGAGCGACCCGTGCCTATCCATTTGTCCCAAGGCCACGAGGGACCTCCACGACCACCTTTGTATACAAGTGCCGAACTCCAAATACCATATCCTTGGCTACTTTTAGTGATCGTCGGAGCTTCAAAGTGGTATATTTATTCGGACACCATAGTACGGTACATCTATAATGTGATTCACATTTAAAACTTTCAACCACACACTCCATGAGAATGACAACATAAGTATGCATGACCATCAAAACGTATTATCCCTACGTTTTCCGAATAAACTCAATGCACAATTGTCATACCATCACATCACATAAAGAATACAAGCGCATATAAACACATAACTTCACATATTCAGGTATTTTGTATTGTAGTTGAAGAACATCAATATTTACCTTTTTCGCGACTTTCTTGATTAATATCCGCATTAATAAAATGATCTCTACATTAATCACGTCATAACATCTTATCTCTCAATTAATAAACCTAAACTAGACATATAAGAATAAAAGACCCGAGTAATAATACTACTTCTACTCCCACTAATACTATATTAATAAATATAAATGGAATTCACATTACTTGTTATATGAAAACTTATAGTTCCACAAATTATAATCAATTTGAATTGCTATAAAACAAGATCTAGAGAGAGTGGAAAAATTTGTGTAATTTCCTCACTACTGTAGACCATTATCTTAACAAAAACCCATTTCATTCCTTATCCATCAATGTCAAGCCCACTCCAAAATATTATAGAACAATTCCTATGACATCCACATTTGCGAAAATCTTTTATTTATTTATTTTTATTATTATTTTCCTAAACATAAAAGAAATCTATTACAATCCAACCAACAGTTTTCGTACTAAAAACAAGTGCATAGGTAATCAACATGATTCTCCATCAATTACTCAAAATCCAACAAAATCATCTTTTATAAAATCCTTCCCAGCACCCACAATTAGGATTTATTTTATAAATCTCTTTTTAGCTTAACTAAGTTTTCCCCCAACCCATCTTCTATATAATCATTAATAATACCAATCAAATCAAATAAAACTCATTATTTCTTACAATAACTTTTATATTTCTAAAACTTATATAGTTAAGAGTTGGAAATAAAGCTATTATAATTCATCACTCTTGATTTTATTAATTAAACTTAATTCTAATTTTATCTTTCCTCTAGTGTTAAGGAACCCTAAAACAAGAATTTTAATTCCTAGTCATACATCAATTAAGCACTTAAATCAAATAATTAGTTAAATTACTATCTAAATAAATAAGTAATTAACTCCATCATTCAAAATTTCAAGTGCCGAAAATAACCCAACAATTAATTAAATTAGTGTCTAACTAGATAAGTGATTAATTAAACCATTAACTAACTAATTAACTTATATAAAAACAAGAACTACCAACCAATTAGCTAATTATATTATAAAACTAATTAAATAAACAAATAACTAAATAATTAACTAACTAATTAAATTAAACAAAGAAAGAAAACTTAAAACATACCTTAAAAAGAAAGTGAAGTGAACGTGTTCCATTTTCCCCCAAATCCTCTTATATTTATAGTGGGGAAAAAGGGTTTAAAGTGTAATTTCACAAATTGCACTTTAACCCTTGGGATAAGTATGCAAATTTCTTTTTTACTTATACAATTGCACTTTAACCCTTAGGTAAATATGAAATTACACATTATTTACATAAAATTGCACTTTCCATACTCATAATACTATGTTACTTACAATTCCTATATAATTTATTCTATCAATTCAATTAAGTCCCCAAATTTTTATTTATTTATTTATTATTATTTTTTTAAAAATCCTTTCTAAAATATTAAAATTTTTGCTAGAAAATTTCGGGATGTCACACTGTGGGTTGTTGGATATAGTGGTGGATGTGATTTTGTTGGCGGGTGCGGTGTGGGCATGGCAGTGGTGGATCTGTGTGGGTTTGGCGGTATGTGGTGGTGGTGGATATGTGCGGTGTGGGCGTGGGGGTGGATTTGTGGTAAGGTGGTGGTGGGTGTGGTGTAAATGGAGATAGAGAAGATGGTGGTGGTGGTGTGATGTGGGTGGTGCGGTGCGCGGTGGATCTGTGCGGTGTGGTGATATGTGGTGGTTGTGGATCCGTGCGGTGTTGGTAGTTCTGACGACGATTGTTTAGGCTGTTGTAACGGTGCATTGGTGGTCATAAGTGTTAGTGGTAGTCACAAATGATTTGGTTGATTGTGACCGATAAATTTGTTGGTGTGTGATCAATAAACAATATGTGACCAATGAAACAGATAAATTGTGACCAATGCATACTGTGTGACCTAAAAATTTATTAATTTGTGACCAATAATTTGATAAATTGTGACCTAAATATAATTTGTAATCAATTAATTTGATGCTTTATGACCATAAAAAAAATTGTGACATAAAATTTGTGATTTGTGACCAATGAATAATATGTGACTTATTAATTTGATAGATTTGTGACCGATGAATAAATTGTGACGTATAAATTTTTGATTTGTTATTGATGAACAAATTATGACCTATAAAATTTTTGAATTGTGACCGAAAAATGATTTGTACCATATGAAAATTGTGATTTGTGACTAATTAATAATATGTGATCAGTTATAAGAAATTTGTGACCAAATTATACGAAATTGTGAATTTAATATATTTCATTAATAAAATATATGTTTAATTAATTAATTTAAAAATAAAATTTAAAAAACTTTGAGATTTGAAATTTTAAACATAATCTCTTAAATTTGAAATTGGTAAAACTAAACTTCTTAGTTATGAAATATTCCCTATATGGAAACTAGACTTCCCTTCATGTGACCAAATTAGGCTTCCATCATATTTGACCATAAAAATATCTATTTCAAAAAGGAAAAAAACTCTCTACCCAATTCATCTAACCTCATGGATAAAAACAATTTTTTTAAAAGAAAATATCAAAATAATATGACAAAGGATATTCATGTCATTTCAACCTAATCATCCTCACCACCTGTCAACTCCTAAATGTCACAGACCAATATAAGAACTTTGTGTGGGGGAATAAAAGTCGATTGTTGTATACAAATGGACCTTTTGTCGAGCAGGGTAATTGGGCATGATCAAGATATGATCGGATCATCAAAGAATCATCAAAGTTAGAGTGTTGAAATTTTTCGAAAAGGAAAATATAGAAAAAAAAATCAAGAAGGAGAATCATCTGTCCTCTATTTTTCATTATCTACGAAGAAAAGTGAATTTATTCCATTTGGCCAAGCCAAAAAATGGATCAAATTTACTTTTTAAATAAATTTCAATTTATAAATGTGGTAGAACATTTGCACAGATCTTTCAATACTCTATTTGTGTGTAAGTCTTTTTCGCAAGTTAGACGGGTTTTGACTGCATTCAGCCTGATTTAGATTTGTTATGGGCGGTAAGCGGTCCACGGTAAGTGGCTCTCTCTCATCGGTCCACATATCTCGTTCGACGACTAGAAAATTCAGAGCATGATGCCATCTATTATTGCAATTCAACTGGCGAACCGACTCAGACATGATTTAATTGGCTTCAATCAGTCTCTAATGGTGTATTTGATAGATATTATCGAGGAAAATATGTATTTTAAATAGTGATATGATGAAAAATATGTGATTAAAAAGTAAGAAAAATTTATCGATGTGGTGAAAAATATTATTTTATTGAAAAATGTGTAGTTGAAAATGAGTTTTGAAAGAATGTATTTTGATAAAATGTGTGTCAAATAGGGGCTAAATCGGAATAAATTGTACTGAGCCCTTGTATGGCCTCCATTTTAATTAAATTTTGGGAAAAATATGTTTTGAAATAGTAATTTTTTGGATTAAAGTCAAGAATTAATTTTAACTGCACATTTCATGAGATTTATAACTTTTCACCGTACATTTTATCAATTTTTATTAAAATCTACTAAAGATTTGATTTTAATCTCTACCAAATAAGGACATAGTTAAAAAAGAAGGAAAAATTTTATATTTACGTGTAATATTATTTTATTGAAGAAATTGTGATTAATAGCAAAAATAAAAAAAGAGAAAAATGAATTATAATTTTTATAACGGCTGGGCTGTACTTGGCTGCCCAGCTCGTTTTGACACCAATCCTCTTGCTTATATTTTATGTCTTCCAAACAGACCCTTAAACATCACACGATTTTACATCAACGTTGGATTTTGTTTGGGTAAGATTAGTGGGTCCTCGGAAAATACAAAAAGGAGGGAAGAGAGAGAGAGTTCTGTGAGGAAACAAAGGACGGTATGATCAAATTCACATTTTCTCCTCTCACTATAAATTGTGCATCTATAGGTGGAGAGAGAAAGTCTGAATCCTTTTATGCGCTAATCGAGATTGCATAAGTACACGAATCCATCGCTTTTAATGAAGCTGTTGCTCCGATCTTTGTCTTCTTTGGATGGACTCTCCAATTCATAAAATCTACGCTGATCGGATTGATTTCTGTAATCCTTTTGTTTTCTAATTTAATGAGTGAAGGTAAAGGAGATTTTGTTTGTCTTTTGTATTTTAATTAGCATTTATTAGTGGATATTTTCGATCGTCGACTTTTGAGAGGGAGGGAAAATGAACGCGGGTGATGGTGGAGAGGCGGTGGCTTCTTCTGCGGGTCCTCAGCCTCCACTCGATTGGAAATTTTCTCAGGTCTTTGGCGAGCGCATTGCTGGCGAACAAGTACAAGAAGGTAAATAATCTGCTTAATTAAATGTATAAGTGAATTAAACTGCACACTTTGTGTTTATATCTTGTGATTAGGGTCTTTTTATGTGAATTATATCTGTTTTCTGGATGATAGTTAGTTATGGAACTCCATTTAATATTAATTGTCGGTATGGATTTAGGTTAGGGATTTCTGCGAAATGGGTTGAACTCAATTGAGTTCAATGTTTGTTTGATTGTACTGTTTCAAACGTCATTCCACGATCTGGTGCCCCAAAATTTTCTTATGCTTTAGCATTGGATCTTTGTAATGGTGTCTGCAGTGTGATTGAAGAATATATTCTGATTTATGACTTGAATTTTAGTTTTTAACAGTGATACGTTTCTTGTTTATCACTGTATTGTACTGTCCAATTGTAGCTACCGCAGCAAGCTTGAGGTTGTTTGGTTTTGGCATTTTCTGCAACCATGGTTACACAACATTGGAATCTGAAAGTCCTTCTGTGTTTAGGAATGTGATTTGTGTTATTAAATGATCATCGAATTGCAAAAAGTCCTGTTCTTGTGCAGGTAGAAATCCCACAGAGCTTTCCAAATGTAGGCACAGTGGAGCAAAGTCTGAACTGTGGGAAGATTTGAAATGATGCACGTGGTTTTAGTATACCTTGTCAATTTATGGATCATGTTATACACTGGTGTTATAAAAGTTGGAGAGAGAAAAATAAGAATGCCGATGTTCCTTTATAGAAGTTTGAGCGAGAAAAATGTGGATTTTTTTTTTTTTGATAACCGTGGATGTCCGGACCAACTTGCGCGCACCTTTATTAGCTATTGTATTCATTTAACGTGTTCGAGTAATTTACCATACATCGACTATGTCACTAATTTAGGTTATAGCTGTACAACTTTATGTTACTTGCACGTGTGATGTACTAGATGGAATGGAGCAAACTATTGCACTTGAAGAAAGTGGGTAAGTGTATAGAGTAGTGTAATCTTGATGTGCTGTAGTGTTATACGACAAACACTGACCTCAATGAATAATAATAAGGTAGTTTATCTGGGTGGTATAATACCTTACAGAGAGCTTTACAACATCTTTTTAAGTTACTTCAGTTATCTCTCCCATGCAAAAATGGATGTGCATGGGTGTTTTATAAATTAGCTTCACACGGATTAAAAGAGTGATGCAAGTTTTGGATACCTTTGTGGAAAGCATTCTAGCTTGGCACGTATATAGACTGGCTCGTTTAATGATCTTTCAAACTTGAGTTAGATTTCCAAAGGATGAAATCTGTACATTAGAAATAATGAACTCGAGATTCATGTTTTTACTTGTTCTTTCTTTTGAGTGCATTTCTGATCGATATTGAATCATATTGTATGACTAGCGTTGGAATCAGTGCGTGTATTTATAATTTAATTTTAAAAACAAAGTTTATTCATATTTTTGAACTTAGTGTTTTCTCTTTTTAGTTATTGTACAGAGAAGAACATCTTATAGTTGATGTTAACATATAATACCTGGCCATGACTCATGGTTGAGAATTACATTTAGAACTTGGAACATGTAGTTAAAAAATTTACTTCTTTTTAATTTGCAGTTGATATTATCTCTGCTATCGAGTTTGATAAAACTGGTGACCACCTTGCTACCGGTGACCGTGGGGGAAGGGTTGTGTTATTTGAAAAAACTGATATGAAAGAGGTGTGGTTCCAAAATATTGAAGGAATTTATTTTATTGATAAGAGTCAGTTGTCTTTTATATCACTTTGTGTTTTTAATTAATTTGCAGCATGGTGGAAATCGAAGAGATTTGGAGAGAATGGACTACCCAGTTAGGCGAAATCCAGAGTTTCGGTACAAAACTGAATTTCAAAGCCATGAACTTGAGGTATTTATTTTAACTTCTGCCTCCTCTCCTATCTTCTCTCTTTGGGTGGTACCCATGAGATTACATGTAATTGCTCCTGTGCTTTCTCATGCTCCTCCCTGTCAAACGGGGAAAAACAGAAAATTTGAATTGCTATAATGAGCGTATCTGTGTTTTTTTCGTTTCAGTTTGATTATCTCAAGAGTTTGGAAATCGAGGAGAAAATCAATAAGATCCGATGGTGTCAGACGGCTAATAGTGCCCTCTTTCTCCTGTCCACTAATGACAAAACCATTAAGTTTTGGAAGGTGAAATATCTGATTTCCACTATTTTATTTGGTCATCATTATGGTCGTAAAAGAGGACAAATAACTTATTGTACTTAGCTCATCTTTACTCATTGTAAAAGGGGACTTTCGGTGCCCTCGTTTCATGGTATTCAAGTCTTATATTTCTTGTGCAGTGTGGAAAGGATTTGATTCTCTTGCTTTTTAATGCGCAAAATCTTGATTGTGGATTTTAGCAGTTTTCTTTTCCTTCAATATCTTTCTAAAGATCCTTATGTGTCAATCTTATCATGCTAGGTGATGAGATTTGTTGTGCCCTTGTCTGCATCATCAAATTCATTTTTACTTTCAATGATTACTTGTTCAGATTCTTGTTTTAGTAGTTTGAGCATGTTTTGAATTTACATATGGGAGAAAAATATATTGGTCTTGTATGTTTGGAAGTGCTCGATCTTGAAAGGATTTCCTTCTTTATCGTAGTTTCTTTAGCGGAATGAAGTCCAATTGGAGACATTTTACTATGTTGATTCAAGCACATAATCAATCGGCTGGTTATATTAATATTTTTTTTGTCACGTTGTCTTCCAACCGGTTCAGTTTTGAGATAGAGAACTGTAAAATCGTAGAATGTTTGATAATTGCAAGTCTTCGTTTTCAATTATACAGGTCCAAGAGAAGAAAATCAAGAAAATCTCTGTGATGAATTTTGATCCTTCCAAAGTTGCAGGAAATGGTAGTGTTGCTAATGCAAATGTTTCTCCTAGTCCTACTCACAATCTTGCCAATGGGGGCTATATAGATCCATCTTACAACTGCTTGAGCAAAGACGTGTCCTTTCCTCCCCCGGCCATTTCCTCACTGCGATTACCAGTGGTAGTTGTACTTAATTATGCTCTAGTATTCCAGTATCAATGGTGTATCTGTAGAATACATCGTTTTTTTATTGTGTTCCGCAAATCTGAAGATTTATGTGCATAGTTCTTATTGGCGTTTTTCTCCACTCTAAAGCACGTTATGCATAGCAACTGATCCTGGGTTAATTCTAGTTGTATGTTTAGAAAGTGAAAAATCCTTCAACATGTCATTTGAATCCTATGTTTCAATCACTGAATGAACAATCAAATATTTTTATTTTTTACTGCTAGTTTTTCTGGGACTTGCTCTACCTACAACTGTACCTTTGCCATTCTGAAAGTTTGTGTAGGCATTCACTTGGAATGCCAAACATAGACATGTGCTAGGTGTCAGTATTATGTGCTAAGAATCTTCCATTGTCACATTATTCAGACAGTTATTTATAACTCTCGATTTACGCAATCTGTAGGTCACAAGCAATGAGACCAGTCTTGTTGCAAGATGTAGGAGAGTATACGCTCATGCACATGACTACCATATCAATTCTATTTCAACTAATAGGTGAGGTTCTAAAGTTTACAATTATTGATGAATAATGAATACTGACTTCTACATGTATCTTGACTTTTTTCTGTCTCATCGTCTTACCATATGAGTTTTGATTTTGCCTGGATTTTGGCAGTTCAGTTAATTTATTTGCCTCTTGCTATTTTCCAGCTCAAGCTAGAGGATGGAAAGCAAGTCTATTATTAGTTCTTGCAATATTTTTTTTGTCCAATATTGGGTGGGTTAGTTTATCCATTTATGGTTGGGAAACAGCTAGACTTTGACCTCTGAGGCGTGAGTTGAGGAAATACATCTGAGCAAATACGTGTTTACTTGTTCCCCGGATACTTGACTTGAACGATGCACAATAAATAGTTTTGATGGCATTGACTTGTGGTCATATACATGCGTCCTTTCTCTCTGTGCTTATCTGCCACCCTTCTTCCCTGCTAGGCGCTTCCTGTAGCAAAGCAGCATTTAGAGAAAAATGAATGTATACACATGGAACGGTGTGGATTATTGCCTTTTGCTGTCACTTAGTGTTATCTATTTCAAAAAGTGAAAATGATAGACTCTTTGGAGATTTCACGTCATTGAATTTGGTCATTTTGAGTGTATATGTATAGTTATATGTAAAGTTCATAGAGCCTCCCAATTTCATATCCTATTTTGACAGTTAGTACACAGATACATTGTTCACTTGATCTTGTTTTATCTTTCCATTATTTCTTGATTGATAAATGCGAACAGTACCTTGCAAGCACTGGATTCTGCCAAGAGCTTAGTCTGTAGCGCCTTTTATTTTTCTGTCTGACTACATTTAATGAAGCCTTGAACTCTTAAAGTGCATAAATTTGTGGAGTTATCTCTTTGTGTCCAGATAGTTATAATGTCTTCACCTGCAAGATATACTATTTACTGTTGACCAAGTTATCAAAAGAACTTCTGGTGTTTGATATTAGTAATTAAAATGTGTTTATAATGCTTTCCAGTGATGATGAAACATTTATATCAGCTGATGATCTGCGAATAAATCTTTGGAACTTGGATATAAGTAATAGAAGTTTCAATATCGTTGATATTAAGCTAACAAATATGGAGGATCTAACTGGTAAGTCCTTTTCTGTCTCGAACTTCCAGAGAGTACCTTCGCAATTTAGTGTAAGCCAGTTTCTCATCCCCTTTAAATGCTTGATTGTGATAATTCTCTTTTAAGTGACAAAGAACACCAGGAATGGAGCTTTTGCCATTGTTCTTTATGTAATTATTACTCACCCATCTACGTAACTAAATCACGTCTCATAAAAAGAAATGTATTCAGTTTATTATACTATCTAAAATGAAGAAAATATTTTAGGAGCTCATGTTGCAACTTACTGGGTTAAATCAATTTATACTCATCCAACTTCTTCACTTGATCGGTTACTTTTGCTTATTACAGAGGTGATAACATCAGCAGAGTTTCATCCTACTCACTGTAACACATTAGCATACAGCAGTTCCAAAGGATCAATTCGTCTCATTGATTTGCGGCAATCTGCATTGTGTGATTTACATTCTAAAATGTAAGTGTATTTGTGGTTTTTTTTGTGTTCTGCTTCTGATTTCTGTTGCATGTTGGCATAACATTTGAACTTAATTAATCGTCCAGAATGGGAAGTCAAAAGTTGATGGTATTGGAAATTCTAAGTCGTTTTGCTTTCTCCAAAAAAAAATATATTAACCATGTTACTTTCTACTGCTCTTTTTACATGAGAATTGATTTTTTCATTCATATTCAGATTTGAGGAACAGGAGGCCTCTGGTTCAAGATCATTTTTCACCGAGATAATAGCTTCAATTTCAGATATCAAGTTTGCAAAAGATGGAAGACACATACTTAGTCGTGATTACATGACCCTTAAGGTGTTCAATCTTCTATGGTTTATTTCCTCACTTCGATCTCTATTTTGTTTGTAATGCTGTAATCTTTCTCAATGGTTATGTTTTATCATTTGGACATGCTTGGTTTTGCTTCCTGCTGGGTTTATGCGAACAATGACAGTTATGGAAACTATTTATGCAGTTTGGCATTCATTAAGTTTCATTTAGAATTGCAAATGTATGGGAATCTCAAGCATGGCTCTAAAGATATAAAAGAATCTAACAGAAATACTTATCATGGAATATTTCACTTATTGGCCATAGTCCACAGCTTCTTGCGGCAGAAGAAGATTTGTAGATCAGTTTCTTTGGAGCACACACCTATTCATTGTATTCATTTTCCTGTATGGTTTCAGTTTAGGTCTGTCACTTTCCAGTCTGTCTTGGTTTCAGTTATGGGATGTTAATATGGATTCTGGTCCAGTGGCTACCTTCCAGGTTCACGAGCATCTGAGACCCAAGGTGAATAGCTTTGTTTATGGGAAATTATTCCCGAGTTTTTGCTGCATATGTTGCACTAGGGAGCTGACATCTTTGTAATATGATAATGTCTAGCTGTGTGATTTGTATGAAAATGATTCCATTTTTGACAAATTCGAATGTTGCCTGAGCGGTAATGGTCAGCGAGTAGCAACTGGTTCTTACAGGTACGATCGAGTCTCTCGTCTGCTCCATTCACATTCTTTCTCATTTTTGTGCATCTCTGCGAAAGGCTTGACATGATTTCAGCAATTTATTTCGCGTGTTTGGATGTGATGCGGGGAGTACTGAAGCAACTACTCTGGAAGCTAGCAAAAATCCAATGAGGTAGCCTTTTAAGATCAATTTTGGCATATCAGTCTCGTGTTAATGTGATTGTTACAGCATAATCCATTTTATTTCCCTTTCAGAAGACTAGTCCAGACCCCTTCAAGGACTTCGAGAGGCCTAAGCAGCATAACTCGTGCTGTCAGGCGAGGTATTCTTCTTGTCCTCTTCCCCTTCTCTTTACCTACCAATTGCCTTCTTTAGTTCAACCAGACATTCAAAAGCAATTCCAGTTCTAGTGTTTTTTTTTCCTCCTTTTCTCCACTCAATGAACGTTGGATTCTCTACTGCAGTTGCAGAAAGTCCAGGAGTTGATGCCAATGGAAACTCATTTGATTCTACTACCAAACTGCTTCACCTGGCATGGCACCCGACTGAAAACTCTATTGCCTGTGCTGCTGCAAATAGCTTGTATATGTATTATGCATAAAAAGCCAGTACTCAAATCGGTTAAAAATTTTGGGTCGCTATATAAGAACGCTTCTTTGGCAAGCAATTGAGGCTCCACAATTTCTCGCTCATCAAAGTGCCTTGTAAACCTGTAGCACATTCTTTCAGTGCTCGTACCCGGGCAGAAGGTTGGTTTTCTTTGGTCGGTTAACTTTTCTGCTTCGCCCTCAACTTCTTTTATTTGTTCTCCATATCTCCTCGAAAGGAAAGATGTGTTTTGTTCTTAGTGTTGGGTCGAAGCCAGGAAAGAATGTGATTGTACCATCCTCCAAACAAAGAAGGATGCCGTATATAGTCCCGTGGTTTTGTAGTTGAATTCAAATCTTCTTGCTGTTGCTAATTTGCGGGGCATTAAGTTCATAAACTTTTCTTAGGTAGAATAGTGTCTTTGTTCTCTCTTTGTAGGATGATTTTGGTCTACTTGTTGTTTATAAAATTTTCGTCAAGTATTCTTTTTTGTAAAAGTAATCAAGACTTTTGACTTCGATAGATTTGTATATTTTGCATGCATTCTGTGTTAAGATGTATTGGGCTCTGGCCCGATTTGTGCAAAAGATTGGTGCAGCTCGCGATGGGCTGTGCCGTGAGCTTGGCCCACATTCTATGAATAATCATATGGGCTTTTAGGAATAGATTTGCCTGCCTGAGAAGGGGCTCCTTGGACAAATACCCTTAAAATCAGGTACTTTCCAAAAATCATATGAAAAGTAGTTTGAAATAAAATTTCTTGTAAGATAAACTTTTTTGTGCTTCAATTGAAGGTTACCTCAAATTTGATTTCTTTGTCATTAATGACCACCTTAAGCTACTTGAGAGTGGTCCAATCTTTGACGTTTAATTTTAGTTTAGCACACAACGAGATTGTATTGTCGATATTGTGGCTTATCTGGTAAAGTTGGCCGCGAGAAAAACAAAATGGTCCATGAGCTAGTTTTGTTTGCTATTGTTGACTTGGCTAACCGAATATGGGTGGATTGTTCTATTTAATGATAATGCTTCGATAAAAAAATATATATACAGACATTTTCTTTCTATTTATATGTGTTTGTTTTATTAAATATGAACCGTTCTAAGTGCATTTTCGAAAACAAGATAAATTACACAGTTGTTTCTCAATTAGAAGGAATGGTTAAAGGGTTATAATGGTTGAACAAAGGTGACATGGGCCCAGTACTTGTAGCATGATTGATGATTATATTCTAAGATTCTGCATTTGTGTTCACATTATTTTGTGAGGGATGCCGTGTTTCATGCGGGGTTTGGACATGACGTGACTGCACCATTTTGTCATTCTTCACTCACTCAAATCACTTCGATTCACACTAAACTCGCATGCTGATGACGGGCCAGGTGGGTGGGTGGGACCCAACTCCCTCTATGGCCCCGCCTTTTTGCATCATTATGCTTTTAATTTTCTTCCTTGTTAAGCCAAGACAAAAAACAATTTATGTAATAGTTCAACTACTTCGTACTTAAGACATTCAACTTTAACTAGATATTTATTTCATTTTTATTTTTACTTTTAAATTTTAAGCTCGGCTGCTCATTCGTACTCTCCTAGTTCCCATCGTTTTTTCTTTTCCGATGATGAAGTAAAACTAAACAACTAATCTGGAGTAAAATCGCGTGCATGATTTATAATTGAATTGAATATCGGTTAACCCATAGCTAGTATTTAGTAAGTTGAGCATAGAGACCATCATTGTTGAGCCTCAACTATGCTATCACAAGACTCTCTCTCTTAGGGAATACGCTTCATCTATGACAATATTGAATTAAGACTAGATCAATAATACATTCGAGATGTACAACTTGTAAGGCTGTAAATAGACCCTATATATGTTCTATATGTTATAGCGCGTTCTACCTACTTCTCTTATAGTCTGATATGATTTTTGAATAGTTAAAAGTTACTTCTGAAACTAAAATTATCTTTGAACGTGTTGGATAATTTTTTGAAAGTATTTCGTCAGATAAGAAGAACTTTTAAAGAAAGTTAGACTAAAGCAACTTTCTTGAAAACTCGTTCAAAAAACAGAAGTCTTATTAAACTAGCTTTTCTTCTGTTCGTTCATTATCAAGCACGATCTTTTTCTTTTTCTTTTTTTTAAGCAACATCTCATGTGCTACAAAAATTGAGTTGCTAGTTTGGTTAGGGCCGTCTTGGTTGATAATAGTAGCTGGTTACAACTCAAGCAATTTGGGATTTGGGGGGACGGCGGGGGTGGTGACATGTGTTGTGACGGCCTTTAAAATCAACCCTATCTTACGACACCCTCGTCGGTAATAGACAAGTTGACGGTTGTCGTAAGCTCATACACACATGGACGGCGGAGATTGCGCTTGCAGAATCTCAATGATGCTGCTTACTAAATACACTGCTTCGTTACAACGTAAGCTTAGTTAGGAGCTTGGCGCTCCTCATCAGTTTATACGGCGGCTTCTGCAGTTTTTTACTGCTGATTAAGGATGATTTGGCCCTTACCCACTTGGCTTGGCTGGCTTGACTTGAAGCATGCAAGCCAAGCGATAATGCTGTTCAATCGTGTTACAAGCACAAAAAACTTTGACAAAAAACTTTGACAGACAACACATGATGAAAATTGATTGAAAAATTGAGAGAGAGAAAAAAAGTCCAATCATCCGCGATCACATTTGCAACGATAAGAGTTCAGTAAAAAATTCTCCATACTCGTGGCTTTTTCCAATGTTGTTAGCACTTAGACCTGATTGAATTATTAATGTTATTTTTTTAGTTGGTAAAATTTCATTTTAATCATACATTTAATTTAAACTCGTAAATCTTATTCACTTTTAAATCAAACATTTAATGAGAAGCATTAGCTTATTATAATCTCCAAAACCTTTGCCAAACAAGGACTTGGCGTTTGTTCGAGTTTTATCATAAGTTACCGAAATTAGAATGTCAAAACTCGTTTGTTTGTAAGGCTACAAGCATATATGTTTGGCTAAACTCAAAACGTTTACTTTACCAACAAATTTTAAGCAGATAATTTTTTTTAAAAGAAAAGAAGTACATTTATTAATTTTAGAGTAACTTATTGTTTTTAATGGATAAAATAAAAATATTAATTATTCATAAGTAACTTTACCTCACACTTTGACTTTTACTTCTATTGCAAGTAATTTTTATTTTAGTATCACAATGTAGGAAAATAATCATACTTTTAAATGGTGAACTTAAAAAGTCTTTTATTCTATTGAATTTGTTAACAAATAGACCTCGAGAATCAAAGTTAATTCTTATCTTCCTTCACATGCGTAGGGATGGCAACGGGGCGGGGTGGGGCGGGGCGGGGCATGCGTAGGGATGGCAACGGGGCGGGTTCGGGGCGGGGCACCCTCGCCCCGCCCCGCCATCACCCCACCCCGCCCCGTGCCCCGCCCCGCCTTAAACGGGGCGGGGCGGGGCGGGGCGGGGCGCGGGGCGGGGCGCGGGGCTTGCCCCGTTAAACCGCCCCGTTTAATTTTTTTTTTACTTTTTTATTTTTTTTCCTTAAAAAATCCACATATATATTTATTTATTTATTTTTAATCTTTCACGGGCCGGGTTCGGGGAGGGGCATCCCCACCCCGCCCCGTGCCCCGCCCCGCGACGGGGCGCCCCGCCCCGCCAACCTCGTCGGGGCGATTTTTTTTGCCCCATTCGGGGCGGGGCACCGTCGGGGCGGGGCGGGGCGGTTTTTTTTGCCATCCCTACACATGCGTTGAGTAAAAATTAATTACGGCATAGTTCTAACCCCAATTAAGTTTAAGGTAAACACATATAGGGCTTAGACCCTGTTTGGGAGAAATTTTATTTAGGATTTTAATAAAAAATCTAGCTGTTAACTATCAAATCAGTCACCATTTTTGACCTTTCCTCTCATAGGTGGAGCCCACAGATTGACTTTAACAACTATAATTTTGATTAAAATCCCACAAAAATTTCTCCCAAACACACTCTTAATAACATATTAAAATAAAACAACTATAGAAATTATTGTACTTGTTTTTTTAAGATTAATTTTTGGGTAATTAGTACAGAATGTTCGTACCTTTCACTATTATTGTGAAAAATGTTCTTACTTTCCATTTTTTTTGGCATTTTGATCTTTATTTCCATATTTCATTGCGTAAAAGGTTATTTTCACCTATTTTCTCGATTAAAAATTGTGAAATGACGAATATGCCTTTCCGTTTAAATAAAAGAAAAAGAAAATTAAAATTAAAATGACATTTTGCGTAATGAAATGTGGAAATAAGGGTGAAAACGTTTTACACGGTGAAAAGTGGGAACGTCACGTGCTAATTACCCTTAATTTTGAGTACTGATCATTGCATGTTTAAGGCCAAAGAAACGCTTTGACATGTATTTTTAAAACCTTAATTGTTGTCACAAATTATTCCGTAGGCCCTTAACTTCGACTAAATTAGTCTTTAATTGGAACAGATGTCAATAATCGTAAAGTAAAAGTAAAAATAATTTTTTTTTAGTTGCCCAATTAGATGGAGAATTAGTAGTGTCTTTTCCAGGTGATTAAATCAAATGCATCGTCTTTGTTCAAAATTGTGTCTCTTTCGACACTCGATTCAGTGCCCACACGAGGGACGGACACTTGCGTAAATGACTGGTAAATTTGGACAGCATTATCACTGAAAATGATATATGCTAATTTACGAGAAGGTTCAAGATTAAGATGTCAGCAATTAGAAATTACAGGTACAAATTTTAAGAAAGTAAAAGTAGAGGACGACAGATGCAATTTTCCGCTTCCCGTTCCTGAAGATTTCCACGTAGCTGCTGTGAAGTGGGAATGGAGAGAGAAAGAGAGACACACGTCCTCTCTCTCTATATATCTGTATGACTTAGTGGTCGTCTTTCCCACGCGGACTTGCAGAGATTATTTACTTTGAGAAAATTACAGTTCGAATTCCTACCCCACTCTCTCTCTCTCTCTAATTCTTGAATTTTTTTCATCCATGGAAAAGGAAAACACACCTGAAACTCAATCATTTCATCAAATTTGCACCTGAATTGTCTCCAGTTTCCTATCATTTTTCTCTTGATTCGTCTTTCTTGATTTTGAATCTCGAAATTACACTCCATAGCCCTCGATCACTCCATAATCAGATCACGTAAAATGCAAGACCCGTCTATATATACATATATAAACGCAGGGCGACAGCCACAGCAACAGTCACAGCCACAGTTTCCTGAGCAAGAACAATTGAAGTGTCCAAGGTGCGATTCTACAAACACCAAATTCTGCTACTACAATAACTACAACCTCTCTCAGCCGCGCCACTTTTGCAAGAGCTGTAGAAGGTACTGGACTAAAGGAGGTGTGCTTAGAAACATCCCTGTCGGTGGCGGCTCCCGGAAGAACACCAAGCGGAGCTCCTCTTCCTCTTCCTCCTCCTCCGCTGCCGCCTCTTCTCCCACTGCCCACCACCCCAAACGACCCGCCTCTGCATCATCTGTCTCACCAGCACCACCGGTTAGCCTCAGTGAAACAGATACTGAAACATTTCCTCTGAAGGCAGATAATTACCAGGGGCAATTTGGAAATATCAGCTCATTTTTGGGGTCTAGTAGTGGACGATTTGGTAATTTTCTTGATGGGCTCCACTCAAATGAAACAAATTTGCAGATGGATGTGTCGGTTTGTGAACAGGGTACCTTCACAGGTCTGGATCCGGTCCAACATGGTGATCCACAATTGAGGTTGGACTTGGAGGGTGGAAATAACAATATTGCAGATGGATTCTTGGACGTGCAGGTTGGCGATGATGAAACTGCCAGTTGGAATAGTGGCAATGGCTGGGCAGATCTTGCTATGTACACTCCAGGCTCTACTTTTCGGTAATTAAGCTACTAAATACTGAAAAAGAATAGAAAATGAGAAGCAAATGTTTGGTATAAAGTATTTGACAATATGATTTTAATTTAATTTTTCGATCTTAAGGTTGTCTAGTGCGGGACAGGTACCTTACCAAACAAACAAGCAAGAATATATATCGTTGACTCTGCAGTTGACATGTCTGATCGAGTATGGTTGTGTCTAGAATTTAAGTTATATTGACGTTTATGATTTATGTTTACGAGTTTTTACAATGGAATTTATATATACGTACGCAATTTTTTTCTCTCTTTTCTTACGAATTAATTGTCATTTTTCAAATTTATTTGGACAGCCTTTTGGTTCTTCCTGATAGTAATGTTTTTTGTATATATGATGTTAATTGATTTGATGCAAATAGTTCCTATCTAATATTAGTTATTGGACTTAGGGTCCACTTGGTGGACTTCTGGTTTCCTAGGGAAAATTATTTTAGATCAATTTTTCTTAAAAAAAAATCTTATAGTATATTTAGAAAATTATCCTATCGCGCTCGAAAGTAATTTTTTAGTGTTAGAAATAACTTTTTAAAAAGTTCTGTCAAATGGTCTCTAAACGTAGCGAACAAGATTTTTTTTTTACATAGAGCTTGTTTGGTAGGGATTTCTGGGGGAAGAATTGATTTTTGAATAGTGATATGATGGGAAATGTGTGGTTGAAAAAGAAGAAAAAATTATTGATGTGATGGAAAATATTATTTTATTGAAGAATGTGTGGTTAAAAATGAGAATTGATTTACTGTAGAATTTGAGAATTTCTCGTAATATTGATGTGATGGAAAATATTATTTTATTCTTAAAGTAGTTTTGAAAATGTGATGGGAATTGGGATCACTCTTGGAAGATGTCTCTCTACAGTGGACCAACGAGGCCCACAGCCCATGATGGGCATTTGAATGGACCACTACACTACCATTTATGTCTCAACATTCAACCAACATGGATGGACCTCCAAATACTTTAGCTTAATATCGATATTTCTTTCCTCGACTCTTTGGCATTGGAAGCTATGAGTTTAAATGCTAAACTGGCTTTGGTGTTGTGTATGTATCTAGTAGAGATAGCTGAGGTAAAAAGGTTTCACATGGTATTTTAAATTAGAATTCACGCACCTTCGTATCAATGTTGATAGTTTTAAATTATTTAGACCAACGTGTGGAATTACACAACTAAAAGTAATAAGTCATTTTTTAATCGTTTTTAGATGATTAGATCAAACAAGTCAATTTATCCTAAATTTGAATATCACAATCAATAATTAAAACAATAAAGAACACTAAAGATGATCATTAGAAACCTCAATTGGGTAAAAACTTTGGGTACTTTGTCAGTTAGTAATCCACTATAAATTGAAGCAAACTTACAGTACGGTTCAAACCCGTCAACCATGTAAAACTTCTGACATTAATTCCTGCAATCTGTCTTGATCATACTGGATGTGTGCTCCTTCAAAATAAATTTCGACTCATAGTTTGTACTTTAACCCTTCGGACTGCGTACATTTGACACCAGATCCCGGCTTCGGTTCCTCACTTCAGTCCTCTTGAATTTGTATTTCTGCAACAATTCCTGATTCCTAGTATCGATTTATCTCTGATGGATTCACTGGTTTGTTGTTTGATCAAAAGATCATGTGTGTTTTGATCTTGTGGTTTTATATGAAATAATATGGCTTGATCAACAAAATATGTTTAGAAGAGTTTATAGATCAAGTAATATATGGTGGTTGAATCTTAGACTCAATGAATGTTTTGGATTATTAAAGAATTGATCTTAATGGAATAAATCTGATTCATTACCGTTTATACGTTCATAGGGTAGAATATATATAGGGAAAAATGTTTGGAATGAAAAGGGATTGAAAACAAAAATGCTAGAGGAACATAAGGGTTAACATAATTGACAAATGGGGGTACCCTAGGTGGGGGGCGCCTGGGGAGCCTCCATTTGGCAATTATGTCAAATACTATGTGAACCCTTATGTTCCTCTAACTTTTCTCGATTGGAAAACCAAGTGTTTGAAACAAAATAGAATCGTAGACGTCGACTAGTCGCTCGAGATCGATAGCTGAGCAGTTGTCGTTCTCCCGATATCCTATTGAAGTGATTCAAAATACGTTGAAAATATAATTCAAGGGGTTATAACTCTTCTAGAAATAGCCTTGTCCGAATGTCAATGTTTTCTATGTGAAACATGATTTGCAAGTTGTGACTGAGAATTTGGAACATAACTCGTGCGGCTCTTTGACACTTTGTGGACTTCTAATTGCATTTTTTTGATCATATGTGATTTTCTTGGACTCTTTCAAGGACTATACTACTAACCCCAACTCTTTTGACTTTAATTAGGACTCAATAACTCATATTTTGACTTTGCTAACAATTCGATACTCTTAATACAATTCAACTAGGACTTGATTTTGACTAACGAAATTGCAAGTTACAAATTTAGAAATTGTCAATTATAATTTGGACTTAACAAATGCCTCATCACTACTTTTAATTGAGACGTAATTGTTAAGCGATTTCATAAGTTGAGGGTCTAAGTGCGAAAAGACAGTGCAAACTTTATTATGTTGAAACCTAAAAAACAAGTTAGCAAGCTTCCTCTAATAATAAATATCCATTGCCCTGGTTTGATTGCGAAGAAGAGGTTGTTTCAGAGAAATTTCTTGAAACTAAAATAGATTGATTGATACGAAATGAGTTTTTCTTCTCTATGTAACTCGACCTTAGTTGAGATTACCCGACTAGGATCATGATAGGTCTCAATTTGCCAACTTGTGATTGATTATTTATGACCAAGTTTTTTTTTTCTTTTCAACTAGACACGAGTGGTAGTGTAACTATGCAAAAGTTATTAAAATACGTAGATAAATTGAGTTTATATTTTTCTCAAATTGATTTTAGTAAAAATCACCCAGAATTTGCTAGAGGATCGAGAATTTTGAATGACAACTCATAAAAGTCAAATTATCTATTCTACGTCGAGATGCTACAAGTGTTACTATTGGGGTCCACCATGATACATAATTTACATGACTTCGAGAAAGATTTAAAAAAAAAAAAAAAAAAAAGGTGGTCCAAATTTCGTTTTCTTAGCGTGTGTACTACTCTTAAAAACCTGAAAGCTACGTATGCACAAATTTGGATGAATTTTTGGAATGAATTACCAAATACTTTCTATCTATAGCTTTGACCATCCAATGGCACATTTCTCATTTTTTTTTGTATTTGATACCATACCAATTAATGTGGCATGGGTTGGGTATTCTTTACCAAATCAGCTGGCTAATTAGTGTTGACTTTTCTTTTTTTGTTGAATTGACCACAACAGAATAAGATTATATATTTTGTATATTTTTTGGGTGTTTAAAAATCGGTTCGAACATTGACCAAGAAAAATGAGTTTTCAGAATTCGAAAATTTAATGAAAAAAAATCTTAATTTTAAAAAATGAACCGGTAAAATTGACAAGTTCAGCTAATTTTTCTTGTAAAGTTGTAAGTTCGTACACATTTTTAGGTGTTAATCTATTGGATTTTTATATATCATGAAATAAATTTAGAATATTCAATCGAACCTATCAGTCTATCTTTACAGTTAAATGATGTGTAATATTTCTCGTCAAATTATGGACTTTATAATTCGTCAAATTCGATACCCGGGGAGGCCCATTCTAAACAGGATTGGGATTATCCACTTAACAGGGTATTCGGGTTGGGGACGGGACGGGACGGGACGTGTAACTTCGCCACGGAGCATGTATGGGTAACAAAATATCTTGCCATGTCCTATTTTTTTTTTTTTTTAGAATTTAATACTTTAAATGAAAAATTCTACGAAATTTTATTAGTTTTAATAGAAAATAGCAACTAAGAAATATTACAAACAATAAAAGTCTTAGTTTAAAAATAAATAAATAAAATTAAAAAATATATTATTATCTCACCCTAAAAGAATAGAGGCAATAAAATGAATTATAAAAAAAAAAAATTTAAAAATAATCAGGGAGTAAAAGGGGCAAGGGCGCCGACCTGCCGTCGTCCCGCCTTAAACAAGTAACGGTATGAATCTAATTTTCATTTCAATCAAATCAACCTCAAAGGTGAAAATGGGATGCTGAGAGGAATTCATGACCATTATGTGCCTTTAAGGCATGATCTTACATTGCCTTAATTCTTCTATGTGCTTGCTCGTTATCAAAGATTCTCGGATTGATGAAGTAGCTCAATTAAAGCCAAACCGTGTGAAATGTCAATCAGCAGTCGACACGACTTGTTATACCCAAAACAAGGCTTTTGATAAATGATTCTTGATAGAATTGATATTTTGCCATGCCTTGCCTGAAGTTCGAAATTTTTACCCAAGCTAATCCAACTCAGATTGGACTCATTCTCCAAACACAGAATCAAAAGCCTTCTTGGAGCTTGGTCATCCAGATGAGCTAAGTTACGATGTTTGACATTCGTGAGGAAGCATTGTCGTTTTGATTAGTAAGGTACGACGGCTTTCCCCATTCTGCTTCCACTCTACCCTCGTTCTAGTAGATCTTCATGACATTGCCTTTCATAAGGTAAGAGGGAATGACTCACTTTTAGAATGGGTTTGAGTTTTTCAAATTACTTTTATAGATATATTTTACGTGAATTACTTTATTTATTGATTCAAAAAACTTTATTGAAAATTTGTTAATTTTCTTTAGTAAAGAAATTAAAAGCTGCTCCCACAATCACGATGTGAGAATGTGGGCCCATGAATTAATGTGTTGGGTCATGGGTTTGGACATAATAATCAGAGTAATGATCCCCGTACATTTACTACCAAACGACGCGGTAAGGGGAGCAAGATCTTAACCGCTTTTATCGGATTACTTGTCCCCACCTACCACCTTAAAATCAATTTATTATTTACCTCATTTTGACTTTGTCTACGTTTTTCGTGGTTTTGAATAACAGCAACATCACATACAACAAGTCCATAAGGATGGGCATATTGCACAAGGACTCTTTGATGTAAGACCTAAGTTCTTTGAGAGCTTGATAATAGTGATACATGGTTCGATTATGTGTATCGTGTCAGTTCTATTGGACCTTGAGCTTGTAAAGGACTGTTGTCGATCAAGCTGTACAAATTTTATCAAGCTTTAGTCTAACTTAGTCCCTGTTTGATAACCATTATTTTGAGAAAATAGAGTATCGAATAATAAGGGGCTGTTCTCTTTGTATTTCAGTATTGTGTTTTGAGTTTTGAATTCATTTTGCGTTTTGTGTTTTAAGTGTCCATTTTGAAATTGTTAAAATGTGTTCTTTTTGACATTTTGAAAAATTGTTTTGAAAACACCAAAAATGTATTTTGAAAATTTTGACTTAATTATAACTGAAAACCCCCAAAATTTGTCATTTTGAGTTTTCTTTGTAAATTTTTAACTTATTTTCAAAAACGCATTTTCGAATATAGGAAAGAGAACGCGTTTTCACCGTTTTGAAAAATTGAAAACAGAAAACGGTTTGAAAATTGTAAAAAGAACAAACTATAATTTTTTGGAGAATGCGTGATCAAAAAATATGAATTTTTTTTGAATTCACGTGAGAAACACTTTAGAGCTTGTTTGGGAGAGATTTTTGGGGGAAGAATTGATTTTGAATAGTGATATGATGGGAAATGTGTGGTTGAAAAAGAAGAAAAAATTATTGATGTGATGGAAAATATTATTTTATTGAAGAATGTGTGGTTGAAAATGAGAATTGATTTACTGTAGAAAAATCTAATCCCTCCCAAACAGGGCCTTGTTGTGTAAATGTGTGATTGAAAATGAGTATGAGAATTAAAGAGTTTTTAAATAATGATTGTTAAACAGGGGTTTACTAAGAAATTTTAGAAAATGGTAAGAGTAAATTGCACTAGGGTCTCTAACTTTTGAACTTTGTGACGATGAGATCCTGAATTTTTATGTTCTAGCACCCGAGATTTCAAGCACAATCCTTCTGTGACAGAAACCGTCATTTTTGACAATTAAATGTGGAATATAATGGAGAAGAACGAGTTGAACTACAAAAAACAAATAATTTTAAAAAAATCCAGTTTATAAAATAAAATTTCAAGTTTAAAAAAGGTTTGTTCATTAATTTAATGAAGGCCGTCTCTAGGTCAATGTATATGATTAATGCTTTGAAACATATAGATTACTTGATATGCTTTGATTTAATAGTCAAGTGAAAAAAATTAATTTCAAAATAAAAGTAAATAGAATTGTAGAATGCTTTTGGGACGAGCCTACAATCGAATATAACATTAGAAGATATAATTTTGGACATGGAGTAAGGTCACACATGGACGGGGTAACCTCAATTGGTCATATGGTGACTCGAAATTGACTAGTCATATCAGCCCCTTCTTGGGGCAAGTAGGGACCTTCAAAAATTTATATGAGGAAATTTCACAAAATGTCCACTTTTTTGTGTTGATTTGCAAAAATGTCCATTTTGAAAGAATTTAGACCAAAACATCCTTATTAACAATTTATAATTCCACATAAACACAAAAATGTCCACTTTATTAAAAATTTTATTGGCCAATAAAATTTTGACACATAACCCTAACCTATTTATTTCAAAAGTACAATTGTCAAATCGCAATAAATACAAATGTTCTCATTGACACAGAAATGTCGAGAACGACATTTCAAATGTAGCGAAATGTCATGTTTAAAATGAAATGTCATTCTAGACATTTAATATGTCGTGAACAACATTTAAAATGTCGAGAACATTTAATATTGAGATTTGACATGTGTACTTTTGAAATATAAATAGGGTTCAAATGTCGAGAATGACATTTGAAATGTCGAGAATATCATTTGAATGTAGCTTCTCATGAAAGCTACTTCTCGAAATTTGTGAAAAATTGGAAAAAAAACAAATTACTTCATTTTTCCATTAAGGATATAATTGACAATTTGATACAAAATTCAAATTGGTGGACATTTTTCAATTGACATCCAAAAAAGTGGACATTTTTGAAAATGCCCCTCAAAATATTTAGAATTATAATTCTTGTATACTTGCGGTTGATACCATTTTTGACATTCTGTTTATGTGTCGGCAATCTAGCCATTAATTGAGAAAATTGTTAAAATCAATGTATAAAAATTTGTCAAACTTAATGTAAAATATGATGTACATGTAAAAATGATTGAAATATTTAAGGCCGCTCTCAACCCCATACTCCTGTCATAACTACTACTCTACACTTAAAGAGAGACGACCACTTTCTAAATTCATTCTATGTTAGATTAGACAAGGTTACACATTACTCTATATCCAATGAGCTTAAAGAGAGCACGTGTATGAAGATCCTAGCTTCACATATCCAATGTACTAACGGGACGGGAAAGGGATGTCGATAGGTTTTACCGCTTCTCTTTGGTAATTTATTCACGATATGGATGTATTTTTGTATCTCTGAAGACATTTTTTAGGGACCTTGCTTGGTGTATATAATTTTTGTACCTAAAGGTATCCTTTCCCTCACGTGGGGTGGGACCCACAAAATAATGTGAGGGAAATGACACCCTCATGTACACCAAGCATAATTTCATTTTTTAATATTTATGTGCCATTTTAATAATTAATAGCAATATTTTTGTTCAACATTTTAGTCGAGGCTAATAAAATACCATGTTAAGAAGTGGGGTGATCTATGTCTTCCTTTTCAGCTTTTAGTATCATAACAACATAATTCAGCAGCAAATGCCTATAAAAAACCAGCTCCGAAGTCTCAAAACACTGGCATCTAACAATATGCAAGTGGCCAATACCATACCACACTTGCTATAATACATAACCAGACGTGCAGATTAGACCACAACGCACGGACGAACAGAACTTTCCAAGCATATTAACGGTCACAGAGCTAGTTGATTTTCCAAAACGGAGCAAATAGGCGGAGGCTTAAAAGTTACTATCCAAGAAAGGAAGTATTGTTAGTAACTTTACAAATTATATTGGCAAAAATAACTTAAGAAGTAAGTGTTGACTTTTAAGCACAACCAAAAGTGTGTTTGGTAGGGATTTTTGGGGAAAAAATTGATTTTTGAATAGTGATACGATGAGAAATGTGTGGTTGAAAAAGAAAAAAAAAGTATTGATGTGATGGAAAATATTATTTTATTGAAGAATGTGTGGTTGAAAATGAGAATTGATTTACTGTAGAAAATGAAAATCTGTACCAAACAGGCCCCAAATATGATCAAATCATGAACATGAGCTAATTTATCTTGGGCTTGTCAAAAGCATTGATGTACTGAATGAAGTTGCACAAGCACAAAGCTTTGGTATCACGTATTCAAGGAGCTTCAGATAAAATTTTAAAATGACAAAGAATGATACAAGGATGGATATGAACAAGATGAACAAAATAGACCAAATCTGACTTCCAACTCCAACACTGCTCCTATATAGCTGTGTCTCACTCGGTAGATGTTGAAGGAGCCTAAGATTTGCTTGAAAGATAATAACAAGGATTATAGTTTAGACCAATGAAAAGAAAATTCTGAGAGGTATATCAATCAACAAACTACAGAAGAAAAACATGTCAAGGATTGCAAAATTGTGCATTGGCATGCAGATATTGATAAAACGTCCGGCTAAAAATTGTAGGGTCGATTGCTACAACCTCCACTGGGAACAATGACAAAAGACCATGGCATATTTCTCGCCAGCTAACACTCCTTCCCTTCTATCTAATTCATCGACTCAATCTCACTCAACAAACAGATTTACGACCCTGTTTTACTTTACATTTCCTTTTTTGCTGAACCATAGAATTTATAACATCAGTAACTGTAATTTGATTTCTTGATCAACAGCCAATTGCCCATCAGATGAAGCTAGAGAAAATGATGCTTGGCTTATGGTGCCTAGGCACAGTGTAGTGCTAGTGCAACTCTTGTGACTTGGAGCTACATTGAAAGTTGCTTTGGCTGCATTGGTTGAAGATCAAGAGGCAAAACTTGGAGAAATAACAACATAAGCCTTATACTAAGTAATAGGCAGTTGCCTACATGATTCAACCAATCATCTACTAGAAGACCCAATGCACAATCAGATCTTCCACAGACCACAAAAGGCTATGTCAATTTGGTCTCTCCTTCCCTCATCCAACCTATTCTACTGGGTACTCTCACTCATTGATGCATTGACCATGGCAGTGAAAATCATTAGTGGATTCCTAATGATGGGGGTCAATATTGTTGGCTATGGAGAGGCTAAGGTCAACTAGGTCATGAAGAGGGTGTAGTGGGGGGCAGAATTGAACTAAACACTTGGGTTTTTTGTTGTGGGGGGTGGCGAGGTGGGGGATGGTCATCCATTTGTTACTACCCTTGTGGATGCTCCATCCATCAATCTTACTATCTTCCTCAAGTATGAGGTAGCCAGTGCATTTTTGGTCCCCCAAAAATCAGCCAAGTTGCTAAATACTTTCAGGAATCTACATATAACCTTCAGCATAACATCATAGTTTTCTTAAAAATACAATCACCTAAACAAATGAAGGAATAAACTTAACGCATGTGCATAATCATAACAAGCTCATAGATAATGAATCTTTTTTTGCGTTTCTGAATGAGCCTATGGAGCCAACCCAATGAGCCCATAATTACCAAAAAACTACTTACTAATAATAGAAATCACTAGGTGTTCAGTCAGCAATTATCAATTGTGCCAAATATTCTTGTCATCGAGCATGGCAGTTGATTGGAATGGGAAAAGCAAGTCGCCCAATTAATTAAAATGCAGCAGAATTCTTCTATTAATAAACAAAACATATAAATTCACAACAAGTGCAAGAACAGTAGAAATATTATGAAACACTAGGGCATACAGTCAGCAGAAACATGCAGTTAAATTTAAACATAAATGCGTGCCTTAACGCAATATTAGGTAGAAATACGACTAATAGCAGTAATTAGTAAAAGCAAATCACCATATACCCATCATCTCCAAATCCCTGAATATATAAAAAATCTATCCACGGGCCTTGAGCTCTTCGAGACGCCTAGAAAGGTTATCCTCCTCCGCCTTCTCCCCGTTCTTCACCGAGACAGCATGAGCGGCCGGCTGGGGGAGGCCAACCGACACCTCAAGCCCATAATCATCCGCCACCTGCTGCATAAGACTATTAACCTCCCCTTCAGGAGTCGACAGCGAGGTGCTTCCGGCCATCGAACTCTCCATAAATTCCGCCTGCACCTCCATATTAACAAACTGCTTTTCAAACTGATCCATAGTTTCCGACATCTTCTGCAAATTCCCAGTTGCGAGGGTCGACTCGAGTGATTTGACGATATTTCCCATGGACTTGGTGATTGTGGTCATCTTAGCCTGTGTGTCGAGCCGCGACACCACGGCATCAAGACGGGAGGACAGCCGGAGATAATTCATCTGTTCGCTGCGCTTCCGGATGGCGTTCTCGGCGTAGATTCTGGCGCCGTCCATATTGCCCTTCTCAATGGCTTTTTTGACCTTCAATTTTTCGGATTTTTCGTCCTTTTCGCATTTCCGGGCCTGGCGCTGGAGGCTTTTGATGGTGAATTTCAGTTCCATGATCTGATTCATCAATTTCTCAGTGTTTCCCATTGTTGAATTGATTTTGAGCGGGGGACAGACAATTTGGGAATGGGATTAGGGTTCTTATGAAATTTCCTTGGTATTGTATGATTGGTTTTTTGAGTCGGGTTTTATATTTTGAGAGTTGGATCCAAACGGTCAAAGATATTTTCTTGTCTTATTAAAATATTAAAAAGGATTGAACTCCCAACGGCTCTATCCGTTGTGATTTAAATAATGTTTTATTTTATGATTATTGTCTAATTTATAAATTATTTTCAAATTATAATTTATAAGTATTTGTACTCGTCAATCGCTTATTTTGCCTCTATTTGGTATCCATTCTTTTTTTCATTCTCATTTTTCTACTAATTTTCAACCACACATTCATCAATAAAATAATATTTTTCATCACATCAATAACTTTTTCTTCATTTTCAACCACAAAAAAGGTGTGATTTGATACAAAAAATACATTTTTTTCTAGAATAATGGTTACCAAATGGTGCCTTTATTTACTTTTAAAATAAATTATTTGTAATTTCTTTCCAAACAGAGACTAAGATAATGAAGTTAAAATTCAAACCTTTTATTTCTGAGCTCATTTACTTTAACAATAATTTTTACAATAATAATTTACTTTCTAACTTCGATCAATAAAATAAGGATCCGTTTGATTGCAAATGTAAAAAATGGGTGGAAAGAAAATGTTTTACAGGGAATTGATTTGCCTAGAAATTATTTTACCAAAACAAGTCCCAAAGCTAGCATGTTGATCATTCTCACTAGTAAACTATTTTAAAGCTTGGCCAAACATACTTTTGTGTATATTAAAAAAAAATTGACCTGAGTGCAACTAGGACTCAAATTTGTAGACCTAGTTTGTCCCCTTGATTTCGTGTTTGTAGAGGTTTTGTATTGGTGAAGGTTCTGCCCGTCCCGTTCGTCGATTTGATTGCCGGTTTAAATAAGTCGCTGGCCATGTTTGTGGTTCGCAGTTTGGACTTCGTGCTTCAGGGTGTTTCTGCCTGTGTATGATATGTTTGGGGAAGGGAGTGTTTCGGCCATGGGCTTTGGAAGACCGATCAGAATCTTTTCGCCGGGATTCTACCGAGGTTAGTGACCCCTGCCCAGATATGGTCCATGTAGTCTCCCTATCAAGCCCACTATCGGATTGAGGCTGTGGCACGTGGTTGGAGTGGGATAGGGACTTGTTTGGTTTCATTTTCTTTGTATGTTTTTGGGTCTTGTTGGGCTTTGTAGTAGCTTATGCTTTGTCATAGGAAGCACTTAAACTCTTTGTGGAGGGCATTGTATTGGAGGAAAATTCTCCTTGTATCCGCTTGCTACTTCGATACTTAATGATCTACATTAAAAAAAAAAAAAAAAAAAAAATCCTAGGACTCAAATGGTGGATGCACAATTCTTTAGGTTTTTCTAAAATTGATTGAGGTAAATTAGAATCCGTGTCCGCGTTACATGATCTTCTAATCATAAAGTAATAATTTTATTTGGATCGTTTTAGAAGCTATAAATTGTTAAACTCGAAAAATAACATACTCCCTCCGTCCCAATTATATAGGCTGGGTTTCCTTTTTCTCTTGTCCCAAATATATAGGCTTGTTTCCTAATGTAGAATATTTTATTGTGTTCTTTTACTAATATACCCTTATTAAATTTTCCCCACTTAATATGCAAACTTCTTGAAAATTCAAATTCTTTATGAATTCCAACAATAATTTAGTTTTACCCACTGAAAATTAAATAGAGGTAAACTAGGAAAGATCTTGGCAAAAATTAATTTTCCAATGACATTAAATAAGTTTTCTTAATCCGTATGAAAAACCAAACAAGCCTATATAATTGGGATGGAGGGAGTATTTCGAAATTTTCCTTGATTGTGAACATTCATTAACCATTTTTTGATATTAACATTCATTAACCTCGAAACTTTTTTATTAATCAAGATATCCCTAACTTCGTGAATATTTCTCTCCATTGATAAGAATCCAAGACTATATAAAATGAATGGAGGATCACGAACATCTTATAAAATAACTTCCCACCAATGCATACAAAATATTCTCATTGAAACAATGCTCAGTCATTTTCATCATCGCCGCCTCCTCCAACTTGCCATGCGAATATTCAGAATGCAAATTGCAAATAATGCTCTCCAGTGGAGCTATTGGATCAAAAGAAAATACATTTTGATTCTCTCTCTTTCACGGAATTGAATGCTGCCCTGTTTATTGTGCCTAGATGATTTCTAGGAAAGCCCAAAAGCGACTCGACAAAAATAACATGGCCAGCACCACGTGTCCTCCATGCTTATGTGTCAATTTCAATGTACACCTCTCCCTTTGTTTCCGTTTGCAAAGACACCTGCTTTGTGTACTTCGCCTCCATCTAGGCCACCTCTTCTCTTCTCTCTTCTCTCATTTATTATTCCTTTGGTTTAATAACAAGAACGCAGAAAACCTGATCAGAAACAAAATAGATTTACACAATTTTTGTTGGAAATGAATTATACATTTATTTTTGGTTTTAAATAGAGAGGGCCCTTTTGGTTTATAGTGGTGTTGAAGCTTATTTTATTGATTTTCATAGGTTTTTTTTGTTGGGTTTATAGTGGAAGGGTTGAAAATGAGTGGGAATGAGAGGGAAGAAGAGATTGTGTTTGAGATTTGTGTGGTGGTTCCAAAGAAAAGTGAAGAGCAAGGGGACGACAGCAGTCTTGATTGTGTCGAGGTTCTTGTTGATGAGTTCGAGAAAAGAGGACTAATTGTTGAAAGAGTTATTGGCCTTCAAAATGAATTTGTCAAGGTTTGCCCAATTTTTTTATTGTCTCTCTTCGCTGTTGATTTGGATTTATGTAATTTATTGGGAATTAATTGCACTTATTCTGATTTCAAGTTTGTCTAACCTGTTATCTTCTAATTGGTTAAATTTTTCGGTTCATGCAACTGTTAATCTTGTGAGAATAATTGTAAGTTATTAGTAACAGGTAATCATATAATCTTTTCTTAGGTAAGTCATGTTCATTTTACAGTTCAATTCTGTCTGTTGTGTGGACTTTTGCAAATAGAGAAAAACTTTTAATTAATAATCAATTTTAGTTGTTTTTTTTGTCTGATTGCTAGTTTTACCATTTTGTATTTTCAGTTGTCAGCACCATTGGAGATTATGGGGAAGGCTGCGGCTGAGTTGCAATTCAATAAACGGACCCATATAGGTAGCAGTCATGCAGTATTCATTAGTCTTTTGTTTATTGTGCCTCCCCAGTAGTCTGTGTTCATATTGACCTAAATAATCTCGATGACTTGTTTGGTAGAAGAAAGAGAAAGAAGTTTATTCGTATTCTGTCTAGTACACTACGTATAAAACGTGCACTGAATGTCCTATGCTTATTTCAGGAATGGACTTGCCATTTGAATGGGATGAGGTAGAAGCCTTTGTTAGGCAACCTGATGGATCCTTGTTCACTTGGTGTGAGCGTTTCCGTTGCTACAATCACATAATATACGGGATTGTGAGTTAGTTATATTGTTTGTGCACTGTTTAGTATTGTTCTTAATGCTTAATTTTTTTATTTTTTGATTGCTACAATAAGAATGTCAAGTAATAAACAGGCTCATTGATTGGGTCTGGGAGTTCAAACTATGTAAGGTGAATATACAGCCTGTTCTCTTTCATTTTGTCTGTTTCAGATTCTAAATAAGGTGTGGTCAATAGATGGAGTAGCTATTGACAAGATAGAGGCTTTAACGGTTGGAGTTTTTGTTGGATTATGTGGAGGCTAATTATACTGCTCAATTTACCTGGTGGATCGACCTAGAATTAGGAATTCATCTCTTTGTACAACAAAGCAGTGTTCTAAAATGCGCCAAAATGCGCGATGCGTGGTGAAAATGCGTCGAATTCTTGATATGCGAGTAAAAATGCGGTCAAAATTTTTTGTTGACCACCTAGGCGCGATTAGGTGCGCCTTATGCGCTTGTTTGAAATCCCCTTTTTTGGGTGAATGTGTACGTTTATTTTTATATAAAAAAATTATTTTTTTAATATAAAAATCTATTTATTATACTCAAAATAATATTAAAAGTACGAACGCATTATGACGCCTATTCTCTGCATTGACACGCTTAAGCTTGTGATTCTTGATTCTCGACCTTGACGTATCGCAACGCATTACGCCTTTTAGAACACTGCAACAAAGTGATGAAACACATTACGCCTTTTATTTTTGTATTTGTTCAATTGTTATAGGTTATAGGATTCAGATAATCAATTATGTTCTTCTGAATTGTGAGACAGGAAAACCATCTCAGCTGTCGCACAATGGATATAAATGTCTTTTGACACAGCTTTACATATCCATTTGTATGCTTCCAAGCACGTGCATTTGTTCTGTACCAAAATTCTCACTTTGAACCTGATGTTAAGGCCGAATGTCACAGGTGAACACAGGCAAGTCAGTTATAGAATTGAAATATGATCATAGAGAGGTCGACTGGGTTCCGAGGGAACCTCTACTTCGGAAATTGGAATCAGAGAGTATAGTCAAAGAAGTATTTCCATTGCATGGTAGTCTTCTTCTTCTTATATATGACAAATTTATCAGCAGTCATGGACATGCAAAATAAGATGAATATTTTATAGATGAAAACAAGCGGAAGAAGCTCCTAAGAAGTTGGGCACTGAACTGGTGGGACTTTACAACACAGCCAATTGATGAGATATATTTATACTATGGAGTGAAGGTAAATGTCAAATGGTGGTGGTAGTTGTACTTTCACTCCATTCATTTATAAGCTGTTACTTAATATTCATTTTCTTCCTAATAAACCACATTCATCTCATTTAGTAACTGCGAATGTGTTGTGCCTGTAGATTGCCATCTACTTTGCTTTCCTCGGAAAGTACACAAGGTGGTTGTTGTTTCCAGCTGCATTAGGACTTACATTGCAGTTGGTTGATTTTGGGTAGGCCATATTTAACTTCGTCTTATATTGGCATGTCTATTAAGATGGATTAGACAATATTCAACAATTTAAATAAGAAAAGAAGTTAAAATGTTGCTTATTATACCGACATGTACTATAAAATATTGTACACCAGACATGCACATCTATGTCAAATTTTGTGCTTTTCAATTACTCTTATTGAGGGATGCTTTCTTTTGCTTTTTGTTCCCCCCAGGTCAATACAACTTTTGGTTCTCCCTATTTTCTTCATATGCCTGATTTCATGGGCTGTGTTGTTTTTCCAATTCTGGAAACGCAAAAATTCAGCTCTTTTAGCTAGGTATGTGTAGTCCGGTTTTGAGCAGCTATAACAGTTCCCATCTGATGTGGATACTTTGAATTGCATTTCTTTACAAATATCTTTTTGCACTCATGTTTCCACATCCTGTACCTGTTGTGTTACCATGTCTGGATGATACAGGTGGCATATAAATCATTCGGCGGGTACAGAATCTGATTATAAATTGTTCCAAATGGAACAGAGCTCATTAGAATCCCCTGCAGAACTCATGAAGAAAAGAGGGATGGATAATATGAAAGAGAAAGCATTCTTCCAAAGAGAAGAATGGTTCAGATGGTTGATGAGATTCAGAAATGATGCCATTATTATATTGAGTATCATATGTCTCCAGCTTCCTTTTGAATTGGCTTATGCTCATCTATATGAAGTTATTGGGTCCGACTTCCTGAAGTGAGTAATTGATCTTATTAATTCTGTGTTTCTTTTTTAAATATATCCTCCCAACCCCTCGGGGAAAAAGGAAACAAGAAACTCCTTATGTAAGTAGTAGAATACTTGGGCCTAGATTTTTTTGTTTCCTACAATTGTTCAGGTTCCAAAATGGCATGGCGGAAAAGGATTTCTGTAGACGACCCTAGATATATTGTGAAATCAGAAGACAAATGCAATTTTGTTGGTGTGAAGAATCATCTAGATATTCAATTCACATAACTTTCCACACGTGTAGAAGAGACAATTGAGTAGTTAAACCTGAAAAGATGATACATAGGAGCCTTGCAAATACCTTCAGAATTCAATCACGTACATAGGTTTTTACGGGGAGGGGAGTTTCCAGTTTGCCTAATTGAGTCTTGTCCTTGCTTTGAATGTTTTGTCTAAGCTGATCTGATTAGTGAGGGTAAAATGTTATTTTCAATTTATCCACAATTTTTTTCTGAATCTTACCACTTAATATGATGAGAAATTTGTCTCTCTGAAAGTATGCAATGAAACATGGTATATGGTACATCACGGTCGTGTTTGATTCTTAATGAATGATACGTAGAATTTGCAAACTCAAATGCTGACTACATTTGTTCATTATTGTGAAATTCATATTTAGATGAACATAACTAAAAAGAGTCTTGGATTATATGAGTGCATCCAACTTCTTTCTTCCAGTTTTGCACTGGGTCATGCATGTATAACCTTTAGCTGGTTCAAGAGAGATTAAAACAAAGAAGTATCTAATAAATAAATGGAAGTAAATTGTTCTCTCATTTCTAACAACTTACATCTCATTTCATATGGTATTAGAGAAGGTTGATGATCTTGAGTTTGTCTCCCCCCACTCATTTACGAAAATTCCATGAATAGGTGCAAGGAAATAAATAAATAAATTTGGCCTACATGTGAGGGGGCAGGACTGAAGGTTTAAATAATTAAATATCAAAATTATTTTCTTCACAATCTATTAGTTTTAAGCTTTTAGATGAGGAAACCATTTGTAGGTTATGGTTTTGGAAATTCTCTCTTTGATGGTGTAAACAACTGTTGTTAAATTCAGAAACTCTTTTCTATTCGTGCTTTATTGAAAATTGTTGGGTTTTGATACCCAATAAATCCGGGCGATGATGTTAAATCGGTATTTTAGTTGGATAATATTTCATAGGCCTCGGCCGATGATTGAAATGATATGATGACACCACAATCGGACCAATCGAATCACGTAACCCACTTGAACCATTCGAAGTAGCCTAATTGTATTAGTGTTGCTCATGGCCCAACCCGAACGACTTGGATGGCTTTAAGGTTTTAGCCCACTTACCCGTTGTTATTGGGCCCTGTTTGTTTAACCTAAAAGCCTAAACCCTAAACCTATCTTAAACAATGTTGGATTTTGGGGCTCCAATCAATGATTTCCGGGCTCAGATTAAATCAATGTCGACAAACCACAACCAACCAATCAATCCACAAATCGGCACCACCTTCCCGAACACGGTTGCTTACAGATTTCTACAGCCCACTAAGGACTAAGGTGAGGAGATTACAGCCAAGGAAGAGCCACAAAGGCTAGGTAGAGGAGAAGAGCAAAAAATGGGTCTCTCAAGCACAAAGCAATAGACAAGAAACGGCTTTTTTCTTCAACTCACAAAGGGGACGGTTTTTCTCCTTTTTCATATAACACGGCTGCTCAATTAATCTCTCACACAATACACGTAAGTAACAACTCACTTAAATAGGTTTAAGATAGGTTTAGGGTTTAGGCTTTTAGGTTAAACAAACAGGGCCCAATAACAACGGGTAAGTGGGCTAAAACCTTAAAGCCATCCAAGTCGTTCGGGTTGGGCCATGAGCAACACTAATACAATTAGGCTACTTCGAATGGTTCAAGTGGGTTACGTGATTCGATTGGTCCGATTGTGGTGTCATCATATCATTTCAATCATCGGCCGAGGCCTATGAAATATTATCCAACTAAAATACCGATTTAACATCATCGCCCGGATTTATTGGGTATCAAAACCCAACAAAAATGATTTTGGCGTTATGACATCCTCTCAAATGCATGTTTTTCCAGGTTTTGTCTGACAGCAGTTTACCTCCTTGCAATTCAGTACTTCACCAGAATGGGGGGAAAGATATCAGTGAAGCTTGTTAAATGTGAAAATAATGAAAATGTAGAGTCCAGAGCTTGCAGTTTGGTCTACAAGGTGGACAAAAGAAATCTGTATCTCTCCTTGTCGTTTAATGTATTTTTTAAATCATTTAGACTTATCTTTTCTTCCTCCAGGTGTTTGGTCTTTACTTTATGCAGACATATATTGGAATATTCTACCATGCTCTACTGCATCGCAACTTGATGACCCTTCGCCAAGTATTAATCCAACGTCTAATTATATATGAGGTGAAAAAATATAGTGTTCTTTTTGCCATTTCTCTATCTGTATCTAACTCTTGTACTTACGTATTCCTATGCTGGAACTGTGCCTAAGGTGCTGGGAAATCTGATGGAGAATTCTATACCATATTTGACACATAGCTTCAAGAAATTTAGAGCTGTCCGGTAAACATTTTTTTTTTTTATCAATTTTATCATTTGACTGCAATTTAAATCACACACTACTTTCACTGGTTACCTTACGAAGAACAAACTGCTCACCTGTGAAGGAACAAGCGAAAGCGTGAACGAGGGTCATCTACAGGGAAGGCGAGGTCCTTTCCTAGGGTAGAGAAGGAATATCTGAAACCTGCTTATACCGCTAGTATTGGCCATGAACTTGAAGATGGACTCTTTGATGGTAATGTATAGCATTTTATGTGTCTTAATAAGACAACAAAATGGAAGAGAGGAGAACTCATCTACTCATTAAGATTGATTCTTCTTAATATTTGATTTGAGATGGTGGTCCTTACCACTGAGCTCCTATACATGCGTGTTGAACCATTGGTCCTTACCATTGAGGTCGTATGCATGTGTGTTGAACCATCTCATCTAAAAGCTTAAACTATTGGAGAGACGTCACATTTATTTGTTTAAATTTTGTCTTCAACACGCACCTCACATGCGCAGTTTTCATAAATAGATGGAGGCAAATCTTAAACCAAGTCTTTTGCATACTATGATATCGTGTTGAATCACCACATCTAAGCTGTGGAGGACATATTTAAAATTTAGTCTACACTACTACAGTTTAGTGTGTTGTATGCAGAATCAATGCTGTAATAAAAATTGGAAAAGCCTTTTCAATTATAATACAATTACCGTCCTAGCCTATTAAGGACTCACTTGGCAGGGCTTTTGCTTTTTGTGGAAAGCTCTTACAAGCAGACAAATCACTCCTAGGAAATTATCAATACAGGCTAGAAGTTGTTTAGTCTCAGAAGCAGTTTTTGACTTTTCAAAACCCAAGCAAAATGGGCCCCTAACCTCTTGGAGAAGTGCTTCAATGAAGTAATATATTGCATTGATTCTACTTTATTTGTTTCATTTTAAGGTGGACACGAAATGAACATCTTAATCATTTCTATTTCTTCAGAGATTTAAAAATCTATAACTGCTAGCAGATTTTCTGGAGTTAGTATTGCAATTTGGGATGATCATGATGTTTGCTTGTGCATTCCCACTCGCCTTTGCCTTTGCCATACTGGTATGGTGGATTTTTTCGTTCTTTCCTTAAAACAAAGTGGGAGACGGGAGTTCTCTTTCTTTTTATCAAACTAATAACGGCTTGCATGCTTGACTTGAGCAGAATAACCTGACTGAGATGAGAACAGATGCGCTAAAACTACTAGCCATGATGAGACGGCCTACGCCCCGTGCTGATGCGACCATTGGAGCTTGGCTAAATATATTTCAGGTAGTAATTGTTAAACCACTTCTTCTACAAGCTTTTAAAAGAGGGATAATCTAAAAGCTCAAGACATTAAAGAGGACCATACTTATTTATTTAAATTTAGATTTCAACACGGCCCCTTGCACGCAAATCGAATTCTTTTTTTTTTTATCAATGATCTGGCACATATACAATCTTTATAAATGAGTGGAGAGATGAGAACAGAGGGCCACATAACATTGAATCACCTCATTTAAAAGATTAATTGTTAGAAAGGGAACACATATATTCATATAAATTTAGTCTACAATAAATTCTCTATGCCTGGACCACACCAACATTAATCAGTTTTACTCTCTTTACTTTTATCCTCCCCCTTTTTTGTAAATCTGTCCCGTGTCTTCTATTTCAGTTCCTGATAGTGATGTCAATTTGCACGAATTCCATCCTCCTAGTGTGCTTGTATGATCAGGACGGAAAATGGAAAATATCACCTGGTCTTGGAGCCATTCTCATAATGGAACACGTGCTTTTGTTCATTAAATTTGGATTCTCTCGAATTGTCCCCGAGGTATGATATGCTGAAATTCTTTTTATGTTATTTACTATTGATAAAAAATTGTCAACTGTGCCAACTAGGGGGAGATGAACTGTATGCTTTATTTTTCTTCTTTTATTTTTGACAAAATAGGAGCCTGCTTGGGTAAGAGCTGCACGAGTGAAAAATGCGACTCAGGCAGCGGAGATGTGTTCTAAGCAACTCTTGAGGAGTATATCAGGCGATGAAAAGATTCTCAGCCCAATGAAAAAGCACGCATAAGGTGGGAGATACACTGTCTGTACGAGTCATAAGGGAAACCGACTCTGATATTCAGTCTGGAGTCGAAGAAAATCTGTGCGAACTTTGACTTTCATCTGTATGGATAAAATGGTGGTGCTTCTTGTGTTATATATCATTCTGACGAAGCTCTGTCCATGGTGTAATATATGCTTGCATATGACAGATCTTGGTTTGCCAGGTTTTCAGTAGAAGAGTAATCTGGCATTCTTAGATTGTAAAAAATGTGGCCTCTGGCTCAATTTTGATGGCATCTTGGTACATCAAATTGGACACGATCGCATCGAACTCACAGAAATGTATGCTCACTATCTCGAGTTGCTAGTCTTTTGTTTGAAGAATGTAATATGCTACTCTTTTTTGAGCCTGTTATATTGCTATTCTTGGACTACAATAAAAACATATGTTGCTTACAAATGAAATTCTCGTTTTGCCAATTTTTTGGTCGAAGAATGTTATATTCCTCTTCTTGACACCAGACTTGGCAACCCTAATGCTCCTGTTCACAAACCTCAATCTTGCAAGGTCTGCCTTCTTCATCAGATCTGTGGACTGTAATAATTATCGGCCACCTGCACTCAACAGAAGTACAATTACTAGAATGCAACAACAGAAACATGATTCATCTTCCCCACCAAAAATGAATAACAGAAACTAGTCTAATAATCTACAATAATATAACATAGCTTGCTACATTCAAAAATCAAAACAAGGCCAGGAAGCACGTTCATCTCCGGAATTTGATTCCAACTAAAATGACATTTCTGTTTCATATAACCAGATAACAAGACTATTCTCAACTGAAAGTCGAACAGGAAAAACTCCTTTATCGTTCAGTGCTTCCATATAGAAAACGAAACTTCATCCATAAAATACGGACTTGTGTGTTTATAATGACCAAGAATTAAACTAGTTGATAAACTAGAACATAGTAGCAAATAAGGAAGTCAAATAAACTCATCAACAAAATAATACCATATAGAAGATTAGTTACCTGGCTTGAAACAGCCTTGGACATACGGGAAAACCCTTTCATGACTGATTTGTTGAGCAAACTAGCAGGCTTGTTCTGTTTCTTGGTCTTTGTTGTTGCTAGCAGTACAGCCTGATCTTTTCTTGGTTGAATGGTCACTGCTTCCTTGTTTGCCAATCCTATCTATGATCAATCGTGGAAAATGTTACAATATGCCATCAAACGACAAGTCATATTGAAATTGCCTGCATGGTTTTATCAAGCAAGTGAATGCGATCAATAGCTGAAATTGTTCTGATTAGAACAGTGGTGAAGAGGTCAATAACTGTACAATCTCTAATACTAATTAGAAGGGTAATTTAGGAATATACCAAATGCTTAATAAATGTGTTTTTAAGTATCACATTGCATGTGATCAATGATAATACTGAGTACTTTATCCTAAGTTTTTTTTTTTGCTACGTTGATTGAGCAGAGATGTCAGTTACCGTACATATACTAATGGTATATGACAGTTGTATTAATACGGTCATCTAATTGAGAAGTCAATTACCGTACGAGCACTAGTCATATTTGACACTTTGTGAGTCTTGGACGACTCAGAGAGTGTTATTTCCTAGTTGTGTGAGTTGTGTCATGTGTACAAATATTATGTCACTTGTATAAAGGTGAACCAATGTGATGTTAGGACACATGCAACATGAAAGATAACCCCCAGTTTAATGTTGCCAAATGGTGAAGTTGTGTATATAGTACTGTAGAATAAATTATATAAATGCAACCAAATCAACCTGAAGAGGGACCCACATGATCCGGCTCCTCAATTGATACGCCAATAGTTCTGATAGGTAGTATAGTCGGTAAGCTAAAGTAATACATAAGTGTGTTTTACACACTTATTTAGGTCACAAAACATGGAAGATTGTTGATGTATATGTTGAAATATGACTTAATTCGATATAATTTGTGTTTATAGGATTACATTGATGGATGGAATGAAAAGTATGAGAAAATGAACGAAAAAGGGCCAAAATGGAAGAATATGAAACTCCGAGGACCAAAATGTAATTATTCAAAAGATGACCCGAATGGCGAATCAAGCATGAGGTTGAGCTTAGTAACATATGGTGATATCATGGGATGTTAGAAGAAGAAGGAGAAGAAATCAAGGCCAAAAGGTGGATGAAACCAACTTGGGGACAAAAGTGAATCAAAGGAAAAACAAGTTCTACCATTCAGTCGCATGGTAGAAAACCCATGCAGTCGCACAAGCATCTACAGAAGTTGAACAGTAAAATTTTTGTATAATCATGCAGTCGCATGGGTTTATACCATGCAGTCGCATGGTTCATTCCGAGCGCGAAAATTCTGGTTTCCTTATTTGAATCAAACACTTATGGTAATACATCTAGGATTTCTTTATAACCCTAATCTCAACCAGAAAAGGGGGCTACGCATTCTTAGAGAGAAAAAATACCATTGAAGAGCAAGGAAGAGGGCGAGAATATGGGATTTCATTCAAGATTCAAGATTTCAACCCTAATTCTTAGTTTTTGGGTGATGTCTTCTCTTTATTATTTTTATTATTCTTTTATTTTATCCATATTAGACTAGACTTTTCATATACTAGGTGAACGATGAATCTCGCATTGTGATCTTTTACTTTCTATTTTGCAATTTGATATTCAAACACGTTTGATGGATGTTGAATGATTTATATACACTTTCTTGCCTCCATGATTATAGTGCACGATAATTGTGTGAGTTTGGGTGGTTTATTTTATGCATTCGAAAGAAGGAAAATAAATTCAACAAGGTATAAATCATCGTTTTGTTCATAAAGGATAGAAATATATCGATATGCATTACGTGAATCTCTAAGTGTTTACAAAACTTCATGCATTTTTGTATATTGCATTTGTCATAGAAATATAGTCAAATGGTATACTATAATATGTTCAATTCTACTCGAAAGAGATTGTTGGATATGTTAGAAACATTGATTCTTCAATCAATTTCTCGTGTTGTCAAATTGTGAAATAGGGGTTAAGGGTGAACTTTGCTTGGGGATTCTGGATCCTAGTACGCTTTTCGTACATTAATTTCTTTAACTTTGCATTCAACCATTATTCTTACATTTAGATCGCAATTTTAGTTTAATTCGCATATTAGCCATAATTTCATCATAAAACCACAAAAACAATCATCTTGAATTTAGTAGATTCGGTTAAGGTCGACATAATAGAAATCACTTTAAATCAATCCTAGTGGGAATGATACTCGAAATTCTTGAATTTTCACTTTATTACTTGTGAACGATCCGTGCACTTGCGGGATTTAAATTCGAAACATATTTTCGTGAACAAGTTTTTGGCGCCGTTGCCGGGGATTGGGTATTTACTTGATTTTTGTTGTTTAGACACTAATTCGAACATGTCTTCCTTTAGTTTTTATTTTATTTTATTTTTAGTTCAAGTGCTTAGGCTGAGTTAAGTGCTACTATTGTTTTTGCCTCATCAGGTATTACATGCGAAAATCAATCAGCTATGGATTACTCCAAGCTGATTTGGAAATTGAACGAACTTTTCATCGCAGACTGAGGGAAGCAAGAGTAGTACATCAGGTCAATCAAAGACAAATACAAATGGCTGACGAGCAACTGGAACCAAGGATAGATCGTGCAGCTCCAGCCAATGCTATAGCTCAGTATGATGGGGAAGCTTTACTTGGAGATTTCTTGACACCATTTATCATTCAAAGCCAATCCAACATCGTTTACCTAGCATTCGGACAACCGAACTTTCAACTGAAGACAAATATCATCCAACTCTTTCAGAATGGACATCAATTTTATGGGACAGCCAACGAGAATCCACATACACATATATCCCATTTCCTGGATATGTGTCAACACTTCAAATACCCAGGGATATCAGAAGATGCAATCAGGCTAATGTTGTTTCCACTAACTCTTCGAGATAAAGCACTTGAGTTGCTTGATTAACTTCCATTGGCTAGCATAACTACTTGGAATGATTTGGCTCATAAATTCTGCACCAAATACTTCTCACCGGCTAAAGTGGCGAGACTGAGGCATGACATATCCATTTTTAGCCAACACGAAACCGAGTCACTTGATGAAGCGTGGAATAGGTTCAAGGGCATGCTAAGAAAGTGTCCTCAACATGGATACGACAAGAAGGAACAAGTTAGATACTTCTATTTCGGACTAACACCAACTTTTAGAAGCATGGTGGATTCTTCATCAAATGGCTCCCTAACTACTCGGTCAGTCGAGGGAGCTTGGGAATTATTCTAGAGAATGGCTAATGCCTCGGCCATGTGGTCTTCAGATAGAGTGGGTCCAAAGAAAGTAGCTGGACTATATAAGGTAGATACATATTCAGCATTGTCTGCAAAGATTGACTCGTTGTTTTTGGCAAGATAGAGGGCATAACTCAGACCGTGAATTGCACAAGTGAAGAAATCAAATTGTGAAGAATGTGGAGCAGAGCATGGTACAGCTGAATGCCCTATCCTCACACAAAGGATGGAACATGTAGATTTTGCTCAATGGGGTCAACGTCAACAGAACAATCCTCACTCTGAGACTTACAATCCAGAATGGAGAAATTACCCAAACTTCTCTTGGGGTGGAAACCAAAATCATAATCAGAATCATAATCGGGCGCAAGGGCAATTTCAGCAGGAGAGGAAGCCTCAGTTGGAAGATATGTTTGCGAAGTTCATGGAAAAGACCGATAAGTACATGGAAACCACAAATCAATTCATGAGAAAGACTGAAACAAACCCCCAGAATCAGGGTGCAGCTATTAAGAATCTGGAAACTCAAATGGGACAGTTAGCTCTCTCTATGACCAGAAGGGTTCCTAGTGCATTGCCAAGCAACACAGAAATAAATCTTAGGGAGCATGTTCAAGCCATTACTCCATGAAGTGGAGTTCAGCTTCCTGAGATACATGTCAAGAGGCTAGGTGCAAAAAACGAGCAAGTGAAGTCGTCTAAAGAAGAGAATGAGAAACATGTTGACAACACTAAGAAGATACCAGTAAAAGAGAGTCCAGAAAAATCATAGCAAGAGCCAGATAAGTCGATAAATCCCTATGAGCCACCCATTCCATTCCCACAATGGTTGAGGAAGCATCAATGAGAGCAACAATACAAGAAATTCCTCAAAATTTTCACGAAACTCTATATAAATATCCCATTTGCAGAAGCACTGTTCAAAATGGCTGGCTATGCCAAGTTCCTAAAAGATATTCTATCCAAGAAACGAAAGCTAGATGAACATGAGACAGTGATGCTAACAGAGGAGTGCAATGCCTTAATTCAGAAAAAACTCCCACCAAAACTGAAAGATCCAGGGAGTTTTACTATACTTTGCACTATTGGTGAATGCTACTTTGATAAAGCTCTTTGTGATCTGGGTGCAAGTATTAATCTAATACCTTTATCTGTTTTCAAGAAACTTGGACTAGGCGAAGCCAAAGCAACCACGGTGACATTTTAGTTAGCTGATTGATCATTTGCACATCCGAGAGGGATAATTGAAGACGTGCTATTTAAGGTGGACAAATTCATTTTTCCGGCGGACTTCCTCATTTTGAATATGGAAGAAAACAAGGATATCCCACTTATCTTGGGCAGGCCATTCCTAACTACCAGTAAAGCTCTAATAGATGTTGAAAATGGTCAGTTAAATTTGAGATTTGGCAAGGAGCAGATCACTTTCAGCGTCTTCAATGTTATGGATGATCATGTCAAGTCAGATAGTTGCTATCAAATTGATGTGGTAGAAGAGGTGTTGCAGAAGACAATTGTGTTTCAAGACTTTTCAAATGCTGCTGATGACCATAATGTGCATTTTCAACCTGAACAAAATCTTGAGAAGCAAAAAGGCTACATTATTGAGTTTGAGGCAATTGATGAGGGAAAAGTAGATGACACAGATAAAGATAAGGCTAACGTTTGGAAGAACGCTGCAGTAAGAAAGAAAATGTCATTGAAGAAGCTAATAAGGACTTCCAAGGCTATATTCGATGTGCCCTAACAGACCAACACGGTAGAGTCGAGTTATAGACTATAAACTAGCGCTGGATGGGAGGCAACCCATCGTTTTTGCCATTTTATTTATTTTGCCTTAAGCATTCTATTGGTAATTTATTCTTCAAGTTTTTTTTTATAACTTTTAATAAGATTACTTTTTCATCATCTCTAAAGGTAATAAAAGAGTCTATGCATAGTCTACACTTCATTTTCCTCCACCATGTTCACATTCGTATCCCCATCGATCATGGGAGTATTCCTCACCCTTTTTTTTCTTTATCTTCTGTGAATTTGTCCTTAATTTTATGCACGGCTAAATTTGCATTTTATTATTCTTTAAATATCGAGGACAATGTTTTATATACGTGGGTGGGGGAGTGGGAATATGTTAATATGCCATTCATCATATTACTGCAGTTTTTGCTTTTGTGTGATTGTGTGAAAAAAAAATTAGTTTTTCGTTTTGCTGAGTTATTCTTAGTTTTACGCATTTCTAGTAGTAGTTTAGAATTTTCTGTGCTTGTGTGGGTTTAATGGCCTAGCCGACAATGATGAAAATATTAGAAGCAGTATAACTATGAATTGTGAAAATTGTGCAAGTTAAATTGATCGATACTTGTCTATGTGGAAACTTGACATTCTTTTTTGCACACAATACTTGTGTTGGGCATGTTAAGCTAATGATGGAATATATGAATCATAGTAGAGTTGAACATGATAGGTAAACCCCGTAAACCTCTATTGCACTTATCAATAAACTTTCATTTTAGAAGTTTGGAGATGATTTAACTATTACAGGGGAACATTAAGATGAGTAGGGAGTCCATGCGTAAAAAATTGTGTTGTGTGGATTGGATTTCAATGAGACAAAAACGAGGTAAAAGTTTCAAGTTAGAGGTTAGTTCTAGAAATTTGGTGTCTCAAAAAAAAGGGGGCATTGCACATTATCATCGAATAAATAAAGACATCTGTTCGAGCCTGTATAACTCGAGTGATTAAGCCTGCAATGGTTTAAAACTTGGTGCCCTATGGTCATCTAACTTGGGAGTCATTTGCTTAAAGTTCGCTACAAGGGTTATATAGAAAGCAAATGGAGGATGTTGTAAAAAAAAAAAATTTAATTATCCATTGAAGAATAATATACATGCTTCTATGTATGAAATGCATTGATTAGCTCCAGACACCCGATTGATAGAATCATATCTCTAATACGAAGCAAGTAACTTAGTCTAGTCTTAACGGTTGAAACAATCAAAGAGATAGGAGAATCCCTGCTTGTTGAAGTGTGAACTTGTGACTGCGAGATCTATTCAAACTAAGAGAGGGTAAGGACTTCAGTAAATCAAAAACTCTATTCTACAACACACTCCGGGATCTTTGAGCGAAAAGAATAAGTTTGGGGGTGTGAATCTCTCGAGTGAAGAAAGGAAAAATTTGACTATTGTAGGTCGGGATTTGCAACCATCATCAGTTTGGTATGTTTCACATAAGTATGCACACACCTACACATCAAGTTTTGCATATGATAAGTGGAGATTCATTTGATTTTGCACTATTGAAACTGTTCATTTTGTTTATTACTGAATTCTGATCTTGAGACATGACAGGCTGTTAAACCATGCTTTGTGTCGAGTTAAGTCACCATCTTGTTTGAGGACAAACAATAGTTCAAGTTTGGGGGATTTGATAAGTGTGTTTTACACACTTATTTAGGTCACAAAACATGGAAGATTGTTGATGTATTTGTTGAAATATGACTTAATTCGATATAATTTGTGTTTATAGGATTACATTGATGGATGGAATGAAAAGTATGAGAAAATGAACGAAAAAGGGTCAAAATGGAAGAATATGAATCTCCGAGGACCAAAATGTAATTATTCAAAAGATGACCCGAATGACGAATCAAGCATGAGGTTAAGCTTAGTAACATATGATGATATCATGAGATGTTAGAAGAAGAAGGAGAAGAAATCAAGGCCAAAAGGTGGATGAAACCAACTTGGGGACAAAAGTAAATCAAATGAAAAATAAGTTCTACCATGCAGTCGCATGGTAGAAAACCCATGCAGCCGCACGGTAGAAAACCCATGCAGTCGCACAAGCATTTACAGGAGTTGAACAGTAAAATTTTTGTATAATCATGCTGTCGCATGGGTTTATACCATGCAGTCGCATGGCTCATTCCGAGCGCGAAAATTCTGATTTCCTTATTTGAATCAAACACTTATGGTAATACATCTAGGACTTCTTTATAACCCTAATCTCAACCAGAAAAGGAGGCTACGCATTCTTAGAGAGAAAAAATACCATTGAAGAGCAAGGAAGATGGCGAGAATAAGGGATTTCATTCAAAATTCAAGATTTCAACCCTAATTCTTAGTTTTTGGGTGATGTCTTCTCTTTATTATTTTTATTATTGTTTTATTTTATCCATGTTAGGCTAGACTTTTCATATACTAGGTGAACGACGAACCTCGCATTGTGACATTTTAATTTCTATTTTGCAATTTGATACTCAAACACGTTTGATGAGTGTTAAATAATTTATATACACTTTCTTGCCTCCATGATTATAGTGCACGATAATTGTGTGAGTTTAGGTGGTTTATTTTATGCATTCGAAAGAAGGAAAATAAACTCAACAAGGTATAAATCATCGTTTTGTTCATAAATGATAAAAATATACCGATATGCATTACGTTTATCTCTAAGTATTTACAAAACTTCATGCATTCTTGTTTATTGCATTTGTCATAGAAATATAGTCAAATGGTATGTAAGAATATGTTCAATTCTACTCGAAAGAGATTGTTGGATAGGTTAGAAACATGGATTCTTCAACCAATTCCTCGTGTTGTCAAATTATGAAATAGGGGTTAAGGGTGAACTTTGCTTGAGGATTCGGGATCCTAGTATGTTTTTTCATACATTAATTTATTCAACCTTTTGCATTCAAGATCATTTAGTAACCTTAGTTTAAATTGCATTTTAGTCATAGTTTAATTATAAAATTCAAATCATCAACTATCTTCAGTTTAATAGATTCGGTTAAGGTCGCGATAATAGAAATCAAGTTAAATCAACCCTCGTGGGAACGATACTCGAAATTTTACAATTTTCACTTTATTACTTGTTAAAGAATCGTGCACTTGCGGTGATTTACAAAGCGAACATATTTTCGTGAACAATAATGTAGAGGTAATATGGAAATTTGGTAGAATGAAATGCACGGGCTCCTCACTATAAATAAGGGAGGGTAGATCCATTTTACAACAGCACGATGGGATTTTGTCTTGGGAGAGACGTATGGCCTCTCAAAGCTCTGCAAATTATTATATTCATAGCAGGACATGAGGATAGGCCCAAGAGGCTATCGCCTCATGTCCAACTCTTTAGGGGGTTCAAATTTGTTTTTTTTTTTGCTTCCTTCTTTATTTTAAGAACTCATTGTCATTTATATTCGTTCACCTTTGTTTGGAACAATGAGGTTTTTTCAACAATGATATCGTAAATCATAGAATTAGTGTCTGGATTTGAAATACTCATTCCATTGTATAACACCCACTCGGTATATATTTATACATTGTTGCACACATCTTTGTTGATATGATCTTTTATTGACCCTAGTTTTTTTTAATTGCATTGGCTGATAGATTTTATACATTTAATTTATTATTGTATAGTTTTGTCTCTAAATTCAATTATATTTTTTCAATATCCCGTTGATCGGATCATTGATTTGTGTGAGATTGAATTTTTTTCTCAATCTATAATTCGTTATTAATTAATGTGAATTTGTGCCTTCTATGGGGTAATTGCACGCAATATATGGTTAAATATGATGTGATTTAATTTTTTTCATTTTGCTGTTACATTATGAAAATATTTATGACCTTAGATAATATATCGTTATTGTTATTGTAATAATAATTTTTTTCTCTAACTAAAGACTGTGAGCCTTGTGCAAAGTGAGAAAATGTGTAAAATTTAACCATTTTTGCATATAAGAAGTTTATTTTCTATTTTATGTGAAATTAAATTCATTATGAGTGTGAAGTGTATTTACCATACACATAATAAAATGAAATCTTCTCTCACTATAGCTAAGTTAGAAACATTGATAATCTTTGATTATTTTTATTTTTTTTTCCTTTTTTGTTAATGGATTGTTTGGACACCTTTTTTCCACAAATTTTCCTTCATAGATATCTTATAATCATATTGTAGAATAGAAACAAAAATCTTGGTTTGATTTTGTACTTGTGGAATAGAATATTTAGGAACACAACTAAATGTCAAACAAGTCAACTGCTATACCTATTACAATTGCATCAGCAGAAAGAAGTCTTTTCAACTTGAAATTAATTAAGATTTATCTCCGATCAACTTTATCACAACAAATATTGAATCGATTGACCATGTTATCTATTGAAAAAGAAATGGTTGAACAACTCAACTATTCAAAATTGATTAATATTTTTGTCTTTAAGACCACTTGTATTCAAGTGATCGTTTAAAACATTTTCGCATTGTTATTTGATTGTTATATATATTTGAATATTCCATTTTGTTATTTTATTATTGATTTCAAGTTAACAAATTTAGTTCCATAAAACTTCTATAAATGAAAAAAAATAAATTTGATTAACTGCTACGATTTAAGAGTCCAAATTCTAAAATTCGCTTGCGAAACATAGGTACGGCCATGATTATATTTCCTTTCATTTAGTTTGTAATTCCATACAAGGAATGTATCATACATCAGAAAAAACTGACTCTTAATAATGACAGAAAAGAGAAAAAAAGAAAAAAAAAATATAAAGGAAAGAGAAAATAAGGTTTAGGAGAGAACGAAGAAGGAAAAATGATCTTCTACAAAACAATTTCTCAAATTCATTTTTTTTCAGGCTTTCCCATTACACAAAAGAACATTAAAAGGCCTTTATCTCCTCTCAAAAATTCAAGGCAATCATGAAAATGCATTTTCTTTGTATATATATATATATATATATATATATATATATATATATATATATATATATATATTTTTTTTTTTAAAGAGAAGGAGGGCGGTAGCTCCGAGAGTTTATTGATATGCCCTCACTTGTGGCGGAGGAATACCGTGGTTACATGTAATAAATAATGAAATCGATAAATGAGGAAGACTACTTCCCTTATAATGTTTTTAAATCAATCTTAAACCAATACATTCAACGGATTCGAAAGGAAGGACAACCACTAGAATCTAAAACAAAACAACCTATCGTAGTCTTAGAGAAGGCACTAATATAGGTAGAGAATTGAGAGTGTCCAGTAGTACCCATCTTAGCCAACGAGTCAGCAACTGAATTCGCCTCTCTAAAAATATGGGAGACTTTTAAATCAATGAACTCAGCCATATCAACGATGTCATCCCAAACCTGCTGAAGCGACCAAGGAATAATACCCATCCCATTAAACCAATGACAAACCACTTGGGAATCTGTTTCGACCCATACCTTTGAAACCCCCAAAATATAGCAATAATACAAACCAAATTTCAGAGCCATTGCTTCCGCCATGGAATTAGTAGCTACCCCAAGAGACTGAGAGAAAGCAAAAACAAATTTTCCTTTCCAATCTCTAAGCACCCCACCACATCCAGCTCTACCAGGGTTACCACAACTAGCACCATCAATATTAAGTTTAAGAATATCACAAGGGGGACGATACCATCGAACAAGGAGAGGAGCCTTAGTTGTCAAAGGAGTGGGAACCATACCAAGACAATATAGAGCAGCATGAAGACGAGAGGGAGTAGCACGTGATGGACGGAGATGTGGACTTAATTCAACCAACCAGTGTTTTACTTTGGAGCAAATTTTATGACCATTGACCAAACCTCCATTGTATCTAACCTCATTGCGAGCAAGCCAAATCTCCCAAGCAATCAGTGCCGGGGTCAAAAGTGCAAGTTGGTGAAATTGCGAGTAACCATTAAATTGGTGCATCCAATGAGTAAGAACCGCATGCCATGAACTAGCAGATACAATTCGAGCCCCAAAAATGTTAGCAAAATGGGTCCAGGCATGAGTCGCTGGTTCGCTAGTATGAAACAGGTGCTCAATGTCCTCCACCTTTGTATGAGAACAACAGTGATATTTTGATACCAAAGGAACGCCACGACTTTGAATAACATCATCCACTGGTATTATACCGCGCCAAACTCGCCAGAAAAAAACAGAGATTTTCACCGGAAGTAATTTATTCCAAATCAATTTGAAGAGATGAAATTTGTCCTTGATCTCACGTAATAGGCTCCAAGCCGTATTAGTAGAGAATTCTCCTGAAGAAGTCGGACACCAAATAAGTTTATCCGGCACTTGCTTTAAACGAATGGCCAGATTATGAATGTAGGCAACCAAATTATCACCCCCAAGTCTATGAATAAGGTCAATATTCCAAGATCCCTTAGCGCAAACATCTTTCAACTGTAACATAGGCTCATTAACAAACCAGCCTTGGTCGTATAATGAACCAAGACCTGACCAGTTTGTATACCAAAATGAGATCTTTCCTTCGCCGACCCTCCACCTACTTTGTTCTTGGATAACGGGGAAGTGTGCTCTTAAACTACACCAATAGGGAGAAGCAGTAAGACCAGGTGAATAAGAGCTCATATTAAAATTTTCCGTCAAATATTTCTGCCTTGTGAATGAAGCCCATAAAGAGTCACCCGTCAAGACTCTCCATAGCATTTTACATTGGAGTGAGGCAAAAACATCAAATAAACTTCGGACTCCCAATCCCCCTTCATCAATAGGAAAACAAACTTTCTTCCAAGCAATCCAGTGATATTTATATTTTCCTTCATAATCACCCCAGAAGAAATTTGCAAAGAGTTGATGAAGTTCATGGACTACTTTATCTGGAGGGCGTATCACTGACATTAAATATATAGGCATAGAGGCTAACACTGATCGAAGGAGAGTAAGCTTACCTCCCCAAGAAAGAAGCTTACCTTTCCAGCCTGCAACCTTCTTGCGAACTTTGTCTACCATTGGAGCAAATAATGAGGAAGTATAGCGGCCATAAAATAGAGGGGCTCCTAAATAAATGAAGGGAAGTGAGCTCTCACGAAAATTAGTAACTGATTCAATAATCCTCCGAAGAGAAAATGCTGTTTTTCTACAAACTATAAAGGAGCTTTTCTGAGAATTGATAAGCTGACCAGATATTTTTTCGTAAGAATGTAAGAATTCCATCAACACCTTAAGGGAGTCCCGAGACCCATTAGTGAACACTAGAAAATCATCTGCATATAATAGATGTGAAACCGGTAAGCAGTTTTCAGGAACCTGATAAGGAGATGTTTTTTCTTCCCTTAATAAATTCAAGAGACCCCTAGATAAAGACTCCTCACTCAAAATGAACAATAAAGGAGAGAGAGGGTCCCCTTGTCGAAGACCCCGAGAAGGTGCAAAGAAACCCGCTTGTTCTCCATTAATTTTTATTGAAAATTTAGGGGAAGAAATAGCATTGCGAATAAGAGAGATCCAGCTTTCAGCAAAACCAAATGCTCTCAAGACGGCCAACAAGTAGTCCCACTCCACACGATCAAATGCCTTGGTCATATCAATCTTAAGTATAGTATTACCTCCACGTGAGTGCCTGTTTAAATGCTGGACTAATTCTTGTGCTAGAGAGATGTTTTCCGAAATCAAACGACCCGCCACAAAGCCACCTTGATTCAAAGAGACAATTTTAGGAAGCACTTTGGACAATCGATGGGCCATAATCTTGGCAATAATTTTGTAAAGCACCTGGCAAATACTTATAGGCCTAAAATCATGAAAAGTGTTAGGTTTGTCTTTCTTCGGGATAGGCGAGATAATGGAAGCCCCCAAGGAGTCTGAACTAAGAGCCCTTGCAAAGAATTCACGGACTGCTGCAATAAGATCATCAGAAATAATAGTCCAAGCATGAATATATAGGGATGAAGAAAAACCATCAGGACCCGGTGCAGAATCTTCAGGAATGCCTTTAACAGCTTCATATACTTCATGTTCTGAAACCACAGAAAGGAGCATATTGTTATCCTCACTAGTAACTAATTTAGGCACCAGGGAGATCATGGGAGATAGATCACGACCAGTCTCCATTTCAGTACTCAAGTGGCTTTTAAAGAATTCAACAGCTGCTCCTAAAACCTGTTGTGTGTCTGTGAGAATACCAGAAGGACCCATAATTTCACTAACATGCATCTTTTGATGATTTTGACGAGCCATTGCATGAAAAAATGAAGTATTGCGGTCTCCCTCTTTAAGCCATTTGACCCGACTTTGTTGCTTTCTATAGATTTCTTCCTGTAGAAGTTGACGGTCATAAGTGCGTTATAGTTCCTCGAGCTCCTTAGCAACTGAAGCATCCAAAATTAGCTTATTTTCGAGTAATAGAATCTTATCCCTGGCGTCATTAAGTTGCTGGAAAACATTACCAAAGACCACTTTGTTCCAAAGCTTAAGATCCCCCATTTCAGGTGAATTTTTTTTTTTTTTTTTTAAAATTCTGTGTCTGTGTTTATGTGTACATGTTTTTACAAAAATTTATCATATACAATTTTTTTCTTTAAAAAGCACTTTTTAAGACTTTCCTTTTGCACAAAAGAATATTTAAAAAAACCTTTATTTCCTCTCAAAAAATTCAAGTCAATCTTGAAAATGTATTTTTAAATATGTACATATAACAACTTTAAAAAGAAAGAATTTGACATCAGAGCATCTTTTTGTGGCTGCACAAGAAATACGAGGAAATACATATAAAGGAAGAATTTTTGTTAGTGTATGTGTTTATATGTTCATTTTTTGGGAAAATTGATCTTGTGCAGAGTTATTATTATTTTTTTTTTCAGGATGTCCCTTTCTGTAGAAGATCATTCAAAAGTTTTTATTTCCTATCAAAAAATTGAAGTCAATCCTGAATGCATTTTTTAAAACATATATACACATAACAACTTCAAAAATAGAATATTTAACGTCAAAGAATCTTCTTCTAACAGTAAAAGAAGTACAAGGAAACAGAGTAAGAAAGAATGTTTGTGTGTGTTTCTATATGTGCATATTTGTTTTGGGAAAATTGATCTTGAATGGAAAAAAATTCTTAAAATGCATTTTTTTAGGATATTCCTTTGTGCAAAAGAGCATTTTAAAGCCTTTATTTCCTCTAAAAAATTCATTTCATTCTTCAAATGTATTTTTTTTCATATATACATATAACAACTTTAAAATAGAGAATGTTACATAAAAGAATCTTCTTCTGATTCTAGAAGTAACATAAAACTATAGAAGAGGTAAAAGAAAACGAAAACTATTATTTCAAAATTCTTTGATTTTCATACTCATTTTCAACAACTTATTTACACAATAAAATATTTTGCACGTAAACTCATTATTTTTTTCTACTTTTTAATCATATATTCTCCAAAAAATCACTATTCAAAATATCATTTTTTTCAAAATAACGGCCATCAAACAGAGGTTATGGAAGGAACAAGTTATTTTTTTTTAGTGTGTGTATTTATATGTATATTGTTTTAAGGAAATTTATCTTGAAAAAAAAAAAAAAATTCTTAGAATGTATTTTTGAGACTTTCACTTTCCACAAAAGAACATTTACAAGCCTTTATTTCCTCTCAAAAATTCAAGTTATGTTGTAAACAATATGTTTATTAGTGAATGCCAATTATATCCTTGAAACCCTATTTATTATTACCATTGTATCCTTTGCAGTTTTAATTCTTCCCCATAAATATGGTGTTTTGATTTTCAATAAAGCACACATAAATCTATTGACTTCTCTACTTTCTCTCTATTTTATAATACTTTAGCAACACGATTATCTCAAAATCAAAGTGAAATAGTCAAAAAGTAATAATTTTAAAAGTGATAATGATCTGTTACGTGTACCAAAATCAATTTGATGACGTGAATTTTTTTTATATACTTATGTATCATAACAAGGCTGCTGTATTGTTTGATAATATTTGTTTCTGTTAAGGGATATAAATCTCACATCGAATAATGATGTAAACACAGACCAATTAATAAAGATCCTGGGCTACTTCTCTTAATAAGGTTGACCTTTTAAGATGGACCCCCAAATCTTAATATGGTATCAGACCCCATTATGCTCCAACGAGCTATTCGATTTCGGTAAGACTCCAAAAAGTGAGCACGTGAATTTCAAGATTGGTCTGCTCAAATGAGCCACCATCTTGCGGGAGCGTGTTAAGGGATATAATCCCACATCGAATAAAGATGTTGACACAGACCAATTAATAAAGATCTTGAGTTACTCCTCTTAATAAGGTTGACCTTTTAAGATGGACCCCCAAATCTTAATATGGTATCAGAGCCCATTGTGCTCCAACGAGCGATTCCATCCCGGTGAGACTCCAAAAAGTGAGCACGTGGATTTCAAGATTGGTCTGCTCAAACGAGCCACCATCTTGCGGGGGTGTGTTAAGGAATATAAATCCCACATCGAATAATGATGTAAACACAGACCAATTAATAAAGATTATGGACTACTCCTCTTAATAAGGTTGACCTTTTAAGATGGACCCCCAAATCTTAATAGTTTCTACCCGACTTTTTGCTTCTGCCCAGTCAGAAGCAATCAATTTGCGTGTATCACTAGATGAAGAGACTTGCAATTTGTGTGTATCATTAGATGAAGAGACTTGCTTGTACACATCCTATTTTACATTTATACGCATCTCATTTGTATGGCCAATTATAAAGAATGATAATATAATGTTTTATTTTACTTGTGTATAATTTACATTAATAAATTTAAGACAATATTTTACGTGTACTTATAGATTAATAAATATTATCATTGTAGTGGATAATTTAATGTTTCATCATCATTTTTTTATAGTTAGTAATAAAACGTCAATTATTGAATTCATTTTTAATTGTTGTTGCTCCTGACATAACATTATAATTAATATTTCAAGAAAATATTACTCGCTTATGAAAAAAATGAATTACAATTTCAATATTCCAAAAGAACATTGACCAACTGCTCTTTAAGAAGCAATAGTAAAATCATTTTTCAAACAAAAAAATGATAATAACATTTTATTATGCTCTCAAAATAGCACACGTCTTAAAAGAATATTACCTACTCCAAAAAGCATGACGTCACAATTTCAAAATTACAGAAAAATATTGATATATTGCTCAAGAAGAAGCGTACTTTTATATTAAATTAGATATACTAGAAGAATAATCAATTGTTGTTCTAAACCTGATTCTAATATTCAAATATTCTAGAAGAATATTGCAGTATTGATTGAATCAATTTATACAAATCAGTATTCTAAAAAAAATTATTTTATTGTTTTTGAAGACGAGAATATAACTCAAATCAATTCTGATCATTCTTGAAGAATATCAAATGAAGATTTGATTTGATATTTATGAAATCTTCAGAGAAGCCAATATTAAATGATATAGATGAAACGGATTTTAAATTAGTGTTTTGTTCCTAACTAAGGCCCTGTTTGGGAGAGATTAAATTTTTTTACAGTAAATCAATTCTCATTTTTAACCACACATTCTTCAATAAAATAATATTTTCCATCATATCAATAACTTTTTCTTCTTTTTCAACCACATATTTCCCATCATATCACTATTCAAAATCAATTCTTCTCCCAAAAATCTCTCCCAAACAAGCTCTAAATATAAAAGAAACTTTTAAAGTTTCTAAAATCAGCGTGTTAACTAAATATTATTTGTCCCATGATTAGACAATCTCGAATCAATAATGATGCAAAATGAGAATTCTAATGAATATTGAACGAAGAACCATGAAATTCTTCAATCTAACGAATTCATATATAATATTTGTTCTTTGTATCATAAGTTGGTCATTGACCATCATTAGCTAATGTTGGAATTAAATTCTTATAATTTTGAAAATTAATTAGTTTGATAAATGGTGCCCCGCCCCCATGTCAACCATTTAGATATTATTTATATCTAATAGATATAATATATCTCTTAGATGATTGCACGGTATTCACAACTTGAAATTTGTAAAATTACTATTCAAATTTTAAATTATGAATATAATTTTCAGATTATACAATCAAGATGGTATATCTTATTTATGCTAGTGAACATAAATCTCAACCTTTAATAAGTGTTAGTTGAGATTGCGAGAAATAGTTCAACACTATTGTTTGTTAAACGCTTTTAATTAATTTCCAAACCATTACTATTGAGAACAAAGTGCTTCCTAACCGTTTAGGGAATGCTATTAGCATCATGCCAACATCAATTTTTTCCCACTATATTTGGCTTATGGTTAGAGCCTAATTTCTTCATTTACTTATTTTAATAGTGCAATTTGTGTACAATTGATACACTAAAATGTGCTAAGATGAAAAAATTGATACAATCAAGACGGTATATCTTATTTATGCTAGTGATCATAAATCTCAACCTTTAATAAGTGTTAGTTGAGATTGCGAGAAATAGTTCAACACTATTGTTTGTTAAACGCTTTTAATTAATTTCTAAACCATTACTATTGAGAACAAAGTGCTTCCTAACCGTTTAGGGAATGCTATTAGCATCATGCCAACATCAATTTTTTCCCACTATATTTGGCTTATGGTTAGAGCCTAATTTCTTCATCTACTTATTTTAATAGTGCAATATGTGTACATTTGATACACTAAAATGCACTTAGATGAAAAACAAAGAATAATGAGAATAAATGCATAGTTTGAACCCTTATAAAATATTTTAAGCTCTAATGGATGATATGTTATAACGCTATTTGTTGATTGTTAGTTTGATTGAATAATTTTTTCAACATTAAGTGGAGTAATGAAAAAGCTGGAAATAATGTAAAAATGCATCATTATATTATCTGAATTCTCACAAATGATAATTCGAACTAGAAGTTTGAAAAATAATTTATTTAGATACATTTACCGATCAAAGAAATCAATAATATCTCTAGCACCAGTTTTAAATGTTCCGACTCGAATTAACGTTGTGGGAGGACAATTCGTCAATATTATATTTGATATATCTATGGCACATCTGAAACATGAGAATACATTCGATTTTAAGACAAAAATCTACAATAGAAAATGGAGCATATAAGGAAGATGATTCCATTTAACAGACGTATACTTTTGAAATGTATATAGACATACAAAATGTAAAATCCTAGAAGAAGTTCAGGTATATGAAATGTTGAAAGTTGATATGTCTCAATAAGTTATGTTGTTGTGAGAAATAAATAGAATCAAAAATAAAAAGTGGTTGACAATGTTCTTGTACATAATGTACTACTTCATATTACGAATAGCGAAGATATCAAAATAAATTTATTGAAATATATTGATCAAAGATATAATTGACCAACAAAAGGATGTGATCCTAGTAAAATAGATTTTACTACAAAAAATTGAAGTTTTTGTTTGTATGGTCCAAAAAACTAAATGTGTATAATTATACGAAAAGGAAATGAGAAAAATGAATTTGTAATGCATGAATCTCAATATAGTGAATTTCACAAAGACCGTGATGGATGCAATAAAAAATACATATCTTATTAACCTGACAATGCATGAAATTTGAAAAGAGGTTATATTTAACTCATTTGGCATGACTATTAATGTTATCCTTAAGGGTTTAATATGCCCAAGGCATATTATTCAAGTGATTATGGGTGTCCAAAAGTTCCGAATCGAACCGAATCGAGCGGTTATTCATAAGTTAAATACCCGAAAGGGTACCCGAATCGAAAATCGATGGGTTTGGGTCGGATCTCGGGTCTAGACCAAGAACTGAAGAACCGAAACTAAATAATTTTTTTTATTTTTATATTGAATTGATTAAATTATTTTATTTTTTTCTAAACAAATTAGCAAATTAATTAAATAAATCAAATTATTTCATAATTTTAATTTTAGAGTCCAAATCATTTTTAAAGCTCATTAGCCCATTTTAATTTGCTCATGACTACATGACTATTCGAATTTGCTCATTAAATTTAAAACCTTCAAATGAGATAAAATTAATCTTATTGGACGGCTAGTTATTTATACATTTTTGAATTGTGCTACGTTAATTTGTTAAAGTTACGAATGAAATGTTATTAGTTGTATTTATGTAGTGTTGCTGTAAATATTTAAAAAAATAATTATGGTACGGAACCGAACGGAACCGAACTCGAACGGTTTCATAATTATATTTGGACCCGACGGTTCCATTTATTAAATACCCGAAAGTTTTGGATCGGTTCGGTTCTAAAGCCAAACCAACCCACAGACAGCACTACAAGTGATAATTGAGGGGAATAAATATGCGTTGTACTCCTTTTCTCTTGATCAAAGTTTTGTTCTATTAAGTTTTCTTAACAAGGTTTATAATGAGACATTTTTTTATAGCGCACTTAAAAGAAAAATTTACTTTTTTCCTTCATTAGAAAAGTTTTTCTAATAAGGTCTTAACGAGGCATCTTCTTTGTGCTGATGTCCATAATCTACATGATATTTACCCTCAAAATAATACTTTTATAAGTTATAAATTGTGCACGACTCCCAAAAAGTGTAACAACACAATCTATTTTTCAATAGATCATCATATAACTAGACAAATAAAGATTGATAAATTTTATTTATGAAGACGATATTGCTTAAGGCTATAACAAGACACGGGAGGCATGCTTCACTAGGATTGCAATACTAAAGACATTGAAGTACAAGACATGGATGACTTAATATAAGAATTTTCATTTATTAAAATCAGGGGAAGCAACTGTATTTTTTCCTTAACTCAAGTTTAGTTTCATTGAATTTTATTGATGATGTTTTAACAAGTCATATATTTTGTAATGTATCGTTCAAGAAGAGTGTTGTAAATAATATGTTTATTAGAGATGACAATTATATTCCTGTAGTCCTATTTATTATTACCACTGTATCACTAACAACCCTAATTCTTCCCTATAAATATGAGGTTTCGGTTGTCAATAAAAAAAAAATTATTGACTTCTCTTATTTTCTCTATATTTATAACATGTTATCAGGATGATAGTTCAAAACCAAAATGAATTAGTTAGAAGATAATAATTTTTTATAAGCATAATCATCTGTCACGTGTGCAGAAATTAATTTGGTGACATATGAATTCTTTTATATACATATGCATCATAACAAAGTTGCTTGAATGTTTGACATGTGCACAATTTTTTTTTTTTTTTTTTTTAAATTTTTGCTTACCAACACAAGTGTGAAGTTTATTTTTCTGCATATACGTTTGTATGCTTACCAACATATCCTGTTTGTATGTCTATATTCATGATTAATAATATCTAGTCAATTCATGCACGAGAGCATTACTTGCTTGTTTGTATAGAATTTAAACAAATTTGTGCTCTTTAATTTCATGACTAATTATTGTTTGTAATTTGTGCATGTTTATATTTGCTCTTTAGACAATGTTTTTTTATTTACGGTATGGTCGAATTCTAATTATTTTTTATACAATTTTTTTTTTTTTGGATTTGTATAGAATTCTCAGCTTTTGTGTCATATGTACACCTTGTATAGAATTTAGTCAATTCAGTTTGTGTGCATGATTATTTTTTATTTACTAATACATGGGAAAATACAAATTTCTATTAAATATATATGTTTATGATGTTTATTAAATACTCTTAATGTCTTTAACCTCGTTAAATACTTTTACATGTTGTATTATAAATTTTAAATTGGTAAATTCTTATGTTGTTGTTCCCAAGAAGTACAACTCTGCAAATATTACATTTTGCTAGAAAATATACTCTTGAAGAGTTAATGTTTTTAAATAATAGTTTATTGTTACCGTTGAAGTAACACAACATGATAGTTAATATTTCAGAAGAATGTTACTTCCATTTGAAAAGTATGAATTATAATTTTTAATATTTTTAAAAAATATTGATATATTACTCTTGAAAAAGTAATAGTAAAATACAATGTGCTCTCAAAGTAGTACACTATTATTTATATATAATCTATTTATATTTACTTGCACTCGTAGAGTATAAATAAATATGATATATAAAAATGAATCTTGAAAATGTATTTTTTAAATATATATACATATAACGACTTTAAAAAGAAAGAATTTCACATCAAATCATCTTCTTGTGACTACAGAAGAAGTACAAGGAACACAGAAAGAAAGAATTTTCATTAGTATATGTGTTTATATGTTCAATTTTTGGGAAACTTGATTTTGTACAGAGTTTTTTCAGGATATTCCTTTTTGCACATGATCATTTAAAAGTTTTTATTTCCTCTCAAAAAATTAGAGTCAATCCTGAAATGCATTTTTCAAACATATATACATGTAACAACTTCAAAAAGAGGAGATTTAACATCAATGAATCTTCTTTTGACTGCAGAAGATGTACAAGGAAACACAGTAAGAAATAATTTTCGTTAGTGTGTATTTAAATATACATTTTTTTTTAAAGAAAACTGATCTTGCACAGAAACAATTATTAAAATGCAATTTATAAGATTTTACCTTTGTGCAAAAGAACATTAAAAACCTTTATTTCCTCTAAAAAATTCAAGTCATTCTTCAAATGTATTTTTTTTACACATATATACATATAATAACTTTAAAAATAGAGGATTTCAAAGAATCATTTTGTAGATGCAGAAGAAGTACAAGCAAATAGAGAAAGAAAGAAGTTTTTTAGTGTGTGTGTGTGTTTATATGTATAATTTTTTGTGGAAATTTATCTTGAACAAAAAAATTCTTAAAATGTATTTTTAAGGCTTCCCCCTCCACAAAAGAACATTTAAAAGCCATTATTTCCTCTCAAAAAATCCAAGTTAATCTTCATAATGTATTTTTTAAACATATATACAAAAAAAAAAACTATTAAAAAAGAGGATTGACATCAAATAAGCTTCTTCTCACTACAGAAGAAGTATAAGAAAATAGAGAAAGAAAGAATGTTTGTTTGAGAATGTTTCTACATGTGCTTTTTTTTTTTTTTGGGAAAATTGATCTTGAATGGAAAAAATTCTTAAAATGAATTTTTTAGGATATCCTTTTGTGTAAAAGAACATTTTAAAACCTTTATTTCCTCTAAAAAATTCATTTCATTCTTCAAATGTATTTTATACACACACACACACACACACACACACACACACACACAACAACAACTACTAGGGTTAGACAAAATTCTCGAACCAAACGCGATTGGAACCGAGCGATTTTTTAAGTTAAATACCCGAACGGGTATCTGAGTCGAGAACAGACATGTTTGACTCAATTCCAAACCAAGAATCGAAGAACTGAATAAGAACCGAATCTCCCTAATTTTATATTTTAAATAAGTCAATTATTTTATTTATTTTAAAATAAATTTACTAACTAATTAATTTAGTCTAAACTCAAAATATGATTTTCCTATTTCTAATTTTCAGTCCAAGCCTAACTTAATCAAATTGACCTTAGTTTTACCGAAATCTCGTGCCCTTTTTGCGATTTTGGAGAAATCAAATTGGAAGCTCAGCGTGCCTATCTTCATTATTGTGAGCTCACTATCTTCCTCATCCTGTGATTTAACGGTCAAATTTACGAAGAACTCAACAAAAAGAAACGCAAAAGATACCATGTGATTGGACTATATTATTTTGTAACAAGTTATGATTGAATATGTCATTAGTTGAATTAATGTAGTATTGTTGTAAATATTAAAAAAGATTAATTATTGTATGGAACTCAAGAATCGAACTGAACCGAATGGAACCAACCGAACGGAACCAACCGAACGATTTTATAATTAAATTTGGACCCCAACGGTTTCACTTACTAAATACCCAAAAATTCGGGTAAGATTTTGTTCTCTTTAGAATCGAATCGAACTCAACCATGTCCACCCCTAATAACAACTTTAAAAATAGAGAATTTCACATAAAATAATCCTCTTCTGACTATAGAAGAAGTAAAAGAAAGCTAAGAAAGGAAGAAGTTTTTCTAGTGTGTGTGTATTTATATGTATACTTTTTTGAGAAAATTTATCTTGAACAAAAAAAATTCTTAGATAAGATTTTTTTTTGAGGTTTCCCTTTTCCACAAAAGAACATTTAAAAGTATTTATTCCTCTCAAGAAATTCAAACCAATCTTTATTGCATTTTTCTAATGTATATACATAAAAAAAATTTTAAAAAAGAGGATTTCACATCAAAAAATCTTCTTCTCACTACAGAAGAAGTACAAGGAAACATAGAAAGAATTTTTGTTAGTTTGTGTTTATTTGTTCATTTTTTCAAGAAAATTGATCTTGTACAAAAAAATATTTTAAAATGCATTTTTCAAGATATCGCTTCGTGCAAAAGAACATTTAGCCGTAGTTTGACAATCATAATTTCAAAATTTTTAATTCTCATATTCATTTTCAACCACACACTTGAAACAGTAAAATATTTTGTACTTAAACTCAAAACTTTTTCCTATGTTTTTACCACAGCATCTCCAAAAAATCTCTATTCACAACTCCATTTTATCAAAATAATTACCATCAAACAAGGACTTAAAAACCTTTATTTCGTCTAACAATGTTAACCAAATCTTGAAAAAATATATAAACCTAGTGGATTTCACATAGAAGAATCTTCTTGTAGATGCACAAGAAACAAGCAAACGCAGAAAGAAAGAAGTTTACTTTTTTTTTGCGTGTGAATTTATATTTACATTTTTTAAGGAAATTTATCTTGTACAAAAAAATTTCTTAGAATGCATTTTTTAGGCTTCCCCTTTCCACAAAAGAATATTTAAAAGCCGTTATTCCCTCTCAACATATTCAAGTCAATCTTTAAAATGCATTTTATTATCACATCAAATGATCTTCTTACTGTAAAAGAAGTACAAAGGATACAGAAAGAAAGAATTTTTGTTAGTTTGTTTGTGTTTATACGTACTGTTACGACACTGATATTCCCCACAATCCAGCTGGGAAACCAGAGAAAAACAGCAACAAACCAGAGACGAGCAACTCAGGCAAAACTACTTCAGTTGATGTTGTTAATTAGTTGGATAGATAATTCTGTTAACCTCAGGTTGTTAGGCAGTTAGTAGGTTGGCTCAGTTGTATATAAATAATCAATTGTATTACACTTAGTGTAGAGAAGTTTTTCCTTTCATCAATGGAATTCTCCTATTGCTCGACTTCTTCTTCTTCTTCTTCTTCTTCTTCTCGATTATGTTAAAGTTCTGTCATCACAGCTTCTTTTCCTATTTTAATTGATGATTTCAACATGGTATCAGAGATTATTTAGCTGAAATTTATCATCAATTATCCAGAAAAATGGCAGAATTAGAAAACATTATTCCTTCGGCTGATGATCCAACCAGCCAGTATTACTTGCATCCAAATGATAATCCTGGAGCATTAATCGTTTCAGAGACTTTTAATGGAGATAACTACATATCGTGGAGTCGAGCAATATCCATGGCGTTGAGTGTAAAGAATAAAACTGGATTTATTGATGGCACCTTGAAGCCTCCAATATCAGTATCAGGTAATTCATACGACTACTGGCTTCGAGCAAATAATTTGGTCCTTTCGTGGTTATTGAATTCAATTAGCAAAGACATTCGACAGAGTCTGTTGTACATCGTGTCTGCATCTGAAGTCTGGAATGAATTGAAAACTAGATATAGTAGAAGCGATGGACCTAGGGTATACCACCTAGAAAAATGTCTCAGTGCAATTTCACAAGGATCACAAAGTCTCACCATGTATTACAACTCATTTAAATCCATTTGGGAGGAATACACCAGCTACAGATCATTTCCAAAGTGCAGCTGTGGGATATTATCTAATTGCACTTGTGATATCCTGAAGAGCATATCAGATATACAACAGGCAGATGCAGTCATGAAATTTCTTGTAGGATTAAATGAGTCATATTCTGCATTACGAAGCCAGCTATTACTTACTTCACCACTTCCATCATTAGCTCGAGTTTATGCTCTAATGCTTCAAGAGGAAAGTCAAAGAGATCTGCAGAATTATTCCATTTCAGAATCAGCAGCCATGACAACAAGGCAACCAAATAGATCATTCATCAGACCCCTACCTTGGAAGGACAAGCAAAGATCAAAATGCACTCATTGTGGATATTTCAATCATACCGTGGATAAATGTTTCCATCTTATTGGTTTCCCCCCTGGCTGGAGAGGATCCAAGGGACTGAAGGTCTTGGTAAACAATCCAGCTGCACACATTGTGAAAGGAGATCAGCTGGCAAAGGATGAGGGTTCCAGTGACTCGTTTAATCAGGACCTTTATAAACAATTCCTGGCTTTTGCTAGAACTCAGCAACCATCCTCTCAGTCATCTAACTCAGCAATTCAAGTTGAAGGTACCATCACTACAGGTATATCTCTCTGTAACTCAATTTTTTCAAAATCCAAAGCCATTACCTGGATAATAGATAGTGGTGCCACAGACCACATAGTATGTTCACCAACTTTCTTATCCTCTATTGATTCAACCATATCAACAAGAGTAAATTTACCAAATGGATCATCTGCCCCTGTCAGTCACATTGGAAGAGTAAAATTACTGAGAATTTGTTCCTTGAACGTGTTCTTTGTGTGCCTACTTTTTCCTTCAATCTATTGTCTATCTCGAAACTAACCAAAACTTCAAATATCCTTGTGCTTTTCTCTGCTTCTCAATGTTTTCTGTAGGATCCTGTGAGCAAGAAGATGATTGGTTTTGCTAGGGAAAAGGATGGTCTATATCATCTCATACCAATCCAATCCAACACTTCATACTCCCTTTCAAGGTATCTCACAGCATCTGTTGCTTTCCCGATCAATTTCAAGCTTTGGCATTATAGACTTGGGCATATTTCTAGTGTTAGAATGTCTAAGATTCCTTGCATTTCCTCTCAGTTTTCTTGTAAAGACTTGAATAAATGTGACATTTGTCCTTTAGCAAAGCAGAAAAGATTACCTGTTCCTTTTAGCAATTCTGTTTCAACTGGAATCTTTGATTTGGTGCATTGTGATATTTGGGGTCCATTTCACGTTTCTTCCTGTGATGGTTTTAAATATTTTCTTACTATAGTTGATGATTATTCCAAATGCACTTGGGTTTACATGATGAAATCGAAGAATGAAACCCGTAGCCTTCTAAAAGGATTCTATCAGTTGGTGCTCATACAGTTTCAAACCAGAATTAAAATCCTTCGTACTAATTATGGAGCTGAGTTCCTCATGAGTGATTTTTACACTTCACATGGCATTCTCCACCAAAGGAGCTGTGTGGAATCACCACAGCAAAATGGTACTGTTGAGAGAAAACACCAGTCCATTTTACAGGTTGCTAGGGCACTCCTTTTTCAATCTAATGTACCTCTCATCTTCTGGAGTGATTGTATCCTGACAGCAGTCCATATCATTAATAGAATTCCTTCTCCGTTTCTTGACAACAAGACTCCTTATGAGAAACTCTTCCAGAAACCTGCTGATTATGCTCACCTTCGCACTTTTGGTTGTCTGTGTTTTGCCAGCACCCTCCCTAGTCATCGACACAAATTCTCACCTCGACCATCAAAGTGCATTTTCCTTGGTTATCCACTTGGCACAAAAGGTTATAAGGTCTATGATCTTGCCAATCACAGAACATTTATCAGTCGGAATGTAATTTTTCATGAATTTTCTTTTCCTTTCCAAAGCTTTTCCCCTCACCTCCCAGATGACCCTCTTCTCTTTCCTATACCTGAACCTCCTTCTGCTTTTTCTTATCCAACTCCCTCACACCCTATCCAACCTTCAGACACTCACAGACAGCAGCCTACTACTAGTCCAGCAGATGATACCGGCTACCTTTCTTCTCCCCCTCCTATATCAGATGTCCTTCCTGATGATGACCAACATGTGACAAGAAAATCCTGTCGAACAAAGCAACCCCCTTCATACTTAGCTGATTACCATTGCAATTTCCCTTCCACCTCGACTGCACTCCAATCATCAATCCAGCTGGCAGATCCTCCTATCTCTGGTAAGCCTTTTTCCATTTCGAGTTTTTTATCAAGTGCTAGACTTAGTCCAGCATATAAAGCTTTTACAACTTCTATTTCCAATGTCTATGAACCAAAATTTTTTAAGCAAGCAGTCCAGATTCCACATTGGCAAGCTGCCATGGATAGTGAAATAAAGGCCCTTGAAGCAAACAACACTTGGTCCCTCACTCCTTTGCCATCTGGTTAACTCACGATCGGGTCGTAAGTGGGTTTACAAAGTTAAATTTCAGGCTGATGGCTCTGTCGAACGGTATAAAGCCCGTCTCGTTGCCAAAGGTTACACTCAACAAGAGGGCTTGGACTTCTTTGACACATTTTCCCCTGTGGCGAAATTGACTTCTATCCGTGTCCTATCGTCGCAAAGAGAATAATTGGTTCATTCATCAGTTGGACGTCAACAATGCGTTTCTTCATGGTGATCTCCATGAAGAGGTATACATGGACTTACCTCAAGGCTATCCCAGTCATGATTCATCCCTTGTTTGTAAACTGAACAAAAGCCTCTATGGTCTGAAGCAGGCCTCGCGCCAATGGTTCGCAAAATTGACTTCGAGTCTCCTCTCATTTGGCTTCCATCAGACTACCTCTGATTCGTCTCTATTTCTAAAGTCTACTGGTGATTCTTTTCTGATTTTATTGGTTTATGTTGATGATATCCTTCTTGCCAGCAATAATATTGATGCCATTCAGGGACTAAAACAATTTCTTGATGACCAATTCACAATTAAAGATCTGGGGGACATTAAATACATTCTTGGTTTGGAGGTGGCTCGTTCCCAGCACGGTATTAGCCTTTGCCAGAGGAAATATGCTTTGGATATACTTGATGATTGTGGGTTTTCTGGATGCAAGCCTGTGGCTTTTCCTATGGAATCTTCTCTTAAACTCACCGCTTGTGAGAAAGATTTATTACCTGATCCTAAAGTCTATCGCCGGCTCATTGGTCGCCTCATCTATCTCACTATTACTAGACCTGATTTGTCCTACTCTATCCAGGTCCTAAGTCAGTTCATGTCTAAACCAGCTCAACCTCACCTCCTTGCCGCTACGTGCAGTTCTTCGTGATATTAAAGCTACCCGTCTTTTCTTCTCCTCCACTTCTGATCTTCAACTGAAAGCATACAGTGACAGTGATTGGGCTGGTTGTCTTGACACAAGAAGGAGCATCACTGGTTTTGCCATTTTCCTTGGGGACTCTTTAATTTCTTGGAAATCTAAGAAGCAATCAACTGTGAGTCGATCTTCTGCTGAAGCTGAGTATAGGGCTTTGGCGTCTACTACATGTGAAGTTCAGTGGTTGATTTACCTTTTACATGATTTGGGTATTGCTCACTCGCACCCAGCTCTCTTATATACTGATAGTAAGTCTGCTCTTTCTATTGCTACCAACCCTGTGTTACATGAGAAGACAAAACATATTCAGATTGATTGCCATATAGTTCGAGAGAAAGTCCATTCTGGCCTGATCAAAATCATTCACGTTCCTTCTCATCATCAGATTGCAGATATCTTCACCAAGCCGCTTGGTTCTATCCCGTTTCATTCTCTAATCTCCAAGATGGGCATTTTGAATATCCATGCCCCTCTTGAGGGGGGCTGTTACGACACTGATATTCCCCACAATCCAGCTGGGAAACCAGAGAAAAACAGCAACAAACCAGAGACGAGCAACTCAGGCAAAACTACTTCAGTTGATGTTGTTAATTAGTTGGATAGATAATTCTGTTAACCTCAGGTTGTTAGGCAGTTAGTAGGTTGGCTCAGTTGTATATAAATAATCAATTGTATTACACTTAGTGTAGAGAAGTTTTTCCTTTCATCAATGGAATTCTCCTATTGCTCGACTTCTTCTTCTTCTTCTTCTCGATTATGTTAAAGTTCTGTCATCACAGCTTCTTTTCCTATTTTAATTGATGATTTCAACACGTACATTGTTTAGGAAAATTGATCTTCTACATAAAAAAATTTGTAAAGTGCATTTTTAAAATGATATCCCTTTGTGCAAACTAAAATAAATTAAAAACCTTTATTTCCTCTAAAAAATTAAATTAGTTCTAAAATTTTATGTTTTTTTACATATTTATAAATAACAACTTTAAAAATAGAGGATTTCCCATCGAAGAATCTTCTTCTTGTTGTAAAGAAGTAAAAGAAAACCTAGAAAGAAAGAAGTGTTTTTTAGTGTGTGTGAGCGTTTATATGTGCATTTTGTCAAGAAAATTTATCTTGCACAAAATATTATTGGAATGCATTTTTAAGGATTCTCCTTATAGCAAAAATAACCCTCACAAAATTGAAGTCAATCTTTAAAATACTTTTTTAACATATATATATATATATATATATATATATATATATATATGTATATATATATATATATATGAACTTTTAAAAGAGAAGATTTCACATCAAAGAATCATCTTCTGACAGCAAAAGAAGTACAAAGAAATAGAAAAAAGAGCATTTGAAAACCTCTTTTTTCCTCTAAAAATTCAAGTCATTCTTCAAATGTATTTTTTTCACGTATATACATATAAAAACTATAAAATAGAGGATTTCACATCAAAGAATTGGCTTCTTGCTGCAGAAGAAGTAAAAGAAAACTCAGATAGAAGTTTTTTTTAGTGTGTGTGTGTTTTTTTATATGTACATTTTGTTAAGAAAATTTATCTTGTAAAAAAAAAAAAATTTCTTAGAATGCATTTTTAAGGCTTCTCATATTTCAAAAAATAACATTTAAAAGCCTTTATTTCCTTCCAGAAAATTCAAGTCAATTTTAAAAATTTATGACTACAGAAGTAGTACAAGAAAATAGAGTAAGAAAGAATTTTTGTCGGCGTGCGTGTTTATGCTTGCCTTTTCTTTAGGGAAATTGCTCTTGTACAGAAAAAAATTTTTAGAATGCATTTTTTTTATGGATTTCCTTTTGTGCAGAAGAACATTTAAAACCCTCTATTTCCTCTAAGAAATTCAAGTTACTCTTTAAAATGTATTTTTTCACACACACACACACACACACACTCACACACAAAGAGAGGATTTAACAACACAGGATCTTCTTCTGACTGCACAAGAAGTATAAGGAAACAGAGAAAGAAAAAATGTTTGTTTGTTTGTTTGTTTTATATGTGCATTTTTTAGGAAAACTGATCTTTCACGGAAAAAATTCTTAAAATGCATTTTTTAAGGATATTCCTTTATGCAAAAGAACATTTTAAAGCCTTTATTTCTTTTCAAAATTCATGTCATTCTTCAAATGATTTTTTTTCATACATAAATTTAATAACTTAAAAAATAGAGAATTTCACATCAAAGAATCTTGTTCTGACTGTGGAAGAAGTAAAAGAAAACTATTTTTTAAGGACATTTATCTTGAACAAAAAAAATTCTTCAAATGTGTTTTTAAGCTTCCTCTTTTCACAAAAAAACATTAAAAGTCTTTATTTCCTCTCAAAAAATTCAAATCAGTCTTTATAATGCATTTTTTAAACATATATACGTAAAAAAAAAAATTAAAAAAGGACTCCACATCAAATAATATTTTTCTCACGGTAGAAGAAGAACAAGAAAGAATGAGAAAGAAAGAAAGTTGGTGCGTGTGTTTATATGTACATTTTTTTCAAGAAAATTGATCTTGTGCAATTCTTTTTTTTTTTTAAATGCATTTTTTTGGGGATATAATATCTTCGTGCAAAAGAACATTTAAAAACCATTATTTCCTCTAAAAAAATTCAAGTCATTCTTCAAATGTATTTTTTCATATATATACATATAACAACTTTAAAATAGAGGATTTCACATCAATGAATCGTCTTCTTATTGTAGAAGAAGTAAAAAAAAAAAAAAAAACTTAAAAAGAAAGAAGTGTTTCTAGTGTGTGCATTTATATGTAAATTATGTTAAGGAAATTATCTTGTATATATAAAAAAAAAAAATCTTAGAATGCATTTTTAAGGTTTCCCATTTTGCAAAAATAAAATTTAAAAACCATTATTTCCTTTCAAAAATTCAAGTCAATCTTTAAAATGTAGGTGTGTATATATATATATATATATATACACACACAGAGATGATTGTTCTCCTAAGGACTGGTATAAGCTAAGAATTCGGGTGACGGGCACACTATAATAAGTGGTGGAAGATAATGATTGGTCACAAAATTGATTACACTACTCATTTTAGTGTGTCACGTCACTTGGTGATTAGGAGATCAATTCCGTATATACATGTGTGTGGAAACCTTTATTTCCTCTAAAAAAATTAAAGTCACTCTTCAAAAGGTATTTTTTCTTCACATATATACAACAACATTAAAAAGGGATAATTTCACATCAAAGAATCTTCTTATGGCTGCAGAATAAGTACAATAAAATACAAAAAAACTCTTATAATGCAATTTTTAAGACTTTCCCTCCGTGCAAAAGAACATTTAAAAGCCTTTAATTTACTTCCTCTCAAAATATTTGATTCAATCTTTAAAAATGATTTTTTTTTTTTTTAAATCCTTAAAAGAGAGGATCAACAACAAAGAATCTTCTTCTGCACAAGAAGTGTAAGGAAACTGAGAGAAAGAATGTTTGTTAGTGTGTGTTGCATTTTTAGGAAAACTGGTCTTGTACGTAAAAAAAATTCTTAAAATACAAATTTTTAAAGGATATTCCTTTGTGCAAAAGAACATTTTAAAGCCTTTATTTCCTTTAAAAAAATCATGTCATTCTTCAAATGATTTTTTTTTATTTGTACATATAACAACTTTAAAAACATAGGATTTCATATCAAAGAATCTTCTTCTGGAGAAGAAGTAAAAGAAAACTAACAAAGAAAGAAGTTTCTTTAGTGTGTGGTGTTTATATGTATATTTTTTTAACGATACTTATCTTGAACCAAAATATCTTAGGATGTATTTTTAAGGCTTCTCCTTCCACATAAGATCATTTAAAAGCCTTTATTTTCTCTCAAAAAATTCAATCTATCTTTATAATGCGTTTTTTTTAACCTATATACATTAAAAACTTTTAAAAAAGAGGATTTCACATCAAATAATTATTTTCTCACTGCAGAAGTAGTACAAGAAAACAGAAAAAGAAAGAATTTTTATAAGTGTGTGCGTTTATATGTACATTTTTTTTTCAAGAAAATTGATCTTTTACAGATTTTTTTGGGGATACCCCTTCGTGCCAAAGAACACTTAAAAACCCTTTATTTCTTCTAAAAAATTCAAGTCATTCTTCAAAATGTATTTTGTCACATATATACATACAACAACTTTAAAATAGAAGATTTCACATCAAAGAATCATCTTCTTACTGTAGAAGAAGGAAAAGAAAACTTAGAAACAAGGAAGTTTTTTTAATGCATGTATTTATATGTATATTATGTTAAGGAAATTTATCTCGTACAAAAAAAACTCTTAGAATGCATTTTTAAGGCTTCCCATTTTGCAAAAATAAAATTTAAAAGCCTTTATTTCCTTTCAGAAAATTCAAGTTATATATATATATATATATACACAAAAAAAAAATCTTATTTTAAGGCACTTTGTGCAAAAGAACATTTAAAAGCCTTTATTTTACTTCCTCTCAAAATATTCGATTCGATCCCCAAAAATGAATTTTTTTAACATATGTACATAAAAAAATCCTTGAAAGAGAGGATTTATAATAAAGAATCTTCTTCTGACTGCAAAAAAAAGTGTAAGGAAACTGAGAGAAAGAATGTTTGTTAGTGCGTGTTTTTATATGTGCTTATTTTTGGGAGATCTTGAACAGAAAAAAATTCATAAAATTCATTTTTAGGATATCTTTTTGTGCAAAAGAACATTTTAAAGCCTTTTTTCCTTTTTAAAAAAATCATGTCATTCTTCAAATGATTTTTTTTTTTCATATGTACATATAACAACTTTAAAAATAGAGAATTTCACATCAAAGAATCTTTCTCTAGAGAAGAAGTAAAAGAAAACTAATAAAGAAAGAGATTTTTTTAGTGTGTGGTGTTTATATGTGTATTTTTTTTAACGATGTTTATCTTGAACAAAAAATATCTTAGAATGTATTTTTAAGGCTTCCCCTTTCCATTAAAAGCCTTTATGTCCTCCCAAATAATTCAAGTCAATCTTTATAATGTACTTTTTTAACATATGTACATTAAAAATTATTAAAAAAGAGGATTTCGGATCAAATAATCATTTTCTCACTGTAGAAGAAGTACAAGAAAATGGAAAAAAAAAAAGAATTTTTGTCAGTGCGTGTGTTTATATGTATATATTTTCACAGAAAATTGCAGAAATTTTTTTAAAATGCATTTTTTTGGAGATATCCCTTCGTGCAAAAGAACATTTAAAAACCATTATTTCCTCTAAAAAATTCAAGTCATTCTTCAAATGTATTTTTTTCACATATATACATATAATAGTTTTAAAATAGAGGATTTCACATCAATGAATCGATCGTCTTCTTACTACACAAGAAGGAAAAGAAAACTTAGAAAGAAAGAAGTTTTTTTAGTGAGCCACAGCCATTTTTTGCATGGGCCGTGCACGAGCCGTGAGTCTCCGCTTTTTTACATGGCTAATTGTAGAAATTTTTTTAAAATGCATTTTTTGGAGATATCCCTTTGTGCAAAAGAACATTTAAAAACCATTATTTCCTCTAAAAAATTCAAGTCATTCTTCAAATGTATTTTTTTCACATATATACATATAATAGTTTTAAAATAGAGGATTTCACATCAATGAATCGTCTTCTTACTACACAAGAAGGAAAAGAAAACTTAGAAAGAAAGAAATTTTTTTAGTGAGCCACAGCCATTTTTTGCATGGGCCGTGCACGAGCCGTGAGTCTCCGCTTTTTTACATGGCTAATTGTAGAAGAAGTACCATAAACAGAGAGAATTTTTGTTAGTGTGTTTATATGTATAATTTTTAGAAAAACTGATCTTGTATAGAATTTTTTTTTTTCAAGATTTCCCTTTATGCAAAAGAACAATTTAAGCCTTTATTTCCTCTCAAATAATTCAAGCTAACTTTAAAATGATTTTTTTTGAAACATATATACATATAATAACTTCAAAAAGAGAGGATTTTACATCAAAGAATCTTCTTGTGACGGTAGAAGAAGTAATCTGAAAAAAAGAAAGAGAAGTTTTGATAGTGTGTGTTTTTATGTACATTTTTTTTAGGAAAATAGATCTTGTACATTTTATCCAAGATATCCCCTTTTGCAAAAGAACATTTAAAAACCTTTATTTCCTCTAAAAAGTTTGAGTCAATCTTGAAATGTATTTTTTCATCCATATATTCATACAACAATTTTAAAAATAAAGAAGTTCACAAAAAGAATCTTTTTGTGGATGCAGTGGAAGAAATACGTTTATTTATTGTGTGTGTTTGATTATATATACATTTTTTTGAAGGAAATTCTTGTACAAAACAAATTCTTAGAATGTATTTTTAAGGCTTCCCGTTTCCGCAAAAGAACATTTAAAAGCCTTTATTTCCTCTCAAAATATTCAAGCCAAACTTTAAAATGCATTTTTTTTTACATATGTACATATAAAAGCTTTTAAAAGAGAGGCTTTCACTTCAAAGAGCCTTCTTCTAAATGCAGTAGAAGTACAAGGAAACAGAGAAGAAAAAATTTTTGTTAGTATGTGTGTATATGTACATTTTTTTTGAGAAAAATTGGTCTTGTACAAAAAAAAAAAATAATATAAAAATTCAGGATATACCTTTATACAAAAGACCATTCTAAAACTCTTATTTCCTCTACTTCAGATTTATTTTTTTCATATATACACATATAAATAACTTTACAAATAGAAGATTTCACATCAAAGAATCTTCTTGGTGATGCAAAAGAAATAGAAGAAAATATAGACGGAAATACATTTTTTAGTGTGTTTGTATGTACATTTATTTAAGGAAATTTATCTTGTACAAGAAAAAATTTAGAATGCATTTTTAGGGCTTTCCCTTTCCGCAAAAGAATATCTGAAAGCCTTTATTTCCTCTCAAAAAAATTAACTCAATCTTTAAAATGCATTTTTTCCAAACATATAAGCTTAAAAACTTTTAAAAGAGAGGATTTTACATCAAGGAGTCTTCTATTTATGCAGAAGTACAGGAAAACAGACAAAAAAAAAAAAAAAAGATTTTGTTAGTGTGTGTGTGTGTTTATGTGTGTGTACATTTTTAGAAAAATTGACTTGTATAGAATTTTTTTTTCAGGGTTTCCCTTTACGCAAAAGAACATTAAAAACCTTTATTTCCTCTAAAAATTTCAAGTGATTCTTCAAAATTTATTTTTATTAACATAAATACATATGACAACTTTAACAAAAGAGGATTTCACAACAATTAATGAATATTCCTGTGGCCACATAAGAAAGTACAAGAAAACAGAGAATGAAATAAGTTTTTTTAGTGAGTGTGTGCGCATTTTTTAAGGAAATTTATCTTGTGCAAAAAAATAAAAAATAAAAATAAAAATTCTTAGAATGCATTTTTAAGGCTTCCCCCTTTTGCAAAAGAACATTTAAAATCCTTTACTTCCATTCAAAAAATTCAAGTCAATCCTGAAAATGCATTTTTTATACATATATACATATAACAACTTTGAAATTAGAGGATTGAACTGCAGAAGAAGCACAAGGAAACAGAGAAAGAAAGAAAATTTGTAAGTGTGTTTGTGTGTTTATGTGTACCTTTTTTAGGGAAATTGATCTTACACAGAAAATAAAATCCTTAAATTGCAACTTTTAAGGCTTTCCCTTTGTGCAAAAGAACATTTAAACACCTTTATTTCCTCTAAAATATTCAAGTCTTTCTTCTAAATGTATTTTTTTTTTCACATAAATACATACAACAACTTTGAAAATAGAGAATTTCAAATAAAAGAATTTTCTTGTAGATGCATAAGAAGTGCAAGAAAATGGAGAAAGACAGTAGTTTTTAGTGTGTGTGCATGTGTGTTTATATGTATATTTTTAAAGGAAATTTATCTTGTACCAAAAAAATTCTTAGAATTCATTTTTAAGACTTTCCCTTTCTGCAAATGAACATTTAAAGCTTTTATTTCTTCTCAAAATATCAAGTCAATCTTTAAAATGCATTTTTTAACAGCTACATAAAAAAATTTACAAAATAGAGGATTTCACATCAAATAATCTTCTTCTGACTGCACAAAAGTACAAGGAAACACAGAAAGAAATAATTTTTATTAGTGCTTGTGTGTTTCTATGCACACTTTTTAAGGAACATTGATCATGTTTTGTGCAAAAGAACGTGTAAAAACCTTTATTTTAATCTTGAACATGTATTTTTTTTTCTATGATACATATAACAACTTAAAAGGGAGGATTTCATATTGAAGGTTCTTCTTGATCATGCAGAAGAAGTACAGTAAAACAACGAAAGAAGAAGTTTTTTTTTTCTCTGTGGGGTGCATATGCGTTTTTATTTGTACATTTATAGTTGCTTCTGTGAAAGTTAGAAATTAGAAATGCCATTTAGAAAATGGTTATGAAATATACCTTTGGATTCTTTTATGCCAAAGCAGAGAGGAGAAGAGAATGTGTGTATATAGACTATAGAGAGAATAGGCTTTCACTCAAATGGAGATAGGAATAGAGAGCGAGAGTACTAAATACGAAATGAATTATTTGAGTCAACGGTCATTATTTTTGGTACACAGTATAAAATAGTATTGGGTGATATAGTTTAGGAAACTTATATGTTTTTTCCTTCTTTGATCACATTGTATTATCTTATTTATATTACCAAACACGTCGAAGAGCTGTAGTGGTTTCAACATGATGATGGCCCCCTTTTGAATTAAAAGATATGTTATTGCACCTCATACATCTCGATGGGAAAACTAAATGGTTTTATCAACCAGATGACTATGATCAAAGGCTTAATTCATTTTGATTGCAAAAGAGGTGCAGTCGGTCCATTAAGATCTTTAGTTTTTGTTCCCTCTCATTTATAAGTATTTGGGATACTAATTTCACCTTACATTCGATTAGTTTGTTTAGGTGATAAAGTTGCGAGTTCCATTACCATAGATAAGTTAATGCATCTGAAATTTAATTTGACTATGAAAATATGAAGTTTGACCCAAACTACACCTTGGGGGGGGGGGGGCAAATAGGTGATTAACTTAACAATTAAATAGCAACAAGTCACTATTAATTATCTCTAGATGGTTAATCACACAATTCAAGTTTATCCTATGTTGAAATACCGCAGTTATGAAAGCAATAAATTAACACAAGATATAATCACAGAAAAACCCATATTGGATAAAAGCTCGTGTCACTTTACCAGTCAACAATCCAATATAAATGATTTAAAACTTACAATCCGTCAGACTCGACTACTGCTAGTACTTTTTGACCTCCTGACTGTAATTCCAACAGCTCTCCTGGACTTCGTACTCCTGCACCAACTCCGAACTGCAGTTTCCAAAACTCTCCTGGATTGCGCTCTCCTGCAGCAACTCCCAACTTTGTGAAATCGTTTATCTCTTATGGATTAATGAAGAACACCACATTCTTCAACACCTGGAACTCCAGTTACCTTCCCTTGATTTTCAGAACTTCTGCCAGGTATGAAGGAATCAGCAGTTTGGTATTTGAACTATGAGTTTGATGTTTTCACCGTCAATTACCAATAATAGGATGAAGGTTGAAAGGACATTTATCATGATGATATGATAAGAATATGTTTTTCACAATGTTCAACCTTAGAAATCTCGTTCAGAGAAGTTTAGGTATTTATATGTAGGTCAAGATATGAATGGGTCAGATGAAAAGACTTTAAAAACGAAATAAAAATTCCTCGGATAATCCTGACGCTCAAACGAGAGTTGGGCGACAGGTAAGCAACAATGTGTTGTTCGAGCTAAAGCCTGGTGATAGGCTAGCGATAGTGTTACTGTTTCTAATGCTCGAGCCAAGTCGTGGCGACAGTCTAGGGAAATTGCAACTCTATTTTTCATTCTTTTCCATTGTCGAACCCTTGACCTAAAATACCTTAATTTTCACATAACTTCTTGACTTTTACAACATGTTAATTTTAGTCCCTTTTGTTCACAGATTTTTCAATTACATAAATTACCTAACAAACTCCCCCTTTAACATTTTGTGACAAAACTACTATCTAAAGTCAATGTAGTAGTGAAATAAAATTACCGACTCACAAACTGACACAATTAATAACTATCTTGATCGAATTTTTCTTTTCATTTATCAAAACATGTTTTCTGAAATAGACAACTCAAATACCAGTGTAAAATGTATGTGAAACAGTTAAGTGTGCAATTCAAGCTGTTAAATCAAGCAATTCATAGTGTAAAATTGATTTAAGCATTTAATGCATCTTTTCAGTTTCATATCATAAGCTAAATTAAGACGTAATATCAATATAACCCAACATACCAAAACGAAACATTGATACTATAAAACATCAAAACTTAATCTATCAATATCGAAATTATCATTGAATCAAAAGTTTGTAGATACATCATGTCAAATCAAATTATCATATACATCCAAAATATCTACTCTAAAATATCATATACATCTAAAATATATAATATCATATACACCCAAAATATCTATCTCTACTTCCCATTTTTATTACAAAATGCCAAGGGATAACCTAACATCTAAGCGGCATCATCAGAATCCGTCCTTTCGTCAGAGGCTGCACCGTCATCCCAATGACGACGAATCCAGCACAGTCCTCGTTGAAGACAACTAACAACACCACGAAGTGTAGTAAACTCGGTATTGTGTCGATCAACGATAGCCGGCAACTAATCTCCACCATCATACGAACTTATTGCTCTATCAACACAGTCATCTGTCCTATAAGCGCAACAGATGGGTGAATGGGAACGAATGGAATATCAGTAGGTGGAGGAGTAGGCGCTACGGGAGGAGGAGTAGAAGTAAAAGAAGATGGAATATCAGTGGGTGGAAGAGCAAAAGAAGAATGAGGAAAATCAGATGGGTCAACAGAAATAAGGTCATCAATAGGATCGGCGGCACAATCGGATCAACTGGCTCAGCTAGCTCAGAAGAAGCATGAGACTGACTCTGAGAAATAGTAATGCGGCCAATCGGTTGAGAAACCCCCTCCAAAAACTAACACAAAGTGCTGTCAAAAGATGAAAAATAAGGCAAACATAAGGAAATCCCACCTGGGTCCTCGTGAAATGAAAGGCACTCAAGATCTGCTGACGAATGAATGAAGACAGATCAATAGAGTCGCCGTGCAGTAAGGCATACAAAAATCGAGTATTCTCCATAGGTAAAGAAGAGGTATACGATACTGGTCATAGATTTGTGCACACAATGCGTAACAGAATCTGGAGATCGGTAGGAAGTGATCCAGTGAGCTTCGCACCAAGACCATCCTCCAACGGTGTATTAAACACCGTAGAATGGATAAGAGAGTTTGCTGGAAGAGTATCAACAGAGAGCTAAGGGAATAAGGGATGGACGACTCGAGGAATATGTACTAAACTCGATAAGACATTGGGTGTGATATTAACTGTCCTATCCGGAAGAAAAACCCTAAAAGTCGAATCGCTAACATCATGAATGTTAACATAAACTCCTGAACGAGAAGGCTAGGAGGCGGTGTCAACTCAACTAGTAAAGGCTCCCAATCCCGGGAAGTAAAAAAGTAGCGAGGTTGGGTGACAAATTAGACAAAATGACCTCGCACTCAAATAAAATCAGTCTCAAAGAAAATTGGGACCCAAAAGTGTCCTGGGTAGTCGCAGAGACAAACCTAGACCTACTGTAGGAAGTGAAAGTGCCAGGTGTTGGAGCAGCAGTACAAGCTCTCTTAGGGTGCATTTGAAACGGATAAAACCAATATATCAATACCACGTTTGAACACATGATATGCACGAAATCGAGGCAAACAGGACATATGTAATGCACCATTGGGTGAATGCACAAAAAGGAATGCTCTGATGCCTAGACGAAGGTGACGTGAGGCAAGGATGTCGAACATCGTGACATGATGCCCTGGCTGTGAGATGTGACGACGTGACATGGGAGACGCGATGACGTGATGACACGCCGCGGTGACGTGACGTCACCTAGAGATGTCAACACCAATACCAATATAAACATCATCAACACTACTAAACCAATACACCTAACGTGATCAAGGTGTGTGAATGAAAATCAACTAAGTGAGAAGAAGTGTAAATAAAATCGAACATTATACCAAAAAGAGCCCTACCACATTGGCAAAGAGCCCTACCACATTGGCAAACAACCACACAACTACAAACTAACCATCCTCCATCAACACTCCAAGCATCGAACACAAAATTCCCAAGAAGAATTAGACACAAATAAACTCAAAATGGTAGGAAAACACGCAATATCTCCACAACTCTAATACCCAACTCAACCACACCCAAGCAAACTACAAGGAATATCCCTAGTCCACTAAAAAGAATCTAAAAAGGAAAAAAATGCAAACAACAATACCAAAATATCAAAAAAAATAAAAATAAAAGAGCTCCAAGCGAGCTCAATCAAAAAAAAGAAAAGAAAGCTAAGCACCCAAATGATGCAATGCAAGGTGTAACCACATGAGAGTCATCCAAAATGAAGTGAAAATGAAGAGATTGAATCAAGAACATCTAAGGGACTGTTGTCTTTGTGTTTTGAGTTTTGAATTCATTTTGAATTTTGTGTTTTGAGTGTTTATTTTGAGACCGTTGAAAATGTGTTCTTTTTGATATTTTGAAAAATTGTTTTGAAAATAACCAAAACGCGTTTTGAAAATTTTGGCTTGGTGAACACCAAAAACGACAAATTTGTCGTTTTAGGTTTTCTTTATAAATTTTTAACTTGTTTTCAAAAATCCGTTTTCGAAAATAGGAAAGAGAATGTGTTTTCACTATTTTGGAAAATCGAAAACAGAAAATCTCTTGAAAATGGTAAGGAGAACATATCCTAAATCTCCCAAATAAACGAAAAAATTTAAAAAAATAGGGTTTTCGAATTTACCTTGAAATAATGGGAAAAAATGAATGGTATGTGGAATAAACAACCTAATAAAGGATGCAATGTGTTCAATTCAAGTTTGAAAGGACGGATTTTAGATGGGTATGAAGATTTTAGAAGAAAAAATGAGAGGGAAATGAAGAGATTCTGAAAAAAAATGGGAAAAAGACTGGGAAAGCCAAGTCTTAAATAGGTGGAGGAAAATCTTAAACCAAGTCTTTTGCATACTATGATATCATGTTGAATCACCACATCCAAACTATGAAGGACATATTTAAAATTTAGTCTATACTACTACAGTTTAGTGTGTTGTATGCAGAATCAATGCTGCAATAAAAACCGGGAAAGCCTTTTCAATTATAATACAATTACCGTCCTAGCCTATTAAGGACTTGCTTGACAGGGCTTTTGCTTTTGTGGAAAGCTCTTACAAGCAGACAAACCACTCTTGGAAATTATTAGGCTAGGAGACGTTTAGTCTCAAAAGCAATTTTTGACTTTTCAAAACCCTGCGAAATGGGCCCCTAACCTCTTGGAGAAGTGCTTCAATGAAGTAATATATTGCATTGATTCTACTTTATTTGTTTCATTTTAAGGTGGACACTAAATGAACATCTTAATCATTTCTATTTCTTCAGAAATTTGAAAATCTATAACTGCTAGCAGATTTTCTGTAGTATTGCAATTTGGGATGATCATGATGTTTGCTTGTGCATTCCCACTCGCCTTTGCCTTTGCCACACTGGTACGGTGGGTTTTTTCTTTCTTTCCATAAAACAAAGTGGGAGACGGGAGATCTCTTTCTTTGTATCTAACTAATAACAGCTTATATTGCATGCTTGACTTGATCAGAATAACCTGACTGAGATGAGAACAGATGAGCTAAAACTACTAGCCATGATGAGACGGCCTACGCCTCGTGCCGATGCGACCATTGGTGCTTGGCTAAATATATTTCAGGTAGTAATTGTTAAACCACTTCTTCTACAAGCTCAAGCTTTTAAAAGAGGGATAATCTAAAAGCTCAAGACATTAAAGATGACCATATTTATTTATTTAAATTTAGATTTCAACACGGTCCATTGCATGCAAATCGAATTCATATATATATTTTTTTATCAATGATCTGGCACATGTACAGTCTTTAGAATTGAGTGGAGAGATGAGAACAGATGGCCATATAACATTAAATCACCTCATTTAAAAGATTAATTGTTAGAAAGTCATTTAAATTTAGTCTACAATAATTTCTCTATGCCTGGACCACACCGGCATTAATCAATTTCTCTCTCTCTACTTTTATAATCCCCCATTTTTGTAAATCTGTCCCGTGTCTTCAATTTCAGTTCCTGATAGTGATGTCAATTTGCACGAATTCCATCCTCCTAGTGTGCTTGTATGATCAGGGCGGAAAATGGAAAATATCGCCTGGTCTTGGAGCCATTCTCATAATGGAACACATGCTTTTGTTCATTAAATTTGGATTCTCTCGAATTGTCCCCGAGGTATCGTATGTCGAAATTCTTTTTATGTTTTTTACTATTGATAAAAAATTGTCAACTGTGTTGGGAATTTACTTAATCATGCACAGCGGAAATAAAACAATTTTCAATTCCCACCAATGATCTGCAATGTGTTTAGATAGAAACTGTGATTAGAATTATACCTTGATGAATTCTGTAAAACCCTTTATTGATTCACGAACTCCAATGATCACGATCTGCAATCCAAGTCATTCAATTGTCCAAATTCTCCAGTGGTGATCCACACAGAGAACAAGAATGGTGGTTAGGGTTTCTTTTCTTGTGCTAGCAAGAATAATAAAATCTCTACAGTTTTCAAACCCTAGTATCATATTAATATAAGCCCAAGTGGGCTCGGCCCCTCTTGAAACTAAACCCGGTCCGATACTTTATTAAGCATATTAATTAAAACCCGTTCCATGAATTAATTAATCCAATTAATTAATTTGGGCATATTAATAAGCAATCCAATTAATTAATTACCCAACACTTGTTAATTAATTAATTGGTAAATCTCATTCTTCTGGTTCTCTTTTGTGTGTGACCCATTAGGTTCCCGATCACGATGTCTAACGTCTGAATTATTATTTTGATCTAATCAAAACATCGATAAATTAAAACACCCTTTTAATTTATCACTCATTCAGATTCGTCGTCCCAGATTGACATCTAGCAATGTGTCAAGGCAATACATGTGATGGGAAATGTCATGTGATGTGACAAACCAAAACTTGTTCGTTTACCGTGAAATTATAATCCTTTCGTCAATATGATCCAATCAATTATGAGATATGGATATGTGTCAATCTCGATTATCGATCATATCTTTTATCATACTGTTTAGTCAATGTAATTGAAAACTCCTTTTCGACTTATGAGTTCACCTTGGCCAAGGATTTCATAATCAACTTAACTGGATAAAATGTAGATCATATTCTCTTACTATCTAAGAGTGACGAATTCTCTATTGATCATTCACAACCTTCATATGATTCTTGACATACCTGAATGATGCTGTATTAGCGACCCTTGACAGAGTAACATCCAACACCACCAAAGTATGACCGTCCTCATATAAGGTACTATAATGACCTCAAGTCAAATGACAAATTTCACTACCGAACGTTAGAGATTAACCACTAACACTTAGATAGTTATCCATATGGAATCTTCCAGCGGGTCTCCAATGTTTTGTTCTATAACAAAGCATCCACGTGTTCACTCAAGTGTCACCACACTTTAGCTTGTGAGATCAGCTACTTACTTCACAAGTAAGAATGCCACACGCGATAGTCTATCCGTAATAACGATATCCGTGTCTCGTTATCACTTCGACTATGTATAATTTAAGATTCAGTCATATTGTAATTTGTACCTCACAATCACAACTCCTTGTGATTAACAAATCGAAAAGACTTAAATCTACGGATTCTATTATTTAATATAATTTCAATAGAAAAGCAATATAAATAAATAATAGATCTTGCCATAATTAAATGCATTAAACATATGAAAAGTGTTTATAACCTAAATCGATTGGGTCTAGGGCATAACACTTACAAACTGTGCCAACTAGGGGGAGATGAACTGTATGCTTTATTTTTATTCTTTTATTTTTGGACAAAATAGGAGCCTGCTGTCGTAAGAGCTGCTCGAGTGAAAAATGCGACTCAGGCAGCGGAGATGTGTTCTAAGCAACTCTTGAGGAGTATATCAGGCGATGAAAAGATTCTCAGCCCAATGAAAAAGCACGCATAAGGTGGGAGATACATTGTCTCTACGAGTCATAAGGGAAACCGACTCTGATATTCAGTCTGGAGTTTAAAATAATCTGTGCAAATGTTATCTTTCATCTGTATGGTGAAAATGGTGGTGCTTCTTGTGATATATATCATTTTGACGAAGCTCTGTCCATGATGTAAAATATGCTAGCATGATGGCATCTTGGTACATCAAATTGGACATGATCGCATCGAACTCACAGAACTGTAGAGCTGCCGAACCGACCCAAAACTTTCGATTCATTCATTAGAATTTTTCCTACAGAGTTTTTTCTAATAAGGTTTTAACAAGACATATTCTTTGTGTTGATATCCATAACCTACATGATATTTACCCTCAAAATACTATTATTATATGTTATAAATTGTACACGACTCCCAAAAAGAGTAACATCACAATCTATTTTTCAATAGATCATCATATAACTAGACATAAAGATTGGTAAATCTTATCCATGAAGACGATATTTCTTAAGGCTATATAACAAGACACGCGAGATATGCTTCACTAGGATTGTAATATTAAAGACATTGACGTACAAGACATGGATGACTCAATATAATAATTTTCATTTATTAAAATCAGGGGAAGCAACCGTACTTTTTTTTCTTAACTCAAGTTTTGTTCCATTAAATTTTCTTGATGATGTGTTAACGAGACATATATTTTGTATTGTGTCATTCAATGAGAGTGTTGTAAATAATATATTTATTAGAGATGACAAATATATTCCTGTAGTCCTATTTATTATCACTATTGCATCACTCACAACCCTAATTCTTTCCTATAAATATGGGGTTTTGATTGTCAATAAAAAAAATTATTGACTTATCTTATTTTCTCTCTTTTTATAACATGTTATCAGCATGATTATCTCAAAATCGAAGTGAATTAGTTAGAAGATGAAAGCATAATCATATGTCACGTGTACATGTACAGAAATTAATTTGGTGACATGATTTCTTTTATATACATATGCATCATAACAAAGCTGCTTGAATGTTTGGACATATGCATGATTTTATTTATTTTCTTATTTTTTCTTACCAACACAAGTGAGTAGGGTTTTTTTTTTTGCATATCCGTTTGTATGCTTACCAACATATCCTGTTTGTATGTCTATATTCATGATTAATAATATTTAGTCAATTCGTGCACGAGAGCATTACTTGCTTATTTGTATAGAATTTAAACAAATTTGTGCTCTTTAATTTCATGACTAATTCATGTTTGTAATTTGTGCATGTTTATATTTGCTCTTTAGACAATTTTTTTATTTATTTACAATTCCTTCTTCTTCTTCTTCTTCTTCTTTTTTTGGATTTGTATAGAATTCTCAGCTTTTGTGTCACATGCACACCTTGTATAGAATTTAGTCAATGGACCATGTTAGTTGTACAATCGAGGTTGACAACCAATCACATGGTGGTCCACTTTTTTGTTGTTGAATTTTTTAAACACGCGGAACCGGTACACATGTCAGAGGTTGTCAACCTCGGTTGTACAAGTAGAATTATCCTTAGTCAATTCGTTCATAGAGTTTGTGTGCATGATTATTTTTTATTTACTAATACACGGGAAAATACAAATTTCTATTAAATATATCTGTTTATGATGATTATTAAATACTGTTTGTGTCTTTAACCTCATTAAATACTTTTAGATGTTATATTATAAATTATAAATTATAAATTGGTAAATTATTATGTTGTTGTTCCTAAGAAGTACAACTCTGCAAATATTACATTTTGCTAGAAAATATACTCTTGAAGAGTTAATGTTTTAAAATAATAATTTATTGTTACTCTTGAAATAACAAAACATGAAAGTTAGGGTGCGTTTGATTGTAAGGGTGGAAAATGGGTGGAAAGAAAATGTTTTATAGGGAAAAGATTTGCCTAGAAAATGTTTTGCAGGGAAAATGATTTCAAGTGTATTTGATTGGTATAATTTTCCACCCGGAAAATTTTTAAATTTTCTATTCGTTTGGCTTCGTTTTACATGGAAATTGTTCATTAAAGTGATATTTTTTTCCACAATTAGTTATAAAATTTGTTTCCATTGCCAAAAAGTTAAAAAAAAAGGGAAAAAAATTGTTTCCTAAAAAATCATTTTTTTAATCAAAGTTTAGTGTTCGTTTGACTTTGTTTTACATGGAAATTGTCCATTAAAGTGAATTTTTTTTTACCATTGGCTATGAAATTTATTTCCATTGCAAAAAAAAAAAAAAAAAAAAAAGTTTTCAACCAGCCTGGAAAATTTTTTCTCACCAAAAAGGCGGGAAAACGTTTTCATCAAAAAATCGGAAAATGCACACGTGTGGGCTAAACCCGAAAAATATTTTTCGTGGAAAATTTCGCCTATCAAACAGCCAAAAAAGTGGAAAGTGGAAAATATTTTCCTAGTTGCCTGGAAAATAACGCGTATAAAACACGCCCTTAATATTTCAGAAGAATGTTACCTGCATTTGAAAAGTATGAATTATAATTTTTAATATTTTTAAAAAATATTGATATATTACTCTTGAAAAAGTAATAGTAAAATACAATGTGCTCTCAAAGTAGTACACTATTATTTATATATAATTCATTTAGATTTACTTGCACTCGTAGAGTATAAATAAATATGAAATATAATAAATGAATCTTGAAAATGTATTTTTTAAATATATATACATATAACAATTTTTAAAAGAAAGAATTTAACATCAAAGCATCTTCTTGTGACTACAGAAGAAGTACAAGGAACACAGAAAGAAAGAATTTTCGTTAGTATATGTGTTTATATGTTCAATTTTTGGGAAACTTGATTTTGTACAGAGTTTTTTCAGGATATTCCTTTTTGCACATGATCATTTAAAAGTTTTTATTTCCTCTCAAAAAATTGAACTCAATCCTGAAATGCATTTTTTAAACATATATACATATAACAACTTCAAAAAGAGGAGATTTAACATCAAAGAATCTTCTTTTGACAGCAGAAGAAGTACAAGGAAACAGATTAAGAAAGAATTATCATTAGTGCGTATTTAAATATACATTTTTTAAAGAAAACTGATCTTGCACAGAAACAATTATTAAAATGCAATTTATAAGATTTTACCTTTGTGCAAAAGAACATTAAAAACCTTCATTCGTGCAAAAGAACATTAAAAACCTTTATTTCCTCTAAAAAATTCAAGTCATTCTTCAAATGTATTTTTTTACACATATATACATATAATAACTTTAAAAATAGAGGATTTCAAAGAATCATTTTGTAGATGCAGAAGAAGTACAAGCAAATAGAGAAAGAAAGAAGTTTGTTAGTGTGTGTGTGTGTGTTTATATGTATAATTTTTTGTGGAAATTTATCTTGAACAAAAAAATTCTTAGAATGTATTTTTAAGGCTTCCCCCTCCACAAAAGAACATTTAAAAGCCATTATTTCCTCTCAAAAAATCCAAGTTAATCTTCATAGTGTATTTTTTAAACATATATACAAAAAAAAAAAACTATTAAAAAAGAGGATTGACATCAAATAAGCTTCTTCTCACTACAGAAGAAGTATAAGAAAATAGAGAAAGAAAGAATGTTTGTTTAAGTACGTTTCTACATGTGCTTTTTTTTTTTTTTTGGGAAAATTGATCTTGAATGGAAAAAATTCTTAAAATGCATTTTTTAGGATATCCTTTTGTGCAAAAGAACACTTAAAAACCTTTATGTCCTCTAAAAAATTAATTTCATTCTTCAAATGTATTTCTTTTCATATATACATATAACAACTAGGGCTAGACAAAACTCTTGAAGCCAAACGCGATCGGAACCGAGCGATTGCTTTAAGTTAAATATCCGAACGGGCATTCGAGTCAAGAATCGACGGGTTTGGCTCTGTTCCAAACTAAGAATCAAAGAACTGAATAAGAATCGAATCTCCCTAATTTTTTATTTTATTTATTTTTAAATAAATTTACTAACTAATTAATTTAGCCCAAACTCAAAATATGATTTTCCTATTTCTAAATTTGAGTCCAAGCCCAACTTAATCAAATCGACCTTAGTTTTACCCATAACTCTTATTTTACCATAGTGCCTTTTGCCATTTTGGAGAAATCAAATTTGGAAGCTTGGCGCGCCTATCTTCATTATTGTGAGCTTGCTACCTTACTTTTCGTGTGATTTAACAGTCAAATCTACGAAAAACTCAACAATGAGAGACACAAAAGATACAATGGGATTGGACTATATTATTTTGTAAAAGTTAAGTTTGAATATGTCATTAGTTGAATTAATGTAGAGTAGTCATAAATATTAAAAAGTTTAATTATTGTATGGAACTTAGGAATGAAACTGAACCGAATGGAACCAATCGAACGAATTTTATAATTAAACTTGGACCCCAACGGTATCACTTACTAAATACTCGAAAATTCGGGTAAGATTTTGTTCTCTTTAGAACTGAATCAAACTCAACCATGTCTACCCCTAATAACAACTTTAAAAATAGAGAATTTCACATAAAATAATCTTCTTCTGACTGTAGAAGAAGTAAAAGAAAGCCAAGAAAGGAAGAAGTTTTTTTTAGTGTGTGTATTTATATGTATTCTTTTTTGAGGGAATTTATCTTGAACAAAAAAAAATAATTCTTAGAATGTATTTTTGAGGCTTCCCTTTTCCACAAAAAAACATTTAAAAGTCTTTATTCCTCTCAAAAAATTCAAGTCAATCTTTATAATGCATTTTTCTAATGTATATACATAAAAAAAAAAAAAAAAAAAGAGGATTTCACATCAAAAAATCTTCTTCTCACTACAAAAGAAGTACAAGCAAACATATAAAGAATTTTTGTTAGTTTGTGTTTATATGTACATTTTTTCAAGAAAATTGATCTTGTACAAAATAATATTTTAAAATGCATTTTTTCAAAATATCGATTCATGCAAAAGAAACATTTAGCCCTTGTTTGACAATCATAATTTCAAAACTTTAATTCTCATATTCATTTTCAACCACATTTAAACAATAAAATATTTTGCACGTAAACTCAACACTTTTTCCTACTTTTTTACCACAGCATCTCCAAAAAATTGCTACTCACAACTCCATTTTCTCAAAATATACCATCAAACAAGGGCTTAAAAACCTTTATTTTGTCTAAAAATTTTAACCAAATCTTGCAAAAATATATATAAACCTAGTGGATTTCACATAGAAGAATCTTCTTGTAGATGCACAAGAAACAAGCAAACACAGAAAGAAAGAAGTTTACTTTAGTGTGTGTGAGTTTATATGTACATTTTTTAAGGAAATTTATCTTGTAAAAAAAAAATTCTTAGAATGCATTTTCAAGGCTTCCCCTTTCCACAAACAAATATTTAAAAGCCGTAATTCCTCTCAAAATATTCAAGTCAATCTTTAAAATGCATTTTATAACATATATTCATATAAAAACTTTTAACAAAGGGGATTTCACATCAAATGATCTTCTTCTTACAGCAAAAGAATTACAAGGAAATATAGAAAGAAATAATTTTTGTTAGTTTGTTCGTGTTTATACGTACATTGTTTAGGAAAATTGATCTTCTACATAAAAAAAATTCGTAAAGTGCATTTTTAAAAAGATATCCCTTTGTGCAAAATAAAATAAATTAAAAACCTTTATTTCCTCTAAAAAAATTAATTTCATTCTAAAAATGTATTTTTTTTACATATTTATAAATAACAACTTTAAAAATAGAGGATTTCCCATCGAAGAATCTTCTTGTTGTAAAGAAGTAAAAGAAAACCTAGAAAGAAAGAAGTGTTTTTTAGTGTGTGTGAGCGTTTATATGTGCATTTTGTCAAGAAAATTTATCTTGCACAAAAAATTATTGGAATGCATTTTTAAGGATTCTCCTTATCGCAAAAATAACCCTCACAAAATTGAAGTAAATCTTTAAAATACTTTTTTAACGTATATACATATATGAACTTTTAAAAGAGACGATTTCACATCAAAGAATCATCTTCTGACAGCAAAAGAAGTACAAAGAAATAGAAAAAAGAATAATATCCATGGAGGAAGGCTCCCTTGGGGTCAAGAGTATAAAGGGTGCACAGACCCTGATCAATTTGGGCATATCCCGCGATTAACCTCCACCCATCACTGAGGGGCCGGGGATGGGTGGTCCAGGATATAGTCTAGTGTAAGTTAGGATACCTGGATATAAAAAAAAAAAAAAAAGAAATAGAAAAAAGAACATTGTAAAACCTTTTTTTTCCTCTAAAAATCCAAGTCATTCTTCAAATGTATTTTTTTCACATATATACATATAAAAACTATAAAATAGTTCTTGCTGCAGAAGAAGTAAAATAAAACTCAGATAGAAAGAAGTTTTTTTAGTGTGTGTGTTTTTTTATATGTACATTTTGTTAAGAAAATTTATCTTGTAAAAAAAATATTCTTAGAATGCATTTTTTAGGCTTCTCTTATTTCAAAAAATAACATTTAAAAGCCTTTATTTCCTTCCAGAAATTCAAGTCAATTTTAAAAATTTATGACTACAGAAGAAGTACAAGAAAATGGAGTAAGAAAGAATTTTTGTCGGTGTGCGTGTTTATGCTTGCCTTTTCTTTAGGGAAATTGCTCTTGTACAGAAAAAAATTCTTAGAGTGCATTTTTTTTTTATGGATTTCCTTTGTTCAGAAGAACATTTAAAACCCTCTATTTCCTCTAAAATGTATTTTTTCACCCACACGCACACACAAGCACTCTCTCACACACACACACAGAGGATTTGACAACAAAGGATCTTCTTCTGACTGCACAAGAAGCATAAGGAAACAGAGAAAGAAAAAATGTTTGTTTGTTTGTTTTTATATGTGCGTTTTTTTAGGAAAATTGATCTTGCACGTAAAAAATTCTTAAAATGCATTTCTTAAGGATATTCCTTTATGCAAAAGAACATTTTAAAGCCTTTATTTCTTTTAAAAATTCATGTCATTCTTCAAATGATTTTTTTTTTTCATACATAAATTTAATAACTTAAAAAATAGAGAATTTCACATCAAAGAATCTTGTTCTGACTGTGGAAGAAGTAAAAGACAACTATTTTTTAAGGATATTTATCTTGAACAAAAAAAAAATTCTTCAAATGTATTTTTAAGCTTCCTCTTTTCACAAAAGAACATTAAAAGTGTTTATTTCCTTTCAAAAAATTCAAATCAATCTTTATAATGCATTATAAAAAAATTAAAAAAGGACTTCACATCAAATAATATTTTTCCCACGGTAGAAGAAGAACAAGAAAAAATGAGAAAGAAAGAAAGAATGTTGGTGCGTGTGTTTATATGTACATTTTTTTCAAGAAAATTAATCTTGTACAATTCCTTTTTTTTTTTTTTCAAAATGCATTTTTTTGGGGATATAATATCTTCGTGCAAAATAACATTTAAAAACCATTATTTCCTCTAAAAAACTCAATTCATTCTTCAAATGTATTTTTTCACATATATACATCTAACAACTTTAAAATAGAGGATTTCACATCAATGAATCGTCTTCTTATTGTAGAAGTAGTAAAAGAAAACTTAAAAAGAAAGAAGTTTTTCTAATGTGTGCATTTATATGTACATTATGTTAAGGAAATTATCTTTTTTAAAAAAAAAAAAAAATCTTAGAGTGCATTTTTAAGGCTTCCCATTTTGCAAAAATAAAATTTAAAAACCATTATTTCCTTTCAAAAAATTCAAGTCAATGTTTAAAATGTATGTGTGTATAAATATATATGTATATATATACATATGACTGTTGTTCTAAGTACCAGTATAAACTAAGAACTCAGGTGATGGACACACTATAATAAGTGGTGGGAGATAATGATTGGTCACAAAATTGATTACACCACTCATTGTAGTGTGTCATGTCACTTGGTGATTAGGAGATCAATTCCGTGTATACATGTGTGGAAACCTTTATTTCCTCTAAAAAAATTAAAGTCTCTTTCAAAAGGTAATTTGTTTTTCACATATATACAACAACATTAAAAAGGGAGAATTTCACATCAAAGAATCTTCTTATGGCTGCAGAAGAAGTATAAGAAAGTACAAAAAAAATCTTATAATGCAATTTTTAAGACTTTCCCTTCGTGCAAAAGAACATTTAAAAGCCTTTAATTTACTTCCTCTCAAAATATTTGATTCAATCTTTAAAAATGATTTTTTTTTAACATATGTACATATAAAATCCTTAAAAGAGAGGATCTAACAACAAGGAATCTTTTTCTGCACAAGAAGTGTAAGGAAACCGAGAGAAAGAATGTTTGTTAGTGTGTGTTTTTATATGTGCTTTTTTTTGGGGAAAATTGATCTTGAACAGAAAAAAATTCTTAAAATACAATTTTTTTTAGGATATTCCTTTGTACAAAAGAACATTTTAAAGCCTTTATTTCCTTTAAAAAAATCATTTCATTCTTTAAATGACTTTTTTATATGTACATATAACAACTTTAAAAACATAGGATTCAGATCAAAGAATCTTCTTCTGGAGAAAAAGTAAAAGAAAACTAATAAAGAAAGAGGTTTTTTAGTGTGTGGTGTTTATATGTGTATTTTTTTTAACGATGTTTATCTTGAACAAAAAATATCTTAGAATGTATTTTTAAGGCTTCCCCTTTCCATTAAAAGCCTTTATTTCCTTTCAAAAAATTCAAGTCAATCTTTATAATGTACTTTTTAACATATATACATTAAAAATTATTAAAAAAGAGGATTTCACATCAAATAATCATTTTCTCACTGTAGAAGAAGTAGAAGAAAATGGAAAAAGAAAGAATTTTTGTTAATGCGTGTGTTTATATGTATAATTTTTCAAAGAAAATTGACCTTGTACAGAAATTTTTTTAAAATGCATTTTTTGGAGATATCCCTTCGTGCAAAAGAACATTTAAAAACCATTATTTCCTCTAAAAAATTCAAGTCATTCTTCAAATGTATTTTTTTCACATATATACATATAATTGTTTTAAAATAGAGGATTTCACATCAACGAATCATCTTCTTACTACACAAGAAGGAAAAGAAAACATAGGAAGAAATAAGTTTTTTTAGTGAGTGTATTTATATATTCATGATGTTAAGAAAATTTATCTCATAGAAAAAAAATCTTAGAATGCATTTTTAAGGCTTCTCGTTTTGCAAAAAAAAAATTTAAAAGCCATTATGTCCTTTCAGGAAATTCAAGTCAATTAATCTTATGGTGTATGTGTGAGTGTGGAAATCTCTATTTCCTCTAAAAAATTAAAGCCACCCTTCAAAATGTATTTTGTTTTTTCACATATATACGTTTAACAACTTTAAAAGGGGAGACTTCACATCAAAGAATCTTCTTGTGGTTGCAGAAGAAGTGCAAGAAAATACAAAAAATTCTTAAAATGCAATTTTAAGGCTTTCCCTTTGTGCATAAAAACATTTAAAAGCCTTTATTTCCTCTCAAAATATTCGATTCAACCTTTAATTTTTTAAACTTATATACGTTTAAAATCTTTAAAAGAGAGGATCTAACAATAAAGAATCTTCTTCTGACTGCACAAGAAGTGTAAACAAACACAGAGAGAATATTTGTTAGTGTGTGTTTTTATATGTACATTTTTTAGGAAAATTGATCTTGTACGTAAAAAGGTTTTCTTAAAATGCATTTTTTAAGGATAACCCATTGTGCAAAATAACATTTTAAAACCTTTATTTCCTTTGAAAAATTCATGTCATCCTTTAAATGTATTTTTTTTCACATATATACATATAACAACTTTAAAAATAAAGGATTTCACATCGAAGAATCTTCTACTGACTCTAGAAGACGTAAAAGAGAACTAAGAAAAAATAAGTTTTTTAGTGTGTGTGTGTATGTTTATATATACATCTTTTTAAGGAAATTCATTTTGGAACAAAAGATTTCTTAGAATGTATTTTTAAGGCCTAGCCTCCCTCTTCACAAAAAGACATTTAAAAGCCTTTATTTAGTCTCAGAAAATTAAATTTAATATTTATAGTCTTTTTAAAAACATATAAACATAAAAACTTTTAAAAAGAGGATATCATGTCAAAGAATCTTCTTTTCATTGTAGAAGAAATACAAAAACTGGAGAATAAAATTAGTGTGTGTGTTTATATATACATTTTTCCAAGAAAATTGATCTTACAACCAAAAAAAGTGTTTAAATGCATTTTTTTCTAGATATCCTTTGTGCAAAAGAACATTTAAAAACCTTTATTTCCTCCAAAAATTTCAAGTCAATCTTGAAATGTGCGTGCGCGCACACACATTCATACGTATGTACGTATATATTTATTTTAATTTTAATAAGAGAGGATTTCACATCAAAGAATCATCCCATGTCTGTAAGAGAAGTGCAAGAAAATACGAAAAATTCCTAAAATGCAATTTCTAAGGCTTTGCCTTACTACAAAAGAACATTAAAAGCCTGTTTGGCAGCTGAAAAAAAAAAAGATCGAGTTTCGCACTATATGCCACTTAACAGCTCACATATTACCAACTTAACGGTTTTTAAGTTATCAAATGGTTGTTACTTAACCGTTTTTAGTTTTGACCCTATGTGCGGAATTAATCAATCAAAAGAAAACTTTTAATTGTTTCTAGATGATTAAGCATACAAGTCCAATTATCCTATGTTGAATTGTCGCAGTAATAAGGAAAGCAATAAATAACACAATATTGATGACGGAGAAACCCAATTGAGTAAAAACTCCGAGATCAATCCAGTTATCTCCACTGTAAACAATACAGAGTGAGTTACAGTCAGATGCTATCTATCCAACTCCACTAGACTTCTCGATCTATTTGTTGCTAACTCCAAGGTCTACTCCAAGACTTGCTCCAAGATTTTCTATAATTGTCTCTTCTAAGTTGAATTCCAAGAACCTACTCTAAGGTAGAGGTGTCAATACGGGTAGTCTGGACAGGGTCGGCCTGCCAACATATGAGCTCGGTAACGACCAGCGTGAAAAAAGCTCGCTTGTTACAATTTTCGAGCCGATTCCGGGTCGGCCCACAAATTTTAGATTACAACCCAATCCCGTCCGCTAACCCATCCGGGTCGAGCCCATGCGGGTCACGGGTCGCGGTTTGTTCCGATTTGGTCCGTATTATTGTATAAATAAAATTATAAAAATATAGAATTTTTTATATTTATAACAAAAAATATTTTTTTGGTTAAATGTAAATTAAGAATTGAATAAAATGATAAATTCATATTTATACCGAAAAATGTTTACATAGAATTCAAATTGAATGTTACATGAATTATTTATAACTTTGCAAGGTTAAATTTAACTTAAACAAATAACAATTAAATACATTTCTAATGACTATTATCAAATATTTATAGTATAAGTACATCCCAAATAGGTGGCACCTACTTTTATTATAATTTATAGTTTAAGTACATCCCAACTATGTTGACACCTACTTAAGTCTTAACTATAATTTAGATGTTCAAAAATTATATATTATATTTATTTTCCAATCAATCTTCAAGAATTGCAAGATTTTTTAAGTCTTCAACAATATCATCAATAATTTTATATTGCATCTTTTGATCCGCGAATATCCAATCTTTCACGCATATGAGAGTTTTAAAAATATCTTCTTTAAGTCTAGATCTTCTTTCGTCTAATACCCTGTTACCTGCACTAAAAGCAGACTCAAATGTCATTATTGAGACTTGAACTATTAGTATATCTCGTGCCATTTTAGATAATACAGGGTATATCCGCTCATTTAATTTCCACAATCGTAAAATATCTAAATTACTCACTTCATCTTCAGGTATTAAACTATAATGATCAAATTGATAATATCTTTCTAATTTAGAAGGTGTGGTATTTGGATTTGCAGTTGACGTTGTAGATGAAGAACCAAGAACATTAAGTTTCTTAGCTATTATGGAGAAATAAGAAGATTTGTCTTTAGAAGTTGTACTAGCTATTATGCTTAGAATTCCTTTTTTTTTTTTTTTTTTTTTAAAATTTTCAAATTTTTTTCACGGGCCAGCGGGTTAACCGGGGCTCGTGAAGGCGCAACCTGCGAAGCCCGCGGATCACATCTCCTTAACTGTGAACCGCCTGCTCTGGTCACGGGTTAGTCTGCTGTCCCGGGTCGATCTGGGCCGATTTTCACGGGTCTGGCCGGCCCGTCCGTCTTGACACCTCTACTCTAAGGCCTTGTGCTATTCCTGCGCTTGTAATCCAACCTCCAGTAGCCTCTGAAGTTCAACTGAGAAAGTGTCTTTCCAAAAGTGTTTAGGAAGTAGGTGTTATGGATTCAATGGATTTGATGTTTTCCCCAATTCTGTGATTGTATAAAATTAAGAGAGAATAGATTATAGTAAAGACGTACAATGAACTACCACCATAATGTTTGTGCATAGGCTTGGGTATTTATAGGAGAGAGTAATTAGGTTGAATACGCAGGAAAAAAATACTTCAAAACAACAAAATAGGATTTTTCGGATCAATCTGTCGCTTAAGTGAAAAGCTAGCAACAGGCAAGCGACACACTGTTGCTCGAGCGAGAGTTCAACGACAGGCATGCGACAAACCTGTTTTTGTCGCTCGAGCGCCAACTGCGCAAGAAACTAGCAAAAATGTGGTGTTGTATTTCTCCTCGTTTCATGCTCGAACCCTAGACTTTATAACCCAATTTATACAAATTGTACCCTTTGTCCTTGACTTTTACAACACGTTACAAATTAGTCATTTTGTCTACAAAATTGCCAACACTAAAAACCTAATAATAGCAATTGAAATCTAAATTTTAATCCGTCAAAGTCAATAATTCATTTCAACTACATGTTTTTATGAGTTCCACAACTTTTTAACCATACATTTCATTAACTTCTATCAAAATCTACTAAAAATCTGATTTAAATCTCCACCAAACAGAGGCTCTATTTCCTCTCAAAAAATTCAAGTCAATCTTTAAAATTCATACTTTTAACATATATTTAAAAAATTATAGAGAGGATTTCACATGAAAAAAATCTTTTTTTGATTGTAGATAGGGATGTCAATTCGGCTTGTCGACTCAAGCGGCTCGCAGTTCGGCCCGAAAAAATCTTGTGTCCACTGAGCCAATGCTTGGGCCGAACCTCATTTTCAGGAAATGGCCCAAGTTTGAGCCAGTCCATGTGACTCGACGAGTCACCCCAGGCCGGCTTGTGAAAGGCCATTTTTGGCTCGAAAAAGGAGGAGAGTTGTAATTTTTTAAAATCTATAATTAGTATAAATTGCACAAAATTTATATTAATAAAAAAAATTTAGAATTTCACGATTTTTAAAAAGAAAATCAAGTTAGTTTGCCTCCCAAGCCTAAAGCTCGAGCCAGGCCTCAATTTTTCATCCGAGCTTTGGCTCGGCTCAGCTCGGATCGGGCCAAAAGAACCCGAGCCATTTTTTGCACGGGCCATGCACGAGCCATGAGTCTCGGCTTGTTTATATGGCTAATTGTAGAAGAAGTACAAGAGAGAGAGAGAGAGAGAGAGAGAGAGAGAGAGAGAGAGAGAGAATTTTTGTTAGTGTGTTTATATGTACAATTTTTAGAAAAATTGATCTCGTATAGAAATTTTTTCAAGATTTCCCTTTATGCAAAAGAACAATTTAAAGCCTTTATTTCCTCTCAAATAATTCAAGCTAACTTTAAAATGCTTTTTTTTGAAACATATATACAAATAATAACTTCAAAAGGAGACGATTTTACATCAAAGAATCTTCTTGTGACGGTAGAAGAAGTAAACTGAAACAAAGAAAGAGAAATTTTGGTAGTGTGTGTTTTTATGTACATTTTTTTAGTAAAATAGATCTTGTACATTTTATTCAAGATATCCCCTTTTGCAAAAGAACATTTAAAAACCTTTATTTCCTCTAAAAAGTTTAAGTCAATCTTGTAATGTATTTTTTCATCCATATATACATATAAGAATTTTAAAAATAAAGAAGTTCACAAAAAGAATCTTTTTGTGGATGTAGTGGAAGAAAGAAGTTTATTTATTGTGTGTGTTTGTTTATATGTACATTTTTTTTAAGGAAATTATCTTGTACAAAACAAATTCTTAGAATGCATTTTTAAGGCTTCCTCTTTCCACAAAAGAACACTTAAAAGCTTTTATTTCCTCTCAAAATATTCAAGCCAAACTTTAAAATGCATTTTTTTTACATATATACTTATAAAAGCTTTTAAAAGAGAGGATTTTACTTCAAAGAGCCTTCTTCTAAATGCAGTAGATGTACAAGGAAACAGAGAAGAAAGAATTTTTGTTATTATGTGTTTATATGTACATTTTTTAAGGAAAACTGATCTTGTGCAAAAAAAAAAAAAAAATTATTCTGGATATACCTTTATACAAAATATCATTTTAAAACTCTTATTTCCTCTACTTCAGATTTATTTTTTTTCACATATGCACATATAAACAACTTTACAAATTGAATATTTCACATCAAAGAATCTTCTTGGTGATGCAAAAGAAATACAAGAAAATAGAAAAGGAAAGAAGTTTTTTAGTGTGTGTTTATATGTACATTTATTTAAGGAAATTTATCTTGTACCAAAAAAAAATTCTTAGAATGCATTTTTAAGGCTTTCCCTTTCTGCAAATGAACATTTAAAGCCTTTATTTCTTCTCAAAATATCAAGTCAATCTTTAAAATGCATTTTTTAATAGCTACATATAAAAAATTTCAAAATAGAGGATTTCGCATCAAATAATCTTTTTCTGACTGCACAAAAGTACAAGGAAACACAGTAAGATTTTTTGTTAGTGTTTGTGTGTTTATATGTGCACTTTTTTTAGGAAAATTGATCTTGTAGAGTAAAAAAACTTCTTTAAATGCATTTTTTTTAGGATATCCCTTTGTGCAAAAGAACATTTAAAAACCTTTATTTTAATCTTGAAAATGTATTTTTTTCTATGATACATATAACAACTTAAAAGGGAGGATTTCATATTGAATATTCTTCTTGATCACGCAGAAGAAGTACAGTAAAACAACAAAAGAAAGAAGTTTTTTTTTTTCCTCTGTGGGTGCATATGCGTTTTTATTTGTACATTTATAGTTGCTTATGTGAAAGTTTGTAATTAGAAATGCCGTTTAGAAAATGGTTATGAAATATACCTTTGGATTCTTTTATGCCAAAGCAGAGAGGAGAAGAGAAGAGAATGGGTGTATATAGACTATAGAGAGAATAGGCTCTCACTCAAATGGAGATAGGAATAGAGAGTGAGAGTACTAAATAAAAAATTAATTATTTGAGTCAACGGTCATTATTTTTGGTACACAGTATAAACTAGTATTGGGTGATATAGTTTAGGAAATTTCTATGTTTTTTCCTTCTTTGATTACATTGTATTATTTTGTTTATATTACCAAACACGTCGAAGAGCTGTACTGGTTTGCACATGATGACGGCCCCCTTTTGAATTAAAAGATATGTTATTGCACCTCATACACCTCGATGGGAAACCTAAATGGTTTTATCAACCAGATGACTATGATCAAAGGCTTAATTCATTTTGATTGCAAAAGAGGTGCAGTCGGTCCGTTAAGATCTTTAGTTTTTGTTCCCTCTCCTTTATAAGTATTTGGGATACTAATTTCACCTTACATTCGATTAGTTTATTTCGGTGATAAAGTTGCAAGTTCCATTACCATAGATAAGTTAATGCATTTGAAATTTAATTTGACTAATTTAATGAGAAATCAGTTACTGTACAAACACTAATTATATTTGACATTTAATGTTTTGCAAGGTGATACTAATTCTGAAGGGTAATTAATTAGGAATAAAAATTGTAAGATTTTTGATGTAATTTGCAAGTCTGTGAACAAAAGGAATTGAATTTAATATGTTGTAAAAGTCAAGGAGTAAGTTGCAAATAGTAGAAATTGAGTTGTATTAGGTCCAGGGTTCGAGAATGGAAAAGAAGGAAAAACAGCGTCGTAATTTTGCTAGGCTGTCACCATGACATTGCTCGAGTGGCAGAAACAAAAACATTGTCACCCACTTGTCGCCTTGCCTTTGCTCGAGAGACATACTGTCACCCGCCTGTTGCCCAACTTTCGCTCGAGTGACAGGATTTCCTGAAAATTTTTAATTCGAGTTTTTAAGACTTTTTGTCCGGCTCAATCAACCCCAAAACCTAAACTATAAATACTAAATGCCTCTGAAAATTTTTTACAAGGTTGAACATTGAGAAAAACACATTCTCTCTGTATCCTCTTCATCATATAAGCTTTCAACCTCCATACTGTGATTTGTTCTTGGCGGTGAAAACATCAAATCCATAATCCAAATACTAAACTGCTATTTCCTACACATCTGTCAAAGTTCTGAAAATCAAGGGAAGGTGGCTGAAATTCTAGTTGTTGAAGAACGCGTAGTTCTTCGTTGATCTACAGGAGATAGAAGAATTCATAAAGTCGAGAGTTGTTGTAGGATCGCGCAATCCAGGAAGGCTTTGAAAGCTACAGCTGAGAGTTGGTGTAGAAGCACTCATTTTAGGAGAGCTATGGAAATTACAGTCAGGAAGTCAGAAAGTACTAGTGGTAGTCGTGTGTGGCAGACTGTAAGTTCATAATTCGTTTACAGTGGACTTAAAAGTGTCCAGAGTTTTTACCCAGTTGGGATTTCTCTGTGATCATTTCTTGTGTTTGTTTATTGCTTTCATAACTGCGATATTTCAATATAGGAAAAATTGAATTGTTTGATTAATCATCTATATATAATTAATAATGACTTGTTACTAATTAATTATTAAGTTTTAATTCCTCATAATCACCTATTCATCCCTCTTCTAAGCGTTCAAACTAGGTGGACTGCACCTTCAACCACTATTGCTGGTGTAGCTACATCCACTGATATTTCACTTTTGACTAAAAATGACTTAGCCGAATGTAACTGGAACAGTAAGGGTCTTCATGCCCTGTTCATGGCTATGTCTGCTGGAGTTTAGGGGAGTATCAATGTGTGAAACTGTTAAAAAAGTTTGGATATATTAGAAACCACACACGAGGGAAATAAAACTATTAAAAACTCTAAACTGTAGATGTTGACCTCTAGGTTTGAAGAAATTAGAATGAAGGACGATGAATCGTTTGATGAATTCTATGTGAAACTTAATAATATAGTAAATTTGAGTTTCAACCTACATGAGAAGATCCTCAAGTCCAAAATTGTTAAAAAAGTCTTTAGATCCCTACCTGAAAGTTTTAGACCTAAAATCACTGCGATTGAAGAAAGTAAGGACTTAGATGTAGTTAAGATAGATGAACTCGTAAAATCTCTCCAAACCTATGAACTCACCATATTTCAACCAAAAAAGGTTAAATCCATAGCCATGAACACTATTAGGGAAGAAGTGAGTGAGTCGACTAATGCTGAGACCCTTCAGAAGATGATGAAGAATAAGAGAAAACCTCATGAACGAAAAAATGATGTCCCTAATAAATTCTCAAACGATAAGCGTGAGAAGAATAACCATATGACTTCTAATAAGAAACCCAGTCAGTTAGATGTCATGAGTGTCAGGATTTTGGTCACTATAAAAATAAATGTCTTAACTTGAAGAAGAATTTGAATAACGGAAAGAGTAAGACATTAGCAGTGAGCTTGAGTGATGATGAATTAGATTCAAGTGATTAGAATGATACCTCTCTTGGTGAGGATGAACAAAATTTCATGGCCTTCACATCTATAGCAAAGATTGAATTTGATAAGGAGAATGAAAATGTTGAGAGTAGTGAAAAATCTAGGAAGATTCTGAGGATGAGGTTGATATTCATGAATCTTATCGAGAATTATTTAAGGAGAGTCTTAAAATCAAGAAGGTCAATAAAAATGTTCTGAAAAAGGTTAATGAACTTGAAAGAGAGAGAGAGACTCATAGGTGACCTTCATGACTCTATTAAAAATTTAGTGAGTTGAAGCTTTTTAATGAGAACTTAGAAGCCAAAGTTAAATCCTTAACAAGCGACCTTGAAAAATCTAATACCCAACTTCATTTTTTCATAAGTGGTACTCAGAAACTCGATAACTTCCTTGCTAATCAGGTTAACCTGATATCTCAAGCAAGGTTAACTTCCTCACTAATCAGGTTAGCCATTTAACTGAGATGATGACTCAGCTGGGTTAAGAAGAGTGACCTGAAATGTCATTATACTATTAAAGGTGAGAGCATCCATGTACCTCTTTGATTAGATACTTAGGTGCATGCATGTGCAGTTCATTGAATCCATTCATTCTTACATGCATCTCACTTATTTATTTTGTGTTTTTATTTTAAAAAAATAAAATAAAATTGTGTCTTTGGACGACTGGATATTTCTTGATGCTCATAAATACTGTATTTGGAATCAAGTATGCATTCATCTTATTTATACTGTTATTTTCATTATTTGGTTAGGTTTAATATGGAAGTATTGTGTATATATTTCTTCATGTACCATCTTTACAGCACATACTCTTATCTTGTGAGTGAGTCTGGGCCGCTTGTGTGAGATTTGGGATGTCTGACATCTGTTGGTAAGGTGACCTTGAATGTGAATTGACCTTCATTTAGATAACCTAATCTCACATATAATCCCCATATCATAAAAAAAAAATGGTTCATTTTATACTCTTTTTCGAAGCATTTTGACTCGAATAATTAAGTTTGAGGGGTTTCTCATAACTTGGTGCCTATGGTCAACTGACTTGGGTTAACCGGCCTAAAGCTCGTTATATGGGTCATTTTAATCACTTAATGGACAATAGTCTACATATAAGATGCAATATTTGAGAAAAATGACAGATGTGGGACCCGTGAAAGATGTGGTTAGTATTGATTATTTGACTTAGATTTAGATTAAAATCAAATTTTAATCCAGCCCAAACATGCCCTTAATGTGCACTTTAATTAAAACTCCAAATTATCTTCAACAAAGAATTCTGGTCATACCCAAATTCTAGCAGGCACCAAATTGTAACAAACAGTGATCTCTACCTTTTGCAACAGAGATCCTCATATTGTGCCATTCCTATAGTAGCTTGGAAGTCGTTATTATAGGCGAATTCCACCCGTGGTAGGTGTGATTTCCAATTGCCTCTTAGATCCTACAAACAAGCTCGAAGCATATCGTCTAAAATCTTAATGGTCATTTACCAATTTCAATCACCTTCTTCATCTCATATTTAACTTCCTTTAGGAAAAGAAGAATTTAAGACTTTTTGGGCCACTGTAAATGTTACACTTTTCGCCATAAAAATAATGACGTTATATGTTTAGTCCATGAACAACTGTCGCAAGTTACATGTCATGCGTTAGACAGTGTTGCTCCTACTGCTTCAAATGTCTAAGAGCATTGGCAATCACCTTCCTCTATTGCATCGGCACACATCCCAAGCCTTGTTTGACCATTCTCCCATTCTAATCTTCAGGTATTCTTAATATTAGAGTTGTAAGCATATAAACAATTGCTACTTCAACTTCTGAAAACTATGTTCACATTTATCTTTCCATTTAACAAATTGTCTAAAATTCTTACAAAAGAAAAAAGAAATTGTTGTTTTTAATTGAAGTATGCACTCCACTCCATAGATATAATATAAATCTACAACTCCAAACTTCTCATTCATTAGAACTATCAATAACATTAACGTGGAGGTTATACAATAAAAATGCGGAATAATATAAATGATTTTCTAACATACTATTCAATATTATTTTCAAGAATGCGCTATAAAGCTTTGTTTGGTATTATTATATTAATTGCATAATAATTTTAAATATCAAAGTAGAAAATATTTCTCATGCACCATTACAAAATCATTTGTGGTAAAATTTTAAATTTAAACGTAGTTAACAATGATGTTAAAAAATCACACGCATCGCATATGTTCTACACTAGTAATAATAACAAGGGACTAAGCCTGACATCCACTATTTTTTGATAGATTTATATTACACGTTTGAGTGTAATTCTTCTTTGATTATATTCATTTCTATTCCTACAATATATACTCTATTTCACAATTTTAAATTGTGATATAAAAAAATAATAAGGATAATTCTTGTTGTACATCACCTTATACATCAAGGTGTCCATAATGGACACCCGGCACCCTCTCATTGGAGGGAGTGCCGACGCCACCAACCCTCCCTCCAATGTAAGAGCGCCAGGTGTCTATTATGTAGATCTTTATGTTAGTGGTGATGTACCACTAACATTATCCAAATAATAACTACTCTTGTAAATTGCATTCTTTTTTATTAAGAATTAAAATATGTGTAACAAAATGTGCATGACTGTATTTAGAAAAAATGAATTAGTACATTAGAGGGTCATGTGCTCTCGTAACAATGAAAATGGCCTCTTTTTTTTTTTTTTTCTCATTTGTGAGTACACACGAGAAAATATTCCTTGTTTATATGTTGAAGAAGAAAAAGAAAGGTTTGAATTTAAAATCTGATTGAACTCATTATGAATACAATTTAAATGATATATGAAGAGGAGTCTTGTATACAATATTGGTTTTTAGTTTATGCTTGGTTTGGACAACAGATATTTTTCCCTGCATCTAGTTGTACTAATTGAATTCAGTGCATCTCTTAGCAAAAAAACTACCTCGTACTTTCTACTTTGTTTTATATAACCATATTTTCACTTGATTTTGATAAAAATTTCTTAAAAGGATGGCTGTCTTATAAAGAGGTACAAATAAACTAGCTATAATATATGGAGATAATTATAAACTCAGACAAGCATGATTTTAAAACAGATAAATTATTACATCTGTCAAACCTGATGTAATCAGCAAATTAATAGTAACTCATCATTATGCCCTTGACAGATTAAATCTATATCAGGGAGTACCTCTAGATTACTTTATACAATGATACTAACTGAACATAGTTCGAAAAAAAAAAGAACACCTAAATTAACCAACCTAATTAAATATAAATCCACGATGAAAACTAGATAGATTTCTCAGATAGAGCTATTCAATGCTGCATTAAGTCAGCTAAACACCACCTTCAGCGGGATGCAAGCTACAACTGGGTTGGCGAGCACGTTGATCATTGGGATCTCCTCTGGCTCCATTGAACTGGTATGTGAAGCAAATTTCCTGGTTTTTTTCGAAGGACCCCTGCGCTTCTTCAATTTTGGTGATTTCACTGGTGGGACCAGGCGCTGCGGCATGACATTCTTAGTGCGTGGCCGTCCATGTCCCCTCTTTTCAATAACCATGCCGTCTTCTAAAACGTCAACATTAAGTGGGTGGCCAACGATTGATTCACGGGTTAACTTGCTCATTAGAGAAATATTTGGAACATGTTGAGGTTGGTAGCGCCTGTTCGCATTGAGAGTAACATCATACAAGCCAGAGTCATCTTTACAGTCTCCAAGATAAAAATCTGAGAGGTCATACTTCAGATTGACAGTAGAACGTGACTGACGATGGGGCATTAACCTCTGGGGAACTGCCGGTTCATGAGCTTGTCCTCGTGTCTGAGGTTTCACAGGATGAACAGATGACTTTTCAACCTTAACATTCGGAATTGGTCCCGACTTTCCAAAAAAGCTGTACAGAATGGTATCTGACATGTACACATAACCACCCGGTTTTCTCGACCTTGACCTCCTCCCTTGTTTTTGCTTCCACTCAAAAGTGCCTAATCAAAACAGCGCATCAGTATCAGGATTTATGAAAGTGTCTTACACTGATTGCATGCAAAAACCATGGATATAAACCAATTCTATAAATGTAAAACTACATAAAATAACTTTTTAAATGTACCCAACATATGTCTAAGTTTTAAAGGTATTTTTAAGTGACTTTTTTTGCAAAACATTTTTTAACTTGTTTAGAAATCACTTTTAGAAATCACTTTTTAGGTGGGCTTTCTGACTATTGGGTTTTTTGATACCCAATAAATCTCGGGTAATGATGTTAAATAGTGTCGGATTATATTTCATTGGCCTCAGCCGATGAGTGAAATAAATATCAATCAATCAATCTATATGCTCGACCCGAAAGCAATGTGAACACTAGTAGCAGCTTAAATGTGTTAATGTTGTCTTGGCCCAAATTTACTTATAGGATGGCTTTCTTGTGTCTTGGCCCATTTGTCGGATATTGGCCAAAGTCAAGAAACCTATACAAACCTGTATATATCATTTTCCCTTCTCATTGTAAGTGTGTGATTTGTGTTGTGAATTGAGAGAAAACGGCTGCCTCTTTGTTCTACCATCTTTGTTGTTTTCTCTTTGCCTTAGTGGTTTGCATCATTGTGGGTAAGAAAGGAAGAGAGCAACCATAAGTGAATATTGTTGTGGGTTGAAGTTTTTGGATTGATTGATTGATATTGGTTGGTAAGTTTAATCTGAGCCTGGAATCCACAATTGAATATCTATTCTGCTACACTTACAAAAGTATCTACTTACTTTCTGAGAAAGTACCTTTGAACAAAGTTAAGCTGAAGAGTATTTTGTGAGAACGATTTTTATTTAATCAGCCAAATCAATTACAAAATGAGAGCACTTGCTGTATATATAGACATAGAAGAAAGCCCATTGTCCAATAGCAAGCTGACAGCTCATCAAAGTGAGAAACGGCACTAACAGAAAATGAAAAAGGAAGAAAACGTAATATGCTAAAATACGACTAATGACTAACGGCTTTATTCCAACGGATATGGAAGCTGGAGATAGGCTAGCTGGATCCTTCTTTCTTTCAACCTTTTTACATTTTTTTAGGCTTACCCAAACATGCTCAAATCTCTGATGATAAAATTAGATGTATGTGCAAACCACTGCATGTGGAATTCCTACTCACATATATGGACATTCAAATCGTACAAGGATTAACTAAAAACAAGGATAAAAACAGTTGGAAATTGAGAGAGGTTAAATAACAAGATAACTTGATTTTCAACAGTCGCCTTCAAACAGAAATATCACAATTGGCATGTTTGACTTAAAACCTTAATATAAATAAAATTTATTTTTAAGCTTAGCCAAATATGCTCGATCATTTCTACCTCACCTCTTGGGATTATCAGAAAACGATCTTTTTTTTTTTTTTTAACATTATGTCACGTGTATAAAGAATACAGGCATCAATACAAATGTTAGCATCATACATTAGGTGAAACAATGTGCATTTATGACATTAAGTAACATGAAAGATAGCCCTAAATTTAATATTGCCTAACGGTTATGAATTTGTTTATACCTTATTGTATAAATTCAACCAAATCATACCTGAAGAGGGAACCACATGACGTGGCTTCCCAATTGATGCTATGGACGCCGACCGTTCCTCTGCTGAATCCAAATAATCTTCTGAACTACTGGAATCTTTGTCAAAATCTTCACAAGCACTTTCAATCTATAGTGCATGAATTATGACATCAGCTCTGCGGGCATATCTCCCCCCCATCTTCTTTGATGAAATAGATGCGGATGCCTCAGCTTTCTAAATGAATGAATCGTACTCCCCACAACGAAAAGCTTTAATTCTTTTTGATGTCTCGAGATTATACCAGTTCCTGAAAGAAATTTGACAAGAATACTAATCAAATTATCTCACATAGAGATTGAACTCAAGGATCTTTTAAGAAAGAAAAAACACTAACCGGAAAAAGAAACTAAGTAATCACTAAACATATAGTGCAAAATGAACAAAATCTATCAATTATTGACACATAGGAATGGACTTTTTATGGATAGTTCTCAATATTGCATATCAACTTGTCCTTCAAATGGTCAGAGTGCAAGATTCTACAGGTTTTTAAGAAACAAGAATTTACCAAAAATTGAATACTTACATTTAACCTTAGCCAAACATGCTCTAAAAGCACACTCATCTGCTTAGGAGATCAGAGTCTGTTGCCTCACTCATGATAGAGAAATTTATCTCGAAGCTAGAGTCACCACAACAAAAATAGTCATTTGCAACATTTGTCAACAAATGTTGCCAAAAGGGTCTTTTGGCAACATTTTAGCAAGTAAATGTTGCCATTGGTATTAATAAATGAGTTTTGGCAAAAAAATGTTGTGGTAGACACCTTTAGCAACGTTTATTGAGTGTTACAACAGGTTTTACTTTTAGCAACGTTTATCAAACGTTGCGAAAGGTAAGACTTTTCGCAACATTTACCAAACGTTGCTAAAAGTCATCTTTAGCAACGTTTATCAAACGTTGTGAAAGGTGGGACTTTTCGCAATGTTTGTCAAACGTTACGAAAAGTCCCACCTTTAGCAACGTTTATCAAACGTTGTAAATAATATTTTGGCCCATTTAAATGAATCCATCAAATTTCAAGCCCACAAAAGAAAAATTGAAAAAAAAAAAGAAGGAACGAAATTACTACAGAAGCCCTAATCGCTCTCTCGCCCAAATCGCTATCCCTCTCCTCAAATCGCTCTGCCTCCCCTCAAATTCCATTGGTGAGAGTCGAGAGATCACCTGCACCTACGCTTGCTTGATCCTCAACGACGATGGCATTCCTTTGAGGACCTTGTTACGAAATATGGCGTTGGTGGAGGTGCTGATGTCGTCTCTGTTGCGGCTCCTACAGGTGGTACAAAACCTGAGGCTCTTTCTAATTCTAGAGGCTTTGTAATTTCCCCAATTCTACCTGCTATGTGCTGGAATTTTCTTCACATCATTCTAGGGTGTGCTCGAAGCTATCAGAATCAGCTGTGCGGGATACCCCACTAGACGCTCGTTTGATGAGTTTCTTCTCCGGTTTGGGGTTCTTGCTCCAGAAGTTTTGGGAGGAAAGTGAGTTATTTTTCTTCTTTGGCTTTACACGTGTATATACTTTAGGGCAGCATTTTTCTTCTTTCCGTCTTCTTCTGGCATCAGCTTTTCTTTATTGTCGTCATTTTTGTATGAGCCATAAAATATTCTTGGGCAGTTCTGAAGAGAAGGTTACATGCCAAATGATTTTAGACAAAATGGGATTGAAGGGCTATCAGGTACATTTGATTCCTATATGGTAATTTGTTAAATTGTAGAAGACTTCGTTGCTGGATAGTGCGCTTCAACGAATACAAGTGCTAATTCTCTATACGAGTTTTAATTTTCCCACATCAGAATTGTGGAGATTGCATGACTGGCATATTAGTATTGGTTAGGTACCCCTTAGACATCTACTTCTGTACTTAACTATTTATTTCACAATTGGATATCCAGTCTCGGGGCATGGCATCCATTGCTTCCGTATTCTTTCTTCAAAATTCTACTTTCTCCATGCATTAAAAAGAGCCTGGTTCTGTAAATCAGCTTTTAGCGTATTTCGTTACGCTAATGACATTTGAAAAGTATTTCCATATTTGCCCTTGCCAAATATGTGAGAAGATAATGATTGCTTTCATAAACTGTTTGCTTATGGGTTTAGTAGGAAGTATCATTTAGAAAGTTTGCTATTTCTATGGGCTATAACAAATACCTGGAGGCAGTAATATGTTTGATTGACTTCCATCAATTTGCCAATGCTGTAATGGAGTTCCCTTGATACTTATTCATGTGGTATGCCTGGATTTGAATTTAGGTAAGACAAAGGTCTTTTTACGAGCCTGTCAAATGGCTGAACTAGATGCAAGGAGAGCAAAGGTTCTTGGAAATGCAGCCAAAACCATTCAAAGGCAAATTTATACTCTCATTGCACGGAAGGAATTCATCTCATTACGTCGAGTGGCAATTCAGTTACAGTCATGTTGGCGAGGTATCTTAGAAATTATCCTTTGGATTTAATTTCTACCTCATTGTTACCTCAAGAATTTTCATATATGCCATGTACAATACACAAGAATTTAAGTGGATTAGCTCAATGCAAAGTGTGAGCTTGCAAGCTCTAGGGAATGGCTCATGAAACTCCTTGATTGGGTGTGTTGAAGCTTTCTCAGATTGAATAGATTTTCCATTCCTTGGTCACACATATATTTGCAACACATTGACATTTGTATCTTGTTTATATAGCTTGTTGTAGGAGAATTTGAAAAGATAATCCCTGATGAGTGGAAATTTACTTTCATGTCCCATTTGGATGAGATTTTATTAATAGAATTTGTTTATATTGTTACTCTGTGGTTGGAGGCAACTGGTTGCTAAGAAAGAGCTCCGAAAGCTCAAAATGGTTCTAGCTCTATTCTTCACGTGCTTTTATTCCTGTGGAAAATTGTTGTTGGTTTGCATGATTACGTTTGTACATTGACTCATGCTACAAGGGAAACGGGAGCCCTCAAAGAAGCAAAAGACAAGTTAGAAAAGAAAGTAGAGGAGCTTACATGGCGCTTACAGTTTGAGAAACGATTGAGGGTAAACTTGTTTAGAAAGTTCATTTCCGATTTACTGAACTTGAATGTGACGATGCTCCTTATCTTTTGTCTATCAAATGCAGAGTAAGTTGGAAGAGACAAAAGCAAATGCTAGAGTAATAAAAGAACAAGAGGCAGCACAGAAAGCAATTGAAGAAGCTCCTCCAGTTGTTAAAGAGATCTGTAATGGATTTTTAGGTTTGAGTGTGCAAGACCTGTGAGTTGTAGTTTGCCATCTTCAGAAAATAGTGTTGGAGAATATTTTATTTGGCAATTTTTTGAAATTAGTTGAAACTTGAAAGACTTTGTTATGATCGAGTTTTTCCATTATCATTTTATTTCATTTTGAAGCTCATTTTGTATTTAAGTGGTGTTGTATCAAATGCTAATGTTCAAGTGTATGGATTCAAAAATTTGTAATAAAATTATCAATTTTTATGCAATTCCAAAATTTGTTCATAAGGAGTCATTTTCAATTTTGCCAATCAACTTGCATAAATTGCTGTTATTTAAAAAAAAAAAAAAAACCTACGACAACGTTCAAAAAACGTTGCCGTAGATAAATACGGCAACGTTTGCCAAACGTTGCCGTAGATAGCTACGACAACATTTCGACAAACGTTGCCGTACATAGCTACGGCAATGTTTGCTGAACGTTGCCGTAGATAGCTACGGCAACGTTTTTTAAACGTTGCCGTAGACTTTCGGCAATGTTCAAAAAACGTTGCCGTATCTCTCTACTCTACGACAACACCTCGATTTGCAACACACGTCCAAACGTTGCCGTAGGCCTACCACAACGTTTTTTGAACGTTGCTGTATGCTGTTTTTGTTGTAGTGAGTCAAGTATTTAAAACTAGTGTCCCTGTGAACTCACACTTGGTGTAAAAGGATTTAAGAGACACAACAATCATACTTAAAAGTGAAACAACCTTCTGCACCATTAACATTTCAAAGATACGAGGGAAACAATGATTGCCAAATACAACAAAACGTTACAAAAATTATTGCCAATGATATGACAGAAACAATGATAGCCAATTAGACAAAAAGTTACAAAAATTTGCTGCCAATGATTCGAAGGTAACAACTGAGAAACCTATCTTGCAAGCATTGTTGGGTGATTTCAAATTAAATGAAACTATTATCAAATGGCTATACTTCACTTAATAACAGATGAACGCGAGGCTAACTAAATAAAGGTCCTAACCTTTTACTGTAAAGAATGATTTAATTTTAAACACAAAAAGAGGCACTTACAAACACACGTCATCTCTCCCCAGGAGCTGTATAGGTGTCCCTACTCTTGGCACAGACAATATGGCCTCAGGCTATTCATCTGGCCTGAGAATCCGACCTGGCCACCAATAACCATTTTGCCTTCGGACCCAAACCAACCCGCCCACCAACGTGTCAATGGCTTTTTTGTTGTCATGAGCAGAACGACTCATGTTTCACAATTCTGGAAAAAAAAAATGAGGTCTATGAAACATTATGTAAAGTTGAAGTCATTGCATGTCAAGGGCACGCTCAGTGGTTCCATAAAAATCTCAAATCCAAGAGTAAATTTAAGTGCCTTCCTCAAAATAAAAACACAGGTATATATCATACAACAGGAAAAAACGGAATCTTCATTAAAAAAAAAAAAGATCTTCTTTAAATACAATTTTCTTGCATGCAATTTTTTTAGGCTTCTCTATTGCACAAAATAACATTTTAAAGGACTTTTTTTCCTCTCAAAAATTGAAGTCAATCTTGAAAATATATTTTTTTCACACACACATATATAACAACTTTAAAAAGAGAGGATTTCACATTGAAGAATCTTCTTATGGCTGCAAAAGAAGTACGAGGAAACTGAGAAAGACATATTTTTTGTTAGCAATGTGTGTGTTTATGTACATTTTTTTAGAAATTAATCTTGTACAGAAAAAAAATTCTTAAAATGGATTTTTACCAGATTTCCCTTTGTGCAAAAGAACATGTAAAAACCTTTATTTCCACTGAAAAATTCTAGTCAGTCTTGAAAATGTATTTTCTCACATGTATACTTGTAACAACTTTGAAAACACAGGATTCCACATCAAAGAATCTTCTTATGGCTGCAGGAGTACTAGAAAAAAGAGAGAAAGAGTTATTTCAGTGTGTGCGCGCATTTTTATATGTACATTTCTAGGTGCTTGTGTGAAAGTATTTAGAAATGTAGAGAAAGAGGACACCATCCAGAAAATGGTTATGAAAATTACCTTTGGATTCTTTTAAGCCGAAGAAGAGAAGAGAAGGGAAGAGAAGAGAGAGTTTGTGTCTATAAACCCCAGAGAGAAGAGGCTTCCATTCAGATGGAGATAGGAATAGAGAGAATTAAATTGTAATGGGCGGTACAGTCTAGGAAACGAAACGTATCTATTGACTATAAAGAGAAGAGGCTATATATGAAATGAATTACAGGAAAAAAAAAAAAAAAACAATACAACAGTCAGCACTAATTGATTTTGGCACATAGTATTAAATTATATTGGACGATACAACCTAGAAAACTTAAAGTTTTTTCCTTCTTTGGTTGTACTGTAGTATTTTCCTCGTGTACCAAACATGTGGAAGAGGTGTGACAGTTACAACATGAGAACCGATACAAGACTTGGCCTAAGTGCATGCTAACGGGCAGCGTTTTGAATAAAAAATACGTTACTACACTTGGTAAGTTTCGTTTGGTTGTCGAGCTGAGAAGTCATTTACCATATAAGCTCTCATACTAATTCAGAAATGCAATTAGGAATAAAAGCGTGTAAATAAATATATTTTTGAGTGCTGGATTGCATGTGATTAATGAGAATCCTAATTGTACTTTAGGCTGTGTTTGTTTGGTAGAGTGATAGAGCACAAAGGTCAATATCTGTACGTATACTGATGGTCTATGATGATCGATTAATATGCCATCGAGTTGATCGTCAATTACCGTATGTGCACTAATTATATGTGCCACTTAGTGAGTCATTCTTTTATCCTATCATATTGAATAGTTCCATTTATCATTCTTATTGAATAATTCCATTTATAATCGTATTGAACATTTCCATTTATCATTCTTTAATATATATAGTATTGTATTAAATTCTTTAATAGATTTTTCTAATTCTGCAAACCACTAAATAGTAATTTAATTTTTTACTATAGTTGGTAGTGTTGGTTAATAGTTAAAATTGGTTGAGTCATTAATTAATGTCGATGTGGTAGTGGGATCATTATCACTTAGCTGGTGTTAATCAATAATGGCGATAGTTAGCATTATTCAAATGGTTTCTCCATGTGACCCAACTTCTTAAATATTTGGAATAATATTTTGTAGCACAGTTAGAGGGTGTATAGAGAGAAGATGCTCTCATTCAAATGGAGTAGGAATAAAGAGCAAGAGGTAATTATGAAATCAATGAGAGAACACAAAACAATGTAGTTAGCAATTATTACGTTTGGTACACGGTATTAAATTATAATGGACGATGCAATATGGGAACTACAAGTTTTTTCCTTTATCGATCATTGTGTATCATATTATTTATGTTACCTACAAGTGAAGAACAGCGACGATTACAACATGATAACTAGAACACTAATATTTCTAGACTTATCCCACATGGATGCTGATGGAGCCCATTTCAAATAAAAAATAGGTCATTACACCTCACACATCTGCGGAAAACCTTATCTGTGTCATGGTTTTATCAGCCAAATGACTGTGATCAAGGGCTGAAGTTTGTTTGATTACAACAGCAGTGCAGTCAGTTCATTGAGCCCTTTAGTTTTTTATTCCATCTCCTTTGTAAGTAGTTGGCATACTAATTGTACTTTACATTTTATTAGTTTGTTATAGTGAATAAGCCCCCGTTTGTCTACTATTATTCCAAAAAATTATTTGCTACAGTAAAATTCTCCACTACACATTCATTCAATAAAATATTCTACACAAAAACCAATAAAGTTACTTTAAGCCCCTGTTTGGCCCCCATTATTTTACATTTTTGATGGTTGAAAACTTTTGGAATAGTGATTGATGGGAGAATGTGTAGTGGAAAAGTAATGAAAAGTTTTAGATTTGTGTGTAATATTATTTTATTTGATGAATATGTGGTTGTAATGAAGAGAGAGAAAAATTTAATGTAATGTAATGTAATTTAATGAAGGCCAAACAGGGGCTAAATTTCAACCACACATTCTCCAAAAAACACTATTCATTACTTTATTTTTCTCCCAATAATGGGAGACAAACACACCCTAAGTTGAGAGGTCCACTACCATAGATAAACTAATGTACTTCAAATTTAGTTAGACTAATACTGGAGAAAGAAATTAGTTACCGTACATGCACTAATTATATTTGACATTTATTGTCTCGTATGGTGATCGAGCTACTAGTTCAGAAGGGTAATTTAGGAATTAATACATCGATTAAATAAATGTATTTTTAAGTATTAGATTGCATGTGATTAATTAGAATAGAGGTGTCAAGACGGACGGGCCGGCCATGACCCGTGAAAACCGGACCGCGGGCCGACCCGTGACCCGTGCGGGCGGTTCACGGGCCAAGGAGGTGTAACCCGCGGGCTTCACGAGTTGCACCCCCACGGGCCGCGGTTAACCCGTGACCCGTAAAAAAAAATTGAAAAAAAAATAAAACAAAAATTAAAAAAAAGGGGGGGGGGGCCCCCCCTCTCTCATTAGTTATTATACATTTATACTTCATAGTTCATACTTGTTACTACTTACTACAATTACAATTATTCAATTGCAAATATCATCATCATCTTGATTATATTTCTTTCTTCTCGGTTCTCACTAGTCACTACTAAATTTTTTAATCCTACTATATTATGGATTCTCGCGATTCTTCTTCTCAAAATCCTATTTTCAATGATAGTTGCTCTCCATATGGGTCAAACCGGAAAAATTCTATATTTTTATAATTTTATTTATACAATCATACGGGCCAAACCGGAACGAACCGCGACCCGTGACCCGTGACCCGCATGGGCTCGACCCGCATGGGTCAGCGAGCGGGCTTGGGTCGTAGTTCAAAATTGTGGGCCGACCCATAACCGGCCCGGAACCCGCAGTGGGCGGGCTTTTTTTCACGCGGGCCGTTACTAGGCTCACATGTTGGCGGGCCGACCCGGCCCGGCCCGGACCACCCGGATTGACACCTCTAAATTAGAATACTTATTGTAATTTGCGCATCGTTAGTATGGTCCTGTGATTTTGAGCTGAAACATACTAATTATTGTCTTTGATTAGATTAATTTGATCATAAAGCTATGGATTTAGTAACACTACGAGCGATACTTATATTTGACACTTGGTAATTCTTATACGGTGATCAATGATAAACATACAAGCTTTGGTATTAATTCAAAAGGTTAATTTAGGAATGAGCATAGTGAGTCAATAAGTGTATTTTATGCGTCGGAATCACCTATCACTTTCATGCGATCTGATTGGTTAATTTAAGCGATAACTATCTGATGCATATCTACATGTTGATCACTACAACAAAAATAGCATTTTGCAACGTTAAAAAAAGGTTGCCGAAGACCTTTTGCAATGTTTGGACGTATGTTGTAAAGCTCAATGTTGACGTACAGTAGAAGGATATAGCAACGTTTGCTAATCACCTTTTGTAGCTTTTTTTTTAATGTTGCTAATAACTACTTTTTGCAAAGTTTTTTGAACGTTGTTAATAACCACTTTTTGCAGTGATTTTTGAACATTGCCGGTTTTTTTTTTTACAGCAATTTATGCAAATTTATTGGCAAAATTGAAAATGACTCATTCTGAACAAATTTTGGAATTGTATAAAAATTGATAATTTCATTACAAATTGGTACTCATTATCACTATGACAAAACTAATCTTGTAAAAAACATATTCAATAGATACAGTATCATTCCTAGAGTATAATTTGATGCTTAAACATAAAATCTTGTGTACTAATAGAGGGGACAAACACGCGAGACAAACATGTTTGGTACACAATCCTGTATCAAACAGGTCATAAAAGTGCAAAGTAATGAATGACCGAATTAATGAGCAAGAATTGCTTAGTATGTGAAAACCGATAAATTAAATAATATGAGATCAACTGCTGCCATCACATCACAAAAAGGCAACATGCTTCAATTCCTGCTGTGCAGATGTACCGCCATTCTGTTGCTTGGACTGCTGCTGCAAGTTCTGTCGAGTTGCCTGCTGTTGGTGTAACTGGAACTACTGGGAATAGGAATTAATAGAAAGCTGTTGAAACTTGGAAAGATCTCCGCTAAGTTCAGCAGATGCAAGCTTCAAACGTTGCACCTCGGCTGTTAACACTTCATTAAGTGCTGTCACAAGAAAACCAAAATAAGCAAAGAAAGCGCATAAGGACTATCATATATCACATTTTTGACCTGAAAATAAATGACCTTTTAGGATATTCATATCATCCGAAATAAGAAAATTGATCTGACGAGCCTAAACTAACAATGAAGAAGAATGAAGTTCAATGTACAATCTGAATAACCAGATCATTTTCATGCCAACACTTCAAAGTTAGATTATTTATAAAACATTTTAAAAGCCTTATGAACAATTGCTGCCAAATATTGCAATGGATTAAATAATATCAACCCCGACAATCCCTTCACAAATCCTTCCATTGAAAAGGCAACATATATCGTGCACAGATTCTTGAACTTCTCTCCTTTTCCTTGATGTTTATCATTTCCTTTAAAATAACAAGCAGAAAAGGAACCATGAACAGCTAATAGGATATCAAATAAAATGCTTTTGTTTCATTACAACAATTGAATATATACTTCCATAGAGCCAAGTGAACTTGCCAAATGGAACAATCACCGGAATATATACCTTATAGAGTTGCTCAGTGATAGCAGCGCCAATTACTCCCGTGTAAAATGCAAATACATAGATAGTGACAAGGGGGTCAAGGATTTTGGTCTTCTGTATGGTTCAATCATGTCCCAAAGAATCGTCTTTTTCCACTTGGTGTGCAAATAATCCGCGTATTTCCTCCAAAGATAGCTCACCATTTCACTCCACCCCACTCATTTTCTTCACGGATTCTGAATTGGCAACAAACCGTTTATTAACAGTTCTAGTAGCCCAATCGAAAAAGTAAAAGGAAAAAATAATAACAAAAACAAACAGGTTATAGACACCCACAGTATAATCCCTCTGTATCACAATCTACTAACTCAAAATGCAAGAAATTTCTTAGAGAATTATCTTGTGATCAGAGGAAACAACAATGTGCAAGGGCAATTACCTGTTGTCAATGCAGGTGATAAGCTGTAGAGGAATTGGGAAATAATTTGTGGAATAGAATGCTCCTTATCCGGCTTGCTCTCCGGCTCCGGCTCATCAGATCTGGCCTTCACAGAATCCAGCATCATCTTGCTGATTTCTTTAGAATAAACTTGAAGAATTTCGATCCCATCATCGTCAGTAGTTGCAGAAGAACTAGGGCCAAAAATGCCGCCTCTTTGCGGGGAACAGCGTCGTAATGCTTGGACAAAATTGAAGGGGATCAAAGGGACTCGATTAGGCGGTCTCTCATGGAGTGCACTCCGTTGGTGGCCATATCCTAAAGGAAGAGAGGGGATTTTTCAATTTCGGGGGTGCAGGAGCAGCTGAAAGAGCTCGGATCGAAACTCGAGAGCCCTCCTCATTTGAAAGACGTTCTTATGAGCTCTTGAGGGTGAGAATTTCTTTTTAATAGAATTTAGGGTTTGAATTAATTGGATTTCTTCAAATTAAGCCCATATATAACTTAATTTCATTCGTTTTTCGCAATGATTGCAACGTTTATTAAACGTTGCGAATCCAAAAGATTTGCAACGTTTAAAAAAAGTTGCGAAAAGTATACATTAATAACACTTAAAAAACATTGCGAAAATTTAGTCTACTACAGTAATTTGCGATGCTTAAAAATTGTTGTGAAAAGTTTCTAAAAGTTACGAATCCAAAAGATTTGCAACGTTTAAAAAACGTTGCGAAAAGTTAGTCTACAAAAGTAATTTGCGCGTTTAAAAAATGTTGTGAAAAGTTTATCTTTTAGCAACGTTCATCAAATGTTGCAAAAATAGACTTTTTGCAACATTTAATAAACGTTGCAAAAGATGGCCTATTGAAACTTTTTACAACGTTTTTTAAACGTTGCAAAAAGGTAAACTTTTCGCAACAGTCAATAAACGTTGCAAAAAGTTACATTAGCAACATTCACTTTAAAAATGCTGTCAAAACTCAATTACATTAACTAATTGCAACATTCACTTACTAAAATGTTGACAAAAGACCCTTTTAGCAACATTTATCAACATATGTTGCCTATTAAGTGTTGCAAATGATTATTTTTGGTGTAGTGGATACGTGTTAATCGAGATGTTGACACTCACTAGCTTTATAGCATCGTTGGTGATGCAATGGTAAACTTTGAATTTTGAAGCCACTCCATTGGATCCATACCAGCCACTACCACTTTCATGTGATCTAACTGGTGAATTTTTGTGACAGTTATTTGATGAACCAACATGTTGAGACACATATTAATCTGGAAGATGATATCCAATAACTTGACCTTTGAGTTGTATATTAATCACAAACAGTTGGCTATACCCTAGCGCAAAATTTGGGCTACAATTGTTTTTGGGGAATTTATTTTTTATGCCTAAAAAAATTGGAGAATACTAGAAAAAATTATTATTTGAAAAAGTACAATCCAGGTAAAAAATTTCACTTCAGTTTTTTTTTTTTCCATCTCCTTTGTAAGTAGTTGGGATACTAATTGTGGCATTTTTCCAAATTAAAAAAAAAAAAAAAACCATGGAAGAAACACCAATTTCTGGATTTCTTCTATTTGTGACTTTTTGGTTAAATATTGCACTTCCCTACTTTTTCAATACGAAATGTGTCATCTACAAGGTTTAAAACAACAAAAAAGAAAACCAAAATTCCATGAAAAAAACATTGATTTCAAGATTTCTTCTCTTCGTGACATTTTTATTAAAAAGTCTCACTTGTTTACTTTTTCATTGACAAATCCACGTCTTCGAAATTTGGCAAACAGTACAAAAATTCGAAGAAAGAAACACCAATTTGTGGATTCCTTAAATCTCTCCTAATTAGACACTTTCTAGATGTGTGTGAACTGAACAAAATGGTGGGGGTGGAGATGGCATTTAGGTGTCGGCTAATGAAGCTGGACCGACGGCGCGTGAAAAATGCAGAGGCAACCAGGGTGAGAATCTCAAGGCAAAAATATATATCCAAGACTTCAAGTAAAGTGGCAATGGAGATTAAATTAATCCATGGTTGGTGGTGGTGGTGGCTTACGACAGCAATTGAATTGGTGAATAAGCTAAGAGGTTTGTCATCGTTGAGAAGTTATTGTATTTAAAACTTAGACAAGTACAGGCATCGAGCTGAGAAACCAGTTAGCGCTCGTACACTAAATATATTTCATACTTGCTAAGTCTCTTACAGTGATCCAGTTAAGAAGTGAGTTACTGCACAAGCTTTCATACTAATTAGAAGAGAAATAAGAAATAAACACACTGGAAATTAATGAATTTTAATATATCAGATTGCATGTGATTAACGAGGATACTAACGTTTGGTTGACTGATTGGTCATAGATGTCAATATACGTAAATATACTAATGGTATATGATACTTCGATTAATACGATCATATAGTTGAGAAGTCAATTACCGTATGTGCATAATTATATTTGACACTTAAGAGGATCTCATATGACCAAGAAAGTGTTACTTCCTGGTAAAAGACTAGTTGTGCGAGTTAAGTCATCAGGAATATGGGTCAATTAGGAGTCGATTTTGAAAAGAGTGGATTATAATGATACTTTACGTTCTGCTGCACTAGGTCAAGACTTAATTTATGAGTTTATAAAATTAAAGGCAGAAAAGTGAATCATAATATTTTATGGAATCTAACTTTTATCATTGACCTAATTTATGAGTATATATAATGAAAGGCTGAAAAGTGAATCATAATATCTTATCAAATTTAACTTTTATCTATTGAAAAATTGCACTGTTGGTCCCCTATTTATAGAATATGTAGCAACTTGGTCTTCAATTTATTAACCATTGGATAATTTTCTGTGCTGCGAGGGGATTACTCATCAAATGAAATTAACAAAATCTGAAAATGAAAAATGAAAGAAGCACAGGAATGCACACAAAAATAAGTAAATATTTTAATTTTCTTAAGTTCGCTTTGTTGAATTCTCCCTAAACAACCTTACAACAACTGGAAAAAAATAATTAAAAACTTGACAAAATAATGAAATAGACAAAGCAAATAATTCAATGTACATGGAATACCACTGGTTGTAATCGATTGAGTTCCTGAAATTATTTATCAAATGTATCACTAAATTCTATATTGGCAAATTGAAGCATTGAGATTGCCTTTGTTAAAATATGAATCAACACTTTTTTTTTTTTTTTCAAAAATTTCTTGTGTCTAGCAGTGGGGTCATTTTGTCTCAGTATTCTGTTTCTATACTAAAAGGTAAGTGATTTTGGCAGTGGTTAGGCACCGCCACTACAAAGGGTTTTGGGTGTGGAGAGAGGTGGTGTAAATTTTTTTCATGTTTCTTTCTTTTTGTTTTTCTGGTTTCTTCCAGTTTTTTTTCCTTTTTTTAATGTATTATAGAAATTAAGAATAGAGTTCTCTTTTGTAAAGAAATTGTCATAATAGCAGATTTCTGGAAGGATACGTCCCTGAGGACTGGTTGTGCCCCGATTTTAAATGGCTGTGGACGCTACTGCAAAACAATAATTGGAGTATCGAGTTCCTAGAGATGCAACTAGTTGGGGACAAACAGTGAATGGCCTCGACTGTCTTTTCAACAATTTCAAGATGGCCTCAACTGTCTTTTATGTCTGTTTTGTGCTGCTTCTATTATGGGCCTAATCTTGTCAATGGCCTCGACTGTCTTTTCAACAATTTCTAGATCAAAAATTCTCTTTTCCGCGACTTCATCCCAATGGACTGTATCTCCATTTTTTGCCATAGGGAGCCTCATGCAGTGCCATTCTTATAGGAGCTTGGAAGTTGTTATTATAGGCGATTTCTACTAGTGGTAGATGCGAATACGAACCACATTTTCTGTCTCATATTTAACTGCTTCTGGAAAAAGTAGAATTTGAGACTTCCTTAGTCGGTATACATGTCACACTTTTAGCCGTAAAAGTAGTGAAGTCATATTTTTATCCATGAACAACCATCACAAGTTACAGATCATGCATTGGGTTGTTCTACTCGTAGTGCTTCAAATGTCTCAAAACATTGACAATCACCTTTCCATGTTGCACCAACATACATACCAAACCCTGCTTGGACCCATCACTCCCCTTCAAATCTTCGGGTACTCTTAATATTAGAGTTGTAAGCATGTAAATAATCGTTGCTTCAACTTCTGAAAACTATGTTCACATTTATGTTTTCATTGCACTATTGTCTTAAGATTCTTATAAAATAAAATAAAAAAATTTGTTTTTTTTTTTTTAAATTCAAGTAGGTACTCCACACCATGGATATATTTAAATCCACTCCAAACTTCTCGTTAAGTAAAACTATCAATAACATTAATGTGGAGGTTATATAATTAAAATGGTGAAATGTAAATGATTTTCTAACATACTATGGAATATTATTTCTTCATAATATATTATATATATTGGATTTCAAGAATGCACTTTAAATTTCCATTTGGTAATATCATTTTAATCACATAATAATTTTAAATATTAAATTAAAAGCAATTAACAATGATGTTACAAAATCACGTGCATCATGAGTCATATATTCTACGAAACGTCGTTCTTGCCATGGTTGTATGTCGAACCTCCCACTGGGGCCTCACTATGCCAAAAGCGAGAGATACCCATCCCTCACTTTCCCTTTTTCGCACCCGTGTGTCATACAACACTAGTAATACCAACAAGGAATTAGGCTTGACTTCCATTATTTTTTTATAGATTTATATTACCCGTTTGAGATGTGATTCTTCCTTGATTGTATTCATTTCTATTCCTCCAATATATACATTATATTTTCAATTTTTAAAATGTGGTATAAAAAAATTAATAATTACTCTTGTAAATTACATACAATTTTTTTTTAGTAAAAATTACAATCTGTGTAACAAAACATGCTTGATTGTAGTTAGAAGCAAATAAATTGAGTTGTACATTAGAGCAAAATCTGTGTAACGAAACTTACTGTTGAATATCATTGAAGATGAAAAAGAAAGTTTGAATGCAAGTTCTGATTGAACTCATTATGAATACAATTTAGATGATATGCGTACAAATGGAGTCTTTATGAATGGGATACATTTTATACTCTGTTTGGACATCAAATGTTTTTTCCAATGTCTAGTTGTACTAATTGAACTCAAAGTTTCTCTAAACAAAAACTCCCTCATACTTTAAGAAGGATGTCTGTTTAATAAAAGAGGTACGTTAACGAACTAGCTATGATAAATGGAGATAATTATAAACTCAGACTCACTTGATTTTGAAACAGATAGAAATTATTAAATTCTGTCAAACCTGAAGTTATCAGCAAATTATTAGTAACACTTCATTATGCCCTTGATTATAAAGATTAAATCTATATCAGGGAGTACCTCGAGAACACTATATACTATGCAACTAGGGAACATAGTTCTCTAAAAAGAACACCTAAATTTGACAGCCTAATTAAATAAAAACTCATGATGAAAACAACATAGGTTGCTCAGATAGAGCTATTCAATGCTGCATTCAGTAGGCTGAACACCACCCTCAGCGGGATGCAAGCTACAACTGGGTTGGCGAGCATGTTGATCACAGGGATCTCCTCTGGCTCTGGCAAACCCGTAAGTGAAGCAAATTTCCTGGTCTTTCTCGACAAACCCCTGTGCTTTTTCGATTTTCGTGATTTTACTGGTGGGACCAGCTGCTGTGGCATGACATTCTTGGTGCGTGGCCTTCCACGTGGCCTCTTTTCAATAACCATACCAGCTTCTGAAACATCAACGTTAAGTGGGTGGCCAACGATTGATTTACGGGTTAACTTGCTCGTTAGAGAAATATTTGGAACATGTTGTGCTTGGGAGCTCATGTTCGGCTTGAGAGTTACATCATACAAGCCAGAGTCATCTATACAGTCTCCAAGATAAAAATTTGACAGGTCATACTTCGGATTGACAATAGAACGTGACTGGCGATGGGGCATTAACCTCTGGGGAACTGCCACTTCATCAGCTTTTCCTCGTGTCTCATGAGGTTTCATCAGATGAACAGATGACTTTTCAACCTTAACATCCGTAATTGGTCCCGACTTTCCAAAAAGGCAGTCCAGAATGGTATCTGACTTGTACACATAGCCATCTGGTTTTCTCGACCTTGACTTCCTTCTTCTCTTTAGCTTCCACTCAAAAGTGACTAATCAAAACAGCGCATCAGTGCCAGGATATATAAAAGTATCTCACACTAATTGCACGCAAAAACCATGGACATAAACCAAGTCTATAAATGTAAAAGTACTTAAAAATAATTTTTAAATGTGCCCAACATATGTCTAAGCTTAAATGGCATTTTTAAATAACTTTTTTAGCAAAACATTTTTTAGCTTGTTTAGAAGTCACTTTACGGGAAGGCTTTTTAGATCGAGAACTTACTTTACAATAGTATTTACATACTTTATGAGAAAGTACCTTTAACCTTTTTTTGGCTTAGCCAAACATGCTTGAGTCTCTGAAGATAAAATTAGATGCATAAGCAAACCAGTGCACGTGGAAATATGGGCATGCAAATGGTACAAGGTTTAACTAAAAAGAAAATAAAACAGTTGAAAATCGGGAAAGGAAAAATAAATAGATGAGTAGATTGAAAATAGTCGCCTCCAAACAGAAATATAACTATCAGCGTGTTTGAATTAAAGCCTAAATATAAATAAAAGTTATGTTTAAGTTTAGCCAAACATGCTCGACCATGTCTACCACGCCTTTTGAGATTATCAGAAAAAGATTATTATTTTTTTTTTCCAAATATTATATCATGTCTATAAAGGATAATGGCATTAATACAAATATTAGCATCATATCTTAGGTGAAACAATGTGCGGTTAAGACATAAGCAATATGAAAAACAATTCCAAGTTCAATAATGCCAAAAGGTTATGAATGTGTATACCTTACTGCTGATTGAATAGTATAAAGGCAACCAAATCATACCTGAAGATGGACCTAAATGATGCAGTTCCTCAATTGCTACATCGGATGCCAACGGTTTCTCTGCTGAATCTGAATAATCTTCCGAACTACTGGAATCCTTGTCAAAAGCTTCACAAGCACTTTCAATCTCAAGTGCATGAATAATGGCATTGTCTCTGCGAGCATATCTCCCCGTAGTCTTCTTCGATGAATTGGATGTGGACGCCTTAGCTTTCTGAATACATGAATCGTGCTCCCCGCAACGAAAAGCTTTAACTCTTTTTGATGTCTCGAGATTATACCAGTCCCTATAAGAAATTTGGCAAGAATACAAAATAAATTATCTAACATATAGATTGAACTCAAGGATCTTTTAAGAAAGATAAACGTTGACCCAAAAAAAAAAAAATGACTAAGTAATTATTACTAAACACATCATGCAAAATGAACAAAACCTATTAATTATTGTTGCACAGGAACAGACTTTTTATGGATAGTTCTCAATATTGCATATCAACTTGTCCTACGAATGGTTGAGTGAAAGACTCTACAGGTTTTAAATAAACAAGAATTTACCTAAAACTAAGTACTTACATTAAACCATAGCCAAACATGCTCTAAAAACTGATTCATGTTCTCAGGATAACAAAATTTGTTACTTGGTTGTGACAAACTCATGACAAATAAAATTATCTTGAAGCCAGTGTCGAATATTTAAAACTAGTGTCCACATGATATTTTTTCTCACAATTAATGTAAAAGAATTTAACAAAAATAACCATCATACTTAAATGTGAATCCGCCTTCTACACCATAAACATTCCAATGATACGAGGGAAACAATGATTTCTGAATACGACAAAACATAACAAAAATTATTGCCAACGATATGACAGAAACAATGGTCGCCAAATATGACAAAAACATTACAGAAATGCTGCTAATAATTCGAAGGAAACAGCTGAAAAACCTAAATTGCAAGCATTTAAGTCCATTTCACATTCTTATTCTTTTTATGATGAGTAAAATCCGAAAACGATAACTTGCAAGCATTCGTCACCACTCTTGATAGAGAAATAAAAAGGTTAATTAATTATTGCCATTTATGGAGTGATGATAGATTACATGAAGAGAATATGATGGAGTAAAACTCTTGTTCTATATAATCATTTATCAAAAAAGGTAATCAAAATTACTTTTTAGAAATGAATTAAAAACTGAAAGATCCATTTTGGGTGATATCAAATTAAATGAAACTATTATCTCATTGCTATACTTTGACTGTAAAGAATGGTTCAATTATAAACCCGAAAAGAACTTTATTATCAACATTTCTTGATGAAATAAAGGGACTAAAGAGGCGCTTACAAACTCGTGTCTTCTCTCCCAAGGAGCTGTATAGGTGTCCCTGCTCTTGGCACAGGCAACATGGTCTCAGGCAATTCGTCTGGGCTGAGAATTCGACCTGGCCACCACGACCCATTTTGCCTTCTTACCCAAACCAACCTACCCATGGATGTATCAATGGCTTTTTTGTTGTCATGAGCAGAACGATCCGTGTTTCACAATTCTGGGAAAGAAAATGAGGTTTATGAAAAATTATGTAAAATTGAAGTCATTGCATGTCTGGGCAAACTCAGTGGTCCCCAGAAAAATCTCAAATCCGACAATAAATGAAAGTGCCCTCCTCAAAATAAAAACACAAGGTATATCGTGCATCAGGAAGAAATGGAATCTTAATGACAGAATAAAAAGGAAAAACAAATCAAGAACCAAACAATAGAACATTTAAATGCAATTTCTACAAAAGAACCAAAGGTTTAAGAGAGAAGAAGAAGGAAAAGAAGAAGAAGGAAAAGTGATCTTCTACAACAACAATTTCTTAAATGCATTTTTTGCAGGCTTCCAAATTGCACAAAAGAACATTTAGAAGACTTCATTTTCTCTCAGAAAGTTCAAGTCAATCCTGAAAATGTATTTTTTTACATATACACATATTAAACCTTTAAAAAGAGAGGACTTCACATCGAAGAATCCTCTTGTTACTGCAGAAATACAAGAAAATAGAGAAAAAAAATTAATGTGCGCGCGTTCTTATATGTATATTTCCAGGTGCTTGTGTGAAAGTATTTAGAAATTTAGAGAAAGAAAACACCATTTAGAAAATGATCATGAAACGTACATTTGGATTCTTTTATGCCAAAACAGATAGCAGAAGAAAGAGTGTGCCTATAGACTATAGAGAGAAGAGGCTCTCACTCATATGGAGATAGGAATAGAGAGTGAATTAAATTTTATTGGGTGATACAGTTTAGTAAATGAAATCTGAGAAGAGGCCATATATGAAATGAATTAGAGAAGAAAAAAAGAAAGATAATGCAGTCAACAGTCATTAATTTTGGTATTATATTATTAATTGTATTCGGCGATACAACTTAGGAAACTTCAATTTTTTTCCTTTTTACTCATATTGTATTATCTTGTTCATGTTACCAAACATGTTGAAGAGGTGTGGCTGTTACAACATGAGAACTGGTACACTAGCATTTCTAGACTTGTCCACTTTCAAGCTAACGGCCGCTTTTTTAATAAAAAATAATACGTTTTTATATTTCTAAGTCTTGTTCGGTGATTGAGCTGAGAAGTCATTTATCTTACAAGCTCTGAAACTAATTGAGAAATGCAAGTAGGAATGAACACAACGTATAAATAAATGTATTTTTAAGTACTGGATTGTATGTGATTATCAAGAATCCTAATTGTACTTTAGACTAAGTTTGTTTAGTAGAGTGATTGAGAAGAGGGTCAATATCCGTACTATACTAATGGTATATGATACTCAATTAATTCGTCATTTAGTTGAGAAGTCAATTACCATATGTGCACTAACTATACGTGTCACTTGTGATTCTCGGACGATCTAGATACTGTTACTTCCAGCAAAATGCTAGTTGTGCTAGTTATGTAATCAAGAATATGGGAATCTATGAGTTGATTTCAAAAGGAGTGGATTGTAATTATGCCTTCGTCACTAAGTAAAGGCTTAGTTTATGAGTTTAAAACCACTTGTCTATCCTCTTTACAAGCCAATTTTAACCTTGGCCCAATTTTATTTCAACATATCATTAAAAATCAAATAATATTTTTGGTTGATCAAAGATTTTTATTATTTTGGGTTTATCCAATCCTCGTATTGAATAATTCCATTTATCATTCTTCAATATATATAGTATTGTATTGAATTATTTAATGAAGTTTGCTAATTCTGAATGTAAACCACTAGGTGAGTGAGAAAATCCCCCTCTCAACTGGGTTAGGCGAGAGTCTATCAAATGGGCTGGTGGTCGGTCCAAAAGGAAATTGATCGTCGTTGTCGATAGCTGTTATGGTGCAGCCCAACACCACTTCCTCGGCTAGAAATATCCACGAAGTGGGAAGGCTAATAGAATTTCTACCTATTAAATGGACCAGACTCACATCTCTCGAAGGGATTGGAATTAATGTTTCACTATAGTTAGTAGTGTTGGTTGATAGTCAAAATTGGACGAGTGATTAACTAAGAATTGAACAAAATGATAAATTCATATTTATACCGAGAAATGTTTACATAGAATTCAAATTTAACGTTCATGAATTATTTATAATTTTGCAAAGTTAAATTTAACTTAAACAAATAACAACTAAATGCATTTCTAATGACTATTATCAAATATTTATATAGTATAAGTACATCCCAACTAAGTGGCACCTACTTTTATTATGATTTATAGTTTAAGTACATTCCAACTATATTGACACCTACTTAAGTCTTAACTATAATTTAGTTGTTCAAAAATTATGTATTTTAATATTTATTTCCCAATCAATCTTCAAAAACTGCAAGATTTTTGAAGTCTTCAACAACATCATCAATAATTTTATCTTGCATCATTCAATCCGCGAATATCTAATATTTCACGCATATGAGAGCTTCAAAAATATCTTCTTTAAGTATAGATCTTCTTTCGTCTAATATCTTGTTACCTACACTAAAAACAGACTCAGATGCCACTGTTAAGACTGGAACTGTTAGTATATCTCGTGCCATTTTAGATAATATAGGGTATATATGCTCATTTGATTTCCATCACCATAAAATATCTAAATTATCCACTTCATCTTTAGGTTTTAAACTATAATGATCAAATTGATAATATCTTTCTAATTCAGAAGGTGTGGTATTTGGATTTGCAGTTGACGTTGAAGTTGAAGTTGTAGATGAAGAACCAAGAACATTACGTTTCTTAGCTATTATGGAGAAATAAGAAGATTTGCCTTTAGAAGTTGTACTAGAGCTATTATGCTTAAAATCCCCCTTTTTTCAAATTTTTAAATTTTTTTTCGCGGGCTAGCGGGTTAATCGGGGCCTATGAAGGTGCAACCCGCGAAGTCCGAGGGTCACACCTCCTTGACCATGAATCGCCTACTCTGGTCATGGGTCAGCTCGCGGTCCAAGATTGATTCGGATCGATTTTCACGGGTCTGTCGGCCCATCCATCTTGACATCTCTACTCTAAGGCCTTTTGCTATTCCTGCGCTTGTAGTCCAACCTCCAGCAGCCTCTGAAGTTCAACTGAGAAAGTGCTTTCCTAAAAGTGTTTAGGAAGTAGGTGTTATGGATTCAATGGATTTGATGTTTTCCCCAATTATGTGATTGTATAAAATTAAGAGAGAATAGATTATAGTAAAGAGGCACAATGAACTACCACCCTAATGTTTGTGCATAGGCTTGGGTAGGAGAGAGTAATTAGGTTGAATAAGCAGGAAAAATATACTTCAAAACGGCAAAATAGGATTTCTCGAATCAATCTGTCGCTTAAGCGAGAAGCTGGCGACAGGCGAGCAACACACTGTCGCTCGAGCGAGAGCTCAGCGACAGGCAGGTGACAAACCTATTTTTGTCGCTCGAGTGCCAATTGCACAAAAAGCTAGAAAAAATGTGGTGCTGTATTTCTCCTCGTTTCATGCTCGAACCCTAGACCTCATAACACAATTTATACAAATTGTACCCCATGTCCTTAACTTTTACAACACGTTACAAATTAGTCATTTTGTCTATAGAATTGCCAACATTAAAAACCTAATAGTAGCAATTAAAATCTAAATTTTAACCCGTCAGAGTCAATAATTCATTTCAACTACATGTTTTTATAAGTTCCACAACTTTTTAATCATACATTTCATTAACTTCTATCAAAATCTACTAAAAATCTGATTTTAATCTCCACCAAACAGAGGCTCTATTTCCTCTCAAAAAATTCAAGTCAATCTTTAAAATTCATACTTTTAACATATATTTAAAAAATTATAGAGAGGATTTCACATGAAAAAATCTTTTTCTGATTGTAGATAGGGATGTCAATCCGGCTTGTCGACTCAAGCAGCTCGCAGTTCGGCCCAAAAAATCTCGTGTCCACCGAGCCAATGCTTGGGCCTAACCTCATTTTCAGGAAATGGCCCGAGTTTGAGCTAGTCCATGTGACTCGACGAGTCACCCCGGGCCGGCTTGTGACAGGCCATTTTTGGCTCGAAAAAGGAGGAGAGTTGTAATTTTTTAAAATCTATAATTAGTATAAATTGCACAAAATTTATAATAATAAAAAAAATTTAGAATTTCACGAATTTAAAAAAAAAAATCAAGTTAGTTTGCATCAGGCTCAGTAAGGCCCAAGCCTAAAGCTCGAGCCAAGCCTCAATTTTTCATCCGAGCTTTGGCTCGGCTCGGCTCGGCTCGGCTCGGCTCGGCTCGGCTCGGCTCGAATCAGGCCAAAAGTACCGAAGCCATTTTTTGCACAGGCCGTGCACGAGCCGTGAGTCTCGGCTTGTTTACATGGCCAATTGTAGAAGAAGTACAAGAAACAGAGAGAGAGAGAATTTTTGTTAGTGTGTTTATATGTACAATTTTTACAAAAATTGATCTCGTATAGAAATTTTTTCAAGATTTCCCTTTATGCAAAAGAACAATTTAAAGCCTTTTATTTCCTATCAAATAATTCAAGCTAACTTTAAAATGCATTTTTTTGAAACATATATACAAATAATAACTTCAAAAGGAGACGATTTTACATCAAAGAATCTTCTTGTGACGGTAGAAGAAGTAAACTGAAACAAAGAAAAAGAAATTTTGGTAGTGTGTGTTTTTATGTACATTTTTTTAGGAAAATAGATCTTGTACATTTTATTCAAGATATCCCCTTTTGCAAAAGAACATTTAAAACCTTTATTTCCTCTAAAAAGTTTGAGTCAATCTTGAAATGTATTTTTTCATCCATAAATGTATTTTTTGATCCATATATACATATAAGAATTTTAAAAATAAAGAAGTTCACAAAAAGAATCTTTTTGTGGATGCAGTGGAAGAAAGAAGTTTATTTATTGTGTGTGTTTGTTTATGTGTACATTTTTTTTAAGGAAATTATCTTGTACAAAACAAATTCTTAGAATGCATTTTTAAGGCTTCCTCTTTCCACAAAAGAAACTTAAAAGCCTTTATTTCCTCTCAAAATATTCAAGCCAAACTTTAAAATGCATTTGTTTTACATATATACATATAAAAGCTTTTAAAAGAGAGGATTTTACTTCAAAGAGCCTTCTTCTAAATGCAGTAGAAGTAGAAGGAAACAGAGAAGAAAGAATTTTTGTTATTATGTGTTTATATGTACATTTTTTTAAGGAAAATTGATCTTGTGCAAAAAAAAATAAAAATTCAGGATATGTTTTTATACAAAATATCATTTTAAAACTCTTATTTCCTCTACTCCAGATTTATTTTTTTTCACATATACACATATAAACAACTTTACAAATAGAATATTTCACATCAAAGAATCTTCTTGGTGATGCAAAAGAAATACAAGAAAATAGAAAAGGAAAGAAGTTTTTTAGTGTGTGTTTATATGTACATTTATTTAAGGAAATTTATCTTGTACAAAAAAAAAAAATTTAGAATGCATTTTTAAGGCTTCCCCTTTCCGCAAAAGAATATCTGAAAGCCTTTATTTCCTCTCAGAAAATTAACTCAATCTTTAAAATGCATTTTTTCAAACATATATACATAAAAAATTTTAAAAGAGAGGATTTTACATCAAGGAGTCTTCTACTCATGCAGAAGTACAAGAAAACAGACAAAAAAAATAAAAAATAAAAATGATTTTGTTAGTGTATGTGTGCGTGTTTATACGTGTATGTACATTTTTAGAAAAATTGACTTGTATAGAATTTTTTTTCAGGGTTTCCCTTTACGCAAAAGAACATTAAAAAAATTTATTTCTCTAAAAAATTCCAGTCATTCTCCAAAATTTATTTTTATTAACATAAATACATATAACAACTTTAACAAAAGAGGATTTCACAACAATGAATATTCCTGTGGCCACATAAGAAAGTACAAGAAACAGAGAATGAAATAAGTTCTTTTAGTGAGTGTGTGTTTGTGCATTTTTTAAGGAAATTTATCTTGTGCAAAATAAAATAAAATAAAATAAAATAAAAAATTCTTAGAATGCATTTTTTTAAGGCTTCCCCTTTTTGCAAAAGAACATTTAAAATCCTTTATTTCCACTCAAAAAATTCAAGTCAATCCTGAAAATGCATTTTTTATGCATACATACCTATAACAACTTTGAAATTAGAGGATCTGACAGCAGAAGAAGCACAAGGAAACAGAAAAGGAAAGAAATTTTTTAAGTGTGTGTGTGTGTGTGTGTTTTTGTGTACATTTTTTTAGGGAAATTGATCTTACACAGAAAATAAAATCCTTAAATTGCAACTTTTAAGGCTTTCCCTTTGTGCAAAAGAACATTTAAACACCTTTATTTCCTCTAAAATATTCAAGTCTTTCTTCTAAATGTATTTTTTTTCACTTATATGCATAGAACAACTTTGAAAATAGAGAATATCAAATAAAAGAATCTTCTTGAAGATGCATAAGTACAAGAAAATGAAGAATGAAAGTAGTTTTTAGTGTGTGTGCATGTGTGTTTATATGTATTTATACCAAAAAAAAATTCTTAGAATGCATTTTTAAGGCTTTCCCTTTCTGCAAATGAACATTTAAAGCCTTTATTTCTGCTCAAAATATCAAGGCAATCTTTAAAATGCATTTTTTAATAGCTACATGTAAAAAATTTCAAAATAGAGGATTTCGCATCAAATAATCTTTTTCTGACTGCACAAATGTACAAGGAAACACAGAAAGAAAGATTTTTTTGTTAGTGTTTGTGTGTTTCTATGTGCACTTTTTTTTAGGAAAATTGATCTTGTAGAGTAAAAAAATTTCTTTAAATGCATTTTTTTTAGGATATCCCTTTGTGCAAGAGAACATTTAAAAACCTTTATTTTAATCTTGAAAATGTATTTTTTTCTATGATACGTATAAAAACTTAAAAAGGGAGGATTTCATATTGAAGGTTCTTCTTGATCATGCAGAAGAAGTACAGTAAAACAGAGAAAGAAAGAAGGTTTTTTTTTTCTCTGTGGGTGCATATGCATTTTTATTTGTACATTTATAGTTGCTTCCGTGAAAGTTAGTAATTAGAAATGCCATTTAGAAAATGGTTATGAAATTACCTTTGGATTCTTTTATGCCAAAGCAGAGAGGAGAAGAGAATAGGTGTATATAGACTATAAAGAGAATAGGCTCTCACTCAAATGGAGATAGGAATAGAGAGTGAGAGTACTAAATATGAAATGAATTATTTGAGTCAACGGTCATTATTTTTGGTACACAGTATAAACTAGTATTGGGTGATATAGTTTAGGAAACTTCTATGTTTTTTCCTTCTTTGATAACATTGTATTATTTTATTTATATTACCAAACACGTCGAAGAGTTGTTGTGGTTTCAACATGATGACGGCCCCCTTTTGAATTAAAAGATATGTTATTGCACCTCATACACCTCGATGGGAAACCTAAATGGTTTTATCAACCAGATGACTATGATCAAAGGCTTAATTCATTTTGATTGCAAAAGAGGTGCAGTCGGTCCGTCAAGATCTTTAGTTTTTGTTCCCTCTCCTTTATAAGTATTTGGGATACAAATTTCACCTTACATTCAATTAGTTTGTTTCGGTGATAAAGTTGCAAGTTCCATTACCATAGATAAGTTAATGCATTTGAAATTTAATTTGACTAATTTAATGAGAAATCAGTTACTGTACAAACACTAATTATATTTGACATTTAATGTTTTGCAAGGTGATACTAATTCTGAAGGGTAATTAATTAGGAATAAAAATTGTAAGATTTTTGATGTAATTGGCAAGTCTGTGAACAAAAGAAAATGAATTTAATATGTTGTAAAAGTCAAAGAGTAAGTTACAAATAGTAGAAATTGAGTTGTATTAGGTCTAGGGTTCGAGAATGGAAAAGAAGGAAAAATGGCGCCGTAATTTCGCTAGACTGTCACCATGACTTTGCTCGAGCGGCAAAAACAAAAACATTGTCACCCACTTGTTGCCTCGCCTTCACTCGAGAGACATATTGTCGCCCGCCTGTTGCCCAACTTTCGCTCTAGTGACAGGATTTCCCGAAAATTTTTAATTCGCCTTTTTAAGACTTTTTGTCCAGCCCAGTCAACCCCAAAACCTAAACTATAAATACCAAAACGCCTCTAAACAATTTTTACAAGGTTGAACATTGAGAAAAATACATTCTCTCTATATCCTCTTTATCATATAAGCTTTCAACCTCCATACTGTGATTTGTTCTTGGCGGTGAAAACATCAAATCTATAATCCAAATACTAAACTGCTATTTTCTACACATCTGTCAAAGTTCTGAAAATCAAGGGAAGGTAGCTGGAATTCTAGTTGTTGAAGAACACGTAGTTCTTCGTTGATTCACAGAAGATAGACGAATTCATAAAGTCGAGAGTTGCTGTAGGATCGAGCAATCCAGGAAGGCTTTGAAAACTACAGCTGGGAATTGGTGCAGAAGCACACATTTTAGGAGAGCTGTAGAAATTACAGTCAGGAGGTCAGAAAGTACTAGTGGTAGTCGTGTCTGGCGGACTGTAAGTTCATAATTCATTTATAGTGGACTTCTGACTAGCAAAGTGTCCAGAGTTTTTACCTAGTTGGGGTTTCTCTATGATCATTTCTTATGTTTGTTTATTGCTTTCATAACTACTGTATTTCAACATAGGAAAAATTGAACTGTTTGGTTAACCATCTAGATATAATTAATAATGACTTGTTGCTAATTAATTATTAAGTTTTAATTTCGCATAATTACCTATTCATCCCCCTTCTAGGTGTAGTTTAGGTCGAACCTTGTCATTTCAATTGGTATCAGGGCATGATTTCGATTCATGACCTTTAAATTATTCTAGATGAGTCAGTCCTTGTCCATGCCTCCGTTTTCGACGGAAGCAACTATGCTTGTTGAAAATTTCAAATAAGAGCTTTCCTTAAAGTATTGGATGAGCGTATTTGGATAAGCGTTCAAATTGGGTGGACTATACCTTCAACCACTATTGCTGGTGTAGCTACATCCACTGATATTTCACTTTTGACTAAAGATGACTTAGCCGAATGTAACTGGAACAGTAAGGGGCTTCATGCCATGTTCATGGCTGTGTCTGCTGGAGCTTAGGAGAGTATCGATGTGTGAAACTATTAAAAATGTTTGCAATATATTAGAAACCACACACGTGAGAAATAAAACTATTAAAAACTCTAAATTGCAGATGTTGACATCTAGGTTTGAAGAAATTAGAATGAAGAACGATGAATCGTTTGATGAATTCTATACGAAGCTTAATAATATAGTAAATTCGAGTTTCAACCTACATGAGAAGATCCCCGAGTCTAAAATTATTAGAAAAGTCCTTAGATCCCTACCCGAAAGGTTTAGACCTAAAATCACCGCGATTGAAGAAAGTAAGGACTTAGATGTAGTTAAGATAGAGGAACTCGTAAAATCTCTCCAAACCTATGAACGTACCATATTTCAACCAAAAAAGGTTAAATCCATAGCCATGAATACTATTAGGGAAGAAGTGAGTGAGTCAACTAATGCTGAGACCCTTATGGACGACGAAAGAGCTTATTTCTTTAAGAACCTCAAGAACGAAAAAATGATGTCCCTAGTAAATTCTCAAACGATAAGCGTGAGAAGAATAACCCTAGGCCTTCTAATAAGAAAACTCAGTCAGTTAGATGTCATGAGTGTCAGGATTTTGGTCACTATAGAAATGAATGTCTTAACTTGAAGAAGAATCTGAATAACGGAAAGAGTAAGGCATTAGCAGTGACATTGAGTGATGATTAATTAGATTCAAGTGATCAGAATGATACCTCTCTTGGTGACGATGAACAAAATTTCATGGCCTTCACATTTATAGTTAAGATTAAATCTGATAAGGATAATGAAAAGGTTGAAAGTAGTGAAAAATCTGAGAAGATTCTGAAGATGAGGCTAATATTCATGAATCTTATCGAGAATTATTTAAGGAGAGTCTTAAAATCAAGAAGGTCAATAAAAATGTTCTGAAAAAGGTTAATAAACTTGAAAAAGAGAGATAGAAACTCATAGGTGACCTTCAGGACTCCATTAAAAATTTGAGTGAGTTGAAGCTTTTTAATGAGAACTTAGATGTCAAAGTTAAATCCTTAACAAGCGATCTTGAAAAATCCAATACCCAACTTCATTCTTTCATAAGTGGTACTCAGAAACTCGATAACTTCCTCGCTAATCAGGTTAGCCATTTAACTGAGATGATGACTCGGTTGGGTTAAGAAGAGTGACCTGAAATGTCGTGAAATTGATCATGCTCTTAAAGGTAAGAGCATCCATGTACCTCTTTGATTAGACACTTAGGTACATGCATGTGCAGTTCATTGAGTCCATTCATTCTTGCATGCATCTCACTTATTTATTTTGTGTTTTTATTTAAAAAAATTAAAATAAAATTGTGTCTTTGGACGACTGGATATTTCTTGATGTACCATCTTTACAGCACACACTGTTATCTTGTGAATGAGTCTGGACCGCTTGTGTGAGATTTGGGATGTCTGTCATCTGTTGGTAAATCGACTTTGAATGTGAATTGACCTTTATTTAGATGACCTAATCTCACATATAATCCCCATATCATTAAAAAAAAAAAAATTGGTTCATTTTTATACTCTTTTTCGAAGCCAATTTGACTCAAATAATTAAGTTTGAGAGGTTTCTCATAACCTGGTGCCTATGATCAACTGACTTGGGTTAACCTGGTGCCTATGGTCAACTAACCTGGGTTAACCGGCCTAAAGCTCGTTACATGGGTCATTTTAGTCGTTTAATGAACTAGAATCTGCACATAAGATGCAATATTTGAGAAAAATGATAGATGTGGGACCCATGAAAAATGTGGTTAGTATTGATTATTTGACTTAGATTTAGATTAAAATCAGATTTTAATCCTATACAAACATGCCCTTAATGTGCACTATAATTAAAACTCCCAATTATCTTCAACAAAGAATTCTGGTCATACCCAAATTCTAACATGCACCAAATTGTAACAGACAGTGATCTCTACCTTTTGCAATAGAGATCTTCATATTGTGCCATTCCTATAGTAGCTTGGAAGTTGTTATTATAGGAGAATTCCACCCGTGGTAGGTGTGATTTCCAATTGCCTCTTAGATCCTACAAACAAGTCGAAGCATATCGTCTAAAATCTTAATGGTCATTTACCAATTCCAATCACCTTCTTCATCTCATATTTAACTTCCTTTAGGAAAAGAAGAATTTGAGACTTTTTGGGCCACTGTAAATGTTACACTTTTCGCCATAAAAATAATGACGTCATATGTTTAGTCCATGAACAACTGTCGCAAGTTACATGTCATGCATTTGACAGCGTTGCTCCTACTGCTTCAAATGTCTAAGAGCATTGGCAATCACCTTCCTCTATTGCACCGGCACACATCCCAAGCCTTGTTTGACCATTCTCCCATTCTAATCTTCGAGTATTCTTAATATTAGAGTTGTAAGCATATAAACAATCGCTACTTCAACTTCTGAAAACTATGTTCACATTTATCTTTCCATTGAACAAATTGTCTAAGATTCTTACAAAAGAAAAAAGAAATTGTTGTTTTTAATTGAAGTATGCACTCCACTCCATAGATAATAATATAAATCTACAACTCCAAACTTCTCATTCATTAGAACTATCAATAACATTAACGTGGAGGTTATATAATAAAAATACGGAATAATATAAATGATTTTCTAACATATATATATATATATATATATATATATATATATATATATATATATATATATTGGATTTCAAGAATGCGCTATAAAGCTCTATTTGGTATTATTATATTAATTGCATAATAATTTTAAATATCAAATTAAAAAATATTCCTCATGTACCATTACAAAATCATGTGTGGTAAAATTTTGAATTTAAAAGTAATTAACAATGATGTTAAAAAATCACGCGCATCGCATATGTTCTACACTAGTAATAATAACAAGGGACTAAGCTGACTTCCACTATGTTTTGATAGATTTATATTACACGTTTGAGTGTAATTCTTCTTTGATTATATTCATTTCTATTCCTACAATATATACTCTATTTTACAATTTCAAAATGTGGTATAAAAAAATAATTACTACTCTTGTAAATTGCATTCTTTTTTATTAAGAATTAAAATATGTGTAACAAAATGTGCATGATTGTATTTCGGAAAAATGAATTTAGTACATTAGAGGGTGATGTGCTCTTGTAACAATGAAAATGGCCTCTTTTTTTTCTCATTTGTGAGTACGCACGAGAAAATATTCCTTGTTTATATGTTGAACAGGATCACTTTAAATATCACTGAAGAAGAAAAAGAGGTTTGAATTTAAGATCTGATTGAACTCATTATGAATACAATTTAAATGATATATGAAGAGGAGTCTTGCATACAATATTGGTTTTTAGTTTATGCTTGGTTTGGACAACAAATATTTTTCCCTCCATCTAGTTGTACTAATTGAATTCAGTGTATCTCTTAGCAAAAAACTACCTCGTACTTTCTACTTGATTTTATATAACCATATTGTCACTTGATTTTGATAAAAATTTCTGAAAAGGATAACTGTCTTATAAAGAGGTACAAATAAACTAACTATAATATATGGAGATAATTATAAACTCAGACAAGCATGATTTTAAAACAGATAAATTATTACATCTGTCAAACCTGATGTAATCAGCAAATTAATAGTAACCCATCATTATGCCCTTGACAGATTAAATCTATGTCAGGGAGTACCTCTAGATTACTTTATACAATGCGACTAACCGAACATAGTTCAAAAAAAAGAACACCTAAATTAACCAGCCTAATTAAATATAAATCCATGATGAAAGCTACATAGATTTCTCAGATAGAGCTATTCAATGCTGCATTAAGTCGGCTAAACACCACCTTCAGCGGGACGCAAGCTACAACTGGGTTGGCGAGCACGTTGATCATTGGGATCTCCTCTGGCTCCGGCGAACTGGTAAGTGAAGCAAATTTCCTGGTCTTTTTCGAAGAACCCCTGCGCTTCTTCAATTTTGGTGATTTCACTGGTGGGACCAGGCGCTGCGGCATGACACTCTTGGTGCGTGGCCGTCCATCTCGCCTCTTTTCAATAACTATGCCGTCTTCTAAAATGTCAACATTAAGTGGGTGGCCAACGATTGATTCACCGGTTAACTTGCTCATTAGAGAAATATTTGGAACATGTTGAGGTTGGTAGCACCTGTTCGCATTGAGAATAACATCATACAAGCCAGAGTCATCTTTACAGTCTCCAAGATAAAAATCTGAGAGGTCATACTTCGGATTGACAGTAGAACGTGACTGACGATGGGGCATCAACCTCTGGGGAACTGCTGGTTCATGAGCTTGTCCTCGTGTCTGAGGTTTCACAGGATGAACAGATGACTTTTCAACCTTAACATTCGGAATTGGTCCCGACTTTCCAAAAAAGCTGTACAGAATGGTATCTGACATGTACACATAACCACCCGGTTTTCTCGACCTTGACCTCCTCCTTTGTTTTTGCTTCCACTCAAAAGTGCCTAATCAAAACAGCGCATCAGTATCAGGATTTATGAAAGTGCCTTACACCGATTGCATGCAAAAACCATGGATATAAACCAATTCTATAAATGTAAAACTACATAAAATAACTTTTTAAATGTGCCCAACATATGTCTAAGTTTTAAAGGTATTTTTAAGTGACTTTTTTTGCATAACATTTTTTAGCTTGTTTAGAAATCACTTTTTGGGAGGGCTTCCTTACTGTTGGGTTTTTTGATACCCAATAAATTCCGAATAATGATGTTAAACAGTGTCAAATTATATTTCATACGCCTCGGTTGATGAGTGAAATAAATATCAATCAGTCAATCCATATGCTCGACCCCGAAAGCAATGTGGAAACTAGTAGCAGTTTAAATGTGTTAATGTTTCTTTGGCCTAAATTCACTTATAGGATGGCATTCTTGCATCTTGGCCCATTTGTTGGATATTGGCCAAAGTCAAGAAACCCAAACAAACCTATATATATCATTTTCCCTTCTCATTATAAGTGTGTGATTTATGTTGTGAATTGAGAGAAAACGGCTGCCTCTTTGTTCTACCTTCTTTGTTGTTTTCTCTTTGCCTTAGTGGTTTGCAAATCATTGTGGGTGAGAAAGGAAGAGAGCAACCATAAGTGAATATTGTTGTGGGTTGAAGTTCTTGGATTGACTGATTGATATTGGTTGGTAAGTTTAATATGAACCCGGAATCCACAATTGAAGATCTATTCCGCTACACTTACAAAAGTTTCTACTTACTTTCTGAGAAAGTACCTTTTTACATTTTTTTAGGCTTACCCAAACGTGCTCAAATCTTAGATGATAAAATTAGATGTATGTGCAAACCACTGCATGTGGAATTCCTGCTCACATATATGGACATTCAAATCGTACAAGGATTAACTAAAAACAAGGATTAAACAGTTGGAAATTGAGAAAGGTTAAATAACAAGACAACTAGATTTTCACAATTGGCATGTTTGACTTAAAACCTTAATATAAATAAAATTTATTTTTAAGCTTAGCCAAATATGCTCGATCATGTCTACCTCACCTCTTGGGATTATCAGAAAATGATTTTTATTTTTTTTTTTATAAATAAGGAATATAGACATTAATACAAATGTTAGCATCATACCTTAGGTGAAACAATGTGCATTTATGAATTTAAGTAACATGAAAGATAGCCCCAAATTTAATATTGCCTAAAGGTTATGAATTTTTTATACCTTATTGTATAAATTCAACCAAATCATACCTGAAGAGGGAACCACATGATGCGGCTTCCCAATTGTTGCTATGGACGCCGACTGTTCCTCTGCTGCATCCAAATAATCTTCTGAACTACTGCAATCTTTGTCGAGATATTCACAAGCACATTCAGTCTCTAGTGCATGAATTATGGCATCAGCTCTGCGGGCATATCTCCCCCCCGTCTTCTTTGATGAAATAGATGCGGATGCCTCAGCTTTCTGAATGTATGAATCGTACTCACCACAACGAAAAGCTTTAATTCTTTTTGATGTCTCGAGATTATACCAGTTCCTGAAAGAAATTTGGCAAGAATACAAGTCAAATTATCTCACATAGAGATTGAACTCAAGGATCTTTTAAGAAAGATAAAACACTAACCGGAAAAAGAAACTAAGTAATCACTAAAAATGTAGTGCAAAATGAACAAAATCTATCAATTATTGACACGTAGGAATGGACTTTTTGTGGATAGTTCTCAATATTGCATATCAACTTGTCCTTCAAATGGTCAGAGTGCAAGATTCTACAGGTTTTTAAGAAAACAAGAATTTACCAAAAATTGAGTACTTACATTTAACCTTAGCCAAACATGCTCTAAAAGCTGACTCATCTGCTCAGGAGATCATAGTCTGTTGACTCGTTCATGATAGAGAAATTTGTCTCTAAGCTAGAGTCAAGTATTTAAAACTAGTGTCCCCGTGAACTCACACTTAGTGCAGAAGGATTTAAGAGACACAACAATCATACTTAAAAGTGAAACAACCTTCTGCACCATTAACATTTCAAGAGGGATACAATGATTGCCAAATACAACAAAACATTACAAAAATTATTGACAATGATATGACAGAAACAATTATAGCCAATAAGACAAAAAGTTTCAAAAATTTGCTGCCAATGATTCGAAGGTAACAACTGAGAAACCTAACTTGCAAGCATTTTTGGGCGATTTCAAATTAAATGAAACTATTATCAAATGGCTATACTTCACTTAATAACAGATGAACGTGAGGCTAACTAAATAAAGGTCCTAACCTTTAACTGTAAAGAATGATTTAATTATAAACACAAAAAGAGGCACTTACAAACATGTGTCTTCTCTCCCCAGGAGCTGTATAGGTGTCCCTGCTCTTGGCACAGACAATATGGCCTCAGGCAATTCATCTGGCCTGAGAATCCGACCTGGCCACCAATAACCATTTTGCCTTCGGACCCAAACCAACCCACCCACCGACGCGTCAATGGCTTTTTTGTTGTCATGAGCAGAATGACTCATGTTTCACAATTCTGGAAAAGAAAATGAGGTCTATGAAAAATTATGTAAAGTTGAAGTCACTGCATGTCAAGGGCACACTCAGTGGATCCATAAAAATCTCAAATCCAAGAGTAAATTTAAGTGCCTTCCTCAAAATAAAAACACGGGTATATGTCATACATCAGGAAAAAAGGGAATCTTAATGAAAAAAAAAAGATCTTCTTTAAATACAATTTTCTTACATGCAATTTTTTTATGTTTCTCCATTGCACAAAATAACATTTTAAAAGACTTTTTTCCACTCAAAAAATCGAAGTCAATCTTGAAAATATATTTTTTTCACACACTTTAAAAAGAGAGGATTTCACATTGAAGAATCTTCTAATGGCTGCAAAAGAAGTACAAGGAAACTGAGAGAAAAATATTTTTTGTTAGCAATGTGTGTGTTTATGTGTACAGAAAAAAATTCTTAAAATGGATTTTTACCAGATTTCCCTTTGTGCAAAAGAACATGTAAAAACCTTTATTTCCACTGAAAAATTCTAGTCAGTCTTGAAAATGTATTTTTCACATGTATACTTGTAACAACTTTGAAAACACAGGATTCCACATCAAAGAATCTTCTTATGGCTGCAGGAGTACTAGAAAAAAGAGAGAAAGAGTTATTTCAGTGTGTGTACGCATTTTTATATGTACATTTCTGGGTGCTTGTGTGAAAGTATTTAGAAATGCAGAGAAAGAGAACACCATCCAGAAAATGGTTATGAAACTTACCTTTGGATTCTTTTAAGCTGAAGCACAGAAGAGAAGAGAAGAGAAGAGAGAGTTTGTGTCTATAAACCCTAGAGAGAAGAGGCTCCCATTCAGATGGAGATAGGAATAGAGAGAATTAAATTGTAATGGGCGATACAGTCTAGGAAATGAAACATATCTATTGACTATAAAGAGAAGAGGCAATATATGAAATGAATTACAGAAAAAAAAACAATACAACAGTCGGCACTAATTAATTTTGGTACATAGTATTAAATTATATTGGACGATACAACCTAGAAAACTTAAAGTTTTTTCCTTCTTTGGTTGTACTGCAGTATTTTCAAAGTGTACCAAACATGTTGAAGAGGTGTGACTGTTACAACATGAGAACTGATACAAGACTTGGCCTAAGTGCATGCTAACGGGCAGCGTTTTAAATAAAAAAATACGTTACTACACTTGGTAAGTTTCGTTTTGTTGTCGAGCTGAGAAGTCATTTACCATATAAGCTCTCATACTAATTCAAAAATGCAATTAGGAATAAAAGCGTGTAAATAAATATATTTTTGAGTGCTGGATTGCATGTGATTAATGAGAATCCTAATTGTACTTTAGGCTGTGTTTGTCTGGTAGAGTGATAGAGCACAAAGGTCAATAGCTGTACCTATACTGATGGTATATGATGATCGATTAATATGCCATTGAGTTGATAGTCAATTACCGTATGTGCCACTTAGTGAGTCATTCTTTTATCCTATCATCGTATTGAATAATTCCATTTATCATTCTTATTGAATAATTCCATTTATCATCGTATTGAATAATTCCATTTATCATTCTTTAATATATATATATAGTATTGAATTAAATTCTTTAATAGAGTTCTCTAATTCTGTATGCAAACCACTAAATAGTAATTTAATTTTTTACTATAGTTGGTAGTGTTGGTTAATAGTCAAAATTGGTTGAGTCATTAATTAATGTCGATGTGGTAGTGGGATCATTATCACTTAGCTGGTGTTAATCAATAATGGCGATAGTTAGCATTATTCAAATGGTTTCTCCATGTGACCCAACTTCTTAAATATTTGGAATAATATTTTGTAGCACAGTTAGAGGGTGTATAGAGAGAAGATCATCTCATTCAAATGGAGTAGGAATAAAGAGCAAGAGGTAATTATGAAATCAATGAGAGAACACAAAACAATGTAGTTAGCAATTATTACGTTCGGTACACGGTATTAAATTATAATGGACGATGCAATATGGGAGCTACAAGTTTTTTCCTCTATCGATCATAGTGTATCATCTTATTTATGTTACCAACAACCGAAAAACAGCGGCGATTACAACATGACAACTAGTACACTAATATTTCTAGACTTATCCCACGTGTGTGCTGACGGAGCCCATTTCAAATAAAAAATAGGTTATTACACCTCACACATCTGCGGATAACCTAATATGTTTCATGGTTTTATCAGCCAAATGACTGATCAAGGGCTGAAGTTTGTTTGATTACAACAGCAGTGCAGTCAGTTCATTGAGCCCTTTAGCTTTTTTTTCTTTTTTTTTTCCCATCTCCTTTATAAGTAGTTGGCATACTAATTGTACTTTACATTTTATTAGTTTGTTACAGTGATTAAGTGGAGAGGGGCATTACCATAGTTAAACTAATGTATTTCAAATTTAGTTAGACTAATACTGTCATTGAGAAAGAAATTAGTTACCGTACATGCACTAATTATATTTGACATTTAATGTCTCATATGGTGATCGAGCTACTAATTCAGAAGGGTAATTTAGGAATTAATACTTTGATTAAATAAATGTATTATTAAGTATTAGATTGCATGTGATTAATTAGAACACTTATTGTAATTTGCGCTTCGTTAGTATGGTCCTGTGATTTTGAGCTGAAACGTACTAATTACTGTCTTTAATTAGATTAATTAATATGATCATAGAGCTTCGAATTTAGTTACACTATGAGCACTACTTATATTTGACACTTGGTAATTCTTATACGGTGATCGATGATAAGCATACAAGCTCTTGTATTAATTCAAAAGGTTAATTTAGGAATGAGCATAGTGAGTCAATAAGTATATTTTATGTGTCGGACTCACCTATCACTTTCATGCAATCTGATTGGTTAATTTAAGCGACAACTATCTGATGTTGATACATGTTAATCCAGATGTTGACGCTCACTAGCTTTATAGCATGGTTGGTGATGCAACGGTAAACTTTGAATTGTGAAGCCACTCCATTGGATCCATACTAGCCGCTACCACTTTCATGTGATCTAATTGGTGAATTTTTGTGACAGTTATTTGATGAACCAATATGTTGATACACATATTAATCTAGAAGATGATATCCAATAACTTTACCTTGGAGTTGTATATTAATCACAAACAGTTGTATATTTAGGCCATAATTTTTTTCATTTTTTATGCCTAAAAAAATTGGAAAATACTAGAAAAAAATTATTATTTGAAAAAGTACTATCCACGTAAAAAATTTCTCTTCAGTTTTTTTTTTTTTTTTTTTCCATCTCCTTTGTAAGTAGTTGGGATACAAATTGTGGCATTTTCCAAATTCACAAAAAAAAATAATAATAAATAAATAACCATGGAAGAAACACCAATTTCTGGATTTCTTCCATTTGTGACTTTCTGGTTAAATATTGCACTTCCCTACTTTTTCAATACCAAATGTGTCATCTACAAGGCTTAAAACAACAAAAAAGAAAACCAAAATTCCATGAAAAAAACATTGATTTCAAGATTTCTTCTCTTCGTGACATCTTTGTTAAAAAGTCTCACTCGTTTACTTTTTCATTAACAAATCCTTATCTTCAAAAATTGGCAAACAGAACAAAAATTCGAAGAAAGAAACACCAATTTGTGGATTCCTTAAATCTCTCCTAATTAGATACTTTCTACATGTGTCACTACAAGAATGTGCGCCATCACCAATGAAAATTTCAGTTGGTGAAGCCCAGATTTTCGTTGGTAAATGGGTTTTCTAACAGCAAAATGTCGTTGGTAAAATCCGTTGGTACAACCGCCATCACTAATTTACCAACGGCCAGAGGGTTCGTTGGAAATATACTAACAGAATAGCGATGGCATTGTATTTTGTTGCTGATTTCCAACGGCCCGTAAAATATGTTATTTGTAACGGCATTACCATTGCATTGGTCCGTTGGTAAATTATCAACGAAAAATTTCCGTTAGTAAGTTCATTGGACATCACCAAGGCCTTTATCCATAGAAGGTCCGTTGAAGATCACCAACACTTTTTTTCTATAGAATGTTCGTTGGTGATTACCTACGGTTTTTTTCAATAGTAGTTCATTGGAGATCACCAACAACTAGTTTTGTAGGAGCTTTGCATGGTCTTTTTTACACTGCCAATTCCGTTGGCAAGTACGGCTATATCAATATTGTTTTTCTTCTTCGTATAAATTAATGGTTTTAAAAAATAAAATGTAACGTATATCATAAAAACTCCAAGTCGATTTCATTAATTGACATAATTGGACAATACAAAAGTTCCAATATCACCTAATACTTCCATACAACATTTTTACCCGAACAAACAAACAAAAAGATGGTAAACAATAGATTGTTCGGTTTGCAATGTAATGCACTAGTTCTCACGACGCCATATGACAAAATAAACTTTGGAAGGACCACATCTTTCATTGAGCAAAAGATGTTAAACAAAAAATCGTTCTGGTACCTCACATTATACCTTGGAAGGACCACATCTTTCATTGAGCATGCTAATCATCATTTTCTCAAATGCAATACGCTTTACTTTTTCTTCACGCCTGCCTGCTTCCATTTGCTTCTCAAACTCTAGTCGTCTTCGTTCCTCTTCCACCCTTGCTTCTTCAATTTGTCTTCGCATTTCTTCCTTTTCCCTTGTCAACTCTTCAATCTTTTCACAAGCGTTCTGAAGTTGCTCTTTCAAAGGATTGTCTTCATTATCTTGGGTCATTAACTGGGTAGGTTTAGAACTAAAAGAGGCACACGAAGTAGACAATGTAGTTCCAAGACCATACATGCGGCCTCCTTTACTTGGTCCTTGAGTAGCTTCACACCATAGTTCTACATCAATTGGAGGCTGTGATGACAATTCAGGACCATGCTTTGCTTCCATCAATTTCTTATATTTTTCCTAGTAAAGAAAAAAAGATTATTCATCCAACTGAATAATTATAATTAATGGTGATAACATGTGAAAATCAACCAAAAATTGGGAAATGAAAAAAGTCAATGCTTTCACACCATTTAGTAAAGAAGGCAAAAGTTAGACCATTATAAACAAAAATTAAACAAACTAGATTTATGTAAAATGCTTAATCTTCACTATAATCTGTTGACACGGACCTTTAGTCACTAAATCACTTTTTTCCTAATCCCCATATTAACAACTGAATGTTGCATTCAAAAATACTTAATCTTCACTATTAGTATAACACATCGTCTACTTCCCCAGCAAAGAGAAACTTATTAAATGCTTTCAGATTGTGTTTAGAGTCTTTCTGTCATTGGAAACCTAATTGTTTCTTTCTGTCATTGGAAACCTATGTATATCTTGTATTAAGAAGTTGAATGCAGCATCGAAAAAAGAGGAATAAATATAAGAAAATAATTCCCAACCTCTTCCTTCACCAGAGAAGTAAACTTCCCTATTTCTGTACTAGTTCTATGCTTATAGCAGAGAAGCAAAACATCAGGGACAACCCTGACTATAGGCGGCTGCCATAATATTAATGCTTTATATATCAATTGTCCCCAGGGAAGGCCTGGTAAACATATACTACAACTATAGAAGTTCTATAATAGAACAAACGACACCAGTGTTTGCAACTGTATCAAAACAACAAAATAGAAGTTAAATAATCTTACATAAACTCTTTGCGACTTGTTATGAACAAAATCTCCTAGCCCCTTGTTTCTCATGTGTGTACGTTTATATAAGTCTGAAGCATGTGGCAACTTTCCAATTTTTTCACGCTGTAATATGGAAAAAAAAAATTAGTAGAATGATCAAAGTAAAACAAAATGGTCAATAATGAATAAAGAAACTAGGATCTAAGAAATATTTGACTCCGACCATGCCAGCTACTTCTTTAAAGTTTGGTCTTACATACCATCCTTTTTGCGTGCAAGGCAAATGGTATTGAACCTTCGAGGCAAATATCGTAGTACCATCTGTGGCACCTTATGGCCAGATCGAGACACCTTCTCTTTGTATCGTGGGCTATGGCACTCTGGACATTGGGTCAAGTTCTCAGTTTCTTTGTAGTACAAGATGCAATCCTTGACACACGCATGTATCTTCACAAAACCAAGACCGAGACTGGATAACCATCGTTTGTTTTGTAGAAGTTAGGTTCAAGTTGGTTACCTTCTGGCAAGATTCCTTTTATTATGGATAGCATTCGATCATAACAACTTACAAACATGTTTGATTCAGACTTCAAATTCAAGAGTCGTGCCATTGTCAAGAGTTTGGTTTGCTCACTATAACCAGGCCAGATAAGTTTGTCAGCTTCTGCTAATAGATTAAAGAAGCCTAAAGCATGATGGTTTGGAGTGTGTTGTTCTGGAGTGCATTGATCTTGATGAGTAAGATTATGGTATACTTCAGGACCCATTGTATCTATTATCATCTCCTCAAAACTACAATATGTTGTACCTTGCTGAGTTGAAGACTGACCAGCTTCGGACCCACTAACAGTGAATGGTTATCCATGTGCATACCATTGTGTATAATCCACTGACCAACATCAGACCTACTAACAGTGAATGGTTCTCCATGTGCATACCATTGTGTATAATCCTTTGTAAATCCATTTCTATAAGGATGTAATTTTATTGTCTCTCCGTGCATAAACTTAATGTTACGATGTTTGGCACATGGGCACCTGATTTTATCTCCAACTTCTGGTTGTAAAAATGCAAATTGAATGAACTCATCAACTCCCGCAACAAAACTGTCTGGAAGAAATCCATTATGATCACGATAATGCAACATCCAACTACGATCGGTCTCCATATAACATTCCTTTACGAATTTCTGGTACATTTTAATAATAATGTGAATTGGCTACTTCATCCAATTTCAATTTCAATTCAATTCTCTTTCCTGCTTCATTCTTTGCTATCACTACAACACGCTGATGTGATTAAAAAAATCATTTTTATTTTTTTCAGCCTATTATGTGTACTTTTAACTGAACTGGATCTAAAGAGCCTTGAGAAAACAAATTATGATTGGAGGACCCCAATATGTTTATTATGGATGCTTAGATAGTTTCATTTATGGTCAAATGAGTTTTTTAACCTCAAGTCATAATGTAGGCTGAGCTTCATTTATGTTCCCTTTTCATTTTCTTTTTGTTTTATCTTTCTCCATATCCTTATTAGATTTATTTTTTGTTGTCCAGCCATTTATTTCCTTTCCTATTCTTTTCTGATTAGGTGAAGATAATTTTATAACCTCAACAAAAGGCCACTTCATCTATTTCAATCTCATTAATATATTGGAGCAACTTATGACATAATTCCTATGTAGACAATTTTTTTTGCACATTTTTCTATCATGTATCAAATAAAGAAGCATGATTTTTATTTCTATGTGAAAGGAATATGAATTTATAATAATAGAATTTGACACTAAACAAAATATTGTTATGAAAATAAAGAGTTAGATTTGTACATAATGCATACATGTGAAGTATGGAGATTTGGGTATTTATTATAGAAGATATAGTGATTCTTGGTATGTTACTGGATGAAGCACTCAATTCAATAGGTATGGAGAACTGGACGACCTATGAAGTATGGAGATCTGGGTATTGTTATAGAAGCAACATTGATCTGGCTTGTAGAAAGGATTTCGACTACCAGCGATGTGGATTGAGAAGTGATGCAGTGGATTGAGAAAGTATGAAGATCTAGGTTTTAAGAAGTCGTAATAAAATTATTTTCGATTTTTGTTTTTTTTCTAACGGCTTTACTAACGGACCAATGATTTACCAATGAAACCCTTAACGGAATGTCAGGAGTCATAGATTCCATTGGTACTTTATAATTTATTAATTTATTTTTTAGTAAGATGTAAGATGGCTGTTGATAAAATCGTTACTAATATTAATTTTTATTTTAGAATTATTTTTATTCATTTCACCAACGGATTACCAACGAGAAATCACCAACGACTTATAAGGTTTCTAATTTCATTGGTAAATCTTTCCTTTTTTATATAAATAAATAATAAGGGAAAACCGTTGGAAATCCGCCAGTATAACCGATAGAAAATTGGACGTTGGTAAAATTCCGTTGGTGATAGCACACATTCTTGTAGCGTGTGTGAACTGAACAAAATGGTAGGGGGAGATGGCATTTAGGTTTCGGCTGATGAAGCTGGACCAACGGCGCGTGCAAAATGCAGAGGCAACCAGGGTGAGAATCTCGGGGAAAAAATATATATCCAAGACTCCAAGTAAAGTGGCAATGGAGACTAAATTAATCCATGGTTGGTGGTGGTGGCTTACGACAGCAATTGAATTGGTGAATAAGCTAAGAGGTTTGTTATCGTTGAGATGTTATTGTATTTAAAACTTAGACTAGTACAGGCATTGAGCTGAGAAACCAGTTAGTGCACGTATAATAAATATATTTCATACTTGCTAAGTCTCTTACAGTGATCCAGTTAAGAAGTGAGTTACTGTACAAGCTTTCATACTAAATAGAAGAGAAATAAGAAATAAACACACTAGAAATTAATGAATTTTAATTTATCAGTTTGCAAGTGATTAACGAGGTTACTAACGTTTGGTCGACTGATTGGTCATAGATGTCAATATACGTAAATATACTAATGGTATATGATACTTCGATTAATACGATCATATAGTTGAGAAGTCAATTACCATATGCGCATAATTATATTTGACACTTAGAGGATCTCATATGACCAAGAAAGTGTTACTTCCCTGTAAAAGACTAGTTGGGTTAGTTCAGTCAATTAGGAGTCGATTTTGAAAAGAGTGGATTGTAATGATGCTTTACGTTCCGCTGCAATAAGTCAAGACTTAATTTATGAGTTTATAAAATTAAAGGCAGTGAATCATAATAGTTTATGGAATTTAACTTTTATCATTGACCTAATTTATGAGTATATATAATGAAAGGCTGAAAAGTGAATCATAATATCTTATCAAATTTAACTTTTATCTGTTGAAAAATTGCACTGTTGGTCCCCTATTTATAGAATATGTAGCAACTTGGTCTTCAATTTATTAACCATAGGATAATTTTCTGTGCTGAGAGGGGATTACTCGTCAAATGAAATTAACAAAATCTAAAAATGAAAAATGAAAGAAGCACAGGAATGCACACAAAAATAAGTAAATATTTTAATTTTCTTAAGTTCGCTTTGTTGAATTCTCCGATCCCTAAACAACCTTACAACAACAGGAAAAAAATAATTAAAAACTTAACAAAATAATTAAATAGACAAAGCAAATAATTCAATGTACATGGAATGCCACTGGTTGTAATCGATTGAGTTCCTGAAATTATTTAGCAAATGTATCACTAAATTCTATATTGGCAAATTGAAGCATTGAGATTGCCTTTGTTAAAATATGAATCAACACTTTTTTTTTTTTTTTTAAAAAAAATTTCTTGTGTGTCTAGCAGTGGGGTCATTTTGTCTCAGTATTCTGTTTCTATGCTAAAAGGTAAGTGATTTTGGCAGTGGTTAGGCACCGCCACTACAAAGGGTTTTGGGTGTGGAGAGAGGTGGTGTAAATTTTTTTCATGTTTCTTTCTTTTTGTTTTTCTGGTTTCTTCCAGTTTTTTTTCCTTTTTTTAATGTATTATAGAAATTAAGAATAGAGTTCTCTTTTGTAAAGAAATTGTCATAATAGCAGATTTCTGGAAGGATACGTCCCTGAGGACTGGTTGTGCCCCGATTTTAAATGGCTGTGGACGCTACTGCAAAACAATAATTGGAGTATCGAGTTCCTAGAGATGCAACTAGTTGGGGACAAACAGTGAATGGCCTCGACTGTCTTTTCAACAATTTCAAGATGGCCTCAACTGTCTTTTATGTCTGTTTTGTGCTGCTTCTATTATGGGCCTAATCTTGTCAATGGCCTCGACTGTCTTTTCAACAATTTCTAGATCAAAAATTCTCTTTTCCGCGACTTCATCCCAATGGACTGTATCTCCATTTTTTGCCATAGGGAGCCTCATGCAGTGCCATTCTTATAGGAGCTTGGAAGTTGTTATTATAGGTGATTTCTACTAGTGGTAGATGCGAATACGAACCACATTTTCTGTCTCATATTTAACTGCTTGTGGAAAAAGTAGAATTTGAGACTTCCTTAGTCGGTGTATATGTCACACTTTTAGCCGTAAAAGTAGTGAAGTCATATTTTTATCCATGAACAACCATCACAAGTTACAGATCATGCATTGGGTTGTTCTACTCGTAGTGCTTCAAATGTCTCAAAACATTGACAATCACATTTCCATGTTGCACCAGCATACATACCAAACCCTGCTTGGACCCATCACTCCCCTTCAAATCTTCGGGTACTCTTAATATTAGAGTTGTAAGCATGTAAATAATCGTTGCTTCAACTTCTGAAAACTATGTTCACATTTATGTTTTCATTGCACTATTGTCTTAAGATTCTTATAAAATAAAATAAAAAAATTTGTTTTTTTTTTTTTTAAATTCAAGTAGGTGCTCCACTCCATGGATATATTTAAACCCACACTCCAAACTTCTCGGTAAGTAAAACTATCAATAACATTAATGTGGAGGTTATATAATTAAAATGGTGAAATATAAATGATTTTCTAACATACTATTGAATTTTATTTCTTCATAATATATTATATATATTGGATTTCAAGAATGCACTTTAAATTTCCATTTGGTAATATCATTTTAATCACATAATAATTTTAAATATTAAATTAAAAGCAATTAACAATGATGTTACAAAATCACGTGCATCATGAGTCATATATTCTACGAAACGTCGTTCTTGCCATGGTTGTATGTCGAACCTCCCACTGGGGCCTCACTATGCCAAAAGCGAGAGATACCCACCATCCCTCACTTTCCCTTTTTCGCACCCGTGTGTCATACAACTCTAGTAATACCAACAAGGAATTAGGCTTGACTTCCATTATTTTTTTATAGATTTATATTACCCGTTTGAGATGTGATTCTTCCTTGATTGTATTCATTTCTATTCCTCCAATATATACATTATATTTTCAATTTTTAAAATGTGGTATAAAAAAATTAATAATTACTCTTGTAAATTACATACAATTTTTTTTAGTAAGAATTACAATCTGTGTAACAAAACATGCTTGATTGTAGTTAGAAGCAAATAAATTGAGTTGTACATTAGAGCAAAATCTGTGTAACGAAACTTACTGTTGAATATCATTGAAGATGAAAAAGAAAGTTTGAATGCAAGTTCTGATTGAACTCATTATGAATACAATTTAGATGATATGCGTACAAATGGAGTCTTTATGAATGGGATACATTTTATACTCTGTTTGGACATCAAATGTTTTTTCCAATGTCTAGTTGTACTAATTGAACTCAAAGTTTCTCTAAACAAAAACTCCCTCATACTTTAAGAAGGATGTCTGTTTAATAAAAGAGGTACGTTAACGAACTAGCTATGATAAATGGAGATAATTATAAACTCAGACTCACATGATTTTGAAACAGATAGAAATTATTAAATTCTGTCAAACCTGAAGTTATCAGCAAATTAATAGTAACACTTCATTATGCCCTTGATTATAAAGATTAAATCTATATCAGGGAGTACCTCGAGAACACTATATACTATGCAACTACGGAACATAGTTCTCTAAAAAGAACACCTAAATTTGACAGCCTAATTAAATAAAAACTCATGATGAAAACAACATAGGTTGCTCAGATAGAGCTATTCAATGCTGCATTCAGTTGGCTGAACACCACCCTCAGCGGGATGCAAGCTACAACTGGGTTGGCGAGCATGTTGATCACAGGGATCTCCTCTGGCTCTGGCAAACCCGTAAGTGAAGCAAATTTCCTGGTCTTTCTCGACAAACCCCTGTGCTTTTTCGATTTTCGTGATTTTACTGGTGGGACCAGCTGCTGTGGCATGACATTCTTGGTGCGTGGCCTTCCACGTGGCCTCTTTTCAATAACCATACCAGCTTCTGAAACATCAACGTTAAGTGGGTGGCCAACGATTGATTTATAGGTTAACTTGCTCGTTAGAGAAATATTTGGAACATGTTGTGCTTGGTAGCTCATGTTCGGCTTGAGAGTTACATCATACAAGCCACAGTCATCTATACAGTCTCCAAGATAAAAATTTGACAGGTCATACTTCGGATTGACAATAGAACGTGACTGGCGATGGGGCATTAACCTCTGGGGAACTGCCACTTCATCAGCTTTTCCTCGTGTCTCATGAGGTTTCATCAGATGAACAGATGACTTTTCAACCTTAACATCCGTAATTGGTCCCGACTTTCCAAAAAGGCTGTCCAGAATGGTATCTGACTTGTACACATAGCCATCTGGTTTTCTCGACCTTGACTTCCTTCTTCTCTTTAGCTTCCACTCAAAAGTGACTAATCAAAAAAGCACATCAGTGCTAGGATTTATAAAAGTATCTCACACTAATTGCACGCAAAAACCATGGACATAAACCAAGTCTATAAATGTAAAAGTACTTAAAAATAATTTTTAAATGTGCCCAACATATGTCTAAGCTTAAATGGCATTTTTAAATAACTTTTTTAGCAAAACATTTTTTAGCTTGTTTAGAAGTCACTTTACGGGAAGGCTTTTTAGATCGAGAACTTACTTTACAATAGTATTTACATACTTTATGAGAAAGTACCTTTAACCTTTTTTTGACTTAGCCAAACATGCTTGAGTCTCTGAAGATAAAATTAGATGCATAAGCAAACCAGTGCACGTGGAAATATGGGCATGCAAATGGTACAAGGTTTAACTAAAAAGAAAATAAAACAGTTGAAAATCGGGAAAGGAAAAATAAATAGATAAGTAGATTGAAAATAGTCGCCTCCAAACAGAAATATAACTATCAGCGTGTTTGAATTAAAGCCTAAATATAAATAAAAGTTATGTTTAAGTTTAACCAAACATGCTCGACCATGTCTACCACGCCTTTTGAGATTATCAGAAAAAGATATTTTTTTTTTTTTTCCAAATATTATATCATGTGTATAAAGGATAATGGCATTAATACAAATATTAGCATCATATCTTAGGTGAAACAATGTGCGGTTAAGACATAAGCAATATGAAAAACAATTCCAAGTTCAATAATGCCAAAAGGTTATGAATGTGTATACCTTACTGCTGATTGAATAGTATAAAGGCAACCAAATCATACCTGAAGATGGACCTAAATGATGCAGTTCCTCAATTGCTACATCGGATGCCAACGGTTTCTCTGCTGAATCTGAATAATCTTCCGAACTACTGGAATCCTTGTCAAAAGCTTCACAAGCACTTTCAATCTCAAGTGCATGAATAATGGCATTGTCTCTGCGAGCATATCTCCACGCAGTCTTCTTCGATGAATTGGATGTGGACGCCTTAGCTTTCTGAATACATGAATCGTGCTCCCCGCAACGAAAAGCTTTAACTCTTTTTGATGTCTCGAGATTATACCAGTCCCTATAAGAAATTTGGCAAGAATACAAAATAAATTATCTAACATATAGGTTGAACTCAAGGATCTTTTAAGAAAGATAAACGTTGACCCAAAAAAAAAATGACTAAGTAATTATTACTAAACACATCATGCAAAATGAACAAAACCTATTAATTATTGTTGCACAGGAACAGACTTTTTATGGATAGTTCTCAATATTGCATATCAACTTGTCCTTCGAATGGTTGAGTGAAAGACTCTACAGGTTTTAAATAAACAAGGATTTACCTAAAACTAAGTACTTACATTAAACCATAGCCAAACATGCTCTAAAACTGATTCATGTTCTCAGGATAACAAAATTTGTTACTTGGTTGTGACAAACTCATGACAAATAAAATTATCTTGAAGCCAGTGTCGAATATTTAAAACTAGTGTCCACATGATATTTTTTCTCACAATTAATGTAAAAGAATTTAACAGAAATAACGATCATACTTAAATGTGAATCCGCCTTCTACACCATAAACATTCCAATGATACGAGGGAAACAATGATTTCCGAATACGACAAAACATAACAAAAATTATTGCCAACGATATGACAGAAACAATGGTCGCCAAATATGACAAAAACATTACAGAAATGCTGCCAATAATTCGAAGGAAACAGCTGAAAAACCTAAATTGCAAGCATTTAAGTCCATTTCACATTCTTATTCTTTTTATGATGAGTAAAATCCGAAAACGATAACTTGCAAGCATTCGTCACCACTCTTGATAGAGAAATAAAAAGGTTAATTAATTATTGCCATTTATGGAGTGATGATAGATTACATGAAGAGAATATGATGGAGTAAAACTCTTGTTCTATATAATCATTTATCAAAAAAGGTAATCAAAATTACTTTTTAGAAATGAATTAAAAACTGAAAGATCCATTTTGGGTGATATCAAATTAAATGAAACTATTATCTCATTGCTATACTTTGACTGTAAAGAATGGTTCAATTATAAACCCGAAAAGAACTTTATTATCAACATTTCTTGATGAAATAAAGGGACTAAAGAGGCGCTTACAAACTCGTGTCTTCTCTCCCAAGGAGCTGTATAGGTGTCCCTGCTCTTGGCACAGGCAACATGGTCTCGGGCAATTCGTCTGGGCTGAGAATTCGACCTGGCCATCACGACCCATTTTGCCTTCTTACCCAAACCAACCTACCCATGGATGTATCAATGGCTTTTTTGTTGTCATGAGCAGAACGATCCGTGTTTCACAATTCTGGGAAAGAAAATGTGGTTTAGGAAAAATTATGTAAAATTGAAGTCATTGCATGTCTGGGCAAACTCAGTGGTCCCCAGAAAAATCTCAAATCCGACAATAAATGAAAGTGCCCTCCTCAAAATAAAAACACAAGGTATATCGTGCATCAGGAAGAAATGGAATCTTAATGACAGAATAAAACGGAAAAACAAATCAAGAACCAAACAATAGAACATTTAAGTGCAATTTCTACAAAAGAACCAAAGGTTTAAGAGAGAAGAAGAAGGAAAAGATGAAGAAGGAAAAGTGATCTTCTACAACAACTTCTTAAATGCATTTTTTGCAGGCTTCCAAATTGCACAAAAGAACATTTAGAAGACTTCATTTTCTCTCAGAAAGTTCAAGTCAATCCTGAAAATGTATTTTTTTACATATACACATATTAAACCTTTAAAAAGAGAGGACTTCACATCGAAGAATCCTCTTGTTGCTGTAGAAATACAAGAAAATAGAGAAAAAAAATTAATGTGCGCGCGTTCTTATATGTATATTTCCAGGTGCTTGTGTGAAAGTACTTGGAAATTTAGAGAAAGAAAACACCATTTAGAAAATGATCATGAAACGTACATTTGGATTCTTTTATGCCAAAACAGATAGCAGAAGAAAGAGTGTGTGCCTATAGACTATAGAGAGAAGAGGCTCTCACTCATATGGAGATAGGAATAGAGAGTGAATTAAATTTTATTGGGTGATACAGTTTATTAAATGAAATCTGAGAAGAGGCCATATATGAAATGAATTAGAGAAAAAAAAAAGATAATGCAGTCAACAGTTATTAATTTTGGTATTATATTATTAATTGTATTCGGCGATACAACTTAGGAAACTTCAATTTTTTTCCTTTTTACTCATATTGTATTATCTTGTTCATGTTACCAAACATGTTGAAGAGGTGTGGCTGTTACAACATGAGAACTGGTACACTAGCATTTCTAGACTTGTCCACTTTCTAGCTAACGGCCGTTTTTTTAATAAAAAATAATACGTTTTTATATTTCTAAGTCTTGTTCGGTGATTGAGCTGAGAAGTCATTTATCTTACAAGCTCTGAAACTAATTGAGAAATGCAAGTAGGAATGAACACAACGTATAAATAAATGTATTTTTAAGTACTGGATTGTATGTGATTATCAAGAATCCTAATTGTACTTTAGACTAAGTTTGTTTAGTAGAGTGATTGAGAAGAGGGTCAATATCCGTACTATACTAATGGTATATGATACTCAATTAATTGGTCATTTAGTTGAGAAGTCAATTACCATATGTGCACTAACTATACGTGTCACTTGTGATTCTCGGACGATCTAGATACTATTACTTCCAGCAAAATGCTAGTTGTGCTAGTTATGTAATCAAGAATATGGGAATCTATGAGTTGATTTCAAAAGGAGTGGATTGTAATTATGCCTTCGTCACTAAGTAAAGGCTTAATTTATGAGTTTAAAACCACTTGACTATCCTCTTTACAAGCCAATTTTAACCTTGGCCCAATTTTATTTCAACATATCATTAAAAAGCAAATAATATTTTTGGTTGATCGAAGATTTTTATTATTTTGGGTTTATCCAATCCTCGTATTGAATAATTCCATTTATCATTCTTCAATATATATAGTATTGTATTGAATTATTTAATGAAGTTTGCTAATTCTGAATGTAAACCACTAGGTGAGTGAGAAAATCCCCCTCTCAACTGGGTTAGGCGAGGGTCTATCAAATGGGCTGGTGGTCGGTCCAAAAGGAAATTGATCGTCGTTGTCGATAGCTGTTATGGTGCAGCCCAACACCACTTCCTCAGCTAGAAATATCCACGAAGTGGGAAGGCTAATAGAATTTCTACCTATTAAATGGACCAGACTCACATCTCTCGAAGGGATTGGAATTAATGTTTCACTATAGTTAGTAGTGTTGGTTGATAGTCAAAATTGGACGAGTGATTAACTAAGAATTGAACAAAATGATAAATTCATATTTATACCGAGAAATGTTTACATAGAATTCAAATTTAACGTTCATGAATTATTTATAATTTTGCAAAGTTAAATTTAACTTAAACAAATAACAACTAAATGCATTTCTAATGACTATTATCAAATATTTATATAGTATAAGTACATCCCAACTAAGTGGCACCTACTTTTATTATGATTTATAGTTTAAGTACATTCCAACTATGTTGATACCTATTTAAGTCTTAACTATAATTTAGTTATTCAAAAATTATGTATTTTAATATTTATTTCCCAATCAATCTTCAGAAACTGCAAGATTTTTGAAGTCTTCAACAACATCATCAATAATTTTATCTTACATCATTCAATCCGCGAATATCTAATATTTCACGCATATGAGAGTTTCAAAAATATCTTCTTTAACTATAGATCTTCTTTCGTCTAATACCCTGTTACCTACACTAAAAACAGACTCAGATGCCACTGTTAAGACTGGAACTGTTAGTATATCTCGTGCCATTTTAGATAATATAGGGTATATACGCTCATTTAATTTCCACCACCGTAAAATATCTAAATTATCCACTTCATCTTCAATTTTTAAACTATAATGATCAAATTGATAATATCTTTCTAATTCAGAAGGTGTGGTATTTGGATTTGCAGTTGAAGTTGAAGTTGAAGTTGTAGATGAAGAACCAAGAACATTACGTTTTTTAGCTATTATGCAGAAATAAGAAGATTTGCCTTTAGAAGTTGTACTATAGCTATTATGCTTAAAATCCCCCTTTTTTCAAATTTTTAAATTTTTTTTCGCGGGCTAGCGGGTTAATCGGGGCCTATAAAGGTGCAACCCGCGAAGCCCGAGGGTCATACCTCGTTGACCATGAATCGCCTACTGTGGTCATGGGTCAGCCCGCGGTCCAAGGTCGATTTGGATCGATTTTCACGGGTCTGTCGGCCCGTCCATCTTGACATCTCTACTCTAAGGCCTTTTGCTATTCCTGCGCTTGTAGTCCAACCTCCAGCAGCCTCTGAAGTTCAACTGAGAAAGTGCTTTCCCAAAAGTGTTTAGGAAGTAGGTGTTATGGATTCAATGGATTTGATGTTTTCCCCAATTATGTGATTGTATAAAATTAAGAGAGAATAGATTATAGTAAAGAAGCACAATGAACTACCACCCTAATGTTTGTGCATAGGCTTGGGTATTTATAGGGGAGAGTAATTAGGTTGAATAAGCAGGAAAAATATACTTCAAAATAGCAAAATAGGATTTCTTGGATCAATCTGTCGCTTAAGCGAGAAGCTGGCGACAGGCGAGCGACACACTGTCGCTCGAGCGAGAGCTCAGCGACAGGCAGGCGACAAACCTATTTTTGTCGCTCGAGTACCAACTGCACAAAAAGTTAGAAAAAATGTGGTGCTGTATTTCTCCTCGTTTCATGCTCGAACCCTAGACCTCATAACACAATTTATACAAATTGTACCCCATGTCCTTAACTTTTACAACACGTTACAAATTAGTCATTTTGTCTACAGAATTGCCAACGCTAAAAACCTAATAGTAGCAATTAAAATCTAAATTTTAACCTGTCAGAGTCGATAATTCATTTCAACTACATGTTTTTATAAGTTCCACAACTTTTTAATCTTACATTTCATTAACTTCTATCAAAATCTACTAAAAATCTAATTTTAATCTCCACCAAACAGAGGCTCTATCTTTTAAAATTCATACTTTTAACATATATTTAAAAAATTATAGAGAGGATTTCACATGAAAAAATCTTTTTCTGATTATAGATAGGGATGTCAATCCGGCTTGTCGACTCAAGCAGCTCGCAGTTCGGCCCAAAAAATCTCTTGTCCACCGAGCCAATGCTTGGGCTGAACCTCATTTTCAGGAAATGGCCCGAGTTTGAGCCAGTCCATGTGACTCGACGAGTCACCTCGGGCCGGCTTGTGACAGGCCATTTTTGGCTTGAAAAAGGAGGAGAGTTGTAATTTTTTAAAATCTATAATTAGTATAAATTGCACAAAATTTATAATAATAAAAAAAATTTAGAATTTCACGAATTTAAAAAAAAAAAATCAAGTTAGTTTGCATCAGGCTCAGTAAGGCCCAAGCCTAAAGCTCGAGCCAAGCCTCAATTTTTCATCCGAGCTTTGGCTCGACTCGGCTCGAATCAGGCCAAAAGAACCCAAGCCATTTTTTGCACGGGCCGTGCACGAGCCGTGAGTCTCGGCTTGTTTATATGGCTAATTGTAGAAGAAGTACAAGAAACAGAGAGAGAGAGAGAGAGAGAGAGAGAGAGAGAGAGAGAGAGAGAGAGAGAGAGAGAGAGAGAGAATTTTTGTTAGTGTGTTTATATGTACAATTTTTAGAAAAAAATTGATCTCGTATAGAAATTTTTTCAAGATTTCCCTTTATGCAAAAGAACAATTTAAAGCCTTTTATTTCCTATCAAATAATTCAAGCTAACTTTAAAATGCATTTTTTTGAAACATATATACAAATAATAACTTCAAAAGGAGACGATTTTACATCAAAGAATCTTCTTGTGACGGTAGAAGAAGTAAACTGAAACAAAGAAAAAGAAATTTTGGTAGTGTGTGTTTTTATGTACATTTTTTTAGGAAAATAGATCTTGTACATTTTATTCAAGATATCCCCTTTTGCAAAAGAACATTTAAAACCTTTATTTCCTCTAAAAAGTTTGAGTCAATCTTGAAATGTATTTTTTCATCCATATATACATATAAGAATTTTAAAAATAAAGAAGTTCACAAAAAGAATCTTTTTGTGGATGCAGTGGAAGAAAGAAGTTTATTTATGGTGTGTGTTTGTTTATGTGTACATTTTTTTTAAGGAAATTATATTGTACAAAACAAATTCTTAGAATGCATTTTTAAGGCTTCCTCTTTCCACAAAAGAAACTTAAAAGCCTTTATTTCCTCTCAAAATATTCAAGCCAAACTTTAAAATGCATTTTTTTTACATATATACATATAAAAGCTTTTAAAAGAGAGGATTTTACTTCAAAGAGCCTTCTTCTAAATGCAGTAGAAGTAGAAGGAAACAGAGAAGAAAGAATTTTTGTTATTATGTGTTTATATGTACATTTTTTTAAGGAAAATTGATCTTGTGCAAAAAAAAAAAAAAAATTCAGGATATGTTTTTATACAAAATATCATTTTAAAACTCTTATTTCCTCTACTCCAGATTTATTTATTTTTCACATATACACATATAAACAACTTTACAAATAGAATATTTCACATCAAAGAATCTTCTTGGTGATGCAAAAGAAATACAAGAAAATAGAGAAGGATATAAGTTTTTTAGTGTGTGTTTATATGTACATTTATTTAAGGAAATTTATCTTGTACAAAAAAAAATTTTAGAATGCATTTTTAAAGCTTCCCCTTTCTGCAAAGGAATATCTGAAAGCCTTTATTTCCTCTCAAAAACTTAACTCAATCTTTAAAATGCATATTTTTCAAACATATATACATAAAAACTTTTAAAAGAGAGGATTTTACATCAAGGAGTCTTCTACTCATGCAGAAGTACAAGAAAACAGACAAAAAAAAAAGAAGATTTTGTTAGTGTATGTGTGTGTGTTTATACGTGTATGTACATTTTTAGAAAAATTGACTTGTATAGAATTTTTTTTTTCAGGGTTTCCCTTTACGCAAAAGAACATTAAAAACCATTATTTCCTCTAAAAAATTTCAGTCATTCTTCAAAATTTATTTTTATTAACATAAATACATATAACAACTTTAACAAAAGAGGATTTCACAACAATGAATATTCCTGTGGCCACATAAGAAAGTACAAGAAACAGAGAATGAAATAAGTTCTTTTAGTGAGTGTGTGTTTGTGCATTTTTTAAGGAAATTTATCTTGTGCAAAATAAAATAAAATAAAATAAAATAAAAAATTCTTAGAATGCATTTTTTTAAGGCTTCCCCTTTTTGCAAAAGAACATTTAAAATCCTTTATTTCCACTCAAAAAATTTCAAGTCAATCCTGAAAATGCATTTTTTATGCATACATACCTATAACAACTTTGAAATTAGAGGATCTGACAGCAGAAGAAGCACAAGGAAACAGAAAAGGAAAGAAATTTTTTAAGTGTGTGTGTGTGTGTTTTTGTGTACATTTTTTAGGGAAATTGATCTTACACAGAAAATAAAATCCTTAAATTGCAACTTTTAAGGCTTTCCCTTTGTGCAAAAGAACATTTAAACACCTTTATTTCCTCTAAAATATTCAAGTCTTTCTTCTAAATGTATTTTTTTTCACTTATATGCATAGAACAACTTTGAAAATAGAGAATATCAAATAAAAGAATCTTCTTGAAGATGCATAAGTACAAGAAAATGAAGAATGAAAGTAGTTTTTAGTGTGTGTGCATGTGTGTTTATATGTATTTATACCAAAAAAAAATTCTTAGAATGCATTTTTAAGGCTTTCCCTTTCTGCAAATGAACATTTAAAGCCTTTATTTCTGCTCAAAATATCAAGGCAATCTTTAAAATGCATTTTTTAATAGCTACATGTAAAAAATTTCAAAATAGAGGATTTCGCATCAAATAATCTTTTTCTGACTGCACAAATGTACAAGGAAACACAGAAAGAAAGATTTTTTTGTTAGTGTTTGTGTGTTTCTATGTGCACTTTTTTTTAGGAAAATTGATCTTGTAGAGTAAAAAAATTTCTTTAAATGCATTTTTTTAGGATATCCCTTTGTGCAAGAGAACATTTAAAAACCTTTATTTTAATCTTGAAAATGTATTTTTTTCTATGATACGTATAAAAACTTAAAAAGGGAGGATTTCATATTGAAGGTTCTTCTTGATCATGCAGAAGAAGTACAGTAAAACAGAGAAAGAAAGAAGGTTTTTTTTTTTCTCTGTGGGTGCATATGCGCTTTTATTTGTACATTTATAGTTGCTTCTGTGAAAGTTAGTAATTAGAAATGCCATTTAGAAAATGGTTATGAAATTACCTTTGGATTCTTTTATGCCAAAGCAGAGAGGAGAAGAGAATGGGTGTATATAGACTACAAAGAGAATAGGCTCCCACTCAAATGGAGATAGGAATAGAGAGTGAGAGTACTAAATATGAAATGAATTATTTGAGTCAACGGTCATTATTTTTGGTACACAGTATAAACTAGTATTGGGTGATATAGTTTAGGAAACTTCTATGTTTTTTCCTTCTTTGATAACATTGTATTATTTTATTTATATTACCAAACACGTCGAAGAGTTGTTGTGGTTTCAACATGATGACGGCCCCCTTTTGAATTAAAAGATATGTTATTGCACCTCATACACCTCGATGGGAAACCTAAATGGTTTTATCAACCAGATGACTATGATCAAAGGCTTAATTCATTTTGATTGCAAAAGAGGTGCAGTCAGTCCGTCAAGATCTTTAGTTTTTGTTCCCTCTCCTTTATAAGTATTTGGGTACTAATTTCACCTTACATTCGATTAGTTTGTTTCGGTAATAAAGTTGCAAGTTCCATCACCATAGATAAGTTAATGCATTTTAAATTTAATTTGACTAATTGAACGAGAAATCAGTTCCTATGACATTTAATGTTTTGCAAGGTGATACTAATTCTGAAGGGTAATTAATTAGGAATAAAAATTGTAAGATTTTTGATGTAATTGGCAAGTCTGTGAACAAAAGAAAATGAATTTAATATGTTGTAAAAGTCAAGGAGTAAGTTGCAAATAGTAGAAATTGAGTTGTATTAGGTCTAGGGTTCGAGAATGGAAAAGAAGGAAAAATGGCGCCGTAATTTCGCTAGACTGTCACCATGACTTTGCTCGAGCGGCAAAAACAAAAACATTGTCACCCACTTGTTGCCTCGCCTTCACTCGAGAGACATATTGTCGCCCGCCTGTTGCCCAACTTTCGCTCAAGTGACTGGATTTCCCGAAAATTTTTAATTTGCGTTTTTAAGACATTTTGTCCGGCCCAGTCAACCCCAAAACCTAAACTATAAATACCAAAACGCCTCTAAACAATTTTTACAAGGTTGAACATTGAGAAAAATACATTCTCTCTATATCCTCTTTATCATATTAGCTTTCAACCTCCATACTGTGATTTGTTCTTGGCGGTGAAAACATCAAATCTATAATCCAAATACTAAACTGCTATGTTCTACACATCTATCAAAGTTCTGAAAATCAAGGGAAGGTAGCTGAAATTCTAGTTGTTGAAGAACACATAGTTCTTCGTTGATTCACAGAAGATAGACGAATTCATAAAGTCGAGAGTTGTTGTAGAATCGCGCAATCCAGGAAGGCTTTGAAAACTACAGCTCGGAATTGGTGCAGAAGCATGCATTTTAGGAAAGCTGTGAAAATTACAGTCAGGAGATCAGAAAGTACTAGTGGTAGTCGTGTCTGTCAGACTGTAAGTTCATAATTCGTTTATAGTGGACTTCTGACTAGCAAAGTGTCCAGAGTTTTTACCTAGTTGGGGTTTCTCTGTGATCATTTCTTGTGTTTGTTTATTGCTTTCATAACTACTGTATTTCAACATAGGAAAAATTGAACTGTTTGGTTAACCATCTAGATATAATTAATAATGACTTGTTGCTAATTAATTATTAAGTTTTAATTCCGCATAATTACCTATTCATCCCCCTTCTAGGTGTAGTTTAGGTCGAACCTTGTTATTTCAATTGGTATCAGGGCATGATTTCGATTCCCGACCTTTAAATTATTCTAGATGAGTCAGTCCTTGTCCATGCCTCCGTTTTCGACGGAAGCAACTATGCTTGTTGGAAATTTCAAATAAGAGCTTTCCTTAAAGCATTGGATGAGCGTATTTGGATAAGCGTTCAAATTGGGTGGACTACACCTTCAACCACTATTGCTGGTGTAGCTACATCCACTGATATTTCACTTTTGACTAAAGATGACTTAGCCGAATGTAACTGGAACAGTAAGGGGCTTCATGCCATGTTCATGGCTGTGTCTGCTGGAGTTTAGGAGAGTATCAATGTGTGAAACTATTAAAAAAGTTTGGGATATATTAGAAACCACACACGAGAGAAATAAAACTATTAAAAACTCTAAATTGCAGATGTTGACATCTAGGTTTGAAGAAATTAGAATGAAGGACGATGAATCGTTTGATGAATTCTATGTGAAGCTTAATAATATAGTAAATTCGAGTTTCAACCTACATGAGAAGATCCCCGAGTCTAAAATTATTAGAAAAGTCCTTAGATCCCTACCCGAAAGGTTTAGACCTAAAATCACCGCGATTGAAGAAAGTAAGGACTTAGATGTAGTTAAGATAGAGGAACTCGTAAAATCTCTCCAAACCTATGAACTTACCATATTTCAACCAAAAAAGGTTAAATCCATGGCCATGAACACTGTTAGGGAAGAAGTGAGTGAGTCAACTAATGCTGAGACCCTTATGGACGACGAAAGATCTTATTTCTTTAAGAACCTCAAGAACGAAAAAATGATGTCCCTAGTAAATTCTCAAACGATAAGCGTGAGAAGAATAACCCTAGGCCTTCTAATAAGAAAACTCAGTCAGTTAGATGTCATGAGTGTCAGGATTTTGGTCACTAGAGAAATGAATGTCTTAACTTGAAGAAGAATCTGAATAACGGAAAGAGTAAGGCATTAGCAGTGACATTGAGTGATGATTAATTAGATTCAAGTGATCAGAATGATACCTCTCTTGGTGACGATGAACAAATTTTCATGGCCTTCACATTTATAGTTAAGATTGAATCTGATAAGGAGAATGAAAAGGTTGAGAGTAGTGAAAAATCTAAAAAGATTCTGAGGATGAGGCTAATATTCATGAATCTTATCGAGAATTATTTAAGGAGAGTCTTAAAATCAAGAAGGTCAATAAAAATGTTCTGGAAAAGGTTAATAAACTTGAAAAAAAGAGATAGAAACTCATAGGTGACCTTCAGGACTCTATTAAAAATTTGAGTGAGTTGAAGCTTTTTAATGAGAACTTAGATGTCAAAGTTAAATCTTTAACAAGCGATCTTGAAAAATCCAATACCCAACTTCATTCTTTCATAAGTGGTACTCAGAAACTCGATAACTTCCTCGCTAATCGGGTTAGCCATTTAACTGAGATGATGACTCCGCTGGGTTAAGAAGAGTGATCTGAAATGTCGTGAAACTGATCATGCTCTTAAAGGTAAGAGCATCCATGTACCTCTTTGATTAGACACTTAGGTGCATGCATGTGCAGTTCATTGAGTCCATTCATTCTTGCATGCATCTCACTTATTTATTTTGTGTTTTTATTTAAAAAAATTAAAATAAAATTGTGTCTTTGGACGACTAGATATTTCTTGATGTACCATCTTTACAGCACACACTGTTATCTTGGGAATGAGTCTGGACCGCTTGTGTGAGATTTGGGATGTCTGTCATCTGTTGGTAAATCGACTTTGAATGTGAATTGACCTTCATTTAGATGACCTAACCTCACATATATTCCCCATATCATTAAAAAAAAAATTGGTTCATTTTTATACTCTTTTTCGAAGCCAATTTGACTCAAATAATTAAGTTTGAGAGGTTTCTCATAACCTGGTGTCTATGATCAACTAACTTGGGTTAACCTAGTGCCTATGGTCAACTAACCTGGGTTAACCGGCCTAAAGCTCGTTACATGGGTTATTTTAGTCGTTTAATGGACAAGAATCTGCACATAAGATGCAATATTTGAGAAAAATGACAGATGTGGGACCCATGAAAAATATGGTTAGTATTGATTATTTGACTTAGATTTAGATTAAAATCAGATTTTAATCCTATACAAACATGCCCTTAATGTGCACTATAATTAAAACTCCCAATTATCTTCAACAAAGAATTCTGGTCATACCCAAATTCTAACATGCACCAAATTGTAACAGACAGTGATCTCTACCTTTTGCAATAGAGATCTTCATATTGTGCCATTCCTATAGTAGCTTGGAAGTTGTTATTATAGGAGAATTCCACCTGTGGTAGGTGTGATTTACAATTGCCTCTTAGATCCTACAAACAAGTCGAAGCATATCGTCTAAAATCTTAATGGTCATTTACCAATTCCAATCACCTTCTTCATCTCATATTTAACTTTAGGAAAAGAAGAATTTGAGACTTTTTGGGCCACTGTAAATGTTACACTTTTCGCCATAAAAATAATGACATCATATGTTTAGTCCATGAACAACTGTCGCAAGTTACATGTCATGCATTTGACAGTGTTGCTTCTACTGCTTCAAATGTCTAAGAGCATTGGCAATCACCTTCCTCTATTGCACCGGCACACATCCCAAGCCTTGTTTGACCATTCTCCCATTCTAATCTTCGAGCATTCTTAATATTAGAGTTGTAAGCATATAAACAATCGCTACTTCAACTTCTGAAAACTATGTTCACATTTATCTTTCCATTGAACAAATTGTCTAAGATTCTTACAAAAGAAAAAAGAAATTGTTGTTTTTAATTGAAGTATGCACTCCACTCCATAGATATAATATAAATCTACAACTCCTGTTGGAACCTATTGTGGAGATCTCTTATCATACTAGTTAGCTTAGCTTATCAGATAAGTAGTATAGTTGCATAATTAAATAAGCCTATCAGATTCCATTGTAAATATCAGATAAGGAGGCACACCTATTGGCCACCACCTGCTCGTGAGCTAGTGCACATGGTTAGGTGTAGAATGATTCCTTTTGTTATAGTTTGTTAGGATAGTCTCTTTACACTTTTACCCCTTTCTTGCTTCTATATATTGTACTGATAAAGATGATAATGAATTAAGTTGAAATCGACTGATTCAATCCAGTAATCAGTTCTTCATCTTCATCAATTTCCTTCTTCTTTTTATTTACAAATTGTTACATGGTATCAGAGCTATGACAACCATAGCTGATATGAATTCTGCTACCAATGAAAACACTACTGCCGTTCAGACTCCTAACCTTTCCGATCACTACAGATTGGAGAACTCGGATAATCCGGGAGCTGTTCTGGTAACAGATCTACTAACTACAGAGAATTAAACCTAGTCGAGGGCAGTCCGGCGAGCTCTCGGAGCTAAGAATAAGCTTGGGTTTATCACTGGAGCATGGTCCAAACCTGAACCAGGGAACACTTCTCTTGAGGCTTGGGAAAGATGTAATGACATGGTTGTGTCATGGATCCAAAATGCCATATCTCCATCCCTCAGATCCAGCGTCGCTTTCATGGATGAGGCAAATGAAGTTTGGGCAGAACTCAGGGATCGATTTGCTCAACAAAATGGACCAAGGATATATGAATTAAAAAAGGCATTGGCTTATTTGGAACAAAAATGGGACCCTGTGAGCATTTACTATGGAAAACTGAAAACTATCTAGGATGAATTATCAGTTTATGATCCAATCCCTGAGTGTAGTTGTGGACAGTTGAAAGTGCTGGTAGATAGAAACCAACGTGATTGTGTGATTAAGTTCTTAATGGGGCTGAATGAGACCAGCACAGGTGATGATGCTTGATCCTCTACCACCAGTAAACAAAGTATTTTCATACATACAACAGCAGGAAAGACAAAAGCAAAACACCACTACTGCTGTGCACAATGAGTCCATTGCAATGGCAGCTAGAAGAGGCTATGGAGATAACAGAAACCCTGCCTATGGGAGATCGAATTTTACTGGCAAAAAGGACAGAGCATACTGCACCCATTGTAAAATCCCAGGCCACAACCTGGACAAATGTTTTAAGGTTGGAAACACTGAACCTCCTCTCTGCACACATTGTAATATGATAGGACATACCATGGAAAAATGCTTTAAACTACATGGTTACCCCCCAAATCACAAGCTATACAAAGGGCAGAGGAGAGATGGGAGTTTTGCAAATCAATCAAGTCTAGTGGAGGAAGACAATGAAAAACCAGTTTCTCTAACTCAAGGGGAATATCAGGAATTTATTGCTTTGCTTCGATCTAAGGACAATCCACAGTCCAATCATTCTGTCAATCATGTGAAGACCATCAACCACTCAAAAATCAACCCACAAACTGACTTATCTGGTAACATTGCTTGTTTATCAGTTGCACCTACATCACATCAGAACTATACTGACATTCCATGGATCATTGATACTGGAGCAACAGATCATATGATCTGTGATGCCACCTTTTTTGGCTCCACCAAAACAAGGACCACTCTCTCAGTCAAATTACCTACTAGGGAAGTGGTTCCAGCTACATATTCTGGAAATGTTCAAGTAACTGATTCCATAAATCTAAAGGATGTATTATATGTTCCTAAATTTCATTTCAACCTGCTGTCTGTCAAAAAATTAGTACAACAGATTCATTGCTGCTTGATTTTTATGTCTAATTCTTGTTTTGTACAGGACCTTTTGTCTTGGAGGACGATTGGGAAGGGTGAAGCCTGGAATGGACTATACCGACTCCTGCCACACAAAGTACCATCCACAGCTTTAGCAACCAAACTATCATCCCTCAACCTTAGACAATATTTTACAGCAGCTTCAATTGTTAAACCTGATGTTCAGTCAGATACCTCTATTACTGAATCTAATGTTCAGCCACAGCTGTGGCATTACCGGTTAGGACACCTTTCTGATTCTAGAATGAAACTCATTACTGATGATTCTGTCATTTCTCATTACAAGAATGATAATAAAAATCCTTGCATTATCTGTCCTTTGGCAAAACATCACAAGAGCCCTTTCCCTACAAGTACACATAAAACTAAACAGATTTTTGATATGATCCATTGTGACATCTGGGGGCCTTGTTCCACAGCAGCTCATGATGGATCCAAGTATTTCCTTTCGGTGGTTGATGATTTTTCAAGAGCTACATGGGTCTATTTACTCAAACGAAAATCTGATGTGTGTCATTTAGTCAAAACTTTTGTTCAAATGGTGGAAAATCAGTTTCAAACTTCCATTAAAATATTAAGAAGCGATAATGGTCCTGAATTTAGGCTAACAGAATTTTACAATCAAAAAGGAATTATTCATCGCAAAAGTTGTGTGGAAACTCCTCAACAAAATGGCGTCGTTGAGAGGAAACACCAGCATTTATTAAACGTCGCAAGAGCCTTGAAATATCAATCAGGACTGCCACTACTTTTCTGGAATGAATTTATACTTACTGCCACATATTTGATAAATAGGATTCCCACACCATTATTGCAAAATAAATCACCTTTTGAAATTTTGTTTAAGAGTGCACCCACCTATTCTCACCTTAGAATCTTTGGGTGTCTGTGTTTTGCTTCCACCTTGGCACGTGGAAGAAGAAAATTCGATCCCAGGGGCCGCCAGTGTATTTTCTTGGGAGATCCCTTTAGGGTAAAAGGATATAAGGTGATGGATCTACAAACAAAGGCCATATTTATCTCTAGGAACGTTGCATTTCATGAGACTTCTTTCCCTTATAAAACCTCTGAAAAACTTGCTGACAACATAGAATTTGTATTTACCAAACCACTTCCTGACAACACCAATTACACTCATGAAGCACCACCTGATGAAGTGTCTGGCCTATTATACCACAATATACCAGATCAGAACTTTACCAATGACCCTGGCCCTGATGATAATGCTCTCTAAACATCACCTAACCTTAGAAAGTCTACAAGAACCAAAAGGGCACCACAATACTTACAGGATTTTCACTGTCATCAGGCTGCTTCAGATTCACAGTCCCAATCTTCCCTCAAGGCAAAACCTCCAGCACTTTCAGGTAAGGCTTTTCCTCTATCTAAAACAATATCCTATCACAAATTGTCACCTCAGTTCAAAGTTTTCTCGACCTCCATTTGCACACACTTTGAGCCTAATACCTATCAACAAGCTGTGAATAACTCTGATTGGTGCAAAGCAATGAATTCAGAGATAGAGGCCCTTGAGTTAAACAAAACCTGGATTCTCACTGACTTACCACCAGGGAAGAAAGCAATTGGATGTAGATGGGTGTATAAGCTGAAATACAATTCAGATGGAAGCATAGAAAGACACAAGGCAAGGCTGGTAGCTAAGGGGTACAACCAAAGGGAAGGGATAGATTACAATGAAACTTTTTCGCCTATTGTAAAACTTGTAACGGTCAGATGTTTGCTGGGAATTGCAGCAGTCAGAAATTGGCATTTAAAACAATTTGATGTGAGTAATGCCTTCTTACATGGAGTCCTAAACGAGGAAGTTTACATGCAAAAACCCCCAGGTTATATGAAAGCAACCACCAACCAAGTTTGTAAACTGTTAAGAAGCATTTATGGGCTGAAACAAGCCTCAAGACAGTGGTATTCCACATTTTCTGCAGCTCTTATAGAATTTGGATTTACTCGAATAAGGCCGATTCTGACCTTTTCACAATGGCCACTAATCACTCCTTTACAGCCTTACTTGTCTATGTAGATGATATAGTAGTGGCTGGATCCAACTTGGAGCAAATAGGCACAATTCAAACGTTTCTCAGTAGCAAATTCAAAATCAGAGCACTTGGTCACTTGAAATATTTCTTAGGATTGGAGGTTGCCAGGTCTAGCAAAGGAATTGTGATTTCTCAACGCAAGTATACCTTAGATTTATTAGCCAATGCGGGAATGCTTGGAGCTAAACCAGTAAAACTGCCTATGGATCAGAACCTAAAGCTGCGGAAAGATATTGGAAAGACCCTGCCTGATGCAACGATTTACAGGAAATTGATTGGTAAATTGATGTACTTATCATTAACTAGACCTGATATACGTTATGCAATTCAGAACCTCAGCCAATACATGGAAATGCCTACTTACACGCATCTTGCTGCGGTCCACAAAGTGATCAAGTATCTGAAACTTGCTCCAGGACAGGGCATCATGTTTTCATCTTCTTCTTCATTGAATCTTCGAGCCTTCTGCGACTCTGATTAGGCAGCTTGCCCAGATTTTCGAAGATCGGTGACTGGCTACTGTATTTTCCTTGGTGATTCATTGATCTCATGGAAATCAAAGAAACAAACCGTAGTATCTCGATCATCTGCTGAGGTGGAGTACAGGTCAATGGCTAACACTTGCTGTGAAATTACATGGCTGAAGTATTTACTTAAGGATCTCCAAGTTCAGCATTCTCAACCTGCAATCTTGCACTGTGACAATCAAGCAGCACTACACATCGCCTCTAATCCAGTTTTTCACGAGAGGACTAAGCATATAGAATTAGATTGCCACTTGATCACAGATCAAATTGAATCTGGTTGCATTTCTACGTCTTATATTCATACTCAGTCACAGCTCGCGGACATGTTTACTAAGGCATTATCCTCTATCACCTTGAGGGCTCACCTATCCAAGATGGGAATAGAAAACATCTATTCTCCACCTTGAGGGGGGCTGTTGGAACCTATTGTGGAGATCTCTTATCATACTAGTTAGCTTAGCTTATCAGATAAGTAGTATAGTTGCATAATTAAATAAGCCTATCAGATTCCATTGTAAATATCAGATAAGGAGGCACACCTATTGGCCACCACCTGCTCGTGAGCTAGTGCACATGGTTAGGTGTAGAATGATTCCTTTTGTTATAGTTTGTTAGGATAGTCTCTTTACACTTTTACCCCTTTCTTGCTTCTATATATTGTACTGATAAAGATGATAATTAATTAAGTTGAAATCGACTGATTCAATCCAGTAATCAGTTCTTCATCTTCTTCAATTTCCTTCTTCTTTTCATTTACAAATTGTTACAACTCCAAACTTCTCATTCATTAGAACTATTAATAACATTAATGTGGAGGTTATATAATAAAAATGCGGAATAATATAAATGATTTTCTAACATACTATTCAATATTATTTCTTCATAATATATATATATATTGGATTTCAAGAATGCGCTATAAAGCTCTGTTTGGTATTATTATATTAATTGCATAATAATTTTAAATATCAAATTAAAAAATATTTCTCATGTACCATTACAAAATCATGTGTGGTAAAATTTTAAATTTAAAAGTAATTAACAATGATGTTAAAAAATCACGCACATCGCATATGTTCTACACTAGTAATGATAACAAGGGACTAAGCTGACTTCCACTATTTTTTGATAGATTTATATTACACGTTTGAGTGTAATTCTTCTTTGATTATATTCATTTCTATTCCTACAATATATACTCTATTTTACAATTTCAAAATGTGGTATAAAAAAATGATTACTACTCTTGTAAATTGCATTCTTTTTTATTAAGAATTAAAATATGTGTAACAAAATGTGCATGACTGTATTTAGGAAAAATGAATTTAGTACATTAGAGGGTGATGTGCTCTTGTAACAATGAAAATGGCCTCTTTTTTTTCTCATTTGTGAGTACGCACGAGAAAATATTCCTTGTTTATATGTTGAACAGGACCACTTTAAATATCATTGAAGAAGAAAAAGAAAGGTTTGAATTTAAGATCTGATTGAACTCATTATGAATACAATTTAAATGATATATGAAGAGGAGTCTTGCATACAATATTGGTTTTTAGTTTATGCTTGGTTTGGACAACAAATATTTTTCCCTCCATCTAGTTGTACTAATTGAATTCAGTGTATCTCTTAGCAAAAAACTACCTCGTACTTTCTACTTGATTTTATATAACCATATTGTCACTTGATTTTGATAAAAATTTCTGAAAAGGATAACTGTCTTATAAAGAGGTACAAATAAACTAACTATAATATATGGAGATAATTATAAACTCAGACAAGCATGATTTTAAAACAGATAAATTATTACATCTGTCAAACCTGATGTAATCAGCAAATTAATAGTAACCCATCATTATGCCCTTGACAGATTAAATCTATGTCAGGGAGTACCTCTAGATTACTTTATACAATGCGACTAACCGAACATAGTTCAAAAAAAAGAACACCTAAATTAACCAGCCTAATTAAATATAAATCCATGATGAAAGCTACATAGATTTCTCAGATAGAGCTATTCAATGCTGCATTAAGTCGGCTAAACACCACCTTCAGCGGGACGCAAGCTACAACTGGGTTGGCGAGCACGTTGATCATTGGGATCTCCTCTGGCTCCGGCGAACTGGTAAGTGAAGCAAATTTCCTGGTCTTTTTCGAAGAACCCCTGCGCTTCTTCAATTTTGGTGATTTCACTGGTGGGACCAGGCGCTGTGGCATGACACTCTTGGTGCGTGGCCATCCATCTCGCCTCTTTTCAATAACTATGCCGTCTTCTAAAATGTCAACATTAAGTGGGTGGCCAACGATTGATTCACCGGTTAACTTGCTCATTAGAGAAATATTTGGAACATGTTGAGGTTGGTAGCACCTGTTCGCATTGAGAATAACATCATACAAGCCAGAGTCATCTTTACAGTCTCCAAGATAAAAATCTGAGAGGTCGTACTTCGGATTGACAGTAGAACGTGACTGACGATGGGGCATTAACCTCTGGGGAACTGCCGGTTCATGAGCTTGTCCTCGTGTCTGAGGTTTCACAGGATGAACAGATGACTTTTCAACCTTAACATTCGGAATTGGTCCCGACTTTCCAAAAAAGCTGTACAGAATGGTATCTGACATGTACACATAACCACCCGGTTTTCTCGACCTTGACCTCCTCCTTTGTTTTTGCTTCCACTCAAAAGTGCCTAATCAAAACAGCGCATCAGTATCAGGATTTATGAAAGTGCCTTACACCGATTGCATGCAAAAACCATGGATATAAACAAATTCTATAAATGTAAAACTACATAAAATAACTTTTTAAATGTCCCCAACATATGTCTAAGTTTTAAAGGTATTTTTAAGTGACTTTTTTTGCAAAACATTTTTTAGCTTGTTTAGAAATCACTTTTTGGGAGGGCTTCCTTACTGTTGGGTTTTTTGATACCCAATAAATTCTGGATAATGATGTTAAACAGTGTCAAATTATATTTCATACGCCTCCGCTGATGAGTGAAATAAATATCAATCAGTCAATCCATATGCTCGACCCCGAAAGCAATGTGGAAACTAGTAGCAGTTTAAATGTGTTAATGTTTCTTTGGCCTAAATTCACTTATAGGATGGCATTCTTGCGTCTTGGCCCATTTGTTGGATATTGGCCAAAGTCAAGAAATCCAAACAAACCTATATATATCACTTTCCCTTCTCATTATAAGTGTGTGATTTATGTTGTGAATTGAGAGAAAACGGCTGCCTCTTTGTTCTACCTTCTTTGTTGTTTTCTCTTTGCCTTAGTGGTTTGCAAATCATTGTGGGTGAGAAAGGAAGAGAGCAACCATAAGTGAATATTGTTGTGGGTTGAAGTTCTTGGATTGACTGATTGATATTGGTTGGTAAGTTTAATATGAACCCGGAATCCACAATTGAAGATCTATTCCGCTACACTTACAAAAGTTTCTACTTCCTGAGAAAGTACCTTTTTACATTTTTTTAGGCTTACCCAAACGTGCTCAAATCTTAGATGATAAAATTAGATGTATGTGCAAACCACTGCATGTGAAATTCCTGCTCACATATATGGACATTCAAATCGTACAAGGATTAACTAAAAACAAGGATAAAACAGTTGGAAATTGAGAAAGGTTAAATAACAAGACAACTAGATTTTCAACAGTCGCCTCCAAACAGAAATATCACAATTGGCATGTTTGACTTAAAACCTTAATATAAATAAAATTTATTTTTAAGCTTAGCCAAATATGCTCGATCATGTCTACCTCACCTCTTGGGATTATCAGAAAATGATTTTTTTTTTAAATAAAGAATATAGACATTAATACAAATGTTAGCATCATACCTTAGGTGAAACAATGTGCATTTATGACATTAAGTAACATGAAAGATAGCCCCAAATTTAATATTGCCTAAAGGTTATGAATTTTTTATACCTTATTGTATAAATTCAACCAAATCATACCTGAAGAGGGAACCACATGATGCGGCTTCCCAATTGTTGCTATGGACGCCGACTGTTCCTCTGCTGCATCCAAATAATCTTCTGAACTACTGCAATCTTTGTCCAGATATTCACAAGCACTTTCAATCTCTAGTGCATGAATTATGGCATCAGCTCTGCGGGCATATCTCCCCCCCGTCTTCTTTGATGAAATAGATGCGGATGCCTCAGCTTTCTGAATGTATGAATCGTACTCACCACAACGAAAAGCTTTAATTCTTTTTGATGTCTCGAGATTATACCAGTTCCTGAAAGAAATTTGGCAAGAATACAAATCAAATTATCTCACATAGAGATTGAACTCAAGGATCTTTTAAGAAAGATAAAACACTAACCGGAAAAAGAAACTAAGTAATCACTAAAAATGTAGTGCAAAATGAACAAAATCTATCAATTATTGACACGTAGGAATGGACTTTTTGTGGATAGTTCTCAATATTGCATATCAACTTGTCCTTCAAATGGTCAGAGTGCAAGATTCTACAGGTTTTTAAGAAAACAAGAATTTACCAAAAATTGAGTACTTACATTTAACCTTAGCCAAACATGCTCTAAAAGCTGACTCATCTGCTCAGGAGATCATAGTCTGTTGACTCGTTCATGATAGAGAAATTTATCTCTAAGCTAGAGTCAAGTATTTAAAACTAGTGTCCCCGTGAACTCACACTTAGTGTAGAAGGATTTAAGAGACACAACAATCATACTTAAAAGTGAAAAACCTTCTGCACCATTAACATTTCAAAGATACGAGTTATACAATGATTGCCAAATACAACAAAACATTACAAAAATTATTGCCAATGATATGACAGAAACAATTATAGCCAATAAGACAAAAAGTTACAAAAATTTGCTGCCAATGATTCGAAGGTAACAACTGAGAAACCTAACTTGCAAGCATTTTTGGGCGATTTCAAATTAAATGAAACTATTATCAAATGGCTATACTTCACTTAATAACAGATGAACGTGAGGCTAACTAAATAAAGGTCCTAACCTTTAACTGTAAAGAATGATTTAATTATAAACACAAAAAGAGGCACTTACAAACATGTGTCTTCTCTCCCCAGGAGCTGTATAGGTGTCCCTGCTCTTGGCACAGACAATATGGCCTCAGGCAATTCATCTGGCCTGAGAATCCGACCTGGCCACCAATAACCATTTTGCCTTCGGACCCAAACCAACCCACCCACCGACGCGTCAATGGCTTTTTTGTTGTCATGAGCAGAATGACTCATGTTTCACAATTCTGGAAAAGAAAATGAGGTCTATGAAAAATTATGTAAAGTTGAAGTCATTGCATGTCAAGGGCACACTCAGTGGATCCATAAAAATCTCAAATCCAAGAGTAAATTTAAGTGCCTTCCTCAAAATAAAAACACGGGTATATGTCATACATCAGGAAAAAAGGGAATCTTAATGAAAAAAAAAAGTTCTTCAAATACAATTTTCTTACATGCAATTTTTTTACGTTTCTCCATTGCACAAAATAACATTTTAAAAGACTTTTTTTTCCACTCAAAAAATTGAAGTCAATCTTGAAAATATATTTTTTTCACACACTTTAAAAAGAGAGGATTTCACATTGAAGAATCTTCTAATGGCTGCAAAAGAAGTACAAGGAAACTGAGAGAAAAATATTTTTTGTTAGCAATGTGTGTGTTTATGTTTACAGAAAAAAATTCTTAAAATGGATTTTTTCCAGATTTCCCTTTGTGCAAAAGAACATGTAAAAACCTTTATTTCCACTGAAAAATTCTAGTCAGTCTTGAAAATGTATTTTTCACATGTATACTTGTAACAACTTTGAAAACACAGGATTCCACATCAAAGAATCTTCTTATGGCTGCAGGAGTACTAGAAAAAAGAGAGAAAGAGTTATTTCAGTGTGTGTGCGCATTTTTATATGTACATTTCTGGGTGCTTGTGTGAAAGTATTTAGAAATGTAGAGAAAGAGAACACCATCCAGAAAATGGTTATCAAACTTACCTTTGGATTCTTTTAAGCTGAAGCACAGAAGAGAAGAGAGAGTTTGTGTCTATAAACCCTAGAGAGAAGAGGCTCCCATTCAGATGGAGATAGGAATAGAGAGAATTAAATTGTAATGGGCGATACAGTCTAGGAAATGAAACATATCTATTGACTATAAAGAGAAGAGGCTATATATGAAATGAATTACAGAAAAAAAACAATACAACAGTCGGCACTAATTAATTTTGGTACATAGTATTAAATTATATTGGACGATACAACCTAGAAAACTTAAATTTTTTTCCTTCTTTGGTTGTACTGCAGTATTTTCAAAGTGTACCAAACATGTTGAAGAGGTGTGACTGTTACAACATGAGAACTGATACAAGACTTGGCCTAAGTGCATGCTAACGGGCAGCGTTTTGAATAAAAAAATACGTTACTACACTTGGTAAGTTTCGTTTTGTTGTCGAGCTGAGAAGTCATTTACCATATAAGCTCTCATACTAATTCAAAAATGCAATTAGGAATAAAAGCGTGTAAATAAATATATTTTTGAGTGCTGGATTGCATGTGATTAATGAGAATCCTAATTGTACTTTAGGCTGTGTTTGTCTGGTAGAGTGATAGAGCACAAAGGTCAATAGCCGTACCTATACTGATGGTATATGATGATCGATTAATATGCCATTGAGTTGAGAGTCAATTACCGTATGTGCACTAATTATATGTGCCACTTAGTGAGTCATTCTTTTATCCTATCATCGTATTGAATAATTCCATTTATCATTCTTATTGAATAATTCCATTTATCATCGTATTGAATAATTCCATTTATCATTCTTTAATATATATATATATAGTATTGAATTAAATTCTTTAATAGAGTTCTCTAATTCTGTATGCAAACCACTAAATAGTAATTTAATTTTTTACTATAGTTGGTAGTGTTGGTTAATAGTCAAAATTGGTTGAGTCATTAATTAATGTCGATGTGGTAGTGGGATCATTATCACTTAGCTGGTGTTAATCAATAATGGCGATAGTTAGCATTATTCAAATGGTTTCTCCATGTGACCCAACTTCTTAAATATTTGGAATAATATTTTGTAGCACAATTAGAGGGTGTACAGAGAGAAGATCATCTCATTCAAATGGAGTAGGAATAAAGAGCAAGAGGTAATTATGAAATCAATGAGAGAACACAAAACAATGTAGTTAGCAATTATTACGTTCGGTACACGGTATTAAATTATAATGGACGATGCAATATGGGAGCTACAAGTTTTTTCCTCTATCGATCATAGTGTATCATCTTATTTATGTTACCAACAACCGAAAAACAGCGGCGATTACAACATGAAAAATAGTACACTAATATTTCTAGACTTATCCCACGTGTGTGCTGACGGAGCCCATTTCAAATAAAGAATAGGTTATTACGCCTCACACATCTGCGGATAACCTAATATGTTTCATGGTTTTATCAGCCAAATGACTGATCAAGGGCTGAAGTTTGTTTGATTACAACAGCAGTGCAGTCAGTTCATTGAGCCCTTTAGTTTTTTTTTTTTTTCCCCATCTCCTTTATAAGTAGTTGGCATACTAATTGTACTTTACATTTTATTAGTTTGTTACAGTGATTAAGTTGAGAGGGGCATTACCATAGTTAAACTAATGTATTTCAAATTTAGTTAGACTAATACTGTCATTGAGAAAGAAATTAGTTACCGTACATGCACTAATTATATTTGACATTTAATGTCTCGTATGGTGATCGAGCTACTAATTCAGAAGGGTAATTTAGGAATTAATATTTTGATTAAATAAATGTATTATTAAGTATTAGATTGCATGTGATTAATTAGAACACTTATTGTTATTTTGCGCTTCGTTAGTATGGTCCTGTGATTTTGAGCTGAAACGTACTAATTACTGTCTTTAATTAGATTAATTAATATGATCATAGAGCTTCGAATTTAGTTACACTATGAGCACTACTTATATTTGACACTTGGTAATTTTTATACGGTGATCGATGATAAGCATACAAGCTCTTGTATTAATTCAAAAAGGTTAATTTAGGAATGAGCATAGTGAGTCAATAAGTGTATTTTATGTGTCGGACTCACCTATCACTTTCATGCAATCTGATTGGTTAATTTAAGCGACAACTATCTGATGTTGATACATGTTAATCCAGATGTTGACGCTCACTAGCTTTATAGCATGGTTGGTGATGCAACGGTAAACTTTGAATTGTGAAGCCACTCCATTGGATCCATACTAGCCGCTACCACTTTCATGTGATCTAATTGGTGAATTTTTGTGACAGTTATTTGATGAACCAATATGTTGATACACATATTAATCTAGAAGATGATATCCAATAACTTTACCTTTGAGTTGTATATTAATCACAAACAGTTGGATATACCCTAGTGCAAAATTTAGGCCATAATTTTTTTCATTTTTTATGCCTAAAAAAATTGGAAAATACTAGAAAAAAATTATTATTTGAAAAAGTACTATCCACGTAAAAATTTTCACTTCAGTTTTTTTTTTTTTTTCCATCTCCTTTGTAAGTAGTTGGGATACAAATTGTGGCATTTTCCAAATTCACAAAAAAAAAATAATAAATAAATAACCATGGAAGAAACACCAGTTTCTGGATTTCTTCTATTTGTGACTTTCTGGTTAAATATTGCACTTCCCTACTTTTTCAATACCAAATGTGTCATCTACAAGGCTTAAAACAACAAAAAAGAAAACCAAAATTCCATGAAAAAGACATTGATTTCAAGATTTCTTCTCTTCATGACATCTTTGTTAAAAAGTCTCACTCGTTTACTTTTTCATTAACAATTCCATATCTTCAAATTTTGGCAAACGGAACAAAAATTCGAAGAAAGAAACACCAATTTGTGGATTCCTTAAATCTCTCCTAATTAGATACTTTCTAGATGTGTCACTACAAGAATGTGCGCCATCACCAACGAAAATTTCAGTTGGTGAAGCCCAGATTTTCGTTGGTAAATGGGTTTTCTAACGGCAAAATGTCATCGGTAAAATCCGTTGGTAAAACCGCCGTCAGTAATTTACCAACGGCCAGAGGGTTCGTTGGAAATATACCAACGGAATAGCGATGGCATTGTATTTCGTTGCTGATTTCCAACGGCCCGTAAAATATGTTATTTGTAACGGCATTACCATTGCATTGGTCCATTGGTAAATTATCAACGAAAAATTTCCGTTAGTAAGTTCATTGGACATCACCAAGGCCTTTATCCATAGAAGGTCCGTTGAAGATCACCAACACTTTTTTTCTATAGAATGTTCGTTGGTGATTACCAACGGTTTTTTTCAATAGTAGTTCATTGGAGATCACCAACAACTAGTTTTGTAGGAGCTTTGCATGGTCTTTTTTACATTGCCATTTCCGTTGGCAAGTATGTCTATATCAATATTGTTTTTCTTCTTCGTATAAACTAATGGTTTTAAAAAATAAAATGTAACGTATATCATAAAAACTCTAAGTCGATTTCATTAATTGACATAATTGGACAATACAAAAGTTCCAATATCACCTAATACTTCCATACAACATTTTTACCTGAACAAACAAACAAAAAGATGGTAAACAATAGATTGTTCAGTTTGCAATGTAATGCACTAGTTCTCACGACGCCATATGACAAAATAAACTTTGGAAGGACCACATCTTTCATTGAGCAAAAGATGTTAAACAAAAAATCGTTCTGGTACCTCACATTATACCTTGGAAGGACCACATCTTTCATTGAGCATGCTAATCATCATTTTCTCAAATGCAATACGCTTTGCTTCTTCTTCACGCCTGCCCTCTTCCATTTGCTTCTCAAACTCTAGTCGTCTTCGTTCCTCTTCCACCCTTGCTTCTTCAATTTGTCTTCGCATTTCTTCCTTTTCCCTTGTCAACTCTTCAATCTTTTCACAAGCGTTCTGAAGTTGCTCTTTCAAAGGATTGTCTTCATTATCTTGGGTCATTAACTGGGTAGGTTTAGAACTAAAAGAGGCACATGAAGTAGACAATGTAGTTCCAAGACCATACATGCGGCCTCCTTTACTTGGTCCTTGAGTAGCTTCACACTATAGTTCTACATCAATTGGAAGCTGTGATGACAATTCACGACCATGCTTTGCTTCCATCAATTGCTTATATTTTTCCTAGTAAAGAAAAAAGATTATTCATCCAACTGAATAATTATAATTAATGGTGATAACATGTGAAAATCAACCAAAAATTGGGAAATGTAAAAAGTCAATGCTTTCACACCATTTAGTAAAGAAGGCAAAAGTTAGACCATTATAAACAAAAATTAAACAAGCTAGATTTATGTAAAATGCTTAATCTTCACTATAATCTGTTGACACGGACCTTTAGTCACTAAATCATTTTTTTCCTAATCCCCACATTAACAACTGAATGTTGCATTCAAAAATACTTAATCTTCACTATTAGTATAACACATCGTCTACTTCCCCAGTAAAGAGAAACTTATTAAATGCTTTCAGATTGTGTTTAGAGTCTTTTTGTCATTGGAAACCTAATTGTTTCTTTCTGTCATTGGAAACCTATGTATATCTTGTAGTAAGAAGTTGAATGCAGCATCAAAAAAAGAGGAATAAATATAAGAAAATAATTCCCAGCCTCTTCCTTCACCAGAGAAGTAAACTTCCCTATTTCTGTACTAGTTCTATGCTTATAGCAGAGAAGCAAAACATCAGGGACAACCCTAACTATAGGCGGCTGCCATAATATTAATGCTTTATATATCAATTGTCCTCAGGGAAGGCTTTGTAAACATATACTACAACTATAGAAGTTCTATAATAGAACAAATGACACCAGTGTTTGCAACTGTATCAAAACAACAAAATAGAGGTTAAATAATCTTACATAAACTCTTTGCGACTTGTTATCAACAAAATCTCCTAGCCCCTTGTTTCTCATGTGTGTACGTTTATATAAGTCTGAAGCATGTGGCAACTTTCCAATTTTTTCACGCTGTAATATGGAAAAAAAAAAATTAGTAGACTGATCAAAGTAAAACAAAATGGTCAATAATGAATAAAGAAACTAGGATCTAAGAAATATTTCACTCCGACCAAGCCAGCTACTTTAAAGTTTGTCTTACATACCATCCTCTTTGCATGCAAGGCAAATGGTATTGAACCTCCGAGGCAAATATCGTAGTACCATCTGCGGCACCTTATGGCCAGATCGAGACACCTTCTCTTTGTATCGTGGGCTATGGCACTCTGGACATTGGGTCAGTTCTCAGTTTCTTTGTAGTACAAGATGCAATTCTTGACACACGCATGTATCTTCACAAAACCAAGACCGAGATTGGATAACCATCGTTTGTTTTGTAGAAGTTAGGTTCAAGTTGGTTACCTTCTGGCAAGATTCCTTTTATTATGGATAGCATCCGATCATAACAACTTACAGACATATTTGATTCAGACTTCAAATTCAAGAGTCGTGCCATTGTCAAGAGTTTGGTTTGCTCACTATAACCAGGCCAAGATAAGTTTGTCAGCTTCTGCTAATAGATTAAAGAAGCCTAAAGCATGATGGTTTGGAGTGTGTTGTTCTGGAGTGCATTGATCTTGATGAGTAAGATTATGGTATACTTCAAGACCCATTGCATCTATTATCATCTCCTCAAAACTACAATCTGTTGTACCTTGCTGAGTTGAAGAATGACCAACATCAGACCTACTAACAGTGAATGGTTCTCCATGTGCATACCATTGTGTATAATCCACTGACCAACATCAGACCTACTAACAGTGAATGGTTCTCCATGTGCATACCATTGTGTATAATCCTTTGTAAATCCATTTCTATAAGGATGTAATTTTATTGTCTCTCCATCCATAAACTTAATGTTACGACATTTGGCACATGGGCACCTGATTTTATCTCCAATTTCTAGTTGTGAAAATGCAAATTGAATGAACTCATCAACTCCCGCAACAAAACTGTTTGGAAGAAATCCATTATGATCACGATAATGCAACATCCAACTACGATCGATCTCCATATAACATTCCTTTACGAGTTTCTGGTACATTTTAATAATAATGTGAATTGGCTATTTCATCCAATTTCAATTTCAATTCAATTCTCTTTCCTGCTTCATTCTTTGCTATCACTACAACACGCTGATGTGATTAAAAAAATCATCTTTATTTTTTTCAGCCTATTATGTGTACTTTTAACTGAACTGGATATAAAGATCCTTGAGAAAACAAATTATGATTGGAGGACCCCAATATGTTTATTATGGATGCTTAGATAGTTTCATTTATGGTCAAATGATTTTTTTAACCTCAAATCATAATGTAGGCTGAGCTTCATTTATGTTCCCTTTTCATTTTCTTTTTGTTTTATCTTTCTCCATATCCTTATTAGATTCATTTTTTGTTGTCCAGCCATTTATTTCCTTTCCTATTCTTTTCTGATTAGGTGAAGATAATTTTATAACCTCAACAAAATGCCACTTCATGTATTTCAATCTCATTAATATATTGGAGCAACTTATGACATAATTCCTATGTAGACAATTTTTTTGCACATTTTTCTGTCATGTATCAAATAAAGAAGCATGATTTTTATTTCTATGTGAAAGGAATATGAATTTATAATAATAGAATTTGACACTAAACAAAATATTGTTATGAAAATAAAGAGTTAGATTTGTACATAATGCATACCTGTGAAGTATGGAGATTTGGGTATCTATTATAGAAGATATAGTGATTCTTGGTATGTTACTGGATGAAGCACTCAATTCAATAGGTATGGAGAACTGGACGACCTATGAAGTATGGAGATCTGGGAATCTGTTATAGAAGCAACATTGATCTGGCTTGTAGAAAGGATTTCGATTACCAGCAATGTGGATTGAGAAGTGATGCAGTGGATTGAGAAAGTATGAAGATCTAGGTTTTAAGAAGTCGTAATAAAATTATTTTCGATTTTTGTTTTTTTTTCTAACGGCTTTACTAACGGACCAACGATTTACCAATGGAACCCTTAACGGAATGTCGGGAGTCACAGATTCCATTGGTACTTTATAATTTATTAATTTATTTTTTAGTAAGATGTAAGATGGCTGTTGATAAAATCGTTACTAATATTAATTTTTATTTTAGAATTATTTTTATTCATTTCACCAACGGATTACCAACAAAAAATCACCAACGACTTATAAGGTTTCTAATTTCGTTGGTAAATCTTTCCTTTTTTATATAAATAAATAATAAGGGAAAACTGTTGGAAATCCCTTGGAAATCCGCCAGTATAACCGACAGAAAATTGGACGTTGGCGAAATTCCGTTGGTGATAGCGCACATTCTTGTAGCGTGTGTGAACTGAACAAAATGGTGGGGGGAGATGGAATTTAGGTTTCGGCTGATGAAGCTGGACCAACGGCGCGCGAAAAATGCAGAGGCAACCAGGGTGAGAATCTCGAGGAAAAAATATATATCCAAGACTTCAAGTAAAGTGGCAATGGAGACTAAATTAATCCACGGTTGGTGGTGGTGGCTTACGACAGCAATTGAATTGGTGAATAAGCTAAGAGGTTTGTTATCGTTGAGATGTTATTGTATTTAAAACTTAGACTAGTACAGGCATTGAGCTGAGAAACCAGTTAGTGCACGTATAATAAATATATTTCATACTTGCTAAGTCTCTTACAGTGATCCAGTTAAGAAGTGAGTTACTGTACAAGCTTTCATACTAAATAGAAGAGAAATAAGAAATAAACACACTAGAAATTAATGAATTTTAATTTATCAGATTGCAAGTGATTAACGAGGATACTAACGTTTGGTCGACTGATTGGTCATAGATGTCAATATACGTAAAAATACTAATGGTATATGATACTTCGATTAATACGATCATATAGTTGAGAAGTCAATTAGCGTATGCGCATAATTATATTTGACACTTAGAGGATCTCATATGACCAAGAAAGTGTTACTTCCCTGTAAAAGACTAGTTGGGCTAGTTAAGTCAATTAGGAGTCGATTTTGAAAAGAGTGGATTGTAATGATGCTTTACGTTCCGCTGCACTAAGTCAAGACTTAATTTATGAGTTTATAAAATTAAAGGCAGAAAAGTGAATCATAATAGTTTATGGAATTTAACTTTTATCATTGACCTAATTTATGAGTATATATAATGAAAGGCTGAAAAGTGAATCATAATATCTTATCAAATTTAACTTTTATCTATTGAGAAATTGCACTGTTGGTCCCCTATTTATAGAATATGTAGCAACTTGGTCTTCAATTTATTAACCATAGGATAATTTTCTGTGCTGAGAGGGGATTACTCGTCAAATGAAATTAACAAAATCTAAAAATGAAAAATGAAAGAAGCACAGGAATGCACACAAAAATAAGTAAATATTTTAATTTTCTTAAGTTCGCTTTGTTGAATTCTCCGATCCCTAAACAACCTTACAACGACAGGAAAAAAATAATTAAAAACTTAACAAAATAATTAAATAGACAAAGCAAATAATTCAATGTACATGGAATGCCACTGGTTGTAATCGATTGAGTTCCTGAAATTATTTAGCAAATGTATCACTAAATTCTATTTTGGCAAATCGAAGAGTTGAGATTGCCTTAATTTGCTAAAATATGAATCAACTTTTTTTTTTTTTTTTAAATTTCTTGTGTGTCTAGCAGTGGGGTCATTTTGTCTCAGTATTCTGCTTCTATGCTAAAAGGTATGTGATTTTGGCAGTGGTTAGGCACCGCCACTACAATGGGTTTTGGGTGTGGAGAGCGGTGGTGTATAGTTTTTTCATGTTTCGTTCTTTTTGTTTTTCTGGTTTGTTATGATGGAAGGGCAAACCAGCTGAAATGGGGTATCAAAGGCAGAAGGAGTATCAGGAAGAAAGAACCAGATTACTGCCAAGAAGAAGAGTCATTACTGCCAATTTCAATTGAAGAGCAGGACTACACCGTTTTGGATCTAATTGGAACGACAACGTTTTGAGCTTGTAATAAGATAAACACGTTTCATACTTTGCAATTGGAAAACACGATTCTCTCTGTTTTTTTTTCTGTTATAACAAGAAGAAGGAAGAGGTAGGAGGCGGGTTGTTTTTCAGTACGATTTCCCTCTCAAATCTCTCTCTACTTTCTCTCGTCTTCTCTTATCTTCTTCTTCTTTCTTTCTCATTTCTCACTGTTACTGTAATTTCCATTCAATTAATAGAAATTACAGCTTGGGTTATTAAATCCCAGCTGATTGCCTGCAATTATTGGTGTTATTGGTTTAATTCTGTAAATTCTAGTTACGGTTGAACTTCAACCATAACAATTGGTATCAAAGCAGCTACGTGATCTGGGCATGGATACTCGAGCTAAGATCGTAAAGGAACACCTGAAAAAGCTAGACAGGGAAGTTGAAGGTTTGAGTGAAACTCTTCAAGGAATGAGTGATAAGGCAGATATCTCAGACCAAACATTGAAGACCTTGTGTAGCAAGCATGACCATATGGAAGTAATGATGGGGGAGATGAACCAGAAGTATGAATCAATTGTAGCAATATTGGCCCAGATGAATGGGGGTAGAACTGATCGTAATGGGAAGAGGATTGAGGGAAGTACTGTGCCACTTCAGTTCAGTGGGGATAATGGCCAAGGAAGTGAACACCACCCAGGGAATTCTAGTGGAAATAGGGAGATTAGAATGTCCTCAAGGGTACCCAAAATAGATTTCCCTTATTTTGGAGGAGATGGACCCAGAGAATGGTTGAGGAAGGCGGCAAAATACTTCCAGATTCATCAGATAGAAGAGGAGATGAAGGTAGCAATTGCTGAAATGTACCTTAAAGGGAAGGCTGACGTATGGTTCCATGGATTTATATCCAGCTATCCCCACGCAAACTGGGACATGTTTTCGAGGAAAATCTGCAGGAGGTTTGTTGAGAATACAGCGGTGGAAGCGATTGAGGTCTTCAGCAAGCTAAGGCAGAAAGGATCTATTATAGAATACCAAGAGCAGTTTGAGGAATTGAAATCTCAGGTGATGATATCCTTGCCACATTTACCAGAGTCCTACTACATTTCTATTTTTACTAGCGGCTTGAAAGATGAAATCAAGTCGATGGTTAAAATTATCCAACCCCGAACACTAGCCAAGGCCTTTGAAATAGCCATCTTACAAGAGAACACCATCATAGCTCTCAACAGGAACTCTAAAACCTTCAAACCTTACCCAACCCATAGATGGACCAATCCTTTCACTAGACCAAATGAACCTACTCCTAAATCCACACCATACACTGACCCAAAAATTCCTACCAATCCCCTTAAATTCAAGTCCATCACACCTTCGGATTTTCAGACAAAAAGGGAGCTAGGATTATGCTATAAGTGTGATGAGAAATACACTAGAGATCACATTTGCAAAAACATGATGCTCAATTTCATCCTAGTGGAGGAAGAGAAAGAAGAGGTAGTAATAGAACCACTTGGAATTGGGGAGGAACAAATAGATAAAGAGGGAGACGAGGAACTAATGGAAATCTCACTCTGTGCCTTGGTGGGCAGCAATAGAGGTAAAACCATCAGGATACCTGGGCTGATTAAGGGAAAAGGGGTGTCTATCCTAATAGACAGTGGAAGTACTCACAGCTTCATTGATGAGCAACTGGCTGGTAACATTAGTTGCAGCTACAGGCAGCCAATCCTACCTCAGTAACTGTAGCAAGGGGTGGTAAACTAATTAGCAAGGCCGTCTGCAACCCATTAACTTGGAAAATAAAGGATTGGGAGTTCCAATATCAGTTGAGGGTTCTCAAATTAGGAGGCAGTGATATGGTACTAAGGGTGGACTGGCTAAGTCAATTTAGCCCAGTGCTGTTCGATTTCATCAAAGGTAGCATTACTCTCAGTCATAATGGTGTCAGGATGGAACTTCAGGATGAAACAATGAAGGAGGAATTTTTGGTGTTAAATGACCATGAAGGGAAGGGATGGAGCAAAATGCAAAACTATGGAATCATGGCTCAGATTGCTGCCATTACTGAAGGGGAGAGGGAATATATCCCAGTAGAACTAGATGTGGTAGTAAAGCAATTCCCTATGGTGTTTGCAGAGCCAAAAGGGTTACCCCCACCCAGATTCAATGATCACCACATACCTTTAAAAGAAGGGGCACAACCATTCAAGATGAGGCCATACCGATGTCCCTACATACAGAAAACGGAGATAGAAAAAATGGTTAAGGAAATGAAGGAGAATGGCATCATACAACCAAGCAATAGCACCTATGCTTCTCCTGTGTTGCTGGGAAAAAAGAAGGACGGTACCTGGCAATTTTGTGTGGATTATAGACAACTCAACAATCTCACAATTAAAGATAAGTACCCTATGCCGTTGATAGATGAATTATTGGATGAATTGAAGGGAGCCAAATGGTTTACAAAGATTGACTTGAGGGCTGGCTATCATCAGATTAGAGTGGCCAATGAAGATATCCACAAAACAGCCTTTAAGACTCACGAAGGTCTATACGAATTCAGAGTGATGCCGTTCGGATTGACAAACGCTCCAGCCACTTTCCAATGTCTGATGAATGAGGTATTCAAGCAACACCTCAGGAAGTTCATCCTAGTATTTTTTGACGATATATTGGTGTACAGCTCAGACTTAGCATCGCACTGTGAGCATGTTGCTATAGTACTGGGAATTCTCAAGCAACATCAACTATATGCTAAGGAAAGTAAATGCTCTTTCGGGCAATCTCAGATAGAGTACCTAGGCCACATTATTTCTGCAGATGGGGTGTCAGCTGACCCTTCTAAAATCACTGCAATGTAAAGTTGGCCCACACCAGTCAATATCAAACAACTAAGAGGATTCCTTGGCCTGACCGGGTATTACAGGAAGTTTGTAAGGGGTTATGGGATTATTGTCAGGCCTCTAACTGATCTACTCAAAAAAGATAACTTCCACTGGGATGAAAATGCGGAGGTGGCATTTCAGAAGTTGAAAAAAGCCATGAGCGCCACACCAGTTTTGGCCTTGCCTGATTTCTCTATACCATTTATTATAGAGACTGATGCATGTTATGGAGGATTGGGAGCAGTTCTGATGCAAAACAAAAGGCCTATAGCCTACCTGAGCAAAGGCATTTGTAACAGGAACCTTGGTCTATCTATCTATGAGAAGGAACTACTAGCATTGGTAACGGCTGTTGGGAAGTGGAGGCATTACTTGGAGGGGCACTATTTCATTGTTAAAACTGATCATCAGTCACTTAAGTACCTTTTGGAGCAAAGGATCACTACCCCACTACAACAAAAATGGCTATCTAAGCTTTTGGGACTTAGTTATGAGATTCAATACAAGAAGGGACTTGACAATAAGGTAGCTGATGCCTTATCAAGAAGAGAAACGGAGTGCCTGGCCATCACTGCTGTGACTCCCCAATGGATAGAAGAGGTAATTGCCAGTTATGTAGGAGATGAAACCGCCTCAAATAAAATTAGCACCCTCTTGCTAGAGGGTCAGACTGTTCCAGATTATCAATACGTGAATGGTCTGCTCAAATACAAATCTAGAATTTACATTGGAAGTAGTGGAGGGGTGAAGAAGAAACTGATTGCCGCCATTCATGCTTCCCAAGAAGGGGGGCATTCAGGGGTTCAAGCTAGCATCCACAGGGCAAAGCAATATTTCTTTTGGCCAGGGATGAGTAAGGAGATCAAACGAGAAGTATTGGAGTGTGATACTTGCCAGAGGTGTAAGAGTGAACATGTGGCATATCCAGGTCTTTTACAACCACTGCCTGAGCCACAGTATGCATGGAGTCATATCTCCATGGATTTCATCGAAGGCCTACCCACATCCAATGCTAAAAATGTGATTTTGGTGGTAGTGGACAGATTTACCAAGTATGCACACTTCCTGACCTTGGCCCATCCATTTACAGCCTCATCTATTGCTCAACTATTCCTAGACCACATCTACAAGTTGCATGGTATGCCACAGAGTATTGTGACTGACAGAGACAGGATATTTACCAGTATATTTTGGCAGGAATTATTCAAATATTTGGGGGTCAGACTGTAGTTAAGCACAGCATACCACCCCCAAACTGACGGGCAAATAGAGAGACTAAACCAATGTTTAGAAATGTACCTTAGATGCATGGTTTACAAGCAACCCAAGCAATGGGGAAAGTGGATCAGCTTGGCTGAATGGTGGTATAATACCACACTTCACACAGCAATTAAAATGATGCCATTTGAAGCATTATACGGCCTTAAACCTCCCCATTTAGCTCTGGGTCCATACCAGCAGAGCAACATAGCAGCAGTGGAAGAGTTGCTCGAAGAAAGACACAGAATGGATCAGTTACTAAAGGAAAATTTGGCTCAAGCTAGAGCTAGAATGAAACATTATGCAGATAAAAACAGGAGTGAACGAGAATTCCAAGTGGGAGATTGGGTTTATTTAAAATTACACCCATATGCTCAGCAGACAGTGGTTAGAAGAGCTAACACAAACTCACTGCAAGATATTATGGGCCCTATCAAATAATTCAGAAAATCGGATCAGTCGCTTACAAGCTACAACTCCCTGCTACTGCCCCAGATACACCCAGTTTTTCATGTATCACTACTCAAGAAGAAGATTGGAGAGAAGGATGTACCTATTCGAGCACTTCCACATCAGGACCAAAATCATAAGGAGCATTCCCAGCCTCTACGAGTATTATCTGCACGACTGGTTAATCAGAAAGGGATAGCTGTAACACAGTGGCTAGTTCAGTGGGAAGGTTCCAATTCTGATGAGGCCAGCTGGGAAAGCACAGAATACATACAGGCGTCTTTCCCATCTTTTCAACCTTGGGGACAAGTTGAAGCTAAGGGGGAGGGATGTTATGATGGAAGGGCAAACCAGCTGAAATGGGGTATCAAAGGCAGAAGGAGTATCAGGAAGAAAGAACCAGATTACTGCCAAGAAGAAGAGTCATTACCGCCAATTTCAATTGAAGAGCAGGACGACGCCGTTTTGGATCTAATTGGAACGACAACGTTTTGAGCTTGTAATAAGATAAACACGTTTCATACTTTGCAATTTGAAAACACGATTCTCTCTGTTTTTTTTTCTGTTATAACAAGAAGAAGGAAGAGGTAGGAGCCAGGTTGTTTTTCAGTACGATTTCCCTCTCAAATCTCTCTCTACTTTCTCTCGTCTTCTCTTATCTTCTTCTTCTTTCTTTCTCATTTCTCACTGTTACTGTAATTTCCATTCAATTAATAGAAATTACAGCTTGGGTTATTAAATCCCAGCTGATTGCCTGCAATTATTGGTGTTATTGGTTTAATCCTGTAAATTCTAGTTACGGTTGAGCTTCAACCATAACATGGTTTCTTCCAGTTTTTTTTTCCATTTTTTATTTAATAGTCTATAGAAATTAAGAATAGAGTTGTCTTTTGTAAAGAAATTGTCATAATAGCAGATTTCTGGAAGGATACGTCCCTGAGGATTGGTTGTGCCCCAATGTTAAATGGCTGTGGACACTACTGCAAAACAATAAGTGGAGTATTGAGTTCCTAAAGATGCAATTAGTTGGGGACAAACAGTGAAATACCATATCCCTTATTGGCGTAGCTTTTATGTCTGTTTTGTTTTGCTTCTATTATGGGCCTAATCTTGTCAATGGCCTCGACTGTCTTTTCAACAATTTCTAGATCAAAAATTCTCTTTTCTGCAACTTCATCCCAATGGACTGTATCTCCATTTTTTGCCATAGGGAGCCTCATGCAGTGCCATTCCTATAGGAGCTTGGAAGTTGTTATTATAGGCGATTTCTACTAGTGGTAGATGCGAATACGAACCACTTCTCTGTCTCATATTTAACTGCTTTTGGAAAAAGAAGAATTTGAGACTACCGTAGTCGGTGTAAATTTCACACTTTAGCCATAAAAGTAGTGAAGTCATATTTTTAGTCCATGAACAACCATCACAAGTTACACATCATGCATTGAGTAGTTCTACTCATACTGATTGTCTCAAAGCATTGGCAATCACTTTTTCATGTTGCACCCTTCGAATCTTTGGGTATTCTTAATATTAGAGTTGTAAGCAAGTAAATAAGCGTTGTTTCAATTTCTAAAAACTATGTTCACATTTATGTTTTCCCCTTGAACAACTGTCTAAGATTCTAACAAAAGAAAAAAAAGATGTTGTTTATAATTCAAGTAGGTACTCCACTCCATGGATATAATTTATATCTACACTCCAAGCTTCTCGTTAAGTAAAACTATTAATAACATTAATGTGGAGGTTATATAATTAAAATGGTGGAATATAAATGATTTTCTAACATACTATTCAATATTATTTCTTCATAATATATTATAGATATTGGATTTCAAGAATGCGCAATAAAGTTCCGTTCGGTAATATCATTTTAATCACATAATAATTTTAAATATTAAATTAGAAATTATTTCAAAACATCGTTACAATGTGATAAAATTTTAAATTGAAAAGTAATTAACAATGATGTTACAAATTCATGTGCATCATGAGTCATATATTCTATGGAATGCCATTCTTGCCAATGTTGTATGTCGAGTCTCCCAATAGAGGCCCGCTTTGCCAAAAGCAAGAGAAACCACATCCCTCACCTTCCCTTTTCGCCCCCATGTGCCATACAACACTAGTAATACCAACAAGGAATTAGGCTAGACTTCCATTATTTTTTTATAGATTTCTATTACACGTTTGAGACATGATTCTTCTTTGAATATTCATTTCTATTCCTCCAATATATACATTATATTTTAAATTTTAAAATGTAGTATAAAATTTTTAATAATTACTTTTGCAAATTACACAATTTTTTTTTATTAAGAATTAAAATCTATGTAACAAAACACAATGATTGTATTTAGAAGCAAATAAATTTAGTACATTAGAGAAAAATCTGTGTAACAAAACTTACCGTTAAATATCATTGAAGATGAAAAAGAAAGTTTGAATATGAGTTCTGATTGAACTCATTATGAATACAATTTAAATGATATAGGTACAAATGGAGTCTTTATGAATGGGTTCCATTTTATACTTTGTTTGGGCATCAAATATTTTTTTCCAATATCTAGTTGTACTAATTGAATTCAATGTTTCTCGACAAACCCTTTGCTTTTTTTATTTTCGTGATTTCACTGGTGGGACAAGTTGCTGGGGCATGACATTCTTAGTGCGCGGCCTTCCACGTAGCCTCTTTTCAATAACCATACCAGTTTCTGAAATGTCAATGTTAAGTGGGTGACCAATGATTGATTTACCCGTTAACTTGCTCATTAGAGAAATATATGGAACATGCTACGGTTGGTAGCTCGTGTTCACCTCGAGAGTAACATCATACAAGCCAGAATCATCTTTACAGTCTCCAAGATAAAAATTTGACGGGTCATACTTTGGATTAACAGTAGAACGTGACTGGCGATGGGGCATTAACCTCTGGGAAACTGCCAATTCATCAGCTTGTCCTCGTGTGTGAGGTTTCATTGGATGAACAGATGCCTTTTCAATCTTAACATCTGTAATTGGTCCCGACTTTCCATAAAAGCTGTCCAGAATGGTATCTGACATGTACACATAGCCATCCAGTTTTCTCAACCTTGACTTCCTTCTTCGCTTTAGCTTCCAGTCAAAAGTGCCTAACCAAAACAACACGTCAGTATCAGGATTTATGAAAGTATCTTACACTGATTGCATGCAAAAACCATGGATATAAACCAAGCCTATAAATGTAAAAGTACTTAAAAATAACTTTTTAAATGTGCCCAACATATGTCTAAGCTTAAATGGCATTTTTAAATAACTTTTTTAGCAAAACATTTTTTAGCTTGTCTAGAAGTCACTTTATGGGAAGGTTTTTTATATCAATAACTTACTTTACAATAGTATCTACTTACTTTCTGAGAAAGCACTTTTAAAATTTTTTTTTTGGCTCAGCCGGACATGCTCGAGTCTCTGACGATAAAATTTGATATATGTACAAACCACTGCATGTGGAATTCCTACTCACATGTATGGGAATTCAAATCGTGCAAGGTTTAACTAAAAAACAAGGATAAAACAGTTGGAAATTGGGAAATGTTAAATAACACGATAAGTAGATTATCAATCGCCTCCAAACAGAAATATCACTATTGGCGTGTTTGACTTAAAAACTGAAAACCTAACTTGCAAGCATTTATGTCCATTTCACACTTATTCTTCTATGACAAGTAAATTCAGAAAACAATGTCTTGCAAGCATTCATCACCGCTTTTCATAGAAAAATCAAAAAGTTAATTAACTACAGTTGGTGAAACTATTGCTATGTACGGAGTCGTGCCAGAGCACATGAAGAGAATACCATGGAATAAAACTCTTGTTTTATATGGAAAAAAATATTTGATATAAACCATTTATAAAAAATGGATTTCAAAATTGATTTTTAGCGATGAATTAGAAACTGAAAGAGCCATTTTGGTTGATTTCAAATTAAATGAAACTATCATCTCATGGCTATACATCACTAAATAACAGATGAACGCATGGCTAACTAAATAAAGGTCCTAACCTTTAACTCTAAAGAATGATTTAATTATCAACACAAAAAAAGGCACTTACAAACATGTGTCTTCTCTCCCAAGGAGCTGTATAGGTGTCCCTGCTCTTGGCATAGGAAATATTAATCTGGCCTGAGAATCCGACCTGGTCACCAATAACAATTTTGCCTTCGGGCCCAAACCAACCCGCCCTCCGACGCATCAATGGCTTTTTTGTTGTCATGAGAAGAACAACCCATGTTTCACAATTCTGGAAAAGAAAATGAGGTCTATGAAAAATTATGTAAAGTTGAAGTCATTGCATGTCAAGGGCACGCGCAGTGGACCCATAAAATCTCACATCCAAGAGTAAATTTAAGTGCCCTCTTCAAAATAAAAACACAAGGTATATATCATACATCAGGAAAAAATGGAATCTTAATTGGGAAAAAAAAAACTGATCTTCTACAAATACAATTTCTTACATTCAATTTTTTAAGGCTTCTCCATTGCACAAAATGACATTTTACAAGACTTTTTTTCCTCTAAAAGAATTGAAGTCACTCTTGAAAATATATTTATATATATTTTTTCGTGATACATATGACAATTTTAAAAAGAGAGGATTTCACATTGAAGAATCTTCTTACGGCTGCAAAAGAAGTACAAGGAAACTGAGAAAGAAATATTTTTTGTCAGCGATGTGTGTGTTTATGTGTACATTTATTTAGAAATTAATCTTGTACAGAAAAAATGATTTCTTAAAATGAAGTTTTACCAGATTTCCCTTTGTGCAAAAGAGCGTGTAAAAACCTTTATTTCCTCTGAAAAACTCAAGTCAATCTTGAAAATGTATTTTTTCACATGTATATATAACAACTTTGAAAACACGGAATTTCACATCAAAAAATATTCTTATGGCTGTAGGAGTACTAGAAAAAAAAGATAAAAAGTTTTTTCCAGTGCGTGTGCGCATTTTTATATGTACGTGTCTAGGAGCTTGTGTAAAAGTTTTTACAAATGTAGAGAAAGAGAACACTGTCCAGAAAATGGTTATGAAACGTACCTTTGGATTCTTTTATGCCAAAGCAGAGAAGAGAAGAGAGTTTGTGTCTATCCTAGAGAGGAGGCTCTCATTCAGATGGAGATAGGAATGGAGAGAATTAAATTGTATTGGGCGATATAGTCTAGGAAATGAAACGTATCTATTGACTATAAAGAGAAGAGACTCTATATGAAATGAATTACAGAAAAAAAAAAAAAAAGAATACAACAGTCTGCACTAATTAAATTTGGTACATAGTATTAAATTATATTGGGCGATACAACCTAGAAAACTTAGTTTTTTCCTTCTTTGGTCATACTGTATTATCTTCCTCATGCACCAAACATGTCGAAGAGGTGTGGCTGTTACAACATGATAACTGGTACAAGACTTGGCCTAAATGCATGCTAACGGGCAGCGTTTTGAATAAAAAATATGTTACTACACTTGGTAAGTCTCATTCTGTTGCCGAGCTGAGAAGTCATTTACCATACAAGCTCTCATACTAATTTAGAAGTGCAATTAGGAATAAAAGCTCGTAAATAAATATATTTTTGAGTACTGGATTTCATGTGATTAATCAGAATCCTAATTGTACTTTAGGCTGTGTTTGTTTGGTAGAGTGATTAAGCTGAGAGTTCAATATCCTTACCTATACTAATGGTATATGATGATCGATTAATATGCCATCGAGTTGATCGTCAATTACCGTAAGTGCACTAATTATATGAGCCATTTAGCGAGTCTCGGATGACCTAGAGAGTGTTACTCCAGTAAAAGACTAGTTCTGTTAGTTATTCCAACTCACACATCTGGCGGAAAACCTAATCTGCGACATGGTTTTATCAGCCAAATGACAGTTATCAAGGGCTGAAGTTGGTTTGATTACAACAGTGGTGCAGTCGGTTCATTGAGCTCTTTAGTTTTTTTGTTTTTTTTTTCCATCTCCTTTATAAGTAGTTGGCATACTAATTGTACTTTACACTTTATTAGTTCGTTACAGTGATTAAGTTCATAGGTCCATTACCATAGATAAACTAATGAATTTCAACTTTAGTTGGTGATCGAGCTACTAATTTAGAAGGGTAATTAAGGAATAAATGCATCGAGTAAATAAATGTATTTTTATGTATTGGATTGCATATGATTAATCAGAATACTTTTTGTACTTTGCGCTTCGTTAGTATGTTCCCCGTGATTTTGAGCTGAAACGTACTAATTATTGTCTTTAATTAGATTAATATGATCATCAAGCTACAAATTTAGTCACACTATGAGCACTACTTATATTTTACACTTGGTAATTGTGATACGGTGATAGAGGATAAACATACAAGATGTGGTATTAATTCAAATGGTTGTTTTAGGAATGAGCATAGTGAGTCAATAAGTGTATTTTACGTGTTGGACTCGCTTATCACTTGCATGCGACCTGATTGGTTAATTTAGGCGACAACTATCTGATGCATCTACATATTGATACATGTTAATCCAGATGTTGACATTCACTAGCTTTATAGCATGGTTGGTGATGCAACGATAAACTTCGAATTGTGACCCAACTCCATTGGATCCATACCAGCCACTACCACTGTCATGTAATCTAGTTGGTGAATTTTTGTGACACATGTTCATACACACTAATCTAGAAGATGATATCCAATAACTTTACCTTTGAGTTGTATATTTTCACAATTAAACATTGATTTCATGACACACATGATTTTGAAACAGAGAGAGAATATTAAATTCTGTCAAACCTAAAGTAATCAGCAAATTAATAGTAACACTTCATTATGCCCTTGATTATAACTATTAAATCTGTATCAGGGAGTACCTCGAGAACACTATATACTATGCAACTAACTGAACATAGTTCTCTAAAAAGAACACCTAAATTTGACAGCCTAATTAAATAAAAACTCGTGATGAAAACAACATAGGTTGCTCAGATAGAGCTATTCAATGCTGCATTCAGTCGGCTGAACACCACCCTCAGAGGGACGCAAGCTACAACTGGGTTGGCGACCATGTTGATCACAGGGATCTCCTCTGGCTCTGGCAAACCCGCAAGTGAAGCAAATTTCCTGGTCTTTCTCGACAAACCCCTGTGCTTTTTCGATTTTCGTGATTTCACTGGTGGGACCAACTGCTGTGGCATGACATTCTTAGTGCGTGGCCTTCCACGTGGCCTCTTTTCAATAACCATACCAGCTTCTGAAACATCAACATTAAGTGGGTGGCCAACGATTGACTTACGGGTTAACTTGCTCGTTAGAGAAATATTTGGAACATGTTGTGGTTGGTAGCTCATGTTTGGCTCGAGAGTTACATCATACAAGCCAGAGTCATCTATACAGTCTCCAAGATAAAAATTTGACAGGTCATACTTCGGATTGACAATAGAATGTGACTGGCGATGGGGCATTAACCTCTGGGGAACTGCCAGTTCATCAGCTTTTCCTCGTGTCTCATGAGGTTTCATCAGATGAACAGATGACTTTTCAACCTTAACATCCGTAATTGGTCCCGACTTTCCAAAAAAGCTGTCCAGAATGGTATCTGACTTGTACACATAGCCACCTGGTTTTCTCGACCTTGACTTCCTTCTTCTCTTTAGCTTCCACTCAAAAGTGACTAATCAAAACAGCACATCAGTGCCAGGATTTATAAAAGTATCTCACACTAATTGCACGCAAAAACCATGGACATAAACCAAGTCTATAAATGTAAAAGTACTTAAAAATAATTTTTAAATGTGCCCAACATATGTCTAAGCTTAGATGGCATTTTTAAATAACTTTTTTAGCAAAACATTTTTTAGCTTGTTTAGAAGTCACTTTATGGAAAGGCTTTTTAGATCGAGAACTTACGTTACAATAGTATTTACATACTTTATGAGAAAGTACCTTTAACCTTTTTTTGGCTTCGCCAAACATGCTTGAGTCTCTGAAGATAAAATTAGATGCATAAGCAAACCAGTGCACGTGGAAATATGGGCATGCAAATGGTACAAGGTTTAACTAAAAAGAAAATAAAACAGTTGAAAATCGGGAAAGGAAAAATAAATAGATGAGTAGATTGAAAATAGTCGCCTCCAAACAGAAATATAACTATCAGCGTGTTTGAATTAAAGCCTAAATATAAATAAAAGTTATGTTTAAGTTTAGCCAAACATGCTCAACCATGTCTACCATGCCTTTTGAGATTATCAGAAAAAGATTTTTTATTTTTTTTCCAAATATTATATCATGTGTATAAAGGATAATGGCATTAATACAAATATTAGCATCATATCTTAGGTGAAACAATGTGCAGTTAAGACATAAGCAATATGAAAAACAATTCCAAGTTCAATACTTGTAAAAAAGGTTATGAATGTGTATATCTTACTGCTGATTGAATATAAAGGCAACCAAATCATACCTGAAGATGGACCTACATGATGCAGTTCCTCAATTGCTACATCGGATGCCAACGGTTTCTCTGCTGAATCTGAATAATCTTCCGAACTACTGGAATCCTTGTCAAAAGCTTCACAAGCACTTTCAATCTCAAGTGCATGGATAATGGCATTGTCTCTGCGAGCATATCTCCCCGCAGTCTTCTTCGATGAATTGGATGTGGACGCCTTAGCTTTCTGAATACATGAATCGTGCTCCCCGCAACGAAAAGCTTTAACTCTTTTTGATGTCTCGAGATTATACCAGTCCCTATAAGAAATTTGGCAAGAATACAAAATAAATTATCTCGCATACAGATTGAACTCAAGGATCTTTTAAGAAAGATAAACGTTGACCCAAAAAAAAAAAGACTAAGTAATTATTACTAAACACATCATGCAAAATGAACAAAACCTATTAATTATTGATGAACAGGAACGGACTTTTTATGGATAGTTCTCAATATTGCATATCAACTTGTCCTTCGAATGGTGAGTGAAAGACTCTACAGGTTTTAAATAAACAAGAATTTACCTAAAAGTAAGTACTTACATTAACAATAGCCAAACATGCTCTAAAAACATATTCATGTTCTCAGGATAACAAAGTTTGTTACCTAGCTCGTGACAAACTCATGACAAATAAAATTATCTTGAAGCCAGAGTCGAATATTTAAAACTAGTGTCCACGTGATATTTTTTTCTCACACTTAATGTAAAAGAATTTAACAGAATTAACGATCATACTTAAACGTGAATCCGCCTTCTACACCATAAACATTCCAATGATACGAGGGAAACAATGATTTCCAAATACAACAAAACATAATTAAAATTATTGCCAATGATATGACAGAAACAATAGTCTCCAAATATGACAAAAAAATTACAGACATGCTGCCAATAATTCTAAGGAAACAGCTGAAAAACCCACTACACCAAAAATGGTCTTTTGCAACATTAAAAATGCAACATTTGTCTACAAATGTTGCCAAAAGGGTCTTTTGGCAACATTTTAGTAAGTGAATGTTGTCATTGGTTAATGTAAATGAGTTTTGGCAACGTTTTTTAGAAAAATGTTCCGGTAGACACTTTTAGCAACGTTTATTAAGTGTTGCGGAAGGTTTTACCTTTCGCAACGTTTATCAAATGTTGCGAAAGATAAGACTTTTAGCAACGTTTATCAAACATTGCTAAAAGTCACATTTAGCAACGTTTATCAAATGTTGCGAAAAGTCTTACCTTTCGCAACATTTGATAAACGTTGCTAAAGGTCTTACCTTTCGCAACGTTTCATAAATGTTGCGAATTGTGACTTTTCGCAACGTTTGGTGAATGTTCCTAAAAGTCTTACCTTTCACAACGTTTGATAAACGTTGCGAAAGGTGATTTTTCGCAACATTTGGTGAACGTTGCAAAAGCCTTACCTTTAACAACGTTTATCAAATGTTACAAATAATATTTTGACCCATCTAAATGAATCTATCACATTCCAATCCATCTCTTAACCATATTCAAACCAAATCCCAATTGAAAAAACAATAAGCAGAAAAACCCTAACCATTCACGTCTCCCTCCCTCCCTCCATTCCTCCCCAACCGCCGATAAAAAAAATGAAAATTGCTTCTTCTCTCTCAAACCCACGGCCACCAAGACCACCAGACCTTGATATCGATGGAAAGCCTTTCACCTCCTCTTCATTTACCACCCAACACCTCCCAATTTCATCAACGATGGTGGCCGGAATCGCTGCTCAAAGCTCGTGCCTGCAAATCTGAAGTTCGCCAGAATCTCCACATCCGGCCACCACCGTGAACGGAACTCACCACCAGTTGAAAGTCCACAACCAGGCGACCTCAACCATGGCACCAATTTACCCCAAACATCATTTCAACAACCTGAATTTATTCGAGAAGTTCTGCCCGTCTAGTTTGGGATGGGGTAAGATTTTTTGTTCTTTCTGTTCTATGGCTTAGGTGACCCACCCCCTAAATCTCATACCTTATGACATCTTAATTATTTTGTTGGCATGTTCTACTCTTGTTTAGTATATACCCTGGGCAACATATAGGAAGTTATAGTTTGGTGGATGGTTGCAACCATTTGTAATTATTTGCAAAATGCTCTATCAGTGTTATACAAAATTTTTATACCGTACAATTGTCCTACAATAATTACTGTGTTTTCTTGTTTATATCAGTGTTTTTATATGCAAATGAAATGATGGCAATTTGAATAGTTGAGTTTCCAAGTTTTTACATAACTGTTTCCTGCACTAGATATTTTAGTAATTCCATTTCTTGGTTTGTCTGGGTTCTTGCAGTGTTTTATGTTCCTTTTTGTTCTTTACTCAAGCTCATTTCTATGAAGAGGTTTAAATATATGTTCTCGATCTTCTAGGTTGTAGCAGCTGTTGGTTTCAAGGGTAAACGGCTTGAAATTCCATCTGACATGAAACCTCAAGTAGCAGCTTTAATTGAAACCTGCTGGGCCAAGTGAGTGAATATGGTCTCATTTACTAATATTTGAAGTTTGGGCAAGTCATAAGCCTGAAATTAGTTTTAGGGGTATGCCACTGGATTTGTTCATCTAGAACCTAGTTTGTAACTACAAAAAATAGGTGAACAGTCTTCTGAAAAATACCTTCTCTCCCAATTCATCATTATTTGCAGATAGGTGAATAGTTTGTTCATCTTATTAAACATTAAACAAGTTACAGAAAGTCTTAGTGCTAATGCCTAGTATTGCACGTGAAATACTACACCTACATTTTAACACTAAACTTATAATTCAGAATTGAGGGTGGTATCCCACCTCTTGTTGCACTGCTCGAGTTCCTTGATGCAAAGGTTCAGAGAGCAGCTGCTGGAGCTCTGAGAACCCTTGCTTTTAAAAATGATGAGAACAAGAATTAGGTTCATTGATTTTACAAAATTACAGATTAATTTTCCATAGTATAACCTCTTTTACCATTTTAATTTTGGTCACTATTTGCAGATTGTGGATTGCAATGCTCTACCCCAAACATTAAGAAAGAAGTCCTTGCTGCGGGAGCTTTACAATCTGTCATCGGGTTACTTAGGTACTTTAGAATAGATGGATTCTAGTGTTTTGTATTACTTAATTTTTTGGATGTTAGCGACCTACCATCCAAATCTTCCCAAGCCACCTTTGCTCTGATTTCACGCCATGTACATTGTTAAATAAATCAACAAACCAGGGAACTGAAAGTCACTGGCTTTGTCAAGTTGCTTAACACAGTGCAAAATAAAAGGACTGAACTATGTAGGAGGCTAGCTGGCAGCTGCTTTAGTTTATGGTGATGGATTTTTACTCTTTCTGAAGGACAGTTTCTAGTTTTTCTACAATCCTGCTACTGAAGCTACTGCTCCAACCACAAACAATGCAGAGGAATGACATGGTAATGCTTAAATCAACACTATATTTTTCTAATGTGCAATGACAAAACGGTTATCTACTGCATTTCGTGATTGGCTCTAGGAGCAATGATTTTTGTGTTGATTTTCGTAGGGCGAATTAAGGGATATTGAAGATAATATGCCTGTGACAAGCTTTCCTCCCATCAAGATCGAGAAGGATGAAGGCACTGGAAGTGGAGGTGGAGATCAAGACAATGTCAATAGTTAGCTTAATTAGTTCTAGCAGTTCCAGTAGTGATTCATCATCTTCTAGTGGTATTGATTCTTAAGTGATGTTGTATCCCATTCTAATGTTCAAGTGTATGGATTAAAAAATTTGTAATAAAATTATCAGTTTTTATTCAATTCCAAAATTTGTTCATAAGTTGCATTTTCAATTTTGTCAATCTATTTGCATAAATTGTTGTTGTTAAAAAAATATATATATATAGCCTACGGCAACATTTGGCAAACGTTGCCGTATCTATCTACGGCAACGTTTGGCAAACGTTGCAAAAAGACAGTCTTTCGCAACATTTGTCAAACATTGCCGTAGATAGACAAACGTTGCCGTAGGCTGTCTTTCGCAACATTTACCAAACGTTGTCGTATCTCTACGGCAACGTTTTTTAAACGTTGCTGTATCTCTCTACTCTACGACAACACATTGATTTGCAACACACTTCCAAACGTTGCCGTAGGCCTACGGCAACGTTTTTTGAACGTTTCCGTATGATGTTTTTGTTGTAGTGACCTAAATTGCAAGCATTTAAGTCCATTTCACATTCTTATTCTTTTTATGATGAGTAAAATCCGAAAACAATAACTTGCAAGCATTCATCACCACTCTTGATAGAGAAATAAAAAGGTTAATTAATTATTGCCATGTATGGAGTGATGATAGATTACATGAAGAGAATATGATGGAATAAAACTCTTGTTTTATATAATCATTTATCAAAAAACGTAATCAAAATTAGTTTTTAGAAATGAATTAAAAACTGAAAGAGCCATTTTGGGTGATATCAAATTAAATGAAACTATTATCTCATTGCTATACTTTGACTGTAAAGAATGGTTCAATTATAAACACGAAAAGAACTTTATTATCAACATTTCTTGATGAAATGAAGGGACTAAAGAGGCGCTTACAAACTCGTGTCTTCTCTCCCAAGGAGCTGTATAGGCGTCCCTGCTCTTGGCACAGGCAATATGGTCTCGGGCAATTCGTCTGGGCTGAGAATTCGACCTGGCCACCACGACCCATTTTGCCTTCGGACCCAAACCAACCTACCCACGGATGCATCAATGGCTTTTTTGTTGCAATGAGCAGAACGACCCATGTTTCACAATTCTGGGAAAGAAAATGAGGTTTATGAAAAATTATGTAAAATTGAAGTCATTGCATGTCTGGGCATACTCAGTGGTCCCCAGAAAAATGTCAAATCCGACAATAAATGAAAGTGCCCTCCTCAAAATAAAAACACAAGGTATATTGTGCATCACGAAGAAATAGAATCTTAACGACAAACAAATAAAAAGGAAAAACAGATCAAGAACAAACAAAAGAACATTTAAATGCAATTTCTACAAAAGAATCAAAGGTTTGCGAGAGAAGAAGAAGAAGAAGGAAAAGTGATCTTCTACAACAACAATTTCTTCAATGCATTTTTTTCAGGCTTCCAAATTGCACAAAAGAACATTTAAAAGACTTCATTTTCTCTCAGAAAGTTCAAGTCAATCCTGATAATGTATTTTTTTACATAAACACATATTAAAACTTTAAAAAGAGAGGATTTCACATCGAAGCATCCTCTTGTTTCTGTAGAAATAAAAGAAAATAGAGAAAAAAAAAATGTTTTTAATGTGTGCGCGTTCTTATATGTATATTTCCAGGTGCTTGTGTGAAAGTATTTGAAATGTAGAGAAAGAAAACACCATTTAGAAAATGATTATGAAACGTACCTTTGGATTCTTTTATGCCAAAACAGATAGCAGAAGAAAGAGTGTGTGCCTATAGACTATAGAGAGAAGAGGCTTTCACTCTTATGGAGATAGGAATAGAGAGTGAATTAAATTTTATTGGGCGATACAGTCTAGGAAATGAAATCTGAGAAGAGGCTATATATGAAATGAATTAGAAAAAAAAATGCAGTCAACGGTCATTAATTTTGGTATATATTATTAATTGTATTGGGCGATACAGCTTAGGAAACTTCAATTTTTTTCCTTTTTACTCTTACTGTGTATTATCTTGTTCATGTTACCAAATATGTTGAAGAGGTGGTGCTGTTACAACATGAGAACTGGTACACTAGACTTAATTTATGAGTTTAAAACCACTTGACTATCCTCTTTACAAGCCAATTTTATAAATGACCTTTGACCAATTTTATTTCTACATATCATTAAAAAGCAAATAACATTTTTGGTTGATCGAAGATTTTTATTATTTTGGGTTTATCCAATCCTCGTATTGAATAATTCCGTTTATCATTCTTCAATATGTATAGTATTGTATTGAATTATTTAATGGAGTGTGCTAATTCTGAATGTAAACCACTGGGTGAGTGAGAAAATCCCCCTCTCAACTGGGTTAGGCGAGGGTCTGTCAAATGGACTGGTTGTTGATCCAAAAGGAAATTAATCGTCGCTGTCAATAGCTAATACGGTGCAGCTCAACACCACTTCCTCAGCTAGAAATATCCAGGGAGTGGGAAGGCTAATAGAATTTCTACCTATTAAATGGACCAGACGCACACCTCTCGAAGGGATTGGAATTAATATTTTACTGTAGTTAGTAGTGTTGGTTGATAGTCAAAATTGGATGAGCAATTAACTAAAGTCAACGTGGTAGTGGGATCATTATCCCTTAGAAGGGTGTTAATCAATAATGGTGATAGTTAACATTATTCAAATGGTTTGGCCACGGGATCCAACTTCTTAAATATTTGGAATAATGTTATGTAGCACCATTAGTGTATGCATAGAGAGAAGAGGCTCTCATTAGGATGGAGATAGGAAAATAAAGAGAAGTATTATGATATGAATGAGAAAAAAAGCAAAACAATGTAGTTAACTGTCATTACAATTGGTACATAATATAAATTATACTAAACGATACAGTCAAGGAAACTCCAAGTTTTTTTCCTTCTTTGATCATAGTGTATTATCTTTTCTTTTTTTTTTCCTTCTTTGATCATAGTGTATTATCTTTTTTTTATGTTACCAAACATGTGAAGAGCTGGGGCGATTACAACATGAGAACTAGTACACTAATATTTCTAGGCTTATTGCACCTGCATGCAGATGGTCCCATTTTGAATAGAAAATCTTATTACGCCTCACACGTCTGGATGGAAAACCTAAATGCTCCACATGGTTTCATCAACCAGATGAAAACAGCAGTGTAGTCGGAGCACTGAGCTCTTCAGTTTATTTTTCCATCTCCTTTATAAGTAGTTGGCATACTGATGTTCTTTTATTTTGTTAGATTGTTACAATGATTAAGTTGAGAGACAGATTACCATTGATAAGTTAATGTATTTGAAATTGTTAGACTAATACTATCGTCGAGTGAGAAATTAGTTATCGTACAGACACTAATTATGTACATTTGATCGAGCTCTGATAATAATTGAGAAGGGTAATTTAGTAATAAATTCAACGAGTAAATAAATGTATTTTTAAGCCCCTGTTTGGTATACATTAAAATTTTCATTCTCATTTTTCTACTCATTTTCAACCACACATTTTTCAATAAAATAATATTTTCCATCACATCAATAACTTTTCCTTCTTTTTCAACCATAAATTCTCCATCAATCTACTATTACAGAATACATTTTTCTCAAATAATGTGGATCAAACACACCCTAAGTATGAGATTGCATCTAATTAATGAGAACACTAATTGTACTTTGCGCTTTGTTAGTTTGGTCCGATGATGGATATGAAATGTACTAATGGTCATCGAGATTTTGGTTACACTACAAGCACTACTTATATTTGACACTTGGTAAGTTTCATATGGTGATCGAATTAAGAAGATGCATGATAAGTATACAAGCTGTTATACTAATTCAAAAGGTTATTTTATGAATAAGCATAGCGAGTGAAAAGTTTTTATGTGTCAGATTCACCTATCACTTTCATGAGATCTAATCGGTTCCTTTAGGACGAAACTATATGATGCATCAACATGTTGATACACATGTTAATCAAGACATTGATATAAACTGGCTACAAATTTGTCTTCTCCTTCTATAGAAAATAGCATGGTTGGTGATGCAACGGTAAACTTCGAGTTCTGACACCACCCCTTTGGATCCTACCAGCCATATACCACTTTCATGTAATCCAATTGGTGAATTTAAGTGACAATTATTTGATGAATCAACGTGCTGATGTATGTGTTAATCTAGACGATGATATCCAATAACTCTACCTTCGAGTTGTCATTGATCTCAATTAAATATGACTGATCTGAGTCAAGATGAAACTCAAATTTAATATTAACGAATAAAAGTTAATGAATTAACAAACAGTGGGCTATACCCTAGTACAAAATATGGGCCATAATTGTTTTGGGGGAATTTAGTTTTTTATGCCTAAAAAATATGGATTGGAAAATAGTAGAAAAAAATACTATCCACGTAAAATGTTTTATCATTTTTCCTTTATCATTAAAAGCATATATTTTCCTACACTTTCATTTGAGAAAGTAGTCTATTTGTGACTTTTTGGTTAAAAATTGCACTTCTTTACTTTTTCAACCAAACCATGGCATCTACAATTTTTACAAAAAAAAAAATAAATAAATAAATAAATAAATAAATATATATATATATATATATAATTCTATTTGTATATAAGAAGTTATAGAAAGTTTTACGGATACATGAGATGTCAAAAAGAAAATAGGGAATTTTTTTTTATTTGGTTAAAGAAATTTGATCCAATTATATCTCACTACATCATGTGCATGTATACCAATTTGTAAGTTGTGATGTACATACAGCACAACCGAAAATAAAAAAAATAAAAACCGAAATTCCAAGAGAAAAACATTGATTTCCTGATTTCTCCTATTTGGGACTTTTTTGTTAAAAGTCACGCTTTTTTAATTTTTCATTAACAAGTCAACGTCTTCAAAATTTACCGAACTGGGCAAAATTTTGAAGAAAGAAACACCATTTCGTGGATTCTTAAATCATACTAAATGGAGATTTTCTAGATGTGCGTGAACTGAAGAAAATGGTGTGGGTGGCGATTGGTTTCAGGTGTCGGCTAATGAAGCTGGACGCATGGGAGGCTTAAAGCCAAAGTATATATATGAGGCTTCAAGTAAAGTGGCAATGGCGACTGAATTAATCAACAGTTGGTGGTCGTGGTTTATGGCAGCAATTGAATGATAGGGTTGCAGTGGATGTGAGGGGTGGGGGGGATTAAGGGAATGTGGAGAAAATTCCATTCCATAGAAAATTAATTAATGGATTATATAAATAATTAAATTACTTACCAATTTTTTTTTCTTTAAAACTTAAAGTCAGTTGTTTTTCAATTTGAAAAAAAAAAAAAAATGTGCTTCGCCAAGTTAGCAAAAAAACAAAAACTTTAGAATTAGTCTGAAAAATCTAACTTACATAGACGCCCATATTCAACTATACTCTTAAAAAGTCCATGTTGAGCAAATTTCCAAATTTAGGCAACTCTAAAATGTAATTCTAGTTACACTACGAGCATATAACTATTGCTTATATTGCTTGACAATCAGGGGCGGAGTTACATAGAGGCCAGTGCAGGCACCGGCCTGCACTGGACTGAGGGAAGAAAATGCTAATTTTCAGGAAACTCCAGTGTGCCTGCACTTATTTTGATAATAATGGAATGAAGAAAGGTGTTTGGAGGAAGGAAGGCCTCTACTCGCTTGCATTTTTTGCTTTAGGTATGTTCAATTTGATGTTGTTAATTTCCACACTCAACACTCAAACACTACTGCATGTTTTTTGAATATTTCCCCATGGCCCTGATTGGTAAAATTTCAAATTCTATCTATTTTTTCTATTTATCCATGAATTAATTATTGAAAATCCTCTTCAAATTGGGGTTTTTTAGGTGGAGCTACAGTGGAAGCAATCACTGAAGGACTCAAAGGACAGACTACAGAAACTGGTTTTCCACGTGGGGTTGGTGTTGGTACGGTGGCGGGGAAGATAATGATAAGTTGAGGGCTTATGTTCTGAGATACAGCCACTGGAATTGGCGATTCTTGCCCAAATATGTTATCTGCTTTCCTTTGTTCCTGCTAACAATGTAGAAGAAACAATGAAGAATTGAATTACTTCATTGAAATTCAATAGATTCAATTCTTCCAATTTGGAAAAGGGGAACCCTAATTTCCTTCCACTTACTCCTTTAACTTCACTACTACTTTAAAGTTATAAACAGCATATTCATCTGTTTAATTCATTTAACCCTACATCTATCTATCTAACTATAAATATATCTATCTATGTGGTTATAGAGAAAGTTTCATATTCTATGTAATTAAGAGAGAGAGCTGAAAGTTTAATATGCAAATATAGGTGCATGTTTAACGAGATGTGGGAAGAGTTGCATATTATGATGGATGAATTACTTGAGACCCGGTCTTAGGGGAAATTTCCCTAAAGAGGAAGGGGATTTTACATGGAACTACACAACTAATTGGGAATAAGTGATAACTACTGATCACTCTAAATAAATTTAAATTTCTGCAAATAAATTATAAGGGACGGGAATTACTCGCCTAATTGGATAAACAGGACGAGGGTCGTTACCTAGAAACAGGTATGGACTATGGAGCTCGGAGAACGTGAATTATTTCTCTCCAAGACTCTACATTAATCACGTGAAGCTCTTTTCGTTCATAGATTAATTTTGGCCAAAAAAATAATTGTAGCCGATACCTAAAATTGTGTCAGCACTGGACAAAATTCCTAGCTCCACCCCTGTTGACAATGAAATGTTGAGCATAAACTAAGCTTGCTAAGTTAAGGCTTGATTCGTATAGCTTAAACTAATTAGAGGTTATTTTTATCTAGTGTGATTGAAAAACTTGGTATCAAGGCAAACACTTCTTGGGATAACCTGTGGTATGGATGGGATGACGTAGAGATTGTTATTTCCAGTATAAAAGGCTAGTTGTATGAGTTATTTATCGGGAATATGGGTCACTATGGAGTCGATTTAGAAAAGAGTGAATATTTTAATGATGCTTTATGTCTCGTGTCACTAAGTCAGAACTTAATTTATGCATTTACTACAACATTAATGCCCTCTTTTTACAAGCCAAGTATATAAATGACTTCTTCCCAATTTTACTTTAACTTTTTCGTCGAAATCAAATAATAGTAATTTCAAGAATCTATGGCTGTCTCAAGACTGATTCTTTTCAAATTTCTGTTGCTGAAAGATTCAATTTTTGTGTTCAGCCAATCTTCTTATTGAATAATTCCATTTATCATTCTGCAATATTGTAGTATTATATCAAATTATTTAATGGAGTAGGGTGATTCTGAATGTAAACCACTAAACAGCATGAAAGTTGATTAAATGTTTTCCTATAGTTGGTAGTGTTGGTTAATAGTCAAAATTAGTCTAGTACAACTATTTATCATCACTAGTGATTTATAAAGTCAATGTGAAAGTGGGATTCCTGTCAGTAGAGTGCCAATCTCACCAATTGTGATGGATAGCATTATTCAATGGTTTGGCCATGGGAGCCAACTTAATAAAGATTTGGAATAAGGTTATGTAGCAATATTAGAGTGTCTAGAGAGAAGAGGCTCTCACTCGGATGGAGATAGGATAGATAGTGAGAGGTATTTATGAAATGAATGATAAAATAAACAAAACAATGCAGTCAATAGTCATTACATTTAGTACAAAGTATTAAATTTTACTACATGATAAAATCTTATTCACATCACCAAACACGTCCAAGAGGTGCAGCGGTTACAACATCGAAACTACTACACTAATATTTCTAGACTTATCACATGTGCAAGCTGATGGAAATATTTCTAAACTTATAACACGTGTAAGCTGAGGGACTGCATTTTAGATCAGAAATTTACATTATTACACCTAGCATAGCTGAATGGAAAACCTAAGGGTGTTGTTCTCTTTGTTGTTTTCATCCCGTTTTCTGTTTTTAATTTTTCAAAAAAGCGAAAACACTTTTACTTATCTATTTTCAAAAATGAATTTCCAAAAACGAGTTTAAAATTTACAAAGAAAATCGAAAACGTCAAAATCTTGTTTTGGGTGTTTTCAATTAAAACCAAGTCAAAATTTTCAAAACGCATTTTGGCTGTTTTCAGTTACGCCACCAACAAAAACCACCGCCATTGCCGCATGCTCCACACTGTCGCCACCACACCATCAAAACCACCACTTACGACGTCGCGACCTAAAACCACCACCACGCAGTCACAATCATCGCACACCATCGCCACAACCACAACTGCCGAACACCACCTCGACAACTATAAGTCCATAATCGCAACCCAAGATCATCGTACACCAAGCACCCAAAACCATCGCACACCACCGCCGCACAGCACGCACCCAAACCAACCACAGTATCAAAAAAAAAAAGAAGAAGAAGTCAACGATCGCACACCACCACTGGAGTGCTCGTCGCTACAGCTTCGTCGTGGGAAATAGTAACCTTGTCGCTAACCTGTCGCTAGGGCTTAGCTCGAGTGACAGGGTTATCCGAAGAATTTTTAATTCCTTTTTTTAAGGCTTTTTATCCACCTCATTCATTTCAAAACCTAAACTATAAATACCAAACGCCTCTGAACATAAATACCAAGGTTGATCATTATGAAAACACATTCTCTTCATATTCTCTTCATCAATTAAACTTTCAACCTTCATGCTGTGATTGGCGGTGAAAACATCAAATCCATAATCCAAATACCAAACTACTACTTCCTATATATCTGTTAGAGTTCTGAAGATTAAGGAAAGGTGATTGGAGTTCCAGTTGTTGAAGAACGCGGAATTCTTCATTGATCCACAGGAGATAGACGAATTCATTGAATCGGGAGTTGCTGCAGGAGAGCGCAATCCAGGAGGGCTTTGAAAACTGTAACCGGAAGTTGGTGCAGGAGCACGAAATCCTGAAGAACTATGGACATTGCAGTCAGGAGTTTAGAAAATACTAGTGGTAGTCGAGTCTAGTGGACTGTAAATTCTAATTCATTTATAGTAGATTGTTGACTAGCAAAGTGGAGTTTTTACCATGTTGGGGTTAATGTTTTGTGTTTATTTATTTCTTTCATATAACTACAGTATTTCAACATAGGTAAAATTGAACTATTTGATTAACCATCTACAGATAATTAATAGTGACTTGTTGCTAATTAATTATTAAGTTTTAATTTCGCATAATCACCTATTCATCCCCCCCCCTGCGGCCCCCCCTTCTAGGTGTAGTTTGGGTCAAACCTTGTTATTTCAATACTAATTGTATTTTACGCTTTAGTTGGTACATGATTGTGTTAATAGGTCAGTTATCACATCGGCACTAATCATATTATTCACTTAGTTAGACTAATATGGTCCACGAGCTGCAAAATCAACTACCATATGAGCATTAATTTTGATTGGCACTTGGTAAGTCTCATCTCCAAACTAAAAATTCGATTAGCCTATGAGCTTTTTATACTAATTCAATTTTAGGAATGAACATAGCAAGTGAATAAATGTATTTATGTGTTGGATTCATCTACACTTTCATGTGATGTGTTTGGTTAATTTAGGCTAGGACTATTTATGCATCAACATGTTGATACATGTGTTACTCCAACATTGCTATCCACTAGCTATACATCTATACTTCTCCTTCTATAGAAAATAGCATGGTCAGTGATGTAACGATAAAGTTCAAGTTCTGACAGCACTCATTTGTGACCCATACGAAACGTCGACCACTTTCATGTGATACAATTGGTGAATTTATATGGCAATTATTTGTTTAATCAACATGTTTGTACACATCAATCAAGGAGATGATAGCCAATAAATATTCCCTGGAGTTGTAGTTGCTCGCTAAATATTATTGAACTGGGTCAAAATGAAACTCAAATATAATACTCGTAAGTGATTATCTTTCACGAAATCAAAAATCAAGCCCCAAGTTTTAAATTTACAAAACTCGGGGTTTTTCCATGAATTAATTAATTATATTTTACAATTAATCTACTAAATTAAATATTTAACTATAATATAATAAAATTGACCCACCCCACTCCACCTCCAATGCTCCAGCGACTATTCCGATGACCAGCAACTAATTCGGTGACCGACGACTACTCCGACCGTGCTTAAATCAGTCGACTAATTTTCGATGACCGTTGACCGCCACTTAATTCCGGTAACTATTCCGATTCCAAGGTCACAGATATCTTATTAAGTAGTTAAAAATTTAATTTTTAGTCACAACTTATCAAATTAATTGGTCACAGATTATTTTGAGGTCACAAATGAAAAAATTTATAGGTCATAGATTTTTAATTGGTCATAACTTAAGAAAATCTGTTGGTCACAGATTATTTTTTGATCACAGATTAACAAATTTTAAGGTCACAGTTAAATAGTTAACCACAAATAATTATATAGTTGGTCACATACACCCAAACCCCCTGTCCCACAATCCCACTACACCGCCAATACTTGGTCACTGATTGATATAGTTGGTCGTATACGCTCAAACACCCGTCCCCCCAATCCCAAAACACCACAAATACTTGGTCACAAATCAACCAAATAGTTGGTCACATAAACTCTTCGTCCCCCAATCCCAAAATAAATTTGTGCTTCCTTCCAAAACATTTTGAAATTGCTGTGTGAGAAGAATAGATTATTGGGTCGTTTGGAAAAATTGTTAATAAAATTTTTTGAGAGGTTTAAGGTATTGGACATTGACAGTTGGTTCGAGATATTGGGCACTGGTCTTCCCAACTTGTCATTTTCTGAGTAGATGTTGCGCAAAGCGAAATAAAATCTTTGTACAAGAACTATCAACTCACATTTGGAAATTGTCTTGGATAAAAATTGTGTGCTTCCAGGTAGCTTATTGACTTTTTATTTATTGCTTTTGTATCAGGCACTTGGAGGGTTGGAGGTGTCTTGGCCATATCCCGTGCTTTTGGAAATCGCATGCTAATCACAGCAGGGGGAGGGAAGGGGTGGTGGGCGGTGGTGGTGGGAGAAGGAGGCAGGGAGAAGGGAAGGAGGCTACGCTAACAGGGAGAGAGAAGGGGAGGAAGCGACGGTCAGTGGTGGTGGCGGGAGGAGGCGACAGGCAGTTGTGGTGGGAGGAGAGAAATGGAGTAGGCGGCGTGTGGAGAGAGTGAGAGGGTGAAGAGAAATTGATAGATTTAGGGTTTGAATAGATTTAGGGTTTGAATAGATTTAAGGTTTTAATTTATTAAAATGATAAAAACCTGAAAAATGGAAAAATAAAGTGAAAACCTGAATTTTTAAAAACTCAAACTAAAGGCTTGGTTTTTGGTAATTTTCCCTATATTATTTGACGAATAGAAGTTAGTGGATCACCAACCAGTGAGCTATAATTCAATGCAATTTTGGGCCAAAATTGTCATTAGGGGATTTTGTTTTGGGCAACTTATATAAATGCCCTAAATTTTGGGGTGATTTTGAAAAATCATTATAAACATGGGCTAAAATATAAATACTAATATTTTACCTCCAAAATCGTAAGAAATACACTGTAGAAATCAGAAACATAAAAGCTCTAAATCCAGCAGAAATCCGAATCCACCAAGCTCCAAATCAAACAAAATCGAAATCATAAGAGGAAATCTTGTGCAAATGAAGCCCAAATAAGATCAAGAGTAGCTTCCACTACCTTTTCTTCAATGTTTTCTTCCCCAAATCTGTAAATAATCAATCCAAATCTATAGGTTTGTATTATTTTTTATTTTTTATTCAATTAGCTCATATTTTGTTTGATTTTGATATTGTTGAGGTTTTATTGTTCTTTCACACATGAAATTTAAGATAAATAATTTTGAGTTAGTATATAATAAAATTCAGGTTTTTATGAATTGGATAGAGTTAATATATATGAAAAATCAATTTTGGATCACTTCAAGTGATGCATACAAGATGCTTGTGAAAATGAAAATGAGAAAAATGGCACACTCGGTCACTTTTTTATAAAAATGTCGCAATCTATCTTATTTGAATTCTTTTGTATCAATTAAAAATATGCATACATGTGTGTTTGTGAAAATTAAAATATAAATTGAAACCTTGTTTTATATTAAGATTGACATAATGTAACACTTCATTTTTATTTTGCATATGAAATAAGATGCTAAAATTTGAAAGTGACATTCCCTATCACTTTTATTTAAAAAGGTCACATTCCATCTCATTGAAATTATTTAGAATCAATTAAAGAGATGCACACAGGTATTTGTGAAAATTTAAATATGAATATGAATTCAAATCTTATTTTACATTAAAAAGTGACATGATGTAACACTTTATTTGTATTTTACATATAAATTAAGATGCTAAAATGTGAAAGTGACATTCCCTGTCACTTTTTCTAAAAGGTATTTCATTTGAATTATTTAGGATCAATTAAAGAGATACACACATGTATTTGTGAAAAATTAAATGTGAATATGAATTCAAACTTACATTAAAAAGTAACATGATGTAACACTTTTTTTTTTTTTTTGTAGATATAGATAAAATTAACTTTTTTCTGTGGGAAAACAAATTAAGGACATTTTGGAATTGAAAGTTGATTGCATTCAATTACAAATTCATTGTTTCTTCTTGATATATATATGCTAGTTTGACACACGTGCGATGCACGTGCCGTTGGTGAAGTTGGGTATTAAATAGTGTGTTGTTTAAGGAAAAAATGAAAGAAAATGAGGAAGGTTTTGACATAATTTGTAAGTGTATTGTAATTATACTGAAAAAATATAGAATATATGTAAGTGGTTAGAATATGAGAAATACTATTCATCCTCAGTCTATGAGGTATTAAATGATAAGTGAAATTATTTAATTTCACCTATCACTTAACCAATCATTTACATCCACATAGACTAGGGATGCATCCCCACTGGGGATGAATAGTATTTTTCTTAGAATATATGGACAAACCAAATTTTCCATACCACATCATCATATTCATTAATCTGATAAGATGGAGTGCCTCAATTGAATAAAAAATTGAAGTCTAACGATGGTGACAAAAGTGAAACAATGAGTGGGTGAACTTCAATACATTTAATGACAAAAAACATACTAACTGTAAGAGTACACAAAATCAAGTTTTTCTTCTCTTATAGAAATAACGCTTTGATGCTATAATAAATTGATTTAGAGCATGAAATTAACTGGGTATCATGAGATTAGGTTAAAATACGCAATATCCATAGGTAGATATGTTATAACAGCAAAACATCTCTACTATTTCCAGTTATGCACAATCAAATAATATCTAACTTTAAGTACCCTCTCAGAGAGGAAAAAGAAAAGTTTAGATGCACACTCACAGATGGACTAATGAGTCATGATTCTGGAAGTAAAAGGTATGGTCATTGCGTGGAGAAAAATTGAGAGGAAAAAGAAAGGGTTAGATGCACATTCTTTTTTATTCAAAAAATTTGGACATTTTTTCTCTTATTTATAATTAAACATTTTCAATAAAATAATATTACACGTAAAATAAACAATCACGACTTTACGTTTTACAATTAATGTAAAATTATTGTTGACATCACCCACAAATTTTTAAATCACTTAAAATAAATATTCATAACTTAAAATACTAAATCAAACGTAAATAAAAGGAAGTTCATGGATACTGTCTACATCAGTGTTGATCAGCCAACTGAGTTTGTCCTCTTTTTTTCTTATCTTTCTTCTCATGTCAATTCTTCAATTGAATGATAAAATTTGATGACATCAGTCTAAAACAAATGATATGATCATGTGCAATAGATCCAAATAGGTTGAGAATAAATAATATTTATTATAGTGATATGTTCAATAAAAACCCATTTTGACGCCATAAATTTACCCTTTTTAAATGCAGAAACTTAAGAAATGTGAAATTGGGAGAAATTGGTGTAAGTCTGGGTTTAATGGTGGCTTAGAAAAAAGAAATTAACTTAAAATTCTGAATCGGACGTAAAAAGAAGGGGTTTTCACAATTAATGTAAAATTATTTTGGACATAAAAAATAAATTTTTAAATCGCTTAAAACGAATATTCGTAAATTAAAATACTTAATCAAACGTTAAAAAAAAAAAAAAAAGCTTAGCCGATCCGACCTATATAACAAAAAAAACCTTGGGCGAGTCGACCTATAAAGTCATTTGGAATTAAAATCAAACGTAATTAAAAAAAAAAAAAGCTTGTCCGAGTCGACCATATATTTAGGATGGCTGCACTTCAACATTTCAAAACAAAATTAAATCGCTTAGAACGCATATTTAGAACCTAAAATATTAAAGCAAACGTAAAAAAGAAAAAAAAAATCGGTTCAGCGGCTTAGCTGAGCTGAGACTAAAAGTCTATCGGCTCGATTTGGAAACGCAAAAAAAAAAAAAAAAAGGCCGAGCTAAGCCGAGCCGAGCCAGCGGCTTATGAATAGTAAATACTCCTTCACCATTTTTACTCGAGCCGAGCTTGAGCTTCGAGTTTTGGCTCACGAGTAGGCTCAGCTCGTTGACATCCCTACTTCTTTGACTTTTTCTGTTGAAAAATCACAAGTCTCCACTTTTTCATTAAACAAATTTGTCACCTCCAAGTTCTACTAAGCAGAATCAAAATTCCAAGGAAAAAACATTGATTTTCAGATTTCTCCTCTTCATGACTCTTCTCTTAAATAGTCACACTTCTTTACTTATCATTTCAAATCCACATCTCCAAAAGTTACCAAAACAGAACCAAGATTCGAAGAAAGAAATGTTTAAATATATCTTATTACAATTTTTCAAAAAGTCCATAAATTATTTATCTAAATTTCCTTTTTTAATTTTTAATAAAATTATAATGAAAGCCCGTGAACCTAGCATGGTCTAGCCATAATGTAAGCTGAACCAGCTAGTGAAATGGCCCAACACACCTCATAAATTCACCCAACCACCCACTTAGGAAAGTACCACTGCTATTTTTTGAGTATAATCTTGGTATACTTCTACAATCGTCTTTGTGGTTCCTACCTTTTCCCTATGCCAAAAGTATCAAGACTTGCTAAAACAGCAAAGAGAGAGGATCGGTTACATCTAAGAGGAATCAAGAGTTTATTGGAATCAGAGCCTTTTCAAGCATTCTCATAGTAAGAAAATCGAACGAACCCAATCCAGTTACGACTACGAAATGCTTCACATACAAGTCGGATAGCACGATAAGGCAGTTACACTCCTCCACCTAGCATTTCAATTCAAATACTAGTGAGCCCGAAGCTAGTCCATGCTATATGTTGTTCAAATATTGGTAAATGGGAATTCATCAAATGTGGTTGAAACGAGATTAATAATTGAGAAGGAAAAATAAAACCTTTTTTGGCATGGCAGTTGGACAATTTTCTCAAAACTGTTTTGGTACATTTTCATCCTCTTTTACCATTCTTTTGTAAAAAGTTGGCACCCATACGAAAGTGTATGAAGAAATTCTATAAATAGGAATAGAATTCATAGTTCAGAATCAATCTTTTCTCATTTTTATCATTTAAATTCTCATCCCCAAACTCTCTTCAAATCTACTTAGAATTATTTCATATTACTCTTTTTTGTTTCTTATTTCCGGGTTTCAAAAGTGCTATTTGCAACCCGGTTCTTGACTTGAAATCCACTAAAATTATTTGTGTGTTGGTCCTTTAGCATTCTCATTATCGAGAGGACGCAAATAAAGCTTTTAGGATAGCATTCTTTGCGATTTAAGTCTTCTTCATTTCTTCACTTTCTTCTTGTGTTTTTTTTTTTTTTACATAACTTATCGAGTTTTTTTGTATTTATTCCTTGTTTGGAGACTTTGTTATCTACTTCGACGAAATATCTCGACAATCTAAAAGCTTTATTATTGTGCAATGACAACCGAAGATACAACCATGGCAACAATCAAACTTATGAATCAAGACTTGGTGATGCTAGACCGTTTTGATGGATCAAACTTTATAAGGTGGTAAGACAAGATCAAATTCTTGTTAGCGGTGCTCAAAATCTTCTATATTCTTGATCCAAACTTAGAAGATCTACCTGAACCATCTGACAAAGACACTGAACAAACAAGGGTAGACTGGAAGAAGCGTGAAGAAGATGAACTTATATGCCGTGGCCATATTTTGAATGCATTGTCGGATCGTCTTGATGATTTATACACCAATACAACATCTGCAAAAAAAATTTGGTATGCTCTTGAGAACAAGTACAAGGCTGAAGAAGAAAGTACTAAAAAGTTTTTAATTTCTAAGTACTTCGATTTCAAATTTTTAGACAACATTCCCCTATTGCCCCAAGTACATAAATTGCAAGTCATTGTCAATAAATTGAAAGCAGTAAAGATAAAACTTCAGGAATCGTTCCAAGTAGGAGTAATTATTACTAAATTGCCTTCTACTTGGAGAGGATATATGAAGAAACTTCTTCATAACTCCGAACACTTTTCATTGGAGCAAGTTCAAAAAATCTCCGAATTGAGGAAAAGTCAAGGGTAAGATACATGAATGAGAATTCTCATGTTGGCACTTCAAAAGCCAACACCATGGAGAACAACAACAAATCATCAAAGTAAACAAAAGAAATTTTACTAAAGACAACAACAAATTCAAAAAAGAAGCCCAAGGGAGAATGCTTTGTATGTGGAAAAATCGGCCACTTTGCGAATGAATGCCGACAGAGAAAATAAAGCAAAATTGGAGACAAGGTAAATTCCATTGACAGGGATAAAATAGTTGCTACTATAAGTGAAGTAAATACTGTCAAAGGAAAAAAATCCGGGATGGTGGTATGACATATGCGCCACCGTTCATGTTTGCTATGACAAGTCTCTTTACAAGACATATCAAGACATTGATGATGGTCAACAAATTCAAATGGAAAATGAACATTGTTCAAAGGTCATAGGCAAAGGAAGTGTTGAATTAAAATTCACATTCGGAAAAGTTGTAACTCTTACTAATGTTTTACATGTACCAGATATGAATAGGAACCTTGTAAGTGGGGATTTGTTGGGAAAACCAGGTATTAAAAGTATTTATGAGTCGGGAAAACTTGTATTATCCCGCAATGATTTATTTGTTAGAAAAGGCTATTCTACTAATGGAATGGGCAATTATTTACTATTGACAATATTTATACAATGACTTATTCTTACTTTGTTTGTACTTTAAATCTATGAATATTCTTACTTTGTTTTACATGTACTAGATATGAATAGGAACCTTGTAAGTGGGGATTTGTTGGGAAAACCAGGTATTAAAAGTATTTATGAGTCGGGAAAACTTGTATTATCCCGCAATGATTTCTTTGTTAGAAAAGGCTATTCTACTAATGGAATGGGCAATTATTTACTATTGACAATATTTATACAATGACTTATTCTTACTTTGTTTGTACTTTAAATCTATGGCATGATAGATTTAGGGCATATAGGATATTCTACTTTGCATAGAATGGTTAAATGTGAAATGATATCATGTGAATTAACTAAAAGTGATAAGTGTGAAATTTGTGCTGAATCGAAAATGATTAAAAAACATTTTCAAAGTGTATAGAGAGATCATCTAAATTACATGATTTAGTTCATACCGATATATGTCAACTTAATGGCATGTTATCAAGAGGAGATAATAAATACTTCATAACTTTTATTGATGATTATTCTAGTTTTTGTTATGTTTATTTAATGAAACATAAAAATAAGGCCTTTCATATGTTAAAAGTATATAAAAATGAAGTAGAAAATCAAAAGAATAAAAGTATTAAAATTCTTAGAAGTGATAGAGGTGGTGAGTATTTTTCAAGAGAATTTGATATCTTTTGTGAAAAGCATGACATAATACATCAATGCAGTGCACATAGAACACCAAAACAAAATGATTTAGCGGAAAGGAAAAATAGAACCTTGGTTGAAATGGTAAATGTTATGTTAACAAGGTCTAAATTGCCTAATAATTTATGGGGAAAGGCATTACTTGATGCATGTCATTTGGGTAATAGAATTCCTTCAAAGAAACTTAAAGTGTCTCCCTATGAATTATGGAAAGAAAGGAAACCAAACATTTGATATTTTAAAATGTGGGGGTGTTTAGCTTATTATAAGAACACCGATCATAGAAGAACAAAACTAGGACCAAGAGGGATCAAGAGTGTTTTTGTTGGATATGCAATAAATAGTAAAGCATATAGGCTACTTGATCTAACATCCAATGTTATTATGAATCACGAGATATGAATTTCTTTGAGAATTTATTAAGTATAGATGAAATTGCTCAAAATCCATTGGAAACTCAAAAAGAAATTTCGGCTCCTAATAAATCATTAGAAACATCTTCACAAGATGTAAATAAGTCTAGTGAAACTAGAAGAAGCAAGAGAACTCCTAAAGAGAATGTATTAGGATATGATGAGATTGATTCTCAAATGATTTCTCTATACTTGGTTGAATCAAGTAAGAACAATTCCTTATGTTCTTCAAATTGAAAGTGGTCCTAAAACCTATAAAGAAGCAATAACTTCTAGAGATAGCACGTTTTGGAAAGATGCTATAAATGATGAAATGGATTCTATAATGTCCAACAATACTTGGAATATTGTTGACTTGCCGGCTGGATCAATAGCTATTGGTTGTAAATGGGTATTTCAAGGAAATACAATACCGATGGTTCAATCCAAACTTACAAAGCAAGATTAGTTGCTAAAAGTTTTTGACAAAAGAAGGAAATTGATTATTTTAATACTTATGCACTCGTAGCTAGAATTACTACTATTAGAATTCTTTTTGCATTATCTACTATATATGATTTATGCGTATATGAAATTGATGTTAAAACTGTATTTTAAATGGAGAATTAGATGGAGAAGTTTACATGGAACAACCGGAATGTTTCATTCTGACGGATAATGAAAACAAAGATTGTAAACTTGTAAAATCTTTATATGGTTTAAAACAAGCTCCTAAAAATGGCATGAGAAATTTAATAATGCTATCATGTTTTTTGGTTTTACATAATACGGTAGATAAATATCTATATGCTAAAAAAATAAGATAGTTATATTATATTTGTATGCTTATATGTGGACGACTTGTTGATTATTAGTAATCACATGGATGGTATTATAGAAACAAAAAGGTTTCTATCTTCAACATTCAAAATGAAGGATCTTGGTCAAATAGATACCATATTGGATATAAAAGTGATCAAGAATGATTTGGGATTTGCATTAACTCAATCACATTATATTGAGAATGTAATTGAAAAGTTCAAACATTTGAACATTAAAGAGGCAAATACTCCGTTTGATTCAAGTATTAAACTCGTGAAGAATGTTGGAAGAGATGTTGGACAACTTGAATATGCAAGTGCAATTGGTAGTCTAATGTATGCCGTACAATGTACAAGACCGGACATTGCATTTGTTGTAAGTAAACGTAGTAGGTTTTCAAGCAATCCAAGTGTTGAACATTGGAAGGCAATTGGAAGGGTACTTGGTTACTTAAAGAGGACCAAAAATCTTGGACTCCAATATTCTAAATTTCTAGCTATACTTGAAGGATATACCGATGCTAGTTGGATATCAAGTGCTGTTGAAAATAAATCAACATCGGGTTGGTTGTTCACTCTTGGACGTAGTGCAGTTTTTTGGAGATCAAAGAAACAAACTATAATTACACATTCCACAATGGAATCCAAGTTTGTAGCATTAGTTGAAATGGGAATAGAAGATGAGTGGCTTAAAGATCTTCTTTATGAAGTTCCATTAGATACGAAGAATGAGTATTCAATATCTATGCTATGTGATAGTCAAGCTACTCTAGCAAGGGCTTATAGTGAAGTCTACAACGGAAAGTCTAGACAAATGAGTCTTAGACATAATTATGTAAGGAAATTAATAAAAGACCGAATAATTTCACTTACATATGTAAGATCAAGCGAGAAATTGGCTGATCCACTTACAAAACCACTTACCAAAGAGTTGGTAAGATTAACATCGAGTAAGATGGGGCTTAAACTCCTTAAATAAAATTCATCAATGATGGCAACCCTACTGGTTATTACAAAATGAGTAATTTACGAGTTCAAAGAGTAACAACAAGTCATTTGATAAGTGAATTGATTACAGCACTTAGTATATATAATTTAAAGCTATATCCTAAAGAATATAAGTACTCAAGTTATGGTATTGAGGGTTGAATAAAACTTAAAGAAATTCAGTACGTAGTACAAGCGTCTTTAAACATAACCAAGACACTGTAAGAATTTCTTCTATGTGAACTTAGAAGTGGTGCCACTTCAAGGAAAATTGGAGTTACTTTCTAAAAAGTCCATGAATACGGATGAGTGCAAGGCCATTAATGCACCAAAGTAAAATTGTGTGGAACATATTGAGATAATGTTCACGTGTGTGATATTGCCGGTACTGTCATAAGGGATAACTAGTTCAAAACTAAGGCTACCTAGAATCTCGATATTACTTTGCAATATTAGCACTAATGTAAGGTTTAAATCGAAAGATACCTTATCATATACGTGACATCGTTTATGATTCTAATTTGAGTTGTAATATTTGAACAAATGGGGGATTGTTATATGTTGTTCAAATATTGGTAAATGGGAATTGATCAAATGTGGTTGAAAAGAGATTAAAATTTGAAAAGGGAAAATAAAACTTTTTTTGGCATGGCAGTTGGACAGTTTTCTCAAAACTATTTTGGTACCTTTTCATCCTCTTTTACCATTCTTTTGTGAAAAGTTGGCACCAATACGAAAGTGTATGAGGAATTCTATAAATAGGAATAGAATTCATGGTTCAGAATCAATCTTTTCTCATTTTTATCACTTAAATTCTCATCCCCAAACTCTCTCAAAATCTACGTAGAGTTATTTCATATTACTCTTTTTTGTTCTTATTTCCGGGTTTCAAAAGTGCTAATTGCAACTCAATTCTTGACTTGAAATCCGCTAAAACTATTGTGTGTTGGTCCTTTAGCATTCTCATTATCGAGCGGATGCAAATAAAGCTTTTAGGATAGCATTCTTTACGATTCAAGTCTTCTTCGTTTCTTCACTTTTTTGTGGTGTTATTTTTTTTTTTTTTTACATAAATTTCAAGTTTTTGTATTTATTCCTTGTTTGGAGACTTTTTTATCTACTTTGACGGAAATATCTCAACAGTCCAACCCGACTCTATTATCAAAGAATAATGATATCCTACTCTATTGAAGTTCATCACCAATGCATTGTCTCATTATCCAATGAATAACTGTCGCATCAACAGGTGATAGACTTCAGTATAGATAAATAGCATTATTTGCAAAATAGTGATGGTGGACACAAATGTCAAATCAGGCCTAAATCATGTGGCAGCTTACGAGTGAAACCCTTCTAAACTGAAATGAGCTTCTCCATGATCGTTATAGTACACTTGCATGGAATTGTGTCCACTTATTTCTGAAATTCACAATCGTGTAGCTCAAGTTAGTCGTTCGATTGGCTGGAAAATTCCAACAAATGGAATGCAGATTAAGACGAGAAAATATAATCCCTACACAAATCCTCAACACGAGTATTCTTAGTAATTCTACATCATCCTATTTCATGACTTAAACTCGAGTTTCATCACTATCTTTGGGGACAGCCAAACATACAGAACTAGTCAGTTTTCTGAACCTCTGTTGAACTTTTTGCATCACTTTGGTTGTTTTGGGTCGAGATACATGAAACTCAATGGCATCTAAGTACCAACCACCACTTCCCTTGAAGCCAATAATTTGGGCATCTTCCATTGGAAAGGAGAATGGTGTTCTTCCACTCCAAATGGCCCAAAGTTCTTGGATTGCTCTTAAACGCGAGTAATCGGATCACGGGGCCGCCAACATGAACCACTGGTGAGTAGTATTCACTCACTGTAGCACCCCGAAGATTTTATAGAATAAAATTATTTGTTCTTTTTGTAATTTTGAAAAGTTGAGGGATTGAAGTGAAATAACATTAAATTCAACTTTAATTGAGCCAAATAATTCGATTTTAATATAGCGAAGATAAGTATATCAATATTGGGCTTTTATAGTTCGTATTAAATGAAGTATTATGGACTCGGGAAAAAGTTAATGGGGTACTTACAAAATTACTCTTAAAATTATGGGTGTTTTGAAAAATCATGTGAAAGGTTTTTAGGAAGTAAAAAATACTGTGTAAAATAAAAAAGTGACATAATGTCACTTTTTTTATAAAAAATTATCACTTTTTTTAAAAAAGTGACACAAACTTAAAAAAAAGTGACAAAATTTAAAAAAGTGACACACACTCAAAAAGTGATACAAATTCAAAAAAGTGACAAATACTTAAAAAAGTAACAAAACACTAATCAAAATATATGTTTTTTATAAAAAAAAGTGAGAAATTTTTAAAAAGTAACAAACAATAAAAGTGACACAATATCACTTTTTTTATATAAAAAATGTCACTTTTTTTACTTTTTTTAAAAAAGTGACACGAACTCAAAAAAAAGTGACAAAACTAAAAAAAAGTGACACTCAAAAAAGGTGACAAATATCAAAATTTGTTTGGGATAGAAAAGTGATCAAATGTCACTTTTTCATATTCCCATTACAACAAACACTTTGGATGCATCGATTGAATTGAATCAAAGATTTATAAATTGAATGCAAGACTAAAATTGACATACAATGCCCAACAACTACTTGCATAAAATTCATTGAATGCAAACACAATCACACAAACATAAATCCTCTTTATTGATGAGTAAATTTTTTCTTGACACCACGGTGAAATAACATATAATCAATAGATAATTTGTTGGAGCTATCTTATAATTTGTCTTTTATCTAAATAAGTTTGCACTAATACAAAACACAACAATGAGTTCTCTCTAACAGTATATAAAACTCCAAACAAAAGCAAAGAAGGTTACAAAGACCAGACATAGTCAGTAAAAAACAACACTTTATTATAAGGAACATAATTAATTCATCATCCTTAGAAGATGTAACTAATTTGCACCTAGACGCAAACTATTAAACTAATACATTCTTCTACATCTCTGCTTCAAATTCCCAACTCTCATTTGCAATTGCACGGATTGCACTTGCAGTTGGAGCCGCACTTGCACCCATTCTCTGCACCTATCTCGGATTCGGATCCCTCAACATAGCTGAAGAATAATCACCAATTTTAGACCTTTTTTTTTTGGCCAAAGGAAATCCTTTAATTAAATTGATGCATACGTTTTCTGGGGAGCAACGCCGAGAACCAGAGTCTCGATGGTGGTGGCGGCGACCTCTGAGTAACTCAAGTCTCGGTACATACCGCATCTGCACCAAATATATGAAAAATTTGATTAGGACATGAATATGAAAAACATCATATTAAAAAAAAACTGCACATCATAATTCATATGAATAAATCATTATACTTAAGACAGATGACTCATATGAATCTTGATGATCCTCCACCAATTCCTCCAATTTTTTTGCTGCTGTATCGAAAAAGTAAATGTAGGCATATTCTAGGGCATCATCGCCATGGTCATCATTCTTCTACCATGAGAAGCGAGCGACAGATGTGACTAGATTCCATTGTCTTCTTCATAGATCACAACCGATTGATATTATTTAGGGAGGAGAGAAATATACAGAGATAAAAGAAAGAGAAATAGGAAATAAGGGCATCAGGGTTTAGTCTTAAAATTATTGAAAAGATACAGTATTTTATACTTTGTAATTACTTTTGACATGATTTTTCAAAAGTGCCTCATATTTAGGGTATATAGTCTAATTTCCTCAAAGTTAATTCGAATAAGTGATTCCTAAGTTATTGAAGTTCAAAGAAGCTATCATTAATTTGTGTTTGATTAAGTTTGTTATTGATTTATGATATTGATGGACACATGTGATGTTATAACTTTTTACCTTGGATTAGAATGAAAGAATAATTTGTTATCCTAATTTAATCCAATTTACACATTGTTTTTCTATTTGACTAGAAAAACATATATTTGATATATGTTTAATCAAATTCTTATCCAACCTTTTGTAAAGCTATTCTTATCCAAATTCTTACACAACACGCCTCACTCTCCTAAGCGCATCAAAACTCAATTTGTGGATATTGTTGGCCCTATAAATACGCCCATGAATTCAACAGAAATTCGCCACATAATATATTAGATGCACTCGATATTTTTGACGTGTGATGTAATACTTTTATTCGAGATTGTACTATTGTTTCGTGTCTATTGAGTATTTTCATATACTCACACTTTTTCCCTACTCTTTACAGGTTAGAACGAGTAGTTGGTCGGCGAACAATGAGGTACAGTCGTGGTGCTAGGATTTATGCGACTCAATAAATTAATCCGGTGTAACAAGGCAACTTTTTACTATTTTTATGGTATGAATAATTATTTTATGAATTTGGAACATGGTCTTATTTGGTTATATATTTTCATATGTTGACTTGATGGTGACTGTGTTAATTATTGAGTTTGCATATTCATCGCCATTAGTGTTAAATATTATTTGTCTTTCAACGATGACATAACAATGCTCATGTTTCCTACTTTTAAATATTGTGTGCTCATTAATCTTCAGCACTAAATGTTCAAGGGATCAAATTAGTTTTGAGTTGGAGTTGTACACCAGTTAGGTGATAAATAGATAAATTAAAGAACATAAAAAATTTCAAATTAATTTTGTTTAAACCACCTTTACATAAATTTATTAGTAATTATTTGCACTTAAATTTTTTTAATGAAACGTTTGGTAGGGATGTAATTCTAAAATTTGGATCGTTACACTCACCATTGTCAAGACCCTTCAGGAAATTGTAGCTTGATCTAGAATCCATGAAGTAATTAAGGTTATATTAAGTTTCGAGAAAATTGCATTACTGGTTCCCAACTTAGTTGATCACAAACTTCTAAAAATGAACAAGTTTAACCTTAATTTGAAGCCATCAAAATATCAATTAATCACGCCCCTATGGGCATTGTGCAATTTGGGAAACATAACATAGCTTCATAAAGTATTAGGACCAACTTGCTCCTTTTCAAAAGTTGAAGATCGACTTGTTCCTTTCTAAAAGTTGGTGATCAATTTTAGTATAATCTTACGAGCAAGTAAGCATAGAAGGGAGAACTTAAAAAGAAAAAGATTTTAGAGACGGAAAGAAGAGTGAGAACCTATCTCCCATATATAGGGATCTGGTTTTCTATATACCGTGAGCATGAGTTAATTATCCATGAGACTAAGAGCATCGATGGCTAAGCTTAAAAAATAAGCAATACTTACCTTTTAGTAACTTTTTGTTTCTAAAATATATTTACGTAACTTTTAAGTTTTAAGAAGAGTTACTTATTTTGCAAGTAAAGAACTTATTAGCAGCGGAGATAGGGGTGGGCTGCCTACCCTTGCCCAAGCCCAACTTCTGTAAAAAAAAAAAAAAAAATTTGGTTAAAGACCTCAGTAGCCTACTACCGTAGCCCATTTGAAAAATTGAAAACCCAATTTGCAAGCCACATAAAATTAAACCCAATTGTGTACGGTTTCTTCATTCTTGATTTCTGATTTTCTTCCAATTCGCCTTCGCCTTCGCCCCTGCCCATTACCCAAAATGGTGAAACCCTTTACCGCCGTCTGTCAAAACCCTTTCTCACTATTCAATTTAATCCGGTAAGTAAAAATCGGCCATGTAGCCTGCTCACTGTTTTTCACTTCTTCTTCTTCTTCACTCTTCAATTTATTGTGGTTTGTGTTTAATTTCTTCACTATTCCGGGTTTAATTTCTTGTGTTTTGTGTTTAATGTCTTGTTTCAATTTCAATTTTGTTGTTGCAATATCTTGTAAGTTGTAACTGTTTTTTTGTTTCAAACTTTCAATGTCGATTCGGCCCTTGTGTGTGCAGTGCAGTTTAGTTGTACTTCAGGCTTCAGCCTTCATTTGCAACCTGCAGTGAGGTATGTTTGTGGCCTTCACTTGTGTGTGCAGTGCAGTAATGCAATTAGATGTGTGTGCAGGCCACATTAGACAATTTATACTCCATTGAATAGTTTGAAATTGAAGGGCTACTGGCTACTAGTTGCTAAAATGGAAATGTTGTTTGATAAAACTTAGACTTGCTACTGCTAAGTTGCTAAAATGCTAATATGCTATGTAATTTGTAGTTGGTATATCCATTTGATTTGATTAACGAATTAGGCAGACTTCTGACTTGCTATTTGTTAAGTTGCTTTAGGATTTAGGCATTTATTTAGGAAATGTTAGTTTGGAAATTTAGCCAATAGCAATTTAACCTATGATATAATGATAGGAATTTATAGGATATTGAGGTTTTTTTTATATTTATGCTCTTAGGTTTAATATGGAGGAAGATCGACCTTCTTCCAAAAAAGAAAGAACTTTGTTATCTTTCTTTTCAAAGAGTAACAAACATCGGGGTACTCCAATTCCTACGGCGTCCACTCCAAATCCAATTTCATCCCTGGAGTTGAACGGTCTTCATCTTCTAATTTTAATGTGGAATCATTTGATTCTATTAAACGGGACCCAGGAAAAAAAAAGCAAATATGTGAACATTCATTTAATGAATGCGATCAGATTAGGCAAGCCTATCTAAATGCTAGACCTTATCAACCAAAAGTTTTGGACTATCAGAGTAAAGCAAAAACGTCGATTTTAGGAGCATTGGTACAATCAGTTTCCTTAGTTGGAATATTCACCTTCAACACACAAAGCATACTGTTTTTATCGCTTCCTTTTTCTCAATGATAGTGCTCCTCTATTATTTCATCGTTGGTTACAGTTGGATTTGACAGTTGGAAGAGGGTTAACCAAGGAAGTAAATGTGGATTTCTTATTCATATTGGTACAACATCGTATCGTATCATAATGGTTGTAAGAGAAAAGCTAAACATCTAATGAAACCAACTCAACATATTGACAAGGTAATGCAATCTATATCGGCCGAAGAAAATCAGAAAAATCGTTTGCATCTAAAGACCACTATTATGAGTGTTCGGTGGTTAGCACTTCAAGGTTGTTCCTTTAGAGGCCATGACGAATCTCCTTATCACTTTGTTTTTCTATGTCTCCCCCTAGATTTAAATTTCCTTCTATCGATGGCATATTAGAACTAGGTGGTAGAATAGGCTCAGGTGGGATTAGTGGTGTCAACTGAGCCAGCAGCTGGTCGGCTCGCCCGCTCGGCTGGTACAGTTCACGCCCACGAGCCGCTCGAGCTCGTTAAAAAGCGAGCACGAGCACGAGCACGAGCACGAGCACGATCCGAGCGGGCTAGCTCGCTAGACGCTCGGCTCGTCACTATTCACTAGCGGCTCGCCTTAGTATATAAAAAAAATAATAATGATAATAATAATAATAAAATTATGACAAGTGACCAGTGACCATTCCGGTCACTTTGGTGACCAAACGGCCACTGATTTTTTAGTGACCGTTTGGTCACCATTTTAAAAAAAAAAAAAAATCCTACTTTTCTAGTTTTCTTCTCCTATAAATACTCAACCCATTACAACATTTTTTTCCCATCAAATTTTCATTCTATACTCTCTACTATCTACAATTTACAAATAATTATCAACAATATCATTCATTTATTCTATAATTCTCTTCTATATTTTTTACATTATTATCTTAATTTTACAACTCATTTTATACACTAGTATATAATCTTCATTCACTTCTCAATTCTACATTTCTACATTCTATTTTTTACATTCTATTTCAACATTCAATTTCTACAATTCACAAATGGATCCACGAGCATTTGTTGAAAACTTGTTCGGTATGGAAGGCGAAACACCTGCCCAAAATCAATTTGGGAATAAATTTGCCGGTTTCAATGAATTACCAATTTCAGAAGACATTGAAGATTTCGACGTTCGTGAAGGTAGTCATCCCGATCCAATTGATTTGTATGACATTGATGTTGATCCTAGTGTTCCTATTGATTTGAAACAAGATGAAGAACCTGCATTAAATATTTCCGATGCAAGAGGGAAAAGAAAGGGGAATAAGTAGGCAAAATGTTGGGACCATTTCAAATTGGTTAACACTGGTCGTGTGATCGATGGACTTCTAGAAATCAAAGCAGTATGTAAATACTGTCAACAACGACTGGCATGGAAAAAAGGCATTGGAACCACTCACCTCAACCGTCACTACAAAACATGTGCGGCCAAACATGGGTTTCTTGAATGTGGTCAAACGCAACTACAGTTTGGTACTAGTAGCGTCGGTGCTACTACTACGCCACTTTCTATGTGGATGTATTCGGAGGAGGAAGTTCGAACGGGAATGGTGAAGTTCGTTGCCTCGGCGGAGCTGCCACTAGCAATAGTGGACAACCAACATTTCGTAAACTACGTCAAACAATATCTTTAACCAAGGTACGTTGGGGTAAGTCGAAATACTCTTCGTTCTAATACAATTGAATAGTTTCTTAATGCAAAGAAATTATTGATTGTGGATTTAGAAAAATAAGGGGGTGTGATATCTTTACCTTCGAATTTATGGGAAGGGATTAATAAGAGAGATTATATAGCTGCAACTGCACATTATATAAACCCACTTTGTGTTATGCATAAAAAATTATTACTTTTAAAATTATTGAATATCCCCATAAGCTCAAACTATATTTAATGCTATGATGTTAATAATTAGAGAATATAAATGCGAACGTAAAATTCGTTCTTTTACTTTTGACAATGCCTCCGTAAATAAAGTAGTTATCGATAAATTGCATAGAGTACTTCAACCCGATTTTGGTGGTTATTTATTTCATATTCGATGTGTGTGCCATATTTTTAATTTAATTGTACCAAACGGTTTAAAACATGTGAATGGCGAAATTAGTCAAATTAGGAATGCACTTATGTATATCACGATTACACCTAGTAGAAAACAAGCATTTGAAGAATTTTGTGAACAAGTTGGGAACTCTAATACAAAAACTTTTATTACTGACGTAGGTCATAGATGGAATTCAACTTACTTATTATTAAATCCTGTGAAGGTTTTGAACCATTTATCACTGAATTTTATAACAGTAGGCATATTAGAGACGAAAACGATAATATCTTAAATGAATCTGATTGGACTACAGTTTTTAAAATTAAAAAATTTTTGGAAAGTTTTTATACATCTACGAATATATTGTCTGGTGTTTATTATCCCACTAGTTGCATGGTTCTTGAACGTCTTTATATAACTGCTAGGGTTTTTAAGAGATATCAAAATGAACCTGATTTTCATGCGGTTATATATGCCATGGAATTAAAATTTAGAAAATATTGGGAAGAATTACCTATGTTATTTCTTTTAGCATGCGTCATGGACCCCCGATATAATTTATCGGATACTAAATTTATAATTGACCAAATTTCAAATGCTTTAACTTTTAATATGTCTATTACTTATAGGAATTTGGAATAAACGTTAACTGAAATGTATGAATTATATACTTCACGAATAGGTACACAAATTACTCGTGTACCTACACTCCTCTCACTAATATAAACGATGACGACGCTGAAGTAATTAATTTATTAGAAAACATAGACTCAATTAGATATGATTCAACTGCATATGCAAATGGTTCCTTTAGTAGTAGTAGTTTGTCTTCCATGCATGTACTCAAACTTCGAGTAGTAGTCCAAATGCTTTGCCATCTGAATTAATTGATTACTTTCGTTATACTATGCCTAGTAACAAATCAATTAAGAAAAGTTCAGAAGATGTCATTGAATACTGGCGAAATAACGAACGTCGAAGGCCAATTGTTTCTGTAATTGCAAAAGATCTATTAACACCTCATGTTAGCACTGTAACTTCGGAGTCTGCTTTTAGTGCAGGGAAGAGGGTTCTCTCTGATATTCGAAGTCGACTAAAAGAAGATATTTTCAAAGCGTTAATGTGCGTGAATGATTGGAAAGATGCTAATTATCGAATTCAACATAAATATGCCGAAATTGCATGTAATCAAGTAAGTGATATTTAATTTCACTACATTCATTATAAAATTTTATTTTCATACATTTATAATTTTTTTTAAAAATTGTACACGTAAAAAGTTATTCGTGTACAATTTTAACTCCGTCTACTCGAAATTGAAGTAGTCGATCCCAAACCCGGATAAAGGAGGAGGGTTTATGTTTTTTTTTTAAATAAAAATGTTTTAGAAAATGTATATTTACTATTTTAAAAATTATAAATGTTTTGACGAGCCCCGATAAATGTTTTGGAAAATGTATATTTTAAAAAAAATAGAAAATGTGCATATATATATTTTTTGAATTTAAGATTTAGTTGTATAGAGTAAAAAAAAAAAGGCGAGCTCGCCTAAAAGGAAACGAGCCGAGCTCATGCGAGTATGGGCCGAGTCGGCTCGGCCCATTGACACCACTAGGTGGGATAGATTCAGTTGGAGACAGATTAAAATCCAAAAAACGATCTTCATGTATAATCTCCCCCTGAAGAGAGGTCTTTTGGAAGTATGGGATGTTTTCAAATAAGGTGACTTCAAGGCTTACAAACGTTCGTTTTGTGGAAGGGTCATAGCACTTGTAGCCCTTTTGGTGAGGAGAGTATCCAATCAAAACACACTTAATAGCCCAAGGATCAAGTTTACTTCTGTGATGGGAGTGAACATGGTCAAATGCAGTGCACCCAAACACTTTTAGAGCTAGAGTAGAGTAGAGACGAGAGGTAGGAAAAAATTGTTGAAATTTGTTTAGAGGTGATTCAAAATTTAGAGTGCGGTTAGGCATACGGTTGATGAGGTAGGTGGCTATTAGGATAGCGTCTCCCCAAAACATTTTAGGCATCTTTGTAGTAAACATTAAGGCACGAGCAACTTCTAGAAGGTGTCTATTTTTGCGTTCGGCAATCCCATTTTGTTGGGGAGTGTCGACACAAGAACTTTGATGGATGATCCCGTGCGTTTTAAGAAAATTTCCCATGATCTTATTGAAATATTCTGTGCCGTTATCATTGCGTAGGATTTGAATTTGAGTATGGAATTAAGTTTGAACCATGGTATAAAAATTGATAAATACAGTACGAACATCTGATTTGTCTTTTAGTAGGTAAACTGATGAAGGCAAAATAATAATTCCATTTAATTTCGGGTTTGTTCGTTTTTAGCGAATTACTAGTCTAATTTGATTGGAAACGGGCCAATGATCACAACTCAGGGCCTTTGGCCCTGATGCACGTCAAATTTTGGGCAAATTCCGTCGTTTAGGCCATCAATTAAGCGTTTTTGCCGTTTATGGTAATTTTTGTTTTGGCAATATCTTAGTCAAATAAACTCGGATTTGATTTCCGTTTGTTGGGGGATAATCCTGGTAATTAGGAGAATCAAGATCCGTGATTATCTCAATTTTTTCCATTTTTGGAAAAAATAATATTTTCTTATTATTATGTAATATTTCCGAATTTTCTTAGGTTTTTCGCTATTTAAACATTGTAAGCCATTTGAGGCAGCTTAGTTTTGAATGAAATAAAGTTTTTTCTTGAATTTCTCTTGATTGAAATTCTCTTTGTGAGATTTTTGTCTTTCCTATAAGCTTCCCCTGCATCAGTTGGTATCAGAGCCGAAGTCGTTCCTTCACCATGCCGTCAAGGAGACGTCAAGAAGCCCGTGAAGCCCTAGTAGAGGAGATAAATAGACGTGATAAAATCGCACAGCTGCGTCAACAAGTGGAGTTGCTGACACAGCAAGTCGCTGCACTTATGCCGCAGCAACATGCGCCTGGAGGTCATGGTCGTCATGGGCAGGTTCCGATTGAGGAAGTCCAACACCATGATCGTGATATTCAGGATGTTACGATTGAAGACATTGAAGAAGCAACAGAGGGGGAATGGTTTGATTATGAAGGCCCGCCTATTTTTGACAATGAAGACATTGAAGAAGTAACAGAGGAGGGAGAATTTGATTATGAAGGTCCGTTTGTATTTGACAATGAAGATATTGAAGAAGCAACAGAGGAAGAAGAGTTTGATTATTACGGTCCGCCTGTATTTGATGAAAATACTGAAGAAGTAATAGAGGAGGAAGAGTTTGATTATTACGGTCCACCTGTATTCGACAGTGAAGGTGTAGAAGAAGCAGCAGAGAATGAAGAGTTTGTGGTTGGTGAAATGGGCCGGGCATTGGTGGTGAGGCGGAATTTTCGAGACTCCCTGGAAAATAACACTGACTGGTTGTGTAATAATATCTTCCAGTCGACGTGTACTGTATGGGGAAACAAAAGTGTGTTGCTTCCAGATAAAGGCTCAGTAAAAACAGTTGGGGATGGCGCCAATTTACTAACCAGAGTGGAGTTCGAGACAAATATGGAAGGATATGGGGTTGTGTATGTGCAGGTGGAAAAGTTAGTTGACAGTGAGCAGGATGTTACTCGTAGGGTTCAGCCATCGCTAGAGGAGTTTCATGAGGACTTCCCAGAAGAGCTTCCAGATGGATTGCCGCCGGAGCCGCCATTTCGTTGTGTTAATTCTGATGATGATGAGGGTTCTTCCCCGTCAAATTCGAGGACGAATTTTTCTCAACTCGTGGAGAATGATGAAGGCAAAATAATAATTCCATTTAATTTCGGGTTTGTTCGTTTTTAGCGAATTACTAGTCTAATTTGATTAGAAACGGGCCAATGATCACAACTCAGGGCCTTTGGCCCTGATGCACGTCAAATTTTGGGCAAATTCCGTCGTTTAGGCCATCAATTAAGCGTTTTTGCCGTTTATGGTAATTTTTGTTTTGGCAATATCTTAGTCAAATAAACTCGGATTTGATTTCCGTTTGTTGGGGGATAATCCTGGTAATTAGGAGAATCAAGATCCGTGATTATCTCAATTTTTTCCATTTTTGGAAAAAATAATATTTTCTTATTATTATGTAATATTTCCGAATTTTCTTAGGTTTTTCGCTATTTAAACATTGTAAGCCATTTGAGGCAGCTTAGTTTTGAATGAAATAAAGTTTTTCTTGAATTTCTCTTGATTGAAATTCTCTTTGTGAGATTTTTGTCTTTCCTATAAGCTTCCCCTGCATCATAAACCCAACAAATTTGAGTGTGGTCGTCAATAAATGTAACAAACCACTTCGAATGAGTACGGTTCAGGGTTCGCAAAGGGCCCCATAAGTCACTGTGGATCATGGTAAATGGTTTTGGTGGTTTGTATGTGGATTTCGGGAATGGCGTGTGGGTATGTTTTGCAAGTTCACAAATTTCGCATTGAAAATCAACATACTGTTTATTCAGGAAAATGGAAGGAAATACACGTTTCAAGTACTGAAAATTAGGGTGACCTATCCTAAAATGTCATAATAGAATTTCACTACTTCTAGGAACAGACGCAGAGTTACTAAGTGAAACTTGACATGGTTTACTCACATCGGCCTCTTCAAAGTAATAGAGTCCTCCACATTCTTTAGCACTGCCAATCATCTTCACCGATGATAGGTCTTGAAAAACACAGTGAGATGGAAGAAATTTAGCAGAGCAATTGGAATTTTTGGTTAACTAACTTATAGACATTAAATTGCAGGATAAATTTGGAACATGGAGAACAGACTATAGGGTTATAGAGTCAGAGATTTTTATATTCCCTTTTCCTGCAACTGAAGAGAAGGATCCATCTGCAATTTTAACTTTAAGGCACCGTTTGGTAACCATTATTCTAGAAAAAAATGTATTCTTTGTGTCAAATCACACCTTTTTTGTGGTTGAAAATGAAGGAAAAGGTATTGATGTGATGGAAAATATTATTTTATTGATGAATGTGTGGTTGAAAATTAGTAGAAGAATGAGAATGAAAAAAAAAATGGTTACCAAACGGTGCCTAAGATTGCCAGCAGAAGTCGAATATGATGAAAATAACTGGTGCGAGTCCGTCATGTCATCAGATGATCCAGAGTCAATAATCCATGGAATCTTGGATTGAGTTGTTGAATTTAAAGCGCTCAAAAAGTTACCCTTGTGGGCTAGGGAAGTTGAAGGACTATTTGCCGAGGTTTGATTTAGTGGTTGGAGAGTCGAAAAAAATTTGTAAATCTGCTCTATCTATTCGGAGTTAAATGCACTGGTAGACTCCTTGGGTTTTTCTGTTTGATAGTCAACAGATGCTTAGTATCCACGACTTTTAATATTTTGCCTTGGTTTCCAATCGATCGGTTTTCCATGTTTGTCCCAACATGTGTCTTCTCTGTGTCCTGATTTACGACAATATTCACACCGGGGTCTTCCTTTTTGCAATTTTGGGTCTGGCCCAATAGCAGATCCTCGTATGGGTCCATCTCTTGAAAATTCAGCAGGCCCACTTCCTTTAGATATTAGGGTAGAGATTTCAGCAGGCCCAACTATATTAGATAAAAGGGCCGAAATGTCATTAGGCCCAATTCCTTTGGTAGATAAGGCTGAGACTTCACTCCCAAACGGCCCAAAGTCCTTGAGCATCGTCTTTAGCCGATTTTCTTCTCTTCGTACCTCCGAGAAGACTTCGTGTTGAGGGCAGAGGTCGCCGACCAAGTATGCGTCCCCTGACGTCATCCAAGTCTCGATTGAGCCTAGCCAAGAATTCATAAACCCGTTCATTCTCCAGCCTCTTCTTGTACCGGACGCTATCACCGAAGCACGCCCACTCTTCTTCAACGCTTAAATCAAGTTTTTGCCACAACGAAGTCATCTCCATATAATATTCTGTCACTTCCCGTTCACCTTGCTTGGTCTGCCATAGACGGGTCTTGATTTCAAAAAATTTTGAAGAATCCTCCTCGTCAGAATACATCTCTTTCACTGCATCCCAGATGTCCTTCGCTGTAGGGAGGAAGAGATAAGTCTTTCCTATTGTGGGCTTCATGGAATTCACGAGCCAAGCCGTAACCATTGAGTTTTCTGAGTTCCCATTTTTCAGCTGTGTAGCGTCGGTCGGTTTCGGTATCTCGCCAGTGAGGTAACCACTCTTCCCTTTTCCATCGATCGCAAGTTTTATTGACTGAGCCCATTCTCGATAGTTCCTTCCGTTTAGTTTCTCGACTAAGAGTTGGAAGGATGAGGTATCTGGACCATTAGAACCTATTATGGAGGAGTCCTCTATTTGGGAGGTGGTCTCTATTTCTGAGATTGGAGGTTCAGGGGTCATCGACCCCTTACTGTTGATTGGGATTTCAGTCATTGATTTCTAGGTTTTGAAGAACCTAACTCTGATACCATGAAATCGGACGTGAAATTCTATATTTCATTGATTTATGTACAAAATAACAATCCTATTTATAATACAATGTAAAGAGTAAAAAAGGAAACAAATACTAATCTCCTAAATAAGACAATAAATCAAATAATATAATTACAACATTATTTTAGGTAAGGAAAATCCCTGTCAATCATCTTCAATCATCCGGGATTTCAACAATCTCCCATTTGATCTAGCAATGAACAGAGTATAATGGCAAAAAGAGATTCATCTAGCTAAGGCCAAATTCATTGATAATAAAGCATAGTTTGTTGCACATTCTTGCACAAAACGATTGTTTAACATGTGCAAGCAATTGACTATTCAAAACTGAAATACACGAAGCACAGGTACCATTAGCCTAAAACTTTAAAGTCGTTAGTTTCATCTAGTTCTACTGTTTAGAGAATCCTGCTTAAAGCAGGCCATGCTACAAATGATTTAAGTGGTTTAAGTTTAGGCGTTTAGCTACTATATTCAAGTAAATTCCACTGCTTGTCCACTGAACTCCGCTTGCAAGCTAACAGGATACTGGCGTTGATCTCCATTTGAAGTCATAAGTTGTCTTTTCTGAATTGTTCAAGGTCTCGGCCATTTTAACACCTGCTACGTAATGTCGCCAGCATTTTCTTGAGTAGTATCTGCAGCAGTACGAATCATCTTCTCGGTTCATTATCAGTGTGTGTATACACTGTAAACAAAGAAAACAGTACAATGATCATACAAACTTCCTAAACAAATAACATTTGACTATACAACGATAAATGGTGCAAAATCTTCAGTTTATTAGAGTCCAAAAAATTGCACAGAAACTAATAGATATAGCTCGTTGGTTTACAAAAGACACAAAGACTAGATAAATCATTATACATCAAAATATTAATACCCGTACTGAACACTATTGGCGAAGCAAACTTAAGGAATGATCTTCAATTTGTTCCACAATGAATTACGAGGTAAATGATCTTCAATTTGTTCCACATTAAATTACAACATATATAACTAAAGATTGGGTAGAATCCACCTTACCTTTGGAAATTCACTGGTGGAAGATACCACAGTAAGCCTCTTCCGATGGAGCGCTTGTAACCAACTATCAACACTTCTCAAAACACTACTTTTTGATGTCGTTAATTCCAACTTCTCATCAATATATCGAACAAGTCCGACTTCTCTGGGGTCTTCGAAAATTGTCATATTCTAGAGAACAGTATATGAGAAAGTGAAAAATTGACAAGAAACCGGGTCATAAGAAAGTTATATAGTGGTAAAGAACTTTAGCTGCTGTATATAAGACAGTAAATTCCATACCTGCTTAGAGTGCATGATCAGTTTAAAATCCTTAAACTGATCAAAGTTCCCAAAAAATTTTTGCAACTCAGAAATATAAGAAGCTTTGCTTGAGGGATTGAAGTGAAACTTTGCTTCACGCAGCCCTGAAATATTCATGGAAGGAAAAGACATTTTATGGCCGCTATACTCAAACGAAAATAGACTTGGGGTGTTAATGTTGGCTTCCTGCAACATCATGCATTGATTTAAGGCAAGACTTTTTAGTTTTCCACTTATAATTGTGATTTTGTCCAAGCTATTACATTCTTTAAGGAACAATTTTTCAAGCAATGGAAACTTGGAAATGCAATTCTGAAACATCTCGTCTGTCATTTCACCAGCGTTCAAAGTCAAATGCTTCAGATTTTGACAACCCGTCAGGTCGAATTTGCATGGCTGATTATTTTGTCCATGATACCAGAAGGTTTCAAGGTTTGATGCCTCAATTTCAACAGAACTGAGCATATCACACTCATGTAGCTCCACCCTTCTGAGTTTAACAAGTGCAGAAATACGGAAGCATAAAGGTCCCCGGCAATGTATCACCCTCAAATCCTCAATCAGGGGGCAGCTATGTTCAACTTTCCGAATTATAGTTTCGGTTACAAGAGTTTTTTTCAAGGACAGTTCTCTCAGATTACAAAGTTTCGCATCGGTGAAACCAAACAAAGATACACACCCAGACAACTTCAAGGAAGTAATTGTCTCAGACATAAGAACGACATCTGGCAAAAGATATTGCTTTTTCTTTACATTCACATGAATTTCAAGCTCCTTGACATTTTTGTCCACAGCAGCACTTAACCATCGATCCATACAAGAGGCTAATTTATCATTGAGATTATTCACGTACAACCTGAACTTGTGTATACAAGACTTGGGCTCAAGCCGTGCAGCCAGTGACTTCTCAATACAATTCTTGAAATTCTTCTTCTGCACTTCCCGCGCTTTAATGCGATTATGCTTCCCTCGTCCCCGGTGTACTCGAAAGTACCTCTCATCAAAATCAAACGTTAGGTAGGAATCAAAGATGCTCTTCCACCTCTTCGACAAAATATTAGTCCGTGCCACATCTTTTGGACAATGTAGGAGTGCAAAAATATGATGGACAATGTGATCAGGCAAATCAGAAATTCGATCAACAGCATCTTTTCCTACATTGATTTCATTATTTTCTCTCGTCTTCTGCTTCTTAACTTTATCTTTATTTGACTCAACATTTCCAAGTTTCCTTTTTGGCATCCTTGGGGAGCCTTCAACCTTGCGCCCAATCACTAATGACTCCGCCAAAAAATTTTGCACATCATCTTTCTTGCCCCTAAAATTTGATTTCCCAACCCTTTTGACAAGATTTTTCAATAAAATTCTCTTCCACAGCATCATTCAATCAAACCTATTTATCACAAACATTTATATGAATACAAGAACATAGAACAAAATAGAATTCTTGAGATTACTATAATTTCTAGTAGGTAGTAACTTTTTGTCAATCTTTATACAATCAGTCGAGATTCTAAAAACTAACAATTAAACAATCATTTACATAACCAATAGGCAGAAAAACTTATTCTTATACATTGATTTCAATAATAGATTAGTGTAAAATTGATTAACGACGATGAGGAAACCATGAGACAGTGAAAGCATATACCCGGAGCGGAGACACCAGGGGTATAGTGGGGGTAACTACCGACGCTGGATTTTGGTCCTGGGTATTTCACCACTTGAGGGGCGGCCATTTTTAAGGCAAGGAGAAAACCATAAACATAAAAAATCTCTTGAAATGTTGACGAAAAAATCAATGCTGCTAGAGGAAAATTACCATCAAGAAACAACAATCTTGGAAAAATAAATAAATTATAAGGTGTCCAGTTGAAATTAAATCGTTCATAACAATCAAATCGAGTGCGATTTCAACACATAAAGCCCCTTTTTACACTAATAAATCAGATACTACCTTCCAATTTTTTTGTTGAAGAAGTTGAGTTGAAATCACTGCAACACAAGATAAATTGATGCCAAAGGGATATGAATATGTCCCCCTTCCTGCCTCCCCCAATTTTTAGCGTAATTCCGAGGAAGAACACTTTTGCCGCTTGTTCTTCGTTGCTCTATGAATAAGACTTGTACAGACTGGGTTTAGTCGGATATGCGTGCCTTTTAATTGGGCTTTACAAGATTTGGGCCTCAATCAAGTAAATTATAGTGGAAATTACAGCAGAGCTTAAGAGCCTGTTTGGTAGGGATTTTTGGGGGAAGAATTGATTTTGAATAGTGATATGATGGGAAATGTGTGGTTGAAAAAAAAGAAAAAAGTATTGATGTGATGGAAAATATTATTTTATTGAATAATGTGTGGTTGAAAATGAGAATTGATTTGAGAATTGATTTGAGAATCAGAAACAAATAGGGCCTAATTTTAAACATCATTTTACAAAAATTAGGAATGATATTTAGAGTTTGTTTGGTAGGGATTTTTGGGAAAAGAATTGATTTTGAATAGTGATATGATGGAAAATGTGTGGTTGCAAAAGAAGAAAAAATTATTGATGTGATGAAAAATATTATTTTATTGAAAAATGTGTGGTTGAAAATGAGAATTGATTTGAGAATCAATTCTCAAATCAAAAACAAACACCCCCTTAATTATTTACAAATCAGGTGATAAATCAATTTTTTTAGTATTAAATAATAATATTCCAACCCCCAACAGTGCACCGTATAATTTCAATTTCAATCCCCAAATCATTTCTACCCATCGATTTTCTCTCTTCCTCTCTCTCTTTATACTCCGACTTCGATACTCTCCGACGCCTTTTCTCTGTACCCAACCCATACTCCCCCAGGCCGTGAGTAGAGGTGGCATCGACGGCGCGCCAAGGAGGTCAACAACCGTCATTGTTGGCCATCTGGGCTTCACTTGAAGGTAGAACTGTGGCAGTAGAGATTGTGTTTGTGTTTGTGTTTGGCTGGTTAGGTGTTCGAGTTTGGGTTTCATCTGTAAGTGGAATGGTGAGGGTACTAGTGGTAGAGGAGGGGGTGGCGACCTACCCAATTTTTTGAGTTTCAATAGTAGGAAGAGTTGTAAAGATGGTATTGGTAGTAAGTTCGGTTGCCTGCCCCATTCGTCTGAGTTTCAGCAGTAGGTACAATTGTGAAGATTGTGTTGGTGGTAGGGTTGGTTGCCTTCTTAGTCGTTGAGTTTCAGCAGTAAGGAAAGTTGTTGGGAAGGGGTAATGGTGGTGGTCTGGCCAACCGTTTGAATTAGTCACTGGTCACATGTCAAGTGCACAAGTCACAAGTCACGGATTCAAGATATTTGGTCATAGGCTATTGGCTCAAGTCATATGTCAAAGATCCAAGAGATTTGGTCATGTGCAATTGGATTGGTCATAGGTCATATTTTAAAATGCATAGGTCACATATCATAAATTCAAGAGATCTAGTCACATTGCCATTGATTTTTCCGACCTCAATTATCCAAACTGATCACGAATTCAATTAACCAGATTTTGAAGGTTGAGAAATGAAATTATTTGCTCTGACAAGTACTCTGTAAATTACACCAGGGATTGTTTTTGAATTTTCAATTTTAGAAAAATCATTTTAAATTATACTTGCACTGTTGAGTCGCGGATGAAGAAGATGATTAGTTGCCGACGATGCACAGTCGATGTTCTCTAACGATCGCTATGTTTCTCACTCTATCTCTACTATCTGAACCGACGATGCCCAATTCGTCACTGAAGAAATCGTCACGAGGTGGGTACTAGGTGAATGCCAACGACTGTAAGAGAGGATAGCGACAATGGGTACATGAGGGTGGGTGACGGTTGTTTAGTGGGGTGGGTGTAAGTAGATTAATTTAATCTAATAATACTATTATTTAAAACTAAAATGGAATTAATACCTAACTTTTGCATTTTTGAACTTAATGTCTAAAAATTGATTTGGTGCATACTTAATACTTGACTTATGATTTTTTTTCCCAAAATAATAAATCTATAATATATTAATGCACCGTTTGGTAACCATTATTCTAGAAAAAATGTATTCTTTGTGTCAAATCAAACCTTTTTTGTGGTCGAAAATGAAGGAAAAGGTATTGATGTGATGGAAAATATTATTTTATTGATGAATGTGTGGTTGAAAATTAGTAGAAGAATGAGAATGAAAAAAAGAATGGTTACCAAACGGTGCCTAAGTCATTGTTTGGTACAAATTAAAAACTATATTTTAATAGAAGTCAAAGTCAACAATGTATTTCAACTACACATTTTATAGGTCCCACAACTTTTCAACCATACACTTCATCAATTTATATCAAAATCTATTAAAAATCTGACTTTAATCCCCACAAAACAGGAGATAAATATTACATCAGTGGAGAATCATTTTCTGGACGATTCTAACCCAACTACAATTCAATTATTTCAATAATACCTTATTTTTCGTTTTTCAATATGCAATAAATACTACATAATCCTTGTCATGTATGAATTTCGTATTATTAATTCTCAATTAATTAACCTTTACATTAATCTAGATTCAACGAATCTTGACTTAATAAATTTTGATTTACATGAATCTAAAATTATTATAGATGAATTTATTTATATTCACGTATCTAGAAATTTTAAAGGGTCTTTAAATTCATGTATTAGTAATTAATTCTTATATACCAAATGTAGTATAAAAGGTTGCTCATTTGTAGCATTTCATCATCACAAAAAAATTGAATTATAGAAGTTCAGTTTTGAGAGTACAATTTTTTTCTCTTAAATTTCTATTTTAAATTTTATTTTTTTTAGTTCGTTTGAAAATTCTCCTAACAAATTGGTATCAAATATTAATTTTACAACACTTATAAAGTATTTTCAGAATAACATGCAAGCACGTTCAACTTTGACTAGTAAAATAAAAGGTGAGACTCATTTAACTTTTACTTTTGATAAATTAAGTGATTAATAAAAAAATTCTTAAATCAAATGTTTAAGAATTTAATTAATTCAATTTTTTTATTTTTTATTTTTACATTTTTTATATTGTGTTAGAAATTATGATAATTTAAATAATCTGTTCGCATTTTTATTACCGTGATATAGAGGGAAAGTGAATCGTTCACTTGAACATCTTAGTTGGTTTATGTGCTCCAGAAAGGAAAAAAAAAAAAGAGGAAGGAAAGGAAGGAAGAAAATAACAATTATTGTCATGACTCTAAGAGTGAATTGTCCTTGATGACTCGGCCGACTGAAATAGCTTTCTCGAGAGTCTTTGATGAGTTAGAAAATTGTTGGTCCAATAAAATATGTCATTAAAAGTAATTGTCGATTTTGATTTGAGATTTTAATCAACTTTTAATCTAGAGCTAAATAACACCATTTGATGATATATTACTTAGCCCATGTTTAGTTTGGATTAAAATTCAATTAAAACTCGAGTCAAAGTCAATAATTAATTTTAATCACATATTTCATGGGATCCACAACTTTTCAACCACACACTTTATCAACTATTATCAAACTCTATTGAAAATTTGATTTTAATCTCCACCAAACAGTAGCTTAACGCCGTAATGTAAAATTTAACGTTAATGTTTTTAACCGGTGATCATTAGTGTAACAGTTAAAACTTTAAGTGATTTTTACTGTAAGAAAATAACCTAAACAAATCATTGACATTGGGCATGGGTAATTTGATAAAAACCCGTCCAAATAATCAACTTGAACAAATTTTTGGTAGATTTTCATTTTGGGTCGAGTATTTATAGAAGTATGGGAAAAATTCATTTTTCCTATTTTTACTATATATTATTTCAAAAATAAGAAAACAACTTTCAAATTTCTAAAATCAAATATTATATATATATATATATATATATACTAGGTGCAAACAACGTGCAACGCACGTTTGCCTAGTTTATATTTAATAGTTTTGTTTAATAATTAATTTGTTATTAATAAAGATGTAATTTTTTTTAGTCAATTAAATAATTAATGATGTAATGTTTATGTAATTGTTAAATAATTAGATGTGTGATTTTGATATTGTGATGTAAGTTGGTGAGATCGAAGAAAATTAGCAAAAGTTGACAAATTTGGAGAAATGGCTAAATTGTAAGGGATCCAAAATTTGGGGACTAAAATGTAAATACTTAAAAGTTGTGTCAAACCTCACGATAAAGATTTGAGAGTGCTCGGAGTCAATTGGATAAAGGAATGCATCAATGGAATCAAATTTAGTCAAAAGATGATCACAAATCAATTTCCAACCGAAAAGTTATGCTCCGATGTTTTAATCTCATATTGAGACCTATTTTTGGCATAGAAAGTGATCGAATTGGAGAATGATGTCTGAATCAAAGTTGTAGCCAGATAAGTTATTTTTCCAACGCATTTTGAATCGCCTCAATCGGATATTGGAATATAAAGTTATGATAAAAACACTGAAAAAAGGTGCAGCTGCCTGTTTAAAACAAGAAATTCCGTTACATAGTCCGTTAAAACAACAAATTCCGTTAGTTTTTCTGTTAAAAACAAGAAATTCCGTTATATAGCCACTTTTAATATATAGAGATAAGAAGATATATATATATATATATATATATATATATATATATATATATATATATATATATATATATATATATATATATAGTTAACCCACTCCACCTCCATCGCCCCTATCGCTTCGGCGACTATTCCGATTTCGGTGACTATTTCGGTAAATGTGACATGTATTTTTTAATCGTGACTCTACAAACACATGTGACCTGTTAATATTGATTTTTGGTCATAACATTTTTATAGGTCACACGGTCACAGACTTCCAAATTAATTGGTCACAGATTTTTTTCACGTTCACGGATTATATAATTTTCACTTCACAGATAACAAAATGGTTGGTCAATGATTATATTTTTAGTCATAGATTACATAATTTTAAGGTCACAAATTATATTTTTAGTCACAGAAGGTCACACGAACACAGATTTCCAAATTATTTGGCCACAGATTTTTTCACGGTCACGAATTATATAATTTTTAGGTCATAGATAATGAAATGGTTGGTCACGGATTATATTTTTAGTCACAGGTTATCGAATTTTAAGGTCTCTGATTATATTTTTAGTCACGGAAAACCAAAATGACCAGATCCGCCACTACCACCTCTACACTATCGCCACAACCACTACCACCGCCTCCATGACAACCACCACGACCTAGTGATGTCAATAAGCCAAGTCGAGCCCAAGCCGAAAAAAAAATGCTTGAGCCGAATCCGAGCTTTTTTTTGCCCGAGCCGAGCCCGTCCAAAAAAAATGAGGCTCGGCCCGAGCTTTTAGCTCGAGCCTTAGCAGGCCGAGCCGACTCGATTTTTTTTCCTAGCTGCCTGCAAATAGATGCTTTCCAAAAAAAATAAATTTTTTTTTTTATAGAAGGCTCACCCGGGCCACGGGTCGGCCCGGGCTCGAGCCGACTCGCCAAAGTGGGGCTCAGCCCAAGCCTGGGCTCGATTCCACCGAGCTCGAGCCAGGCCCGGCTCGGGCTTTTTCCGAGCCAAGCCCGAGCCTCCGAGCTTTTTTGCTACCACTACCAACATCAACACCACCCAAACACCCCGACAATCAGTAGTAACATCGCCATTTCCGAAACCACCACCAGATCCCGTCGGATCTGTCACCACAGTTACAACCATAGAATTGTAGCCGCACAAACACCACCAACCACCACTACCAGCAGCCAACTTCACAATCACCAGCACCTAACCGCTACCTTATCGTCACACCTCCAACACTGTCTTCAATCTGAAACACACAAACATAAACAAAAAAAAAAAAGAAAACACAAAAAGCCAGCACTGCCACCACCTCTACCACCAACACCCGCCAGATCTGCCTTACAATTAGTGCATTTTTTGTTGAGAATTTTACATAAATTCCTTATATGCGAATGCACTTAGCCTCTGCACTGTATATTTTCAACTTTTATCAATTATTCATATTCTTCAACAAACAGATTTTAATTTTATAAATGAATTATCACCAGATCCATTTGATAAAACCTTAGATCTAATCATCAGCTTTATATTCCTGACCTTTTCATCGTAAGAGAGTTTTATAAGTCCATGATATTTCTGCAACATTGATCCAAGAAATCCAATATGTGCCTTCGCGGGAACCCTAAGCCAAAGCTCCTCCGTCGCTTTCCAAAGCTTCTTCGTGGTTTCTCTCTAGCCTTTACAGACCATCTCCACCTACAGCTACCGAACCGATGGTAGCCTCCTCAATACCTCCCACAAACAACTCGCTGGCACATTCCCCGCCACAACCGGATCCATTACAACTCTCGCTCATACCACTGGCACAAACAAATGAGTCTCGACGCTATCGCGAACTGCAAGCGCCGTCGTGGGAGAAGAGAGAAGATAGATATGGAAAGGAGAGAAACAGACGAGGGAGAGAGAGAAATGAATTATAGGTTTGATTTGGGATGAAAATTTTATAATCAATAATTAATTTTATATATATATATATATATATATATATATATATATATATATATATATATATATATAACTTTTGATTTTTGAAAATATAAACCTCATATCTGATTTTAGAATTTTGGTTTTGAAAAGTAAGGTTTTGTGTAATTTCCATTAGAAGTAAATTAGTAGGTAGATTTGGGGTATTGGCTCTACCATCAACTTGATGTGACCCAAATCAACCCGATCAGCAATTACCAAACTTGAGATTTGCAATCGAGCCCATATTTGTCTTCCATTATTTTAAAAATCTTTTTTTATATACTCATTTTCAATCACACATTCACAGAATAAATTATTCTATACGTAAACTCAAAACTTTTCTCTACTTTTTAACCACACATTTTTCAAAAATTCATTATTCAAAACAATGTTTTTCCAAAAAAATGGCCACCAAATAGGGACCGAGATAACTCGATATTTGCATGACATGCTCGACTTTTGCATAGCAAACTTGACACTCGAGATTTGTCAAGTTTTACTCAGCAATCTCGAGTTCGCTTAACAAACCTTGAATTAGTAGAGGAAAAGTCGAGTATATTGAGCAAATAGAGCGTGTTATGCAAATCTTGAGTTTGCTCGGCTTCATAATTTCAAACGTGCATAATTTTTTTTTATCTATATCTCCGAATTGCACTTCATTTTTTGCATTAACTCTAAATTCGATTATTTTTCTAATGGTATATTATTTATTTAAATCGATAAAACCATGCAAAACCGACCTAAGTTGGCACATTAGTTAATTAACTAAATTTGACATACCCACTAATAAAGAATCAAATTAATAAATTCAACAAATGTCTCGCACTTGTCAATTAAATAATTCTTATAATATCATTATTTTAGTTCTCCATTTTGTGGGTAGCCCATTAGATTATCAATCACGATATCGAACAATGTGAATTATTATTTTAATTTAATTAAAATAAGATAAATTTAAACCGTCAAAATATTTTATTTTTAAGTGTGACAAGTCAAATAATGGATGACTAATTTAAATAATTTGTAAGTACTAACAATAATTAAAAATATTTTATTTTTATAACTTCTATTTATATTTCATTATTTTATATAATTTTGAATGTTTAAAGCAAAGGAATCAATGAGATGGAATAACTGATGTTTTAGGATTATTATTTACTTTTTGGTAATTTGTATACATTGGTGAATATATCTTATTAGACAACTTTTATTTGTATATTTTTAAAATGGACTATGTTATTTTGTATACAATTGTTGAATTAATGTAGTATGGTTGTAAATGTTAAAAAAATTAATTATAGTCCGGAATCGAATGAAACCAAGTAGAAACGAATGTCTTAATTAAATTTAGATTCGACAATTCTACTTACTAAACACCCAAAATTCTGGTTCGGTTTGATTCAGTTCTCTTTAGAATCGAATCGAACCGTGTCCAGGCGTACCCTAGCAAATCAACATTCAATATTGTCAAAGTATGAATGTCCTCCTATAAGGCCCTATAGTGATCTCAAGTCAAAGGACGAATTTCACTGCTGAACATTAAATTTTAACAAATGAAATTCATACAGTTATCCATGTAGAATTTCAACAGTAGATCTCAAATGTTTTGTCCTCTTAACAAAACATTCACACATCTATTTAAATATCACTACATTTTAGATTTTGAGATCGGCTATTTATTTCATAAGTGAGAAATGACACACATGTTGATCTATCCGTAATATTCGTATTTCGTTATTACATACGATCACGGATAATTTAAGATTCAATTATATGTAATTTATATCTCAAAATCACAACTCCCTTTGATTAAAAGTTACCAAGACTTACATTTATGAACTTTGTTAATTTAATTTATCTGAATAATAATTCAATTAAATAACAGATTTACCATAAATAAAATACATTAAACATATTAAAAGTGTTTACCTCCAAAATCAATTGAACATATTTCATCACACTTACATATTACTCACCTCAAGATGAAGTATAAATCAAAACCGGGGGAGGACAATCACAGATTACTGATTCTAGTGCAGTATACGACAAAATGGCATTATAAACATAGATAAACTCTATGATATATTGTCCCATTAACGTTTCTAGGATATTGAATCTGGCTTCTATTTTTAATGTTTTCAGAAGCTATAGTATAGGAATTTGACTATGAATCTCGGAATAAAAGCTTCTACAGCATTTATGCCTACACTCATTATTCAAAATTTTATCAAAACCCCAAATATTTGGATGAATGCTCTAATAAATATTCCAAAGCACTAGGAGCAAATTTCCTTGCAAAAAGGAAACAAAGGGACGTCGGCTGATTGTTATAAATGCACGGTTTACCGTCTGAAATTTTCTTGAAAAAATTCTCGTTTACATCAGCTTTCCCGAATGTTGCAGGATGGGCCCCGCCCCTCGACCAGTCAACCCAGGTGAGGCTTCTATTTGCCAACAGATGAGGAGATTGGATGCTAAGCATGGTAGGAAAATAGTGCTCGTCCACATAGCACGCAGGTCTGCAGAATTGCTCGAACTTGGGGTAGTAAACGCTATCTTGAACAATATCAACAGCCAGTTTTCGACTGAGTTCAAACCATTGGGACCCTTTACGCCACTCAGTGAGGTTGACCTCAGGCGACATATTCTCGTTGTAGCGGCCTCTACCGTATGGACCTGGCTCGTCAAACGCACCGATGAAGCTGAACCGGGATCTTGATATGTACCGATACACAATGCTAAAGTTTTGAAGAGGAATGCATGCTTCTGATAGAAGTACAAACCACTCGTTGGAAATATCAAGCAACGCATTAGCAAGAAGTCGCCTTTCACCATCACACATACTCATCATTCCCCACTCTGCAACCTACAAAAAATAAAAAAAAATGCATGGTATTTTATAAAAAAGTTTACACAATTGTCGTACCATAAAAACTCTACAACTCGTTAATTGTCTGATAAAATTTCACACAAAAATAAATCAGAGCAAAACCTTAATCTAAATGCAAAACAGAAATCAGAAGCTTTCCTATCATTTCGGATGAACTTTTACTTCCCTTGACAAGTTTCCATTTAACATACAATAAGCCAGGGCAGTTGCTGGCAATTAATACAGTAACATTTTCAAAATTCACAATAACCAATCCTCAAAGATCTTTGGAATCTTACATGATCAACATCAGCATTTCAGGATAGAAAGTTATCACAGTGGATAAGCCAAACATGTCAACTTTGGATTTTATTTCTAGATTGACATTTCGAGTTTAACAACTCATAAGTCAACAAAAAACTATACAATCATTCTAGTTCAACGCCACAGATAGAGAGGTCTTATAATTTGAAGTCCAAGTAGAATTACTAACTTCAAAAAGAACAATACCTCATAAAGTTATAGTGATTTTCAAAGGGGGCTTTTTTTTGGTCATTTTCCTTCGCTGATTCTTAGAAAATCATCATTTGCATAACCAACTCATAAAAATGTCTAAATGACTTATGCCTGGGTTGGGCAGAAAATTCAACATCATCTCTCTATCGAAGACGACAGCAAGCAGGCTTTAATGAGTTTGATTTGTTAGCATGTGCAATTCCCCCTATTGAATTTTCATAACCATTTTTGGAACTTTTTTATTTGACAATCACTAGAGTAACATATTGGATTGCTTGAGTCATATATAACCAGTGATGGTATAAAGTGTAACTACTGTTTTCTGTTGTTGTCACAACGCATTTATTCTTGCGAAAAAGTTCTCTCTCTATCACGAGAAGGGTAGCTATACAACCGAACAATTCGCCAATCAATTACATTGAAGAAGGAAAGCCTGTTTTGCAATGAAACACCTCATGAACCTACAATATAATCCTTCCATTATTCTTTTCACTGTTTGGAAATTATATATTTATTATATTCATATGAATTTTAAAACCTAGGCCAGGAGAGCGAGGAACGTAAGACAGACATTATTGTGACCTAAGTTGAGTTTATTGGCTAAAGAACATACATGCATTTCTTGTATAGTCCCACCTTGATTCAATTCAAAGCACAAGTAAATAAACTCAAGTATAACCATATGACAACACTAAACAGAGCAGGAAAAATGGTCATCTCTATACCTGACTAGGAATTTGTCTGCCATAAAAAGCCGATGAAGTTGGGAAATCTGGATGATAGGATGGCAATGAATGAATGTAGATCGAATAAAGCTTTTCGTTCCCCTTAAAAAACTTATCCCACAGAGGCGCCATTGGCAGAGGTCCTCTTGTCAAGAACATGAATGCAATCTTGGGAGTTCTCTTAAAGGGGTACTCTTTAATCCTAGGTACAAACGAAGCATGCCAAAACAGCTCAGAATCATTCATAGTATGAATCAAATTCGATGGAGGCCTAATCCATTTTTCCAGATTATTAGGTTCTTGAACACATGATTGAATCCTTGATTGAACCAGAGGAACTACATTCTGGATCTTGAGAAACCGACTCGTATATAAACTGAGACATGAAAACACAATGCCTACTCCCAAGAAAAGCAAGAGAAACTGAAGTAACCTCAGTGGCAAAGGCCTACTAGATTGATTTGTGGTTCTCGTATATGATTCTTTGCCATTTTCCAGTGAACCATAACTCCCAACTCTTGATTGCATCGTCAATTCAACCCCAATTATTCAACTCCTCAAAAATTATACCTGAATCCACATTTTGAAAGACATCAGTTTTTTGGAATATCGAGCTCTTCAAAATAGCTTTCTGAGAACCACATCACCACTTCGGTGTATGATTCAGAAAATCACGAACTGTTAAAAAAAAAAAATCTTGATTTTCTTTCACATGGGTATTCAAGAAAACCAGTAAACAAAGCTTTATTAAGGAAAAAATAAAATAAGAACCAAAATTGAAACAAGTAATGTAGTACTGCTCCTTACCAATTAGGGTAACTCCATGCTTGAAATCGTGACGCAGTATTTAACAAATTAAAAATCTTAAATAGAAAGAAAAATGAATCAAAATCTAAGATTCTGCAGCTGATTCAATCGAAAAAAATAGAAAGAAAAAAAATCAGATATCATAGATGGGTGAAAGATAGAGATGTTATATTTGTCATTACGTTGGTAGCTAATAAATGCTCATGAAGGGATAGTCAATGAATCAAATTTATGAATCGTGAAGAAATCAGAAACGTTAAGATTTAGACAATAAAACTGAATAACGGTGGTTTTTCACACAAATGGGGTGCTTTATTTTCGGCCCAAAACGTGAAAATACTGCTCGAATTGGGAACGTTTTAATGGGATCTTCTTTGTTCAAAATGCAGCCTTCGTGGGTTGTTGTTTTGTGAACTAATTCTATCAAACTCGGCAATCAGTATCGATGAGTGAGGGAGATGGACTAGCGTTTGGGAGAGAGAGAATCGAGTGTGTGCGCACTCGCAGGTGGTGGTGGTGGTGGTAGAACAACCTGGGAAGATAAATTATTGATTTTTGTGTTGTCTTGTTGCAATTTTGAACTTTGGGACACCTCTGCAATTATGTTCGACAAGGCATATTTGTCTTTGCTTAAAAGTGAAACTTACAATTTAGAATAATGTTATGTGTACACAATTTTTTACACAATCTTTTACACCTCTCTCACATGGAAGGGGGCCCACACATAATAAAATAATTGTGGACCCCCCTCCATGTGAGAGAGGTGTAAAAGATTGTGTAGAAGTGTGTGTGTGTACATGTAGCATTACCCTACAATTTACTCTAGTGAACTTTAAAAAATATATAAAAAATTATTTTAGAAAACTATAATATGATTTTTAACAATTTTGATTAAAACATGTGATTAAAATGTCGAGCAAATTTATGAATTTCATAAAATTTATGATTAAAAGTGAGTTCGATGAAAAATAAGTTTTCAAAAAATGGGAGTGAAACTGGGGCAATGAATGTTACTAAGTCCCAGATTGATAGAAATTAAATTTTAATTTAAATCAAAATTAATAATTAATTTTAACCACATATTCTATGAAAATTCACAACTTTTCAACTATAAATTCATCGAGATTTTATCAGAATTTATTAAAAATTTGATTTTAATCTCCGGCTAAATAAATAGTATTATGATAGATTGCTCAAAGATATTTTTTTAATGAAAAATCAAAAAATGTTATTTACTATATTTTTTTATTTGACATAACCATACATTTAACCATAATATTATGTGTTTTATATTGAAAATAGTCGTGCGAGTAATTATATTTTAATGAGAAAAATAAAGAATACTAGCTACTTAGTTCACTATTGACCTCATACTGATTTAACTCCGTTGGGTGTAAATTAAAATTAAGATTTTAGTTTAAATCAAAATTAACAATTAATTTTAATCACACATTTCATAAATTCCACGACTTTTCAACCACATATCTCATTAATTTTTATCAAAATCTACAAAAAAATGTAATTTTAATCTCTAACAAACAGGAGTAAATTGTTTATTTATAAAATTTACTTTTTTAAAGTTTCCCTTCCCAATCAGGCACCAAGTGAAGGCTGCTCTCCGTTTTGTTGTTTTTTTTCTTGATTTGGTTTTAACTTTTTATCACTTTACACTTTCGGTCTCAACCTTTTTTTTTTCCCCAAAGTTAACTCCTTCATCTTTGATAGTGAGAGTAATTTCATCCTACTTCATAGTTTTTTTTTTCATCTCGTATCCCCTCTCCACGCCCAATCGTAGGCCTATAGTTCCCATCAATCACATTTGATATCATGTTCGAGGAAGAGACGATCTCAATACTGTCACTTGTTGGTCGATCCAAAATAGGATAAATAATAATATGATGTTGACTTATATGTGATTTTTATCTTCTTATATATTTGACAAAAAAAAAAAATTTATTTTTTAAAGTAAAAGTTACTTATTTTGAAACTAACTCTTGTTACATTTTAAAAATAAGTAACTTATTTTTTTATCCAACTTTGGCCAATAAGGTCTAATACATATTTTGACTATTTTTAGGTGACATTGTTTATGAGAATTGGAAAAATAAGTGTGTTGTTTTTGGACAAAAGTTATATAATTTGAGTTATAATTCTCACATCAAATAGGTGATTTTTGGCCCTTTTTTTTCCTTTTAATTTTATCCTATCTAAAACAATAATCTTATGACTTATATTTTGTTCAAAATTGATGGATGCCCTCTCTTAAAAGTATTTAGCATAAGTGGGTTAGGTGTTCGTTTTTCTTCAAAAAAAATTGTATGGATATCGTACACAGTTATTCTATATTGTTTGTACATACCTATTCTTTTATATGGACATATATGCAATTTTATTCTTTTAAAAACTTTCAGAACGGTTAGATAATAAATTTCAATGTTGTTTTAAAAATCAATATTAAAACCACCCTAAATTGAATCCCTCGTAAATCTCCAAAATCTATAATTTAAAGAGGGAAACTTATACAAATACACCTAAAATCAAGGACCTTTTAAAAAATTAGATGAAAAGTATTTTGAAAGTAAAAATACTTTACAAAATCAAATTACATATGTGAGGCATTTTAATTAAAAAGTGGTATATCATATCACTTTCTCTATTATTGTAACCATAATTCACATTTAGCAAAACAAAAAATAAAGTTAATATTTAAATATTAGTTCAAGAAAATTCTTATAAGCAAATTGAAAGCTTAGACATAGATGTTGAATTGTTCCATTAAAAATTGATTGTGCGCGATATTTTATTTGAAAAGTAGGGCAATTATTCTTGGCCAAGCTCAAAGCCAGCCCTGGCCAAGAAACAGGACGCTTATGTGCCCGCCTGGCCCAATAGCAAGGTTCTAAAAAGTAACACAACATGTTACTTTTTAGGTCAATAAAATAATCTTGAAAATATCCGAACCCCCGAACAAAAAGATAAACCTCAAACTAGAAATTTTAACATTACAAAACAGTAAAGAATTGAAATTATTGCAAATCAAGTTCTATACTGAATCTGGCTTCTATTTTCCAAGTGTAGATGCTATAATATAGGAATTTCACTATGAATCTGAAAATAAAAGCCTCTACAGCATTTATGCCTACATTCATTATTCATAATCTTATGCAATACTTCATGTACATAATTTTTTTACCTAATTTTTTATTTACATTCACAATAGGGTGTGGGGACCACATTTTTGAGAATTTTTTATTCACATGGGCCCCAAGCACATGTGAGGGGGGTAACATTTTCGGTAAAATTATGTACATATAGTTTTATTCCTTATCAGACCCCCAAATATTCGGATGAATGCTCTAATAAATGTTCCAAAGCACTAGGAGCAAATTTTCTTGCAAAAAGGAAACAAAGGGACGTTGGCTGATTGTTATAAATGCACGGTTTACCTTCTGAAATTTTCTTGAAAAAATTCTCGTTTAGATCAGCTTTCCCGAACGTTCTAGGATGGGGCTTGTGCCTCGGCCAGACGACCCAAGTGAGGCTTCTATTTGCCAAGAGATGAGGAGATTGGATGCTAAGCATCGTCTGAAAATAGTGCTCGTCCACATAGCACATGGATCGGCACAACTGTTTGAACTTGGGGTAGTAAACGCTATCTTGAACAATGTCAACAACCAGTTTTCGACTGAGTTCAAACCATTGGGACCCTTTACGCCATTCCGTGAGGTTGACCTCGGGTGACATCTTCTCGTTGTAGCGGCCTCTACCGTATAGACCGGGTTCGTCAAATGAACTGATGAAACTGAACCGGGATCTTGATATGTACTGATACACAATGCTAAAGTTTTTAAGAGGAATGCATGATTCTGATAGAAGTACAAACCATTCGTTGGAAATATCCAGCAATGCATTAGCAAGAAGTCGCCTTTCACCATCACACAAACTCATCATTCCCCACTCTGCAATCTACAAGAAAAGAATGCATGGTTACACGACAAAACACCCTCTTGTCCTAAAAACCCTACGACTAGTTAATTGTCTGATAAAAATATCAGAGCAAACCTTAAAACCCAAAGCCGGCCTTAAGATATTCGAGGCTCTATGCGACAAATTATTATGAAACTCTTAAATATAATTTTCTATAAGCGTATTGATCTCTTTAATATCATTCATGTTTTATTCAATTTGATTTTTTTATATTATTTTTGAAAAATTAAATTAGCCCTTTTAAAATAAATAACTTATTTTTAACTATCATAAAAATTAATTTTTTAATTTTTTTTAAAAAAATTATAAGCTTACTAAAAAAACTGTAAGATATTTTTTTAAAAAAAAATTAAGCTCGTTAAGGATGTAAGTGTCCAAGTGTTTTGAGCCTCTTATTTAGTTCATCATGTTATTTAGTCATGTCTTTTAAATGGAATAAATGACTCGACTCAAAAAAGAAATGAATTTTTTTGTTGAATTTTTGGGCTTTTAATTTTTTGAGGCCCAAGGCAATGGCTTAGGTTGCCTTGGGCCAAGGCCGATCTTGTTAAAAGCGAACACGAAACATGAACCAGAAGCTTTCCTATCAAACTATAATTTCGGATGAACTTTTACTTTCCTTGACAAGTTTCAAATCATTTAACATACAGTAAGGCAAGGCAGTTGCTGGCAATTAATTCAATAACATTTTCAAATTCACGATACGACCAATCCTCAAGGATCTTTCGAATCTTACATGGTCAACACCAGCATTTTAGGATAGAAAGTTAACATAGTCAATGAGCAAAACATGTCAAGGTTGAATGCATAGTTATTAGATCCGACCCGGACATTGACTCGATCAAGGTACTGGATCGTCGGATTAGTGATCAGACCGGTCAAATTAATATTTTTTGAACTCATTTATTAGTGATAATGGTTACATTTTGATTTTATAATTTTGTATATTATATTTTTCCTTTTGTGATGTACAAAACATTTATTAGTTATTGACCAATAATTTACGTGTATTATCTATTCAATTTGTTTTAGTAAAAATTAAAATTTTCAAACAAATAATTATATAATATAATTATTTTAATTATTTGATATTACAAAATGAATGAAAACATTGTACTAATTTTATTAAAAATATTTTCAAAATACGACAAATTGTTCATAGGTTAAATATAGTTTATTACACAAAAGGACAACAAAGTATTGCTTGCTTTGGTGGTAAGATTATCTTCTAAATAGCTAGAGGTCGAATGTTCAAATCGTTAGTCCCCTAAATTTCAATGGACAAAAGTTTTGAAATTTGGTTAAAAAATCAATCGGGCCATAAAACTGGATAATTGACCTAGTGAAATCCGATTTTTGATTGGGCCACTTGCATTTATGTAGTATGAGCTTGCCCAGCCTGGGCCACTGGTTTATCGGGCCGATTTTAATAACACTAGTTGAATGTTATTCTATTTAGAGTAGAAACTCATTAAGTCAACAAAATTGAGAGGTCTAATAATTTGAACCCCTAGTATCACCATAAGTCCATATAACAATGCTAAACAAAGCAGAAAAAATGTTCATCTCTATACCTGACTAGGAATTTGTTTGCCATAAAAAGCCGATGAAGTCGGGAAATCTGGATGATAGGATGGCAACGAATGAATGTAGATCGAATAAAGCTTTTCGTTCCCCTTAAAAAACTTATCCCACAAAGGCGCCATTGGCAAAGGTCCTCTTGTCAAGAACATGAATGCAATTTTGGGAGTTCTCTTAAAGGGGTACTCTTTAATCCTAGGTACAAATGAAGCTCGCCAAAACAGCTCAGAATCATTCATACTATGAATCAAATACGATGGAGGCCTAATCCATTTTTCCAGAGTACGAGGTTCTTGAACACAGGGTTGAATTCTTGATTGAACCACAGGAACTACATGCTGGATCTTGAGAAACTGACTCATGTATAAACTGAGAAACAAATACACGCTGACTAACCCCAAGAAAAGCAAGAGAAACAGAAGCAATCTCAGTGGCAAAGGCCTCGTGGATTGATTTGTGGTTCTAGTGTAAGGTTCCTTGCCATCCTCCAGTGAACCAAAATTCCCTACTCCTGATTGCATCTTTAATTCAATCCCCTTTAATTCTCAATTACTAGGTTCTTTTTATAACCTCAAAACTATTCCTGAAACCACAAAAATCTGAAAAAAAAAATCAGATTTTTGGAATCTCAAGATCTTCAAAATAGCGTTCAGAGAATCGCATCACCACATTGGTATATGATTCAGAAAATCACAATTTGGTAAAAAAAAATATTGGTTTTCTTTCACTGGGTGTTAAAAAAAAATCAATAAATAAAGCTGTTACATCTAAGCAAAAAATCACATAATGGTCAGCACTCTACTTCACACTGAATCTTTTACATGCCTCTTCTTAGGCGATGCATCACCTCACTGCTGCAATATATATCTGAAGTGATGAGCATTTTCTATAAGTCTCACCTCGACAAAGTTGCACAAAATACACCGTACAGATTACTCTACAGTGCCGTCCTGTGAGATCATAACTTTTCAGCCTATATTGAGGCTACGAAAACCACATACCTATTATGATTATAGATTGACAATTAGAAAATGACAAATGAGCCGTTAGGATGAGACCACGTGGTAAGCATCTAAAGAGGGCCTCTTCTACCTATCCCCTCCACATATAATACTTTGTCCCTTCTCATTAACAAGTTTCTCATAAGTGTAGGTAAAAGTTCATGTAAACCTGATAGCAATATACATTTGTCCATTGTGTCACTTCCGCACCCATTATATTCATCATCTAACTTGAGCATCAAGGTATATACGATCATTGCACCTCTAACGATTTGTGCAGTCTAACATAATTGTCTAATTGTGCACATAACACACACGCTCATGAGAGAAGAGTCAGAATATGTTGTCAGTTGGGTTTCACCACAATTGGGTCTCGCCAGATTCGGAGGTCAACAGATTGACATCACCCATAGCAAATCATACTTTTAACAAGTGAACATGAGTTAAAAGCCTACCATTTGAAAGAAAAAGCAAACCCTCTGTGAAGAAAAGAGAGAGATTGAATCAAAATGGGTGAAATTGAAGAGCATTAGATTAATCTGCAAGCTGTACGAGAAGCTTCTGAAATGAAGCTACAGTGGTCGGAGACGCCCAACACTGACAGCTACATCACCAGAGAATAGGAAAGGCTACTGCAGGCCTTACCAGAGAGGTGGCGGACATTGCTGCTAATATGAGGCACCTAATGCAATAAAATGATTCTATGTAACTCATCTTCCACCAAATGTAAGTACAAATGGTTATGCAAATACCCCCAAACATGCCTCATCCTGGCTTCTTTCCGCCCCACGGAGGTCAACAGACTATGTCTGTCACGACCCGTCCCAAGTTACCCTAATAAACCTGATCCGTGTCGTGCGCCAATGGTAGATATCAACTGAGTGCAGAACCCACCACCAAGGCGACTATGACGTGTTCTAATTGTGACACTTTTATAAAAATTTTGATAGAGTTTCCCCCGTAATATGGACCAAAACCACCTAAACAATAATCAAAATCCTCCAACCAGAACATATAATTTAAAATAGGGTATACCAGCCCCTAAAAATTCAAACTATTCAAAAACAACACAAGAAAGTCGACAATTACAAACATTTTACATCAAAAGTCTCAAAATACTCAATATGCAATGAGCTCATGACATGAATACATGAATTACAACTTTAACTTTCTGACAACAAAAGCATGTACCCCAAAAGAAATATGTTCAATGCAAATTGACAAAAGGATTCATACAAATATAGACAAAATGTGGCTCTACACGGTGGATCACTGGGCTCCAATGCTGCTCAACTCAGCTACTATCTGATAAGAGAGAAAAATTAACAAAATATATGAGCTTATAACTCAGTGAGTGGATATAATATAAATAAGAATATTTTTCTTCCATTTATGCATATTTTCTGAAAATCTAGGATCTTATGAAACTTTAAGAAATTTTGAAATCTGATAGTACTCTTAAAAACATAAACATGAATTTTTGGTCAATCGACAGATTTATGGATGGAAACTATCCAAAATGGCTTCACCTGCAACATTTGGAACGGTTGGGGTGACTGTTGCAACAATCAAAGGTTTGGGGAAAGACTGTTAATGTTTCAAAGGTTTTGGGCTTTTGCTGCAATTATCCCAAAATTGTTTTTACGGAAATTTCTTTTTTTTTTTTATTATTATTATTATGTACCAGCTCAGTATAAAAAAAAAATTTCTGTCCCACCTTGCTTCGTCCCTGCTGCCACATGATAATTTCCTACCTATAGTCTGTGAACTTATGAAGTCTATCCCCCTTAATCAGAACAGGAGACTAGATAGGTTGATTAGTGGATATAGACTGCTGCTACAAGAATCACCAGCAGTTAAGGAGCCGAGTTCATATAGTCTGGCGAAGTGATGGATAGCAGTTTGGCACTTATATGTTCCCTTCGAGGTCTGGATTTTCTTATGGCGTATAACTCACAATGCATTGCCGACCAGTGTGAATCTTATCTGTCGGAGAATTAAAGTCTACATGGAGTGTTCTAGATGCGTTCAGAAGGATTCAAGGAAACAAACGAACACGTTTTCTTCTACTGTCATTCCAGCAGGGTAGTTTGGAAAGCTGTAGGTTTGAGGGACTTGGTTAAATTTGCCATTGGAGAAACTGTTGAGGATACAATCCTTAAGTCTTTCATCAAACTAGTAAAGACATACTTTCTCTCTTCTGCCTTTGGCCTATTTGGGGTGAACGGAACATGGTGATTCTGGTACATGGTGGACAGGAGAGGCATGCATTGCTGATGTAGTAGGGGGATCGACAAATTACAGACGTGGATACAGTAAAATCACGAAGGAGAAGGGATGATAGTATAATCATATGGAGAAAGCCTCGGGAAGGAAACTTGGAAGTTGAAACTGGATACCGATGCTGCAATCTGTGGTGAACATGGCTTTATTGGGCTGGGTGTGGTTATCCGGGATCATACTCTAAGGGTCGTGGCGACTAGTTCCAAAGGCAAAACGGCCCTTTGGTATGGTTTGAATTTCGCAAAGTCCAGTGCCATATGTGGCTGAATGTGATTCTCTTAAGTAGTCCACGATGAAAACTCTCCTCTCTTTAGATCTCGATGCTTCAGCCCGTTTGTTTCTAATTAAATTATGATTTTGATCTCAATTCAAAGTTAACAATTAATTTTAATTACACATTTCATCAATTTTTATCAAAATATATTAAAAAATTAATTTTAATCTGCAACAAATAGGGGCTTACTTAAAAGATGTTGTAGCTCTTAATAGAAGTAGTGTTGGTTCTTGTACTCTATGCCTCATCAGGAAACAAAGTGACCAATGAGTTTGCATCTTTCGCTACTGTTTTTCTAAGTACTCGTAGTGTTGATTGTTTGTCACATTTCATTTTGCCGACTGTTTTTGGTGAGAGTTCCCCATGTTTGGTATCTAAATCAAATTCAACAATTCATTTCAATAATATATTTTCAACCACACATTTTACCAATTTCTATCAAAATCTACTAAAATTCTGATTTTAATCCCCATCAAACAGGGGACACTTATTTTATTTTATTTTTTAAAAAAAACCCTACTATCGTAAAATATTAACAACCCGCTTGGCCCTCTTTCTTAAAAATTTTATTTTTGGAATAATGTTCGTGTAATATTATTTTATAAAAGATTGTATAGTTGAAAATAAGATATAGAAAAAAAAAAGTGAGAATGAAAAAGAGCCCCAAACATGGGCTAAGAGACAATGAAATGTCCCATTAGAAAACATCAAAATCTTAAAGCTAATTTTTTATTGAATTAATTTAGAGACCACAAGGATTTGAATTATAAAGATTTTGGTAAGCCAATAACGTTGCTTACACTTTATCTCTGGAGTCATTCATTACCAATATTTTGAGTCCAAATTCTTTTGTTGGGTTATTTCTTATCCACAAAAACAATTTCTTGATTCTCAATGACACGTTTGTTGGTCCCTATTTACTAAAATTCATTTTCAATCACGTGATTTATGAAATTCACAATTTTTATCAACTTTTTAATTACAAATTTCATCAACTTTTATCAAAATCTACTGAAAATCTGATTTTTAGCGAAACCAAACAAGAGATTAATAATTACTTATATTCACACTAAACTATTTAAGAGCTTAATAATTACTTATATTCACATCAATAAAAATATTGAACTAATTATTCACTTGAAAGACTCAAATACTATATCACACAATCATAGAAAAAAAATTGCCAGATTTAAAAGTTGGAACACAATCGAATCAATCAATCCTTTTGCACTCTCAAATTGTCATAGATCATTTCTAAACCTTACATAATTGACCTCAAATTCATCGTTAATAAAACTTACAATACCCTACTAGTTTTTCACTTAGAAATATTCGAGGCACAATACAACCAAATGTAGCTAGAGTTGACCATCATCTTTATTGGGGATCAAATCTACTCTCGAGACTTACGGTATCATGTCAACAGAAACCTTAGATTGTGTTTCCTGATCAGTCAGTCATCTCCAAGGCCAAACACTCTTTCAATTCCACCACAACATAAGTCATGTTAGGCCTTCTAACTGAATTGTGAGAAACACAGTCCATTGCCAATTCTACGACTTTCCACACAGATGACACGGGAAATTCTCCTTGTAACTTTGGATCAACTATACTTTGGATATCTCCTCCGGGAAGCATTGCTCTTATCCATTGAATTAAATGTGTCCATTCTTTACTTTTCTCTACTGCTGGCCGACCTGTGACAATCTCCAATAGAACAATCCCAAAACTGTAAACATCACTTTTTTCAGACATTTGACTCGATGAGAAATACCTGCAAACAACATCACATACTGTGTAATAAAGTTGATCCAGTAAATCTCAATTTTGTTGGTTTCCGGAGAAGAAAGTACATACTCGGGGTCAAGGTAACCTGGAGTTCCAACAACAATTGTTGATATGTGAGTATGATCCTCACTTAAAAAGGCTCTGGATAGCCCAAAATCAGCTAATTTTGCTTGGAAATTTTCATCCAGTAAGATGTTTGTGGTCTTCACATCTCTGTGGACTATTGGTGGCTTGCATCCATGATGCAAATATTCCAATCCTGCAAACCATCTAAATTAGTAATTACAGCTACAATAATGGTGATGTAGAAAAAACTGTATCCACTAAATAAATGACCTTGTGCTGCATCTATTGCAATTTTAAGCCTTTCCTCCCAACATAGAACATGGGGGTTCCTATCTGCGTAACCAAAAGATTATCCATAATTTAACAAACTCAAAGTTCAAAGAATAAATGTTCTTTAATAAAGTTAGCAACGATGTATATAATTCACAATCGATTAATTAGGCAATACATACCTGTAAGATACTGTTCCAAGTTCCCGTTAGCCATGTATTCATAAATGATTCCAATGACATTGTTCTCATTGCAATATCCAACAAAGGAAGTCAAGTTTTTGTGGTGGACACTCAAAAGAAGTTTGGCCTGCAATTTATTGCCAGAATCAGCATGCCATGCTAGTATCAGAAATTTCTTTTTTTTCTCTTTTTTTTTTTTTTTTTTTTTTTTGTGAGAGGAAATGGGGATAGAAACATCTCTACTATTTTTTTAAGGACAAATTATTACATCTTGCCCAGAACAAGTTAAATTAAGACCTCTGCTAGAAATTCTTTGTATCCTTGACTTGATGATGGGGAGAGCATCTTCACAGCAACTTGCGTGGCATCTACAAAGCCATGATATACAGTTCCAAATCCTCCTTCCCCAATAACTTTCTGAAAATTATTGGTGATTTTCAGGACCTCTGAGTATGTAAACTGAGGATTCTTAATGTCTAACACAGTTCGATTTAATCTGCTATAGTAGGAACCCGTCTTCCTCATCACTAACACCACGAAATTCGACAAATGGTGAATTAAAAAGGGAAAAAACAAAAAAATGTTTTACGTTAATAGTCATGAGATTTGTTTATCTACCCATTTTTCTTCTCCTTCGAATCATCCACAGGGTAACTAACACAATTAAAAGAACAAATGCCGAGACAAGCACCGATGCCAATGTTGTAACTAGAGCATTATTGCTCTTCTTTTTACAGTGAGACTGGCATGCATCTGTACAGTTGCTTCGATAATCAATACTGTTTATGACAATAATAGAAATAGGGGTTACCAAAACTCAGTATAAATCATTTGTAGTCAACTTCAAAATAAACATTCAGTAACTACCATATATGCAAACATGAGAATAGAACTCTAATTGCTTTCTCTAGTTCAGAAGAAAAGGTCTTTGCTATTAGGACATGTTCGGTAGAGGTTAAAATCCAATTAAAATTGAAAATATAACCGTTATTGGGTCCCACTCATCTAATAAAAGTCAACAATAACGGCTAATTTTTCAATTTTAATTCGATTTTAATTTCTACCAAACACACTCTAAAAGTATTACATATAAATCTAAGGTTTATCTTGTTGACATTCACGTAAAGTCCTCCATCAAGAAATTTAGAAGAGCTAACAAACCCAATGGATATAAAGTTGCTCAAGTTTTACTACGAAATCAAGTTCTAAATATTGAGCTACTTTATATAGCCAAGTCTACCTACAAATCTACAACCATGGGCGGAGCCAGGATTCAGTAAGACGGGGGGCTAATGAGTTAGACAATGGGCTACTGGGTTGGACAGAAAAAAAAGTGCTATAAATTTTATTTTTTTTCTAGTAGAATTTGGCTTGGGCCGGGGTGGGCTACAGACCACCCCTATCTCCGCCCATGTCTACAACATGTCATAATATCTCTTACATGACATCAATCTATCATCTGATTTCATATGAAAACATGTGAAAGAAAGTACACCTAAGCGACAGCAATCTATCATTAGACTTCTTTAGGAGTTGATCTGGAGTTGGCCCACAGAAGTTGTTTCCTTTCAAGTTCCTGCAACAGAAAAAAGGAAAGAATGAGGTGTTAATTGACCAAAATAGAGATGAACGATCAAGTAGTTCCAGTTCCGAGAAAATTACAGGACTTTCAACGAGTCTAGTTCAGCTAGAAACTCTGGGACCTTTCCAGTAAGATTATTATTGGACAGATCCCTGAAAAGAGAAAAAAGGAAAGATCATTTATCATGAAATGGTCAAGTAGTTGGGGACTAATTACATGCATCGTGTGATGACTTTCATCAGATTTATATACTTACAATAATTCAAGCATTGTGAGGTTGGATATGTAAGGAGCTATTATTCCGGACAATCCGCCAAAGGACAAGTTCCTGATGCAATTATTAGTGCAGCATAATTGCTTCGAATTAGATTGAAAGTTACTTCAGGCATGTAATTGCATAATTTTGGTTTTATTCATCAAAGAGAAAAAGAATGTACATACAGTGATTGAATTCTGGGGGTCTGTATATTATTATATTTGCAGCTGAGACCATCCCAAATGAAAGTTTCAGGAGCACAAGGATCACCTTGCCAGTTTCTTGTCAGTCCATATGACACGTCGAATTTGTGTTCGACTTTAAATACCGCAAGTGTACGGATCGTTCAAGTAATAAAAATGAGTTTTGAAGTCCAAGTATCGTTCCCACAGAGAATGAGTTAGTTCAAACGTTACCTATCTCGACCTTAACCGAAACTTAAGTGAATTCAGAGAGATGATCAAACTATGAAATTGTCTAAATTATACTAGGAATGCAAGTTTAAATGAAAGTAAATAACTAAATGCTAAGATAACAACTTGAATGCAGATGTTTGATGAAATATATGTATGAAAAGCGTACTAGGATCCCGAATCCCCAAGTAAGCTCACCCTTAACCTTTATTTCACAATTTGATAGTACAATGAATCGGTTGAAGAGTCAATGTTCCTAAAATATTCAACAATCTCTCTCGAGTAGAGCTAAACCTATCCTCCCATACCATTTGACTATATCTCTATGACAAATGCCAATATACAAGAATGCATAACGTTTTATGAACACTTAAAGACTCACGTAAAGCATAGCGGTATATCTCTATCCCCTATCGAACCCTACGATGATTTATACCTTGTAGAATCTATTCCCCTTCTCTCGAATGCATGAAATAGACCACCCAAACTCACATAATCATTGCGCATATAATTATGGAGGCAAATAAGAGAATATAGACCATTCAACAATAAATATTCGTGTTTATAATCAAATTGCAAAATAAAGAATTAAAGGTTCACAATACTAGGTTCATCGTTCACCTAGTACAATAAAAACCTAGCCTAGCATGGATAAATTGAAATAACAAAGAAAATATTTTGGAGAAGACATCACCCAATTCTTGAATATAAAGCTTGAGATCTTGGATCTTGGAATGAAAATCTTCGTCCTAGCCTTCAATCTTGCTCAACAATGTCGTTTTTTTCTCTAGGAAGGCGTAGCCTCCCTTTTTGGACGAGATTAGGGTTATAAAGAAGTTCTAGATGCATTAAGATAAGTGTTTGATTCAAATAAGGAAACCAGAAAATTCGCGCTCAGAATGAACCATGCGACTGCATGGTATAAATCCATGCGACTGCATGGTTATACAAAATTTTCACTGTTCATCCCCTGTAGATGCTTGCGCGACTGCATGGACTTTCTACCATGCGACTGCATGGTAGAAATTATTTCTCTTTTGATTCACTTTGGTCTCCAAGTTTGTTTCATACACCTTTTGGCCTTGATTCATTCTCCTTCTTCTTCTAACATCTCATGATATCACAATGTGTTACTTAACTCAATCCCACGCTTTATTCGCCATTCGGGTCATCTTTTGAATAATTGCATTTTGGTCCTCGAAGTTTCATATTCTTCCATTTTGGTCATTTTTCGTTCATTTTCTTATACTCTTCATTCCATCCATCAATGTAATCCTAAAAACACAAATTATATCGGATTAAGCCATATTTCAACATATACATCAACAATTTTCCATGTTTTGTGACCTAAATAAGTGTGCAAAACACATTTATCACCATACACAGACTTGATGCTTAATATGGCATCAACTTCATACCATAGACCAATAAAAGACGTAAAGTAAACATGAAAAGAAAATTCTTAAATATAGAGTTCAAATAAGAAGAGTAACTTGAATATATATACGTATTTGAATCCAAAAGGAACATACCATCTTTCTCATCTGTCTGTGAGTGTGAGAAATCTTTCACAGCATAAATTTCCACGGCACTGATGATTGGTGGGAGAGTTGAATTAGCAGCTCTATCTAGCGTGACTACATGCTTGGAGCGACCGGTCACTGTGTACCACTTGTTGGCGTATATTACACGCGAGGATAGATATGTAGGAGAAACTAGCCCATGCCAGGAAACCCTATTCACTGAGATGTTGAATCCTCTGTATTCTTTTTTTTGTAGCTCTTGCAATTCAGCAAAGTACAAGTACATGTAAAACACATCATTGAGATTATTAGATACCCAATCGAAAGAAATAGAGTCATTATTATTCTCCGGGATGATGGCAGAACTCATGACAGCAGATGGTGGCCTAAAATAGTCGGCAGGGTTATAAATCGTATAATTCGTCCTTATTGTGGTACTGTTGGCCGGAGTCGAGGGCATCCATATGCGGTCATAAATATCATCTTTGTACCTATGAAAAGTTGATTTATTATTAATTTATGGAAGTAAACACATGTATACTACAGAAAATACTAAATGGAATGTTTAAACAAAAGAAGAATACAAGCCTACACAAGCAATGTGACTCACCTTATAAATCTCTCAGATGTTGGGGCAAAATTCAATCGTGCAGTGAGTTGTAGAGTTTTATTTTCTGTCGTGTACATGATTCTAGTCAAAGGCCTCAATTCTAAACCTGATATAAAGGGTGTTGTTGATCCCCTTTTAACAAGGCAAACATTAATATAATCTGATGAAGGAATGTGTACAATCTCCTTCCTCAGTGGAGTGGATTCATTTTCTAATGTAACTGTGTCCCATAAATCAACTCCTAGATGCAGATCAAAAGTTGGCAATTCACTCCTAGAATCGTAATTTCCGTACATAAAACTTGTTCTTATCAAATACTTGTTACCCTTGCCTAGAGCAGGTCTTAGGGTATAGCAGTTTCTGGTTCCTTGAGGAAAGCTTCTGAGATATAAGAACTGCCTTTCAAGGGAATTGGTCTGATATGTAACTGATATGCTCTTGCTTACACCACTGTGGACGAAGCCTGCATCTGAACTATATATTATGCCGGTTGTGGGATCAGTGTAATGGGATCCATCAGCTATTCCACAGTCTATACTAATGAATTCTGAGATAAATGAAAAGAGAGAGAGAAAGAGAGTCATCAGCAACAAGATCATCTATAAAACTTCTGAAGAAAAATGGAATTGGAATTTTCATATTTGAACACCTGACTGATCATCCTGTCCACGAATCAAAGTTACTGTAAGAGCAGAACCAACAATCAGTCCTAGAAAACAATAATTCCACATCTTAATCCACAGAAAGCAGATATGCCCAGTGCATATATGTTAGTAACTCATCTTATATAAATCTGATCATGCCGCATTACTTTAATAACAACTAGGGAAAATAATAATTCAAGCAACTTGGTCAATCATAATCTATACATCTATACCTCATTGTCAACAGGGTACATATGAAAGTCAACTGCCTGAAATCAGGATGTTTAGGTAATTTTACTTGATTGCAACTGGACAGTAGACTTATTTATGGATGACAACACTAGGCTTGTTCGTAAATCGAAACTAAGCCATCGTCTTTAAATGTCAAAGCCTAGAAATTTTACTTCATTGCGACTGGACAGTAGACTTAATTATGGATGACAACACTAGGCTTGTTCATACATCGGAACTAAGCCCTCATCTTTAAATGTCAAAATTTGTTTCCAATGCTGTTGATCGTTGAGAAAGCTTATTCCTTGCCCAGGTTTTTCCAAATATATATAATCCCATAGCATACCTACCAAGGATTTGAAACTTGGTAATAAATCTATAAATATAATTCCTTGGTAAAAATTTCATCGAGGAATTTAGTATACTATTCTTCACAACTACATGCTGCCACAAAACTTAATTTAATACAAGTGCATTTGGACAACAAAATATGCATACTCTGGTCACTGAGTCTTTAAAAGTTTAGGCTGTATATAACCATTATACAGATAAATCATAATACCTATTAATTGCTTTTAACACCAATTACTCCGTCCAGGTAACAAGATGTCGAGCTAAACCAGCAGGTTGGAGCCATTGCCTATGCCTGCTGCTTCAGAAGAGTTAGTGAGGGACTCTGGAATTGAAAGAGAGAGTTTCCAGAAGCCAATAGACTAGTGCCCTTACTGAAACCAAGCTTCCGACTTACAACTTGAAAGAAACGTGATCTTTTCTTACTTTCAGACAAGTTGGCAATGCAACTAATCCCATAAATTCAATTCCACCCACCAATTTATAAAATACAATGTGACGTAATGTCATAACTACAAGAAAATAAGCATACTGGGAAAGGCAGCAGATGCCAAGGAATAGCAAAACCTCCCTTAAATAATATTCTTTCAATAAAAGAGGTGGAGCACGGATGCATTCATAGGCCTTCGGTATATTTTCTCAATGTGCGTATGAGAGAGACTTCAACAGCATATCGGGAAAACAATAGATGACTCGAACATCTTTGTTGATGGCAATTCATAACCATGGATATCTTACAATAAATTGTTGTGCTGGCCAACAAATACATGGATTTCGTGGACTCCATAGACATTAAACAGCATTTCCACTTTTTCTTATACATTTTCCACATTCATGTATTTCCTCGACCGTGTTTCTCCTGCAAAGTTCGAGTTCTTTCCATAAGAACCTGAACTTAATCCAATTCATCTAGAGAGCCAATTCGAGGGCCTTACAAATTGAATTTCGATTCATGTGGGGGATTGTTGGGAAAAAAATTGAAGTGTTGACTTTGACATAAATTTTGAGTGAGGCCGTTTGTTTATTTTGGAAGATCGCGATTGATTTGTTTTCTCCTCGGTGAAAACATCGAAATCATATATTTACTTGCCAAAAAATGATGTTCGGGTGAATGAAAAATTGGAGCTCAAAGTAATGAATTAGAAGAGGTTTTGTGTTGAAGGGAAACTAGTTAAAGTTATCTCACATAGGAAAATGAATAAAGACAATGACCTCGTTAAATATGATTACACTTTAAAATGGTGTAAGGGTGTCATCATGTGTAGCATAGGTGCTCTCTCCACGTGCGCGTGTGGGGGGTGCAAATCACGGACCCAAAAAGCTTCGAACCTTGAATTTGTGTGCGGGCGCGACATGCTCATACGAATATCGGTTCGAATGGACCAAAAAATTGGCCCTTAGAAGGTCCACATTTTGCCTTTATTTTATTATTTTTCCAAATTAAAAAAAAAAAAAAAAACTTTCAAATTCTTTGAACTCATGAAACTCATGTGATTATGCCTGTTTTAAAAGAGAGATAGACAGCCGGGTTAATGGTGGTCAATGGCATAACTCATTGGTTGTTAGTTCTCCGTTACAGCCTATTTATTTAGTAATCTTCATCCCTTACAAACGCACGGAAAAATTTCATTTTCTCTTGTCTGCATCCGTAATTTTGATTTTCTGTCAAAGTCTTAGTAGTGATATTGTTCAGATACTAAGTCAGTTCGCCGAAGTAGCATCTGCAATGCTTAGACTCTACTGGATTTCCGTTATATCCTGGAAAACAGACGCTCGAACTAAACCTCAAGCACCTGCGGTGAGGGGCGAATCCATTTTAAGGAAACTGTATTCACACAGGCCTCGGTTTCAAAGTTTGTTGGATTTTATTTCCTAGAATTTATATTACTTGTTCTGTTTTGTATTGTGATTAATAAAATTATTTAATATGTAATATTTGGCTAACATTCGGTTAGTTAGCTGTTCAACCGGTATTCGTTTATACAGAATCTGTTCAACTGGTATGCATCCATACGATTAGTTAGTTGCACTGTCGGTATGTGTTCTATTCATACAGTAAGTTAGTTGTACTGCCGGTTGTGTTCTGCTCATACGGTAAGTTAGTTGCACAGCTGGTATGTGTCCATCCGGTACTTGTTAAATCGGTATTTATTCACTATTATTTTGTAACAATAATATCATTAAAAAATTTCTATCAACTCCTTTTCGATGGCAATTGATATCCATGGATAATCTACATTACATTGTCGTGCTGGCCCAGAAATCCATGGATTCATGGCTCCATAGACATTAAACAGTATGTTCACTTTTTCTTATATTTTTTCCACATTCAAGTATTTCCTTGATAGTATTTCTCTTGCAGAAGATCAAGTTCTCTCCATAGACCTGAACTTAATCCTTTTCCTCTAGAGAGAACTTGAGGGCTTAAAAATTGAATTTTGAATCGCTCTATAATCATCGAAATTTTGTGGCTTGCTTAAATTGGACTATATATAGTTGACTGTTTTATGCAGCTTAATTCATAACTATTAAATTAAAGACAAGAGTTTATAATGGTTTGATTTAAATTTGTGTTATTAAATATTTCAAATATTCATAGTCTACTCCTCGAAATGTCAATAAAGTTATTATTCAAATATTTTTCCATATAATGTAGCATAGAATTTCTCGAACATTTTTATAAAGATTATCATTTTTAGAGTTGAACTCCATTATTATTTGCTCGTGCACATGGATAGCATTTTGGCATATATTTGGACAAATAACCTATCTATGCGATACTCGTGTTTCACATGTAGTGGTGTTAATTGGGATGGATCCATCAGTTTGACTTGCTTACGAGCTGGGGTTGACCCCAGTTTTGTGGCAGGCCAGGCCAGACCTGGTTCCTCACAATTTTCGAGAGTTTGTCTTGATCTGCAGGCTGTCCCAAGATGGGCTTGAACGAGCCTACATTTTTTTTGAATTATATATAATGTCATTTATTTATAAAACATGTAGAATCACTTCAACCTAGAGAAAATTCCTGAAAATGTCCCCTTTGATATGAATTTACAACTACTAACGATGAAACGCCCACAAACCACTGATAGAAAAACATCAACAACACGTGAATATAGAAAATGGAACATGTAAGAACACTAAATTCGTATGAGCATATATCTATGGTAAAACTTTTGAGAGTTTATAAGTTGTTGTGTTCATTTTTCCTTTTCAGTATTTCCATAAATGCAGATCAATCAGAACCAAATTGCAGACAAAAATCAACATTCCTGGGAGAAATTAATTTTCACAATATGATTGTATAATCAACAAGAATGTAGGAGTTTCAACTTCATAAAAATTTACTCCAACGAATAGTTTTTGAGCAACGAACTCTTCTGAATTTATAGACAAGATCTCTTACTCAATCTTCCATGCATAGAGGAAAAGACAGAACCTTGAAGCCTGTGAGTAGCTTATCGTTGAATAGTACTTGCTATCCCCACTGCAATCACTTCCATCGCCATGGCTGCAGCTTTCTTCTTTGTCACTATCCGCCTCTGGTGCACCTGGCTTGAAGATAAACAACGCGTGGTTTGAGCCCGGGATGCAAAATAGCCAAGCATATACGTCCCAAAAGACTTGAACCGGTTGTTTATTAACTAAGATGGTCTGATTGCCCCTGAATTTCCACTGCAAGTTCCGAATATGTATCAAGACAATCCCATCTACGCTAATCCACATTTCGGGTTCTCTAGGCCCTGAAGTCGAGCTCTCTACAACGACGTCATGCTCCTTTTTCCTGTGGTCGAATTTTGCTCTGGTGGAGAAAGATTTCTTCCCAAATACGTGCTCTTCTTTGTAAAATAGCATTGCATCAACAAGGGCTGCGTTTGATTTTGTTCTCTTATAGGCCTTTTCAGTGTAATCCCCTAACAATAAAGACATTTCTTTATCAGAAACTAATGCAACGTAGAAATCTGAACAGGGTTCTGGACTACTAGAATATTTTGCCGAACGAAAATCCCAATAGACATCCAATTGATTTCCATCAACCTGAAAGGTTTTGTACCCTTTCTTTGCCCAAAACTGCCAAGGTTTAAGGTCAATTTTGCATGTCTGATGATCATCACTTTCCATGGTTGCAACAGATATGGTCAGGGAATGACTAGACAAATCCTTGCTCCATAATACGGTCACATTTCGCCAGTAACCTCCAATATGTGTCTGGTAAAAACATGTAACAGTGTTGCTTGCGGTTTTCTGAGTTACGGGATCATTTGTTAATTTCAGAGCAAGAGGAGGTTGGGAAGAGGACAATGAATAAGCCCTTATGTTTATACGATAAGCCATTCTTGTAATCCTGATCCTCTTCTAATCGAAAGAGAAATGGAATTGATGTCCTTAAAGGTTAAACGGAGCAGCCACGATGAAGGAAACAAGAATTAACAAGATTTTTTTTGGCTGCCAAAGCAATTGCATCAGGACAATACAGAAGACAAAGCGAAGAAAGTCAACATATACACAATATTCCTCTTTCCGGACATTCTACAAACACCATGGATATACTTAGTATTTTTCCTAATAAATTCGTGATCACGAATTCTCTTAGGCTGCAATTGCATCAGGAGAATACAGAAGGCGAAGCAAATAACGCTAACATATACACAGTATTCTTCTTCGAGGACATTCTACAAGCACCATGGATACACTAAATCTTTTTCCCAATAAATTCGTGAATATGAATTCTTTTTTGCTATTCCACTCTACCAAACAAAAGGGTCCTCCAAGAATTCATCAATTCAGGATCCACGACAATGGCTGAATCAATATATGTCTGATATCTTCATAAGGAAAAGGATTCGGACATGAAAGAAATTGGGTTTTCTGCAGGAAAAATTCTGTTGCAATTGTAACATTTACATTTGATTTTGTTTGTGGAGGAATGCTCAGGAATCGATGGCTAAGGCGACAGGTTCCCTGAAAGAAAGGGTTATTTGAATCTTTCTCCTTTTTCCCTTTCTTTCTTGGCTGAGTATAAGCATTGATGTTATATAGGCCCAAGGCGAATTATTGCAAGATCAAATCCGAAATTCCTGTGCTGCGATATCAATCACATTACAAGCACACGATAATGGAGTGCCCCTTTGATAGCATTTAAATAAATTTTCCTTTAAGGCAGCATTTATAAATAATTTGATCTCAGTAAAATCTAACCATTTATTATTTAAAGTAATATAATTATTTTTTTATTCATTTCCATTCGTAGTTGACGTCTAGAGTTTAGATGAAAGTTCAATGAATAATGTTATTTATCATCATTATTAATTATGCATTACAAACAATAAGGAAGCTTGTCGTCACATAAACTGATACGAGTGCTAAAGTAGCATTGCTCAAGTTTATTTAATTTTTTATTAAAGATAAAGAAATTCAAGAGGGGAGCACTTCAAAATCGATATGAATTGAAGGAGATTCATATGAATTGTTACACTTGATAGGTTCAATTGAATGAATCATGTAATGTTGTATTTAAATGAATTTATTATATATTATCATGCAGTTGACATCTAGAAAAAAATATCATCATTAATTTTAGACATATGTAACTCTCAAAAATTGAAATCAACAAACTTTAATTTTACAATTCTTCGTCATTACATTCATTCCTTTGAGCTCAATATTCTTCCATTTAACAAATGAAGGATAAATGGAGAATATAGAGAGAGAGGAAAGAAGCAAAATATAAGATAATTGATTCTTTTTAATGTTGTAATTAATTCTTTGATGGATTAAATCATGAAGTTTGTTCGTATGTTCTTTAAAATAGAAAAATATTTCTACTTCAGACTCGATGAGTCAAGTCAGATTAAGAAAAGCTAACAAAGACGAATTGATAGTAGTGGTGGTGGTGCAGTGAGGTGGGTGGCACCTTGTTTCAATGGGTTGGGGTGTGAATGTTGGAATCGACTTGGGGGAAGTCCTCAAAAAAAAAAAAAAAAAAAAAAATTTAATGAATTTCATTTTTATAATTCTTTTCATTTTTGTTTTTTATTTTTCTCTTTTTTTAAACCATTTTAATTTCTTTTAAGCGTTTAAAAATAGAAAGATGTTTTTGCATTTCCTAAAATTGGTCAAATGAAGTCAATTGCGGAGTAATGAATTTGAATAAGTCTTAATGTACACTTTTGTATGCATTAAGACTTACACTCCTCTCACAATGGATGGTGGGGCCCGTGATTTTTTAAATTGCGGGCCCCCACCATTGTGAGAGTAGAGTAATGCATGATGTATACCAAGAGTGTACATCAAGCATTGCTCAATGAATTTTTGGGTGAAAATAAAAGGTTAGAGACTGTGGAGTCAAAAATGAAAAGCTACGCGACAATTTACAATTTTCAAAAGGTTAAGGACCCAATTGCAATTTTCTCCTAATTGGAGAATTTTTGTTCGAAAAATGTACGAACTCTCGGGATGCGGCGGCCGATGGCGGTGCCAGACTGACAGTGGCGATTTGAAATGATGAAGGTGAGGCAAGATTTTTTTTTCTTAGATAATTCCTTGATTGATTGAATTAATTTTTATTAACACCTAATTGATTGATTGAATGGATTTTATTTTTTTTCCGACCAATTATTTCCACCGTTAAAAATGGATATTGTATTAACGGAAGTCCGATTTTCACGGGATGAATTCTTGACTCCGACTTCTCCGATAAGCACTCTCCGGCGGACTATATATACTTACTTTTGCAATACACAGTACATCCTAAATTTTAATATTCTACTTTCAAATAATAAAAATCATATTCATTTCTCAAAATCAAGATTTATTTTCCTCTCCTTTATTTTGAGACAACTTCATTTTCATTCAAGATGACGTTCCTCATTGATCAGCCTAAGCTTGGTAATAATTTTTTTTTATCTATTTCTATTTCTATTAACAATTTAACATTATCATTCAAAATGTACATGGTTTCTGTATTTCTGTTGATTTGAGTTCTGGGTTTTCAATTAAAATTTATCTTTGACCTCTGTTAGTATGCATAAATTGTTTATTATTTCCCTTTTTGGAGGAACAGATGGTGAAGTCAATTAGAAGAAGATCTCTAACAGTGAAGAAATGGATTTGGTATTGGATGGAGGATTTGTAGTCCCCAATGCCAATGCATTTGGCCACACCTTTAGGTCCTTTTACTTCCCTAATCACGTTCGCCCCACTGTACCAAACTGCACAATACATTACAATAAACAAGATTTTATCCGCTTTCTTCCGTAATCATGTTCAGTACTATCTCGGGCTTAGTAATTTTACTGGAGTAATGTAAAACAGGGATTATAATGCTGAAAGTGAAAGGCAAGAAGGGGTGGAAAACTTCTAAAAGACTAATCACATTTGTCAAACTTATGACTGTGTAAGTGCTAGTCGAAAACATTCATCTTCGTTTATTTATTTATTTATTTTTAACATTTTTGCTATTCGAATTCTTACAATTCCTTGATTTGCAGGTGAAGAAGATGAGAGAAGAGTATGGAAAACTGGACAAGGTAGAAATGGGTATATGGGAATGCTGTGAACTTCTCAACAATATTGTTGATGAAAGTGATCCTGATTTGGATGAGCCTCAAATCTAGCACTTATTGCAGACAGCTGAAGCCATAAGAAGAGACCATCCTGATGAAGATTGGCTGCACTTGACTGGCCTCATCCATGGTATTCCCCTGTTCTTGATCCTAAATATGCTACTGTTATACTTTCTAATTTCACGGAAAAAGGCTCGGGGAATTTTTATCACAAGGTCTTTGCTTAAAAAACTTCGTTTAAAAGGTTTCTTCTTTCGTCTCAATTAACCCCCTGATTGTATTTGGAATAGAAGTTTTTCGAGTTCAATGGTGGTCAAGTAATTTAAACTTGTTTGGATTTTAGATCTTGGGAAGATTCTTCTTCATCCTAAATTCAGCAAGCTGCCTCAGTGGGCTGTTGTGGGTAAGTATTACAGCAAATGCAGTTGAACTGAAGATTAGAACAAAACAGTAACTTTTTGAAACTCAATTGCTAATTATCAATATGAGTACATATTGCAGGTGACACCTACCCTGTTGGATGTGCTTTTGATGATTCAATTGTTCACCACAAGGTATTTTTCCTCTCCAATGTAATTTGAGCAAGAATTAACTTTCGCCTACATATATCTCTGCTCAACTTTAATCACATTTCTCAAGAGTTCTGAAATGTGTTTTTGTGCTTATGATGTAGTATTTCAAGGAAAATCCCGACTTCAAGAACCCTAAGTACAATACCAAAAACGGAGTTTACAGTGAAGGTTGTGGACTTGAGAACGTTTTGATGTCATGGGGGCATGATGACTACATGTATATGGTACTTGTTCAAACCCTCGATTGCATCTTTGCTAAGTTGGAATGTACATTACTAGACAATAATAAGTTAAAATCTTATGTTTTACTGTACACTTGTCCAGTATTACTGGGACAATCTTGATGTTGTGATATCCCTTGACAAAACAACAAAAGCACAGGTTTTTAGTGAGGTACTAATAAACTCTTTTTCAGGTGGCGAAAGAAAATAAAACTACTTTACCCTCAGCTGGTCTTTTCATTATCAGGTTCCACTCATTTTACGGTAAGTAAATTAAAAAAATGGTAAATATGCATTGTACCTCAATGATTCAGAAGGATGCCTATCGATGCACATAGCATCTTCATATAATGATTCCATCGTGCAGCTATGCATAGGTCAGGAGCATACAAACACTTGATGAACAAGGAGGACATGGAGAATTTGGAATGGCTAAAAATCTTTAAGTAAGATCACTAGTATCGATACAAAGAAGAAAACAGTCATTCATATGCGCACTTGTCATATGCCTCATTTTTTGTTTTCTTCTTCCTTTTCTTCCCCTACAGCAAGTATGATCTATACAGCAAGAGTAAGGTCAGAGTCGATGTTGAGAAAGTCAAGCCGTATTACCTCTCTCTCATTGAAAAGGTGAGATCAAGTTTCTGAACTATTCCCCACCCCTTGTTCACGCATAGTACTAAATATGACTAGACAGTACAATGAATGACATTTTAACATACTATTGATATGTTTTTTGCAGTATTTTCCAGCAAAGCTAAGGTGGTAAGATGATGAATGTTTTGAGAAGTTAATGATATGCGATGATTATAGCAAGGTTTCCAGCAGAATAATGTACATATTCTTTGATGTTCTGCTCTCGGGTTTACCGGGTAAAAACAACATAAATATAAATAAAATATTTTTCGAGTGTAAACTGAGTATTGCAGCATTTGTTTGAAACCTTTTGAGTACCACGCTTCGAGTTGTTAGTCGTTACTTAACGTTTGTGTGGGCATTTTTTTTTCCGAAATTTTCCCATATCCAACTGATTTGGCTAGTTCTATTTGATATTTGATATTTAAAATATTTTGATTGTTAGAATCGTGAATTCTAACCACGATTCTAACCACAAAATCGAATTTTAGTTTGATTCTATTTTTTTTCTTCTGGTAATCTCTCAATTAAATCAACAATTAAGTTTACTTGTATGAATGAATGTACATGAAATCAAACTATTGATTTGTTTTATTTATGCAATATTTAGAAACTGTGAAAATAATGTTTACGACCTATGACTCTTTACCTTTCTCGAATAATGTTCGAACTTACATGATTTGGATTTCACCTCTTACAAACCTAACCTTTTTAAGATGAAATCTCGATACTTATATATGTCCAAACAAGCAATTTGATTCATTTAAAACTCAATCGATCAGTCGAGGTGTAAGCTTAACGTTTGCAAATGATCCACCATCTTAGGGACTACATGTTAAGGATACAATTCTGCACCACTTAAATACTGCTCTTAATACTATTAGCACATTGATAAATGTCAAAACTCAAAAACATTTTTATTAATTATCATTACTTTTCATGTTTAACAGCTTGAGCATGAATATTGTGTTTCCATTCGTTGTCATTAATTAATTTATCTTGGCGAACCATCATTGTTCAAGAAAGTATAGGTCGACTTTAAGGACGTGTCAATTGACTATACAACTTCTGCTTAGATAAGGTTTTTTACGTGACAGACAACTTCACACATTTTGACACATCTAACTTAAAGAGCAATCTTATGATGTGTATTTTATTATACTTATTCTTCCCAAATTCTCTGTGACAAGCAAATTGTAAAGACGGGTCGATGATATAACTAACATATGTAGAAACACAAAATATGTGACAAAGGTATTACTAGCTCTCGAGTTAAATGCTAAAACTCAAATAGTTCCCATCCTAATTCATCCTAACAAAATTCATAATATAATATCTCCATTTAAGTGGAAAAACAAGAAATTTCAAGTCGTGCATAAACTATTAAGTTTCAAGACTGAAATCTTGATGATGATGCTGTGTCTCGTACCATCCTAGTGCAGTTGAAATCTTGATATATATTATCTAACATTTCTAAATTTACCAAGTAAACGGTAAAATTAAAATAACATTCAAAATCCAAATCATTATTTCACATACGTACTAAGAAATGAGTAATCAAGATTAAAAGCAAGGCTTTTACCAATTGTGATTATAAATAATAATAATAATACCTGCTTGAAAATGGAATAATATCTTAGCAGGCATTGAATAAGAGAGAATTGCCCATGCTTCCAAAATACCAAGTAAAAACAAAATGAGATGCGACAAAAATAAACCAAAATATTCAGACATCACCAAGAACAACACCGGGGAACAGAATGAACTTAATCAACCTCCTCAATCTTGGGACCAGGTCCGGTGCTACCACTAGGAGCAGGGCCCTCATCATCCATGGCGGCACCACCCATATCACCACCAGCACCCTGGTACATCTTTGCAATGATAGGATTGCAGATGCCCTCCAACTCCTTCATCTTGTCCTCGAACTCATCAGCCTCCCCAAGCTGGTTGCCTTCTAGCCATTGGATTGCCTGCTCAATTGCATCCTCGATCTTCTTCTTGTCGTCAGCTGGGAGCTTGGAGGCAATCTTCTCATCCTTCACGGTGTTCCGCATGTTGTATGCATAGTTCTCCAAGGCATTCTTAGCCTCGACCTTCTTCTTGTGTTCTTCATCCTCGGACTTATATTTTTCTGCTTCCTGAACCATCTTCTCAATTTCCTCCTTTGAAAGTCTGCCCTTGTCATTGGTGATAGTGATCTTGTTCTTCTGGCCAGTGGTCTTGTCCTCAGCAGATACGTTTAAGATACCGTTGGCATCAATGTCAAAGCACACGGTAATCTGTGGAACACCCCTAGGGGCAGGAGGAATGCCAGAGAGCTCAAATTTACCAAGAAGGTTGTTGTCCCTGGTCCTTGTTCTTTCTCCTTCATAGACCTGAATCAAGACACCAGGCTGGTTGTCTGAGTAGGTAGAGAACACCTGTTCCTTCTTTGTTGGGATGGTTGTGTTCCGGGGAATCAAGACGGTCATGACACCACCAGCAGTTTCCAGACCAAGAGAGAGAGGAGTAACATCCAAAAGCAAAAGATCCTGCACCTTCTCGTTACCCTCACCACTCAAAATAGCAGCCTGGACTGCAGCACCATAAGCAACAGCTTCATCGGGGTTGATGCTCTTGCATAGTTCCTTCCCATTGAAGAAGTCCTGCAACAATTGCTGGACCTTGGGAATCCTAGTGGAACCACCAACAAGGACAACATCGTGGACAGTACTTTTGTCCATCTTAGCATCACGTAGACACTTCTCTACTGGTTCCATGCACTTTCTGAACAAGTCCATGTTTAGCTCCTCAAATCTTGCACGAGTGATGGTGGAGTAAAAATCAATACCCTCGTATAGAGAGTCTATCTCAATGGTGGTTTGGGCAGTGGATGAGAGAGTTCTCTTTGCTCTCTCACAAGCTGTCCTCAATCTCCTGAGAGCCCTGGGGTTACCAGTGATGTCTTTCTTGTTCTTTCTCTTGAATTCTTGAACAAAATGATTCACCATTCTGTTGTCAAAGTCTTCACCTCCAAGGTGAGTGTCACCAGCAGTTGCCTTCACCTCAAAGATACCCTCCTCGATGGTCAGAAGAGATACATCAAAAGTACCACCTCCGAGATCAAATATCAGCACATTCTTCTCACCAACACTGGTTGCCTTCTTGTCAAGGCCATAAGCAATGGCAGCAGCTGTTGGTTCATTGATGATACGCATCACATTCAGGCCAGAAATTACACCAGCATCCTTGGTTGCTTGACGCTGGGAATCGTTAAAGTAAGCTGGGACAGTGACCACAGCATTCTTAACAGTTGAACCAAGGAAAGCCTCAGCAATTTCTTTCATCTTAATTAAAACCATGGAAGAGATTTCCTCAGCTGCAAATTGCTTCTCCTCACCCTTGTAGTTGACTACAATCATTGGTTTATCACCAGGTCCAGGAATGACTTTGAAGGGCCACAACTTAATGTCACTCTGCACAGAGGCATCACTAAATCTCCTACCTATCAACCTCTTGGCATCTGTAAAAATGCAGAAAGACATGAATAAATTAATTTAAACAATCGAACAATTTAACCCAACCACATAACAACAATTATCATTTTAATTTAACAGCTTGAAAAAATATTGAAGCAATGGCTAGTTTACAGTTGATACATCAGAACATTGTTCTCTGGATATACAAACTGAAACATTTTATTACAAGCTAGATGAAAAACAACATCGAGCTGACACATTTTTCTATCATCAACTTACAATACATTTTAATGATGCAGAACTAGATAAAAAAATCGAGAAAAACAACACAAAGATGACATCTTTTAATTATCAATTTCAGATTATCATTTTAATGGGGCAAGACTAGATATAAAAGAATCCTCAGATAAATATGCCTATGAATAATTAGAATTGACATTGTTGAGGTATATGGTTTACCAATGAAAATAATTTACAAGTAAAAACAAATAATGATGCTAGTTTAGGCTTTCCCGTAATACCAAGATCTTATGCAACCAATAATGAATCAACAACAAAATGTTATAGAGATTCACACAAGAATACTTTTGTCCACTTGTTGAAGTCATATTTAGTATTGTTCAAAACTAAATCAATGGAATGAAAAAGAAAATACATAACAAATCACATACAAATGTAAGCACAAACTTCAATAATTTTAAATCATCAAAGGAGAAGGCCAAACTAGATCTATACTGTAAGCTCGAGCAACTAAGCACATATCCTATACCAGTCATCATCACCAAGTTAACGAAGCATTAACAAAGATAACAGATCTACAATATAAAAAGCATAGAAGCAAATGCATTTTAACATTTTCAATCACAGATCTAGCAGAATAACACAGAAGGAGCGGAATAAAACTCATATGTGCATATATAAACTTTAAAAAGAACAGATCTTACCAAAGACAGTGTTCACCGGGTTCATGGCAACCTGGTTCTTAGCGGCGTCACCGATTAGCCGCTCGGAATCGGTGAAAGCCACATAAGAAGGCGTTGTTCTGTTTCCTTGGTCATTGGCAATGATTTCCACCCGGTCATGCTGCCACACGCCAACGCAAGAATACGTTGTTCCGAGGTCAATACCGATCGCTGGTCCCTCTCCTTTGCCTGCCATTGATGACTATTCACTCAGATCTGAATCGGCGATATTTTTTCACGTGGGAGAGAGAGAAATTTGTTAATTGAAACTAGGGTTTCAAGATATGTAGAATGAGGTTGAGAATTGGAGAGTATATATAGGTACAACTGAGTCTGCCATTGAGTTTTTTTTCGGGTTCGAGAATGTTCGAATAGATACTAGCCGTTGGATTCGTTGTGGAAAAAGTATTTGACGGTGTTGGATTCTATCCGTTAATTTCGGTAAACATATGGTAGCCCTGGCCACACGCGTTGAGGGATTCCTTCAAAGTTGAAAGGAATATTCTACTTGTACAATCGAAGTTGACAATCTCAATGACAACTTCTCACATATGTACCGGCCAGCATATTTAAAAAATGCCAAAAAAAAAAGGTGAACCCTCCTCATATGAGTGGTTGTCAACCTGACAACCTCGGTTGTACAAGTAGAAGAGCTCAACTTGAAAATGAAACTATTAGACTATGTTTGATCGATAATGCTACATGTACACACACACTTTTACATAATCTTTTACACATCTCTCATATGGAGGGGGGTCCACGATTATTTTATTATGTGTGGGCCCCCTTCCATGTGAGAGAGGTGTAAAAGATTGCGTAAAATATTGTGTACACTTAGCATTATTCATGTTTGATAGCATAGATTTTTCATGAAATTTCCATCTTTTACTTTGTTTGATAGACAAAGTTTTTTCTATAATTAATTTTCTTGCTTTACCTCACATGCTTACAATTTATTTGATTTTGTGGAAAATCAATTCCCACCATTTTCCTTTTTTTTTTTTTTTTTGGTGTGTGTGTGTTTTTGACAATTAGAAAAATTTTTAGAAAAAATGGTAAAAAAAGAAAAAATCACTTTTATTGACAATTTACATGCAAAACAAAGTGTCAAGCGAATTGTATTCGGTATAGTAATTTTTTTAGGCAATTGGAACAAATTCTAGATCTAATTGTAGAAAAAATATCACTTTAATGGACAATTTTCATAAAAAAAGAAGCCAAACGGACACCAAACTTTCAACATTTTTCAAGTGAAAAATTATATCAATCAAACACAAATAATTACAATTCCAGTCAAACGATTTCTTGGCAATTCAATTCACTGTAAGGGTGCATTTGATTGTAAGGTGGAAAATGGGTGGAAAGAAAATGTTTTACAGGGAAAAGATTTGCCTAAAAAATATTTTGTAGGGAAAATGATTTCAAGTGTGTTTGATTGGTATAATTTTCCATCCGAAAAATTTTTAAATTTTCTATTTGTTTGGTTTTGTTTTACATGGAAATTGTCCGTTAAAATGATATTTTTTTCCACAATTGGTTATAAAGTAAAAAAAAAAAGGAAAAAAAATTGTTTCCTAAAAAATCATTCTTTTAATCAAAGTTTAGTATTCGTTTGACTTTGTTTTATATGAAAATTGTCCATTAAAGTGAAAAAAAAATTTACCATTAGTTATGACATTTATTTCCATTGCCAAAAAAAAAAATTTCAACCAGTTGGGAAAATATTTTCTCACCAAAAAGAAAATATTTTCCCACCAAAAAGGCGGGAAAACATTTTCATCAAAAACCCGGAAATGCACACGTGTGAGGAAAATTCGGAAAAAAAATTTCCGTGGAGGTTCAATCAGTACACCAAGCAAAAGTGAACTGTTGGGCTGCCACGGAGGGTGCTCCCTCACAATAGGGGAGGGGGGATTTTTTTTCTTTTTTAATTCATATGGATAGGAAAATGTGGCCTATCAAACACGACCTAAAACATTTTCTTTCCACCCTTACAATCGAACGGACCCTAGGAAAATGGGTGGAAAGAAAATGAATTCCAGATAAAGTAATTGTTTAGAACTTGTTTTCTAGAGAATTATTAATTAAGTGTATTTAATTGATATAATTTTTCACCTGAAAAATTTTAAAGTGATAATTTTTTTCACAATTTGTTATAAAATTTATTTCCATTGTCAAAAAGTAAAAACAAAAAACAATAAAGAAATATTTCCTAGAAAATCATTTTGGGTAATGCTACATGTACACATACACTTTTACAAAATCTTTTACACCTCTCTCACATGGAGGGGGGTCCACGATTATTTTATTATGTGTGGGCCCCCTTCCATGTGAGAGAGGTGTAAAAGATTGTGTAAAAAATTGTGTACACTTAGCATTATTCAATCATTTTTCATCAAAGTTTAGTATTCGTTTGGCTTTAGTTTATATGTAACTTGTCAATTAAAGTGAATTTTTTTTTTACAATTAGTTATGAAATTTATTTCCATTGCCAAAAAAATTAAAAAAGCTGGAACTTCCATTTCCCACCAAAAAGGTGAGAAAAACAATTCAAGCAAATCCAATAAAACAGGCGCGTGAGGAGCCAATGTGGAAAACCAAATGCCAAGAAAATTATTGTCATCAAACACTACAAAACTTGGAAAATGGAAAACTAATTTCATTTTCCATGAAAAATGTGGTGTATCAAATACAACCTAAGCTAAATTGCAATAGTCATCCTCTACTTTTATCATTTTTTCATTATTATGCTCAACGTTTAATTTTCTAAGGTAATAGTCAATATCTCATGTTTTAGTAACCTCGAAAAAAACTCAACTAAAGGCACCCACAGTGGAAATGGCATTGGTGAAAGGTAGACCATTGGAAAGTGATGAATCTAAACCCAAACAAACACAAACCTGAATCAAGTAAAGTGGAGGATATCAAATCGGGCTTTTTTCACCTGACCATTTTCCTCAATCGTATGATTTTAAAGTGAAGGAAATGGTCGTAAAAACTGACCAAAACCGACCAAACCTACCAACACAATCCAAACCAACCGATTAAGGTTGTTTTTAAGTTCAATTGGGATGGATTATGTTGGGTTGGGTTGAGAAATCAAATTTGAAGTCGGATTGAGTTGGATCTCGGGTTATAAATTTAAACTCATCCCAACCTAACCCAACCCAACTCGATGAATTAAAAAATGTAATATCTAAAATAGAAAAATCTAAATAGATACAATAATGAAGACAAAAGAAGAATTTAGAATGTACAAACGTTCCTTTTTTACTTAGGTTAATTGGTATGAATACTATGTACAAATGCAAAACAACTTGGCGATAAACTAAAAATTAACGACGTTATAATAAAATGAATAAATTCCAAAAAAATTATAAAAAGAAAATACTCCATAGTTTCAAACTTATTTATAAACTAATGTTCAGAAAGAATTTTGTATATAGGTCAAAAATAACATAGATTTTCAAGTGATTTCAAACTTTAAAAATTGTTCAAATTCAACAACAAAAAAATTGTGGAAATTACGATAGACCAGCATTTTTAAGATTCAACTTAAAAAATCATATCTAAACTTTATTTATACAAAAATCAGATATTAATTCAACTATTATAAATCAATAGTTTAATATTAATAATAATATTATAAATTAATTTACACACACACCATATTTCATCCAACCAATTCAAACCCTAAATCATTTTATCTCCATTTTCCATTCTCACTTCTCTCCTCTCTTCACCTCCCGTCTCTCTCTATGCTCTCCCTTAGACCGTCGTAGTCGCCTGGTGTGTCCATCCCCGATGCCACCTCCAGTTGCTGTTGTGCAGTTGCGCCTTGATGTGAGCGCTGTGGCGACAATGGCGACATCGTCGCTACAACGATGTGCGCTGCCCGATGTGAGCGCCGCGTAACATTTTGACGGAGTTGGAGGTGAATTAAGTTGTGGTTTTGGTGTTGGCGGAGTTGGATTCGTGTTTTGGGTCTGTGGTTTGGATCTATGTTTTTGGATATGTGGTTTTGGATCGGTGGTTGTTATTGTCATTAGCGGTGCGGTGCGATGTGGTGGTGGTGCAGTTGCGATTGCGATTGCGGTGGTGGCGATGACGGTGAATTATTGGTGCAGGTGGTGGGTGATCCGTGCTGAGCGGTGATTGGACAATCTATGGTGTATGTGTGCTGTTTTGTGTGTATGCAAAGGATTGTGTGGTGGCACTGTTAAAGTAGAGGTGGCGATGGTGAAGTAGTGGTGGTATTTGATGGTGGTGTTGGTTTGTTTGAGATGGTGGCGGTGCTGGCGGTTGCCGTGAGGTGGTGGTGGTTCTAGCAACGGCGGTACAGCAGCTAGACGGTGTTGGTGCTGCTAGTTGATGTTGTTGGAGATGGGTCTGTCGAGGTGGTGGTGGTGGATCTGGCGAGACGATTTGGTGGTATTTTTCTACGATGTGTTGATTTGTTTGAAATTGTGTTGCTGTCAGAGGTGGTGGTGGTGGTAGTTCCGGCGACGACGATAGCGATGGTGCTGCTAGAAGGAGTTGTGAGGTGGTGGTCACATGTGTTGATTGTGGTCACAAATTATTTGGTTGATTGTGATTATTAAATTGGTTAATCTGTGACCAATAAATGCTATGCGAGCAAACGAAAAAGATAAATTGTGATCAAGAAATAATGTATGACCTAAAAAATTGTCAATTTGTGACTGTCTGATAAGTTGTGACTTAAAATACTTGTGATTTGTAACCAATAAATAAATTGTGACGTATAATTTTTTTTATTTTATGATCGATGAACAAATTATGATCTATAAAATTTTTGAAGTGTGACCGTAAGATAACTTGTGACATAAAATTTTTGATTGAAAATTTGTGACTGTCTGATAAGTTGTGACTTATAATATTTGTGACCGATAAATAAATTGTGACGTATAAATTTTTTATTTGTGACCGATAAACAAATTGTGACCTATAAAATTTTGAATTGTTAAAGTAAAATAATTTGTGATGTACAAAATTTCTGATTTGTGATCGAAAAATAATATGTAACTAATTAAATTGTTAATTTGTGACCAAATTATATAGATTTGTGACTTTAATATATTTATTTAATAAAATATATAAATAATTAATTAAATCATAAATAAATTTTAATTAGTATCCGATTCTTGAAATTTGAAACATTTCTTCTTAGATTTGAAATAGGTAATACTTAACCTCTTAATTATGAAATTTTCCCAAAAAAATAACTTGATCCAATTTGAATTGGGCTCAGTCCAAACAGACCAACCCAACCCAAGTTTGATGGGTTTGGGTTGGATCGAGTTTGAACTAATAATTGAATTGGGTGGATTGATTTTAAATTAAGGGAAAAATGCATGGTTTAGGGATTTACTTTGAGAAAATAAAAAATCAGGTCCCAAAGTTTAAAATTGCAAAAATCAGGTTTTTCATAAATTAATTAATTATATTTCTATTATTATATTAAATTAAATATTAAATTGTAATATAATATAATTAACCCACCCCACCGCTACCGCTACTCCGACGACTACTCCGGTGATCGACGACCACTCCGACAACTTTTTCGAGGTCACAGATCAAAAAATTTGTAGGTCACGGATTATTTTGAGGTCACAGATAAAAAATTTTGTAGGTCGCAGATTATTTCGAAGTCGCAGATTATGTCGAGGTCACGGATCTAAAATTTTATAAGTCATATATTATTTGGAGGTCACAAATACCAAAAAAATCACAATCGCTAAGTCACAGACACCAATAGTTGGTCACAGACGACCAAATATTTGGTCACAGACACTTCGTCCCATTCGCCATCTACCCCAATCCCTAAAACACCCACCAACAATAATATACAATTTATCTCGACAAATAGACACCAAAATATAGGAGGCAGCCCAAGCGTCTACTCCAGATGAAATATACAATTTCTCTCGACTAACAGACACCAAAATATAAAGCTTCTAAAATAAACATAGCACCAAATTGTTATTCAGCATAGTGATAGAAATAAATAAAAACCATTGCAAAATTTACACTATTTATTCAAGGAATTGGGTTTAGCCTTGCATCTGTTGACTGTTCAAAGCCAGCATAGTATCTAACTGAATAGTTTCCTTCACTCTTTATACTTCAGTTCGCCCTGTAAACTCCAACTAATATTATTACACAAATAATTTATAACAAACTATGAGGAAATGGAGTTTCCAACGAGGAAATTTCACTCAGTTTTCCACCATATGAAGCAAAAATATGTTGGGGGTGCTTCAGATTCATTTTCATGAAAAAAATTCCCATAACCTTTCATCTTCATCAACTGAAATAAATTCAACTCCATTCAAGACGTCGGAAGCCGGTTTTGAGTTTCGCCGAAAGATGCCGAAACTGTGGCACCAAAATAGACGGTAGCCAGTTTTGAGGGGTCTCCAATTTGGCACCCCCTATATTTCCGACAGCGATGCTGCTGCGATTCGCAGTAGAGGGAGTGAGGGGAGGAGGAGGAGGCAGCGGTGGTGGTGGAGGCGGTAGACATGATGGGAGGAGAGAAATGAATTAAATAGGTTAGGGTTTGGGTAGATTTAGGTTTTATATTTAGTGGGGGGGGGGGGTACGGTGGGTATATAGGTTATTTTAATTTTATAATATCATTATTAATTAAAAATGATAAAACCTGATTTTTGATTAAATAAAACTAAAACCTGATTTTTATGAATTTGAAACTAAATAGCTGGTTTTTGGTAATTATCCCTTAAATTAAACACATCATGTTGGGCCCAACCCAATCCATGCCCAACTTAATTATCCTTTATTAAAAAATTAAAGACGTTATCACATTTAATATAGGGCTCGAGTCAACGTAGATCCCTAAACACTCATTGCCAAATGCATTCCTTACGCCACCGACAGCCAAATTATTTGAAATGACCTATATCAATTATTACTGTTTTCACACACTAGAACGTGAGAGCTATTTAAATGATAACCAAAGATGATATGCAAGGCAACTTTGGTGGTGGGGAGTGGAAAGCAATGACCTGGGATCAAGGGCGGAGTTAGGAATGAAGGGTACGGAGGGGCAAAATTTTTTAAGATTGAATGTACAAATAAAATTTATATATAATTAGAAAAATTGTAATATAACGTTACATATTACAATTGTACCCAAACAATGTTTCATAGCATAAAATTCATCTATAATAGAATTTAAATCTAAATTAATACTAAATTCTCAAGATTATTATCCATATTTCAAAAGAAATCTCAATTCTCATTCACGAATGCCATTAATAACTAGATGAATCGCACGAGGAAGTAGAATTGGCAAATGAAGAAAGAAAATGGTAGAAAAATCCTAGTCTTAAGAAAGTCACATATTCCATCGGTTTTATGCAATCGAAACGAGAAAAATGACTAGAGTGGGGAACTTCACATGTATTGTCTTTCTAACTTTGTGCAGAAAAAGTATATCATAATCAATTTAACTTCTTAACTTTCACTCATGTTCAGGTAGCCAAAACAAAGGGAATAGGAATGCAAATTATGCAATACCCCCACAACTGGCCTTTTAACAAGTAAATTTCCAAATCATAACAGATTAACAGAGCATCCTCAAAATCAACACACTGTAAACACGAGCAAATATCAAATAATGGAGCATGAATTTAAATTATTTAATGGTAGTTCCCCAATTATTAATAGCGGTGAAAATGGTCAATGACTCAATATCAACAAAAATTATAGAGTTTAAATTAATAACAATAAAGTACTAATGAACCACACCATTGAACTAGCAACATGAATACTTGATCAACAAAATACAGCTAAATGATACAGAGAAGTATGATACAAGTGAGAGCATGGTCGATTTTCACTTACCGGAATAAATTGAACAGTGAGAAGAAGAACAGTGAGCAGGTTCGGCTGATAGACAGCGGACGGCGTCAGCGGTAAAGGGTTTCGGTAATGGGCGAATTGGAAGAAATCAAGAAACTGTGCACGGGGTAACCGGTAAAGGGTTTGGGAATTGGGTTTAATTTTATATAAATAGCAAATTGGGTTTCCAATTTTTTAAATGGGCTTGAACAGTTGGCTACTGGATTGGACGGTGGAAAAAATGGGCTATAACCAATTTTCTTTTTTTACGGAACCTGGGCTTGGACAAGGGTGGGCTACAGCCCAGCCCACCCCTCTCTCCACCCCTACCTGGGGTAGTTTTATAGACGGAGAGATTTATTGGATGTCGAAGATAAAATCTTTTTTTTTTTTGTTTCTTTTACTTATTGTATATATTTTCGTTTTCTTATTCAACGTAAAATTGGACATAGAGCATTAATAAATACTATATCGTCAACATATAAAAGTTTGGGACAGCAATGCTAAAAAGTAAAGATCGGAGATAAAATAGCAAAAGGGATTAACAAGTGCGAAGCGGTTAAAATAGCAAGAGTGAGTTTTCTGAAGACGATAAAAGGGAATTACATAAGGGGATAATTATGTTAGCACGACCCATTAATTAGTAAATCGATTTTGTTACAAGTACATTCTGGTTGACATTGTATGAGGTGACTAACATTTTTGCCTTTTATTTTAACAATACTTAAAATAATCGATGGCACATATTTTTACAATACACACAATGTCAACAAAGATATACAAATAGCACAATTCTTAGTAAATTGATTAATATCATTTCACTTTTTTACTGTATAATATACATTTAGGATAGAAATGAATGTAATTCAATCCCAACCAAACACTAAATCTGTGATGTCTCTTTGCCAATTCCGGGGGACTTTTAAGATTTTGGTCAATTATAGGTGGCTCTCTTTTAACGTTTTTTTTATCATCCATCATCAAACCTATCAATTTGGGATAATAAATTCGGCATGCCATAAGAGGAGTTGCGTTTCATCAATACGAACGACGAAATCGTTGATTGTGTAGTGAGAAATCTTGAGTCATCGATCTTGGTTGTACGGGGAGGTGGCGCAGGGACGGATGACATGAGTAAGGGAACTTCCTGAAGTGGATTTGTTGAATTGAAGAAAATAGGCTTCCAGATTGGGGATTGAGTCGAAATTCTTTGGAGAAAAAAACTAAGAGAATGTTCTCTTTGTGTTTCGATTTTGTGTTTTGAGTTTTGAATTCATTTTGGGTTTTGTGTTTTGAGTGTCTATTTTGAGATGGTTGAAAATGTGTTCTTTTTAGCATTTTGAAAAATTATTTTCAAAAATTAGAAAATGGAGAACGTGTTCTCTTCCCATCCTCATTTCACTGGCGTCTCTCTCTCTCTCTCTCTCTCGCCTCTCTCTCTTTTCTTCAGTGGCGGTGGTTGGTTTGGGTGCTGTGGTTGGATGCGGTGGTGGCTGTGACGATGGGGGTCTTGGCTGTGGCAATTTTGACTGTGGTTGGGTCGCCATTTTGGTTGTAGTTGGGTCGCGATTTTGGTCGCGAATTTTGTGGTGTGGCTGTGAGGATCTTTCTGGTGGCAATTTTCGGGCGGTTGGGCCACGATTTTGGCTGTGGCGATGGGGGTCTTTCTGGTGACTATTTTGGTGGTGGTGGTGGTACAGTGGTGGTTGGGTCGCGGTGGTATAGTGGTGGTCGGGTGCGGTGATGGTTAGTGGTGGTTGAAAACAACGAAAACGCATTTTGGAAATTTTGGTTGTAAACACCAAAAACGACAAATTTGTCGTTTTTTATTTTTTTTGTAAATTTTGAACTTGTTTTCAATAATGCGTTTTCGAAAATAGGAAACATAACGCATTTTCACTCTTTTGAAAAATGAAAATAGAAAACGGTTTGAAAATGATAAAGAGAACAAGTCATAAGTATTTTGAGGACTAGAATTCCAAATGCAAGGCTGAAAACGAGTTTGTAGAGAAAAAATATTCCTATTTTAATTGAGATTTTGGGAACTCGATGAGAAAACAGAGAAAGCAAACATGGCTGTGGATTTGCCCATGAAGAAAAACATTGCTGGAAATGGTGAAAGCAATGGAGGTAGTAAAAATGGTGATTGCATGCAAATCGCGAAAAGTTAGTAAATCCAACGTTGTTAAGGTCAACATAGGTGAAAAATCTTATAAAAATGGCAATAGTGAGAGACGTCCAAATAGTGCCAAGAATGCCGAGGAAATTGAGAAGTTCAAATATGTACCATATGTTGCCTTCGATGGGAGGAAAGGGAAAGAAAGAGTTGGAAGAGTTGTCTCTTTTTTATTTGTCACTTCTTTTAAAAAAAAATTGTCACTTTTTTTTTAATATTTATCACTTTTTTAAATTTTTGTCACACTAATGAATAGCTTTTAAACCTGAATTAATATGTTAATTTATCGAAATGAAACATAATCACAAATAGACGACATGTAAACAAAAATCAACAATCTCCTGTTCTATAATTAGGTTTTGATTTGTGTTAAATATAATTTGTCATTTTTTTGAGCTTGTCATTTTTTTAGTCCATGTTTGGCCCCCCATTTTTACAAAAACTCATTTTAAACTACACATTTTCCCATCAAATAATATTAAGCAGAAATCAAAAATTTTTCCTTATTTTTAAACCATACATTTTTAAAAAAATCTTTATTCCAAAACTCATTCCCCCAAATTTATATTAAATAGAGCCAAAACAAGGGCTCAATTTATGCTACTTTGTTAATTTTTTTTTTTTTGTCGAATTTCTTCCATATTTAATGCAAAAGAGAGATGGGGTAGAGACAATGAGTATTATGATACATGCAATGATAGGATGTCAAATGAAAGGTATATGTGACGTGTTGAAGAGATAGAGATGAAAGTGTATCTGATTAGCCAATGATAACCTTTAAAAAGTCAGGTCGTACTTGTATTTCGCGGAGCCTGAGACGAACTTTAGAATTTAGGCTCTTAAATCGTAGCAATCAATCAATTTTTTTTTCTATTTATAAAAGTTTTACGAAACTAAATCTGTTAACTTAAAATCAACAATAAAATAACAAATAAAATGAAATATTCAAAATATTTGTATTACAATCAAATAACAATGCAAAAATATTTTTACTTATCACTTAAATACAATCTTACAATTTTAAAGGCAAAAATATCAATTAATTTTGAATAGTCAAGTTGTTGAACCATTTCTTTTTCAATGGATAACACGACCAATTCATTCAATCTTTGATATGACATAATTGATCGAAAATAAGTCTTGATCAATTTTATCTTGGAGAAACTTTTTCCTATTGATGCAACTGTAGTTGGTATAGTTAGCAAAATCTCATAAGCAATGCAAGCATTGGAAAACAATTATTCATTTTCTTCAAGAAATGTATTACATCAATTGCTCTTTTTATTTCTCTAAGTAAATACCACTTCAAGATTGTCAACTCCAAACATAAGTCATCACCAATAATATTTGAATGTCTATTATGTTTCAAAAACTGCACAAGATTCTCACAAAATGCAACAAACTGTCAGCACGCGTACTCTTTAATTTCTCCAAATTGAACAAAAATTCAAATGTTTCTTCATAATGTTTAAATTATTAAAAACGAGTTTGAAGTGAAGATCGAGTTTGATCAATTATAAAGAGAAAATAATAAACTCTAAAAAATTCTTCAACTAACCGAGTTACCTTTTCACTGCCACTTTCGTCGAACTATTTCTTTCTTCGAATGCTGCATTTCTCTAAGAATATAACTTCAATTTTCATTCCACTTGCCATTTGTTTAGTTTCATCAGTGACACTAGCAAACCCATTTTCTCTATTATATTCGAGAAACAAAATAAGTGATTGTAAAAACTTGATGACTTCACCAATAACCATATTTTCGACTTGAAAAAAATTACTCACGGTATTGATTGAAACGCCACGACTTATACCAAATTGGCATGCCAAGCAAGAACTCAAAAATCTCAAATTCATGTTACCAAAATGAGTATTCACAATCCAAACCCTACAATATTCCCAAAACCGCCACATTCACAATCGGCACCAAAATGGAGACCAAATAACAGAGTAATGCAAAACTAACGAAACAAAGCAAATAATTCCACAAACTGACAAACAAATTCATTATTGAAAATACCTGTATGAACAACGAAACAATTGATTTATATAATTTTCTGGACTCTCGAGTCTCAATACTCGTGGCTCTCTTTTTCTTACATGGCCATAAAATATAGCCTAAAAATTAAATCAATATTCTTACAATAACTATACTAATTCAAACCCTACAAATAATAAAATCTTTTAGTATAAAATATGGGACGCATACAAATTTCGAAGTTAAATCTTGCAATAATTTTCAAGTCTAGAACAAGGTCATTAATCATAATTAATCAAATTTTAAAATTCAGCAACTTTGTGAAATTAGAAAAGAAAAAAACAAAAGAATAAATTTAAAATACAAATTGGGTTAATTTCATAAACGGTCACTGAAGTTACGCGAAAATAACAAAACGGTCACTAAAGTTTAAAACTTGTAGAAATGATCACTGAAATTTCATGCGATTTCAAAAACGATTGCTGAACTTAGTTTTAGTACTATTATGTTTTAATTCAAACCTAAAGCACCAAAACACGTAGATATAGAAGTTCGAGGACCTCAAGTGCAAAATTCGCGCCCCTTTCCACCACATCCTGGCCACCAAAACCACCGAACCAACACACCATCTTGAAGCCCTCGCTTCCTTCTACGAAACCCACCCAAGAATTGCCCCTACCTCCGACGGTGGTGGCCGGAATTTCATCCCAAAGTGGGCCTCTCGCACAGTCGGCAGTTTTGTGCTGTGTGAGAGGCCCACTTTTGGACGAAATTCCACAACTTTTCGTCGGAGGTAGGGGTGGTTCTTGGTTGGGTTGCATAGAGGGAAGCGAGGGCTTCAAGATGGTGTGTTGGTTCGGTGGTTTTGGTGGCCGGAATGTGGTGGAATGGGGCGCGAAAAGTGGTGGTCCGGGTTTGGGATTGAGGAGATTTTAAGTTGAATTTTGCACTTGAGGTCCTCCAACTTCTATGTCCATGTATTTTGGTGATTTAGGTTTGAATTAAAATATAATAGTACTAAAACTATGTTCAGCGACCGTTTTTGAAACCGCATGAAATTTCAATGACCATTTCTGCAAGTTTTAAATTTTAGTGACCGTTTTGTTATTTTCGCGTAACTTGAGTGACCGTTTGTGAAATTAACCCAATACAAATTTGTTAGGGAGCATTCCGAGCAAAAGATTAACATAAAATAAATAAATACAGAATAAAATTCACATTGCAACTACGTATGGAAATTGAAGAAAAAAAACGATTACCTCAGGCTCAAATGTTGCGTCGATGGGTTTGGCTTTGACTATTGTTACCTGATTCACGATATCACTATTGAAGACCCCGTCTAGGTTTTGATTTAGCGGGTTGCAGGACAATTTTGGGAATGGGATGTCTTGAATGTAATTAATAAGTTTTTTAAAATTAAAAAAAAAGGGAAACAATATTTATTAGGGCTCCCTAAAGAACTAAGGCCTAAGGCAGCAACCTCTTGGGCCTATCCTCATGTCCAACTTTACTAAAATAGCATTGACAAATTCTGATTAATAGTAATGGTGTTAATACAATTTTTTTTGAGATCACATTGACCTTTTCATTAAAAAAATAAAGTGAAATAGCATGTTGCAAGGGCGAAGCCAGAATTGTTGAGTTGTGGAGGTAGATTAAATAATAATATAAATTACAATTCCAACATTATAAAAAATCGAAACACAAACAAAAAGCAGCATCCTTTTCAATGTTACACTCTAACCAATTTCCAAACTCATCAAACCATTTTGACTTGAAACCACGAGATGAATTTCCAAATTAAGTTTTTGAAAATTCATGTCCACGAAGTTGACACGGACCTCTCAACAAATAGGCTCTTCATATTTTTATTTCGCAATCCTGGATGTGTTGGAAGATTTTCTAAATCAATTTCAACGCTTTCATCACTTTCTTTAGTAATCAAACTTTGCTCTTGTCTTGGTTTTTTGACAACAAATTTGTCCATTGACAATATCTAAAACAAAAAATAAAGCAACATCATCAATAAGAGTAATAGAGAATGAAAGCAAACTTGTCCATTTTTATCGAAAACAATTTTTATTAGTTAACAAATTATAAATAAAACTAATTATTTAGTTGCTGATAAACATGTTGATTTGTGTATTTTGTACACTTATTTGTGCCCATAGATCATGATATTTTATTATCTTTTGGATCAAATTTTACCTAATTTATGTTAAATTATGTTTTGTAAGTAAAACTTTATGTTTAACGAAGAATGTGAGAAAAGAATGCTGAAATTGAATGAAATCTACAATTTTGGATATTAAAGTCTACACCATAAAAATTGAAGGACTAAATTGCATTAGTTCTAAAGATGAGATGACTTGGAGAAAAATAAAATTAATGGACTTGCAATTGGAATAGGACTTCAATTATCACTGGCAATTCTAATTATATGAGAAGTGATTGGCTGCTGGGAATTGGAATAAGACTTCAATTGCACTTGGAAGTCTAATTTCACTAGTATTGATTGGTGACCAAGAAAATTATATATAGGCTAGAGAAGAAACCAAGTGGGAAAAAAAGGACACGGCAGAAAGTAGAAAAAAAAAAGAGAAAGAAGAAAGAGAGAGAAAGAGAAAGAAAGGGAGAAGAAAAGTTAAAGAAGGAAGGAAAAAGAAAACGTGGAGAGAAAACAAAGAAAAGAGAAAAGGAAAAAGAAAAAGAAAGAAAAGAAAAGTAAACTGTAAACACCAGAAGTTTTCACCTTTGGGCATTTTTTTGTGATTTCTTTCCACTTTTTCTTGTTTTTATTCTTCTATTATGAATAACTAATTTTTATATTAGGGAAAACAATTTAATCGACTTGTGATCCTTTATTTTTATATTCAAGATTTATGTGGTTTATTTATCTATGTGTTGATTTTATTATGAATTTAATGTATTAAATTACGTGATCAATAATTTGATGATTAAGTGAATCTCTTACGAATCGAGAGGTGAGTTTGAGATTTAGACCGTATAATGAAATCCGGTAAATTAGTATAACGTGTAAAGATACCTATATTAATTATTGCAGTCATAATTTGAATTCTTAGATCTAGTGTTTCGTTTAACTAAAATTAATTCGCATATAGATATGAAATTGTATTAGTTAAATAGGCTCAATGAGAACTCGAGAGGGGTAAATTGAATACAATAGAAGAATTCGACCGAACACTACATTAGATTGTGAATCTTGAATTAAGAATAAATGTGATTAATAGATGAAATTGTTATGCCTTAATATTCATCGCATATCTGTCTCTCCCATTATCCATTGTTTGCAATTTTTTATACTTTCAATTTGTTAAAAGTAGTTAGTCAAAATCATCATAATTATTTACTTGTTTTTTGTCAAATAAGAGTTAGAAAAATCTAATTAATACTTAAAGTATAGTCCTCATAGGAACGATAATCCGGACTCAAAGGTCTATTATATTATTTGTTACGATATCGTACACTTGCGATATAAAAAACGCAACACATGTCAAAAGTGCAGAAAGAAAACTTGATAAACATATCAAATTGCAGAAATAAAAAAAATAAAATCATAGTCCATGAGCAAACATATAAAATAAAACTAAGAAAAATCATATTTTTATCCATACTTTTCTATGCACACATAAATCTACTACACATAAAAAAAGGAGATCATTAGAGAGGGACATACAATTTCTTAGGTGCACAATCAACATTGTCACATTGCGTAGAGTCGTAGAAATTGAGAGAGTAGCACGCACAGCCCACAATCACAAAGAATCGCACGCACAGGCGCACAGCCCGTCTCTCTTCTAATCTCTCTGTTTAATATGGGAGGAATGGGAAATATTGGATTTAGGACTTTGGGAGTATGGGAATTGGGCCTGTAAGACAAATATTAAAATGGGGGTACTTACAAAAATGAGAAGTTTACATATTCAAGAGTATAAGTTTAGTTTATTTCAAAAATAAGAACACAAGTTTAAAATTACCAAAATCAGATTTTTTTTAATTTTTTTAAATTTTTATTTATGAAATAATAAATTATTAAATTAATTTATTATTAAATATTTAATTATGATATAATATAATTAACTCATCCCACCTTCACCACCCCTACCGCTCCAGCGACCGTTCCGATCACCGCCCTACTCTGCCGAACTTTCCGACGACCGTTCCGGCGACTACTCCGATTCTGGCGACCATTCCGACGACCGTTCCGGCGTCGATTTTTTCGGCGACTGCTCCGCTATATTTTTTTGTACGGTTAATATGTTTTTTTTTACGGTCACAATCCAGGTCACAAGTCATATGTCACAAGTCACAGCCCAAGTTACAAGTCACAGGTCAAGAGTCACAGCCCAAGTTACAAGTCACAGGCCAGGTCACAAGTCATAAATCAAGTCACGGACCAGGTCACAAGTCACAACGCATGATTGTTTGTTTATAATGATTGATAACATGATAATTTTTATCTATTAATCACATATTTTCAAATTTATTAGTCACATGTTAATTTTTAATCACAGTCCCACCACCGATTCCGATCCACCACCAATCTTAGTCACGAATCACCACCAAACCTGCAACATACACTACCACCACCACCATCTCCTCCATATCCGTTTACACCACCCCCACCACAGAATCCACGAAACCCGGCGACAGCCAACATATCAAAAACCCTGACGAAACATACACACAATTCTACCATTCTACTACAACATCCTCGTTTTAACATCATCATATTCATCAAACTCCAAACCAACAGTTTGCAAACTGAGGTCACCCACGTATAGTGATGTCTCAAACTAAGCGTTTCCGGTAGCCACCGCCTTCACTGCCTGCATTTGAGGATGTTATCGCCGCTGCACCTAAAAATCGGCGATGACCGCTACATCACAGTCTGAGCGCGACGACGACTGCAGCGGTCATCATCCGTTGTTGCAGCAACAACTGCAGCAACCAAGGCACCACCGCCCCCTCCACACCCCGTCGCCCCCAACACCAATAGAGAGAAGGTAGAGAGAGCAGTCGATCAGCCACCATCACCGCCACCCATACATCGGCACCACCACCCCCAACACCAACCAGCCACCACAACCATGTCACCACCGCCCCCTCCACGCCGCCAACGCCAACAGAGAGATGGTTGAGAGAGAGAGAGCGCGCGAATTGGGGATTTAGAATGGGGTGGGTGCGTGTGTGGGTTGTATTTAAATTATTTAAATTTTAATTATAAAATATCTGATTTTGGAAATTTCAATACATAAACTATGGTTTTGTGTAATTACCACTACAAAAATACCCTTAAAATTAGGGATATTTGAAAAATTATATGAAAGGTTTTTATAAAGTAAAAAATACTGTGTAAAATGAAAAAGTGATACAATGTCACTTTTTTTATAAAAATTGTCACTTTTTTATTTTTTTTTGGAGAAAAATGACACTCTCTCAAAAAGTGATACAAACTCAAAAAAGTGACAAATATCAAAATAGCACTATCCATTTGTGTAGCACCAGTAATCATTTTTTTTATCTTCTTAAAAAGTGACAAAAACTTAAAAAAATGACAAAATTTTAAAAAGTGACACAATGTCACTTTTTAGAATTGACGAGCAATTTTGACATCCCCAAATGGTAATGCATAAAATTAAGTAAGTGACGGTGTGACACTTTTTACAAAAATTCCACAAAAAAGTGATAAATATTCAAAAAGTGACAAAACACTAATAAAAACATTAGAATCGGTTTAATAAATTGACGACTAAAAAAAGTGACAAAACACCAATCAAAACTATGGAATCAATTCAATAAAAGAAATATTTGCATCTATGTCATTCCTAGACCTCAAAATCACCCAACTTTCTCATTCTCTTCAATTATACCATCTCGATTTTTCATAAAACCATTTTTTTTGTTTTTTGCTTCAACTACAATCAATTCAATCAACAACTTGCCTTCCACGGATAATATGCAAATCAAATCTTTTAAACTATCAGAACTTTGACAATGCAAAACAGAAAATTCCTTGCTAGACATTTCATCAAACGGAAAAAAAGCATCCCACAAACCTTGTAAAAAAAGCAATACTAGCATTTATCACATTGTAAATTTAACTATTTGTTTCCATCAAGGATCACTTTCTTTGCATTTAATCACCTTGTAAATTCAACTAGTTGTTTCCTGCTTGCCAAATCTGATGTCAGATACCGTTTTGTGATTGATGTGGCGAACTCCTTGGCCGACAATTAAGTGGTGAATTTGTGAATCTTCTGTCTCCTTCTTGATGCATAGTGTGAAATGTAACAATAATCGAAACATTCGATTTAGATTTGCTGTGAAAATTTATTGTTCAATACTGGTAATTTTCCCTTCTATAAAATTTTGAAGACCAAAAGTTCAACACTTAACCTCAAATCCCAAGAAAAAACAGAGATTTGTGGTTGCCTTCTACTTATTTTGGCAATTGTTTAGCGTTCGTCAATTCATTGAAGTGGAAGAGAAGATCAGATATGAACCCCATCTTGCGAACCCATTTGACTGGACCATTTGCAAGCACGAAACGAGCATACGGATAAGGCCCTTGTCGACTCTTGCATCAATGGCAAAGAAGATAGAGCAGAGATGTGTGGACAGATTCCAACAGAACAATGTTAAGTGTAGAGAGGTTATGGAGAGGATATGCATGTATCTTGAAGTTGAATCCCGCGGAAACGGTGTGCTTTTTGGGACTTTTACACGTATTAATTACGTGTTAAATTGTTTAATTTATGTAAAAGCGTATTATTCAATTTTGTTTCTTTTGGGCCGTACTGGGCCTAATTTCCCAAATTAAAATTTTCATTTGGTTTTAACATTTTTTTCTTTGGGTTTGGGCTGGTTTTGGTTTTACAATTGGCTTTAAAAAGGACAAAAGGGAAATTACATAAATACACTAAAAAGTAGGACGGTTTTGAAAAATCATTCTAAGAGAGGGCTTACAGTTTGAAAGTTTCTTATCTAATTTCAGGTATCATAATAAATTTTAATTCCTCTTCTTCAATATTAAGATCCTTTGATGCTCGTTTTGCATAAATTTTAAAAGTAATAGTCCAAATTAGCAATTTCAAGTTGAACAAGATCCCACTTAAAAGTCTAATCATCTAAATGCATTGTCTACGTCACTTTTATGTGAATTTTGTGATTAGGTTTAGTTTGAGCCTTATACTATAAACAATTGACATTTATGATGTTTCTTATTTGATGCTTTTGTTAGTGTGACCGGAAAATATTTGAAAATAACATTGTTGATCTTAAGAGCATAAGGAATAGATTAATACATATGAAAAGTTTAACTTTGAATCGATTCAATTGAAGCATATAACGTGTTTGAGAAAATGATAATGCAAAAAAAGTGACATTGTGTCACTTTCTTGTTAAAAATGTGACATAATGTCACTTTTTTAAAAAGTACTCTTTCAAGCTTTTCAACTAATTGATCCAACCTTGGAGAGCTACTTTTACTAAAACTCGAGCAATTTCTTAGGTATAACATGATATTTTTGTATTTGTAGAATGATGGGAATCGAAAGATAGTAGACAAAAAGTAACGGTTTTGATATTGCTTTTAAAAAAAGTGACATTCTGTCACCTTTTTAGTGTCACTTTTGTTTTGACATGTTTAGAAAAAGTGACAAAGTGACAAAATGATAATAAACACGTATAATCAAGTAACAGAGTATACAAATTCTTCTTTCTTATTTTTTTTCCTTGTTTCTAAACCATACCTTTAAGATGTGATATGCTTTTGGCAAGTTTCTTCACCAAAAAAGTCGTATTATTCTTGAATGCTTTATATTTTAGGAAATCCCAATATGATGGAAGTGGTATTTCTCGAATTCTTTGGTGGCATGGACAATATACGGGCTTGTGACATCTTAGGTGGATGATAAGAAGGAACCAGTAGAAGTGCCTAACCGGTGATATTCCATTAAATGATTACCTTAAAAGTTTCCGTTAAATGATTACATTAAGAGTTTCCTCGGCTTTGATAAAAATGTGATATTGTGTCACTTTTTGTTAAAAAAAAAATGTTGTTCGTCCTGAAATAGACGAACAAGTATTACATGTGAAGAATAATGAACATGAATCTGTTGTCATTCAGGACAAATGTACGAGGAGTATTGAAAATAAGAATGATTTTATTTCATTCAAAAACTAATAATTACATAACGGTTACCTTGAAGAATGATGCTCAAGATCTAGAGATTATGGGGCGTTAAGTAGTATCAAATGACTAATGATTACATTCTTCCTTCCTAGCAACTAGAATACTAACATCTAACTACAGCCAGAATAAGAAACTCAAAACTAAAGTAACGGATTGCGTCTTCTTTTGCGAGGCTTCTAGGTATCACTTGTAATTGGTGGTCAATATACAAAAGAGAATGTATAAGCATAAGAGAATTTCACGAACTGTCTCTAGCAACCTGTCCAATGGAGAGTTCCTCATTATCAATTCTATTTACTAAAAGGCACGAATGCAATAGCAGTATCACCAGCAACTGTCTGGCTATTTCCTGCCATTTCTGCAACAGTATCACCAGTATTTGCAAACTTGTTTACCCAACCGAAAGTATCAAGTACATGGTCTACAAGGGGGAAAAAATATAGAAATGGAAAGAACAACTTTCAATGGGTAATGGGACAACAACATCCAAGTCATGATCGTTCAAATTGGTAAAATGAAACACAATGAATGCACGTATAGAGTCACAAATAAAGGTTTCAAGAAGGTGACAATATTTCAAAAAAGTAAGAAACATTAGTAAAGACAAACTGGGAGTGTGTTTGGGACATATTCTTTTGAAAGAATGTATTATTGAATAGTAGATTGATGGAGAATGTGTGGTTAAAAATGAAGGAAAAGTTATTGATGTGATGGAAAATATTATTTTATTGTAGAATATGTGGTTGAAAATGAGTTAAAAATGAGAATGAAAAAAATAATGTGTACCAAACGGGGCCTGACTCGAAGTTGACCACTTATGATATTACAAGATGACATAAAACTGTCCTCTACATGTAGATATCAGTCATTTTGAATGCGTGCATTTGAGTTAATCACTTTTGGCAAACATTCAAAAAAATGTAACCAAATAGGGGCTCAATGTCACTTTTACTAACAAGTGATGTTTATCACTCGAAAAAGTGACAAATTCAAAAAGTATCAAACAATAAAAGAAGCGACAAAAATTTCAAAAAAAGGTGACAAACACTCAAAAAAGTGACAACTAACAATAAAAAATGTTACAACACTAAAAAAAGTGACAAAATTTTTTTAAAAAGTGACAATCTCTTATAATAAAGCCTCAACAACAAAAGCTATTACGTTTAGGTCTAAGTAGACCACCACCACTCACTTTCAAAAGTTAAAATAAGTTCTGAATAAATACATAATTTTTCCTTTATATCACAATACCACACAAATGCAAGAAAACAACACAGTTAAACCACTAATCCACTATAGATTGAAGGAAAACAAGATTTGAAATGAATCCACTATCCACATGATTGCTAAGGAATGAATAAAATGACAACGCTGCAGAAACTACATTATTTTACAAATAACCATAACCGTATAGTCGTTGATTAGTTGAATGTGTGTTGATCAATCATTCTCTACATAGAGAAGTCTTCAAAATGCATTGTGGCATTTGCACCTGCATTAGTTGGCTTCTTGCAGGGAAGCCAGTGATTCGTAAAGTGTTTAGCAATTCATTTTTTCATAATTCTGCTTTCAAACGCTATAAGGATTAGTAATACATGTCCCTTTGGATGGTATCTTAATAAATGGAGATTTCATGTGAAAGTTTATGAAGATATTATTAAATCCATATCTTGCATCAATAGTTTTAGACCAAATTATCACACAACTCTTGTGTATCCCTTTTGCAATGCTGAAACATTTGCCTGATGTCAATATAAGGTTGTGTCATACAATTATGACTTGATGTATAAGCCACAAGAGAGAGTTAAACTGCTTAGAATTGGAAACGTAGAATTGATCTTTCCTCTACGCTGCCCCATCCCCACTTTTCCTTCTCTTCTTTTAGTTTTTCAAGTACCAAAAGACGAAAGTAATTTTAGCATAAGATCTGTTCTTCTAGATTCTCAACACCAACATATTATAGCATTAAATAATCCAAATAAGAACAAAAGACATGGACAAACAAAATAGAGACAACAATGATTATAACCTAGAATCAAGCATCATCACCCTCACCAACCTTCCCAACAGAAGGATCGTGAGAAACACCGGTATGCTGCCCAATATGGCGCTACAAATCAGTCATAACCTTCTGCTCATACTTGGACTTCTCCTCATGGTTAAGCATTGTCAAAGCTCATTTGTCCTTGGCACTGTAAACTTGGTTCTCTTTTTTGATGTGGATGCATTTATTCTCTGATGCTTACCCCCACTCATCACTTGGAGTCGAAGTTGGAATTGAGAATAGAGATTTCTCTATGTGTTTTTGTGGGAGAACGTGGTTTTTTGATTTAGGGGTTTGCCCTTTTTGATTTGGGGGCTTTTTTGGGGGGTTTGAAGTTTTTGAAGTAATTAATAAGGATATTAAAACTTCAATTAGTCTTAAGTGTATTAATCTAATATTTGATTTTTTTTTGGGGGTGGTGGACCTAATTTTCTCAAAGAAAAAAGGGATTTGGATCTTAGTGTGAGATATGGGTGAACGCAGTTCGGTTTGAACGGTTGTGCCATATTTTCAACTCAAATCATTTCATGCGGTTTGAAATTTTTTTCAAACCAAACCAAACCATAATTTGCTAGTTGATTCGATTTTAATCCGCGATTTACCTATCAACATTATAATAATATATTTAAAATAAGATAACATATAAGTTTAAACAAGAACTAATAATGTTAAATTATATTCATCTTTCTCATGAAACCCATGAATAAATTATTTTCAAAGTTGGTTACTAAAAGATGTTAATAGAATGAATATATCTTTTTTCCCTTTTAAAGCCTGTCTGGAGCCGATTTTTCCAACCAAAATCGTGATTATTTGACCGTTACTTGGCATGTTGGGTCCCACCATTGTGAGTGTGAAGTCAACAATGTCATGCTCCAACGGTAAAAAAAGCAATGAAATTCTGGAGAAAAATTGCTAGCAGACATGGTTTTATTTACATTTTCTTGTTTGCCTTTCATATTGTCATATAGCGGTTGGTAAAGACAGAACCACATTCTGTGTAACAGTTTGGTTAAAACTCCTTTCATCCTAATAGTGAGATGAAAAATAATGACCGAACATAATATGTTTAAATGTACAAAGAATGATAGAGTTCATATTTATTGGAAATTGACAAATTTCATTTTCTAATAACTTTAAGAAAGTAGAATATAGTAATACTAGTTAGAGAACCTTAACATTTTCACACAATCAATACGTTTTATCATTCGTTCTTTTTAAACTACAAACAACTTCATTAGATTAGCAACCGGGTCAAGATGTGTGTTGCAGACTTATAAAACTATCGATCAATAATAATGAACTTAATTTACTTTTATATGATTATTTCAATGGGTTGGTTGTCATTTGTATTGCTCAATTAGTATTTTTCTAAAAAGTGAAAGCTTTAAAATTTGTAAGTTAATAAAATTAAATTTTTAATTAAAAAAAAGGGTTCAATTCAATTTTATACGATTGTTGAAAGTTGAAACCTAAACTAAACAAATTTGAAACGGTTTGGTTCGATTTGAAGGGAAAAAATGCGGGTCCACGTGGGGACAATTGACCCCACTGCCCCCATATCAGATCCGCCCCTGACATGTTGTGTCACTTTTTAAATTAAATTTTCATACAAAATCATTTATAGTCGAACAATACATGTTTGACTAAGCTATCAAATTACTTACAAGAATTTCTTTTAGAAGTTAATTTATTTTGTATTGTGTTAGATATGGTAGAGAAAGTGACATCATACCTCACTTTTTAACATATATCACTTTTAACTAAAAACAATGTCATTTTTTTTTTTTTATAATAAAAGTGACTTTTTATGTCGCCATTTAATAAAAAAATGACACTTAACTTTAGACAGAATTTTTTACTTTCAAAATACTTTTCATATAGTTTTTCGAAAAATCCCTATTTCTTCAATTGCCCTTGCATAAATTGGTCAAGACAGAATGTTAATTTGGACCCAACAAGTGGCTTTATGTGGAATTGTTAAAGCCCCAGCAAATCAAATTTGATTTTGTTCATATCATTTTTCTGTGAAATTGTTTGCGAACCTTTAATTAATGTGTCTGTGTTTGGATTCGGCTTCGAGGAATTTTGCAAATCACTTTTGTTACTCATATAAATAATCGTAAAATAAATGTGCCACATGTAGACGGCCAACCCGATTCTATGTATACCGAAGTGAACCTAGCTCGAAGCTGCTCATCCGATCCCCAGTTGGCAGGGGCCTCTAGCATAAATTCATCCATGACGATGTGGTAAGTCGACCAACAATATGCCTAATGAAGTAATTGACAAGACAACATACTGCCAGTCCTGTCTCTGCAAACCTACACTGTCAAATCCTAAGTTAGACTTGAGGATAGGGAGATTCCAACATTAATGGCTTAATTGATTGATTGACACTAATAAAAACCATTAGATCTTCTACCATCAGATCGATCTCGTTCATTCGAGATTATATATAAAAACCCACATTCCATGCCTTAACGGGACGGGCAAGCTTACACACGAAAAATAAACTTTGATTCTCTCCACTACACCCAAAGGCCGACCCCCTTTTATATCAAACAACTTAAAATAATAACTCATTAAAGGTTTCAGATCATCCCCTTCACTGATTCATCTGAGAAACTGGTGACTTGAGTCACAAATGTGTTAGAATCTAAGCCTACCACGTCGTCGAGCCATTTTTTGGGGTCAACAACTTTCTTTAAATTTGTTGAACTGTTTAGGTTTTTTTTTTTTAGACTTTGAAGTTGATTGCAATCCGTCGAGAGTGCAAATCATGGCGTTGACTGCAGTTGCAGAGGAGGTGGCCCGTGGTTACAATGGGTAGGGTGGGCTTGGTTTGGTTTTAATTTGGGTTTTTAAGTTGAGGGTGGTGGATTGGGGAAGGAGATAAACTTTTCATTTTGCCTTTCTTTTTTTTCTTTTAATATTAAAATATGGTTAAAGTCATTTTTTCTGCTCAATTAATAATGATTCGGAAGAAATCTGTTAAGATTTGAGATTCCATCTTAAAATGTCAACTTTATTAAGAAGAGTAATTCAAACTCTTATAAATTGATTTATGTTTTCATCTTTATTCGATGTGGAATTTTATTCCTTAACATGCCCAATCAAGATTGTGGCTCGTTCGAGCAAAGCAATCTTGAAATCCGTGTGATCAATTTTTTTGAGTCTTAATCGGATCAAATTGCTTGTTGGAACTTAATGAACTATGATACCATGTTAAGATTTGATATTCCATCTTAAAATATCAACATTATTAAGAGGAGTAACCCAAACTCTTATAAATTGATCTATATTTTCATCTTTATTAGATGTGGGATTTTATCTATTAACAAAATCCATCCATTTGTCTTCCGAACGCACACACTTGAGATGTTTGAAAATAAAAATTAAGGTAAAACTTACAAATATTTGTAAGATTTGAGATATTATCCCTTTTTTTGCACGTGTAAATTTTACATGATAAGTTGTGTCCATCAAAATTTCGGCATTTCAAATATTTTTGTAGCGATGTGTCAAAATTTTCGGTGTGAAATAATTAAGACTAGACAAAAAATGTGAACTCTAATTGAGCATAGGTGCCACACGACATTATTCTCGATTTCTTTGTTGACCTTTTTAAAAGTTATTTTTGTTTAACTTTTTTGAAAGAATAATTTAAAAATGACGTCACGTACCTTCGAAAACCAAGCTGAGTTTGTGACTATTTGAGACATTACCAATCACGTGCTTGATAAAATAAATTAAGCACTTTATAATGATTAATAAAAAAAATTGAAAAGTCGATCAATATATGTCTTTTTTGATATTGATTAAAATTAAAATTTTAATTTAAGTGAAAGTTACCAATTCATTTCGACAATATATTTTATGAATTCCATAAATTTTCAATTCCACAATTTTATTATCTTTTATCGAAATTTACACAAAATTTGATTTTAATATACATCACATTTTTTTTTTGAAAATGTATATTTCAAGATTAATAGGAAAAAAAAAAAAATTTCATCCGTAGAGTATTAGCGACAAAAATGTCTCGGACCGGAATCTGAGCTGTACGCTCAAAAGCAAGCAAGCAACCATTGATGAATTGAACCAACCAACGAACAACCTACGATCTATATGTATGTAGAGCACAAGATCTGAAGATCCTCTTTCCAAGTTTTCAGCCTAGTCAAAATCTTCTCCACCTGTAATTTCCACCCATTTTCTCGGACTCTCTCTAACTTCAATTTTACCAGTTCTTTGATCCCTTTGATCCATTTTCGAATCGGCACATTTTTTCGAGCAAATTTTGAGAAGATGAAGGAGGGAACGGGGAAAGTTGCAGTGGCGGCGGCGGTGATAGGGGCCGCGGCGGCGGTGGGAGTAGCGGCTTATATTGTCAGGCAGCGGATGAAGAGCTCCGGGAAGTGGGCAAGGGCTTTGGCGATTGTGAAGGAATTTGAAGAGAAGTGTGGGACTCCAGAAGTGAAACTTAAGCAGGTGGCCGACGCCATGACGGTGGAGATGCACGCCGGATTAGCCTCCGAGGGCGGAAGCAAGCTTAAGATGCTCATTAGCTACGTAGATAACCTCCCTAATGGGTATTATTCTGAATCACATAATTTATAGAGTTTCAATTCCATCTTAAAAGTTCAAAGTTTTCTTAGTTGAGTATTTTGTGTTTGTATACAGAGTAAATCTTCTATCCTTTTTCAGTGCATAAAGTTAGTTTAAAATTGTGGGATTACATCTGCTTGTATGTGTAATATCGTATCTAACACGCACAGATTTATTGATAATTTTTGGTTCTTCATAAAAATTTACGTTGTTGGCATAAATTACGGGGACAAAATAAATATATGGGCTTTATCTGTGCATTTCTTGAAAAGTATTTGATGGTAAGAACTTGTTTGTTCTTAAAAGAATGTAAGTCCTTAAGTCAAAAGCTGCTTCTGAGATTAAGAAGCTACTCTTGAACCAGTATTAATAATTTTCTGGAAGAGCTTTATTTGGCTAGAAGAGCTTTTAGAAGAGGTAGATTCCTCTTTTATAAAAGCAAAAGCAAAACAAAATTGAAGGAAGAAGCCCTGCCAAACCGGGCTTAATTGATCCTTAGAGAAAATTAGTATTCTTCTAGTTTGGATTCACAAAGTCTGGGATTGGGGGGCTAACAAATAAATACTTGTTAACTAATAATATTTGTTTCTGTGATCATTTGAAAATGTTACAAAAGATTAGATAAATGTGAAATTGTATTATTACTTGTCTTGGACTTGAAACTCTATTTAGTTCAATCTCTTCTATACTTTCTTCAGTAATAAACAAATCATTTCTTAGTCTCTCACTTCAGGATAGGGAAATCGATTTCGTGCTTTCAGGCATGTGGGCTTTTCTAGATGACTAGTTTAAAGATTCACTTTCCTAGAAATCAAGACTAAAGATAAGAAACTGAAGATTGTAATGCTGAGTGGAGCATCCATAAATTTTGAAATAGATTCTTTTGTGATTCTAATTGATTCTGATTAAATGTATATTTTGTTAAATGACTAGCTAAACATGTCTTTCCCTTATCTCAGTGACGAGGAAGGAGTTTTTTATGCATTGGATCTTGGTGGAACAAATTTCCGCGTATTGAGAGTGCAATTGGGAGGGAAAGAAGTTGGTATTGTTCATCAGGAATTTGCCGAGGCATCAATACCCCCAGCTCTGATGGGTCAAACTTCAGATGTAAGCAAATAATCCTTTTCTATTATTCCGTTTAGTTCATTTGGTCCATATACACAATTCTGAATTTTTTTTAGAACCTTTTGATTTCAGGCGCTTTTTGATTATATAGCAGAAAAACTTGCAAATTTTGTTGCTGAAGAAGAACAAAGGTTTCAGCAACCTCCTGGTAGGCAGAGAGAACTAGGCTTCACTTTCTCATTCCCTGTGCTGCAAACTTCAATAAACTCTGGTAATCTTATCAGGTGGACGAAAGGCTTCTCTATTGATGATGCGGTAAATTTTTTTTTTCTTTTTCTCTTGAACATATTTTGCGTAGTTTATCTACATTAATTCATTAGTTGAAATCAGTTCCATGCTAGTCTTTAATTGCAGAAATTAAAATATCAATTTTTTGAGAATCTTCTGTGCAAACTTTGCTCTTTTTCAGTAGTTTTATTTGATACTTTCAACTTCCAATTATTTATTTGTCAATCTCCCTAAATATGTATGCAATGCCTGATTTATAGTCCTGATTTATAGTCATAGAGTTTACTACTTTGCTGCTTTTCAAGCAATAATTTGTTTTCCAGAAAAATTCAACCTTGATCCTCACCTAGTAGTTCATCGTTTTGATGAGGTAAGACTGCGGGGCGAGAGAAAGTTTAACAAAAATGTAGGATGCAACAGGTAAATTGGTAGTTACTTGTGCCATCCAAAAGGATATCTGAGTCTGATGCGGCACTCCAAAATAGATCTACACTCTTGACTTTTTACATTGATCAACAAAACATTTTAATGCCATTATGGTCTGAAGTTTGCATTTGCTTTCCTCCACTTGTTTGTATGAAATCTGGTTTTTGCGTCTGCAGCATTGCACCTTTCTAGAATAATTATACCAAAAAAGACCTATTTCAGTTCAGTTCATGAACTTTTATGCATTAACTGGAATATTCATCCTTGGGATGATTTTTCTGTTCTTACAAAGAATGCGTTATTTGACTCCAGAGTGGCTTAACCCTTATGTTTCAATCCTGATAATTCTATTGTTATAGGTTGGCCAAGACATGGTAGCTGAACTTACAAAAGCCTTGCAAAGAAAAGGTGTTGAAATGAGGGTGGCAGCTCTGGTAAGTTCCAGCATGTTTTGCTAAGCTTAAAACACCTGCTTTTTTGACAGCAAGTAAAGACTTCACTGTCAAAAAAATCTGCACCGAAAATCCAAAAGGAAGTAACTTATTAAAAAAACCCCGAACATGTTTGGCAAAAAAGTGGCTTAAAAGTAACTCTTTAGGCTTAGACAATCATGCTCTGTCTGTTTGCTGCTGATGAATGCAATCCATTATTAAGTGACAAGGATCCTATATTTGGATATTTATGTTTTGATAATTATGCCGTCCTATACGAATATCATTTTAATTCCTAAATTCAGATGTACATGCACAATATCTTTGCTAGGTGAATGATACAATTGGAACATTGGCTGGAGGCAGATATACCAATAAGGATGTTGCTGTTGCTGCGATATTGGGTACTGGAACTAATGCGGCATATGTAGAGCGTGCTCAAGCAATTCCGAAGTGGCACGGTCCGCTGCCTAAATCTGGAGAGATGGTTAGCAAATTTTTAGATGGCTGATTATTTGCTTTATATCTGCGGTGTGGGAAAACCAGAAATAGGCACAGTTATAGCTTACAACTGTTCAATTAAAAACCAGGACGAATACTTGTCAATTGCCAAGTCTGGATTTTTCCATCGACTTTAAAAAAAAAAAAAAGGGTTTAGGAGCGATTAAGCCTCTACATACATTGAGGTTATGTCATTATCAATATCCTTGATATCATAAAACTTTATCGTTGGTTCCTTTTTTTTTTTTAAATTGAACTTTTGTTTTATGGCATATGTATATTTATCTAATTAACTAATTAATTTTGGCATCCGGTTCAACTTGGGTTCAAGCTGAGTTCAACCCTTTAGACCATGGACCATTCACCTTTCCCGAATCAATGCCCGGGATGGGTTTCAAAACATTGGTGGAACCCGGATTCTGCTGTAATTGACATTCCGCTTACGCTAGTACAAGATTTTGGGGCTTAAAAAGTCATAAATAATTATTGACGCCTTAATCCTTTTAAATGCAGGTTATCAATATGGAGTGGGGTAACTTTAGGTCGTCCCATCTTCCATTGACGGAGTATGACCATGCATTGGATGTCGAAAGTTTAAATCCTGGTGAACAGGTGATAAATTTTCCATCATATGCTATTTCATTTGTAGTTTTCAGTTAAGACTCACTTTTAGTAGGAGTAGTGTACAATGATGCAGGTGCAATTCTTAAATGCCTCACCACTCTTTAAAATTTGCAATGGGTTTACCCTGGACAGGAAAATGTACTCTATTTAACAGACCGTGTTACCTATTTTTCAGATATTTGAGAAGATAGCTTCTGGCATGTACTTGGGAGAAATTTTACGCAGAGTTTTACTTAAGATCGCTGAAGAAGCTGCTTTCTTTGGTGACGAGGTTCCGCCCAAACTTAAAATTCCATTCATATTGAGGTACCCTAAAGACTTGAATATGCTTGTTACTTTCATTGCAGTAAGATAGATTTTGAAATAATGGGTATATAACTAAGTCAGAAGCCATCCAGTTTTAAGTGCTTTGTGAAATCGGTGTTTTTGGCCTATATTGTCAATGTGGTCAATACATTTCTAAAAATATTTATTTAATGGATTTCCCATCACCGGTGCTAAACTGATGCTTGAGGAATTACCTAGATCGTTTCGTGATTTTTTCTTCGATTGGTGGAACCAAAACTGAAAAGAAATGAAGTGGAAAATATGAGGTTGCTAATGCAAGAAGTACTCAAGATACAATTTGCCTTTAGAACGGTAGTGCAAACCATTGCTTGCACTACCTTATAGGCATGCATCCACCTTCGCATCCAATGGATTGATTTCATTCCCTGGAGATATTAGTTACGTTATCGGACACTAGATAACATGATTTTTACTTCTTTAATTCTGTTTTAAACCTTGTCCAGTAAAGTCCAGTCCAATATACCAAACATGCTAGCATTGTATAATCTTGATACTGCTTTCTGTTTAGGTTTATATAGGTTTTATGTAGACATAATTTTCTCTTAGTTCTCCTTTTCATGCACGAATTCGGGTTCATTTGTTTTTCAGATTTTACATTTCCCATCTTTATATGTTATATTTTCATTGAATTCATACTCTTGAAAAAAGTTAAATTTGGAGCTATAAAATTATGCAGGACGCCGGAAATGTCAGCAATGCATCATGACATGTCCTCTGATCTTAAGGTGGTGGGCAACAAACTGAAGGATATCCTAGAGGTGTATTTTATTTCCTCACTAAAATACTGCCTTTCTTGTTGATTGTATCTAATTGTTCCATTCTTTTTCTACTTTTTATTTTAGTATGAAACTTGGAGTCATAATGTAAATTTGAATTTTTGATTTCTTAGTTGAACACTGGGTAAATTGTGGCATACCCGGATTTATTTTCCTGTCATAACGTCAAACAAGATCCTTAGTAGTGTAATTACAGTAACCTTTACATTTTTTGTCTTCTCAATTGTATATTCATAATGTTTTTCATTTTTCTCCTACCTCAGATATCTAATTCCTCCCTGAAAACAAGGAGAGTTGTGGTTGAGCTCTGCAACATTGTTGCCACGCGTGGGGCTCGGCTTGCTGCTGCCGGTGTTCTGGGCATCCTAAAGAAAATGGGACGGGATACTTTGAGGGAAGGAGGGCCCCAAAAGACTGTCATAGCCATGGACGGTGGACTGTATGAGCACTACACTGAATACAGTAAGTGCTTAGAGAACACATTGCGAGAGTTACTCGGGGAGGAAACTGCATCAAGCATTGTTGTCGAGCATTCAAATGATGGTTCGGGCATTGGGGCTGCTCTTCTTGCAGCCTCCCACTCCTTGTACCTCGAACATAATTCATAAGAAAAATCACTACCTTTTCCGGTGAAAACATCATCCTGAAACTACTTTTAGCAAGTGTAACTTTAAATTTTGCCATTGCTTTGGATTTATTTCCTATATTTTCCCATTAGTTTATCCTCATATTTCATAGTTTAGGAGTCTAATATTTAAGTTTTTATGGGAAACAATATATACAGAATCAGATGCAAGTGAGAGGAGCTGCAAGTAGCCTCTACTCTTCCAATAAGGGTCCCTAATTCAAGAATTTTTAGTTGTTTTTTGCATTCGTCTGTCCTATGATTGCTACTGCATTGAGTGCTTTCAGATTCTAAATTTATGGTTGATTTTCTTCTTTGAGTTATGAAAAAGAGATATTGTGGAATATCTCGAAGTCGTCTCTTTTTGTACCAATTCTGTTAATAATGTGTATCCAATATGCCGCTTTTCATTTTAACTGTGCACTGTTAGCTCCACCTGGAAGGGAAAATGATTGATATTTAGATTTTCGCTAGTCGACCCTGAATTTATTGATAACAAGAAGTGTGAAAATAAAACTTACGGGACAGTGTTGTGAGTTCAGAGCTTTTCAACATGCTTAGCCTCTTCACGGTTGATACAACCGTACATGGAAAGCATCGGTCACAAATTAAGCAGTCCAATTTTCCTCAAAATATGCCTTGCTAGTGATCTCTTACAAATTTTAGCCTTGCTATGGATTAATGAGTGGTGAAAAAGAAATTTCTTTCTTACAAAAGAAGAAAAAGATTATGCACTTTGTGCTTAGACAAGAAATGCATGACTCGACATTATAATATACAAGATTTTATCTGTTTATTCTTTCTTAGCCCCCGTTTGTTTCTCATTTTTCATTTATAAAAATGAAAAATATGATCGTTATCTATCACATTAAGCCATCAATTTTGAATTTCTCTCTCCTGTGTAGAGCCAAATAACGGTTATATTTTTCATTCTCATTCTACAATAATGAGAATCAAACGGGTCCGTAATACAGTTTAACATTGTCTACTCTACATTACCACACAAGTTGCAATTGCATGGTAATATCTTCTTTGAAACTATCGAGTGGATGAGTACAATATAATCCACCTTATTAAATGAGTTGAAGAGATTTTAAAGATGGAGATTTACCTTTTGTTATCTGAGCATGGTTGAAGTAACGAAGCATGCTGACGTTGCTGTCCCTAATCAAAAAATTTAAGCTAGTCAAAAGATAGATTAATGAGTGCTAATTTGTTAAACCATCTCGTCTAAAAGTCTAAGATTATAAAGATTAATGACATTCTTTTTATCTTAAATTATGTTATTAATAAGGTTACGATATGTCATGTTTAAGCTAAATTTATTTATGTTTATAAACACTTAAACCACTTTTTATTCGCACATTGCGATTAACCCACAAATAATACTCATTTATATCTATTTATAAACACTTCCCAAACGTTTATAAAATTACGGGTCCATTATTCTCGTATAGAATCTCAAATTGTAGCTTCACGATACCATCGAATCAACATTCCGCAATCCTACGATACTAAATGGCTCAAGAAATCTTAGTTGCGAGTGATTTGAAAAGATCCACGAGGGATGAGGATGGGCAAGGATCCCCAACACATACATACATTGTACCTAAGATCCACGAGGGATGAGGATGGGCAAGGATCCCCAACACATACATACATTGTACCTTGACGTCATGTTTAATAGAATGATATCGTGAATAGTATTAATATATTTTGAAGGATTAAACTAGTTTTACACACTTGGTGTACATTAAATTTGATACTTTATGTATTATCAAAATCGGTGTTATTCATTGTTTAAAGTGTTATTAAAATCAATATGTAAAAAGCCGTCACCTCACAATAATATCAAATTTAATGTCGACGAAGATGTACATGTCGCATGATTGGATTTTGAATATGTGGAAATCGATTGGAGTCCAACTGAATTCATTAAGCATTTGAACTTTCTTCAGGGTCAGCTTCATCACCTTCAGTGTCCACTTCTAATTTCCCGTTTGCTTTTTCAGGTGTCAAAACTCGCCCAGTCATAGGATCAACCGGGCGTGTGTCTCGTGGGCCACCTTTTCGTCCCATTGCTAGCATTGGCGGTGGAGGCAATAAGCCTGCACGGAAAAGAAGGCGTTGCACAGGTTCTGAAGGTTGGGCACCAACTGAGAGCCAATATCTGCACAATCAACATACATAAGAGAAGAAAACCATAAAAGAAAACTTGTACACTCCATTGAAAGAGTAAATTACAATTAAGAAGCATTTTATCTTCTTCCCAACCAACTGATTTGCATCTCCAATGATGTCGAATAGGTAAAAGTTGCATTAATGCAGTCCACAATCTTGAGCAATGTTTCATTTGGCAGAATAAAATAACCAAATGTAACGTGCAACTTCAGAGAACAAAATCACCAAAAGTATAATGTAATTTCTGAAGTATTAAGGGAATAATTTCGAAGGTAAATTTGAAGAACCAAATGAAGCAAGTAAAAGGTTCAACCAATCATTCGAAATTTCAAATATAGGATATATTTGGAAAATTGCAACATGGAAAAGAAACGGGTGATGCATTTTTCTAACACTCTTCCTTTTATTTTTCGTTTTATAACTAATAAGCTATTAAGAAAGACACAGCACCTCGCACGATTTGGGTGCACTACACATTACTACTTCGTAAGATAGGCGTGAGCATTTTGGGCTAGTTGGCTGATACCAACATAGCTTGTGTTAGTTGTCTCACCCAGATTTTTAATCCAATATCATTGCAAGAACCAGTTAAAAGTGTGCATATTCCTGCCGTGGCTACAGAAAGATGCATTGAAAAGAGGGATTACAAATAGATACCAATGAGAACTAAAAATTCTACACGTCATGGAAACCAAAACCACTCTTAAGAATAAGAAGAGCTGACAGCACATCGATCAGACATAGGTTAACACTTCTAGCTAGATATTAAGCCCCGGGTTGGTATAGCCTTTAAAACTCATTTTTCCTCAAATTCATTTTCAACTACTCATTCTTCCAATAAAATAATTTTGCAGGTGGACCCATAACTTTTCCTACCTTTTAACCACACATTCTCCAAAAGAATCACTTTTCACAAAATCTATTCTCACAATATCTACATCAAACTGGCCCGAAATATGATAGTAACCCCATGACTTCCACTCAACCTGAGATTAAACCTCGGAAAAATGCAGTTGTGGGCTTTGTTCTTGTACGACAAAAAGGAGAAATGATAGTGGATAAGTTTGTTAAATTGATGTATCATGTCACTGGCTAAGCAACACAGATAAAAAGTATCCAGATATCATTCTTCAGTTACCTAATAAAATTACAGAAAAACGTATTGGAAGTCCTCAGCAACAAGTTAGCAACAATTTAAGATGACGTGAATGGAATTGCCTAGCATCAGTACAAATGCAAAAACTAAGTTTTCTCCGTGAATCCATACTAATAGATCGATGCCATGAAGTTTCGACAAACAAAAAAGCAATATTAATCTTCGAGTTACCACAACATTTCTTTTGCAAACTTACAGTTGATGAATGCATATATCACATTACATAGCTCACAATGCACAACAATGAAATATCAAAACACGGTAAAACAGTGTATACGACAGTTAAGAGGCAGTAAAGTTTCTGGAAAAATCAACCTGAAATCTGAATTAAGATTTGTAGAACACTTACTTCACTCTGTCAAAATTAAGACCCATTCTTTTACCGTCATCTTGACCTGCATAATTTCATAAATCAGAAATAATTAGCAGCCAAAGACCCTGAAATTCCCAGCTGCAGTTAGCTTAAAGGGAGAGAAGTCTATAAATTTTCAAAAATATATGTCAATACGTATAGAAAGATATACCAGGGAGGGGATTGTAGTAGCCCAAAACTTCCAAATGCTTGCCATCTCTAGGAGATCTGCTATCAGCTGCCATTACTCTGTAGAATGGCTTGTTTCTACATCCGAATCTTGAAAGCCGCAAACGGACCACCATTTTTCCTCCTCTCACTGTAGCTTGATTTGCCTTCAGTTATTAAATCCCTCTACTTTCTAAACTACGGAGCAGGATGAATTAATATCTGATTGTTGTTAAAAAAGTTAGTAACTGAAAAAAAAAAGTTGAAATTAGGGTTGGGAATAGGGGAGAAATAGAGAGAGAAATAGAGGGCTGTGAGAATCATGAATGGATTTCGGCCCAGGGGCAATTGAGTCATTACAATAAATCTTCAAATTTCGAAAGGCACGTGAAACGCCTTTATTTGAAAATAGGACCTAGGGTTTTTCATTTGGGGGTTACCATTCTCATCCTCCCAAAATCAAAGATCCAATCGAATTTCTGAAATTATCATACAGGTACTATTCCTCTCTTTCGTATACGAGTTATTGCAAAATTCGATTAACAAAATAGTCCAAGTTTTTAAAATTGCCTTCCCTCTCACTCGCTCTTTATCTGTGTAGTACTCTAATTTCATGGAAAATTATCTTGTTTGTTTAAAAATTCAAGCATAAACTTTCCGTTAGTGTTCTCAATCCAGCTACAAACGGTTTGTATTTGTTAGTGTTCTGGATCCAGCTCGACTGAGTTTATGTTTACGTCTATATATTGTGTGTGTGCTTGTCCATAAATTTTTTTTTTCCAAATTGGGATTTATGTCGCGAGAGTGTTTTTTTTTTCCAGTCTTTGACCGTGGAAGCTACAGATATGTATTTCTTGTCCTTTATGCATTAACATGTGAGTTATGAATTGGTAAATCAGTTTGGGTACCTTTTGAAGACATTCGCACTGGGGGTTGAAATTGAACAATGGTTCAATTGTGTGCCATCAAAATCATGATTTAGTTTCTACATGCCCAGTCATATATAAAAGCTGTAAATAGAGGATTAAGTTTGTAAATGGATGGTTAATGTCTGCATTTGTCATCTAATGATTTTTCTCTTTGTGCATATGTAAACAGAAATGAGTGCATCAGTCCATAGAACCCCCAAATCTGGGGGTCGATCCCGGTTCTATCAAGATTTAGCAACCCCTGTATCTTCTCGAAGATCCACAGGAAAATTCACAACTCCAGGTCAGGCAGCTGCAGTTTCGGCTCTGTGGCATGAAAATTTTGCTAATCCTGATCTTCCGCCTCCTCCAATTTTCACCCTAGAAGACCGGTCTGATTTTTCTCCAGAATCTGGGATTCCGGACTATCCTGTGTCTCCAGAAGTAAAATCTGATTCTAGAACCCCGGTGCAGAGTACAGTCAGGGAGTTTTCAACTCCTATGAGCAAGTCTGAGGCGAGCACTTCATATGCTGGCACAGTTAAGCAGCAGCAGAGTCAGCAGAGCCCTGTGCTGGGTTCGAGCTGGTGGTCGCCTGCAATGAGTGCTGGCAGTGCAGATCGAGTTGATAAAGGAAAGGGTTCGCCTGTTGAAGGTGTGGTTCAACCCGGTGCCCTGATCACACTTCCACCGCCAAGTGAGATTCAGCGACCTGAAATGAAGAAGAATTCAGTAACTGCAAGCAACCTTGATGAGAAGGAATGGGTCACTGTCTATGGGTATTATTTGACGCATCTCTTCCTGTTTCATCATGTTTGTTTTTGCATTTAGATCATCTTTAGTTTTGTCCAGAAAATCTGATTATAATATCAACGATCTTGATAAGTTATTTCCTTATTTTTCTTGCCTGGAGTTCTAGCTTTCTTTATGTGGTTCATTTAGAACTTCTCCATGTTAGGAAATCTCGGCCTCTATATGTGGATTCTCTTTTTCTCTCTTCGTTTCTGTCTAGTCTAAATAATTTTTTCCTGTTGCATACAAAAGAAGAGTGAATGGTGAGAAGAGGGCGTTCCATTCTATTTGGGTTTATAAATTTCTTCTCCATTTCAACTACAGGAATTTTGGCACCTCTACATATAATGTATAATCTTTTCAATTGATGGAGTGGACCCCTTCAATTTGTAATGTCATCGTTGGTGTGTTTCATCTCCTTCCACTAGCCACCGTATAGTTTCTGGTCTTGTTTTTTAGCCTCTTTTATTGTTATATTACTTCCTTTCGTGCTCTTTGACATGATGAGACTTGCTAACATTATGTTTATCAGAGGCCAACTTAGAATAAAAAGCTTCTTTTTTCTTATTCTATTTTAACTGTACCTTGTGAAATAACTTCACAATCGTGCTCCTAATATTAAGTAGCAATTATGTAAGATTGTTGCTAGACAAGAAGTGCACAGTTGTATGAACTGGATATAAAATTGAGTTTATGTGATCATCTTAGACCATGCTATTATGGTCTGCTTGCTGGCCTGTAGAGGGAACTTATCGAGTCCTTCGAGAAACTGAAGGAGAAATCAGTACAATTACTCTTTAAAAGAAGCTTATCTGAATTTCATCAAGCTGTTAGCAGAGAAATTGGAGGATCTCTTTGGGAAGTAAGAACCACCCGTGCCATTTTTTTATTCGTCATTCTGGTTGATGAGCTAAAAAAGATAATTATATGATTGAAATTTAATGGTTTAGATTCAAACTATATCGATCCAATCAAGTGCCTAATCTTGAAATTAGCAAATTCAAGGGGAAGAATGCTGAGTAGTGACTTGAGAGAGGATGAACACGGTGATTGTAATAATCGGAACATGTAGTTTCAGTTGGAATGTAAAACGAAGGTTCTATGAATCAAAATCAATGTGTAAAGTGCTGTATAATGGGGGTTTGGTGCACGCTGAGAATTCCACAATTTTGATTCATATCAAACTTGAAAAATTTGCCTTTATCTATTTATTTGTGTTTTAATATTTGAATATTCATCCATAACCTTTTATTTTATCTCCTCAAACTTACAAAGCTTGTAAATTCACCCTAGTCAATGTTTTAGACTTACAATACTTTTCAAATTTTGAATTTCAGATTTTTGCCAGGTGATACAAATGTAGTTTTGCGGGAGTTAGAAAAATGCGGGGTGATTCTAAAACATGTTCCTGGCCCAAGAGTAGCTAATTGGATACATATTCTGTATCAGGTTATTTTGATGCTATTTTAAGTTCATTTTACTCAAATTGTTTAATTGTATTTTTCATTTTCTTCATGGCTATTGACATGTCCATCTTATGCTAGTAAGAAGGTTTTGAAGTCATTTATTAATACGATGAACTGGGAGAAGCTGCAGTTTTCTTATTCCTTTATTATTTATCAAAATTAATTGACAATTTGAGCAAAGATAAAACTGGAATATGGTGCTACTCAAAAGACACTTAAAAAATGATCCAAGTTAGACTCAGTCGTGCAATTTGAAACATTATGGGCAAAGTCTATCGATAGGGTCATCACATATTCCTACTTTTTTGCTGGATGTTCCATGGTATACATGACTTTAGATTCAGGACCTGGGTTATCTTGACGAGTAACATTGTAGAATGATAGAATATGACTGATACATAAATCACTGGATTTTACACTTACAATGTGGATTGTCGTGAAGAGTTGCATTAAAGTCTTAGACTATGTTTCTGATTTGTTTTTTTTAAGGTTGGGTGAAGTATACATAGTTTTTCCTCATGGTATTTTAGGTTCATTGTCATGTTTTTGGTGATATTCAGCGTTGTATGGCTGTGTTTGGTAAAAATTTTCATTTTCAACAGTAAATCAATTCTCATTTTCAACCACACATTTTTCAATAAAATAATATTTTCTATCACATCAATAATCTTATCTTCTTTTTCAACCACACATTTCCCATCATATCACTATTCAAAATCAATTCTTCCCCCAAAAAATCCCTACCTAACACACACATAGCCCCTGTTTGGCCCCCATCAAATTAAATTACATTACATTAAATTTTTCTCTCTTCATTACAACCACACATTCATCAAATAAAATAATATTACACACAAATCTAAAACTTTTCATTACTTTTCTACCACACATTCTCCCATCAATCACTATTCCAAAAATTTTCAACTACCAAATATCCCAAATAATGGGGGCCAAAAGGGGGCATAATGTGGTTTGGCCTATGATGTTCTTTCAGGCAACACATGAGGTTTGCTTCTTTGAATGTGTATGCGACATAAGAATATATTTATTACCTGGATATTCCAACTAGTGCTATAGATGATTTGTTTACTAAATTGCTCGTGCAGAATCGATCCGATGCTCAAAAAGCCCTCAGCAAAAATGGCATGCAAATAAATGGAGTTCTTATCATTGGAGTGAAGCCTGTTGATCCTACACAACGCCAGGCTCTAAATGAGAGGCTTCACAATCAAGGATTTTTGCCAATACCCCCGGCACCATCAAGAAGGAACTTGGAGTCTAATGGTTTTAATGTCACACATCATCCATACTCTCTTCAGGATGGAAGTTCCATTGCACGGCAATCTGGTGGGACTGTTGCTGTGCCTGCCAAATCAGCCGTGTCAAAAATTATGGACTTGATATATGGTGTCTGATTTAAAAAATTTTCCCTACCTCTCTTTCCTCTCTGTGTGCGTGTGTTTTTTTTTTGGCTGGCGATTTTACAAGGATGTTTCATTTATAACTGCTTTATGCTCAAATCCGTTGGATGCAGCAGTTGAGGTCTATAAACTTTGTTTTTGTTAGCAGGCAGTGTGTTGTGAACATTTAGCTACAAGTTTTATGTCTTGCATTGTACGTGTGTATTTCCTCAATTCTAGGGTTGAAGGTTGTGGAAAGATACAGGTGTACGTACTGTAAACATTTCTGATGAGAATCTATGGATCTCTTTTTTTGGGGGCAACCTATTGTTTTTCTCTTTTTAAATTTAAATTTAAGTTCTTTTAATTTTTTCAATAGTTTGGTGGCTTGACTATTTGTGTGAATCGTTAAATGTGTTTTTGTGGGCTAAAATTGGCTTGGCCTGACGTTGGGAAAATTTCTCGAGCATTCCTCGCTATGGAAAATTTTATGTTACACGAGGTAGAATATTCATTTTCAATCACACATTTTTCAATAAAATAATATTTTCCATCATATCAATAACTTTTCCTTCTTTTTCAATCACATATTTCTCGTCACGTCACAAAAAAAAAAAAAAAAAACAAGCATTGTCTCCTTAAAAATGTGCATCAAATGCACTTTTATTAGTGATACTGGAAGAAGCATAATTCAACTACACTTTGTTACGAGACTCCTATCCAACGTGAATTGAGTTATACTCAACACACTTTGAGTTACATCAGAAATTGAAAGCCTTGAAGGGGGATTTAAAGAAGTGGAATGCGGAGGTGGTGGGAGACATAGATTGTCGAAAAACTCAGTGTCTGTCAGATATAGAAGAGTTGGATAGGCAGGAGGAGAGTCGAGGATTGGATGGGAAGGAGAGGGAGAGACGTGGTATGTTAAGGGGAGAGTTGGAGAGATTGGTGGTGATGGACGAGATTGCGTGGCGACAGAAATCGAGAGTTATGTGGTTGAAAGAGGGGGATAAATGCACCAAGTTCTTTCATCAGGTCGCTAATTCTAATCGGCGCAATAATTCTATCACATCGTTGGATGTAGATGGCGTTACTTATGAAGATCCAAATGATATTGTAACTCAGCAAGTGAGATTTTATCAGAATCTCTAAAGGGAGCAGTTTGAGTGGAGGCCAAATTTGGAGGGGCTTGACTTTTCCACTATCACCGAAGAGGATGCCAGTTGGGTTGAGAGACCATTCGAGGAGGATGAAGTAAGGGAGGTGGTGTTTAATATGAATGATGATAAGGCTCCTGGACCGGATGTCTTTTCGTTTTCATTCTATAAGGCGTGTTGGGAGGTAGTGCGATCGGACATTATGGAGACCATCACTTATTTCTTCGAGAGTGGCAGGTTTTTGAGAAGTATAAATGCTACATTTATTGTGCTTATTCCTAAAAAATCGGGAGTGTCTGATATCAAGGATTATCGTCCTATTAGCCTAGTCAGTGGGGTGTATAAGATCATTGCTAAAGTATTGGCTAATAGATTGAAGGAGGTTCTGGGAAAAGTGGTGTCTAAGTTTCAAAATGCTTTTGTGAAAGGGCGCCAGATTTTGGATTCAGTTCTTATAGCGAACGAGTCCATTGACTCAAGAAAAAGTCAGGGGGATCCAGGGATGTTGTGTAAACTGGATATTCAAAAGGCATATGATCATGTCAACTGGGGATTTCTTATGTATATGCTCAGGCGATGCGGATTTGGGGATAGGTGGTGTCAGTGGATTCAGTTCTGTATCTCAACGGCTTCGTTCTCAGTTTTGGTTAATGGCAATCCCGAAGGTTACTTCCGGAGCAGTAGAGGTTTGAGACAAGGTGATCCGTTGTCCCCATTGCTGTTTGTTATTGTGATGGAGGCATTCAGTAAGATGATTGAGAAAGCTGGGTTGGAGGGTCTGTTAAGAGGCTTTGCGGTTGGTCACCTACAGGTCTCCCACTTGTTATTTGCTGATGATACACTGATTTTTTGCGATGCAGATGATGAGCAAATCAGGAATTTGCGTTGTTTGCTTCTGTGTTTTGAAGCGGTGTCTGGACTGAAGATGAATCTGGGGAAATCTGAGGCTATTCCAGTGGGTGAGGTTGATAACGTGGAGGAATTGGCGGCCATAATGGAATGTAGGGTTGCACAATTGCCCATGTCATATCTTGGGCTTCCTTTAGGAGCACGATTTAAAAGTAAACAAATTTGGAATGGAATTATTGAGAGGGTGGAGAGGTGGTTAGCAGGGTGGAAGCGTATTTACCTTTTAAAAGGAGGTCGTCTTACTCTCATCAAATCCACCCTCTCTAATCTCCCAACCTATTTTCTATTATTGTTTCCTATTCCCGTTACAGTGGTAAACAGATCAGAGAGGATACAAAGTAAATTTCTTTGGGCAGGGTTGGGAGAAGAGAGGAAATTTCATTTGGTCAAATGGGGAGACGTATGTTCCCCTATTAGGGTGGGGGGTCTCGGTTTGAGGAGCCTTGTCTTATTTAACAAGGCCTTGTTGGGTAAGTGGCTGTGGCGGTTTGGAGTGGAGAGGGAGAGTTTCTGGAGAGAAATCATAGGGGTAAAGTATGGCGTTATGGAGGCGGGGTGGTGTTCGGGTGAAGGTCGTGGTCCTTATGGGATGAGCCTATGGAGGTATATCAGGAAGGGATGGAGCGAATTTCAGAACAGATTGGCTATGGAGGTGGGGAATGGTACGAAAGTCAGGTTCTGGGATGATTGTTGGTGTGGAGATCAATCGTTAAAAGTGCGGTTTTTTGCTTTGCATCGAATTGCTTTGGAGCCTTCAACTATGGTTAGTGAGGTTATGGCTATACAAAATGAGAGTCCTAGCTGGAACATTGCTTTCGGGAGGGGTTTACATGATTGGGAATTGGATGACTATGCGTTGTTTTTGGCTTCTTTGTATGAAGTGCACCTCAAGGTAGAAGAGGATGACCGTAGTAGGTAGAGAGGGGCACGAAATGGTATGTTCTCTGTTCGCACTTATTTCAGATCCTTATTGGAACCTGTGGAGAGTTCTTTCCCCTGGAAAAGGGTATGGCAATGTAAATTACCCCCAAGAGTGGCATTTTTACTGTGGACGGTTGTGAGGGGGCAGGTGTCAACGGCAGATAACCTTCGACGAAAAGGTTGTTATATAACTGAATGGTGCTATATGTGTAAGATGGATGGAGAAGAGATTGACCATCTATTCATTCATTGTGAAGGTGTTCGTAGGTTGTAGAACGATATTTTTGCTTCACAACAGATGAGTTGGGTGTTGCCAAGGCTTTTTGGGGAGGTGGTGCGGGCATGGAAGAGAAAGTTTCGAGACAAGAATAGCAAGATTGCTTGAGATCTCATTCCAGGATGCCTTGTTTGGTATGTGTGGAGAGAAAGAAACAGTCGATGCTTTGAAAATGTAACACGGACGCCAGAACAGTTTAGAAAATTGTTTTACTTCACTTTGTATAGTTGGTTTAAGGCTGCAACTATTAGTCCAATAGAAGGGTTGCCAAATTTCTTGTTGTTCCTATCTTGTTTAAATTGATAATGCACTTATCGTGTATTATCTTTAGATTTATAAAATTACATGATTACTTATCAAAAAAAATAAATAGACTATTAATAGTTTCCAATATATTGGGACACAAGACATGTGCCTAACATTTTTTATTTTTTCTTTCTTCAAGGCTGGATACTGAAAAATAGAAATAATAATTATTACTTAGCCCATGTTTGGTTTTGTTAAAATTTAATTTTTTGACAAATTTTGATGAAAGTTAATGAAATATGTGATTGAAAAGTTGATACAAATTATGGGTTCAATGAAATGTGTGATTAAGTTAATTGTTAATTATGACTTAAATTTTTATTTACTTTTTTAGCTAAAACAATTAAGCGCTTTTCAGTGAACATTTAGCTCTTAGATTTCTTAATAATAGATTTTGTGATTTTTTTTCTAAGAATGTGTGAATAAATTTATAATTTCACGTGCAAAATTATTTTAAAGAGAAAATGTGTTTGAAATTTTGAAAATGGCCTCAATCAAGGCTTAATAGAAAATTAAAAGAAAATGAATTGGATTGAAATATTTATATAGTTTTTCTTTTCCTCTACTACTATTTTGGAAACTCGTGTGCAATTCTCTGCTACAAGTATATCGGAGGGTATATAAGGATATCCATAATGGACTCCCGACACTCCCCTATTGAATGAAGTGCCGATATACACTCTTATGACACCCCTAATGTACAAGTATCATTTCCCTTCAATTAATCCAAATAAATAATCATGTTTGGCGTACAATATTGTTGACAACATGAATTTATCTTTCATATCGACACTTTTTTGCAACGTACAAAAAATAAAATTTTGCTACTTCGCCAGATGATTTTTATCCTCCTTGACAAATGTGTAGGGGGATAAAAGTGATTAGATAAAAATGATGATTGCGTTTAAAATAATTCAATGATAGAATGTTACGTGACATCATGTCTTCCCATCTGTTAAGAAGGATGGCAGTGTAGCATGATTGAAAAAAATATTGTACAAATAGATTTATTCAAAATAAAAAATAAAATTCGAAGTTATTAAACTAATCAAAAGTCAAAACGCTGTGGAAATGAACCATACTGCACTACGATAGGCTGCAAGCACATCGTATATTCCATCTACTATTTTTACAAATGTGAAAAATGAAGAAATTCTAGAACCTTCTTACTGAGCTCCCAAAGCACCCTATCTTCTTAAGCCCTAGCAATAAGAAGTCTCTGACTTCTACCTTCATAAGCAGTCTCTCTTCCATTAATCAATTCCTGGTTCTTACAATTCGCCGGGTAATGTTTTCTTCTTCTTTAAATTACTATAATTATTCGTCATTTTACTTGTTTGAGATGTTCAAGCTCGTTACAAAGTAATTCATTGAGTGCTTCACTTTGTTTTGAATTTAAATGCAATACAATTGTAAGTTGAATTTATGCATTCTTTTTTTATGATTGCATTGTTTGATGATAATATTGAATCTCTCTTTTAAATGAAATCAGAAGAAAGATAATCCCGTCTGGATAAATTTGAAGGATTAACATACTGAATTTTAACACTGTTTGGGCATGGAAATGTGAAGGATTTCTTATTTTTGTCTTTTCTTTTTTTGGCTATTGGTGGAATAAGAAAGAAAACGAAGTGTGAGAAAGGCAAAGGAGAAAAAAAGAATTAGAACTTGGAGTCTTGGACATTACCTTCTTTTTTTCTTAAACAATTGTCAATTAGGAAATTATTTTTCACGTGCTTTTGAAAGAACGGTTTTTAAGTTATATTCTTTTCTTCCTTTTTTTTTGCGCACTATTTCTTATATTTCGGCCCTTTATATGTGTATATTTCTAATTTGACTATATATGAGATTTCTTTGAAATGGGTTTTTCACGAGCCATTGTGCTTATGTTTGTTATTATAGATTTTGAGAGAATATGGCTTCAACCTTCGCTGCCTTGTCTTCTGTTGGTTCTATTACTTCAACCAGTGCCTACGTAGCAGATAAAAAACTGGCAAACACATCTGAGGCATTATCTTCATTTGGATCCATATCTTCCAGTTCATCTCGAGTCAGGAGTAAAAATGTAGTTCTGCGGAAAAGTTGTAATCTTAAGGTTCAGGCTATGGCCAAGGACTTGCACTTTAACAAGGATGGTTCTGCAATTAAGAAGCTGCAGGTGAGTTTGCACATTAAATTGGCGAGATAGGCTCATTTCGTAGAAGACATTTCAGTTCATATCCAGTTTGTGTTGCTGCAATGCCTTACTTTTGCTAGTTTTCCATTTCAGGCTGGTGTTAACAAGCTTGCAGATTTAGTGGGTGTTACCCTTGGTCCAAAAGGAAGGAATGTAGTTCTCGAGAGCAAGTACGGCTCTCCAAAAATTGTTAATGATGGTGTAACTGTAGCTAAAGAGGTATATAATGCTGGCCATTTGAATCTGTATATAAGAATAATGCAATGTGATCAATTTGACGGTTTTGATTTTTAACTTCAAGTTCTACACAATCCGAATGTCGTTTGTAGGTTGAATTGGAAGACCCAGTGGAGAATATTGGCGCTAAATTGGTGAGGCAAGCTGCTTCAAAGACAAATGACTTAGCTGGTGATGGGACAACTACATCTGTTGTACTTGCACAGGGTATCATCACTGAAGGTGTTAAGGTTGTACATATTAAGGGCACTCTCTTGCAAATATTTAATACACTATGTCCGAGCTTTGAATGAGTGTTGTTACTAGATCTTTTTGGTGCTGATTTGTTCAGGTCGTGGCAGCGGGTGCAAATCCTATTCAGATTACAAGGGGTATTGAGAGGACAGCTAAAGCCCTGGTGTCTGAGCTCAAGTCAATGTCAAAAGAGGTGAACTTGAATGCTCTATCTGTTTATCTTACTGTGCAGATTGCTAAATTCTTGATTTTTCTGTATTTAGCCCTTGAAGCAAAGGCAACTTTCACCTGGCATTTTTTTGTGGATGGTATGTTAAAGTTCATTTTGGTGGGACTCTCCTTAATTTTCTCGTGATTGATATGCAGGTTGAGGACAGTGAGCTAGCTGATGTAGCTGCAGTTAGTGCTGGAAATAATTATGAAGTGGGAAATATGATTGCAGAAGCTATGAGTAAAGTGGGCAGAAAAGGTGTGGTGACTCTTGAAGAAGGGAGAAGTTCCGAGAACAATTTGTATGTTGTCGAAGGCATGCAATTTGACCGTGGTTATATTTCTCCGTACTTTGTCACAGATAGTGAAAAGATGGCTGTCGAATATGAAAATTGCAAGGTATTTACAATATCTTCGAGATAATCTCATTCTTTCTATTATATATATTGGATCCAGGATATTGACTTACTTTTATTCCAAATGACAACTGCTCTTTATGCAGCTTCTTCTGGTTGACAAAAAGATAACAAATGCCAGGGATTTAGTTAGCATATTGGAAGATGCTATCAGGGGAGGATATCCAGTATTAATAATTGCCGAAGACATTGAGCAGGAAGCTCTTGCAACCCTTGTCGTGAATAAGCTAAGAGGATCTTTGAAAATTGCTGCACTCAAAGCCCCTGGATTTGGAGAACGCAAAAGCCAATACCTTGATGACATTGCTATTCTCACTGGAGGTTATCTACCATCTAATGATTGTAGATATGCGCCGTGTGTCAACTATATAAGTTAACCCTGCAATAACTTATCCTTGGAAATGTGTTCAGGTACCGTTATAAGGGAGGAGGTCGGTTTATCCCTGGATACGGCTGGAAGTGAGGTATTGGGACTTGCTGCGAAAGTGGTACTGACCAAGGACACAACAACAATTGTTGGTGATGGGAGCACACAAGAGGCAGTAAACAAAAGAGTTGCCCAGATCAGAAATCTTTTCGAGGTGCAATTTTTTGTGTGTCCGTGTGTTTTTTTTTGCTCATATGATTTTATTCAGTTAAATCCTCTGTGCATCAAACATTCTAAAATCTTGGTCTGTCATGCAGAGTGCTGAACAGGATTATGAAAAGGAAAAGTTAAATGAAAGAATTGCAAAACTCTCAGGTGGTGTTGCTGTTATTCAGGTGATTCCTTGGTTACTTATGTACGGTGTTGTTGTGGTTAATTACTGTAGTCCAGAACATTGTTTTCTAATATTCTTATCCCTGTACATTTGTTTTCAGGTAGGTGCACAAACTGAAACTGAGCTTAAAGAAAAGAAACTGCGAGTAGAAGATGCCCTCAATGCAACGAAGGTGAACTTTCATTCTGACTTGCTACTTGGACTTTGGAATTCTTTCTGAAATTATAATATTAAATCATTGCCAGTAAATCTGTTAAACAGAACTCATAATTTTTGGTTGCTACAGGCAGCTGTTGAGGAAGGCATTGTAGTTGGCGGTGGGTGTACCCTGTTGCGGCTTGCAGCAAAAGTTGATGCCATAAAGGATACCCTAGATAATGACGAGCAGAAGGTAATGCAGGCACATATTTTCTTGGTCTACACTATATCCTGGGAAGATGCAATGCTGGATTTTGTGTAATTGCTAAACAAGGATTAATTAATTGACTGGCTGCAGGTTGGAGCAGATATTGTTAAAAGAGCATTAAGTTATCCAATGAAGTTAATAGCCAAGAATGCAGGGGTGAATGGCAGTGTTGTAATAGAGAAGGTAAGGCTTGACTCAGATGCTCTAGTGCCATGTTTGGAATTATCTGTTCGCGAGTTTTTATCTGAATCATGTTTGATTGATATCGTTTCTTTGTTTAGGTGTTGGCAAACGATAATCCCAAGTTTGGTTACAATGCTGCAACTGGAAAATACGAGGATCTAATGGCTGCTGGCATAATTGATCCCACAAAGGCAAGATCCTTTACTGCTTCATCTTGTTACTAGACATTAGAGCAGTATGAATGTTGATTAATAAGGATCTATGAAGTTATTTATTATATAGCACCTTAAAACAGTTACTTAAGAAGCATAAAATCATGTGGGAAGCAGGTTGTAAGATGTTGCCTGGAGCATGCGGCATCCGTGGCAAGGACCTTTCTAACATCTGATGCTGTAGTTGTCGACATCAAGGAGCCTGAATCCGTACCTGCTGGAAATCCCATGGGCAATTCAGGTAGTTGCCGTTTCTTATTATCCAAACTTCTCAAGCACAAATCTAAATTTGTCCTAAATGGTTTCCAATTATTGCTTTGATCAGGTTATGGTTACTAGATGCTGCAGCATGTGGGAATTGAAACAGTTAGATGACAGAATTCTGCAATGTCTTTTTCACCGGCTTATTTAATTTATGTTTCGAGGGTCATAAAAAATTGTTGGCAGTTTTCAGTATTGGGAATGCTTAGTTGATTTTGAATAGAATCCTGAGATGTATTTTTCTTGCAGTAGTTGTCATCACTGGCAAAATCTAGCTACTGGAAAATTGTTGTTCTCAATAAATGGAAATAATTTGTCCAGTTAATGGCATACTTACTGAGTGCTCATTTGGCGGAGTTTTGAAACGTCAAAAGCTGCTTTCGGGATGTGAAACTATTTTTAAATATATTTTGGATAATTTTCTAAAAATATTTTGCATGACTGCTTTTATAGAAAGTTGATCTAAATTAACTTTTTCAGAAATTCTTTTACAGTCAGTAGAAGTGAAAGCTCAGCTCGACGAGCCCTGAATTGCCTTGGAGAAGTGATATGAACTTGAATGCTGCTCATTGCTAAGGGCATGATTGGCAAAGATTACCCGACGATGTTAATTAGTTCAAATTTATACTTGCGAACAAATTTTATTTTTAAACTTGAAGCTAAAAAGTACTTATTAAACACCTTTTAAGCTTAGCCAAACATGTCTATCTACACTATCAAAAGTGTCAACGTCATTGCTCCCGGATCTATAACAATATCAGTGAACTAAAATGTGTGAAGGATTCAAGATTGGAAAATGATACTTATGGGTCAATTCTATTTAACATAGGTTCGAGTTTGAAGCGGTTATTGGAGCATTTTCACTAGAAAATATGGTGTTTGCTTGCTAAGAAAATCACTTTCTTGGGAGCTGTTCTCGATCATCGGTGTACATCCCGATTCGGCACTCAAAATAAATCTATGAGACAACAATAGCAGTCTTTTTCCGATTCAACAAGAAAATTGGATAAGAATTGATGCCAAATTGATCGTGTTTAAAAAATTGATTCAAATGATTCAGCACAATGAAATCAATTTCTTATGTTATTTTATTGAAATAAAAGTGAAAAACTATGGGAAACCAACTGGATTTTTGCCGTTGCGGGTGGCGGGAGCAAAAACCTATGATTTTGAGCTTGAGGCGTGTAATATTTTATTCAGATAGGGTTTGTTTATCGCTCTACCTGCCTCGTTACCTTCGCTTCAAACTCTTTTATATATAGACAAAAATGTTTCCTTCCCTTTTCGCTGCTCCTCTATTTTCATGGCTGCCTTTTTTTCTTTGCGCCCATCTCAATTCTACAATCCGTAAGCTCTCATTCTCTATCTTCTATCTGTCACTCAGTGTAGTGTATTTATGTGGGTTTGCGTTATGCTTCAGAACTCCAATCTTCTTTAATTACTTGATTGAATTCGAATATAGTGTAAGAAATCGAATGTTGAGTTCTTTTACCGAGATAATATTTGTTCGAGAACTTTTTTCTTCTGTTGATATGTACCTTTTTAGAGCTTATGAATTTTATTTCCCTAATCCCAAAAGGGACCTCAAATTATGTTTCTGATATGAGTTTTGTAGGTACAGAATCCTATAGCAATAGGATTAGAAACCAAACTTCTTTTGATTGTTCTAATACAAGGAAAAATGCGCTGGAATATATCTTTGATATATAGTTGATTAGTTGAGGTACATGCTATACGTGATAGAACTCTGGTCCAACATTCGGTGCTTCTTTAACAAGTAGCTTGACTTTTGTACTTTTGATGTGGGGTAAAGCTGAAGAATTAACACACACTTGCATTTGTGTTGTAGAAAAGCTTTCCTATCAGATGATAAATTCATATCTTGGTTAAATCCACCGAGCCCGGCAAAGATATACGTAAAAGAGCAAGAGAGGCATGGCCTAGCTAAATATATTATTCCCCAAGGCCTTCTCTTCATTCGTCCATTCTCATCCCGTATGACTTCATCGAAATTGATACCTATTGGAGGACTATCTTCAGTGGAATCTGCAGCTGAGTCTGATAGAAGAATTGCTGAGGCCGAGTATTCTTTGGCCAAGGCTGGAGGACATGAAGTGGAATTTAATCGTGTGAATTGTCTAGTATGGGTATTGCATGAATCTGCTCGAAGTTTCTCCCTTGCAATACAGACGATCGAATTGGCTAAAACAGGTCCACCACTAGCAATGGCATGGAATGGAGTCGATGTCAATGCCTGGCATAAGCACGTTGCATATCAGGTATGCACACACTTTGGAGTAATTGTGTATGTTGATATACACAAGTATACATTTATATGTGTGTGGGGAGGGAGGGAGGGAGAGAGAGGGAGAGAGAGAGAGAGAGGTTTTGTAGCATTTACATGTTGAATTCCCTGATACTTGTGAGAAATGAGATAAGAGTAAGGTTTAACTTAAGATTATCCTTATTCAGGTTGCAGTGTATGCTCTACTGAAAGCAGCAATTGAGGTGGAGTTATTTCTTTCTCACAAACGCAGCAACGACCCATCTGTTCTTGAGATGTAAGTCAAGGGGACATATCATGGAAACTAAATAGTCCTTGGAAAGTATTTTTCAAAAACTTGTAATCATATTTTTATGTACCCGCGTGCTTGTGGTAATTGTTAAACAGTAAATGATTACATGTTACTCTTCTTTTAACAGTTTAAACTTGTAGATGATATAGTTAACGTGATATCAGAGCCAAGCAAAATAATTGAATTCGAGCCTCGCCACCGCCCATTTAAACAAAATTGTGCACACCAACCCCTGATCAAAGAATGGAGTGGGTCTACACTAGAAGGTTCTTGTTGAAGACACAATTAAATGAACGCGTGTGACCTCTCTCTCTCAGCTTGAGCTTTTAGATTAGATGTTTAACAAACAAAATGAATAAATTTAAAAATTCAAGTTCTTTATTTCATCCGTACAATCCGTTGCAGTATGCCTTTATTCATTGTATTGAGAAATTAAAAAAGAATAGAAAGATTGCTGGCAAGGTCTTGAAATTTTCTTTTGTCATTTGCACCAGCCTTTCTCCGAAGACGAACTTTCTTGGATTGCAAATAGAAAGTCAGTTAAACACCAGGAACCCGAAATTGGTGCAGTGGTTTAGAATGGTCGAACTTCCACGGATAGCTGGATTATTTATCCCTTTGTTCAAGAAGTGGTCATTGGAATACGCAGGAAGGTTTGTCCATTTATAATGTATTTCATTTTTCCCTTCCTAATTTCTCCTGCTACCTTGCTGTTGGGAGAAATCTAAATCTTGAATAAATTCAGTGGTATTGCAGGAACAATCATGGGTATAAGCTGTTGTGCTGCTGTCAGGAAATTGGGTTCAGCACGAATTTCTTATCCCTTATTTTCAAATTCAATTGAAGAGGCATTGATAGAGCTTATGACTATGTCACACAGTCTAGTTTCTCTTGAGAAATTGCATCAGCTAGCAACTGAGGCTGGATTTGAAGATAATTTTCTTTCCCATTTTGGAAGTAAGATTCTTCCAAGTAAGAATGTTGAAGATATGGAATTTTGGATTGGACTGATTCAGAGAAAGCTTTCTACTGCGTTACACAGAGAAAGTGTAACTTCAGGCAGGCCCATTAGCAAGGTTATTCCTATTCTTTATCACATTCAATTTAACATACCTAAACCTACTAGTTAACTATGGAAAAGTTTTCCTGTTTATAGAAATCTATTGTTCGCTTGAAATCCTGAGGGAATACCTTCAAAATTCCGCTGCTTTCGTATTTTTTTGTTTCTCTTATGACAACTATAATTCATTGTCTTTTCGAGATATTAGCAGGTTCAAGAAAGTTGTTTGATTACTCTGGGACTTTTTGCATATCTAGGAAGAGAAACAAGATTGTTCTTGTGGAAGCACCATATAAAAGATCTTGATGAACAAATTAAAGATTTTCTTAGGTATTAATATTTTGAATTCCGAGTTTATAATGTTTGGCTTTGTGCATAGATCTTGATGTAGAAGAGCTTTCATGTTCATTACAGTTATTTAGAGTGTGGTATCCCTTCCACGTTTCCTGAATTTTCAACCATATCAGAGTATCAGCTCGTAATGGAGGTCAGTTATTTATCGGAACTTAAAATTTAATAAACCAGATGGCTTAAAATTGTTGTTACCAGGTAATTATCGACGAAATTGGATGGGTCGACTTTTATGCTGCATATAACAGTCATGTATTCCAAGATAGGAGAAGGTCCAAAAATCATCCTATTCAGGCAGAGCAAGAAATTATTTTGTACACCATTTTTACTGTATGCTATGATGTGATTTCGGGATTCGCCCACTACAGCAATTCAACTCAACAAGCCTTAGATTCTAATTTGTTAGAATTTTTACTTAAGAGGTGATCAAAGTTCCATTATGGCATTTCTATAATCTACATTACAGGGTTTACTAGGTTTTGAGGTTGATTTTGTGTTCCATTGTTCAGTCAGGAACTACTATCCACATGTCTGGAGGACTTCTGGTCTGCTTATGATGGAACAAGGTATGTTGGCTTTGCTGGATTCAAACTGAAAATCCATTATGGCATGTTTGTTGTGGAGGAACTGATAAGCCTTGACAATATTAAGGACCAAAAATAAGTTAAAATCTCTTTAATTATATTAATGATATTGTGTACCAAACATGCACTTAATGCATTGCAGATTAAGAGTTTCATGCCTTAGACAGTACTGCGAAGTTTCCATAATGTTAACTTTGTTAAGCAGTGACATGCAGAAAATAGGGGAAATAAGTGATCCTGACTTACTGCCGTCATTACAAATTAAGGGAACCAAAAATTCATCTCTAATAATGGAAGCACCACAGAGGCCAGCCGACTTGATGACAAGGGGAAAACATCAACACGAATTTATCCAGTCTCAGGTATGGATACTAGATGGATGACTAAGAAATATTGTGTGTTTACTTGGTTAATGACCGATTAAATATTCATTATTTAATAGAGAGATATAAAAAAAATCCTCAGTAAACATGCCAAACAATATGTAATCATGTGCAATAACCTTTTGTCATGACTGATGATAGTGTATTTTACATTCCTTTCTATAACAAATAATTTCTCAGCGTAATTGCAATGTATGATTTTGGAGAAAATGATAAAACCGGAAAACCTAGCAAGACAATAGAAAGGAGAGAAGCTGAGATGTGTGCTGTAATTTCTTGATTCTAATTTGTCAATCCTAATAAGCATCCATAGGATATCTTTCCTATTTTTTATTTTATTTTTTTCCTTTTAAGCTAGGATATTATTTGAAGATTTAATCTAAATGGCTACAAGTTTCCCCTTTTTTATCACTTGCTTTATAATTAGATGGTTCAACATGATATTGGAGCAGACGTCACGTGTGAGGCCTTTGATGAACAATTGAATCGCTTTGCTTGTGAGGTGGTGCATTGAAGACTAAATGTTTAGAAATAAATATGTCCACTCAATGAGATATTAAGCTCTTAAATGAGATGGTTCAACAATAATTATTAGTACATATAGAACACTAATCAATCTGTGTTATGTCCTCACACTCTTGCATGCACCTAGGTCCCTTTCCAACTATTATAAATAATTGTTAGGAATGACAGGCCAATGCTAAAAACCTTGCTGGTTTAGATTCATCGAAGCACATCCATCAAAATCTGCTTAGAAAATCTACGACCAAGATGGTATCTGCAAGTGTTGTAAGTTCACAATTCCCTTCTTTATTTTGGGTCATGTATATTGTTCTGACGCTTGCTAAGTCTGCAATATGAATCATATCATAGGATATATGGATGGGAACTCAGATACTTTTTGTAGACATCAAGTACACTCTGCGGCTTTTTACGAAGCAATTATGTGGCTATAAGGTCACAAAAAGGGAAAAGAGGAAAATGCAAAGAACACTTGCTGACATTGCCACCCTCATCCCAGTAACAATTTTAATGTTACTTCCAGTAAGTTGATTTTGAGATCTGAACATGCAACTTCAGCTTTTGTTTTCTTACTTTGAGGTTGGATAACTGTTTGTGCTTAACAAAGTAAAAGTTGAATGTGCGGAAAAAAGATAAATAAAAAGTGCATAATCTAGGAATTGAATAGCAATATTTTCATTACTATATTCCGATTATTTATTCTAATATTGTAAACAGGCGCCATTGCTTTTTATCATAGCTTGTTGACTATTTCAAGATTATATTTAAAAAAAAAAAATACAAAAGGAAGTAGCTGAGCTTCATTTTTAAAGGAATTTTGAGGTTCCCTTGCATACATTACTTTTTTGTTTGAGACATCGAAATTCCAATATTAGGTTTAGTGCTTGCAAGGACACATTCAGATATGCTGATGACGTATTCACTTAGATGAGGACTGGAGAAGCACTTTGCACTATCTTTTAACTTGCACATTGGACTATTTGGAGCTTGATTTTACTGTCACTTTTTCCTCAACTGCAGATCGACCTGGTTGCTCACACTACATAAATGATTTGGGCGGGCTTTTTTTGTAATAGTAGACAGAGATGGATAGAGACTGAGGGAAGACCGAGATCTTCATTGTAAATTTTTACTTCACATTTTCTAGTAAAAACTGTAACAGCGGCATGTGGATATAGCTCTCACTGAGATTTATTTGTTTGTGCGTGCACATTTCTGCTTTCTGTTTTGTTTCTATAGCCCTCAGGTTTGGGATTAATTTTAATTCATGACATTGAAGAGAGTTTGCTAACTCACCATTCTTTATCAATTATCAGGTTTCTGCTGTAGGTCATGCAGCCATGTTAGCAGCAATCAAGAGATACATGCCATCTTTGGTAAATTTCATCCATTCATAATTTTGCTCTTGCTATATTTCTTTAATCTTCGCCAAGTTCTTACATAGTCATCTTGTTGACTAGATTCCTTCACCCTACTCTTCTGAACGGCTTGCATTAATGAAGCAACTAAAGAGAACGAAGAAGATGGCAATTCGACAGAGCAATAGTATAGGCTAAATTTCCTTGAAAGTTGACTAATCCAGTAATGAAGATATTATCTACTTAACACTGCTCTGAAATAGCTGTATTGTCCATTAAAACATTGATGGCTTGTTTTGTAAGGAGGATGGACACCATTGTACAGTATTAAGAAATAAAAATAAGTTAAAAACGTATCTTTTGTATTGTCCTGTTATATTCATGCAAATATTGTGGATTACATATGCGGAATCTGTAGATTTCGCAAGTTTAATCATGTACATGAATTTGGCTTCTCTCTTTTTTTTTCTTTTAATTTTATAAACTATTCTCAAGCCCTCAATTAGTCTATATATCTTGTACAGTTTACTCGGTTTAATATAACATAATATGTCCTCAGAACGTTTATATTTTTATTTTGGAAGTGAAACTATGCGTGACTAAATTAAAAGGGTTAATATATATATATCATCCCGTTCACTGCATAGTTAACAAGTTGAACTGCCATGTGTTGAATGGAAAGGATACATGTTGAATTCCTAGTAGAGCCTTCAAGGCACAGCCCGACCCATTCATTAATTCAAACTTTTAAACAGTTACACGGGCCGAGGACACTTACTATCAGGTCCAGGCAGTAGTAAAACTGGCCTGGTCCGAGCCATCACGCACACTTTGGATCCTATTGTCGGGCCATGCCTGGCCCTACAGGTTGAAAATTCTGCCAAGAAGCTCGGTCTGTTTTTACGCCTAGGTGATGTCTACGGTCATTGTCAAGAATGCTTGTTACTATTTTCATCTGCCATGGGAAGGTAAAACCATCAAACCTATCAGCCATCAGATAAGACGAACAAGAACCACAAATTCAATTCATTAAATTACCACGCAAAATGCAATATCCATACAGATTCAAGCTATCATAAAAGTGCCACTGTTTTCATCCAAATATCCCTAAAAATGGGAATACTTCAACTCAACTCACATAATTTAGCTTCTTTCTCAGCATCCCAGAATTTCAAGAACACACCCCACAGAACTTCTAAGGGCTTTAATAATCTCAGTTTTCCCCGAGGGAAAATCCCAGCCGTTGAAACTGCACGCCAGAGTGAACCTGAGGCTGCAGTATCAGAAGAAGAACAGACTGAGGCTGGAGTGAATTTTGCATTTGTTAGTGTGAGTTCAGTTTACTATTAACTATCATATTTGGTACGCTGAATTGGACAAAATAGCAAAATTGCATTTAATGTCTGACAAACTGGACAGGAACAGTCGAGAAACATTTCGAATATTTCTCTTATTTAATCATGTCTAGTTCAATCAATGTCTCAAACATCATATTAATATAAATTGTAATCGTAGTGTGACAGTGTCAAGTTTATGTGTATTTTCCTAGTCTGTTTTGCTTCCAGATGGAACGCCGGACGTGCACTATCGAACAGCCAGTGGTGGACAGAAACTTAGAGACATAATGTTGGACAACAACATCGAATTGTATGGACCATACGTAAGCCCCTTTTCTTTTCGGTACATCTAGCAAGGACTGGCGTAGGCAATTTTCATAGCCGTCCCATCATCCAAATTTATCGAGTTCTATTTTAACGTTTCAGGCTAGACCTCTGCTAAATTGTGGGGGAGGAGGAACCTGTGGAACATGCCTCGTCGAGGTTGTCGAAGGAAAGGAAATATTGACTCCTCGTACGGACAAAGAGAAGGAAAAATTAAAAGGGGTATGGAGTTTTCTTTTTCTTTCTTAATATTGTCTAGTAGTATACGACATACTGCTAAATGGCTAATTAGTTCCATTTGCAATTTCAGAATCCAAAGAATTGGAGACTGGCTTGTCAAATCACTGTTGGCAATGCAGATTCCAGAGGACTGGTTTGCATTCCTTTTTCTCAATCATTTTCTATAATTTCTCCATACTGGTCATTCTTTACATTTTACAAGTAGGCCGGAAAAAAAAAAAAATAGAGGGTAGGCCGGGGCAGCCCTGACCTGCTCTGGTGTAAAACAGGTGTGGTTTGTCTGTGACCCGGGCTGCTTCGGACTTAAGTCGAGGCATGTGTGGACCTCTATGATAGTACCTGCAAGACCTTATTTACACCACTACTTTCTAGTGACATTCTTTAGTATTGAACAATCCGCTACAACTCTTTTGGTACAATTTTCTCGTCTAGTTTAGTGTCATATGACCTTTTTCCACCATGAATTTTAATTCAAATAATTCGTTACATTCAGTCAGAAAATTTATATGCATATTTGGTGTACCGAACTAAGATAACGGAAAAATACCTTCCTTCATAATAATACTTCAATCCAACATATCTAACATGACGTAAGCGTTAACGACACTAATCCTAATCCATCTGAAGTTTAGAATGTTTTATTTTTCCCCCCCTTAATGATGCAGGTTGTAATCCAACAACTTCCTGAATGGAAAGGGCATGATTGGGTTTATGGAAAAGAACCACCAGAAGATGAAACTGCCACTATTTGACATTGTAAATTACACAATCAAAATTTTTGCTTTGGATCCTGATGAGTTATTCAAAATCAGATACTGTTGGGGCCCTCTTCTTGTAGAGAATAAAGCTAGATCAAGATTGCAATAGATTCATCATGTTACTTTTTTCGTCGACAAAATTTGATGTAATAGAGACTCAAGAGTATAATGAATAAGATTTTAACTTGTATTTTTTAATATTGTTCAGTATTATCTTATTATAATAAGAAATCATCAAAAGAAGGTGCCAATAGCATCTATAGAGAAGTGGGACCAAACCATCGATTAAATGATCTTTAAGAAAGCAACATTACACCAGAAAATGGATTTACAGCAAAGAAACCATAATGAAATAAGGGAAGAAAAGCAAAAATTTCCTGTTCTTCCTTTCATTACCAAAAGAAAAAGTACAAATTAATTTAGAAGTCGGTAGCTAGGGGAGCGTGCTCGTGGGACATGAACACATTGGCGTAGATGAGCCCGGCTAGGCCACCACCAATGAGGGGTCCGACCCAGTAAATCCAGATGCCGGAGAAGTTGCCGCTGGCCACAGCCGGTCCGAAGGAGCGGGCAGGGTTCATCGACCCACCAGAAAATGGACCGGCAGCCAAAATATTGGCTCCAACAATGAAACCAATGGCAATGGGTGCAATTGTGCCCAATGAGCCCTTCTTTGGATCAGCTGCTGTGGCATACACAGTGTAGACTAAAGCAAATGTGATGACAATTTCCATAACAACTCCTTCAAAGGCTCCAACACCAGCACCAACTCCATGAGTTGGAATAGCCTGCATGAAATTATTTATTTTGTTAGTAATCGAACTAATCAGGCTAGTTTAGCTAGAGAAATCGAGACTCGACTATTTAAAACTGTCTAATCATACCGGAATTGAATTTTAAAATATTATTTTATCTAGTCTAACGTACCAAACATGTGAATTTCACTTTTCAATTGTAATTGAACTTACCAATCCTCCAGTAACGAATACGAGTAAATAACATGCCACAATGGAGCCCAAAAGTTGAGCAATCCAGTAAAAGAGGCCAGTAAGTAGTGTAATTTGGCCTCCGAGAGCTAAACCGAAGGTGACTGCGGGGTTTACATGGCCACCGGAGATGTTGGCTCCTATCGAGACGGCTACAAACAGAGCAAAACCATGGCAGACGGCCACTGCCACAAGCCCTGCTGGATCAAGGGCCGCGTCCGCCGTCAACTTGTCTGTCAAAAGATCAAAATGTTACCAAGTGCTTGTTAACCAAAAAAATTTAAATTTTAACCATGGGACCCACAACTTGTATCAACTTTTCAACCATACATTTTATCAACTTTTATCAAAATATGCTAAAAGTTTTATCAAAATCTTTGCCACACAGGTTATATCATACCAGAGTTATCATGACATGCATCTATAGAAGTTTCATTTTAGTTATCGAACTTTTTCTGTAATTCAATTTATTTGTTGAATACTTGAAAGTGTAACGAAATAAGAGAGTGGTTTTAGTACTAACTGTAGGCAATGGCGGAGCCGACGCCGGCGAAAACGAAGAGCAAGGTGGAGATGAATTCAGCTACATAAGCCTTCAATGAGCCAATGCAAAATGAATCACCAAATCTTCCGAAAGCGATTGCAGGCATTTTGATGGTTAGAAAGAAGTCTGAAGAAAATTTTCTTGATGACAAGAAGACTGTGTTTTTTCTGATGACACACAAATTTCCTCTGTCACGTATATATAGAGAGAATACACATATATATAATAATATTGGACTTTATTTAAATCCAATCATGGTTTCTTTCCATAGCATATGCTTTTTTGCCTTGTTCCAGGATAAAAAGGAATAATGGCCCGTTTGGCAGCGTTTTGAAAATTAAAAAAAATTCTTTTAAGATTTAAAAGTTGCATTTGAATATGTCTGCATAATTTTTCGAAAATGTTTTATCCGTTTGGCTTCTAGTTTTTCAAAACTCATTTTCAAACAATCATTTCATAGTCTCTACATTTTTTTATCAATTTTCAATTATATATTTAATCAACTTTTATCAAAATTTACCAGATTTTTAGTTAACCAAATAGAGGGTATAATTGGAGTGGGCGGATCGATTTGTCGGGAAAACAGAAATTAGAACAAGTCCAACTTGAGTATAATTGAAATCGGAACATAAAATCCACTAAAACGACTTTAGGATTGACCGATTCACCTGTAAATGGGGTGAACTAGACTAGTTTTACCGAGTTGTTATTAAAAATAGATCGTATTTTTATGTATCTTTTTCTTCAATTCCGAATAAGTTCAACGTAGTAAACATAAAATTATGGTTAAAGGTGGCATGGGACGAGTTGAGTGATATTCCAATCCAAAACTAAATCGACAAGATGAATAATCTGGCTTGAAACAATCATTCTTTTAACTAGATACCTCAAAATCGAGGTTTTTGAATTGGTCCGAACAAAGGCAAAAATCGTACCGACATTCCTCCAAACCGATCGAAACCAAGCCGACTCGAGTCGGTTAGAAGAATATTTTGGTCACTCCTAATTATTGTGGGAGTTCCTTGTACAGGGGAATAACTCACGGGCAGACAGTGTACATGTGCTGTTAGTATACTGAAAAATGTCCCAAAATCAATGAAAAATGATGTGTTTCCATGGAAAAAATCTGTCAAACTCCCCAGTACACATATCATCACTCTTATTGGGGAGAATCTGTAATTAACATTATTGAATAAAGGAATATGAATTATGTTTTTGTACAACATTGTTGACAATGTTGGTTGTGACAAAAAAATATGGACCAGCCTTAGTGTACAGGTACCCCTACCGAACACACACAAACAGGGGTGGAGTGGGTATTTTTGGGGTAATTTTTTAATAAGTCGGGTCCCGCATCATGTGAGAGGCTCGACTCTGCCGGGTATAATTCAAAATATTGGTTAAAATAATGAATTATTTTTTAAACTGTTTAATGACAACATGTCACGTGATATGTTTTCCAGTAAAGCATTGTTGAAGGAATATTATAAACATGATGATATTATAAACATGATGATAAATCCATTGATATCCAATCAAATTTGAGTTGCAATCCTAGCTGTCACCGGCATGGTGTCATAGAAATGTCTAGAGAGTGGACATAATATTCCATGTGAACTGCTCTGGGAGTGGGTGAGTGGGGTCCCCTCGTTAGTGATGTAAATGATTAAAAACAACGGTGATGGAGGCATGACCAACTTTGGTCCACATACTCCGCCGACCAGGTAATGAAATAGTCGATTATTTGTTTTTATATATATATATTTATTCAAAGTCCGTGGATAGGAATGGATTAGGGAATTATATTATGTTTAATCGGCATTTAATTGGGGTTTACTGATGGAAATTAGCCGGCTGGATAAGGATGGTAGAGACTAGAGGGAATCTTTTGCGTCACTTATGATCGTTGCTAATTGTTTACAACATATATATATACTAGGGGCAAGCAACGTGCAATGCACGTTTGCTTAGTTTATATTTAATATTTTTGTTTAATAATTAATTTATTATTAATAAAGATATAATTTTTTTTGTTAATTAAGGGCGTGTCTGGACACGCTGCAAGGAGGAAGGAAAATTGATTCTATTACCCTTTTTTTTTCAAACCTACAGCCCTACAGTGAGAGAATTGGTCCAAAATTGCGGCTCCTAACAACATGAATTGTGTTGCCAACGGCTTGATTTCTGCTGAAAAGCAGAAACAGACACCCTATAAATAATTAATGATGTAATGTTTATGTAATTGATAAATAATTAAATGTGTGATTTTGATATTGTGATGTAAGTTGGTGAGATTGAAGAAAATAAGCAAAAGTAGACAAATTTGGAGAAATGACTAAATTGTAAGGGATCCAAAGTTCGGGGGCTAAAATGTAAATATTTAAAAGTTGTGCCGAATCTCACGATGAAGATTTGAGAGTGCTCGGAGTCAATTGGATAAAGGAAGATGTCAAGGGGATTAAATTTAGTCAAAAAATGATCACAAATCAATTTCCAACCGAAAAGTTATGCTCCGGTGTTGTAGTCTCATATTGAGACCTATTTTTGGTATAGTAAGTGATCGAATTGGAGAATGATGTCTGAATTAAAGTTGTAGCCAGATAAGTTAGCTTTCCAACGCATTTTGCATCGCTTCAATAGGATATCGGAATACAAAGTTATGATAAAAACACTGAAAGAAGGTGCAGCTGTCTGTTTAAAACAAGAAATTCCGTTACATAGTCCGTTATATTGAGACCTATTTTTGGCATATAAAGTGGTCGAATTGTATAATGATGTCTGAACCAAAATTATAACCAAATGAGTTAGATTTCCAACGCATTTTGAATTGCCTCAATCGGATATCGGAATACAAAGTTATGATAAAAACACTGAACGAAGGTGCAGCTGCCTGTTTAAAACAAGAAATTCTGTTACATAATCTGTTATATTGAGACATATTTTTGGCATAGAAAGTGATCGAATTGGAGAATGATGTCTGAATCAAAATTGTAGCCAGATGAGTTATCTTTCTAACTCATTTTGAATAGCCTCAATCGGATATCAGAATACAAAGTTATAATAAAAACACTGAAAGAAGGTGCAGCTGCCTGTTTAAAACAAAACATTCCGTTACGTAGTCCGTTATATTGAGACATATTTTTGGCATAGAAAGTGATCGAATTGGAGAATGATGTCTGAATCAAAGTTGTAGCCAGATGGGTTAGCTTTCCAACCCATTTTGAATCGCTTCAATCGAATATTGGAATACAAAGTTATGAAAAAAACACTGAAGGAAGGTACAGCTGCCTGTTTAAAACAAGAAATTCCGTTACATAATCCGTTAAAACAACAAATTCCGTTAGTTTATCCGTTACATCAACAAATTCCGTTAAATAGGCACTTTTTATATATAGAAAGATATAAAAAAAGGATGAACCACATCCTTAGCGGCCCCCACCTGCCATGCACTGGGTCTTGGTGAATGAGGTAAATCGCAGGTTATGCCTCCAAGGATACAGGGTGGAAGGCTGCTTGTACACTTGCACTTATCCAAGGGTCAAATTCATATTTCAGGATTTGAACCCTTGACGCGGCAGCCTTAAGCAAAGTTGGAGTTTTTCCACCTTCCCATTTTACCACTTGGAGATGTGAAATGTGTCAATTATGATTTATGAATATTTTGCTTATTTACATTTTGTGGCTCTATAGTCAAAGGTCACAAATTCTTTTATCTGCAACACAAAAGGTGATAATATGGAATATCCACTCTCCTACTTATCACGACTCTCTGAAGCAAAAATGAAAGTGGGAAATTAGTACGAATTTTATGGAAGACTTGGGAAGAGTCGAATAATGTGTTATGTGGGAATAAAATTTATTATTAATAATAATTTGTTGAATTATCACGACTCTCTGAAGGAATGTGCTCACTTAAATAATTGATTTATAATGAAAAAGGAGGGAGAGAGCATTTCAAAAACACAATAATTTCGTAAAAGATGGCAGGACATGGTGAAGCACATGAGAATCACATACGACGAATTAGTAGTTATGAAAAAAGACAACCGAATTTAATCACAAATAGCAGCCAAATAATGACCATAGCTATAAATACTCAATTCATATGAAGAATAATGCTACTTGCTTTGCTACAAGATTTTTTTACATATTAGCTCGATTTAAAATTTATTTTTTACATATTAGCCCAGCTTTGATTTTTTTTTAGTTCGATCATGAATCCGTCCATGATGTTTGTGCTAATGCTATGTGTTGTCTTGTGTTAGCAAAGGCACGCTAACTTGATGGGTTAACAGTCAGAGAATCCTTGACTATATCACCGTGAATGCAACTTAAATGAGAGATATCTCTTAAACTGGAAGTGCAAAAATACGTTTTCTTTACTTCTCGTGTAGGAACAAAAGGTGAACTCTCATACTTGGTGTTTATTTGACATAGTTTATTTAAAAATTATTTTTTATCAAACTCAATTTCAGTCATACGTTTTTTTAATAAAATAAAATTTTGCATGCGAACTCATTAATTTTCCTTTTTTTCGTGTTCTCCAAAAAAATTATTTTTTCCCCCTCAAGTAATCTCTCCCATACAAACCCTAATTCTGTTTTGCCCAATGTTTTCCCACAGGTCCAGATTTTATTTAAATTCACTGTCGAAGGCACACGAAAAAAAATGTCGATATGTCCGAGTGGTTAAGGAGACAGACTCGAAATCTGTTGGGCTTTGCCTGCGCAGGTTCGAATCCTGCTGTCGACGTTATTTTCTCATTTTGCCTTTACTCTTAGCTTGATTTTATATTTTAATTTAATTCATTGAAAAGGCCAAAAAATAACGTTGAATTGCGAGATCGGGAGAGAAAATGCGAACAGAAGATAAGTACATGAAAATCATGTAAAATAATTCATAACTATGATCTGCAAGTGCGAGACTCTAGCTTCTTTATCTTCATCAACCAGTAGAATTTCATTAATTTCTCCTCCAAAAGATGCTTGGATTTTTGTAAGAAACAAAACAACAGCTGTAGTGGGTTACATTCTCTCTTTTGGAAAATGTCATTTGTACACTCCAGAGTGTACATCATACTTGACATTCACTTTATTTTTAAAAAAATTGTTTGTGGGAAAACAATTTTTTTTTTCCGAAATTGTCAATTTCCCACATGGCAAACTATCACACTTAGTGTACACCAAGGATGATTATTCTCTTTTTATTTATAATATTTTGTTACATTTTAATTATGTAAATATAAATGATTGTGCCGTGTAGGTTCCTTCTTACATCCCAGTGCTCAACTTTGGATAGACAATGAAAACTACCAAACTATAGTACGATGGGGACATGAATTTTCTGATGGTGCAGTGAAATGTGATGTAAGTTATCTATTGTTGTCCATAGGTTTTTCTTCACATAAGAAGTGCTTCGATAAAAAGCTTTATTCTGCTCCTACGGGTTTAATCTCTTGTTAAAAAATTCCTGATTACTCTCCCTAGAGCTCATTCTGAATGCTTCTCCGATCCAAAGTTCTTGGGAAGAGAAGAAAATGCTGCTCCCCCTCCCGATGCCTTGTGCTCAGTTTAAAGGCGTGAATTTATATTTAAAATCGTTAATTCTATATCATAAGGTCAACCCTTCGTATTACATTTTTTAATCTCGACAATATTTTTTCCTCAAATTGAAAAATAAGGAAAAAACAATAAATGCTTGTTGAAAAAAGTAAAATAAAGAGCAAAAAAATAAAATATTTGTTGAAGTGCATAAATTTTTTATCAATGCTCCAAGTGACAGTCTAAAACTCATCCATTGAACAGGTGAGATTTTCAAGGAGTTCATCATTTGCAATGCAGATTAACAGATAAATTCACTAAACAAATGTGCTTTTGTGCATTGGTAAACAGTACGACAAATTTCAATGGGTTACTTATGATAGAATCTGTTTATCTGCATTGCAAATGGTCAAAGCAGTACCGACAAATAATTCCAGTAACACAACATTTGCACAGAATAACAATACAAAACTTTCCAACCTCTTTTTTACCTATACATCATCACAAATCATATTAAAAAATTCCGAAAATAGCATGTTCTTGATAATGGTATCAGTAAACAACTGGTGTAAAAAGACGTGATTAAGTAAACCCAATTGGATACACAGGATTTACTACCATACCATGATAGGTCATAGCCCAAAAAGCATCGTTAGGAAACACCGATTGAAGAACTCAACACCTGAATCTGCATAAGATATGAACGAGTATACATTAATTGACACACTAAGCACATTTCCTGGTATTGGTTTGTACAAGGAACAAATATTAGTTTTTTTTTTTTCATCCTTAAAACTGTCCATAATGTTTGAGATACCTCACCAAGTAAGCTATGAAGGAAAGATCGCTAGTTGTACTCAAAAGTAAAGACCGTAGTACCTTATTTACGAGTAAGTTCACTTGTTCTCTGTACATCTCCTTCAAATCAATAATATCCGCACGCAGTTCTTCCAACTATGTACAACACATCCACTTTCGCATGTCAGAACTGGATTAATGCTATTGAATATTCTGTTTTACATTCTATAAAGTACTGATACTAAAAGACTGAACTTTAGGCGTGAAAATGGATTGAGAATTATAAAATTTATGCATAATACAGGACAATCTCAACATACCAATTACATATATTTTTTCCAAATAATTTCTTGATGTGCAAATAAATATAAGCGGCTTGTGAGCTTTAAAAAGAATGATGGCTGAGTGATGTCCATGAAACTTACTTCCATGCTGGAATAATAACTCAGACAACAATTAGACAAAGGAAGCACATTTATTGAAGGGGTCGATCAGCCATCAATATCATAATCTTTTCTCCCAAGAGATACTAACAAGTTTCACCTATAAGTGTCTTCTTCCACAAATTCCAATCATACTCATTCTAGTTTCACTGACACTAAGCAAAATGTGTCAATATATCACAACATATCATCAGACAGCCTGGTAAACCCAGTATGTACATTGAGCCAAAAGAGTACCCCTCTAGAAATGGAATACAATCATACCGATAATTAATCTTGTGGAAAATTGTTACAATAGTACCCAAATCTACAGTATTTTTAGGAATGTTCGCCTTATGTAAAGATAAAAAGAAAAAAATTAAAAATACCTCTTCATCACGTTCACCCATCAACTCCAATGCTGCTGAATGTCTCCGTCTTAGAGCTTCTAGCTCTGCCCTTATGCCAGGCAGCATCGCAGATTCTACTCGTAACTTCTCACACTACACCATAAACAATCAACTCTCAGATAAATAATGCACGATAAACCTGTAAAACCCTGCCACGAAATATGGCAGGGAAAGGGGAAGAATAAGTAAGTATATCTCACTTCTGCAGTCATTTTAACCAACTCCTCTGCAAGAGAGTCGCGAATGGATTCCAAAGATGCCTGAAGTTGATAACAAACTGTCAAACAAACAGATTTGGGAGTGGGGAAGGGGGAGCGGTGTTTGCGATGTTCACTTTATCAATCACAAGCCAATGAATGCTTATATTTTGAGACACTGTACACAGACTACATGTTTTGGGCACCATAAACTGAAATTTGACCATAAACATTGCCAAATGATGCCTGAATGCAATTTAATAAAACCAATATATACTCCATACCAGTCGTGACATGTAAGATGCAAGTTCCCCCTCCTTTTGGCGAAGAGCAGCTTCAAATGTGTTTGTTGTCATGCTCTTCATATAGTATGGACTCATGGTACCCTCTGAAGTATTTCTACGTTCATGCAAATTGTCAGAAGAGTCCAAAGATGTTTGCAGAATATAGCTTTCTTCCATACTGCTCAAGCTGCTTGCGCTTGAAAGCTTACGAGTCAGATGTCCTGCAAAAAGCTGATCGTCATGTGCAGGAATAAACTAAAATTGTCTGCAAAATGAAATCATTTACGTAATTATGAAGCACCATTGTTAAATGTTGCAGATTTTTGCTTTGCTATTGGGCTTTGGTCAGACATGGCAGAATATTGAAGGGGAGCAGCCCTTTCTTGATCCAAACGAGCGGCTTTCTCCCGTTCTAGCTCCTGAAAATTAACATGACCTATATAATTTTTCAAAAACAAATGACACCCATATTGCATCCAAGCATTCATGTTATCCTATATAAGTTTTCTTCACCATCAACTTATAGATGATGGATTTGAAGGGTAGAAAAGCAAAAGCTCATCAAATAAGAAATCAAAGACACGATGTTCCACCACAGAAGTCCTCCACTTAAACCCCAGTGCTAAGTTTAACAGGTAGACTCATTTTACCTTAGCAATAAAAGTGACAGCCCTTGGAACAAATGAGGAAAAGAAAAGAATGAATTTACATGCTTGTACATGCACTGAAGGTTACATGGAATTGTTTTTCTTCAGTTTTGGGGTGGAGGAGTTCTATGAAGAAGTCAAACCATATGAAAAAAATTCATTTATGCAGGTTACATTAAGAACTGTGGGGGGAAGGGGAGAGGAGAAAATTATATAGAATTGGGGTACAACAGATAACACACGTCATTCCATATTATTCCAAATAGAATGAGGGGAATAAGACATTCCAAATATCATTTCAACGGTCTAATCTTCTAGCTAAAAATGAATTATTGAGGGTCAAATTTGAGGACAGTTGATTTCCTCTTCCCCACAAAATAAGATTAAAAAAACTAGCTTAGATGCAAGCTACTGAAAAATCTTCTTTTCTCGTACTGTGAAGCAAAGACTCGCCATATCCAGCCTATTACCTTGATAGGCAATTGGAATATAAAACAAGAAACGAAAAGTCTCAATGAGTTCAAACAGTGCATTTAAGCAGAGCAAAATATAAGGTGCAAATTTAGTAGCTTTAGTATATATCATAAAGGAACATATAGTGTGACATACTACCTGCTGCAGAAGTTCTTGATGTGACAGTGCTTCCAGCAACTCCTCTTTGTGTTTCCTTCTTAGTTCCCTAATTTCATCTTCAAGCTGTTTCACACGATCTTCATGAGTGTCAGCTTCCTCCTTCAGAGCAAGATATTCTTGCCTATGTTCTGCTGCCTTCTGTCTCTCTTTTTCAAGAGATCTTGTTAGTTGTGTCTGCTCAGCCCTAAGACAAGATATCTGCAAATTTCCCCCCTATTAGCTAATGATCAAAATGAGCTCTACAGCTAGCACCAAGTAAAAGAAAAAGAAACTGAGCTTCAAGAACATTTATTCGCAAAATTTCCCCCCTATTAGCTAATGATCAAAATGAGCTCTACAGCTAGCACCAAGTAAAAGAAAAAGAACCTGAGCTTCGAGAACATTTATTCGCGATAAAGTTTGAGATAAACGCTCATTAATAGATCGCTCCTTTTCCTCTGCAGCTGCAGCTTTGGCCTCTGCTTCCTGTAGATTCATATAAAAAATGTCTTAGAAGTCAAAACTATAACATGATAAGGAGAAGAAAAATAAATATTTTCTACAAACCTGAAGCCGGGAATTGAGGGACCTTTCAACAGCAGCCCAAGCTTCTACCCTTCTGGAAGCTGTCTCCTGCAATAATTTAAGAGCAAATCAAGTCAGACTACATGTAAAAAAACAATCATTGAACAACTTTATCTAATATACAGTGGACCTGCATAGCTTCAATTTGCCTCAGAAGTGGCCTAGTAGACTCGGGAACTTGTGTTATTAACTCCTCACACCGACGCTCACTTGCCTAGCCACACATGGTTCCCATGTCAGATCATCAAAAGGAAATGATATACATTTACATACATGCATTAAGAAGCACATGCATGTACACACCAAAATAAATTCACACCCATGTATTGTAAACATCTAGATAGAAACAGCAGAACACCAACTGTAATGCATCAAAAGAACGGAACTTACTTGATATCGCTTTTGGAGATCTTCAACGTCCCTACGAAGCATATCTTCTCTGAAAACAGCCTGCACATAATGAGATGTTATTATTTTGGGCAGACTAGATAAATGAGACCGCCTACCTCAATTTGTTCCAGGAAAAAACCTGCTGTTCTTGTCTGCTCAGAGTTTGCCTTAATTCTTCAAGTGCTTGAACTAGCATACTTTCACGATCCTCAGCCTCCCTAAGACGACTCTCTATTTCAGTTTTTGCTTCAGTGTTAGCCCTTGTCTCTGCTAATGCTTCAGCTTCCTTTGCTACATTCAAAGCATTTGTGTAGTATTCCTTTTGAGTTGCAAGTTCAACTTGGTGTTTTTCTATAGTTTCTTGCAGCAATTTCTCAGTTGCTCCCTTATCCCTTTTTATGCTTTCTACTTTATTCTCCTCAACCTAGGAAGAAAAAAGTACCATTATATACAGACTAATTCAAACTGTAATGCAGAACTCTATATCTAACAATATGCTGCACGTGCAGCTCTACATAAGATAAGGACATCAAAATGTAGAGGAACAAGTCGAGCCTAGCATATATCATCAAAATTAAAGCAAAAAGAAACAATGACGTGAGTCTAAATTAAATAAGGTCACATATAAGGTGCAACGCATGATAACTTATGAAGAGAATTTAACATTCAATTACTCTACAACTTAATGCAAAGGCAATCCGATGTCAAAAGCATTAAAGAGCAAGCAGTTTGATGTAGTACTTCACAACTACAACTAATGGTTTCCTACTACAATTGTGAATTACCTTATAGTTGTATTTATCTTTTCAATTATGCTTATCTATCCTAGTTTTGTATAGTTATGATAGGACTTTCATTTTTATTTGACTAGGACTATAGTTTCAATTTCCTAGTAGTAGTAAGGAATAATCTTGCCTATAAATATAAAGGTATTGTACACTTTTCAGCACAAGCAATCATAAATCAATACAAAGCAAGATTATTCCAATATAGTTCTTAATTTCAATTCTTATTTCAAGAATTCCTAAATGCTTCTGCACCATAGTTTTACTCTGCCTACATTTGTGTAGACTTGTTTATATACTGCATTTTCACTCAATCCTTAGCGAATCCAGCACCCAAAACAATACACGTCAGATAACAAGTATCCCACTTCTGCCTCCCTCCAGCCCCCCACAACACAAACACAGAGGACATTAAAAAAACTTACCATATAAGCTGCCTTATTTAAACAGATAAACTTTAAGTAGATGACCTACATTAACCTAGGATCAAATGAAAACTCGGGTAGAATCATGCAGAAAAACGAGTGAGAATTACCTGTAGTTTGGTAAGCAGTCCTTTCTTATCTTCCTCAAGCTCTCTAATCTAGCTTTCAGAAGAAAGAAAGACAAAATTGATAAGAGGGAAGAGCGAGTTAAAAGTTAACGAAGTTTCCACAGCAACATTGTCTCTTTCAAAGATGAACCAATTTTCAGAAAAAGCATACCTGTGCCCTTAATTTTCTCATTTGAGATTCCTGAGCAGCTTGCTTTTTTGAAAGCTCTTCACCTGGAAAGTAATTAAAAATTGCAAACTTGAACTCTAGTTATAGTCCCAATAAAGATTGTACATGAACACAAATGTAAGAGCACCCATACGAACAAATAGATGAATATACAGTTACAAAAAGATCTCATGTAAATGTTTAACTCATATATGAGTATTCCTTGAGTGACACAACATCAGCAACCATGTCTAACAACTATAAGTATTTTAATACATTTGGAGATGCCAAATGTTATAACATTAACTCATTCAGTGGTTTCAAACAGGATGGTAATGATTTAAGTAAAAAATCAGGGAGTGGATTCGAAAATTTTGGCATGTTTGCAATCTTTAATTGTCATCATTGGAAAATAGTCCATATTATGATTTTAGCCACCAACAGTAAACAATTTGTTGCTATACGAGCTTTTTCCATTTATAATTTAATTGATAATGTTTGAGATAAGGAATCAAAGCAAAAATTTAGGCATGCAATTAACCCACTACAAGTATCCTAGATCAGAAGGATCTATTCAAACTTTATTCAACCAAGCAAAACCTTTCTCAATCTACTCCACACGTGGAATGAATGAAACTATAGTAAAGTGAGAAATCTAGCACCAAACCTCCCTCAAGATGCTAACATGCTAATCATTTTTGTCATGTTATCTACACTGCTCATACATTGCCTGTCAATACAAAGCAACCTATACTTGTTGTAAACAAGGAAAGCATTTATGCCAGAGAAACACTAACTGACCAAAAGTATTACATCGAATTCAATCTTACTGATTACTTAGAAGTTCACACCTTCGGCCATAACCTGGGTGATTATTTCATCTTTTTCCTTCAAAAGAGCTGCAGCGTCAATTTTCTTACTCTGCTCTCTGCGTAGTGTATCCCTTTCCTTAGTGAGAGAATAAACCTGATAAAATGCACATCAGTTGCTCAAATTGGTTTCAACTAGATGAATAAATAAATGTAGATAAAATTGGCACAGTACTTAAGGAACTCAGAAGCATACACATGCAATATGGGAAGTTAAATAATTCACATGTCAATTAACATAACATGCTAACAGATGGACTAAAGATTCATCATAGTAGTTTTCACAATAATTTTTTTATGAAACAACAAATAGGTGTAAAGATAAAAAGCACAGGGTGACTCGATTAAATATGCAGTCACGTAAGGTAGGAAGTAGCGTTTGTGCAAAGTGACTTTATATAACATCTAATATTCAAAGATGCTGAAATCAACTAGTCCAATATGTGACAGAAACTGCAGTTTCTATATGATTAGTTGATAATGAAGTCTTCAGTTGTCCAACATAGCCAAAATGAGAATTCATGATAATCAGCAGCACCAAAGAAACTAAGCGTGCAACACAATGTATATGACTGCTCATCACTATGTCGGTACTCAAGAATAATTAACTGGTGAGCTATGAGAATAGATATAACACATTCAGGAGGATTTCAAGGTTTAGCAGATCCATTGAAAAATCAAGTAACTTGCACATGAGACGTTAAAAAATGAAAATTACTCCTTTAATCAAGCAATCTGATGCAAGAATGGAAAAAAAAAGGGGATATAGAGAAGAAGATAAAGAAAAAAAGGCACCTCAAATCTATCAAATATTCTTAGCAACAGAACATTCATATTTTTTCTACATGAAAAATTCCCAGATGTCTGCCTTGGCATAATAAAAAAATTTATAACTTCAACTTTTACATTACCATAGTGAAACTTGATGGAAGAAATAGAGACCGTAACAATAAAAATTATATACCTTTCTTTCTAGCGTTGCCACCCTTTGATGATACTCCTCCCGGAGAGATTCAATTTCTGCTTCATTTGATTTTGTCTGAAAAAAAAAAAAAGGAGATTTTCCTCAAGTCAAAAGAGATTAAGCCCGTGTTTGGTAGTGATTTTAGTCTAGATTTTAATAAAGCCAACAATTAATTTCAACAGCATATTTTATGGATCCACAACTTTTCAACCACACATTTCATCAACTTTTATCAAAGTCTACTAAAAAATATAATTTTAATCCCTACCAAACAGGGGATAAATATCCTTATATATGAATATATGTACCTGTACGTAAATAATAGTCGAGGTAAACACTTAAAATTGCATGATAGACATATGAGCATAAAATTTCTCATTGAAGGGAGAAAGATTCAATAAAATAAGTTCTCAAATTAAGTTGCACTGCCAAAATAGTGAGTACACCATGGTATTCAACTCGATTGTCAGTTTTACAATTCTCATTTACTTATTTATTTTCTTACCTGATACGGCCAAATGCACTTACTTTACTTCATGTGAAGATTCTTCAAAGTTCTCCAAAATCCCACCTGCTTTTTCTTGTTTAAACACAGTCAAGGAACTTTGTTTAGAGAGTCCAAGGCTTTTTTTTTCCTCTTTCTACTTGCTTGTTTATTTATATATCATTAAGCATTTTTATGTAATTGTTTGTCAAAATCAATGACCTGAAGAAGAGTAAAATATTAATACTGAATTGAAGATTGACCGTAACTCTTTCCTATCTCTTGTCACAAAGCCAACAGGTATTGATTAAATAAATGTCCACTTTGTGTTTTTTAAACTAAAAACATCTAACAATGTGCCTTGATAAATCTGTACAGTTTGACACTGAAACTCATCGTCCAATTAAGTTTTATTACTCAGTACTTGACCTTGCACAATAATATTAGACGTTCTCCAGCCCAATTGACTACTCATAACATCCATGATCATGAAAGATCTGAAAATACACTGTGAAAACCCTGGTCTATACACATGCAAACACATAACATGTCCAAAAAAAATTACAGTTAGCTGAGAAAAAACAAGTTCCAATAAGGATTGTATTAATGTCTACGCATCTTATAGATGTAAAGGAATCATTCTGCACACTGCACTTGCTACATCAATTTAACTTTGCAAAAAGAAACTTTGGGGGCAGTCAACAATTATTAATCTGGACAGTTTAATGACATCCTTCAATTGGCAGAAGAGAGAAGACCACCCAGTTCCCAGACGAAAGCATATAAATTATTGGCATCACTCCTATTATCCAATGCAACAATTTAACACAAATCTATCATCGTTAACCGTAGAAACATCAAACTTCAGTCATCACGACCCATGCATAGGCAAGCATAGAAATTGTTTCAGCCTAGACATAAGCATCAATAACTGAAATATCCCCAATGTATTAAGTAAGACCACCTTGCAACTCGGCAGACGGAGAATCAATGGTAAGCAATTAAAAAAGAAGAATGAGTGATTTGAATTCCTTAAGTTCTGACACAGAACTTCAATCTAAACAAATGTTCAAAAAATCTGAATAATCAAATTATCTTATATAACCGTTCTGAAAATATTTGCATGTGGCTGCCACATACTATGAGGTAAATCTATTTTTAAGAAAATGTATTAACATGACAAATAAAAATCAACTAAAGGATAGAGTAGCTTACCCTTCTCAAATCTTCAATCATGGCCTTTAACTTCTCATTCTCATTCATCAACTTTGCAATTTCATCAGCTTTTGACTAGGAGGAAAAAAGAAAAAAGCAATCAGATTCTCTGTTCTTTTACTGGTAATTAGAAGGGATCGAACCTTTAATGTACATATACAAACTAAAAAGGACATGTTATTACAAAGTACGGCTTCCCCAGAAAATGAATATAGACTTCAATATTAATTTAATGTATCAACAGTAAATACAGATAAATTATGAAGAATCGTTGATGAGCGCATTTCTCAACTTGACTGAGAGTATAAGGTGGCAAAGGTAAATAATTAATACATGAAAAAAAAAAAAAATTAAAAAGTTATCCATGGTACATTTCAGGCAATGAGTAATATAATTAACACATTACATCACTGTGGTGTAACTCGTGTTATCATCAGTTTTTCATTTTCAACAGTAATATTTTATTGTGCTTCAAAGTCAAGTTGATTTGATAATGAAGAAAAGGAGGATATATATCACCATTGGCACAAACTACTGTTTTCCACATTTCTAATAAAAAAATTCCATTTTCACTAAATTTTAGACTCTGAACACTGAATCATCCTACGAGATAACCAAACAAAGGATCGCCAACAAAAATAAAGACCAAATAAGCAATGAGCGAATAACTGATTGAATTCCAACTTCCATTTACAAGCATCTAGAGACCTACAGGTGAAACAATTTTCTAACAAGTCCAAGCCAACATTAAAATCTGTTTGTAATGATCTTTTCGACTGATATAAACCTACCACTCACAAATAAGGAATTTTTTCCAATTTATGCAAACTTCACTAATTTGGTACCAACAGGGTGAATAGGGACCTAAACAATGGGCAACAATATATCAGGCAATCAATTAAGTAATGCTGCAAAATCACCTAAATGTCAAAAGTCAAAACCAGGTTATCCAACTTATTGTAACCAGGACAATGTTCCAGGAACTCTTTTTCTCAGAGCTTATAACCAACTTATTGTAACCAGGACAATGTTCCAGGAACTCTTTTTCTCGGAGCTTATAACACCATTCTACATGTTTCAATAGCTTGTTTCAATGAGAATACACACGATTTTACACAAAACTTAATTATGATAAGTACCTGAGCTTGTCTAGCAGCTCCTTGCAATGCAATTTCCATCATTTTCATGTCCTTCTTTATCTTCTCCAATTCTGCCACAGACTCTTCAACATCAGATGAGATGCTACCAGAACTCAAACGCTGCTGCTCTTTTACTTCATTTTCTATAGTTGATTGCTGCTCCACCTCAACATATTTAGTAATGGCATCACTTTCATGTACCTCCACAGAAGGCTTTGCATCTTCATGTTGCACGGCAGGCAAGCTGCTTTCGGAATAATCTTTGGGAATTCTCACCTCATCAGAAGTTGGAGAATCTGGACCTCTTGGATCTCCTTTTTCAGCTTGTCCATCAGCTAATACATTCAAATCTTGGGCTGTAGAAATCTCCTTAACGTCTTCTCCATGTGACTTAAGCTCATCAGTGCTCTCCGGCAACTCACTAACTTCATTAATTGAAGATGCTGCAGCAGTAACTTCAATCTGACTCATAGGACCTGTTGAATTTGGTTCAACCAACTCCAAGGTTTTAGGAAATTCTTCTTCCGACATCTTCTCTTGAAAGTTCTTTGCAGATTCTGTTTGTTCAATGTGCTCAACATTGTGTTCAGATAGTTCAACAGGCACTGGTAGTGAATCTGCATCACCTGCACTGTATTCTGCTGCAATAGCATCTTTTTGCTTCCCGCCGACATCCTTAGATGCCTCTGCATGTTCTGGCAGTACATCAGCCTTTTTTGTTTCTTTATTTGCTTCATCCGCAGGTGGATTTTTTTCAATTGTGATATTAGCTGAACTATTGTCGATGGCTTCTTTTTCCATAACATGAGATGCAGGCTTTGAGAAACTGGATTCTTCTTCTTTAACAGGAGATGCAAGCTTTGAGGAACTAGATTCTTCTTCCTTAACAGGGGATGTAGGCTTTGAGGAACTGGATTCTTCATCCTTAGCAGGGGATGCAGGTTTTGAGGAACTAGATTCTTCTTCGTTAACAGGAGATACAGGCTTTGAGGAACTAGACTGTTCCAATGATTCAACAGTACTGTCCTCGCCTTTATTCCCCATAAATCCCATGATTGGCTCGAACAGTGCTTTCCGTTCTGTAGCTGATGGCCACAATCCTGATGATGTTAAGTAGCAACCATTAATGTTTGGAAGTAGGCCATAATCCATGACGAACTTATTAACCTTCATGCATCAATTAGTTTAACATACTTTACACTGGAAACTTTTGACCAAGTGAGAAACTTTATATGTACACATTCGTGTTGGAATAAAATTTTGTGAAACAGCTAGTTAATCAGCATTTTAAGGAGGCTCAAAACCTCGAAAGGGAGCACTGTAAACCTGAATAATTTCTTTGACAAAATTAGAATAAGGTGAACTATTTAAAACATCCTGAATATGAACTAGCAGCAAATTTCAGTGGTCTGATAATTTCCAAGTTTTAAAGGTATTGGATTTCTAATTCCACCACGCTTAAGAATCAGAAATAATAATACATAGGAACGCTTATTATAATGGTAGAAAATTCACAAAAAATTCGAAGTTTGCGATGAACACAACAATTACCTTCATCTGTACTACCGATGGCATCGGATTTCTCTTCTAGACCAAGCGCCGTATCAAAATTCTTCTCGATATTCTTAACGCTCTCGCTGAGTTTATTCACAGCCCCGGCAAAATCAGGGAAATTCCCTAAAGAGACTTTCCCACTAAACCACGCCATATTTTTCAATCAATCAGCTCGATGCAGTACTTGAATATCACGTCACTCACATTATCCAAAACCTACAAAACGATACATTCGTAAAAATCCATCAGCATTCCCACATCATAAACAATCACAAATTCAGCTAAATTAACAATAAAAATGAAATAAAATGCCATCAGTAAGATCCAAGCACTATAGAAATCGAGTATGCGTCGTCTAAAAATGAAATTAACCGTGTCATATTTTTCGAAATTGAAAAAAAAAAATATAATGCGATTTGTACTGATTCAGAAAATCGAACCTAGGAATTTGTGAACCCGAATCGTAATTGGAAAAGATCAAATCGGAGCTCGGATCGCGACGAAATGGTTTGTTAGGAGACGAAAACTTTACAAGAGACCGATCTGATCTGATCTGATCTGATATTGAGTTTAGCCGTTCCCCACTTGGAGAAGTCCGATTTGTTTTTCTAATATGATGCCGGTGCGGTGCAACCTATAAAATTTAGAATTAATTCGAAATGGAATAAAATAAGAACGGCGCCGTTTCAGTTGTTCGTTTAGCCGCTTTAGCCTGAATTTAACAGCATTCGGGTTTACTTTCAACTTTATTCATCTTTTTAACTCCTTGGAAGAAGAAACTATCGGGGTCCGTTTGATTGTAAAGTTGGAAAATGGGTGGAAAGAAAATGTTTTACAGAAAATTGATTTTCCTAGAAAATGTTTTACTGGGAATGGTAATTAATTGTGTTTGATTGGTAAAATTTTCTATGGAAAATGTAGAAAGTTTTGTGTCCATTTGACTTCATTTTTTATGGAATTTGTCCATTAAAGTGATAATTTTTTCTACCATTGGGTCTAAAATTTGTTCCAATTGTAAAAAAAAATTTGAAAAAAAAAATTTGAAAAAAAAAAATTTACCATACCGAATATCATTCGTTTGACTTTGTTTTGCATGGAAGTTGTCAATAAAAGTGAAAAAGTTTTTTACCATTGTATCTAGAATTTGTTCACATTGCAACAAAAAAAAAGCAAAAAAAAAAAAAATGGTGGAAAATGTTTTCCCACCAAATAGGTGAGAAAACAAAATCAAGTTTTTGTGCATCAAATGATTGTACCTAGAAAAAGGTGGAAAATCAATTCCAGGGAAAAAAAGTGCAATCAAACACGACAAAAGTAGGAAACGGAATTTCAATTCCAACTTCCATGGAAAATAAAGAGCTATCAAACAAGCCCTTAGTTTTAACCGTTGAAGTTTCCCTTCTAATTTGTATAAATTTACCACCAAAAAAATGTATAAATAAATTCTAATAATTATATTTTGGGCACTTTGAACAGGGTAATTATGTTCAGTTATTATTTTTTTTTTTAATGCACTGCATGTACTATAGGGTTTTAATGTTTAATCGTTGTCATATATATGTCCTAACTTTTTTTCGTGACATTTTTATCATCAATATTTCATCCTTTAATACATATTGTCCTTGATGACAATAATCGTTGAAAAATTCTATTAACATACTTCAAAATGTAAATCTGTCATTTAACAATTTTTTTTGCATGAAAATTTTTTATCATGGACAATATGTGCTAACCAATTAAGGTCCTGTTTGGTACCAATTATTTTGGCCAGAAATTGGATTTTTCCTACCGTTAACAATCACTTCAGCTGCACTATCTGACCATCCATCTCACACGGGGGTCCCACTAACGGTAAGAATTTTTATTAGAATTTGGTTATAATATGCACCAGACAAGCATTAAGTTTGAGGATAAAATTGCAATAAAGGAAAGTTGAGAACATAAACATGATAATGATTAAAAGTTAACGATCATTAATGTAATTAAAATGTGATGCACGTATACAGAATTGTGTGAATATAGCCCGTTCTTTAATATTCGCCAAATAGTTTCTGTTTATTCAATCAGGTCAATTTTGTACATATATTGTCGGGATTGCAAATGAGAAGGAAAAACTTGGGGGGTGATGTGTGACCTAAAAAACCAGTCGCCATGACAATGTTGAATTTACAAGTACAAAACACTTCTTTTAGGTTTTTTTTTTTGAAGAACCACTTTGAATGATTAGTATTTATTATTTAATGATCGCATGTTGTGTGAATATAGGTTGTTCTTTAATATTCACCAAATAGTTTCTGTTTATTCAATCAGGTCAATTTTGTACATATTATCAGGATTGCAAATGAGAAGGAAAAACTTTGGGGTGACGCGTGATCTATAAAACCGTGGCATGACAAGGATTTAAGAGTACATGACAATTATTTAGTAGTCAAACAGGGGCTTAAATTAAAGTTGACTCTAGTCCAGTACTTTACTAAGAGTCTGTTTGATTGCAAAGGTGGAAAATGAATAGAAAATAAAATATTTTATAGGGAAAAGATTTGTCTAGAAAATGTTTTGCAAGGAAAATGATTTCAAGTGTGTTTGATTGGTATAATTTTTCACCCGAAAAATTTTTAAATTTTCTATTCGTTTGATTTTGTTTTACATGGAAATTGTCCATTAAAGTGATATTTTTTTCCATAATTGGTTATAAAATTTGTTTCCATTGCCAAAAAGTTAAAAAAAAAAAAGGAAAAAAATTGTTTCCTAAAAAATCATTTTTTATCAAAATTTAGTGTTCGTTTGACTTTATTTTACATAGAAATTGTCCATTAAAGTAAATTTTTTTTTTTTACCATTGGCTATAAAATTTGTTTCCATCACAAAAAAAAAAAAAAAAAATTCCAACCAGCCTGAGAAATTTTTTCTCACCAAAAAGGAGGGAAAAAATTTTCATCAAAAAGCCAGAAAATGCACACGTGTGGGCTAAATCCGGAAAATATTTTCCGTGAAAAATTTCGATTATCAAACAGCCAAAAAAGTGGAAAGTGTAAAATATTTTCTTAAGGGGAATTTGGCCAGATAGCCGGGTTCAATGAAGAAATTGGACAAATGGCCTTTGACCCATGTTTTATAAAAAAAAAAAAGAAAATATAATAAAATGACAAAATTACAAAATTACCCTTCACCTATTAACTCAAAATTCACCGTTGAATTCCCCAATTTCACCACGGTAAACCCTTCTCCAGTTTTTGAAATTTCCCGGCTTCCTTCTTCAACCTCCAAACCGCCTGTAAATTATCCCCAAATCGCGGACCACTCGAAGAGCCCAACCCAAGCGTGATTAAGCAACGGCCCGGCTTCCTTCTTCAACCTCCAAACTGCCTCTAAACTATCCCCAAATCGAGGACCACTCGAACCGCCCAACCCAAGCGTGATTAAGCAACGGCCATTTGATTTCAGAAGTTTTAGCAAGAAGTTCGAGCAAGGAGTCATTGGAAGGAGGTAAATTCGAACGCTTGTATTTTACCTTTTTTTCGCAGCCATACTTGTAGTGCGAAGTTGATTATTGTGGTTTGGTATGATTTCTGTGGGTTGTTGCATACAAATATTAGGTGGTTCATCAATTTTCTTTGTCATTATCAACAAATACATTTTATCTTTATTGCCGTTGTCAATGGATTTCATCCAGGTTGCAAAACGACACTTGTGCCGTTCTGAATCCAGTAACGGCACTAGTGCCGTTCTCGTTGGATTTCATCCAGGCAGCAAAACGACACTAGTGCCGTTCTGCATCCAGTAACGGCACTTGTGCCGGTCTCGTTGGATTTCCTGTTGGCAGCAAAACGACACTTGTGCCGTTCTGTATCCAGTAACGGTACAACTGTCGTTTTGCTCATTTGTTTCATTGCACTTGCCTTTATCTTCGAAACCCATGCCTTCATCAAGTGTCTCTATCGTTATATTTAAACATGTACAGGTCGTTCCAGGCAGAACGACACAAATTGTTGTTTTGTTTACAGTAACGGCACTAGTGCCGTTCTCGTTGGATTTCATTCAGGCAGGAAAACGACACTTGTGCCGTTCTGTCTCCAGTAACGGCACAAGTGTCGTTTTGCACAAGTGACGGCATGAGAACGTTTAAATTGAAACTAACAAAAAATGTATAGATGAGAACATTTAAATTAAATGCAAATAAACTGTACAATTCCACCACCATTCTCGAGGATGTTAAACTGTACAATTGCAAAAGCATTCTCCAGAATGTTAAACTGTACAGTTGCAAAATACATTTTACTAAGTCTACGGATCAAAGTGCCATGCAAAAACGACAGCAGCTTTCATTCATAGTATCCAGGTTTCATCAAAATGAGAAAATTCATCTATGACCGATTTTGAGATGGAATTCTTTCGGATCCATGCCTCTGGCGGAAACTCCCAGATCTGATTCCAGAATCAGATCCACTGGGCTTGTTCTATGTATATATGTGAACAAATAAACTCTTAACATAGATATATTGCTTTGAGAAATAAGATTCCTAACTCAATTATTGTTTTGCCTTTTTGGTTGCAGGAAAAAATGGATGGTGAAGATATAGTAAACGCGAAGATAAGTAACAGGTGTAGAATAAAATTGGTTGATGAAGTATTCTACAGCTTGGATGACTTACATCAAGACTTATTCACACACTTATGCTTTGGACATTTGTTGAACTTGAGGGAGATAAAACTTACTTCACAATTGGTCCACCAGTTAATTCTGAGGTCGGTAAGTACCTCAAAAGAAAATGAAGTGTGGATTAAAATTGGAGACAAGCTTGCAAGATTTGGATTGCAAGAGTTCACATTGGTGACTCGGGTTTAAAGTCGGGGACATGGAGGACGAGGATCCGACGCTCGGGCATAATTGTAGACTAATGAAAGAACGTTTCAAGCGTAGCAACGGCAAAGTAAAGAGAGGTTTATTGTTAGATGTTTTCAAACGTTGCAAGAATAAGAGCGATAAATATAAGTTGGGCCTCCTCGTTATATTGGTGTATGTAATTTTGTCAACAGAGGAGAATACGTATATTAACCCGTGGTGGTTTTATTTGGTGGATGATGTTGATAGATTTAACAACTATTCATGGGGGAAAATGTCATATGAATACACTACTAGGGTGTTCAGGCGTAACTTGGGAGAAACGTTGAAGAACTATACAAGTTCTCGGCCGATATCCGTATTCTTTGCATGGATTTCCCCTTGCAATCATGGTAATATTTTCAATCACTATTTTTTACATTACAGTTTTTTAATTATGTTTCTGAAAATTAAATTTTTTATTGTACAGATATGGGCGTTTGAAGCAGTTCCCAGTATTGGAAAGAAATTCGGTCGTGTGATGGATGATTCTCGAATTCCAAGAATGCTAGGCTGGGAACTGTGCAAGCAACTTCGGGGGGAAATACTTTGCACGTTTTTGGAATCGAAAGATGTGAGTTTTGTTTAGTAAAATCTACATGGTGTATTGAAATTATAACTAAACAACTGACTGAATAATTATACATTATTGTATTTTCAGATTGAGGTACATCGTACCCTAAATCCTACAGATGATGAATTGTTGGAGCCATTTTGGAAAGAATCCGGACCTTTTGTTGATGATACTGATCCTAACTTGGATAATGTCGCGTTTGAGAATGATGGTGGACAAAATACCGAGAGTGATGATGCATCATCAAGAAAAGGTGATCCACAATGTGCTAAGACTTCGGATCTACCATCCGTGTCCAGCCATCGACATTCGGCTAAACCAGCTGGACGACCACCACCCACTTCTTATGATTATGTCATAAACATAATAAAACAAGAACTTAAAGGAGTTGAGGAGAGGCTGCGAAGTGAGATGTTGGAGCACTTTAATCGGGTTGAAAAGAAAATTGATTTGTTTATCCAAACAGTTGGAAGAGGTGGAGTCCAGTCGGAAAGGAGTGGGTTTGATTACGGTGCTTATAGTACACATAGTAGGGGAAACGAAGGGGCAAGAATGGAAGAGGAAGAGGTGATTATTGAAGATTGCTCCAAAGAAGAAGTCACGCCGAAAAAACAACACGAGGCTTTTCCTACATATGATGAAGGTATATTCTCTCTGTTTCTCTTTGCAATAAGCTAAAAATAATTTTTTTGTTGGGTCCCATTTGTAGGATTTGTGCCAGATCCTGCATCTGCCATAGTTGTGTACCAACAACGGCCTTCATTTAGGATTGGAGATAAATTTCAGACTGAGAAAGCTCGAGAAGATGAGGTAAGTGAGAAGACGGTTGGGACGAAAGATGATTCAAACATATTTAGCAAAGGTATATATAATTTACATTTCAATATTTCAAATTTCAATATTGTGTGTTAAAATTGATTGAATTGTGTGTTTGATCGATTGTTGTAGGCGATGTTGGAGAGCCTTCGATATCTTCACATGTATGCCCACCTAGTAATGAAATCATTGTGATCGACGATCCAAACTCTGAATTGCCTACAGGAAGGGGGCAACGAGTTAAGAGAAAAGCAGCCGTGCTGCTTTCTCCATACATTAATCCTTTAAAGAGGAGAAAATTTTTGAACGTTCAAGCATATGATCCTTTAAGGGAAGTAGATCCTGCAAAAGTTGAAGACCTCAATAAGTGGTTGGCAAATGCATCGCACAGGTAATTTATTACATTCAACCGGTTAGCACATTGCAGCACATAAGTTTCAATGAGGACGACACAAGTAATAAATTACTGGTTTCACAACGGCACAAGTGTCGTTTTGCTGCCTGGATGAAATCCTACGATAACGGCACTAGTGCCGTTACTGTCCATAAAACGACAGTTGTGTCGTTCTACCTGGAAACACGCCATTTTCATGTTTAAATATAACGATAATGAGAGGGACACTTGATGAAATCTTGACTTTCGAAAATAAAAGCAAATTGATGAAAGAAATGTGCAAAACGACACAAGTGCCGTTACTGGTTTCAGAACGGCACTAGTGCCGTTTTGCTGCCTGGATGAAATCCTACGATAACGGCACTAGTGCCGTTACTGTCCATAAAACGACAGTTGTGTCGTTCTACCTGGAAACACGCCATTTTCATGTTTAAATATAACGATAATGAGAGGGACACTTGATGAAATCTTGACTTTCGAAAATAAAAGCAAATTGATGAAAGAAATGTGCAAAACGACACAAGTGCCGTTACTGGTTTCAGAACGGCAGTAGTGCCGTTTTGCTGCCTGGATGAAATCCTACGATAACGGCACTAGTGCCGTTACTGTCCATAAAACGACAGTTGTGTCGTTCTGCCTGGAAACACTCCATATACTTGTTTGTTATTAACGATAATGAGAGGGACACTTCATGAAATCTTGACGTCCGATAATGAGTGATATCGGTAGTTTATCACATTGAACCGCTTAGCACATTGAAGCATATAAGTTTCGACTTACATGTGAACTTATTTTGATATCATGGTTTTCATAGTGATGGAGTAACTTTGGCTATCTGTGAAGTGCGACGAAAATTCTTCGATGAACTATTGATAGAGGACGGGTGGCTCATCGATGATGTAAGTAATATCTTTACATCTGTATTATTACTACATAAATAATGCATTCAATTACTCTTGCTATCTCGTACAGCATATCGACTCGGCCTTATACCACATTAGAGAAAGGGCGGTGACATATCCACATTTATTTCAGCAAGATTGTGCCATATTGGATTGTTCTTTTTGGCAACTTGTGAAGAAAGCTTACCTAAAAATGGGTACACTGAAGAAGAAAAATGTTAACTACGTATTCGACCAAGAGCTCGTTGATTACGTTGAATGGACTTCACCAGTGCTTGGTAAACACTGGAATAATTGTAGATTTTTGTATGCTCCTTACTGTGTACCAGGGTCTCACTGGTTTGCACTGAAGATCGATTTGATGGAGCGAACTATTTATATTTATGATAGCTTGCCAAAACATATCCGTCTTCTTGTGATTGGCCGAATGTATGAAGCCTATGCAAGTGGTCGTTCCGTGGTTGATAAAGGCACACGTAGTGCATGACGAAAATTTTAACACCAAGATGTTCCATTATCAGAGGGTTGTTGTTCCTGGACAAACAAATGGGTAAGCTTAGTGTAATTTAACATTTAGCACCGATATCAATGAATTCGTTCGTGTATATCATTTTGATCTGACTTTCTTGTATGTACTATCACTTTGCAGATCTGATTGTGGGCTATTCACTGTGAAATATATAGAATTTCTGCAAGCTCAATTCAGTATGGATTTGGTTCGTCCGGAATATATGTCTATGTGGAGGAAGAAATTAGCTGCAGAAATTTTTGCATGGCACTTTGATCCGTAGACTTAGTAAAATGTATTTTGCAACTGTACAGTTTAACATTCTGGAGAATGCTTTTGCAATTGTACAGTTTAACATCCTCGAGAATGGTGGTGGAATTGTACAGTTTATTTGCATTTAATTTAAATGTTCTCATCTATACATTTTTTGTTAGTTTCAATTTAAACGTTCTCATGCCGTCACTTGTGCAAAACGACACTTGTGCCGTTACTGGAGACAGAACGGCACAAGTGTCGTTTTCCTGCCTGAATGAAATCCAACGAGAACGGCACTAGCGCCGTTACTGTAAACAAAACAACAAATTGTGTCGTTCTGCCTGGAACGACCTGTACATGTTTAAATATAACGATAGAGACGCTTGATGAAGGCATGGGTTTCGAAGATAAAGGCAAGTGCAATGAAACAAATGAGCAAAACGACAGTTGTACCGTTACTGGATACAGAAAGGCACAAGTGTCGTTCTGCTGACAACAGGAAATCCAACGAGAACGGCACAAGTGCCGTTACTGGATACAGAACGGCACAAGTGCCGTTTTGCAGCCTGGATGAAATCCATCGAGAACGGCACTAGTGCCGTTACTGGTTTCATAAAGGCACAAGTGTCGTTCTGCCTGGAAACACGCGGACAGAGCCCCACGACCCGTCCGAGGCACGATGAACCCGTGATACGTACTCATTTCAGTTGTAGGGTGGACGTGCTTCTTATTTTGTGGTGGAGATATGCTCAAAGTCTACACCTTGAAACGAAATCAATGTAGACTTGATGGTTTTCACATGTTGAACACCGTAGATTCTACACCAATTCCGCCGTTACACATCTCATAATCAACACGTCCAGCCTTCATCCAGCTAGGGGGTTCAGTTTTCGAGGTCGTTAGACTCGCAAAGTTGAAAAATATTGAAGAAATCGACAGAACGGCAGAACTGTCTTGTCACGGCACAAGTGTCGTTCTGCCTGGAAACATGCGGACAGAGCCCCACGACCCGTCCGAGGCACGATGAACCCGTTATACGTACTCATTTCAGTTGTAGGGTGGACGTGCTTCTTATTTTGTGGTGGAGATATGCTCAAAGTCTACACCTTCAAACGAAATCAATGTAGACTTGATGGTTTTCACATGTTGAACACCGTAGATTCTACACCAATTCCGCCGTTACACATCTCATAATCAACACGTCCAGCCTTCATCCAGCTAGGGGGTTCAGTTTTCGAGGTCGTTAGACTCGCAAAGTTGAAAAATATTGAAGAAATCGACAGAACGGCAGAACTGTCTTGTCACGGCACAAGTGTCGTTCTGCCTGGAAACACGCGGACAGAGCCCCACGACCCGTCCGAGGCACGATGAACCCGTTATACGTACTCATTTCAGTTGTAGGGTGGACGTGCTTCTTATTTTGTGGTGGAGATATGCTCAAAGTCTACACCTTCAAACGAAATCAATGTAGACTTGATGGTTTTCACATGTTGAACACCGTAGATTCTACACCAATTCCGCCGTTACACATCTCATAATCAACACGTCCAGCCTTCATCCAGCTAGGGGGTTCAGTTTTCGAGGTCGTTAGACTCGCAAAGTTGAAAAATATTGAAGAAATCGACAGAACGGCAGAACTGTCTTGTCACGGCACAAGTGTCGTTCTGCCTGGAAACACGCGGACAGAGCCCCACGACCCGTCCGAGGCACGATGAACCCGTTATACGTACTCATTTCAGTTGTAGGGTGGACGTGCTTCTTATTTTGTGGTGGAGATATGCTCAAAGTCTACACCTTCAAACGAAATCAATGTAGACTTGATGGTTTTCACATGTTCAACACCGTAGATTCTACACCAATTCCGCCGTTACACATCTCATAATCAACACGTCCAGCCTTCATCCAGCTAGGGGGTTCAGTTTTCGAGGTCGTTAGACTCGCAAAGTTGAAAAATATTGAAGAAATCGACAGAACGGCAGAACTGTCTTGTCACGGCACAAGTGTCGTTCTGCCTGGAAACACGCGGACAGAGCCCCACGACCCGTCCGAGGCACGATGAACCCGTTATACGTACTCATTTCAGTTGTAGGGTGGACGTGCTTCTTATTTTGTGGTGGAGATATGCTCAATCCTTAATTGAAGTGACACAAAACGACACAACCGCCGTTACTGTTCTTGAAAAACGGCACAACTGTCGTTCTGAATGGGCAGAGATTATTTATTAGAATGGTATGACGATCTTTATATTTGCAAGTATAATGATAATGTAAAAGACTTGTGCCGTTACTGATCATATAATGTCTACTATAACGGCACAAGTGTCGTTATGTAGTATGAAAAAATTCAACGAGAACGCCACCAGTGTCGTTACTGTCCCTAAAACGACACTTGTGTCGTTCTGCCTGGAAACACCTGTACAGAGCACCATGACGCATTCGAGACACAATATTCGGTTAGATAAACTCATTTGAAAAAGCACAAGCGATGTTTTAGTGTAACAAAAAAGATATATGTGCATCATAACTGCCGTTCTGGCTTCATCGAGTCCAAGACAAGGACACAATCACTCGTTCCATTACATTATAAGTAGTTTGCTTTTCAAAACGACAAAAGTAGTACATCGTAACATAATACCACCATCCCTTTTCAATATTACAAAAGATGTACGTCACAACACCACAAAAGCTTCATATGTGCCATGTTGTCTTCATTGTTCATGTATCTCACTGAGTGGTACACGATTTGTACAAGTGATACGGTTATGCCCAGTTTTCAGACACCTACTACACTTACGAGACTTGCGCATCTCTCCGCCGATTGTTTCCTTTTTTGGTGGACGTCCACTTCCTCTTCGTGTCAATCGGTCGTATCACCTTTCTTGATCGAACATTATCGGGAATTTCGATCCGCCTCATTTGGTAGTGGATATATATATTCGTAATAAGCTTGTTTCCAGGAAGAAGTGCTATAAAATGGAGAGCAAAACCTGTAACAGCTTATCCCGAACATCCTTCACTACAAAGAATTGGATGTGAACATGGAAATTGGTCCATATCAAATTCCTTGCATGTGCATGTCCACCTCTCCAAATGAACAATGAAACTTTCCATTTCATCACTCACTTGCATCTCATCTGGGCTGAGAGCTTTCACCTCGAAGCCTTTTGACTCGTTATACCTATCGGACATCTTCTCCTCCAAAGGCGGGGTGAGGTAGCTCGTACATTTTTCGGCATCAACACGTCTATCATGAAACCATATTTGCATCTTCTCTCTGATATGCTCGATCAAAGCAAGTATAGGAAATTCTCGAGCACTTTTCAACAATGCATTCAATGATTCCGCATTGTTTGTGGTCATACTATTGTACCTGATTCCATTGAAATGTGCTCTTGACCAATACTCCACACCAACATCATCCTCCAAGTACCCTCGAATTTTCTCGTGTAGACTGCATAATGCTTGCATATTGATCTCAAATTTTGGTAAACTATATGCCTCTGCAGTAGCTCTAAACAATGGCATAATATGAATGCGAGGAAATTTGCTCTTCAAGTTATTTTGCAGATGCCATATACAATAACCATGATGTGCGTTAGAATAGACGTTGTTAAAACCATTTGATATGCTTGGTGCACGATCAGATATAAAGACTAGCTCGTTTGTGTCGCCTGTTATTTGCCGCAATTTCTGAAAGAACCAAGTCCACGAGTTATTGTTTTCTGAATCTACTATGCCCCACGCAAGTGGATAAATTTGACGATTTGCATCTTGGCATGTGGCAACAAGTAACGTACCTCGATACTTAGATTTCAAAAATGTTCCATCCACACAAATTACCCGTCGGATTGAAGAGAGGAATCCACGTATGCTTGGTCCTAATGCCATGAAAAAATACATGAAACGTCCATCATTATCAGTTTCAATAAAAGTCAACGTGCCAGGATTTTTTCTCTCCAAAACGTGGCAATACAATGGCAACTTCGCATAGCTATCATCAGGGCTACCTCTAACCTCTTTGTAAGCAAATTCTTTGGCCATGTACGCCTTGTGATAGTTTATAGTTATGCCAAATTCTCGTCGAATGTCATTGATGATGTTTCTTGGTCTGTACACTATGTTGGCATCCTGATACTTTGGAGCTACATGCTTTCCAATTACCGAATAGGTAGCATGTCTATTATCCCTGCGACAAACACTCATGGAGCAAGTGTGATGACCAGAATATTTTCGTATTTGAAAAATCTCGGATTCAGCTATCCTCGTTGCCCGTAAACGCCAGTTGCAACTTTCCCCAACACAAACTACTGTATACACACTCTTATTTGATTTCTTTACTTTGAATTCAAATTGGTACTTCACAGCAAGGAGTTGGATTTTTGATATCAAAGCACTTTTAGTTGGAAATAATTCATCTTCATTTACATCTTCATTTTCCGGAATCTTAGCCGATGATCTATATGGAATTGAACAGACAACTTCTGTTGAAGTACCAATAATGTCCTCTTGCATGGAGAAATCAACATTGTTTTCATCTCTAAGAGGAGATTCATCTTGGAAAACTTGTTTTTCGGAAGTACCTTGAATTATGGTCAAATTATCCCAATCCACATAGTTTCTTTCTATATCATTCCCATAATCGCCATCGTATTGCTCAATTTCATTTCGATTGCTCATATCTCCCTTCTCTATTTCACCATTGGTTTCTACTCCACCATCTCTTTCAAACCCCCTTGCACTATCACACTCATCTGCAACTTTGGTTGATACGACGCAAAGAGGATGCTTTGTACATATAGAAAGAAACCACTTCACTTTCATGTCACAATTAATCCTTTGTGGTGGAACTGAAAACTTAGACATACCAGGGTTAAGAGACATCATCTCAATTTCATATAACTTTGAATCCACGTTAACAAGTTCTTGCACTTTGTTGTACAATTCTATATACGAAATGTTAGTTGGAACATAAAGAATATCCACATTTTCTTCGCCATTCCCTTCATAACTCCATGTCCATTTGCCTTATTCAGTCTTTTTAAACTCAACAAAATAACATACTTGTACCCATATCATTTCTACAGAATCCATAGCTGCAAATAAAATAAAAAAGTTAAATAGTTTACTCAAATATATATCAAAGTAATATGAAAATAGCCATTATATTTAAATTATCAAAGTGACCACATTGTATTATCAAGAACGGACAGACCATAAACGATATTGTTTGTATTGTCATTTTACATGGACGATAACGACTGTACTGTCGTTCTACACTACGTAAAACGGCTGGACTGTCGTTCTGAACTACAAATCGTCCAATAGTTGCGGAAATACACCAATAGTCAAAACAAATCAGCTAAAATATCATTTCATACTATATTCAACAATAAAAGGACAAAATGTACATGAGATTTATAAAAATACCATTTTCTTTTCTTCAAATAATGGAGATTTCAATGTAGCTAATATAGAAGCTAAAATCCTTCTTCAAATGCTCAAAATGTTGGAGAAGATAGGTGAGGAATATAATCAATAACAAGATTTTGGAGGCGGCAACCATTGCAGATGAAGAGCACGTTGAATTTTTTTTTTTTTCGCTCAAACGGGTTTTCAGAAAGAGAAATGGTGAATTTGATGGGATGACAAGGGTGTAAGAGTCTTTCTCTTGATGGGGATATTTTAGACAATTTGCCATGTTTATTTATTGTATTTTTTAATTAAGGCTATTTGACCAATAAACATTGACAAAGGGTCTTTTTTCCAACTACTTGGTTTGACCGGGTGTTTTAACAAAGAATCCCTTTTCTTAATTGTCTGGTAAATAACGCGTATCAAACACTAAAAGGAATTAAAGTTGAAAATTCATTCATGTTTCGCACAGAAATTTCAATTTTCATCGCCGTCGATTTAGTCGGGGATCTTCGCATGCAAAATTTCCGGAGAAAAGTCGCTGCTTTCTGCAGTCATTCCTTCCGGTGAATTTGCCGCTGATTCAATTCTCATTTAATCGATAATTTTCTCTGATTTATCTTAATGCTGTTTTAATCAACAATTAATTTTCTTGATGGTTAATCGCACTTAAATTTAGTCGCTACATACTTACTGACTGGCTACTGCTTTGACTGCGCGAAGTTATGATAGAACTAGAAAAACGTTGTTTTCCCGCCAAATACAGTAGGATTCGAAATTCGCAATGAAGACAGTAGCAGATGAATCTGATTTCCCGCTGGAAGAGCTTGCTAGGCAGCTATTATTATATTTAAACGGCTCATTCTCGGCTGATTCCTCCGCATCGCCGCCGCCGGAGCAACTGAAGTCACCAAAGCTAGAGATGGAGTCTCCAAATTCATCACCTCTCCGAACTGTGTAAGATTTTAATCTAAGCGATTTTACATTATGCCGTTAAATGAGTGAAAGTTCCCAATCCTCACGTTATGATAGTGTATCTTGTGAAGAAAAATATACAAATTTTATATACTCATGCTTGTTTTTTATTATCTCGTATTAAGCTTTTGTAATATTGAAGGACAAAACGATGAATCTCGAACTCACTTTCTGATCCAGTCGTTAAATATTGAAAAATATGTGGATGCATAATTTTTTCAGATTATACTTTTGCTATGAGTCTTATTTATTAGTCTGTAGGCGATGACATCTTGATCTTCTCTCTTTCTGATCAAAACAATTGTAGCTCTCCAAACACACAGCTGAGTGATACTGAATTCAAAGAAAAATTTCCGAAGGAACAGAAACGTTGCAAATGCAAAAAGTCTAGATGTCTAAAGCTGTAAGCTCCCTTGCTTAAAGATATATCTTCCACAATGTTTGACACTTCCACAACAATTTCAGTATCGATCTAGTTCATCATTTGCCTTTTATCTGAGACCTGTATTTACCTATTACACCATCAAACAGACTGGTAAGAGAGTTCTCCAACTTTGACATTACTTACAGTGAAAAACTCAGTTTTACTTTCTTCTATGCTATATATATATATAGAGAGAGAGAGGGAGAGAGAGAGACAGACAGACCTCAACATTTTTGTCAATTGATCCAGGAGATCATTTGGAAAAGGAAATTCCTCTTCCTCTCTCTGCTTTTTTTGTTTGTAGGATAGGGGAGTGGGGTGGAGTGGTGGAGGCAATAGCTGATTTTATTTGGCTACCACTGCTTTGGACATTCTAAGTCTCTAACACTATAGATGTCTTAACTCTGCAGATAACAATAGCATAATCAAAAGACATGAAGAATTTTGGTGTTAGTAAATATTGCACTTAAGGAGTCATGTACAAGTATGGCTTTCCCCTAACACGAGTTTGATTAATAACCATGGAAATTGGATCTTTAATGTTGGAGAATACATAGTCTTAGTGTATGTTCTCAGATCTAGCATTTAATGCTCTGTGTCACATGCTTTACATAAAAATGTCCATTTTTCCTCACTATGTGCCCACCAAGTAGGTAGTTAAATGTCTGTTTAAAAAATTAAACTTACTTTTCTACTTTTAAACTTAGCCAAACGTGCTCTATATTTTGGACAATTTTTCACGACAATTACCTTGGAAAAATGGTAAGGTACTGCCAATGTTTTGCCACTGGAACATATTGCAACGGGTGCAGCTGTTTCAATTATCAAAATAATATAGAAAATGAGACTGCAAGCTCTCTGCTGCTGCGTATATCTTAGAACATTATCCAAAAGTATTCGGGCCAAAGATTGAGACCAGTCCGAATAAGTTAATGTATCTAGCAGTGATGTTTCTGAGTAATTAGTAAATATCATTTCAGTAGGGGATCAAAATGTTTTCTATGTGAATATGGGTTGAGCATGGGGAAACTTATATATGTAGTTTGAACGCACTGACTTAGTTCCAAATTTAAAGTTGAGGTCGTTACACGAGAGGTAGACTTTTTCTCATTCGAAGAATGCCCAGTGCTTGCACAAAGCAGATAGATGCTGTCATGATGATATCATTGGGTATTCTGGCTGCAGATCCTCTCTTGAATCAAAGAAGAGGAAAACTCCAGTTAACTTGCCTAGTTCAAATAGGGGGATTCCATTTAACTGCAGCGTTCAATATTACAAGCAGCCGCAGGTATATTCTCAGCATCTGACCAAATATAGTTGGCTTTGTTTAAGGAAAAATGTAAATAACTAAATGTATCTCCTTTCTAAAAACTTAAGCTTTTAAATGTGATTGTTCAACATAGTATTAAAACGTGCAGAGATTCTAAGTTCGAGTTTTGCCATCCTTTTATGAAGACTTTGAGCGTCAGGGTATTGATGAAAAATTGAATCTAGCCTGCTGGTGAGGTGGTGTTGAAGGAAAAGTTAAAATAAATAAATATCTCCATTTTCAAACAGCCCAATCTTTTAGATGAGATAGTTCAACAGGCTTTATGGATATCTTGACATTAAATCAGAGAGCAGTATACTCCTCTTCATCAGCGACAAGTTGACATATAGTAAAGGGATTTGGCTTGTCAATTCCATCAAAGCTTAACTAGGCTCAATTTTTTTTTTTTAACTATATATGGATGCAAATAAGTTCATGTTTCACATGTTGTTTGGAGAGTTGCAGTTCTTTTTTCTCTTTCTCTTTCATGTCTTCCTTTCTTGGCAGATTTGTACACCAGCATTGAGCTTCTCGAAGTTCAAATGCAGGTTTTCGCTATAGCTCTCAGCCTCTCATTAATTTAATTCAGAGAGTTGATTAAAAGCTTGCAAATTTGTTTCTTCACAAGCTAATCAGCTTTAGCTGTTTATGCCTGAAGATCCATGATAGCAGACATTGACTTGATGGATGTATGCTTTATTTTGCTGGGTGAATCTGCATCTGTTAACATCCTTTCTGATAGAGTCTAATACATAGAGAGAATTGTCTGTCAAATTATGAATTTGTTTCCATTTTACTTTGATTTTATATTTATCATGTATAGGTAAAGGAAGTCCAATCAATATAGAAGTTTCTCCGGGACCTATTGCCTTGACAGGTGATACAAAAGAGGATCGTGACTACAACACAGATACATACATTGAGAAGGAAAAGCTTGTACTCGTGAAGTTCCGGGATTTTCTAGACAGGATAATTGCTCGTGGAAACATAAAAGATAAATGGTCCACATCACATGGTTCTGGAAATATGAAAGTTTGAATCTGGATCTAGACTGGTGAAATAAATGATTCTTAAAATCTTCAAAAGCATTGGCTCAGAGACTACATCTTGTTTAGAAATTTTAGTTTTGAAATGGCCACGGCAAATTATTCATAGCAGTAACACCGTGTCCTTATATTTCTGATCGTGGACCTTTCTTATTAGTTCTGCCCATTGTAGTCCATATGCCTTCCATCTATGAAATACTATTTCTTCTTCTTGTGTTTTTCCTTTGTGTGTTTTCTTAGACACCACAAGCAAAGTTGTTCTTGTTTGTCAATCTCACTTTCTGATCATGAAGGCAAAACCAGTCATTTTAAATTCAAGTATTTAAAAAATTTTGCAAGTGCCAGATGCAATACATAAGAGGAATATCGCTTAAATGAAGTTTTGAAAAAGTTCTTAATTTGCAAGGAGGAATCAAAGTCAGTGTCTTTTTGGCAAAAATACAAATTGAGGACTTGTGACAGAGAATTGACCAATGATCTCAAAGGGATAGCATTACCCAACTCTAACCCATGTGGCACCTGTTTAATGGGATTTCATAATCTCTCCAAACAAATTCAGTATGCCACGTGGCTGGCCAAGATCCACTGCAAAAGGATCAAAACCCAGAACACATCCACAGAAAATCAAGAAGTTTTGGACACACACAATTCCAATGGCATCCCTTGCAACATTTGCTGCAGTGCAGCCCACCACTGTTAAGGGCCTTGCCTGGAGCTCACTTGCTGGAACTAAGCTCAATGTCAAGCCATCTCGCCGAAGCTTCAAGCCCACAAACTACAGGTAACAATTTTTCCCTTTTGCCAATAGCATTTGGTGCTTGCTAAATTTTTATTTTTTAAAAACTTATCAACAGAAATAACCAAACTGAGCAGTGGAAAAGGATTTAAGTAGGTGACTCCAAACTTAACAGGAACAATGCTTAATTTGTTGCTTTTTGAAATAACGGATTTCGACCCAACTAACACGGGGTGAATAGGTGTTCATGCGAAATTTAAATTTACCAATTAATAAATGCAACAAGTCACAGTTATTAATTAATTCGGATGAATTTACATGCACTACTATCCAATGTTGAATTGTCACAGGTAATAAATTACTGAAAAATAAATAACGCTTGAAAATTGTTATCGAAAAAAACTCGTAACTAGGTAAAACTTCGGGCCCCAAGCCAGTAAACAATCCACTATAAACGAATAGTACTGTTAGACTCGACTAACTCTAATACTTTTTGACCTCCTGACTGTAATCACCACAGCCATCCAGGATTGCATGCTCCTGAACCAATTCCCGACATTCTGAAATCGTCTATCTCCTATGGATCAATGAAAATTCCTCGTTCTCCAACAATTAGAACTCCGATAACCTTTCTTGACCTTCAGAATAAGTGGTTTGGTATTTGATTTATGTGAGGTTGAAGTTTTTCAATGCAATGATGAAATCAATATGAAGGTTGAACTCTAGAAATCATATGGAGGAAGTAATCACTTGTTTCTCTCAATGTTCAACCTTCTTTTTTCGAATAGAGGCGTGCATATACATGGTGAAGAGGTTTTGGATAGTATAGATCGGATAAAAACCTTGAAAAATGAGAATTACGTTATCCCGGGATACACCGTCGCTCGAGCGAAGTCCAAGCAACAGGCGGGCGTCGCAGCTTTTGTTTTTACCGCTCGAGCATTAGTTGGACGATAGGCTAACGATATTACGACGACTATTTTCTCTTCATTCCATACTCGAACCCTATGATTTTTAACTAACCACTTGACACTTCGACTTTTAAAAACTTTTTTACAATAATAATTTTGTCAAAAGATTGCCAACGATTTTAAAACCTAACACTTTTGAACGGAGCGGAATGTAATCATATCTAAAAAAAACTTAGCCTTCTTTTTTCAATAATAATGAAATACCGTACAACAAATGAATATAGTTATCTCATTAAGGTCAAATTAATATTTTTTGAGTTTTAAGTACGTCTTGGTGGGAAGTGTCTTGTGAAGTTGGGTATTTATTGATTTGTTTTATTACTACCCAGAGCTGGAGCAGTGATTGCAAAATATGGAGACAAGAGTGTGTACTTTGATTTAGAGGATTTGGGCAACACCACCGGCCAATGGGACTTGTACGGATCTGATGCACCTTCACCATACAACCCCCTCCAGGTATATAAATCTCTGCACTTTCCAAATTTCAGTTGGTGTATAAATTTCTAGAACTTACATGCATGAGTAGAAATATTGCAAGTGATTGTTTTAAGTGAAGCTCAATTATATTGAACTTTTCCATCAATTATGGATGGACGTAATAATTTTTTGGAGCCACTTTTCTGCCAAATGCCTACCGAGAGAATTGATTTGAATCATTCAAAATTCACAAGTTTACTTGTGTGTTTCATATTATCAATTTATTGTGATCAAGCACTTAGGCTTGATCGACAGAATTTTTGATTTTGCTTCTATTTCTTGTAGAAGAGTTTTTTAAGGAATTTATATTATGTCAACTTTTAAAAAATTATCCAGACATGATCAAGAGTAAGTTCTTAGTCTCGTAAACAACTTTTAATTTTTCAAAAAGTCATATCTAACGGTCCATAATTGATAACAAGGACAACAAACAGAAGGCTTCGACTCCTTTTTCACTCAATTCAATGTATTAAACATGTCATTTGTGTGCTCAAGAACCAGTTTTTGATTTACTATTGCAGAGCAAGTTCTTCGAGACATTTGCAGCTCCATTCACCAAGAGAGGTGTATTGCTCAAGTTCTTGATATTGGGAGGCGGCTCCGCCCTTGCTTACTTTAGCTCCACCGCAACAGGGGACATTTTACCAATTGTCAAGGGCCCACAACTTCCACCCAAGCCTGGGCCACGTGGCAAAATCTAATTCCCTTGGAAATTGGAATCTATAATTTTATTTTATTTTTCTTCTTTTGATTGGGTTTGGTGTGTCATTTTTACAGCCTGTATCTAACATCTCCGCATGACACTGTTAATTATAAACAAATTGTCAATTGTGTGATTATTTGAGCAACGTGTTTGGCTTAGCTTAAAAGTTTAAAAAAAGTCAATAAATTGATTCCAGCAACGTTGGTAACGTGAAAAAGTAAGAGATAATACAAGCGCGCACATTTAACATAAACTCGTTAAGAATAAGAACAGAATAGGGAACAAGAATAAATTCTTTATATATATATATATATATATATATATATATATATAGCATCTGTTTGTTTGCCATTTTTCCCCTTATTTTTAGAAGATATCAGATGGTTACTTTTCATTTCTTTTGACCCATGTTTGGTCCGGATTAAAATCAGATTTTTATCCAAGTCAAAGTCAAACAATCAATATTAACCACATCTTTCATGGGTCCTACAACTTTTCAACCACACATTTCAAAAACTTCTAACACAATCTATTAGAAATCTAATTTTAATTTTCACCAAATACCCTCCGACAATGTACATGACATTTTACTGTACCGATTTTGCTTTTAATTTATGTTTTCCTATTATGCCCCTTTCACTGACAACCCATTTCATTTATACAAACAAATTATTCCCTCTTCACCAATTCGTCGCCGATAGACGCTCTTCTCCACCTAGAAAATAAAGAATTCCCAGTCTCCAATCAGAGAGAAAAAGAAGATCCAACATCATGCATGTGGTTGAGCTAGTCACCTTCCTCTTTCCACCCATCAGTGTTCGCTTATTGGGAACCCTCGTCGGCAAGAAATCAGACCATGGAAAATGATAAGTGTATTTTATACACTTATTCGGACTCTGAAATATTGACATTTCAATTCTTTTAATGGAATTATAACCTAGTTTATTATATAATGTGGTATTAGGTGAAACTCGATAAATGGAAATAGATTTGAAAGAAATAAGTGAACATTGGCGAAAAAAATGAACAAATCCAAAGTTTGGGGACTAAAGTGTAAATACTCAAAATTGTGCCGAATCTCACGATGAAGATTTGAGAATGTTAGGGGTCAAATGGATACAATTAAAAGTCAAAAGAAGTGAAACATGACCAAAATATTTTCACAAATCAATTTTCAACAGTGCAAGGATATTTCAGATTTTCAACCGAAGATTGAGACTCATTTTTTGCCTAATAAACGTTCGAATTGGAAAACAACTACTTCTAGTAAAGTTGCAACCCTTTGAGTTATCTTTACAACTCAATTTGAATCGTCTCAATCGGACATCAGGAGAGAAAGTTATGATGAAAACACTAAATGTGCGATGCAATACAGTTTTTCTCTCGAAAGGTGGCGTCGCCTGGGTGGATCTAGGGCACATTTTTTTGTCCATTTTAAAGCCCATAAAAATCCTACATTGGATACAAATGTGCAAGAATAATTTATTTTTCTACATCGTTATTTAAAATTCGATGATGTACTCAATAACTTCGTGTTTTTCTTCTTCCATCATTATAAGTAGCTAAATTTTATATTAGGGCGAACAATGTAATCTACTTGAGACCTTTTATTTCTTTTATTCAAGGTTATTGGTATTTTATCATACACATGTTAATTTTGCTATGAATTTAATGCATTGAATTACTTGGTCGCTAATTTGATAATTTTGTGAATCGTTTACGAATCGAAAGGTGAGTTTGAAATTTAAACCATATAGTAAAATTCAGTATATTAGTATGCCGTGCAGAGATGCATATACTAAATATTGCGATCATCATATGAATTCTTAGAACCAATATTTCGTTTAGCCATGGTAGATTTACATGGAGATATGAGATTGAATTAGTTAAATAGAGTCAATGAGAACTCGAGATGAGTGAATTGAATATAATAGAAGAATTCGATCGAACATTACATTAGACTTCTGAATCTTGAATTAAGACTTAAAGGTAATTAATATGTAAAATTGTTCGGCCCTAATATACATCCATCATTTGAATTTTCAATCAATCTTTGTGCGCATTTAAATTGATTTCAAGTATTTAAACCAAAAATTCACAACTATAATTCTTTGTTTGCTTTCATCAAATAGGAGTTAGAAAAATCTAATTAAGTTTTAAAGTATAGTTTTCGTGGGAACGATAATTCGGATTCAAATGTCCAATGTTAACTTGTATTGGATTTATCGTTATCCGTAGGTGTATTGTTGTTAATTCACAGACAGAGGGAGTTGTAATTTAAATGCGTGATGGTACATTTTCATTTTTCATTACAATCACGACCAATGCATGAGTTGTCCTTTTCCCAACATCTCAGAACAATTAAGGTCTTGTGTGCTTTTTTAGGACAAGTTCACCGAACACATCATCATATCTGTGAATGCAATCACCTACAAACCATCTATAAAAGGCAAGTTACGTAATCACAATGCACACTAAAAAATTGTCTACAGAATATATTTTCAAAGTTTCATTTCAATCTCTTCTTAAACTACTTGGTAGTTTGAGAACAATTGTTGCTATGGATGGTAAAGATCTCGATTGTCATATTCGACTAGGATCTAACTTCGATGGATAAATCTAAGAAGTTCAGTTTTTCAATGAACTAGTACATGATATAATGGAGTGACTTCATTACTGTCGAATAGCGGAACGTCATGTGAGGAGATACTATCGCGAACAACAGCGTCGAATTCGTAGATTTCCATTCTTGAAAAATGGGCATATGTTTATGGAACAATACTACATTTACAACACATGGGTTACAACCTCTCACGAGGGAGGTGGGCCCCGTGATTAAAATAATAGAGGGCCCCACCTCCCTTGTAAGGGGTTGTAACCCAACATTGTACAAAGAGCATTATTCATGTTTATGTTAGACGCAATCGAAATGCCCGATGGCAAATTGTGCTACCAAGAGTTCCTAAACTACCCATCGATATTGCGACAATTTACACATCCTTCGTGATGAGTATGGTCTCCGGGGTGACCAACAAATCGACGTATATGAGCAAGTTGATATGTTCTTGTGCATCTTAGAGTAGGAACGAGATTACATGCAGGCGCAAACTCATTTCAATCATTCTTTGCAAACAGTGGAACACTACTTCAAAGAGGTGCTTCGTGTTGTGCTGGTGTTATTTGCATATCTAATCAATCATAGACCTGATGCCAACAAGTATCGATTATTCCAGAATTACATTGATGTGATTGATGGGACGCACATTCGGGATATTTTGCCACATCACGAACGAGTTCACTTCATAGGTCGTAAAAGAATACTGACACAAAATGTATTGGTTGCCGCGATTTTAATTTATGTGAATGCTGGCTAGTGGCTAGTACAACTGAAAATATGCACGATGCGCGGATCTTAGCTCGTGCTATCTACAGCCCAGACATTCACTTCCTACAACCTGCAGCAAGAAGTTTTATCTAGTCGACTCAGGTATATGGCATCGTACAAGTGATCGAATATATTGTATCATTTTCAACAATTCTGTAACAAATCAACATGTCACGTGCATAGATTTCGAAATGCTCGTGAGAGGTTTAATTTCAAACACTCATCGTGCAGAAACGTAATTGAATGTGCCTTTGAAGTCTAGAAAAAAAGATGAAAAATTTTGGACTGTATGCCCAACTATTTGTTTCCAACCCAAGTCGCAATTGTTGTAGCGATAATGAGTATTAAAAACTTCCTTTGAAGGGCTGGCATGGTTAACGAAGCATTCACGAGGGTAGAGACAGATCCAACTGCAACGAAGGTAGGGCTACTGTATGAAAACTATGAAATAGCAACCAAAATAAATGCTCTGAAAATGCCTCGAAGCTAGTGAGATCGACTACATGATTATATGGCACAAGGAAAATAAAAATGCATTTGTATTGTCACACCATGCATTTCGACATCTCGATGTATGCTGCGCTTCTTTTCGAATAATATGTAACGGTCTTTTTTCAATCAATAAATGTTGAAACGGATTACGAAATCAAAAATTAAAAAAAAAAATTACAATTCTGTAGCAATTGATCCAATCGGCTACTATGCATTTTTTCTATCTTCTTGTTGACTTGGGTACCGTGCCAAGACATGGTCAAGGGAAAAAACAAAGTATGAAAAGTCAATAAATTCCACTTAGGGGTAGAAATAGAAGAAAGCATTGTACCGTTTATAAAAAGTATTTTCATCTAATCATATTTTGCTAACACCTATTATATCCCCACGTTTCAACAAAATATTATTACTCTAAAGGGCAATGCTACGTGTAAATACACTTTTTTACCTATTCTTTCACCTACACTTACAATAGGGTGTGATGACCACATATTTGAGAATTTTTTATTTATGTGGGCCCTCGCACGCACGTAAGAAGGTGTAATATTTTCGGTACAAAAAATTCGGTACAAATGAAATTGTCATACTCGAAAATATGTACATTTAACGAGCATGTGGGTGGTGGGCGCCATGTGATTTAACGGCAGAATGCTTTTTCTTTTCTTTTCTTTTTTTAAAGAAAATGGGGGAATAGACGAGGTTTTAACATGTGAAATTCCTTTAACACTTTACAATTGGATTTAAGAAACCAAACAAGCCATAAATTTCTAATAATGGATTTAAGCATTATTAGTGGAAGAAAAGCTAAATATGAGACAATTATTTTGTAATAATCCCATGATGTTTGGCTTTACTTTATTCTTGATTTCTTATTACCAGAAGATATCCTTAAAACCTATAGTCAAAGAAATATTGTTTTAAAAACTAATAGACTGCAATTTATTTATTTATAAAAGGATAAACAGATGCAGTATATAGCATTTATACAACCCCATTACAAAAAAGGCATTAGAAAAACTTCCTCTAAATCATTTCATTGCCCTTTCTTGAGCCTTTTCAAACCATTTAAGACGGCCACGTCGGTATTAAACAAGATTGGACAGTATAATGGACAATTATTTATTTACCGTTCAATACTGCCCGATCCAGAGATGTGCATTTATAGTACGTCACGGAGAAGTAGCACCTTTGAAGATGAGAAAGTTTAGAGTCTCCAATGTGAAATATATGAAAGTCCCTTCAGTATGTGTAAAAAAGCATCCAAAGTTTGATCCCACCACACATTGCCATCCATTCCCATATCTCTTATCAAACTCCTGCCAACACAATAAAACCACAATTTTGAGGAAAAAAAAATTTCTTGAAATTTTCACACGTGCACTACAAACTCAATAAAATCAAGATAGAAACACGGGATTAAATCCGTGTTACACGTAACTCTAAAGAAAATATTACAAAACTTTTTACACGAAAATATTTCTCACTTCTTTAAAAAAAAAAACCTCTATTCCTAATAATTATGGGGTATGAGTCGTGTCGAATAGATAAAGTTTCAAGCTCTATGTTACTCGTTAATTTATCACGACTCTCATCCTTTACCCAGACTTGAAATCGACTATAATTTAAAAATCTACAACGATAGACATATAGACATGAAAAGGAAAGAAGTATATTTCACTTTCTTTAAAAATAACAAAATAAGCTCGAATCTCAATAATTATGGAGTATGGTCGTGTCGAATTGACAAAGTTTCCGGCTTTATGTTACTTGTTAATTTATCATGACTCTCCTCTCTTATCGTGACTTAGAATCGACTAACAAAAAATCGTCAAAGCGAATATTTTAAAATCTAAAACAATAGACATGAAAAAGAAAGAAGTATTGATATCTCACTTTCTTGATGTGGGCAGCAATGGATTTGCAGTCCATAACATCATAGAGATCCAGAGCTTGAGAAGCAGAATCCATAGCTTGAATCTGCATCTTCAATGGCATATCTGTATCTTCTATCAAAGCTTTTCCTTCCAACATTTCTATCTTCAAATTAAATCCCACTTCTACTTCCAAGATTTCTGATAAAAGCCCAGATTTTTATATAACTGTACTCAGTAGTAATCCAATTTCTGTAGGTATATTTGTGTGTATATATAGGTGGCATCCAAGTGTGAATAAACTATTTGCTGTTTATTCTGGTGGTGGCACATAGTCCAATTTTTTTTACTGTCTTCTTATTTTTCCTCTCTTTAAGGAGTTTTCAACATTATTCTATGTTTGACAGTGATCATCATAAGTGGATAGAGATGTGGTGGAATGTGGATAAAGCTGGTGAGGTCTAAAAAAATCCCAAGATTTTTTATAAATTTTAGTCTATAATTAATTTGCTACTTTGTTAAAATTATAGATTCAAATAAATAAGTCACAAGTTTGTGCTCCAACTTTTAAAATTTAATTTTTTTAAAACTCATTTTTAATCTTACTTATCCCAACAAAACCTAAAATTTACACTACTTTATAATCATATATTATCTACAAAAATCATTTTTTACAAATTTCGTTCTTAAAAAATGGAGGTCAAACAGGGGATAAATGTGTGCGTATTTACAATTTATGTAAATATATTAAGGTTATAAAAGTAGTTTTATATAGTATTGGATGTGGTAGAGATCATTAGTTAAGTTTTATTGTTACTGATTTATGATAATCGTAAACATGTCACATTTGATAAAAGGATAAATATGAGATGCACAAATATGTTCGTCACTAAATTCAAATGTATTGTATTTCTAATTTTACTTTTTAGATAGATTGATAATTATACGTAAAAATGAGAGAAAATAGAAGAAAAAAATCATTCTTTAATTCAATATACAATTTGTAATAAAATTCAACTGTATCCAAAATGCTAGTAATTGAAGCTAAAAGTTATCCAAAAAAAAAAAAAATCATTCTTTAATTCGATATACAATTTATACTCTTCTCTTATTCGTTTTGGCGTTTATAAATTTTTTTGTAATAGATTTACGTTTATAAACATTCCAAAATTCCAACACTAACCATGCCATTGTAAGGAGTGCTAAACAAAAATAGATAATACAATAAGTACTTAGAATAAAATTTTAATTTATTCTTATTATTGTATCAAATATAGCACCCGTTTGGCCTCCATTATTCCACGTTATAATGAGAAGAATAATAAATTTTTGGAGAATATGTGGTTAAAAAAGAAAGAATTTTTTTTTAAATTTTACGTGTAATATTATTTTATTGGAGAATGTGTTGTTGATAATAAGAAAGAGAGTAAATTATAATTTAATGAGGAATAATGAGGATCAAATGGGAGCGTACATAACAGATGTTTGATTTCCATTTTTTTGGGTAAAGTAATGCTTTATATCTTTCTATATATAAAAAGTGCCTATTTAACGGAATTTGTTGGTTTAACGGAAAAACTAACGGAATTTGTTGTTTTAACGGATTATGTAACGGAATTTCTTGTTTAAACGCAGGTACTTCCTTCTTGATATTTTTATCATAACTTTGTATTCCGATGTTCAATTGAGACGATTCAAAATACGTTGGAAAGTTAACCTATCTGGCTACAACTTTGATTCAGACATCATTTTCCAATTCGATCACTTTCTATGCCAAAAATATGTCTCAATATAACGGACTATGTAATGAAATTTTTTGTTTTAAACAGGCAGCTACACCTTCTTTCAGTATTTTTATCATAACTTTGTATTTTGATGTCCGATTGAGACGATTCAAAATGCGTTTGAAAGCTAACTCATCTGGCTACAACTTTGATTCAGACATCATTATCCAATTCGATCACTTTCTATGTGAAAAATAGGTCTCAATATAACGGACTATGTAACGAAATTTCTTGTTTTAAACAGGCAGCTGCACCTTCTTTCAATGTTTTTATTATAATTTTGTATTCTGATATCCGATTGAGGCGATTCAAAATGAGTTGGAAAGCTAACTCATCTGGATACAACTTTGATTCAGACATCATTCTCCAATTCGATCACTTTCTATGCCAAAAATATGTCTCAATACTCGGACTATGTAGAATTTCTTGTTTTAAAGCGGTAATTTGCACCTTCTTTCAGTGTTTTTATCATAACTTTGTATTTCGATATCCGATTGAGACAATTCAAAATGCGTTGGAAATCTAACGCATTTGGTTACAACTTTAGTTCAGACATCATTCTCCAATTCGACCACTTTATATGCCAAAAATAGGTCTCAATATAACGGATTATGTAACGGAATTTCTTGTTTTAAACATGCAGCTGCACCTTCCTTCAGTGTTTTTATCATAACTTTGTATTTCGATATCCTATTGAGGCGATACAAAATGCGTTGGAAAGCTAACTCATCTGGCTACAACTTTAATTCAGATATCATTCTCCAATTCGATCACTTCCTATGCCAAAAATAAGTCTCAATATGAGACTAAAACACGGGAGCATAATTTTTCGGTTGGAAATTGATTTGTGATCATCTTTTGACTAAATTTGATCCCCTTGACATCTTCCTTTATCCAATTGACTCCGAGCACTCTCAAATCTTCATCGTGAGATTCGACACAACTTTTAAGTATTTACATTTTAGCCCCCAAACTTTGGATCCCTTACAATTTAGCCATTTCTCCAAATTTGTCTACTTTTGCTTATTTTCTTCAATCTCACCAACCTACATCACAATATCAAAATCACACGTCTAATTATTTATCAATTACATAAACATTACATCATTAATTATTTATAGGGTGTCTATTTTAGAGATGGCAATTTTCCCCGCCCCGCCCGTCCTGCCGGGCCCGCCGAATGGGGGCAAAAACCCGCCCGAACGGGTTGGCGGGGTGGGGCGGGGCGAGGTTCGCCGCCCCGTCGCGGGTCACGGGGCGGGGCGGGGCGGAGATACCCCGCCCCGAACCCGCCCCGTGAAGAATTTAAAAAAAAAAAAAATTGTTTTGGACATTATTTGTTTTGGACATTTTTTCGTTTCAAGTGCTTGCTTTGAATATTGATATAGTTAGTATGAACATTATTTGTTTTGAATTTTAAAATTTTGAATTTGTATTTTAAAATTTTGAATTTGTATTTTAAATAAAAAAAAAACAAATGGGGCAAGAAACGGGGCAAGTCCTCGCCCCGTACCCGCCCCGCCCCGCCCCGTCTAAGGCGGGGTGGGGCGCGGGGCGGGGAGGGGGAGTGGCGTGGTGGGGCGGGGTGGGGTGAGGGTGCCCCGCCCCGAACCCGCCCCATTGCCATCACGAGTCTATTTCTGCTTTTCAGCAGAAATCAAGCCATTGGCAACACAATTCATGCCGTTGGGAGCCGCAATTTTGGATCAATTCTCTCACTATAGGGCTGTAGGTTTGAAAAAAAAACGGCAACATAATCAATTTTCCTTCCTCCTTGCATAGCACGGACACGCCTTAATAATTAACCAAAAAAAAAATTACATCTTTATTAATAACAAATTAATTATTAAACAAAAATATTAATATAAACTAAGCAAACGTGCATTGCACGTTGCTTGAACCTAGTATATATAAATGTGTGATTAAAAACTAAAAAAGATATTTTAAAATACATGTATAATTATTTTATGAAGGAATGTGTGATAGAAAATGAGTTTTTTAAAAATATATTCTTGAAAAAATTGAACTCAAACAAGGGTAAAATGCTTCCGTTAGGCCCGCATCATTTGTCATTTTAATTTTTGAAATAGTATTTTTTTTAAAGAACATGTGCTTAAAAAAGAAAAAATATATATATAAATTTACGTGTGATATTATTTTATTAGAGAACGGATAATTAATAAGAAGAGAAAAAAAAATTAATTATAAATTTAATAGAGGAAAGTATTCTTTATCTTATATTATCTAATAAAAGCATCCTACGTAATGTCTACTTTACATCCATGTCAATGTCCCTACATGAATCCTTTTCCACAGTCTGATGTGAAGGCAGTCTAGAAAGTGAGAAAAGTATATGACGACCTGTAAAGATTCCTTTCCAACAAGAGGTGGACCCACGGTTTCTCCTTTTGAATATTTGATTGTTTTCCACCCAAACAAATCTATCAACATTATTAAAAATTAAAAATAAATAAATGCACTATACTTTTGCTATCAATAATCTATATACTTTTTGCTCACATAGAGACAGTACAATAAGAATAAACTTGAGTACTCAACAATCTTAAGTTAAAAACACACGTAACATCAAGTTGCAGAACAGTAATATACCGTGGATACACCAAATGTCACAATAAGATTTAATTAAGTTCTTCGTAATCTTGGGTAATTCTAAAAATTTCACCCAAAGTCCTTTCACTTCCCTACCTTCTTGTTCTTACCTCCGAGTGGTATGTCGACAATCAGGCTTCGGGGCGCATCTCTTGAGTCGTCCTTAGATAGTCGCTGCTGGAGCACGAGGCGGGCAGACCAAAATCACTGGTGGGTCCACTGCATTCGCTCGAATTGTTGTGTTCAACGCTTTCTAGAGCCATCTTCTTGAATTTCTGCAGGTCCTCTTTGTACTGAAAGGTATCATAAGTGGCTTCAAAATCTGAGCTCCCGTGAGGATCATATATTGCGCTGCGTCCAGGTCGAACGCCATCGTTTAAGTCGTCCAGGGATATTTTTCCTTCTAAAGCTCGAACTATCTGCATCACAAAAGTTACTGTGATGTAAGAGTTGGTAAATGAGTCCTTAGAATAAGTTACTTTTTCATTGGTCAAAGTAATTCACACGTTTATGGAAAAGAAAAGTAACTTAAAAGTAACTCATATTTTTATTTAAGCTTAGCCAAACAAGCTTACAAGATGCTAAGCTAATAAGCAGACGTACCTGATTCATCCGTGGCCTCCGCCGTGCCAAATGACGAATACATACAGAAGCACAAGCAACCATTCGAGCCATCTCAGTGGAGTCATAATCCTTCTCCAATGTTGGATCAGCTATAGTATCAAAGTTGCCAGTATCCAGAGCTTGTGTAAGCAAAGGCCTAGCCTACATTAACGAGAACCTAAGTTACCTTTTCGAAGTCACTGAACGATACCAAAGTGTACCCAACCAAATGAAGAAAATACATTTCTTTCGGTAAAAAAATGAAGGAATAAGATAAACTGCACAATGGTACGGGGTAGGTCCGGAAAATCCAAAGCCAGATGTCTGTTTTTTGGGGAAAGTACAAAATGAATTTTGGGTTTGTTTCCACGTAACTGAAGAGGAATCCTACAAAACCATAATGTGGAGAAGAAATAGACTCACCCAATCAACGATATTACCATCAAGGTAGGGTTGACCTTTATCAATTGGTCTATGTCCAGTGATCAACTCCAAAAGCACGACTCCAAAGGAGAAGACATCTGACTTATCTGTCAGTTTGCCAGTGAGAGCATACTCTGGAGCTAAATAACTGCAAGTGTCAAGATATGATTAAATGAAGTTCATAACAAGATCAGACCATAGGATTCTTGACACTCGAAATGGGATATTCTAAAACTAAATTATAGCTTTCGCATGACATTCAAGTATATAACTTCATAGATATTACAGCGTCAGAATGAGGAGAAGAAATCTTCTGAAAGCTCACCCAAAAGTTCCCATCACACGGGTAGAGACATGAGTATCAGTGTCAGAATAGAACCTGGCAAGCCCAAAATCTGCTACCTGAAATAAGATATAGGAAGCTAAATATTAATCATGAAACATAGTAAATTCAAGACAAGGAGAACAATCAATATGCAAATGTTACATTAATAATAACCAAAATGAACCAAATTTGGCCTAACTAAACCTGAAAAATCATACAAACAGTGGTTTGTTCACCAGGAAATAATGCTTTCGAGACAAAATTAGAAAAAAAAATGTCGCATTCATTTGAGCTGTTTCCCATATTCTACTTCTCAGAATGAAGCAAACAAACAAAACCTAAAATTTTTTGGCTTATACAGCTACAAAATCCCAGTGAAAAGGTAGAAATGTCGAAAAAAAGGGAAAGGGAGCACTTTGTCTTTCCTGCCTTGAATAGTGGCTTGGCATAAGAGATCTTATGAATTGACTTATACCAGATAACCAGAATGACACCTAAAAATAAATTAAAACGTGCCAGGCATATGATATTTAATGCATTCGTCTAAACCATCTCTTGCATTTACATAAGAGCGATATAATCAAAATCAAAGTTAGAAGAGGAAGAGGAATTAATAAGAGTTGATGAGGTTGTAAATAATTTGATTTTATTGGGTTTTTTGGTAAACGACAGAAAAACAGATTGGAGGAAAAGGATTTATGAGTTGAACCAAATAGATTGGGAATAAGGTATGTGCTTAACTAACAGTGCTTCTCATTAGGAATCATTAAATAATTCTTGTACTGATAAACAAAACCCTTTGGCAGAGTGCAATATTTTAAACTTTTTGTAGCATAGTATTATTAGAATGATATGTAAACAGCAGAAAAAATAAATCTAAGAAGTAACTTCAATTTTGAAGAGATATAATACACATATACTGATACCTTGGCATCAAAATTGGCATCGAGAAGAATGTTAGCAGACTTGATATCACGGTGTATAATCTTAGGTTGACCTGCATGTATAAAAAACTTCAACATATTTAAGTGATACTACACTACACTAAATTAATCGAAGAAGAATATGAAGAAAACAAAAATATATAGCTGATAGTAAAGAGAACTCTGCGGAAAAACTCACTGGTGTCATGCAGATATGCCAATCCATTTGCAGAACCTACAGCAACTTTCATCCGAGTCTCCCAGTTTATAGGAGGCTTCTCCTTCCCTGCATTAGTTCTCTCTATCAAGTCATATTTAAAGAAGAATAGACCTTTAACACTTAGATACCAAGATGTACCTAATAAATTTAGGGAGCCAAAGTTGAGAAAACAGGATTCAAACTTGAGATCAGAACACTTTTCTTTAAAAAATCACGTTACAGACAGAAAAACAAAATGAAACTGAAAATAAGTCGAACCGTTTACACAGAATAAGAAGCGCTAATTCTGTTAGTTATTTCCCAACCATCAGATTTACACCGTGGAAGGAAAAACCTTCAAACAAAACTTTCGCAAGTGGAGATTCTTTCCTTCGGCTCCACTCTATCAAGGGGCATCCCCAAATTTAAACCAATCTGTCTCAAACACATTTTAGTTAAGTGAGTTTAAATTGATCTCATCCTCTAGGTTACCACAATACTAGTTCCATCTCAACTTAAGCAAAAGTCATGCAGAAAAATAATGATAGAGTCACCAATTTAGTCACGTATTACTAGCTTACTTCACTGCTGAAAGGACTTTCAAATGAAACAGAGATCGAAAACTGCATCCTACATTTATCTATCCTCTAATAAGTGAAATGCGGGAAACATTTTAAGAATATACTGCAGAATAATTGAACAACTCCAGGTTCAGTTGCATCCAAAATTCTCATAATAGGATAAGGCTTTTTTACAGGAGAGATAAACCCAGCGGGTAATCAGTGTCATCACAAAGTTTTTCATTGCATAGCCCAGTCTACTAGCTTCCCAATTTATATGGATAATAACTTCCTCAACATTTTTCATCATCTTTTATCAGAAAGCTCTGTACAACTGGTAGAATATCATGGACATATATTGTAACCTGTGGCACACATGTAAAAAATTGATGCTTTTAACTTTAAACAACTGCTTTTGCACCAGCTTTGTTGTTTCAGGTTAAAGGCATTGATGTTAGAGATTTATGGTCCATTTTATTAAAAGTGGCAGTAGATTATGTCAACTTCCATGGCTTTAAATGAGTCAAAAACTTCAGGGGCTTACCGTGCAAGTGGAACTCCAAGGTTTTATTAGGAACAAATTCATATACCAGCAGTCTCTCTGCCTCTGAAATGCAGTAGCCAACGAGTGATACTAGATGCTTGTGATGAACGCGACTTATGGTCTCAACCTCTGCCTGAAATTCACGCTCCCCTTGACCACTTCCAGCTTTTAGCTGTTTAATTGCAACCTCTTTCCCATCACGAAGTATTCCCTTGTGCACATATCCAAAGCCACCTTGACCAAGGAGGTTGGTGCTGGAGAAACCATTTGTGGCAAGTGCTAGCTCTTCATATGTGAACGTAGTTATTGTGAAACCCAAACAAGTATTAGTGCTTGGTGGTGGAACAGGCTCCTCACAGCTCAAGCCGCTATCTATAGAAGGTGGCGGGGGCGGATTAGAACCGTCCATCGAAGGCAGCTGGTGATGCGACAACATGCTAGGTTTTGGCAGTATTCCAGCCATGTTGCCAGACAGCGGCGGAGCAGTCTGTTGCCAGTGATGGTGTGGACCACTGAAAGAATCTATAAAAGGAAAATGCATGTTTGAATTGAATTTATGCAATCAATATAAAACAGAGCAAAACAATTTTTTGGTGATTGAAAGAGAGAGTTCACACAAATAATGATATGAATTTCACATTTTAGATCATTCATGAATGGACTTGGATTGCTTCTGCAATCTTGAATTGAAGTGTTTTTGACTTGAGGCACTTCACAATATTGTTGGCAAAACATCATTTGAGCAGTGCCATGCAATATACCAGCAATTAGCAAATGGATCTTAAAATAAATATGTAACCTTTCCCATCGTACTAATGATTGCTAGCCTCATCTTTGACACCTTATAAACTAAACATGTCAGTTTGAGACTTTCAGTTGAAAGGTGAAATCTTGGTGCAGCATCAATTCGTTTGGAGAGAAGATCCTTTTGTTGTCATATGTAATTTCAACAACTGTGGAAAAACTCCTTTACTGAGGTAGCCAGGTGGGCTCACAATAATTCAGTTTCAACTATTAGAATGCAATCCCAGCCTCCTCAATTAATCACATTATCCAATACATGAGTTTCAGATTCCTTATTCAGCACTAAGGAAAATGTCAAAAAAATAATAATAATAATAAACAAATATTAGGCTCCAATTTATTTATCAGTGGAAGACTAGAAGTCCAGATGCAATAAGAGTAAGGGTCTTGATTATGAATATCATGAAATCACTCTTCCCTCCCCATGTAAATCCATCTACATCCTTAATTAAAAAAAATAATTATAGAAAGGAACATGAAAAAAGAGGAGATTGATGGTACTTCAACTGAAAATTTAACATTATGCTTTTTGGTTTTCTTCAATCAACTAGAAGTTGATAGAATATATTTTTATTTTTTGAAAATGTAAGACAATGCTAAGTTGTGATATCGCAAATCGATAATTTCTTAGACCACCATGATTTTACTGATAGTAATTACCTTCCTCTTGACTGGAATACGATCCCAAGAAGATTTGTTATTACAGTCCCTGTGTTTATATATATATTTGTATTTCATTGTTACTGGAACACCCGAAAGCATCTTATCTGAATATCTTCAATAAACAATAATTTTCGAGATTCTTTTGTATAATCCTTATCGTCAAAACTACCACAGTAGATACCCAAATCAACAAACTGATCAAAATCTTTAAATTGGGAGACTAGAGACACAAAACAAAACAACCGACGAACCAATAAGAATTCAAATTGTTTCATTTCAGCAGCATCTTTAATGTAGTACTGATGCATGAGCATAGTAGCAAGTAATAAAGTAAAAAGACCCAAATATTCCAGTAACTAAAATCCAAATGACACCAGTGAATTAATCTCTCTATATATTAATTATTTCATATTGATGATTTTAGGCAGTAATGAAAGCGATACACTTATTTGATTCGTTGCATTAGTTTCTTCACTACACTCGCATCTAATATACAATTAGGCATCAAAGAGAGAGATTATGTAAAAATCCGTCAAAGTGAAACCTAAAATCTTCGAGAAAAACGGAATCCATATTCATCAATTCAAAGCATAAAAATTGTGTTTACCTTTCGGCCCTTGCTCAGGAGCATAAGCAAAGTCGTTCAATCCAAGGCGCCTGTTTCTCCTCTTGTACCAAAGGACGAAAATGCCCACGCAAACGAGCACAATTGCCCCGCCTATGCCAATCCCCACACCCAGAGCTAACAATGTAGTATTTCTGTTCGATGAGCCAGGCGGGGGTGGTGGTATTGGTGGAGGCGGAGCCACCCCCGGAGTCAAATTACCAGGAAGAGGAGCAGTAGTTGCATTAGTGGAGTTCACCGGAGTAGTTGGATTGGTTGCATTATCCGGAAGAGAAGGTAACGGCGGCGGAGGCGTTGAGGGTGGAAAAGTCGGAAGATCACCCCCAACTGGCGGTGAAGACATCGCCGAAGTTCAGCGTTTCCGATTTCCGGCGATTACTTTAAGAGAATTTGTTTTATTATTAAATCTTTCCTGGGATCTTTTGTAGAGAAAGAAAATGGAGAGTAGAAGCACTGAGACTGAGTAGCACTGAATAGAAAACCCAACCCGAATTCCGTCGTAATGATGGAAGGTACAGAAACCACGAGTAGCTGTCACCTGAGTGGACTTGGAACTGGCAACGGGCATGAGGTGACGTCGTTTTGTGTATCTCACTTTCAGTATATATATTTTTTGAAACCTTATTTATTTAGAATTATTTAGTTGCCTAAAATAATTAAAATAAGATATTTTGAAAACTTTCCTTTTGTGCGCATAGCCATAAAGACCGTCGTACTATACGAGGAATCGACATATCACGTGATCAACTCGTGTGTTAAAAATGATTTCGGAAAATTGCACTATTGGTCCTCAATCTAAGATTTTAGTAGCAAATTGACCGTTGTTTTTAACCCTTTGCTTTAGTTTCTCAATCACACTCCAACTTGATCGTTGCATGTCCAACTTTACATTCCAGATTAACTGTAGTTAAAAAATTTGGAAGTGGGACGTAATTCTATAAAGTTACGGCAAATAAAGATTTGACTTATTTCACGCTAAAATATTTCCTACAATTATAATAAACGGGTTAGTGACTTCATTTTTTAATGATGGCATAGCTCTTTCTCAATGATTTGGTTACACTTCTAAATACATATTTATTGAACTAGACAACGTCCAACAAGCATGGCACGTTATTATGAAATGTTTTATAAGTGTTGTAAAAATAAAATTTAAATATGCATGAATGTTGATTAATTTAGAATTAATACCAGGGAATATATACGTGACAATGAATGTTAAATCATTTATTTAATTTTCAAGTAAATAAAACTGGATGTTAATTAGCATATATAGACGTAAATAACGAAATGCATTATTGATTACGAAATTCTAATTAACTTATAATCAGAATTAATAACTCTGAAATGCATAAATTTGTATGAATGTAAATGTTAATTAATTGAGAATTAATAATAAGGAATTCATGCATTAAAGAAAGCACATAAGTTAAATGAATCCGTCAAGTGTATATGTACATTGATGGTAACTAAAGGGTTAAATAAATTAAAAACATAATGAAAAATGAAAAATAAGGTATTATTGAAATAATTGAATTATAGTAGAGTTGAATCGTCCAAAAACGATTCTCACTTAATGTAATATTTAATATATTACAGATGGGTGGACAAATTACAATTTTCATTTGATTACCATATTCAGAATTAGAAATTAATTGTTTTTGGAAAAGAATCAATATAACCATCATTTCATTTATTTGTCTATCAAATAAAATGTCAGTTATAATTAAGACAAAATCTCTAATTTATAAGATAAATGGTTACTTCAGTTAAATAAATCAATTTGTATTGAGTTTTCCAAATGTCTTGAACGGGTCAGGAGCTAAAATAACTTGTAATTCTGACTCAAGATGATGTATTGTAAAAAATAAATTAGATATTTTCTGACTGGTTAAATTACATATTTGTCCCCACCCATTTGATCCTCGCAGCAACTTTAGCCCATTTTTTTTTTTTTTTTCCTTGGCACCATTAACTCTAATTTTTCATTAATTAACGCTGTCACTACTAACCCCGACCTTTCAATAATAGTGGGCACAAGAAACGGAAATTAAGGTCCGTTTGATTGGTATATGTGGAAAGACTTTTCAATTCTGTCTAAGTTGAAAAATAAAAAATCAAGTACTACATAGAAATGCATTTTTCATGAAAGTGACAAAAAAACAAGTTTAGCGTATGTGGGGGTGATTTTTGAACCCAAAAATCAATTTTCCAATCGTTGGAAAGCCACTCAGCCATTTTTTTTTTACCACCTTCTCTCACGGGTGGGGCCTACTTGGGGATAGTAACAGTCCATTAATCAATTGGGGAATCAGCCCCAGACGGTCAATTAAAGTTATTGTACCTTGAAATTCGAACTTCATTTTCACTTTCGTATCAAACGGTCAAAGTAGAAATTGAATTCCTCGAATGTGATATTTTTCATGAAATTTAAACCAATCAAACGGACACTTAATGAAAGGTTAAGGATAACGATGCTATGAGAAAAATATTGGAGACAAAAATGCTATAAAGGTTAAAAGTTGAGGATGAAATTTGTAATGATCTAGCCAAATATAGAATAAACAATTAAGGCTATGTTTGATGGACAAAAAATGGATGGCAATTGATTTTTTTGGGAGGCTGTCCACGCGCGCCAATTTTCCTTAGAATGAGGGAAAGGAAAGCCTTTTCCCGGTCTAACGTCCATTATGTTTTTTTTTTTAAGCAATTGAAACAAATTTCATAACCTAGTGTACAAAAATTTCACGAAAGCCAAACGAATACTAAACTCTGATAAAAAAAATAATTTTTTAGAAAATATTTTTTTTTCGTTTTTTCGTTTTTTACTTTTTGACAATGGAAACAAATTTTATAACCAATTGTGGAAATAATTATCACTTTAATGGACAATTTTCATATAAAATAAAGTCAAACGAATACAAAATTAAAAATTTTCTAGGTGAAAAATTATAACAATCAAACACACATAATTAACAATTTCTTACAAAACATTTTCTAGGCAATTACTTTATCTGAAATTCATTTTCTTTCCATCCATTTTCCACCATTTCAATCAAACGGACCCTAACTGCTCTAAGACAAAAGATACGGGGAGATGAAAAAGTACTTGGGTTACCAATATTGTATCCATGAAAATACAGTACGTGATAATCCAGACCATGATTTATAGCCTGTTTGGTACTGCTTAACGAGACACGTTTAACAAGGGAAAAATGATATATGCAAGTCTAGTGTTCGAAATCTACTCGTGTTCTGTCCACTCTAATCCATCTTGCCAAGCATGCCTTTGACGACCAAGCTATCTTGGCACAATTACAGACACAACAGTTTCTTATAGATTTGAGTCGCATTACGTATACCCATTGCCAAATCTCTTAGAGAAATTTTTGTTTCAGATTTACCGCCAACTCTTTTCTCCAAACACGCCTTTGCCTCCAGCAGCATTTGATCAACCAAATATGCATTCAACTGACTACGTAATTCTTCAAAACTCTCTTCAGCAATTGCCTTCGCTATATTATCAGTGGTGCAAGAAGAATCCAACTCAAAACCGCGCAACAGGCTGTCCTCTCCTTGATCATTCATCTTGTTTTGAATAATCATCGCGAACTCCTCACAGGTGAAGTCGTCAAATTGTAAACTTGCTGAAAATCTTTTGTACAACTCCTTGTTTAACTTCATTGTTTGATTCAATGAAGTACGATTTCCGGCAAATATAACAGATGTTTCCTCCTCGTCCATTATAGATATGACTTCATCCAACTTCTTAGAGTCAAGATCTTGTTCATCTATATCTACGAGCAATATACCTCCTTCTCCGGTTTTCATCTGACAAGGACAAGAGCTTTAGTTACAGTACTAACTTTTGAAAACAAGAGCATGGTTGGTTATATACTTAAAAAGTTTACTTATTAAGTAAAAAAGTTTCATTGTTTTAGTAAATAAAAACAAATAAATTATTGGTCAAAGTTAGAAATGAATAAATTACTTATTTTGATGCTAAAGTAAGAATTACTTTCAAAATAAGTACATTTTTTAACTTAACAGTAAGAAAAGAGTAACATAACAAAAAGTTACTTTACTTCACCTTTTTTAAAAAAACTTAGGCGAACATGATTTAAATGCTACAGTATAATTTTGCCAAGTAATTTACGAGGACAAACCTTTCCCCTTAGTCCTGTTTCAATTACGTCATGAGATGGTAAAGCTCCAGACAAATAAAACAATTTTCCAAGAATTCGAGCTACTGTCGATTTTCCTGTAGATCATACAGCAAAAAATATCTCAAGTTAGCTTCAATACTAGAATAGATAATGGAAAGCATGCGCCATGCAGCAAAAAAATAAACTACAAAAGGGAGCATTTCAATCAGTTGGTATCCAAGAAGATGTTCAGATTCTTCTTCACTAAGATTTAATTTTTCTTCCTATGTCATAAAGCCGTGGCATAACTTTATGTTTGAGAAATTTGCCTTATCATGATTTTCAGGTTTCTACGGTTCATCGCTCCTCCAACCCAAGCGCGGCCATGTTCTAACTTATCATTAACCTCAACTGGATGTAAAGAATGTAGGAGTTCTCTAACTTTTTAATCGAATATTCTCCTTTTTGGGTCCATGAAGTCTGATTACCATGGAAGTTAAACAGTTTCAATGAAATAATGACCACAATTGCCAGCATGCTCAAATAAGTAAAAGCTGCGCTAGAAGATAAGGGAATTAATCAAGTGAAATTTTATATTATGCGATTCTCATTATTTCCAAAATACATTTTTCTCCTTTTCTCTTCTTTTCAACTACACGTTCGTCAATAAAATAATATTATACGCAAACCCCAAAACTTTTCGTTATTTTTTAACCGCACATTTTCGGTTAATCTAGTATTCCAAAATGCATTCTTACCTATTCCCGAATAATTACTTTTCACGTTTTTATTTTTTTAACAGAACGTAAAAATAGTATCATGCTCTCTTCGCAGCCTGGAGATTCTAAATTTGTTACAAAACCACGTAATTAACACAAATGATTTTTACTAATCTGAATTAAGTAATCCCAAACCTTACCAACTATTTCAACTATTCTGGAACTTGTTTATACAGGATTGCAGATTGCTCTTCAAATTTATTCCAGAAAAAACTAAAAACAAAATAACCCTAATTTATGCATAACCAGTTATGTTAAACCGTTAGTACCAATTATCATACGTATGAATATCAATTAGGGTTTATATAGTACCTGTTCCGGTGTTTCCTATGAACACCATATGAAAGAGCTTGGGAGGAACAACTCGAAAACTGTCACTGGCATCATGTTCTGCAGCGATTATTTTCTCAACAATTTTCTCCAATTGAACCTTGATTTCACGCAGCCCTACGATGCTAGTAATTTCACGTTTCACATCATCCAACTGAAAACACACAAAAAATAAAATAAAATCAGATCCAGCAAATTAAAACAATATTGAGCAAAAATTAAGAGAAAAGGAAAAGGCGAGCATACTGTTGGTATATCTTCGTACGTAGAATACGTAAAAATTGACATTGTTGTGTCCCGAGTGAGATTGGGCGAAGAATTTTGGATTGAAAGATAGGGATTTGTTAATGAGGAAATATACACAGTAGGGTTATTTTGTTGGCTAGTATTACTGTTTTAACTTAATTAAATTTGTTAAATTGGTTTGGCCCTGATTTGTCCAACTATACGACCCTCGTACAATAATTATTTTCTCTTAATTTCTTCAAAACCAAAATTTATTTCACTTTTAAAATAAAAACAAGTTAATTTATTTTAATTTAATCATTAACTTACCCTCAAAGTAACCTGATTTTAATTTATACATGACTAAAAAAAAGTATTTGATCTACCGTATATTTTTTTTTTCTTGATAACCGTGGATATTCGGACCAACTTGCGCGCACATCGACTAATTCCACGAGGCCCTGAAGTTTACGACCGAGTACTTACCTCAGTGGCACTGGGGGGACTCGAACTGGTGACCATTGGGAAGCAAACCCAAGGTCTGAGCAATTGAACAACCCCTCACTTTTAAAATAAAAACAAGTTAATTTATTTTAATTTAATCATTAACTTACCCTCAAAGTAACCTGATTTTAATTTATACATGACTAAAAAAAAAGTATTTGATCTACCATTTTTTTTTTTTTTTTTGGATAACCGTGGATGTCCGGACCAGTTTGCGCGCACCTCGACTAATTCAACGAGGCCCTGAAGTTTACGGTCGGGTACTCACCTCAATGGCACTGGAGGGACTCGAACTGGTAACCATTGGAGAGCAAACACAATGCCTAAGCAATTGAACAACCCCTCAGGGTTGATCTACCACATTAGTAAACAACTTTTTTAATATTAATTGAACGCAATATTTCAATAAATGAAAACAAACCATTCACAATTTGAACAATGAGTCAAGTTTTTGAAGCTGATTTTAGGAAATTACTAAAACCTCCTCTAAGGGCATGCATGGGAAATTTTTTCCATTGATTAGATGAAAAAATCGATGCTTCTTAACTTTTTAGAGCAATGGTTAAATCATCCGAACAAGTATAGAGTAATTTGGGGCATATTTTTCAACCCCAAATCCGCGGTTTTTGGCCATTTCAACTTTTCTTCCAAAGTTTATCAAGCGACAAAAATCACACGAATCTGCTTGTTTATTCTTGTTGACAAAAAAAGATAAGCAACGAGTCTACCCAAGTTCCATTGCCATTCAGGTGATTGAATAGTGAAACACCATTTCCACCTAAAAGGCTAAAACTATCATCTGTTAGAAAAATTGAGATTCGAAACAAACTTTTATCTCATCCAGGTAAAAGATCCGTCCTACTACTATGCAGAAATATTTTCACGGACCTAAAGCGGTGAAAAAGAGCCACCAAAGCACCATATTAATATCCAACAAAGATTTACGGAGTCAAACTTAGAAAAAATTTCTAAAATATCACAATACAATATTTTTAGGGATAATTGCAACAAAAGTTCAAAACCCTTGAAAAGTTAGAAAATTTTCCCCAAATTTTTGATTTGTTGTTGCCATTACCCCTAACATTTCCAAACATTGCAAATAAAACACTTTCGAACGATTTCCATCAATTTCTCTGTCAATTGACCCAAAATTTAACTTTGACCATATTTTAATCAATTAAAAATGAGGCAAAACAGTAAATATATATTAAAATAATTAAATAAAGGGATAATTGAATAAAAAAGGAAAAATTATAGTCGCAGTCCCAAACTTTTTCGTTTTTTGCACACTTTACCTCAACCTTCACTTTGTGTCACCACGGGTCCCAAACCTTTGAGAAAATTGCAGATGCAGTCCAAAATGATAGAAAACGTTAGTTCTACAGTCAATTGACCTCAAAAATGGAAAAAAATAAAATAAAATTGACCCATTTAAATAGAGGCATTTTTTTCCAATTCTATTTCCCCCTTTTAAAAAATCATATGGACAGTTATAATCTCACTCCCTCTCTATTCTCTTTCATGTTACGAACCCAACATTCATCTTCTACAATTTCGAATGAAAATAGCCAACAATCGGATGAAATTCCAGAAGATTTTGTATGTCACATACAATGTCTTCTTCTTGAACTTGTATACGTTAAGTTTTTAATTTTTCTAAAATTTCTGGTTGTCGACATATTTGCCTCACAGTGGGTTATCAAGTGTGATCATATAGTGCATATTTCCATATTTTTAAGCATGTTATTGAGTTGAAATCATAAAACTTGCAATATTTATTTGCCATGCTTTTGCATTCATTTAGCTCAACTAGGGTTTGGTGTTGATGGTGGGTTGTTGTTACGATTTTTTTTGTCCAGGAAAAAATTCAAGTTATTTCACCATAAAACTACATTATGACGGTATATTTCTCACAAAGATGTGAAATATTGTATACGAGCATGGGAAAATAGTCTATCTAGACTATGTGTACCGTGATTGGTTTAATAGATTTTCCCTGGACAATGCTAGAAGATGCTAAGTTATTTTGAGAAAATAAGGTATGTGTATAAAATTGAAATAAGAGATTGAGTGAGGCATCGTTCTGATTGGTGAAAGATTCAGACTTTATGAATGTAGTTATGTTGCTTGGTCAGAATATGCTTCCCGAGATGTGGTGTGTGCGTCGTATTTGAAGTATTGGAATTACCGTGGGACGACAAAGTAGGGCATGATATTTCAATGGTTGATGTTGGCACTGGTGAGGTATTGGAAAAGGTGGAAGAAAAGGGAAAACTAGATATTGACAAACAGTTTGAGCTTAATGTATGCTATGCAGCGGATGTTTATGATTATTTTCTAGATGGTGATGACTTGTATGTTGTGGGTGAGGCTAACAACAATTGTGCAACTGATGAAATAGAAGTGGATGCATGGAGTTTTGTTAATATTCATGTAGGTGGAGTGAATGACTTATATGCAAATGAAGATTATGTACTTGCATATAACAATGAAGAGGCACGTGATATAGATCACAATGAGTCACTTGTTTCACCTCAAGATGAGGAAACCGCTAAAGTACAACATGATGTACATGCTGCTTCACCCCCATGTTGATACACCACCTACAGATGCACACCTTTGTCGTGCAGGTGAATTGAGTGACTTACATGCAAAAAGATCATGTACCTACATGTGATGATAATATGAGTGATCAGCTTATAGGCGAAGAACCAGTGGTAGACCTGCATGACCATAATGAAGCATCTGCTACACCCTGCAAATACACCACCTAATGATGCACCCGTTGTTGATCAAAATGTGGACTATAGAGACACTAGGGAAGGAAATAGGGAATTTGAATTTGAGGAAAGTATAATGGAAGAGTTCAGTGAGCCAGATTATGAGCAGGATGAATATGTGCCTATTGATGATGATGATACATTCTTCAGGTTGTCTGAGGGTTTTGATGTTGGTGATGGAAATCTAATGACAGAACACGAGGGTGCAGCAGGTCATGCAGATGATGATGGAATAGATTATGATGAGTTAGATGATCTTATAAGTATTCCAAGTTATAATGAAGATGTTGGTAGCTCTTCATGAGCCAGGAATGATCCTTGGTTTAATCCTGCTACAGACATGCAAGATCCGAAATTCCAAATAGGTACGAAGAAGAAATTTTTATATTTTATTGTATGTTCATATCATTTAAAACTAAATTGTTTGCATCCAAATAGGACTGGACCTTTGTTTAATCGTGCGGGCATGAAGGTATTGAGGGAAGCAGTTGTACAGTATTTCGTTAAAAATGCAAGGCATGTCATATATGTAAAGAATGAAAGAACAAGACTACGAGTCAAATATTAAGATAATTGTCCATGGATTTTGTATGCCTACCAGCAACTACACAAAAGCTTCACGTTAGTGGTGGCGGCGGCGGTGGCTATGGACGTGGTGGTGACATATTTCTGATTTTAGGTTGTGGGGTTGGGCTTGAGCGTAGGGTTGGGGGTGGGGTGAGGTAGAAAAAGATACATTTTCTTTTTTCTTTTAATTTTTTCTTTTCTTCTTTTTTTTCCTTTTTTATTTAACTTTTTAATTATTTTATGGGGCAAAATAGTAAGTTGCCGTTTTGCTCACCCCTATTTTGGTAGAAAGTGGTCAATTTTTTTTATTTTGGTGGTTAATTGATGGAGAAATGAATTGAAATCGTCCAAAAGGACCTCACTTGCAATGTTTGAAGAGATTAGGGGCGACGCGCAAGAAATCAAAGGTTTGGGAAAAGTCTGGTAATGTTTCAAAGGTTTGGGACTTTTGCTGCAATTATTCCATATTTTTATTATGGGGGAAAGGCAAAACTCATTTAATGCACTACCATCTAGATGTCAACTGAGTCCGCTAAAACGCTCAATGTCGACCTTGACGAGTGAGGCAAGCTCACAAATCCCCGTTAACAAATGCCAAACATATAACAACAGAATTTTCGAGGATATACTGTTAGAAATCAACTTCAATGTCAACTTAGCCTTGCTTCCAAATAATGAAACATGGACCACCTCGCTCCTCTGTTTCATAGAGGAGCAATTTATTACACAACCATGTCCTGCCCGAGCATGTTGATAAAAAAATATCCTTCAAGGAAGTTTGACAGATTTGAGAAAAACTGACCTTAGCCAGGCTCTCGATAAGCTGCTCACAGCCCTTCCTTCTGACGCCGTTCTTGTCGAGCTGAAAGAGAGGCTGCCTTCCTAAATGACCACAGATCTTCATACTTCTTGCCAAGGCGCTATCAAGCAAAGCTTAGCCAAACATGCCACAAATCACCTCAATGACAATTTCTAGATATAGTTACCTTGAGAGGTTCCTACATGCTTGGGGCTTCTTGAGTACCTAAACACAACGATCAAAATTTCACAATGAAACACAAACAGAAGAAATCCCAAAACTTGTAAAATTCAAAGAAGCTTAAAAGCCATTAGCTGATTTTTGGTCTAAAATCTTCGTGGCACATGTCGGAGTTACCTAATAAGTCCAGTTCCAGTAGTCTTTCTACGAATGGCCTTGACACTCCAGTGTCTAAATTATTACATTTACAGAGTAATAACATTAATCAACATTCACATCATACATATACAAGGGTGCATAAATTAAGAGCACGAGTTAAAGACATTGTTAATCACTCGACTTACATCGAAGTTCCATGTTAATCTAAGTTGGCAACAAGGCAGAAGCCTACCAGGTCGGACATTCCACTAGACAAAAGCTAACAAATTTTGGCTGAGCTATCAAAATGAAACATGAAGCATGTTTGTATGAGCTTAAAAAAAACTAAAATTTTACTTTGGCTTCAAAACTTAATCGATAATGTGGAATATTGCATTGTAGGAAATATGTAAACAGGTTTGAGAAACCAAAGATATGGCTGGAATACTCAATAATCATTGAGAAGAATACTTCTCATTATATATACAATGTGTACAAAAGTGTAAGCCTATAAAATAGGAAAGGATAATGCATACAATGGTGTAATCCTATAAAGAAGGAAATAACAATATTGACAAGAATAAGATCAACTATAATCAAGGATAGAATCAGTAGATGATTCTTCCTTATCAATATGCATTCATTCAATTTGCTATTGTTTGCAGAGCAATAGCCTATATATTGTCGTTTGAGAATCCTAACTTTTGTGTCCAAGATACATCACTTGGTATAGTGGAGTTGTCTATTGCTTCATCATCCAGTGCAGGATAACCACTTTTATCTGTCTTAATATTTTCTGTCTCCCCGGTGCTTCCCCTTGCTTTGCTGTCTTCTGTTGTTCTTGAATGTACAAATACTAAATAGAATGCCACGACAATTTCTTGCCCTATTAAGATGATGCTCTTCGACTAGAAGGGGCTTCACTTTAGATTGAATTTTCTGTTTGCGTATCTGCATGATTGTTATTGCCATATATGCACCTGAGCGCTGTCTCATAGCCAGTAAAGATAGCACCATTCACGAGGAAGGCTCTGGCAACTGCAGTTCCCAAACCTCGCCAGAGCACACTATATCCCTCTTCTTTCACACATCTCATGAAGCAGTCGGCAATTCCTTTGTATTTTGTTGGGGAGGATTCTGGTTGTGCTTGAATTCTTGTTTTCATTACGTCTAAAGGATAACAGAAAATCCAACTAGCAACTCCTGCTAGACCTCCTGCAAAAAGCATTGTTCTGAAGGTCTCCTCGCCACTCTTTCGACATCCAGGATGAAGCTGCTCTCTCATATACTCGTATGTCCAGAAATAGACGCCGTGAGCTGGTGCATCCCTAAGCACGGTGATGGTTAAACCCCGGTAAATTCCTCTCCAACCTTCTGTTCTTATTATGTTTCTTGCAACACATACTGGACCTTTTTCACTGCCGGATTGATTTTTGTTCTCGTTCGTTTTCCCCTGCAACTGTAGACGAATTTTAACCAGTTCAACAGGGCTAAGAAGTAGGCTTTGTATAGCACCTGTTCCAATTCCTCCTAGAGCAACCCCCTTGTATGAGGGCGGTTCGACCCCTGTACCGTTTGTACTAAAGGCTCGTGACAATATAGCGTAAGTCTGGAAGGCCATGGCATTCTAAAATAGCAAGCAAATGCTTTTCAGATTTATGTAAAAAGCTTGCACAGAATGTATAACTACGAAAATCACTTTATCAATGAACATAGACATGAATCACTTTATTCTGCGTATGCAAAGATTGTATCGGTTCGACTCTCAGTAAGTAAATTCGTAAAAATGAATCTTTTTGGTAGATATATACTTTGTGAATGATATAGAAAGTGAAGGAAAATAAGAACCTGGAAAAAGACAGAGGCCAAAGGGGCTGCCATGCCCCTGTAGAGGGCGCAGGGCCCATCTCTGGAGACAACACGGCTGAGGATGCTAAAGGCGGAACCGGTTCTTGAATTCTGTTGCCGGATTCTAAGTGTATCAAGAGGATAACCAGCTACAACACCGGCGGTGCCACCAATTCCTCCGGACACAAACTCTTTTCCCCAACTGCTTGCTAAAAACTCCGGCCAGAAATCCATTTTTAGCTTCCCTCAATCCAGCAAATACCAACTCTTCTTCCCCACTTTCTACCAAATAAAGCAGTCTCCCACTTTTTTGAATCTGTATATAGAATGGAATCTCTCTGTTGATACCTGTTTGATAAAGAATTCAACTTGTAAACTAAAAATTTGAAGGCCCTTTTCTACGCAGATTCACTGCATAATTGAGTTCCAAATACAGATGTTTGGTTATATTTGGGGACTCTGGTAATTTGGTTTTCGCTTTTGCCTTTTTTTATGGTCAAAATAAATTAATGAGAGTTCATTCCATTCGGCAACTCTTGTTTGTTTGTGATAACCACGCATAACGCATTTGATTTGTTTACCTAAAAACCACACCATAACAGAAGCCACCGATGCTATTTTGTTGGAAGCGACCATCCACTTTTCAATGTACCAAAAATGGGTGCCAGCAAATTTACCGGTACGAGATATGTGGTTAAAATTAATATTTTTTAATTGAATTTATAAATTGATTTTTAATTTTTAATAAATAAAAAATTATATATTTGAAAAATCGGTTCGATGTTGTTTCAAAAGGATTAAAGGTCAAACGGTCAAATCGTTTTCGACACAGTGAATCGGTGATTAACAAAAAAAAGAAAAGATGGAAAAAAAAAAATCTCGGTTAAAACGGATTGGTCCTCTCTGGTTTTCAAATTGCTTTCAAAACTGGTACTTAAAAATATGAATGCAGAACAAAAATTATTCGAAAAATCAAAATTTTATTTATCAAGATCGTTACTGGATGTTCACGTGTACGTTACAATCAAGAAATTTCGATTAAGAATTTACCCAAAAATGATAATCAATTCTTGAAATGATCTGAATCACAAACTTTCGACTTTTAGTTCCGAGAATTTGATTCTTCCAACATTCGAGTCTTTTATGGTATTCTTCAAAATCAAGGTTACACCGATGAGTGTGTACCTTTTAATTAAATTAAGAAACTAATTTTATTACTTAACTGTTAAAAAAGAAAAAGAAATTTTTATCACTTTTTCTCTCTCAAAATTCGGAGACCAGAAAATTATTGTGTTATGGATTTTTTTTTTTTTTTGTTGTTCCATCTAATCTCTATATATCTTCTATATATTAAAAGTGGCTATGTAACGGAATTTCTTGTTTTTAACGGAAAAACTAACGGAATTTGTTGTTTTAACGGATTATGTAACGGAATTTCTTGTTTTAAACAGGCAGCTACACCTTCTTTCAGTATTTTTATCATAACTTTGTATTCCGATATCCGATTGAGGCGATTCAAAATGCGTTGGAAAGCTAACTCATCTGGCTACAATTTTGATTCAGACATCATTTTCCAATTCGATCACTTTCTATGCCAAAAATAGGTCTCAATATGAGACTAAAATATCGGAGCATAACTTTTCGGTTGGAAATTGATTTGTGATCATCTTTTGACTAAATTTGATTCCATTGACGTCTTCCTTTATCCAATTGACTCCGAGCACTCTCAAATCTTCAAAGTGGGGTTCGGCACAACTTTTAAGTATTTACATTGTAGTCCCCGAACTTTGAATCCCTTACAATTTAGCCATTTCTCCAAATTTGTCAACTTTTGCTTATTTTCTTCGATCTCACCAACTTACATCACAACATCAAAATCACACATCTAATTATTTATCAATTACATAAACATTACATCATTAATTATTTCATTGACCAAAAAAATTACATCTTTATTAATAACAAATTAATTCTTAAACAAAACTATTAAATATAAACTAGGCAAACGTGCATTGCACGTTGCTTGTACCTAGTAGAGATAAAGTAGTTCCAGTTCATGTATAATAAGAATCCCATGTAAAATCCAAAGAGTGACCACAATTGAAATCAAAATAGGAGTTTTAATTAAAATATATAACCAATTAGTCTAAACCTTATTTAATTAAAGTGCAGTCCTAACACCTCAATTATAAATTCGATTAATTTTATAATTTTTATATTAATTATAATTAAATCCAAAACTTTTAGAGCTATCATATGAACCTGATTGGACAAATATTATCCAAACTCTAATAATTAAACCATATTTAATTTACCATAAACAACGGAATTTAATTATTAGTCTTCGTTTTTTCCATTAAATGTGAAAAATTGTATTCTCGAAATATATAAGATCACACAAGCTAATATATAACTGTAACATTTTCTTGTGATCAGCCAATATGCACCGATAATTATGCATGGGCATGAATGTCCATTTTACCCTTCTAATGAATCCAAAATGTCGAAATTTAGTCGTCGCTAAACAATGAGCTCATATTTTAATCGTTTTAACACAATACAAGATTAGTCACTTTACTTATTTTTCTGTGCGACAATTTTCAACACAAATTCGTATTCTCTACTCCACTCATTCTCAATCTCCTAATTCATCGAAATGTTTGACCAATTAAATTGTTCGCGATCATCTACAGGGGCGGAGCCCGGGAACAAAAAATATTATATTGGATTGATACATAGGAAACAATTCTCTAAAAATTTGCCCACACGTACACCCTTACGTCCTCACTCACCGATGAATCAAATAACCATTTCACGAGAAGATATACGCAACCACGTGAGGGAATTTAGATGAAATGTTTAACAATCAAGTGAAATTTAATTCTCTAAACGATCATGCTATAAAATTATACGTGGTTCGTTTAACATACTCTAAATGTAGTAGTGTCACGTTTAATTATTTATGCGATAAGGATAAATCGCGAACATGAACAGTAAATCAAATCCTTATACATTGATTGTGGACGAATTATTTATAATCAAAATATAAATTGTGTTACAATGTACTTCTCAACGGAAACACCCAATTTATATTATTACAATTGATCATATGCACTTTAATTTGCATGCTCAATGTTAAATAATTGAAATAAATAAATAAATTCACAATTTGTTTATTACAAGATATTTTTTTATAACAATTATATCGCCATGCAACCTAACAAACATTTTTAGGACTGACAACTGTTCAACTAATCCCTACTTATTAGCCACATAACTTTGACACACTCAAAATCTCAGTCACTTATTTTTCTTTATTTATAAGTCAAGCCGATCCAAACGTGCATTTAAACATATATACTTATTTTAAGCATTCAACAAACTTGGACGAATAATGTTATTTATCGATAAAGTGCATAACAATTCTACTGAATAATGAAGAATGGACCTATTACCACACAACTAGCATTCAACTTGGATGCGTCACAAGTTAGGAACAGTCGAGTTTAACCGCGTCTCAAGTCCAATATAACTCAATTTTTGTGTCATTAAAAAATAATAATAATGTAGATTTTCATTCTCCACCCCAACCGAGTCAGTGGTGCGGTGTGACAGGCTAACCAGTGGTCCCATTGGAAATGTCAATAAAGGCTGGTTGTGCCACGTGACTCGGATAAATCACTGTCACGGTATGTCACCCAACGTTAATGGAATCAACATGGGATAATGGAAAATGAAGTATACCATTACAAGATTTGTTATTTATTTTATTAAGAAAGGATGTGCCGCATCCTTAACAGTTCCCACATGTCATGTCCTAGATTTTGGTGAAAAGGTAAATTGCAGATTATGCCTGTAAGAGTACATGATGAAAAACTACATGTATACTTGCACTTACCCAATGACCAAATCCATATTTTAGGATTCGAACCTTTGACGCGGCACCTTCAAACAACATTGGAGATTTTCCACCTTTCCCTTTTATTACTTGGAGATGTGCCCTGAAGGTTTTTTATTTATTTTAGGGAAAATTGCGGCCGTGGTCCCAAACCTTTCATTTTGTTGCTATTACACCCAAATCTTTTTTTTTTTTGCGGCCGAAGTCCCAAGCCTTTATATGTAATTACAGCGTCGGTCCCAAGCCTTTAATTCCGTCCATAAAACTGTTAGTCAACGTTTCAACAATAATTTTGACTCGAAAAAATTGCAACGCTGGTCCCAAACTTTTCACTTTGTTGTAAATTACACCCAAACATTTAATTTTTACGGTCGAAGTCCCAAACCTTTATATATAGTTATAGCGTTAGTCCATTTCACGCATTCCGTCCATAAAATCGTCAGTCAACGTTCAAACGGTAATTTTAACTCAAATGACATCTTAATTGATAGGTAAAATTGTCAAAAAAGTTATCTAAAAAAATGTTTGTTTTCTTCAAATCCTTCAATCTTTTCACAGACATCACATTCTCATCATCGATAACTATCGATTAGATAACAATTCGATCTGATTTGTTATAATAATCGAATTGATAAATTATTTTTATGACATGTTATTTGTCACTAAAATAAATAAATGAGAAAATAAAATAAATAAACTACATTTGGTATTATAATTTGTATGTATTATTAAATAATTTTTAGATTGATTAAAACTTAAAAATAATATTAAAAAATTTTATTTAGTACTAAACTTTTTTATTTTCTCATATATTTATTTTTGTGACAAATAACATGCCATAAAAATTGATAAAATTGCAACGCTAATCCCAAACCGGCACGTTTAGACAAAGCCTAGGCATAGATATTATTAAAAAAATATTTTCTTATTTTAATATTATTTCTAATTAATTTAAAAATTATTTAATAATATATACGAATTATAACACCAAATGCAATTTGTTTATTTTTATTTTCCCATTTATTTATTTTAGTGACAAATAATATGCCATAAAAATAATTTATTGATTCAATTATTATAATAAATTGGTTCAGATTGTTATCTGATTAGATGGTTATCGATGATGAGAATGTGATGGCTGTGAAAAGATTGAAGGATTTGAAGAAAACAAACATTTTTTTTGGATAACTTGTTTTGACAATTTTACCCATCAATTAAGATGTCATTTGAGTTAAAATTACTGTTTCAACGTTGACTTATAATTTTATGGACGGAATGCGTGAAATAGACCAACGCTGTAATTATATATAAAGGTTTGGGATTTCGGCAGCAAAAATTAAAGGTTTGGCTAATTTGCAACAAAATGAAAGGTTGGGGACCGACGCTGCAATTTTTTTGAGTCAAAATTACTGTTAAAACGTTGACTGGCGATTTTATGGACGGAATTAAAGGTTTAGGACCGATGCTACAACTACATATAAAGGTTTAGGACTTCGGCCACAAAAATAAAAAGTTTGGGTGTAATCTGCAACAAAATGAAAGGTTTGGGACCACAACCGCAATTTTCCCTTTATTTTATTATTTTCATATGATGGAGGGCCTCAACAAATTAATCAACAATATACTTGTGAGTGTTGTCCTTTCATTGAAAATATTTTATGAAGAGCAATGCTACAAGTACAGAGAATTTTATACAAAAAATGGACAGAATATACACAATAGGTGGATCTCGATTTTTTTAGCAATATTTAATTCATGTGGACCCCGCCTTTCCATGTGAGTAGAATTAAAATTTTGTAGAAAATCTGTAAATATTCTCATGTACTTGCAGCCTTTTTCTTTTATGAATGGAGAAATTCAACCTAAGTCCTGTCTGCTTTTGTGAAAAATCATTTTTTTTTTATAAAAGTTGATGAAACATGCCATTAAAAAATTGTAGATTAATAAAATATGTGGTTAAAATTAATTGTTAATTTTTATTTAAATTTTTATCAACTTTTTAGTTAAGCCGAGCAAGGGTTGATAAATTATTACATTTTGAAGACAATCTACTCTGAAAATTGTCTTGTAGATTCTAAAAACACGATTGCTATCAACACGTCGTGATAAAGTTTACAAGTTTTACGTTTGATATTTTTATTTTCTTTATCTTTGATTCAATTATCAAAATTGAGAATTACGAATGCAAGAACACGATGCGAGTCATATAAACTATCTCTCGCATTTACTTATACTAGTTTAGGCACGTGCGATGCACGTGCTGTATTTTAATTGGGTATTTAATAGTGTTGAGTGATTTGAAGGTATTTTTTTTTAAAAGGTATTGTTTGCATAATTGTATGAAGTGATATAATTGTGAGATTTTGTAGCAAAGTATATTCATTTTTTCTTCCTTTTTCTTTTTCACATTTCTTTTATTTTTTCTTCTTTAGTTTATTTGGTTCTTATAGTGTATATATATACTTATACATGGGGATCAAATATAGTAGAATGATTATTATTTGATTATTGCTAGTGTAACCAGATGGAATATGTAGGAGAAGCAACTGGTAAAAAAACCTAAGGCAAAAAGTAAAGAATGATTAAATAAAGATGGACTAAACCAACATATACAGTAAATTGCAGAAAGTAGTTGACATTGGGAAAACTTGTGATATCCAAGGGTATTGCCACTAATAGTTTACCGTTTGGAAACTGAAAATAATGATGAACATTTGGATTGAAAAGAGAATTTTAATACAGTAGTTTGGATGTTGAATTAATCTTAAATTTCGAGTAGAAAAAAAGAAACCTACATCAGACGTTTAAATATAGAGAGGGAAAACTATAATTTACGCAAGTGTCCAACTTCCATTGGTAGGATAAACTTTGTTCATCATGAACATTGGGGTTTTATTCTTCACAAGTTCGAATATCTATGTGTCACCTATTTGAAGTTGTTTTTCTGTAACGTAGGCTGACGACGATAATAGCAGAAGAGAAGAAAGCACGACATTTTATGAATTAACTTGATTATACAGTCGAGTGCAGTCAATTTTAAGCTAAATCAATCCACTAAGATGTCGATAATCCACGATACAAGCTTCTCAAGCCACGAGTTTTTAGCTGCAAATTTTCTAGATGTACTGGGAGTCGTAGCATTTATGAACACCAAAAACAATTCATGCACTGCAAATCTACAGAAAGAAAAAATGATTGATTATACTGTTTCCCCAGATTTCATTCAGCACAAGTTCGTTCAAAATTGTATGTGTGAATATACATAATATATTGTTGTAGGTTTAGGTAGATGATAAAAGCACAAAAAAAAAAGGTAATAAATCAACAAAAAGAGTGCCAAATTGGTACCTAATGAAGTTTGTAGCAACAATATTCACTCAACTTTTGGTCTGATCTCAATCCCTTGAATGATGACACCATTTTTCCAGTTTCCACCCTTTGTCTCTGTCAAACTTATTTCCATATCCAAATCTTGTTCTCCATCCACGAAAAACTCTCCCAACTCAACTTGCAGTCTATATAATGCGCTCTGAGGACAAATCACCTTGCCGTCTATATATATGAGCCAACAGCCTAGCATTTCTTCCTCTGGATCTAAACTGGTACCTATGCCTTTGTTCTCCCTCGGGATCTAAACACATTGTTCGTTTTGCCCCATCCCGCCCACTAATTCTTACTGTAGCCTTAGCAGGTTGATACTCAAAACCGTATATTCCTGATTTTGAAGTGAACACAAGGTAAGCAGGTTGATACTCAAAACCGTATATTCCTGATTTTGAAGTGAACACAAGGTAAGCTGCATTTGTAGTTCCTGAAGACAGCATGCTAGTGTTAATCTTGCCACGAATTTCAAACCAACACACACCAAGAAGCTCTGCCACCTCAGAAAATCTGAAACAAACGTGAAATGAACCATCAGCATTTGAAATAATTAATAGAAGGAAAAGATACTTGTTCTTATGCTAGGCAACTGTAAAACCTGAACTCTGGATAAGGGATCCAAGGATGGAGGCAAGGAGAAATGCCTCCATCCAACTTAGAAATGGAGAGAAATGGAGCTTGGATGGAGGCATTTCTATGGAGGCAAGGAGAAATGCCTCCATCCAAGGAGAAAGAGGCATTTCTAAGTTTAGCCAATTAGACGTTGTATCAAAGTTTAGCGACATTACTCGATATAATTAAGATAAGACTTAATGCGACACTTAACTTGCACTAATCAGTGAATATCACAGAACACTTACAATTACTTCCTTCTCCCTTGGTTCTAGTTCTCCCAGATTAACCTTGTAATAGTTCGTTCTTTACCCACAACTGCGCCATCTAGAAGGAAAAATCCAGCCCTTGCACCATTGAGTAGGTGTTGAAGATGCTTCTGTCATGGAATCAAGATTAACATTTATACAATAAATACAACATACATATATCTGTTTCTACGTGTGTCAAGTTGTAAAAGCAACTTGACAAGTATAGATGAACATTTGGCAGGGTATTTCTTCAGAATAGGAGCCTGCAAAGTTTATTATTGAGTCTTGATCAGTAACTTTGATAGTGAGTTTGGATAGTAATTACCTTGGGTGTGAATAGTAATTAGCTTAATATTATTGTAATCCATGTAGGCACATTAAGTATATTATAAGGCCTACCTGAAGGACCATCCAACCACCCCATGATAAGTAGTGACCAAGTAAAAATATACAACCCCATGTCCAGTTTTATATTTTAGTTGTATTAAAGAAACTGCATTCTTCTAAATTACTTCCCACTGGTTGTGATGCTTGGTGTAGAATCATAGTGCCTTTATAGAAGTTATAATAATAGTACCTCCTACACTTGCTACGGTTCCTAGAATGTTATAATAGTATCCCTTTGCAGATTTTTTTAACTGTTCCTTGTCTGTCATGCAATGTCAATACATACTTTCATATTATCTTCAAAAAATCAAAGTGAAGTAAAACCTTAAATTTTCACATATTATCATTAATTTACACAAGAAACAAACAAATTTTTAGTTAAATACAGCTAAGAACTGGCTAGTTCTATGGATTTTTTTTAGAGAGAGACAGAGCAATTTGATTCAGTTTATCAGAAAAAGATATTCCAAAATCTAAGAACTCACATACCGGGTCAAGATTTCTAAATTCCTTGCTGGGTTCACAATTTGTCGAGAGCTCAAAAAAAATCATCAAAATTAAATACCATATAAAGGAAGCTACAGAGAAACAAAACTAAAAACAGATAAGTAAATTGTTTTCACATAAAAAATTCCTATATAGAGACAAAAAGCATATACTTAGCACTTATTCAGAAGATTCCAAACCCACTCCATTTGCAACACAAATAAAAAAACAAAAAACAAAAAACCAACAGAATCATCTCTCCATGAAAATGTACTATCTTTCTTCCTATTTCGACATGTTATCTCAGACTTAAGAATCAGTCTACTACTGAAACTAACAATTCGTACAATGTGCAAGTAAGAACCGAATTGTATGCACCCACACACAATGTTAATCAATAAAAGAACCAGCTCAAATTGAAGAATGATGATTTAAAGTGATACCCCAACATCGTTGTGCTCCCACAGCCTGTGAACCCCATAGTCCATCGCCTGTAAAGTCAAACAAATCAAATTAACCCAAAATCCAGATTGAAAAAAAAAAAAAAAAATTTTGAGAAAGTAGAAAAAAAGTTACCATTTAATATTGTAAATGAAAGTTGCTGATTATAATGCCAAAAATTTATAACATATTGAGCTTCAGATGATATCACTTTAGATAATTCAATGTGGAATAACACATTATAGACCATCAGACAAATTTCACACCCATTTTTCTCCCTGAAAATCTGTTAATTGAATGAATTGTATTTGTCCATACATACTTCAAACAAGATTCAGTGGAAATAAAGTTTGAAGCTTGCAAGTATGTTTCAATCACTTCTCATCATCTCTTTTTTGCAAAGGGAGACATTGATTCGGTAAAGAAGGGGACAAATTTGACTGGAAGGTCTTAGAACTAATAGTAGAATCTTCACTTACATTCGCTCCCCTGTTTTTTTTTTCTTTGTTTCAGTAGAGCGCAAAGTATAAATGCATTTGTTAGATGGTTTTCAAACTCAATAGTCTATATTAACCCTGGTTTTAGGCATACACAAAATAGAGCCAAAAATCAAGGCAATGAGGATATATTAACTTTTGCCTACAAGATGTAATACTAACATTAATTATCCTCGAAAATAAATATACCATATCAAGCTTAGGTCCTCTTTCCAACATTCTTTTTAAATGGTTTCTGATTCTGTCTTAGAGTAGTAAAAGTGAAAGTATTAAATTAAAATAAAAAAACATGTAAACAGCAAAACAAAAAACTCAAAAAGGGGTTTAATTTCGAGAAGTTATGTCCAGCAACAACAAAAACCAATTGACAACATTTAATAATCTTTTCAAGAATGCATTCAAAGAACAGTTTCCAGAATTTTGACAAAGAATTTGAAACACGCATTAATTGAAGCATATATATGCTGAAATAGCAATCCAACCATAATAATAAGTAAAAAAAGAAGGGTTTTAATTAGAATTCTGTTAGTGTAAGGAAATGGCTCAGCCCACCTACCCCATTCCAAAGCTGTTGGTAAAAGAGGAAATGAAAAGGTTCCTAGGTGATTAGAGAGAAATTTAGGCAGGTATGACAAAACTCAAAAGAACATATTTATCTATAATTCAATCAACAAAGGACAAAATAATTCAAGTTGCCTTGTTGCTAAGGCACAAAGTGGAGAGAGTGTTCTTAGAAATAAATTGTAAAGCATAACAAGGGAGAAAGATATCCAAGGAATTTTCTCGTCAGGGCCAAACTTTTCATTAATATATCCCTGAACATTAAAAAATCAATTAAATATTCAATACATGATGATGAAAACATATCATGCCCACAAGTAAATTGGAAATTTTACGGCGAGGAAAATGAAATTGGTGTCAAAAGGGAAGTTTTTACACTCACGATGATAGGTCAATTTTGGAGAGTTTGTATGCTTGCGGAAACCAAATTTGCAGCCTACAATGAGTAAAACATGAAGTAGCAAATTTAGAAAAGGAAAAAAATTTAGAAGAAAAGATAAATAATTGCAGTAAAGCAATTATCAGACGGTAAATTTTTCAAGTCATTACTTTATTCAATGACCTCAAGCACATTCTCCACCACATAAAGAACAAATCTATTAAAACTACAAAATTAATGTCAGTGTACTTTTAGTAGTATATATCAAGATTTTCCTTTTCTTTCCCCCCATCCCTTCATTCCCCTTAACCAGTGCGATAATATTTATTATGTGCATATAGTTATAAATTTCACCATAAGCTTATACTATGTGTGCTCTTTAACATTGGATACCCAAGTAGATTGGTCCTCGCATCTTCTTTAGGAGCCTGTCTTAGGGAAACTTTGTTTTTATAATTCCAACCAAAATAGAGAATAAATGTTTCTATGATTATTTTTGCAATAACTAAGATAACCTGATCCTAACCTTTTAGTGTTAGTGAATAATTAGCGCATTAGTTTGTAGACATGATACTAAATAGATCAAATTGCTCCTAAGATAACTTGGGAGGAGTCATAAGTTCTTTCACTTTTATCTTACATTAATTAACCTTTGTGGGTAATGCCAGAAGTGAGGAAGATATTTCGATCAAAAGAGCTCATTGGAAAACGAAAATAGTCATTGATAGCACAAGTGTAATGCTTTCAACCAAATCATAAAATTTCCAAACAGATATATTTAACCAGCAATTGTTCACCTGGTAATTTAGAGCCCTTTTCTGAAGATCTTTTGGCAACAATGGATGCTTAGGATATTTCTCTTCTAGATACTACAAAATTGTGGTATCCAATCAACAATATCTTTTGATAGTAATGTGGAATATACCAAATTCACGATTAATCAATTCTTTTTTGCTATAATTAATGAAGAAATTCACCAGTAATATAGCAAAAGAGTCTGCAACTTCGAAGTTGCCATCCCCAAGTACTGGCACTTATCCAATTGGATTAAGCTTCAAAAACTCTGCAATCCCATCAAATAGAAAAGTGTAACAAAAAATTAATATGATAATAATCAATTGAAGCTACAATAACTTAGCAATACAGATAACAAGTTTATGTCAACATCTATACATAATTGAACGAAAAAAGGGGTGAAAGGGGAACGAGTCAAACCTGGAGATTTCTCACCTACATCTTTAGGCAAGCAACCAAAATTCGAAATGGCTAAAATCTAAAAAATACCAACATATTGCACAACTTTCTTTTTCTCTCTATTTCTTTCTTTATGGGAGGGGGGAGAAGGGTAACATACTATTCAAAGGTAAATAATTGACACTAAATGAAATGTTTTTTAGATCTCAAAAGGTAACAGAGATAATAGAGAATGTACATCTCATGACTTCAGCAGAACAAATCAAGTTCATCCTACGCATAAAGCAGCAAGCAGGCATTCTTGTATTCCTTTTTTACTTTATGGTGGAGGTGGATAGCAAACAAAATTTTAGATTAGAAAACTCACAGTGTATTTTCTGTCAAGATACTCAAGATGATCACGCAGTGTGATATAAAACTGAAAGGAAACAGATTCATCTATTAGACATATAAGATACAGAGTTTTGTTCCTAAGCATATATCAAGAGAAGAGAATGAGGCGCTTGAAATTCATAATCAAGTTAGAAGGACATTATAATAGGATAAAGAACAAGTAGCTGCTACCACAAAATTTTAGAACACAACACCCAGAATAAGTTTAAATCCATACCCTTGCAAAAGCAAAAAACAACTCCAGCACAAGAAATAAATAAAAAATTTTGAATCATGTATAAATCCCAAGAAAATTGAAAGCAAACTATAATAAAAAATTGAAAAAAAGAGTCCCTTCAGGGCACTGAGGTGAGTACCCGGCCGTAAACTTCAAGGCTCCATGGAATTAGTCGAGGTGCGCGCAAGCTGGCTCATACATCCACGGTTGTCAAAAAAAAAATTGAAAAAAAAAAAAAGTTAAGGCTTCATGAAGAACTAAGGCAGTTAGTAGCTTTTAAAAGCTTCCAATTTGTGTACAATTCTTTCTTTCCTGTTTGGGATTAAAGCTTAAAAACTTGTTCAGTTCTAAATACTTATCAAAAATATATAAAGGTTTCTTTCAAAATTATGTTACAATCACGTCGACAAATTGCAGAGATGACGATAAAAAAAAGAAGAAACAACAGGGAATATAATTCGTATGGACAGAAGATTTCTCTATGTAATTTTCTCATTTATATTAATCATTATTTGTAGAATAAAAACACACATAGAAAAAACGGAAGAACATGCAGGAGTCTCGACCTAGTGCGGGCTCTTCTCCTCGCAATCGAACGACTGCACATTTTGGCGGAATGAGGGCAGTATGGCAGTGGTGCTTCCATCCTGAATGGAGGTGTCCCACGAAGGTAAAAAAAAAAAATTGTGCGCAGGGTGCCTCCATCCACGCTTGGATGGAGGCATTTCTCCTTGCCTCCATCCCCCTCCATCCAGTGGACGGAGGCACGTCGACGGAGGCATGGAGAAATGCCTCCGTTGACTCATGCCTCCTCCAAATTTTCAACGAGCAATTTTTTTTTTTACAAATTTTACGTTTTTCCAATATAAAGTACTTGAAAAAATGACCCTCAACCAAAGCAAATATGGAATCTACATTCTTGAGGTCAATACTCTTCAATTTCTACATTAATATTCTGTTATATTCTACAACTTCCATAAAGCTACAAACAAAGTCACAAGAAAAAAATTAAAATTTGAAAGTAGACTTGAACATAATTGAACAAAAATAACTGAACAAAAATTATAAAGGAATAAACTTAAGGTTGCCAAAATAACACCCAACATGCCATTATTCTTCGACAAATATTTTACTTCACAAACAAACACACTCTGAATAAGTTGCCAAACTAACAAGGAATTAGCATTCACCAATCCACAATTTCTTAATATAGTATACTGCATCTAAAAATTAAATCCAACTTGTTCTACTGCGCCAGAAAATTGAAACCGTGAATATACTGATCATCTTGAAACCGTGAATATACTGATCATCTAAATATGCCTTTATAACACAAAAATAAAACCAAGTCTGGAGAAAACTCACCAGACTTGGTCCGGAGTTTTTTTTGTGTGTGTGTTTTTCAGTGAAATTGCAAAAATCGAAATTAAGTCTCAATTTATTAAAAAATCCTGAAGCCACCTATAAATTCATCAAATACCAACACTTCAATCAAAGTCTCATAAATATGCCATATTTGCATCTGAAGCAATTGAAAACTAATCAAAACAAATCTATAATCTACAATGACATTAAAGAACTCTCCAGACTTGGTCTGAAGAGTAAGTCTGGAGTTCTTTATTTATTTCTTTATTATTTTTTTTATTTTTTTCAGTGAAATTGCAAAAATTGAAATTAAGCATCAATTTATTAAAAAATCTTGCACGCCAGCTATAAATTTATCAAATACCAATACTTCAATCAAAGTCCCATAAATATGCCATATTTGCATCTCAAGCAATTGAAAACTAATCAAAACAAATCTATAATCCTTTGACGTTGAAATTGCCAAAATAGATTTAGGATCAGTTACATAAAACCTTTTTTACCACTCCAATTTATTGCTACATAAATGAAAGATTTAGTGCGATTACATTCTTAGCAACCATAACGGGCTATGTTAGTCTTGGTCCTCCCTCTTCTAGTTATTTCTACTTGAATTTTATTTGATAAATCGAGGCCCTTTGGTTAAGTCATGTTCCAGCCACTTAAGCCATCCTCTATTGTATTTATCCTACAATGATGCCACCTCCACTTGTTGGCAAATTTTATCATTTCTCATCTTATCAATTCTAGTGTGACCAATATCTTAATATCCTTATTTTTGCAACGTTCATCTTATGGATATTTGAAAAACAATTCAATAATGATACCATAAATCATAGCAAGTCTAATAATTGTTTTGTAGAACGCCTTTCAAACTTATAGGGATCTTCTATCATATAAAATTCTTTCATCCATCCATTTCTAATTCTATGCATTTCATCCTCTTTAATTTTTCCTTATAAACAATTGAACCTAAACACATAAACAATCGCTTTTTGGGACAACAGGGTCATCTAAAGTTACTTTATTGCTACTCTTATGCAATAGGAATATTTTCTATTTCGTTTCTACTTAAACGCATTTAGATTCCTAAGTGCTTATCTAGTGTTCTAACTTATGATTTAACCCTCCTAGTCTCATCAAATAAAACTCATGGAACTTCATCTTGGATGTTTCTTAAGCTCATCCATGCTTAAAGCGAAATGAGAACTTACAGGCCTCAATAGTGTCATATATCTAGTAGAAATCCACTTTCTTTCTACATATCACCATAGTCTAAGACCCTAGGCACACATCATGGACTTTTCCGATTTTAATAAAAGAATAATTCCAGATCTTCTCTTTTCTTTATACTTTTCAATAATATTCATAGAAGGTGCATGGCTTCCATAGTAGATCTCCTTCATATAAATGAAAAGTGATTCTCTACATTGGACATAAAATACCCCCCTCCCTCAAACATTTTCATACTTCGATTGGAATTCTATTTAGGCTAATTATTTTTTATCGTCGTCTTCCTTTTTATATAATCACTCGCTTCTACAAATTGAATTCTTCTAGTATAAATAACATTCCTATCTATAGTGGACTTCATTGAATACCCAACATCCTCCCTTTCTGTAAATAATTTGTCAAAATATTTATTCGATCTTCTCTGAGATCTCATTGCTAAGGAATAAAACTCTTTAGTTTTCATTTTTAATATACTTAACTTACTAAGATCCCTACTTCCTTTCCGCTTTAGCGGATATATATTGGAAATAGATTTGTTTCTTAGCATTTTAAAGATAACTGCACAATTTTTCATATTCCTCCTCACATGACTGAAAACACCTTGTTTAAAACATCTATTGCTATTAAAGGATTTGAAAAGACACCAAAGATATATATGATTACAATGATTGAGGCAAATAAAAAAAATATGGGTAGATTGGATGGTAAGACATGAATTGTTGAATCATTCCCTATAAACCGGAGAGGGTACATGAATCCTTTGTTACTTCTTAATTCTATTTATTGCAATTTTTATTGTAAAATTCGAAGGAATAGATCCATTGGCAACCATTACATGCCATGTTAGTTTAGTCTACCCCTCCATCTTCTAACATGTTGTATTGAGATCGCATCAAGAGTAAAAAGAAAAATCGATTAAATTCAATGGAACACGTGACATTATAGATAGGTAAACCATAACAAAGGTCATTGGACGCATTCTTACATAATTACTCTCTTTACTACAATCTTTTCTACCATTCTCTCTTTCTTGTGCACCTTTGAATAAAAGTTCATCACAGGATAATTTTTAGTAGGCATTTCTAATCATAAATGATTTAACATTTTCCTGGAAAATCAGAAGTAAATGGTCTTTCATCATTGTTAAAAACAACAGTAAAAACATTGTATAAAACTTTACAGAAACTTATAAGTCAATGAAATGGGAACATTCTGTCCATAAAGCATCAAAATCATAAAGCGGGCATACATCTTTTCTCCTATTATTATGTTTCCTTTTGACTCCATGAAATTTATCTGTACAAGAATATTGGAAAAAAAAAAGGTGCGCGCACGGAGACACCATGTGTCTCCGTGCCACACGGAGACTAAACACTTGTGGACAGTGAAATCAATTTGTTAATATTTATCAAAGTAGTAAATTATGACAATCGAAGCATGGCAACAACTTCGTAATAGAAAAATGATCTTCTCAACATAAAGTCGCCAATGTCCATTTAAGGATTTCAAACATCCATCAAGCATTAGCAGTCCACTAATATCAATAATGCGAAGTATTCAAGATAATATATGTACTGAATAATTATGCCTGACCTAATACTATGGTAGGCTGAACAGTGTAAGGTGTGGTTTAATGACAGGATCTAGATCAAACCATGGAAGATATAGTATGGGTTGAAATAAGGTGCGACTGGCTGCAACCGCCTGTTTTCAGCCTATATTTCTGGGTACCAATCCCTAATTCTACAGGAAGATGAGGCTAGTTGGCAATTCCAAATTTATTTTGCTAGTCAGTTTCTGTGTGTATGTACTATGTATAATGAAATCTCATTGTATGCATTACAAATGTGAATGCATTATCCTAGAGGCATGGAAGAGGTCAAGTAAATAAATATAATAAATTAGGGCATAATTATGACAAGATGATGTGATAAAAAGGTCAGGATATAATCTTTAGATCACTGAAAGTGCTTGTAGCATTAAAACGCACAGAAATTTGGAAAAAGGTCGATGTGTCCGCGGGGAGAACAACAAATTCCATAGGTCCACTACAATTTTTTCCAATATCAAATCAGAAACAATTAACTGAGGTATGACCGGTAAAATAGAATAACATCATCGTAAGCATACCTGCGATTTGAGTTATTTCTATAGACCACTCTAAAATTGAATTTCGGGAATCATACCTAAAATTAAGCATCAAGATAAACCCATAAAACTCTAGAACCAATTAAAAATTCACTAAAATCCTCAACCCACCAAGATCAAACCAAAAAACCCAGAAAACTTAACAAAAACAAACTCAAACACATCATTAACAGCAGGAACTGCTCCAGTGAACTTTCCGTTTTACCGCCTTAGGAGACGTCGTGGAACTGGAAAATTTCCGAAGCCGGTCTCTTTTCTCAAACACATAGCTCATAGCTTCAATACTAACTATAAACCATAAGGAAGGGAGGACGGAGGAATTTCTCCATGCCTCAGTAATTCCTCCGTTCACATGAAGAAATTCCTTGGACGGAGGAATTTCTTCGTGTGAGACTACAATGAAGAAGGATTGTCTCATGGTGCTCGGGGAAGAGCACAAGGCACAAATGCTCCTTGGCAGGTTGGATTTTTGGCTATACTATATTGCTTATCTATGTGGAGGCACAATTGGGCTTGTGTACAGTAATAATCTCGGGCAGATAGCTCAGTCACTTGGATATTATTCAATGACTTCAAGGCTCATTATAACCAGGAAGGAAGCCTCAAAAAAGTGAAACAGATGAAATTATTGTTAAAGCCATAACCAGCACATTTCAATATGGGCTCGTAACACAACTTTTCGCATAAACAATGGTAGCCTAAAACTGAATGAACTAATGTTTAATTGAGTAGAAATGTATTTTCTCATGCAAGAATTATTGAACTGCACAATAAAATTTGATGACATCAGTACAAAGAAAACGATATGATGATGTGCAACTGATCCAAAAAGTTTGAGACATTCTCAATTCTTAAAACGGAAATTGTAAAATAATTAGAAATCTAACAAAGACAGCAACAAAACGAGGAAGTGTTTCACATAGTGAAGATTCCTAAAATGAGCCTTCTCAATAATATCCTGGGTGCCAACAAAGATGTAGCCACAAACACCATAAGATTAAAATACAACTGCAAGATAACAAGAATATAAGCCATCAAATAATTGTAATAATTTCAATTCTGTATTCACAGGAGAGCAAAAAGGAGAATTAATCTGCTACCTCAAATTCAAACAGGCCACAGAACCACCAAAAACTGAGGATGCAAAGTGCAACAGGGAGAGGATGGAGAGACCAGAAGAACATAGGCGCCCTATGTATAAGTATTCTGTACGCCTCGCTACCATGGCAGCTGCTAAGGAGCAACTAAATGCCACAGGACAACCAACTAAAGCACCAAGAACAATGCTACAATTAGAGAACTTAGTGCTGCTTCTAGTTTGAAGCCACTGAGTCAAGGAAATTATATAACATATTATGAAGATCGACTCAATCATCTTTGGAAGCACAAGGAATGACATTACTGAATCATCAAATTCTCACGTTTGATATTTATGTCAAGAAATGACAATTGTTCTAACACTTTCAGTATCCTTCAACTTCTCAGTGTAATTTAACAAGTCTTAACCATATTTAGTCCTTCTTGTCTGCATGAATGCTCTGCTCTATCGAGGTTCATCTCTAATTTAAACAATAGTAGTTTTTCTTATAAGATTCACAAATCTGTTAATTATTATAAACGGGGATTACAACAAGAAAAGAGGATAAAGAATGCTATGATATTAAGAAAATAAATACAAAGAATAACACGGTATATCTATCCAGCCAAGAAGAAGTAAAGAAAAAAGAACACCTTTTCAAAGACCACTTAGCTCTATCACATAATTCTGAAACTTCCACCTCTCATGCTTCAAAAATCTAGTGTATATCTTTGTCCAGATCACCTAAACATTAGTTCAAATTATAACTTTCCAGATACCTTAATCTTGTTCTTACCAAAACCCATCAGTGTTTCAAGGAGCAGTCTACTCTTGCTTGGGGTAACCCTTAACCCAGTTAAATTAGCTTTTTGAAGAAATCTTAAGAAAAACTGAAAGGTGATGGGGTAGTTTGGCAAGTCAACGAGAGACTGAGAGAGTAAATTGCAAGAAAATAAGCGCAATAAATCTAACATCTCCACCGATATAAATTTGTCATTTTGAGAAATTTTCAAATAAGCATTCTTTAGAATAGTCCATAAATAGGACAAATGTCAACTATATTCCTCAAGTTGCACTGGAATTGTAAATATCAAATTCATTGTCATATTTTCATAGAGCGAACCAACAGAATTTATAGTGAATTTTTATGCAAATAAAAATTATGTAGTTTAGGAAATGAGCAAGGGTGCAAGAACCAATCCAATCCTCCTCTAAAAGAGAATCTTATCACGTGAACCCATATTCCATTTTCTGACTTGGATAAAAGAAAGAAATCACTAAAATATACTTCTGAGGGTTTCAACGAGAACCATTCACGAGTGCAATCATGGAGCACACTCAGTTCACAAGGATGATCTAAAACCTTTGGTTAACCCGGTAAGCAAGAAGGAAAACAATAGAATGACATCTCAAGTCCTTCTAAGTTTTGCATTGGACAGAATGTATTTCAATGATGTCAAAAAAAATTTAGTTCCTCTCAATCAGAGGACCAATAGAGGCACGTTGAAAAAGTGCAGAGGCCATAAGTAATGAAACTGCTAGATAGATGATTAAGCAGTAATTTAATACCATATAAATGATTAACCAAAAAGTGCAGAGGCACTAATTGAATACCATATAGATGATTAACCAGCAGCCATCCAAAATTGCTAGAACTAATATTTAAATACCAAACCAAATAAACAACATATTAAGTAACAAAAAGGAAGGATAAAGTTCAAGAACCAAACAGATTAACAAGCTCAACAACTTCCAAGGGCAGATCAAACAAAGAGGGAATGATCATAATACAATAACTCATAGTTACCTGGGATGTGCATTATAGCACTGAAATACATTCATCAGAACCAGTCAGAATGTAATATGGAAAGTGATTCTCAGGGAAAAAAAGGAAAAAAGAAAACAAAGACATTGATGCAGTTGTCATGAACTTGCAGAATGTAATCTGAGGTTTAATGAAAATAAATAAACCAGATTGCATAAACAGATAATTAATCACCAGCATACTACGTTGCTTTACAAGTGTTGCAATTCAACAGAGGAATAGAGGAATACTTTCTAATGATTTATTCAATCCAAACCGACGGTATATATACACAAACAATCACCCTAATTATGGTATGTTAATTTGTCTATTTAAGGTATAGCTACATTACTGTAATTAGGAGCAAATTAGCTCCTAATATTATTCTGTAACAACAAGCAAAAGTCTAAGAAAATAGAAATAAAGAGCAAAAATGGTAGAGAAATAACACTTACAATCAATTTTATCTTCAATAGGAGCATTGGGATGAAAGACTGAAAGAGTGCGCGCAAGCTCGACAAAGTCTAATATCCCATTGTGCTTTTTGCCAAACAAGTCAAATACCTGGAGTGTAAGCAGATTTTGAGGTGAATAGTTAAAAAGGATTTCCTGCAACACCATTATCAAAAACTCAACAAGGCAACACACCCATTGAAATAACATGGTTACTAAAAAGCAAATACATGACCTCCCCAGACTTCCAAATAGTTCAATGGCTCAATCAGGTACACACACCAACTCAAACATGTATGCAGCTAAGGATGTGTTAAGGAGAAAATAAATTCATACAGACATTGGAGGTATCAACTAATTTGCTTGACATGTGAAAACTAACTTCAAGCAACCTAAGTTCAGCATTTGGATATTAGTGTGATTTATTTTCAGTTAAGGAAAAAAATCTCAAAAAATAATAGCAACGGCGAAGGGGGGATTCATCTAGGATTAAACTCAACCAGAAATGCAATAGTTTTATCTCAATAGGGAAGTAAGTTGGACGCTTAGGCTTCCCGACATTGATAGAAGGAAGATCGGCAGAATAGGGCAAATCAATGTTATGGCTATTAACGAAGTAATCATAGACAATTACTTCAGTGGTTTGAAATTCACACCATCATCCTTGTTTTTTTGCTTCAATGAGAACCTGAAACAGTTGATAAAAGGGAACAACTTCAGACTCATGCCAAACAATGGAAACGTGAAAAAATAATTAATAAGATCAAATGAAATAGAGAAACCATACGATTGCTCTTTGCAAGGCCTGTCACTTAATCCAGTAATTTTGTACTCCTAGTTAGTAGGGATTGTCGTTATCCTCAAATTCTTAAGAACACGTTTTGCCTGAATGGTTCAAATTATAGTAGATTTTGTTTGCAATGAGAAAATACTCTTGATTAAAGAAGTGGTTCAATTAAACACGTACAATTGCCTACATGGAATTGTCCATTACCTTTACCCAGTCAATAGAAAAGGGATCCTTCACATTTTGGTTTTCAATAAGAAAATCTACCACAGGACCAGACCGAATTATCATAGTTGTAGATACGTCTGCAAACAGAAAAAAGGATAACATCATAAATGAAAGATTTCAACGAAATTATTGAATAGGAAGGTGATTTAGTTAAAATGAGTATCTAAAGGAAAAATATGCATACAAAATATTTACCTATGTTCAGAGACAAGCCTCCCTGAGAGGTTCCGAAGCTCGAATGGAATCCTCGACAGCCAAGAACTCCTCCTCCAACGTCAGTGAAATTCCTCGGATTATTGTTGAAGAATGATTGACGAACAAGTAGGCAACCCCTGACATTGAACATTATGGTGAAGTACATATCAAGCCATAACGACTTCGAGTGACAAATGTGTGTTAGAGTGTCGCACAGTTATTTATTTGCGAAACATGTAATTAGTTCTTTTATTATTTAACTCTTTTTCAGAAAGTAAGTTACTTATTTTACCATTAGAACTTAAGTCTTGAGTAACATTTTAGCAAACAGGCATAATCTAATTCATGTTATAAGGACGTAAAGCTAGAAGCACAACTTACTTCTTTGCAGCATGCTGCCTTAAAATGATATCCAAAACTCTCAATGCTTCTTGGGAGTTCTCAGATTCGTGACCGAACAATAAAAGAGAAAGACAAGGGTTTAGAAATGGCGGAAGAAATTTGCAAATATGCACCCCACAATTGAACAAAATATAGTGCTCCAATGTCAAAATTAGGGAATAATTATTAAAACATACCTCAATCGAAAATGTTTGATGTTGCTTTAATTTATGGCCAGAGAAGAATCCATTTTATTTCTACAGGAGCTCAGTGGTTGAATTTTCCCCTTATTTCTTCTCTACAATTGTACAACGCACAGGTAAAATAAAAAGCCGCGAGACCCTGAAAAATAATGTGCAATATACATAAAGTTCGAGAGAGAGAGAGAGAGAGAGAGAGAGAGAGAGAGAGAGAGAGAGAGAGAGAGAGAGAGAGAGAGAGAGAAGGAAAATGAAATCTAATAATGTTTAAATAAATTTAAAACCATAGCAAACTCAAATCATGCATTGATCTACTTATTTAGTATTATTTTCTTTTAATCAAATCTGAAAAAGGTGCAAACTTTGCATAGACAGAGAATTTAGCAAACCCATAAAGCCAATACCTTTCAGAACTGATAAAACCATTAAATCGAAAATCGGCATAATCAGCTGCCGATTCAAAAGGACGTGGGGAAATCAAAATCAAAACGTTGCAATTCAAGCAGATTAAGAAGTCGGTAAAATTTAATTGAAATTAAAATTTTATTTATAGATATAAGGTAAGTCAACTGGAATAATTAAAGGAAAAAAAAAGTTATGCGTACGTAAGATTTAAAGGAAGCCCACCTGTATTTCCGGAAGAAATTATTCAAACGCAGTCATATAGAGATGAACTGTTATATATAGGCACAGGTAGATGGAGCATAGTTATAAATCTAGCATACCTCAAAGAAGTCGGGATTTTCCCGACGAGGCTGGAGTCCCAGAGTTGTCGGCTGAGAAGAAAATCGTCGTTCCAGCACGTAATCCCGTCAAAATTACTGATGAATCCAATGAAAGAATTCGAGAAATTCCACGAATCAAAAGAATAAAAAAGCTCTAGTTGAAACAATCTAATTCCCAGCATCCAAGTTATATAAACCAGAAAATAAAAAGGATAACAAGTTAAATATTCTGATGACATTCGAATACCAATATGTTTAAACTGAACAGGTAATCACCTGGTGCAACTTCAAATGCGTAGTTGTTCTCAACACATCCAAGAAAACAGGAGAATTGGCAAAAATAGCTTCAAGCTAACACTTTTCTTCAATGATTTTCTTAATATCTTCAGCAATATATGTTTTTTCTTCCAAAAAATAAATCTAGACTAAAAATATGAAAAATATTGGGAGTCCTAACTGCCCTCACAACCTCAAACCAAAACATTTTTTACCCTTTTGATAGTTATTTGCATGAAGAACAGATTACAGGTAGCAAAACCACCATAAAGAAATAGCACATACAGCTAAAATAATATTCATATACATGTTTTTATAATTTCAAAACTATATAGTAGTCATTAGGTCAAATTAACTCATGTTCACAACTATAAAGTAGTCATTAGGTTAAATGAATTCACATTTTGCAGCTTAATTGTCCTCCTATCCAGCTCCACAATCCTAATTTTCTGCAGTAATTATGGATAATTATATTAGATCCCAATAAAAACAGAACCAAAGACCTGAAAATAACTAAACTATTTTGCAATCTAATCAACATAAATAAAGGGATTATGAAAATAAAACTCACAAAATCCACTCTAATGGTGCTAATATAGCTATCAACATATGAATCATCCTGAAAGCATCGAAGAATAGCATCATGTCCACTATACAATTTACTAAAAAGAAAATGTAATAAAAATCCAGAACGAAATATACTAACCCAACCGTATTTCCAGAAGCAAGTCACTAAAGAATATTGAAAAGAAACCTATTATAAAGCAACAATGACAGAAAAATAATCAGGAAAGGGGACAAAGAAATAGCTGAACTTCATTCACTCAAGTAAACCCAAACATAATACTTCAAATTTGTAGTCTAAAGGCACAATGACAGAAATAGCGCATAGATATCTCAAAAAATTACCTTCACAGATTTCGAACTCATCATCATCTTCAAATAGATCGATCTTTGGGTCTTCAAGACCAACACAAATGAATGGAACAAAGAACACACAGTGTAAACGGATAAATTATTGGGTCTCAATCTACAGTGAAATTAGAGAGGAAATCCATAACCAACATCAATTGTTTCATATAAGGAGGAAGAAAAAGAAGCGGACCACCTTCATCTTCCCACTGGAGAGCTTAGATTTTACTTGGAAATTTAGTGAACTCTAATACAACCTCACAAACTCCAAAAAGATATGAAAATATGTCTCGTGCAGAAATTAGCATATTCACAATCTTGGACGGAGGCAAGGAGAAATTCCTCCGTCAATGGAGAAAATTTCTCCTTGCCTCCGTCCTTATAATTTAATTATGGACAATACTTAAATTCTTTCACTTTTAAAACGATCTGACATAAAAAAATACTAACTATATACATAAATATATAGTATCAAGAAATTACAGTCCACGTATTGAACTGTCTGTTTGAGTAAAAAAGGAAAAAATATATTTCAGAAGAAAACCACGAACTCTAAATAACCAAAAATGCACTCTACAACCCAAACTATGAATATATCAAGTTCACATTGGCGTATGCTGTACATCTATTTGTATCAAACAAATTTATACTTCCAGATTTGGGGAAAAACATTAATTATCGTCATAATTGTGACTAAATAAAAAACAACTCAGTCGCCCTACATGATTTGTACCTAACAATTTTATGTCTTCAAAATCAAAAGGCAGAGAATCTTACAGCCTATCATACATACACATTCAGTTAATAATCAACTACGATCAAAATTATAAAAAGAAAAAACTATGCTTAATTCATAGTCAAAATCACCTCATCCGGCGAGAAGAAGGCTACTGCATCAGGTTCCATGGAACCAGCTGTATGTAATGATATTATAGCTCTAAAAACTGAAGGAAAGAACAACTCAATCACAGCTACTTTATCAGCAGCAACAAGGTCAGCAGATCCTTGTCTTAATTGCAGATCCTTGTCTAAAAACTGAAGGAAAGAACAACTCAATCACAGCTACTTTATCAGCAGCAACAAGCTCAGCAGATCCTTGTCTTAATTGGTTTGTACTGTGAAATCCATGATCTTTCAACATCTCAATGTTGCTTTGAGTCGCAGAAGATGGCAGTGAGAAAGCTTGCACTAAAACATTAAACAAAAAACAATTTAAAAGGCAGCACTAATATAAAGATTTGGCAACATTAAAGTAAACAATTTTGCAAGTGTCGGGTAAAATAAATGCCACACCTTGTGCAAAAAAAATCCACAATTTCATTAAGGTTCACAAAAATCAATCTTTACACTATTTAACAACAAAATTGGACGGAGGAATTCCTCCGTCCACATGGAGAAATGGAGAAATTCCTTGGACGGAGGAATTTCTCCATGCCTCCGTCCTTGGACGGAGGTATGGAGAAATTTCCGTCCACATGGAGAAATTCCTCCGTCCAACTTGTGGACGGAGGAATTTCTCCATGCCTCCGTCCACTTGGACGGAGCCACCGAGAGTTAATTCAATTTCATTGCCTATTTTTAGGTTGCAAGTGGGATACAGACTTGTTCATGGTTGAACTAAGCCTTAGCTTTTCCTTAAGAGGGAGAAGAGTTTGCTGGGAACTCTTAAATTGATATTTGTAAATCTAAACAACAGATAATACGTCATGTTTGATACCATGAAATTACACACTTATGCACTATGTCTATTCTATCACGGCAAAAAAAAAAAAAACTCCATAACAGTACGGAATAGGACAAAAGCATTCAAAAAGAACAATGAAATATAAGATTAGCATTGACATCAGCATAACAAATCCAATGAAGCTACTTTGTTAAAAGAAAAGGTTTTGCCTCCGAAGAGAACAAATTGCTAGAACTTTGGAAGTTTTTTCTTATTTTGACGAAGTAACCAAGTCTCAGTTTCAAAAGACTGAGATGAAGTATTACGACAAGGTAAGACTAAGAAATAATAGGCAGAATTGAACTTCCACGTAGCAGAAATGCCATAATAAATTCTAGTATAGGAAAAATTTTGACACAGAAAAATATGTAAGCAGTAATAGATATCGAAGAATTGAAAGAAAATAGACGAACCTTTATATTTGCTCTCCCGAAGAAAACTCTCTCCTTCTCAAAATCCTCCTTTACCTATGATTGTCCTGTGCAAAAAATTTAATTCACTACCTCAATCTATATATGAATTCAATCACAGATTTTACATTTCATCAGAAGCAAAGATGACGCTAAAACAAACAAAGTTTTAATCTTTGACTCATTGTAATTACAAATTCAAAAACTATACAATTACATACAAAAAAGTCAAGGAAAACCTTGAAAGTTCTTTAAAGCTTCTTTAAATTTGCCAATCTCAAATTCGCAACACCTCGTCTATAATAACCCTGTATAAATTAGCCAATCTAAACATATCAATAAATTTCTCAAGAAACCAGAAACAAAAGGAATAGTAATAAAAACTTTTAGTCAAGATAACAGCTTAAATTTCAAAGCATAGTGGAATGGTAACTCAGTATGAGAAAGGCAATTAATCTGGAAACAGAATTCCTGTGTTTCCATGATGAAGTTAATTTGATTCACAATTGTCCATTGTCTTCAAAAGTAAGATAAAAGTGAAAAGCTACTTTTGAAAGAATTTTAATTTTAATAGGAGGGATATACAGAGGAGTAGAGGAAAAAAAAAATTTAAAAATTCCGCTCTGGATGTATAGAAAGTATTTTATTAGTCAAACAAATAATAGGAATATTAAGTTTAGCCCATTAACAAATAAAATTGATAAAACTCTAGTATAACATTTATAAAATACATAATGTATAAGAAGCTAGTTTCGCTTCAAAGCTTATTCTTTGCTTTTAAATACAATAATGTTTTTGCTCATTACATATAATTCGAGCTCACCAATTTGAAGGTATAAATTAGATCGATATACCAACTCACTATTCTATAGAATCAAGGAATAAAATTGATAACTCTTATCAAGGCATAAATGAATAATGCTTTGTGTCTCCACTCTCCGTCTCGCAAGAAGATATACAATTTAAGGCATAAAGAACATACGTTTCAGGCGTCGGAGGCGGAAGCAGTGGCGGAGTACAAGATGAAGGATGGACTCAACGAAAAGAAGTGGATTTGTAGACCATCCACAGGAAGAAGAAAGTGAGGGCGCAAAGGGTTGGAAGAGAGAACTCAAGGTGGAAGGTTTATTGCCTAGAATAAGAGCAATTAGGGCAATTTTATCCTAGGACAAACGGCGCCGTATTGGTTGACGACGACGTGGCATCAACAATAAAAACTGGCTGTTTTATATGTAGTAGGTTTTAAGGAGAAATTTAAACTAACATTCAATTCTCCAAACAAAATAGTTTTATTTTCTATATTTCAATAGATATAATATGGTTTTGATTTGCCAAATTTCTAAATAATAACGGAAAAAAATTTAATCAATACGAAAACTCAATTTCACAGAAGCACAGTAAAACACCTAGTGTAAAACATTAACTTAAACCCAAAACACAATAAAAATTTATACCTGATAATTTCTTTGGGAAAATTTAGGAAGAATTTAGTTTCAAATCTTTTGAAGACAGCAAAATTGCCACGATGGAATCCCTCAGACACCGGAGGAAAGTGTGGTCGATCCTATCAAAATTCCCAGAATAGATACAATAAGCACAACTAAAAAAATAGAGGTTTTGCAGAGATAAAGAAATAATAGCATCTATATGGAATAAAGTGGTGCCCAAAATTAATTGGCAAAACAAAATTGAACAATACAACTCTCATGGTGGAATCTCAATACAGTTAACATATCGGAGCAAGATGTGGTGGATCTTAACAAAATTCCCTAATAAGCCAGACTAAAAAAAAAAAAGGTTTTGCAAAGGGATGGAAAAAAAAATAACACTTACCTAGAATAAAATGAGTGTCAAAAATTAGTTGACAAAACAGGATTGAAGTAACTTAGTCCTTTAGTTTAATAGATATATAGTATTTTATTTCTTAAGAGTTGAGGCAACGATTCCAATTCGGCTCGCGAATCGGCTTGAAGAAGCTCCGGAAATCGCCGTGGAGAAGGTGATAAAATTTTGGACTATAGAATCAAGGAATGAAATTGATGACTCTTATCAAAGCATAAATGAATAGTGGTTCGTGTCTCCACTCTCCGTCTCGCAAGGAAATATGCAATTTAAGGCATAAAGAACATACCTTTCAGGCGTCGGCGGCGGAGGCGGTGGCGGAGTACGAGCTCAAGGATGGACTCAACGAGATGAAGGATGGACTCAACGAAAAGAAGTGAATTTGAAGACAATCCACAGGAAGAAGAAAGCGAGGGCGCAAACGGTTGGAAGAGAGAACTCAACGTGGAGGGTTTATTGCCTAGAATGAGAGCAATTAGGGCAATTTTATCCTAGGACAAACGGCGCCGTATTGGTTGACGACGACGTGGCATCAACAGTAAAAACTGGCTCTCTTATATGTAGTAGGATATATGCACATTAAAAGCACGTCTGGTACCCTCGCTCGCAAATCTAATCTTGGAATCAGTTTTATAGTAACTTTCTTCCTTGCATAATTCACAGCTACAACCTAGAAGTACAAGCATAATTGAAACAATTAACAAAAACAAGCTAATAGGATCTTTTGGACACCATACAACAAAGCTATTACTTTACATAAATACTCTGGTAAATAAATGTAAAAATCTCTGCAAATAGTAAGTCAAATCCAGCAAAACCCACTATTAAGAATTTGATTTTTTTTCCCTTTACCAAAATTATAGGACATCAAAAGGCTCTTGTAATTAATTTCACCTGAATAAACCCCAACTTGTTCTCCGATTTCCCCAAACCGATGCAGCCAAAAATGGGAAAAATAGATATTGATTATTTAACTATCAGGTTTTATATGTTCTTAATTTCAAAACTATACTCCCCACAATCTCTCTGAATGTTGTATTTGTTTCAACTGGTAGCAATGAATAGAGTTCTTCAGTCACTTGTTTTTTTATTTCTCTTTATATTTTTTTTCACACTTCATTTCTCATATAGGTCCTCCATGATGCCTTCTTCAAGCATTACACTAAACTGAAATTGACAGCACATGGTGATTGTATTATGAAGGAAAGGAATTTGAGGTATTTAGTTCACCAAAAATGTTTGTCGGGGACATTTTTTCGTCTTTAATAGATATTTTGGATAAAGCCAACGAGTATGTAAGTGGATGATGATGATTTTTTTCAAGATACATGATTGTTAATTTAAAACTTTTATCTTTTACGATTTTTTGGATTAGTAAAATATCACATTATATTTTTTTTCTAAGTTTTACTTCTTGATTCTTGGTGTAATGCTTAGGTCTGTTTTCAGTCCTTCAGATTGTTGTTGCAAATATGGAGACATCAACTTTATCACGTTTGAAGCTATGGAATGCCAGAAAAAATATTTAAAAACTCCCAGGTCTGTAAAGATAATAATTGCCAAAATTGTACATACTATTTGTTCTGCTTTTAACTTCCATTTGAATTACACAGCTAAAACTTCAAGAAATGAAACCAGGAATGTTGTCACAGGAACTAAAAGAACCTCTTGGAATGGCCGATGGTACTCCTCCTCCTTGGCTCATCAATATGCAGGTTGGAGAAGATAATACCTCATTATATTTCTTTTGTTTATTTCATCAGTATATCTTTTGAAATGTTGGAGGAACTTCTGTTTGTTTAAAATTATCATGACGGAGGCATGGAGAAATTCCTCTGTCCACATGGAGAAAATCCTTCGTCCAACTTGTGGACGGAGGAATTTCTCCATGCCTCCGTCCAAGTGGACGGAGGCATTCTCATAATGGTTATACCTCGAAATATTTTTTTAAAATTATCATGCATTTAATTAATTGGTCAACAAAATAAAAAATCTTAAATCCCATCTGGAAAACATAGCCTTTACTCACACAAGAACTCATGACATCTTCAAGCACAAATTTTTGGTAAAGATTTCGAACCCAACAATAATAATCAAAAGCACAATGACATTAATCAATTGGTCTTGAAAAAACAATAATAAAATAAAATCTGTTTGTACCGAAATGATCAACTAAGTCTGATACACTCGGCCAAAGAAAAGTCTGCACAAGGACATTTGACTCTCTGCTCGTCAATTTACGTATAAAATTCCATCCAAGCACACCACCACCTTTAACATAACGAGTTCCAGTGACTATGCTCACACCCGGAAAATCTCCAACGACGCAACGATACCGTAATGGTTGACGATAGGAAAGTCTGACACACGTCCGGAATAATCAGGCTCTTTTATATAGTTAGGGAAAAGTGCATTTTCAATTCCCAAACACACATCCCAACAAGGTGATAATGGAAGATGTCTAAATATCTTGAAAGGGAAAAAATGGGTTTATGTTTTATGAAAATATGAGAGATGTTTAATCAACACTCTTTTGGAAGTATCATTAAATTACAATAGAACATATATCATAAAATCTTCATAGGCACAGTTAATATATACTCCAGGTAGCACAAAAGGTGTTGGGCAATGGCACGTGCAAATTCAGCATTATCTTGACAACCAGTAAATACCTCTGCAAGGAATTGAATAAGAAATTATGAACTGTAGTATAGATAATTAAGCAGGAAACAGAGAACAGAAAATTCGTTATAATCAAAATGAAAACATGAAAAAATAAGGACAAAATTGAAATGCCAAAGGGAAGAATAACCAAATAAGAGAATGTAGTACAACAGAAGAGTTTCAAGATCCATTTAATGATACCAGTACTCAAAATAAATTCAAGCCTGCATTTCCTTGGAAAACATACCAGATCCGGACGGGATGCTTTGGCACCTAAAACAGGGTGCCGATTAGGCTGACTTTCAACATCCCAAATGAGAACCTAATCCAATTCAAAGACATTGAAACGTATAAAAAAATTGTTCACTAAACTGGAATATACCAAACCAAGAAAAAAACACAAATGGCAGCATAAGCTATGATGCACAGAAGGAAATGGTTACATACGAATTTGTCGGTGTGAGTAGCCACAATCTTGCTATTCTGTGGTAATTCTCTGATTCGATTCACCTACAATAAAAAATTCATCACATGTCATAAGATACCCCATCACTATAAAAATGTCAAGTTCCATAGTTCCGCATTTTTCATTCCATTTCTTCCTCCTTGTTTGTGGATGTGTAGGAGTACAATTGCCTTTTCTTGTCCTTTTCTCCTAGGAATTTATTGGGGGTTCAGGGATGTAGAATTATGTTAGCAGTACAATCAAGTTTCAATGAACCATTCTAGATGGTACATACAATGCTTTTCATTTGCAGCATGCAAGTTTTGAAAATATCAAAAGGATACAAAGAATTCAGATTGGAAACCAAAAGAGGAACCGGTCATTTGCTTGATATTAGGGAACAATGAGCTTCTACATTCACCACATAGTTGCTTCATTTTTGTACACGATGGAATAAAGAGAATAATTCACAAGGATACTCATAAGAATTTGTCTTATGCTACAGTCTATTTTTTTTTCCAATTACAATTATTAACTCATAGATTTAATAGTAAATAAGGTAAAGAACTGAGATTTTACAGTCAAGTTCTGGAATAAATAATAAAATCTTAAACACTTTGAGCTACAAGTTATATACAAGCTACGCTTAAAGAAGTATCCAAACATTAAACATTATAAGCGGAACCCTCGATCACAATTCAAAGAATAAATTAGAGAATATGAATCTTTACGTCTAATTATTTTTTGTAATCAAATAAAACAATAATAATTATAGATACCTCTCCAGGATGTATAATGGTTTTCCACTTCTTCTTCAACCAATCAAAAGGCTGTAAATGTTTGAAAAGATCAAAGAATAGAAATAATATAAGTTTCCTACCCAAGGTTAGTATATATAGTGATTTTATACGTGATAACAAATGAAGGTCGAAATAAATGAACAAATTATCAACTTAAATACTCAAATAGTTATATCTAATTTCGTCCTCTTTTGTGTCAGATGCAAGAAACAAAATATTATGTATGCATGTTGATTTCACACTGAAAACACAAATTGCCAAGAAACAGTAAAGATTTCCACTCAAAAAAAAAAAAAAAAGAGCTCAAAACTGTATATGAAGTAATTTTATGGAGATCCCTGTGGTGAGCCTCCATGTAAGTCGTGATGTGCAAGCCTACAGAAACTCACTTGCCCTTGCTTGAAGTTTTACAATTTATTTGCTTAGATAAACTTACATTTGGTTTCGAATCTTACCTATATGTCATCAACTACGTTTAACTTTCAAATCATTTAATGCAAGGGTGGAAATACATACTCAAGAGCTCAATGAATTCACACTGGACGGAGGAATTTCTCCATACCTCCGTCCAAGTACGGAGGCATGGAGAAATTCCTCCGTCCACATGGAGAAATTCTTGGACGGAAGAATTTCTCCATGCCTCCGTCCAAGTACGGAGGCATGGAGAAATTCCTCCGTCCACATGGAGAAATTCTTGGACGGAGGAATTTGTCTATGTCTCCGTAAATCACCGCCACCCCCCTCCATCCCCAAACCAAAGGAAAAAGGTACCACTCCCAAAATGCGGCCGGGCCTGGCTGAGGCTGTAGGGGTTAGGGAGGAGTAACTAATAAATATTTAATCCAGCAATAAATTTTCTTCAGGCCAAATTCAAGAGAGTCGGAGTAGACGGTAGTTACACTTCAAACCTTAATTCCTGGGGTCCTGGGTAATAAAAATAAAAAATCACTAAAACAGAACCAGTTTTACATCTCTACAGGTTAAACTAAGAGAGATATTAGCACTGTCCAGACTGGGGTTTCTTGGCCAAATGAATTTCTAGTTAAGTCTAGGCCAAGTTGGGATGATAGAATGCCATCCCAATTCCTGATTGCCCTAATAATTAATAACATAGGTCTCCAAATTATTAGGCAGAACAAACCAATCAAAATTTCTTTCCTAGCAAAGGCTGTCAGCACATGAATTTACGGCACAATTTATGCAAGGCAAAATGATAGCAATGAGACGCATAACGAAGGCAATAAAAAACGGAGACTTAAGCAGGATGGTGTTTCAGATGAGGATTCTGTTGATTCCTCCGACGGTCAGATAATTAAATACCAACCTTTGATGAATGAGGCAGCAAAATCAATACTCAGGCAGATCGTAAAACTGGATTTTTCTCCTAGGTTAGGCGATACTTCATTGCCATCTAATGCATTAGATGGTGGCAGTTCTTCCAACAATGTTTTGGGAGTGACTCTTCAAGAGGTGCCCCCTACTTTTGGGCACTCGTCCATTCCATTGGGCGCAACTTCTGAAATTGTGACTGATCAATTTCTGGATGTATGCCAACTGGTTGGAACTCCAAAAGTTCCCCGTTACATTTCCACCAACAGATACTATAATGCCTGAGCTCTCAGAAATTGTGCAAGAACGCATTGTTGATGTCATGGCATTTGAAACAGAGAGTGGTGCTTTCATGGATCCAACCTCATTGGGACTGGATGACAAAATTTCGTTAGAAATTGGCATCTTTTCTCTTGATTCTCAGATGGCATGGGATAATACCATGTTGGATGATATACCAGAGCTTCCTGGAGTGAGTGATTCCTTTTGGGAAAAGTTTCTTCAGTGAACGAGAGACACTACAGGGAAAAACAAGAGGTATGGCATTTTGAATGGAAAGAAAGGCGGTGGACAACAGGATATTTTAAGCCAAACGACGTCGTTTTGGAAAGGATGGGAGAGTGCAACACGTGGCAGAACAAAACTCACTCTTTTATGTAGTTAGGATAACAAAAAAATTAGCTTTTAATAAAGAAATGAAAATTATACAAAATTTATTTCTCAACTAACATAAAGAAACTCTCTAATGGTGAAGAACATATTGATCTAGATCCATCAAAACTAGTGGAAAAACTGAAGTACACATAACATGGTTTCAATAATTTTTTGTGCAATTTAGTGCCTCTTTGCCACCAATTAATTTATTTCATTGTTTATTACAAGATCATTTTTAACTACATGTTCACATAATAAAATATTTTGCACGTATGAAATTTTTTTTTTCTACTTTTTAACCATACATTCTCTTAAAAATATTGTTCAAAACTTTTTTTTTTTTCCAGTTAATGAGAATCAAACTGGCAGTTAGTGCTATTTGTGCCAATATTCTCTACCAAGTAGGGGTGGGCGCGGGTCGGTTCGGTTCGGTTCGGTTCGGTTTTTTTCGGTTCCAAAAATTTTCGGGTATTTAGTAAATGGAACCGTCGGTTCCAAATATAATTTTGGAACCATTCGGTTTCGGTTCGGTTCGGTTCGGTTCGGTTCTATTCGGTTCCGTTCGGTTCCGTACTATAATTAAATTTTTTAACATTTAAAATAATACTACATAAATATACTTTAAAGTGGATACCAATATTAATAACAAAAAGTAGATACAAATACCAAGTTCAATCTTAACTTTTACAAATTAACGTAATCTAATTTAATAACATATAAATAATAAGTTGTCAAATACAAATACCAAAAAGTAAATATTACTAATAAAATTTCGATATTCATATCAATAATTCATTTGCTTCAAACCTTCAAATCTACATAAAAGTGAAATATAAATTAGAAGTCACAAATATAAAATATTTTAAAGTATTGATAATACTTACCAACTATTTAATGTAATTATTAGTTTGTTGACTTTCCATACTAACTATTAAGAAACTATATAAGAAAAAATTGAAAAAAACACAACTAACAAACATAAATAAACTCTAAATTGTTCAACTAATAAGATTTAATAAGAAAAAAATTATTAATTTGTTTAGAAAAAATAAAAGAAATTAATTTATCCAATATAAAAAAAAAAAAGTTCGGTTCTTATTCGGTTCTTCGGTTCTTGGTCGAGAACCGAGAACCGAAACCAAACCATTCGGTTCTCGATTCGGATACCCGTTCGGGTATTTCATTTTAAAAAACCCGCTCGGTTCGGTTCGGTTCGGTTCGGTTCCGGTTCGGTTCGGTTCGGTTCGGACATTTTGCCCAGCCCTACTACCAAGTGCCATAAAGCAAAGCCCAACCCAGTTAACTGTAATTAATCGACCCGTCAAGTTGATGGTAGCGGCCCAGTTTATGCTCCGTCATCAATATTGGGCTCAAGAGCCGTGACTTCTCTCTCCTCTCAGCCTCTGAGGCGGTGGGTGAGCTAAGGAGCATAATTGGATATTTGGGCGTTTTGACCAATCGAACACCCCGGCAATCTCACGCGCCGCCTATCTGAATGGCTTTGATGTCCCTCCCCTTCTCTCTATCAACTTCTACTCCAATAAGAAAGACGTTTTTGGTTTCCTCCCCGACTTCAACCACATCCTCTAAATGGACGACGTCGTCGAAGACTCACGCTCTCCTGCCGCCTTTCAGGATAACTCGCTCTCTGAATTTGACTCGTGGGGGAAGTAGGTCTTTGGTTGTTTGTATGGCTCCCGAAGAGGAGAGAATGACTCGCCGTTCTCCCCTTGATTTTCCTATTGTGAGTGCCTGGATTCTGCTCTTTCTTAATCATTCTTTAATTTTATTTGTTTATTTAAACTATTTTCTGTAACTGTCACGTTTTTTTTTGTGGATAAAATTGGGAGAACAGATGGAGGGTGGAAAATTTTTAGATAATTTCATTCCTATAGGAAGAGCAGGATTTGTGTAATTTTTAGAAGCAATACTCAGACCTTGTTTCTACTTTTGTTTTGTCTTTAACTGTTTGTGTTGATAAAAGTTCAGTTTTGCATTCGATTAATCAAATAACAGCTAGTTGAAGTTGATTGAGTGGCTATGAAGAAGATTGTGTGCTTCCAACATGAACATTAGATTAAACTTTTACTTATAAGTACGTTCTTTTTTATTCTTTAAGCTCCCGTTTGCCCCCCTCCCCCCTTCTTAAAACTCATTTTTTTTTTTCTCAAACTCACTTTTTAGCCACACCTTTGTCAACTTTTTTCAAAATCTACTAAAAAATCGATTTTAATCCCAACCGAACCGGGGATAAATTACTTAAAATTGAAGAGATACTACTTCTACACTAAGTAATTTTTTTTCCTTGTAAGAAAAACGTGTTTGGAAACAAAAGCTTACTTATGTATTTTTTACTTAATTTTGATTTTATTGTTGGTAGCATATAATTTAAAATTCAAGATAGCTCTTTAATGAAATGGATAACCCGTTAGGCCGTTACATTTCTGTTTAAGCTTATCAAGGATAATGCTCCATTTAGCTACCAACTTTAAGGTACACAAGCAGTTAGGTTAGCAGGTAATCGTTACAATTGTAGTTCCCCCTTCCCCGACTGCAGTCCTCTTGCATGTACCATGTATGCATTTTTGTTACTAGAGAATTTAATTTGATTCTAGTATTTACCCTTCTAGGACCTGAACACAGCACTCGAGGATTGGTCTTGCTACTACAATGGCGCCATCTTGGGACTTAGGAATTTAACTGTGTTGCTAGTTATGGGGAGCTTCACAATTTTGTAATAGAAGATCAGCTATTGATCCCATAGATTGGCCTTAGCAACCATGGGGAATGGTTGCTTTAAAAGTTTTGATGGCGTATAGAATGCGTTTTTCTTGTTGTTGAAGATGGTCCTATATTAGAATATTGCAAGTTTCTATATTTACAACTTTCGGTTATGGTTTTGATTTACTCAACTGTTTAGGGAATGTCGGGGTTCATCAATGTTACACCCTAAGAAAATATATGCCATTAATCTAGTTTAGATGTAATAAACTTTCTTAAGACTTCTAAGACATATTTGGGAAAATTCTGAACAATGGCACTTCTCACCTTGAATAGATCAGAGAAGGGAATGAGGGGGAGCATATAGTTTCCCAGCTGACTAGGTGAAGCTTCTTCCTTTCTTATGCTGCATTTTTCAAGTGTTCATTAACCCGTAGTAGAGTAGTGGTCAGTGAGTTGAGAAGAAAGTGCATCCACTCTCATACAAAACGGAAGTCGCGAAGCTGAAAATCAATTAGCAGACCAAATTACTTTAGTTTCCTGAAAAAACTATTTGCTAGAACTTGAACATTCTTATATGTGGAACATCAGACTTTTTAGGATACTCCAAACAATTTTTTTCTTTAAAGTAACTTAAGTTATTTATGAAAGTCTTCAAATGGGACCTATATGCATGTATATATGTATATTCTTTTAGATCATAAGTTGCTCTTGCAATCATCTGCAATATGATTAATTTCTACCCAGATAATATTCAATAATAGAGAGACTAAATCCACCAACACCTTGTGGAATTTAGTTGCCCTGGTGATTTCTTCTATCTCATGACAATGTTACCTTGAAGTATTCCTAGCACGATGGGGAAGAAAAGGTGTACAATCTTCATGGACATGCCGATGTGGATACTTAAATCCCGAGGAGAACCTGTCGTATACATGAAATCTTTATTTTGTAATTGTGGTAATGCTGTTTGTTAAAATGCATTGCTTATTGTTAACACAATCTTGCAGGAGTGGGAGAGGCCAAAGCCTGGAAGGAGACCAGACATCTTCCCCCAATTCAGCCCAATGAAAACTCCATTACCACCTCCATTGCCAGCTGATCCTCCTGAAGAAGATGAGGAAGAAGAAGAAGAAAAGAAAGAGGAAGAGGAGGAAAACCCTGAAACAGAGGAGCCTGAAAAGCCAGATAAGTAGTATATAATTTACTTGCAATTTCAAGACGATGTTATCATACAACAAGCTATGTTCACTGCAGCTTGTGGTTTTTGAGTTTGCAAGGGCAATTCTAAGCTATGGAAGAAATGTTTTGTAGTGTTTTTAGCAATTATAGGCAAAAACACTTGTTTTACTTAATTGAGCTTACGTGTGGTGATTGATGTCTATTTTAAATCTCTGTATTTCTTATCGAGTTCATTTTATCCATCTTTATGAGATTTAGAGACTTGGAAATACACGGCTATATGTGTAATTTTATGACTTGTCTGTGACTATATTGATCTGCATTCCTACTGAACTGAATTCTGCCAAGGAGCCTGATGAACGGAAGTTTTATGACAGGAACTCTTGAATTTGGTGCATGTTTGGCTACGCTCCAAAAATTTACATATGAGCGTATGAGTAATTTTTGAAATATATAGTCTTTTTATTTGATCAAAATTGAGTATAAGTAAATTACTGTGACTGTTTGAGATAAGTACATAAAATAGAATGAAGCAAAACTATTTAATGCCTCACTTACCAGAGCAAAGCGAACCCACGAGCCTGCGTTCATGAATGCAGTAAGTGTATCTACAGTAGAGAAAGGCCACAAACCATGATCGCCAGGTAAAAACTGCAATCAATAAATATAGCTCGAACTGTCTGATGCAATACCAAACCGAATTCCAACAACTTCATGGCTGATTCCCAGTTATACCTGTCTTCCTGAAATCTTTGTTAATTATCCTGTTCCGCCTTATCAGAACCGGGTAATGCTACATGTACACACACACTTTTACACAATCTTTTACACCTCTCTCACATGGAGGGGGGTCCACGATTATTTTATTATGTGTGGGCCCCCTTCCATGTGAGAGAGGTGTAAAAAATTGTGTACACTTAGCATTATTCATCAGAACCTCATTGCACGTAGAGTGCCAGTCGAGCAGCTACTATCATCAAATCAGTTAGCAAAACTACATAAAGAGGCCTCCAAGCAGTAAGGCTCGCGATAGAACTTCCAGAATTGATATTGCAATAGAATAGAAAGCAGGTATTTATTTCTCCGAGGTGATGATGCAGGTATTTATTTCTCTCGGATTTAATGAACTAAAAAAATTGCCAAATGGTTTTAGAAGTGGCTTTGCCTTTGAATTATACGATGCCGTGGAGACTGTTGTAGTCACAGGTGGTGATTCTACTTCATTTCTGGATTTAGCAGCAGAAAGTGGTTTTAAGTACTGATTTTACCTCAGATTGCTCCACTTTGGCAACTTTTCCTTCAGATTTAGTTGCTTTTACTTGAGAAACGCCATCATCAAAATCGTGTCTTGACCATATATTTGACGTGTCATTACCACCTTCAAGATCAATGTTAATCAGAAAAACAATGACAGTATCACAAGATAAATTTCACTAACCTTGTTTTGTAATAAGCTGTACGAATCGTACTATACTTAAGTAGAAAGTAATAAACAAGAAATAAAACTTAAATTTCTTGTAACTTGTAAGGTTCGACCCTGTTAAGCGATAAGAACTAGGTACCGAACATAGTTTAAAGGAATAATGCGTCTTAAAGTAGTCGAGAATTTTGAGACTTGAAATCCATCTTCAATGGTGAACCAATATCATAACTCTACGTCGTCAAGATTTTAATCCGAGATTTAACTATCCCCGTACTTAAAGTTAAGTACATGCCCCAACCTTCTACGGCTTCGTCAGTGCGTCGAGCCCCAACCTTCAATTGTTCTTGGAATTAAGTTTCTCATCATTTCATTTCTTAGGCACAAATGGTCATTACTGTTGTTTCCATCCAACAAAAAAATGAAAAGAAAAGAAAACCATTGATTTAAGCGTAAAGAGATAAATTTGCCCGCGAACTTGGATAAGCAAGAATTAAATACGAAAAGAAGAAAAAATAAAAATCGTGACCTAAAATGAAGTTTCAATCATCCATCAACTTCACCTTGAAATTTACCTTTAAGATGCAGGTTTCTTTCAAGAAATGAACAAAACACAGCCCTTACTTGGTACTCATTATTTTCAAAATGTATCTCTCTATCTTATTTTCAACCATACATTTTCCATCAAATCACAATTTCAAAATGCATTCTTCTAAAAAAAAATGGGGCTCAAACAGACTCATAATACTCATGCAATTTACTTTTAGGGTTGTTTGATTGCGAGTATGTTATTTGCATGAAAAATATGTAAATTATTAATTAAATGTGTTTGATTTATTTAATTTTCAATCTAGAAAGTATTATACTTATCCAATTTTTTATTCATGAGTAGATAAGATGAAGAAAATAGATAATGAATTACTTGAAATAAAGAGAAATATTTTCATTATTTTGGAGGAAAATACGGTTATGTAATCAAAATTTGAAAAAAAAAAAAATTTGACAATCAAACACTCTAAAAGTAAGAATTTGAATTTAAAAAAATGATATTTTCCATGAAAAATAAAATTAATCACACACACTCCTAATTTCATGGTTCTGCCAATCAAAATCACAATTTAGTTCCCCGAACAAATCTCCACCCTCAATTATTTAAGCATAAATGAACTAGGCTCTTCTAAAAGAAATAAAAATTCAATCAAACCCCAAATGAAATCTCCATAACATGCATTAAAGAATACTAAAATTACCTTATTTCAATTCCATTTCAATGATTAGTGGGCAATTTCATAATTTTCCGATTCCCATTATCCTTGCAATCGTAATTTACACACGAATAAATGGAAGCACGATATCTCAATAAATCCATGAAGAGAATGAAACATAAGCATATGCGTAATAATATCAATACTAAAAATAATAATAAAATAATTGAAACAGAGCATACCATGACGATGATCTTGAAAGAAATCAGTGCTATTTATTGCTGAATCTGACGCAGAGTAGACGTGTCCACGAAAATTATCAGGAGGGATAGAAAATGTGGATGATCGGTCGGCCGATGAATTTGGGGAAGACTGCGGGCAGGGGCGGACGCAAATTTTCGAAACTAGAGGGGCACAATCTAACTTTCAGATTTTTTTTTGGGAGAGAGAAGAGGAGAAACGGGATTACAGGATGGATTTTGGAAACGGGAGAGAATTGAGAAGAGAGACGACTTAGGGGGCTGGGCTACTAGAGAGAAATGAAACGTATGTTTTAGATTTTTTTTTCTTTTTATATTTAATTAAAAAAATCCCCCAAAATCTACAGGGGCACGTGCCCCTGTAGGCCCCTGTGTAGTCCGCCCCTGACTGCGGTTCGAGGCTGTGGATCCGGCCCTGAGCCGAGATAAGTGCCGATCAACCCAACCCTCTGTCTATTGTCCTCTTCCTCCTTGCTTCTCTCTCCATTACTTCTCTATGAGATTGGTTATTATAATTCCTTTTTCCCAACCATTTACGTATGCATTTTTGGTAGATTTTAGTTTAAATTAAATTTAACAACTAATTCTAATACACTACAGACTCGTAATTTTTCAACTACGTCATCGACTTTTATCAAAATTTACTAAAAACTTAATTTTAATCTCCCCAACAAATAGAGAAATAAGAAGTGGAGTAAAATTTTATTTTAATTTTTTTTTATTTTCAATCAATATTAAAATAAATAGCTTATTTAAAAAGAGAAGGAAAATACACCTAATCCCAATTTTAATTTACAATTTAAAAAACCAGATTTTAACATTATTCTTTCAAAATTCGGGGTATATACTCACCCCCACCGCACCCCCACCTATGATTTTACCCATCATTCCAAGTCACAATTCACACTCACTCTACCATCATTGTCCACCACTCGGCTGCCATCGCTACTTTCAAAATTCGGGGTATATACTCATCCCCACCGCACCCCCACCTATGATTTAACCCATCATTCCAAGTCACAAATTCACACTCACTCTACCATCATTGTCCACCACTCTGCTGCCATTGCTACTTTCACCATCACCATCACTCTCACACCATCCGCCACCACAACCTCATTCCATGGTGTAGATGTTCAGAATATACCTATCCCACCCCGCACATTCCATCACCACAATCCAATCCCCTTCCTAGAACCATAATCCGTAGGAACCATCGCCATCCGATACGTGTTAGAGACGAAGAAAATCAAAAGCCGAAGCAAGAAGGTCACGGCATTGGCACTCCTTTGTCAACGAGTATAGGTGCTCAAAGGATAGTGTAAGATCGAATCTCTCCAATGGAATCGTCAAGTTGGAACGATTTTAACCCAGTTGTGGTACTGTTCGAGAAGTTTGGCTATTAAAGCGGTAATTCTTGTCCTTGTGAATGCTTCAATTCATGGCGTAGATATTACATGGAGCCTCGTAGGAACAGATGTAGAATCTTTGTTGTTGCTTGTCTTGATTCGAGTCATTGCTCACACCCATTTCTTCACTAATATTTTCGTGTCGTTATCTTTGATGATTCTCTCTATCCCTAAAAGGGTAAAATGAGTTTTGAAGGTAGAGATAGTGGTGACAATGATGGTGGTTTGATTATAGAAATGGTGGTGGCGACAGTGGTGAAGCGATATAGGGATGGGTGTGTGGTAGGGTAAGTTGAAGAGTTTGTGACGGAAGAGGTGCATGTTGTGGTGGTGAGGTGACTCGACATTTGGGTGTTATCAATGGTGGTGGATTGTGGTGGGATAAAGAGTAATTGTGACAAATTATCAGGGTAATGGTAATCAATAAAATGAATAATTTGTGATTAATAAATGATATATGATCTAAAAAAATATGTAATTTGCAATTAAATTTGTAATTGTGACCCATAATTTATGTCTTTGTGGCTATGAACTTCAGAAAATATGTAACTAGCACGTGCACGTGACTAGGATCATAAATCGTGTTATCATGACTTTGACAAGCTCAATTAATTAATAAGTTACAAAATTATTATGAGGCGATCACATTTTATGACCATTTTGTTTTTGAAACTTTTTTCAGAAATTTCTTATTTTGAAAAATATATTTTAGCTCTCGTTTGGCCCCCATTATTCTCTGTTACATTATAATTCATTTTTTTCTCTTCTTATCAACTACACATTCTCCAATAAAATAACGTTACATGTAAACTCAAAAACATTTTCTTCTTTTTCAAACACATATTCTCAAAAAAATTATTATTCCTCTCATTATAATGTGGAATAATAAAGATCAAAGGGGTGCTAGTCTTGTAGTTGTTTGTTTTAGGGTAATTGGCACATAACTCACTACCTTTCAATATTGTTGTGCAAAATATCCGTATCTTTCATTTTTTGACATTTTCACCCTTAATCACACATTTGATTGCGCAAACCGTTTTTCTGTCCATTTCCCGTCAATCCAACAAAATCAATTTGACCACATTTTGATTAATTTTAAAAGAAAAAAATTATGATTTATACTTCTCTAATAAATAATCAAGAATCTAAGGGCTTATTTGAATCTAATTTTTTTCAAAAAAATACATATTTGAATAGTGTATTAATGTGAAATGTACGGTTAAAAAATAATTAAAAATTTTGAATTTACATGTAATATTATTTATTAAAAATGTGTGGTTGGAATAATATCAAAAAATAAATAAAAATTGAGAAACTATTCATCTTGCTTCCTCACCCTATCCCACCCGAGCCGTGCTATTGGGCTCGGCTCAACGCCAGGCCCAGAAGGCCAATAGGGGGGCGCCACATGGGCGCCCTGTTCTTGAGCCTGGCATTGAACCGAGCCAAGAAGATTTTCCCACCCCACCCTATCCTACCCTACCCTACCCTATCCTATCCTACTCTCACCCCTACCCTACTACACTTAAAACCCACAGCCACCGCACGCTGTTACCAACACCAATAATTCATTGTCACTGTGGGATTAAACGCGGAGCTCTTGATTCAGAAGATAGTGGCAAGGGTGGCGAAGGCGGGGGATTTGTTAATCTAGTAACCTTGTCAATATCATTTCCATTTTCATCTTTTGTTGTAACTATTGCGAGTGTAGATGAAGAATAATTGTTAAAAACGAGGGAGAAATAAAATGAAGAAAAAAACCCAGAAGAAGGGCAGGAAATTCAAACTGTCCATCTTAGGCTCTTGAATGTGAAAAAGTGGGGATTTATTTAGGGATTTATAGAGAGAAAATACAAAATCTAACGGCATTTGGTATAAATTTGGAGATGACACAGATGGATGGAGGAGATAAAGGGGGGATTGGAGGGGCTTTTGCTTTTGTTAAAGAGACAAATTTCACTTATGTGAATACGAAATAAAGATTCGTTTGATGGATATTATCAAGGAAAAAATTTATTTTAAATAGCGATATGATGAAAAATGTGTTGTTAAAAAGTAAGGAAAAGTTATTGATATGATTTAAAATATTATTTTTATTGAAAAATGTGTTATTGAAAATGAATTATGAAATAATGTATTTTGAAAGAATGTATGTCTAAAATGGGCTAAGGTTTTATGTCTATATGTGTAAGCCTGTAAGGTACATGTCGGGTGGGTGGTGTGGGCAAAGAGAATTATTCTTCTTGACCAGGGCCACCCCGAGCCCTAGAAAACCAATGCGCATGTAACCCTAGTCAAGTAGCATATAATGGGAAAGAAAGATAGACAGTTCTCAATTTTTTATAATTTGAATTTTTTGATTATTTTACTAAAATCATATAAAATTATAATGTCTTTCTTTTAAAATTAATCAAAATTTGATCAAATTGATTTTTTTTGGGTTGACCAAGGGAGAAATTGACAAAAAATGGATGGGGGGTGATTTGCGCAGTAAAAAATATAATTAATGGTGAAAATGTTAAAAAATGAAATGTAAGAATATTTGCATAATTATCCTTTGTTTTACCTTTCAAATAAAAAAACTCTCTTGTACGCATAACTTACAAACGTTTGAAAAGCCTTAGGCTTAGATTTGGAAAATGAAAAATTTAACATTTAAGAGATTAAGTATGATCTATTTCAAAACTAAGAAATAAGTTTAAAACTTCAAAAATTAGATATTAATTATTTTTTATCTTTGAAATAATTAATTAAATAATTAAATATGTCAATGTCACAATTTTATAATATTTGGTCACAAATTATCGAATTAATTGGTTACAAATTATTTTTAGGTCACAAATAAAAAATTTTATAGGTTACAATTTATTCTGAAGTCACAAATCAAAAAAATTCAAAGTTACAATTTATTTATCGGTCACAAATCATAAATTTTATAAGTCACAACTCAAACTTTTAGATCACATATTATTTATTAGTCACAAGTTATCGATCACATTATTTATTGGTCATAATCTCAAATAATTGGTCACATATTATTTATTGATCACAAATTAACAAATTTATTGATCACAATCAACCAAATAATTAATCATAAACACTCTCATCTCATGCTATCCTACCCATCAATCACCACCTTACCAACACAGCCACTACCAGTACCACCTTACCAACACAGCCACCTCACCACCACCCAGGCAATACCACCACCAACAACAACTAAACACAATAAAAAAATCAGATACAAAATTACTCGTCATCGCCACGACCACTGCATTGCACCGTACCACCCAAAACTCCGACTAAGTAGATCAGAGAAAGAACCAACCTAAAACTCCAAAACCATCGCCGCGAGCCCGCGTCACCCCACCTCCACCTACCGCACCACCACCACTACTAGCATCATCACTACACACACTGCCCCACACACCACCGCATATGTACCACCACAGTTTCACACCCTTTTGTGTCAAACACACAAATCCGCAACCACCATGAAGCAACAATGCTCGTCGCTGCTTATAACAGATCTGTCGTCGTCTTTTTCTTAACAATTCGAGATGGTGACATCTGCTTCAGAGTGATGAGGCTACAGACGGTGCTACTTCAGGGCGATGCTACTACGGTGGTAGCTTGAGCATCGTGCCGCAATATCTCCGACGCTGATAAAGAGAGGAGAGAATTGTGGGATATAGAGAGAGACAAAGGAAATGATAGAAAGAGAAAAGATAAAAGAACATGCGTGGTTCAGTGGTTGGGTTGGGTGAGTAGATATGTGTTTTAATTTAATTTTATAATATATTTACTAATACTAAAACTTTAAATTATTATCTGCTTTTTATTTGAATTGTAAAATGGAAATGTTTGGGTAGTTATAATGTCAACTTTGGAAAATCAACAAATAAAAGTCCTAGACCTTAGGTCCAGTGTAGTATTGCCCAAATGAGCCCAATAAATTAGAATTTCTGTGGAATACCCCTGTAGATCTTTCTAGAAACAGCAGAGTATCTCTAGATACATCTAGGACCACTCCAACATCATAAAAAAATCGAGTCTTTCTTTTAAAATTTGACCCGAATTTCCCACACCGCCCCACGCCTACCCCTTTAAACCCCGAGTCTATTCACTGCACCAAACAATAAAGAAGAGAGCTTTTCCTTTTGTTCTCTGAATTCCCTCTCACCCTCCAAAGTATTCGGAAGAGAATTCCAGAAAGTCACTTCGTTGATTCTTCTTAGGTACTTTAGTGATTGAATTCAAGCCCTAACGTTCTGCCTCTGCAATTATGAGATCTAATTTTATCTTCATTTTTTATTTGTTCTTTTGATTTATTCGATATTCTCTTTTATCAGCTCTGTTGTTTAAATTATTTTGGATTTTTAATTTATCCTGCATATAAAATGTCTTTTGTAATTCAAGTTTGTTCATTATTTTAGGTAGATTGGGTTCTATTTTGAAAATTTCGGATTTCAAGTAGGTTCATTTTTTTTTTCATCTAGAAGAACTCGATTATGGTGGCGTATTTGAAAGGACTCGATGGCATTTGGATAGAGAGAATAATATTTTAACTTTTCCTTGAGTTAGCTCAAGCCGGACTCAATGTGACAATGGTGTTATTTTCTTTAAACTGAATGCTGGAATTGTGCTGGTCTTATATCCACTCTTTTCATCCTTAGACCTTGGAAGTAATTGGATGAATCAAAAAGGACTGATGGGTTGAATCTGAATAGGTGAATATGTTCAATGCAGGGTCAGTTCATACACGTATATTTGAATTGAATTTAGGAAGTTGTCTTGCAATTCCTATTTCTTCTCGGATTTATTTATTTATTTAATAATTTGATTTATGTAACCACTTGCACATTCTCATTGATACTTGTTTAGCAACATGAACTCACCTGTGTCTTTTCCTGAAGGATAAGGAAATAATTATTGATATTAATGTTGCCATCATCCTTGAACTGGAAATGTGATTTTACTTTTTTGTTCTTTAGGTTGTTATCTACCTTGCTGCAACCTAGTGACTCTGTGCTGCTATTCGGGACATTTTAGTGAACATGAGTGTGGTGGGTTTTGATATTGGGAATGAGAACTGCGTTGTCGCAGTTGCAAGGCAAAGAGGTATTGATGTTGTTCTTAACGATGAGTCCAAGCGAGAAACTCCTGCTGTTGTATGCTTTGGTGAAAAGCAGCGGTTCCTTGGGACAGCAGGAGCTGCATCGAGTATGATGAATCCAAAAAATACAATTTCTCAAATAAATAGGTTGGTTGGACGCCAGTTCTCTGATCCTGAGCTGCAGCAGGATCTCAAGTCATTGCCATTTTCAGTAACTGAAGGGCCTGATGGCTTTCCTTTGATACATGCACGGTATCTGGGACAAGTGAGGACATTTACACCTACCCAGGTTTTGGGAATGGTGTTCTCTAACTTAAAGAGCATTGCCGAAAAGAATTTAAATGCGGCAGTTGTAGATTGCTGCGTCGGGATACCTGTTTACTTAACTGACCTTCAGAGGAGGTGTGTTATAGATGCTGCAACTATTGCTGGTTTGCATCCTCTTCGTCTAATTCACGAGACCACTGCTACTGCTTTAGCATATGGGATTTATAAGACTGATTTGCCTGAAAATGACACATTGAATGTTGCTTTCGTTGACATCGGTCATGCCAGTATGCAAGTTTGTGTTGCTTCTTTTAAGAAAGGCCAGCTGAAGATATTGGCCCATTCTTTTGACAGATCTCTCGGTGGGAGGGATTTTGATGAAGTTCTTTTCCAGTACTTTGCTGCTAAGTTCAAGGATGAGTATAAGATCGATGTCTTTCAGAATGCCAGGGCTTCCCTCAGGCTTCGTGCTGCCTGTGAAAAGTTGAAGAAAGTTCTCAGTGCAAATCCCGAGGCACCTTTGAACATTGAGTGCTTGATGGATGAGAAGGATGTGAGAGGCTTCATCAAGAGGGAGGAATTTGAGCAAATTAGTATGCCAATTCTGGAACGTGTGAAAAGGCCGTTGGAGAAAGCTCTCGTAGAAGCTGGACTTACAGTTGAGAATATTCATGCAGTTGAGGTTGTTGGTTCAGGTTCCCGGATTCCTGCTATTATGAAGATATTGTTGGAGTTCTTTGGGAAGGAGCCGAGACGTACAATGAACGCCAGTGAATCTGTTGCTAAAGGCTGTGCTTTACAATGTGCTATTTTAAGTCCTACATTTAAAGTGCGTGAGTTCCAGGTAATGTTCCCTACAATTTTAATGGTTATTCTTATATGGACTCATTCGTAGGATTGTCGAGTTTCATCTATTAAGTGCCATATATGCTATACATCTTTCCAAGTACTCGTTCTTATTTTATTTTTCGTGTTCGCACAAACTTATTTGATGCTAGATTAGATCTTATATTCCATATATAGACAGGGAAAGGCTTTTGGAAATGTAACGATAAAAATTTGCATTTTATGATCAACTTTAGACTGAATTAAGTATTCAAATCATATGTTATGCGAAGAGAAAGAGAGACCGGATAGGGATTTTTATACAATTTATGTTAGGGTCACTTGTAAAATCATGTGGGTGTTCTTGTGACCTATCATGACTCACATTAATCTATGAAATTGCACCTTATGTTAAATTCACTTAGTAGCTTCATATGAAGATGGTTTTCCATGTTTTTGTGTGTTAGAGATTTATCAAATGCCATTGGAGCATTTTTTTACTTCTTTGTTTTAAAGGAATTTGGGTTTGAATATTTAGTTTGATTTCTTTTGAGGTAGTGAGTTATCTCTGTGAATATGTGGAGATTTTTTTTTGTTACCATTATTTTAGAGGAGATACCCTCTAGTTTGTTTTCGGGCTAGTTCTATTGGAAATATATCTTATGATAAATCATGACCCGACATTAAAAATACTTCCGTATGTTTTTTCCTTTCAAGGTCAATGAGAGCTTTCCCTTCCCCATTGCTTTATCATGGAAAGCTTCTGCTCCAGATGCTCAAAATGGGTCTGCCGATAGTCAGCAGAGCACCATTGTATTCCCCAAGGGTAACCCAATGCCAAGTGTGAAGGCACTGACATTCTACAGATCTGGAACTTTTTCAATAGACATACTATATGCTGATGTGATGGAATTGCAGGCACCTGCGAAAATTAGCACATATACTGTAAGCTATTAATGTGCAACTATATTTTCTTTACATTCTGGATAAGCTTTGTACCTCATGTCCTTCCATTGATGTACAGATTGGACCCTTTCAAACAAAGGGTGAACCTGCAAAGTTGAAGGTCAAAGTACGTTTGAATCTCCATGGGATTGTCTCTGTCGAGTCGGTTACTGTAAGTTCACTGAATAAAGCTTCTTCATTTGTTTATGATGCTAGGTTTTTTTTTCCTTTTTCTTTTTTTCAACACTTGACACCTGTTATGTGCATCAGCTTTTGGAAGAGGAGGAAGTGCAAGTTCCAGTCACGAAGGAGTCAGCAAAGGAACCAACCAAGATGGATACAGATGAGACTCCTGTCGATTCTATTCCCCCAATTACCAATGAAACTGATGAAAATATGCAAGATGCCAAAATTGATGCTGGAACTGAAAATGGCACCCCAGAGTCGAGAGATAAGCCTATTCAGATGGAAACTGACGTTAAGGTTGGTTAACTATGCTAATATGAGATAAAGTCCTGCTGTTTGGTTATTGAGGTTTGTTTTTTGCAGCATAATGAATTTCCTTCTGTGATTCTTCTTCCAAAAAAAGTTGTCCTGGATGGAATATTTTCTTCATTCAGTCTCCCAATCCATATTGTCGGACGATTGTACTTTTCTTGTGTGATGTGTGTGCCTCCACTCTTCCTTTTACAGTTTATTGGTCCCATGGGAATAAAACAAGCCATGTGAATGTATTAAACTTTTCCTTGGGGTATCATTTTAACTATATACTTGTATAAGTGAAAAGTTACATGATTTCTAATTGTGGATTTTATGCAAATATAGATATTTGTGGTAATCAATTTTTTTCCCATCATAATGCCCCCCTAACCTTCAAGGTTGGTTTTATTATATTTTAATCCCAATTCATCTCAGTTTTGCTTGGAAAGGTGTTCTCTCCTGTTTTATATTTTTTATGTTTATTGGTGCAGGCTCTGAAGAAAAAGGTTAAGAAAACAAGTGTGCCTTTCACAGAACTGGTATATGGAGGAATGGCAGCTGCAGATTTGCAAAAAGCAGTGGAGAAGGAATTTGAGATGGCTTTGCAGGATCGAGTAATGGAAGAAACAAAAGACAAAAAGAATGCTGTCGAGGCCTATGTTTATGACATGAGAAATAAGGTAGGATTTTTCATTTATTGTGGATTATTAAAGAATTTCACTCCTCAAATTGTCTCTGTGATCAACAATAATGGGATAGTGAGTCTAAAGTGGAAAGTATCGACCATATAGGAAGTTTCTTATAGTTAAGTAATGTTCTGGTTAATTCAGCCCTGTAACTTTCTTTAGCCATTGGGTATTGACTGTTCGTGGCTTGTCTGCTCGCAGCTGAACGACAAATATCACCAGTTTATAGTTGATTCTGAGAGAGAACAATTCATTTGTAAACTCCAGGAGGTTGAAGATTGGTTGTACGAGGATGGTGAAGATGAAACAAAAGGCGTGTATGTTGCTAAGTTGGAGGAGCTCAAAAAGGTAGGGATACCTACCATATGCTTTTAATCACACCTCTTTCGCTTCATTCTGAAAGGGGATATTTTTATTATTTCCTGCAGCAAGGTGACCCAGTTGAGGAGCGTTACAATGAGCATACAGGAAGGGGATCTGTGATTGATCAACTTGTTCATTGCATCAACAGTTATAGAGAAGCAGCGATATCCAATGATCCCAAGTTGGATCACATCGATTTGGCGGATAAGCAGCAGGTGTGTGTTTGTTCAGTGAATTTTCCTATCCTCCTTTTTCACACTCGCCTCCTGAAGGGGCAAACCTGCACGTGTGTGCATCACCATTTTATAAAATGTGGCTCAGTGGACACTTCTTCATCTTCAGGTTTTGAATGAATGTATCAATGCTGAAGCTTGGCTGAGGGAGAAAACCCAGCAACAGGATGCACTTCCTAGGCATGCTACTCCAGTTCTTTTATCAGCTGATATCAGGAAAAAAGCTGAGGCTCTCGACAGGTACTTCCCCAATGTGTTATAATTTCAGTAATTAAGAGCAGGTCACCGTCCATTTTTGGATTGTCATCAAATTTGTTCGTTCTTTAAGACTTGCCTCTTTCCTGTGTGGAGATAGTGATGTTTGCTTGTAATTTTATGCATGACTTGAAAGGTTGACAGATAATCTGCAAATGGGGAAAAGCAAATAAGATCATTTGGCTGATGAGCAAAATAGCTGTTAAAAATTTATTGGTTAATTTGGAAATAAAGAACTTGTTGATAGGAAGGTGATCTTTAGTTTCAAAGTAACTTTTATCCTAAAATATAGGCAGAAAAAGGGTAATATGTTTGAAAAATATTTGTTCCGAAAAAGTAATTTCTATTTTATTACAATCTTAACCAGACATACAACTCATTTCATAATTTTGGGCCATGAATGTCTTTAATTTTCATCTTTGACTTCTATTTTTACATCTGATATTGTCCTATTTAAAAATACAAAACATTTCTGCAGGTTTTGCAGGCCGATATTGACAAAACCAAAGCCCAAGCCCTCTGCCCCTGAATCGTCCTCGCCAGCATCCCCTCAAGGAGGCGAGTCACAAGTACAAGGTGCCGACCAACCCTCCAATGCAAGTGAGAATGTTGGGAATGAAGTACCACCTCCCACAGAGCCCATGGAAACTGACAAGTCCGAGAGTGAACCAGGTGCTACCTAATTTGTTATGCTGGACTCATCTGCACGTCGGATGTGAAATGTTTGGAGATGAGATAGTTTTAGTTTATGTATGGTGAAAATTTATACTGTTAGTAAGCTGGTCTAGCTAGCTTAACAATAACGGCTACTATCCTTCTCCCATAACTATTTATTCCCCTTTTTAAGTTTTGGGAGAGGGGAACTTCCAAGTTGTTTTGATTTATTACATCTTTTGTCGTGTTGAGATTTATTGAAAAAGCTAATGAAACAGCAATAATGAGACAACATGTGAGGCGTGATCTTACTTCTATAAACTAATAGAAAAAGTATTATGCTGTATATTAGGATGGATTGCGAACTTTGTCTCTATTTGGTCATATGTCTTTTGATAAATTAATCTTTAATCACGTATTCTTTTAATATAATATTTTGTACGTGAATTTATAATTTTTTTTATCACATAATATTCAATAATCATTTTTTATAATTTTATTATAATAAATCTCTACCAATCAGGGTTTACCTTACCCTAAAATAATTAAAAAAATGATGCATCAAATATTCAAGTAACAATTTACAAGAAACCCGTCTATATTCGTCAAATCGTGAATTTTCACTTTTTTTAATAGTTTTATTTTTAAAGTTCACGACGATAAATTTTTTTACATATTCTATATTCGTCAATGTTGAAGTTGAATTAATCGAGTGGTTGACTTATTTACACGGTACGGACAGGCATCAACTTTCAACGACACCGTAAGGTAATGTAACTTCCAATAACCAGATTCGTTCTTAATCGAATTGAGTGGTTTTGTCTAATTTTGATAATCACACAAACTCAAAAGAAAGTACTATTTTTTAGTGTTTATTAAATTGGGGGTACATAATCATCATTTTTAAAATACAGTATATAAAGTGCATTTACTGTTTGGTAACTTTTGCTTTATTTTTTAAAAAAATTGAGAGTATAATTGAATTTCTTCTAGATATTTCATTAGCTTTTAATTACATGCAGAAATGGCAATGTTTAGATATGAGACAGGTCAGTCATTCACACCCCGATATGTTTGGCATTTTTGTTACCTTACCCATTTTTCATACCCGATGAGAGGGGGGCGGGCAGATTCGGGACTGGATTTAGGCGGGGTGGGGTGGGGTGGGGTGGGGCGGGGCGGGTCTCCGGCCCCATTTATCGCCTTGTTTATTTTTTATTTTTGATTATTTTGTGTTTAGTTAATAAATATTATTATTACTTTCTTTTAATTTGTTAAGAACAACTTATGTTCTCTTTAAAAATGATGATAAACTTTTTATTTTTATTTGATACAAAACTTTAATTTGACCACTTTGGGATAATGACCCCCACCACGTCCCCGTCGCATTTACTCGATTCGGCGGGTAATTTCTACCGCTTTCGAGGTGGGGTCGTGGGTATCGAGTTGAACGGATTTTTTGTCATCCCTAATTAAGCGTTTATTATTTAGTCGGAAATTAATCACAAAATTTGCTTTAGAAAATTAAAATAAAAGGCCAACTACATGTGGAAGCTCCCAAAATTCAAACCTAGTCCCTATTTGATGGCCATTGTTCTGAAAAAAAAAAATTGGAGTTTCGAATAGTGATTTTTTGAAGAATATTTTGTTAAACAGTATGAAAAAAAATTGGAGTTTCGAATAGTGATTTTTTGAAGAATATTCAATATGGAAAAAAAAATTTGAGTTTACGTGCAAAATATTTTATTTTGTAAATGTAACTAAAAATGAGTATGAGAATTAAAGAATTTTATTTTAAAGGAAAACAAACAAGAGTTTATAAGAATCTCCAATTGGTGAATCCAAAAAAAAAATCGAATAATGATATTCATATTCAGCGATCAACTTGTTATTTGAAGCATTAATTTTTTTATAATTCTGTTACCTCAAATATCAAGTTAATCCCTCAAATAATTAGTTGACTATGAACAACATTAATCAGATAGTCTCCAACGAGTGACCATATTTGGTGTAAAATATCAAATTTGGTGTAAAACCCTCTCACCAAAGCACCATAAATTTTATTTATTACATCACTTTATATACACATTACAATTAAAACACATTTTTAACAAGTATGCGACAAGCAATTTACAAATACAAAACAACCCAATTAAAATAAAAAGGAAAAATAAAAAAATAAAGTGCACCACATTATTTCCCTTTTTCATTTCGCCCTCTCTCTCCATCGGCTGTCTTTCTTCATCCATCAGAAATTTCAACTCGACATTTTATTGATGACTTTGTGCTATGAAAATTCTTGAGGTATTTGAAATTCTCATTCTTCTTCCTTTATAGCTTCTGTGACAAATTGGAAGCATAAAACGTTTTTAAAAAGAAGGCTTACTCCATACCCATAGAACATCACTATCAATAAGATTGAAATCTAGGTATTTTTTCAAGTCACAATGAAATCAAGGATATCCAATCAAAGTGAAAATAATTTATGAATACCATATTATGAAGCAAGAGAGATTTATATTATTAAGTTATTTGGTTCCTAAGGGTTTATTCTTTGGTTTTGAGAATTAGAGAGGGTTTATAGCTTCTTCGGGAAATAAGGAGGTAATGAACCATCCATTTCGTTGTGAAAATATATCCAATCTACCCTATGAACTTGCAAGTTTTTCTGGTCAAAAAATTGTATTTGAAGTTCGAATTCTTGAATGAAGATATTAAACTAAGAGGAGCCAACAATCCTACGATTAAATGAATTTTCACGGCCTGCAAACTTTTCAACTTTGACAATTTGTGAATTCAACATTTCTCTCCCAATTTGTGAGAGAGAGAGAGAGAGAGAATTTTTTTGTTTGATCAAATATGAGTTTTGATCGGATCATTTTATGTTTTATGTAACAAAAATATAATAAAAACCTATCTATATAATTTTACTATAATACTTAAAATTAGGGAAAATAGAACATAACGTCCCCACCTTTTACCGTTAGTGTGAAAAATGTCCATATCTTTCATTTTTAGACATTTTCACCCTTATTTCTATATGGCATTACACAAAATGTCATTTTCATCCATCTTCTTAATTAAAATTTGTGTAATGACAAATATACCATCATCTTAATTAATTTAACGTGATAGTTAGGTTTATTTAACATATATCTTTAAATTCTAATCAATTAATAAGTAATACCTACAATAAATTAAACAACACAATTTGTAATAATAATTTATAATTTAACCCGTTTGGTGCTCATTTTTGGAAAAAGAATGTATTTTTACTGTTGATGTGATGAACAATATGTGGTTGAAAAAGAATGAAAAGTTATTGATGTGAAGAAAAATATTATTTTATTAAAGTATGTGTGGTTAACAATGAGAATGAAAAAATAATGTGGCTCAAACGGGGTTTAGCCCTTGTTTGGCCCCTGTTAAATTACATTACATTACATTACATTAAATTTTTCTCTATTCATTTCAACCACATATGCATCAAACAAAATAATATTATATACAAATCAAAAAAATTTCAACCACACATTCTCCCATCAATCACTATTTTAAAAATTTTCAACCCCGAAAAATGCAAAATAATGGGGGCCAAACGGGGGCTTAATGATTTTTGTAATTAAATAATTTAAAATAAAATTTGATGTACCATAGTCTTCCTCCACCGGATATGCCCTCAGAAAAATCCCCCATAAAGTCTCTAATATAAAAATAATAATCTAGGGATTTCTGATCCTATATCTTAACCCTGGGAAAATCTCAGATCAATTATCCCGAAATCTGTTATCGTACAGATTTTGGAATTTGTCAAATTAGGGTTTTGAGGATTTAATTTTTCGTTGATAATTTGTGTGATTTATGAGTGGAAAGGAGATGACGGAGGAGGAGGTAGAGTACGAGAGTGATCCAGAGGAGGCGAAGCTTTCATTGAAGATGAGGAGGAGAGAGGCGAGTGATGATGAAGAGAAGGAGGAGGGAGAAGAGGAAGGAGAGCGGAGAGAGAAAGTAGTGCGGCCGATCGAATCGGATGGGGAATCGGAGGGTCAAGGCGCCGCGGCGGAGTACGAGAAAGAAGAGGAAGAGTATGTAGAAGAGGAAGAAGAAGAGTATGAGAGGACTGGTGGCGGAGAGGTTGACGAGGTGGCGGTGGAAAAGGTAGAAGAAGGTAATGGAGTGGTTGAAGGAGGGTTGAAGGAGGAGAAAAGAGGGGTGAGGAATGATGTGAGTGAGCTTAATGATGATAGCCGTATTGATGATGGTCAGCAGGAGGAGCAGAAGAAGGATCTCGAGCCATATGCAGTGCCCATGGCGGGCGCATTTTACATGCACGATGATAGGTTTCGGGAGAATGTCGGTGGACGACACAGGTATTCACATTGGTTCAAAGTTCTTTTAACTGAAAATAGATATAATAGAGTCTTTTAAATTGGAATTATAGGCTATCTCATATGGTTAGGGGAAGTTAAGAGTTGTTATTGTTTGTGTAACTCAACTACAAATAATGGTGTGTAGTAAAAGGACATCTTTACCAATCCAACAGGCTGGAAAAAGGTCCTAAGATGTCAACAGCTAAACAGAAACCTTAAATAAAACTGAGTAAAAGGCTTGGAAGCCAAGCACAAGTGCAATCGGAGAAGAAAGGGGCTTGAAGGCAAATTCACAAGCAAAAGGACCTTAGTCGAGAGATAAAACAACCAAATCCACATCATTGAAACATTCAAAGAACAGACAATTGCCTTTGGTTTAACCTTAAGTATCTTTGGTCTGCAAACTCCTATATGCCTTCTATAATCTCCATTTTGGTGCTTTTAGTAGTATATCATTCTTCTGGCTATCAAGGAAAGGATAGAATGTGTGTAATCTTAAGGCAGCCCTGTCGCAACTTACATGCCCAAAATTTGGTGGTTTTGTGTTTAATATCTCCAGGATTCTAACAAGCAACGTCATTGTAAGATAAAGTGATTATATCTCTGGGGATACATTAAGACATAAAAGCTAAAATGGATGGAGTTCATTATATAGCACTTCATTCCCCTTTTTTTGGCACTTTTCTTTTGATTGCTTCCTGCTGTTCTTAGTGAATGGGTTGAAAATTTGGAATACGTACGCTCATATTTCATATAGATAGTGAAGTAGGATGTTCTACTATGATGCAAACCCCCACCTTGTAAGTTGATCTTTTAAAATTCAAGTTGTGCTACCTTTTGGGAATCGTGTTCTTATCTAACCATGTTATTTATTTTTTTATGGCTTTTCAATATAACAAATATCATATTGATTTTGAATTTTTCTTGTACTTAGGCGAACTCTTGGTGGAAGGAAGTTATGGGATTCTAGAGATGAGAGGAAATGGGGGCACGATAAGTTTGAAGAACTGACTACACATGAATGGCATTATGAAGAGGTGAACAATCCCACTGATTTACTACCAGATTTTTACTTGTGGATATATTTTTCTGCACAATTTTAGTGATCTTCTGGCCTGCTAATTATGTGTATAATTTTTCCAGCATAGGAAGACTTCCGGGGGTCGTTCTCGAGGTCGCGGAAGAAACAGAGGTTCAGACCGTGGATATGCCCGAGAAAATAGGCCCAGAGTTTACAGCAATAATAACAATCAGAATAGTGATAACAATCAGAACATTGCAGTGAAGGGTTTCCGTGGACAAGGACCTAGAAGGTATCAGCCATCTTTCAAGAACAGCAATGAGGTGCCTCTCTCACGAAACAAACAGTGAGTAAAATCATCTGTTCCTATGTAATTTTTTTTTGAAACTATGTTCTTCAAATTATTTATCATTGCTTCTGCATTATTTTAGATCTGTGAAATCAGTTGAAAAGCCTTCACGTGTTAATTCTGGGAGAACAAGAGCTCTCATACCAAGTGTAGAATCTGATGCATTCCCTCATAGGAAACAAATGTTTGCATCTAATTTGAGCACTGCCTCTCCTCCATTTTATCCTTCTGGTTCTTCCACGGAAGATACTTCTTTGCCGCATAAGAGGGATGTACAAGCTAGCACAAGTAATCAAAATATTCAGCCATCTATTGCTGATAAGAGTTTTACTTTTGCTCAATCCTCTGAAATGTTGCGTGGAAAGAATATAGTGGACTCCATTGGCATGGATACACTTTATATTGATGATACAGTATCTGCTGATAATGCTTTATCCGCTCTGCAAATGCTGCCATCTTGTTCATCATCATTTAATACTACTCAACCTAAGCAGTCGAGGAGTCAAGGGAGAGGAATGACCTCCTTAACACAAATGGCTTATGAACCACTTTCTAAAAATCAGTTCAACAGGGTTCCCCCAGCAACCCTGCTACAAACGGCTCAGAAGAATCCTGGTCAAAGTCGAGGTCTATCTTCTGCACAAGCTTCTGGTCAGCAGTTTCTGCAGCCTCTCACCAGTGGATCACAAGCTTCTTCTCCTCCTAAAACAGCTGTGCCTGCGAATTCATTTGAAACTGGAGAAATGGAATTTCTCTCAGACTCTAGTAAATCAAAGACTGCTTTGATTGCTAAAGGGAAAGGAAGTGTTAAAGGCGGTGGAAGGGGCTCCTTTCTATATGATGGTGTTCAGGTTATGGGGGCATCTGGAAATATGGGCAGTGTTCATGGTGATCAAAACTTCCCAGCTTTCTTGCCAGGTACAACTAGCTGTCAGAAAGGGACAAGGAATTTTCTTTAAGTTAATCTAGAACACAGTTCTTTGAATTGATTTATTCATTCGGCTTTTTTTGGATGAACTTGCATAAGAATTAGCATTGCAACTTTGGTACAGTCATTGTGTATTTCTCACAGGAAGTGTGGTGTATATAATGCACTGACGTAATTTCCATTAGGTTTGCATTTGTAAATATGAATTTAACCTTATTCCACAATCAGATAAATGCTATACCTTATCTCCACATTTTCCCATTAGGTTTGCATTTGTCAATATGCACTTGTGTACTTTCCAAGCCATTACTGTGTTAAGGGTATTTTGTGAAGAATTATGGAAGTAGTGCTTTATGTTATACATATTCTCTGCTATTCCTTCAAATTTTACTTACTGCATTCTATGGAAATAAGAAGTATAAAGACAAAATGTTGGAATTACTATTTTGGTCCATCCTGTATTTTTGTGTTCCTTTGCTTGATTGCTAACTTCATGTAACTCCTGTTTGGTTGAATAAAGTCATGCAATTCGGAGGCCAGCATCCTGGTGGTGGCGTTGGAGTTCCTGCTGTTGGCATGGCCTACCCTGGATATGTTGCTCAACCTCAACTTGGAAATTCTGAAATGACTTGGTAACTATGAAGTACCTGTTTGACATTCATTACTTTATTTTATGGTTTGCTACAGGATCATTTTCAACTACACGTTCACACGATAAAATATTCTATATGTATATCAAAAACTTTTCCTTACTTTTTAATTACACAATCTCCTAAAAACCACTATTCAAAACTCTTTTTCTACAATAATGGTTGTCAAACGGGCTCTAAATTTTCCAACACAGACGTGTACAAAGCCCTCCACACCCGTTATCTATCTACTTCTGTGCAAGCGCTTCTCTTGCATTTTTATTCACTGATTAGGTTGTCTCAACATACTTGAACCTTTCGTTATTATGATTTGATTTTTTTGACTCTCATGAAGCCCCCAAATTGTGCTGTATATTTTAGTACGCCAAATTATAAATTACCTTTGTCTACTGTTGACAATTTTTAATGATTTTAATTATTTTTATGACATTCAGGCTACCAGTTTTAGCTGGTGCCGCTGGGGCAATGGGGGCAACATATTCTCCATATTTATCTGTAGATGGTTCGTATCATACTTGCCCATCAGGACAGACATCTTCTGCAGTGTCGACTTCCAGGTGGGTAAGGTAGTTCTTTCTTGAATATCAATGGTCTTTTCCTCTCTGCTTGCATTACCTTACTCTGGGGGCTTCAGTATCAAATTGGATAGTACTCGATGTACTTTTCCTTGTCTTAGCTGTTGCGCGTCTGGTTTTGTTCTCTTTATTGCCTGCATTTTTTGCTTTTTTACCCACAACTGTTTTTGGTGAATGGATTTGACATCCAAGTTTATAGAACAAATATTTAAACTTTTATTTTGGTTGCAGCAAAGAAACCAGTACAACTAAAGACAGTAATGACTGGAACCCCACACAGAGGCCTGGTAAGATAAAATGAATTGTAATTTCGTGCACTTTTCTCTTCCTTTATGTAGCTGCCTAAATCCTTTTTTCATTTTCCCTGGCAGAGGTGGCAAACGATGACTTTGGGCAGAAGCAAAAGAATCCTCGCAGGCAAGTTGACATTCCTTTTCTATGCTGAAAAGTGCCATCTGGATGTGGAGTCTTCCTTCCCCCAGCACTTCTTTTCAATGCAATATGAATTGTGTTAACCTCAAGATATGTATTGACTTTTCTAAAATACACTGCAGATATACGGAGATGAAATTTGACCAGTGAAGTAAGTAGATATGTGGAACCAGTTTCATTGTGCAGATTAATTCAACTTTTTGCAGTCAAAATATCTGCCGTCTGTTGGGTATTGTGGAGTTTCTGAGTTGTTCTTTTGGTGCTGCAAGCCTTTGGGCCCTTTGTGTTCTCCTGTTCTTAATTTGGAGAGCTTTGGGCTGCCACATAATCTGGGATAATTTAGGTACATGGTTCTATCTTTTGGCTTGGTTGTGAAGTTGTGGGGTGTTGTATACTTGCTTTCTAACAGACAATCCCCTTCAATTCAATGATTTCAGATTCTTCATTTCTTGTATTATTGCATCATAGGGGAGGGGAGTTATGAACATCAACTGCAGCAGAAATTATCTCATTATCATAATCACTGGAGCAGAAATTTCTAAAATGGAACTCATTTTGGTTGGGTTGAGGAACAAGTGGAAAAAATATTCAAAACTTGAAATGCTCTTCAAATTTACTTATCTACACGGTTTGTCCTGAAAACAGTACATGTTTGGTACATTAGACTTAGCTCCTGTTTGGCCCCTATTTTTTAAAATTCGTTTTTTCCTAAACTCATTTTCAACCCCCACATTTCATAGAAACCACAACTTTTCAACCACCCATTTCATCAACTTTTGTCAAATCTACCAAAAATCAAACAGGGTTTAATAGTATAATGAAAAATATTTTAGCTAATGAATAGTTTTTATTACGGTCTAATACTATCGAATCCCTCCTACAAGTAAAAAGGAAACGTGATTAACGTGATTAATGTTTTTATTACGGTCTAATACTATCGAATCCCTCTAGCTATTATAGTTTTTCTTTTTTGGTTTTTGTTTATGTTATGATCCAATTATCATATATTTTAATGTGTGTGTGTGTATTCAGCATTCTCTAATCTCTGTTTCTGCTGGTCAGGTATATGTGAAATGCCTGATCATGCTGCTTAGCTTAAAGAACACTGCAGCTTGATGCGTGGCATCTCCTTCTTCTTATATGTTGTAAGAGCATCAGAAAACTGGACAATCTTTTTGCTTGTTCTCAAGATTTCAAGTCGAGCAAATGGATGGCCTTCTATTATTATTATTCGAAATGCAGGTTCTTGTGCACTAGTTATTTCAAGAAGCTTGTGGCAATGATCATCAGGCTTCTATGGAGATCAATAAAATGGAGATGACTAGAAATATTGTGCAGCAGTCATCTGCTTTGTCAAATTAAGGTTTTAGTTTTCCCCCTAAATCGTAGTAGCATTTTGTTGGGGTTTATTGATCTGTATTCTCGTTTGATGTTTCTGGAGAACTTGCAATGTCTGGACTCTCTCTCTCTTTTTTTTTTGAGCTAGAATAAAACGAGCTTGTGTATTTGTTTACAGAAAGAGTGCATTTGGGTTAAAAATGAAAACAGTGCTATTTTCCCAGCATTTCTATTGATCATTGATGATGGCTATTCTGCTTTCTTTTGTTCTTCAATAGTTTTCAACATAATCATTTGGAGCTAAACAATGTTTGCTAAGCTTAAGGAGTTTACTTGCAAAGTTTCTTTTTTCATGTTAAAGTAATAAAAAGGTAAAATATCTATATTTACTTAAAATTAAAGAGTTATTTTAAAAATATTACTTTTTTTTAATGAACATGCTCGAGGAAATTATAAGCCTGTAGCCAGCTTATTATTAGCTTTTTCATGTATTCAGGCCACAACATTACCAATTGAGCAACTCTCTGGAGCTTGCTGCGATCATTTCAAATGCAGATGCTTACCATTCAAGAGAAGAGTATAATAAAGAAAAAGCATATTGGACTAAGCTTAAAAAATGGTAAAAGATCATGCTACAAGTACATAATCATTTACATAATACATTACATAATTGACATGTGGAACGCATTCATCGATAGTCTACAATTTTTGACTTTTTCACACTTCACATCCATGGCTGAATTTCTTCCACGTGCTTACGTAATCTATTATGTACAATAATTATGTACATATAGATTTATCCTTTTGAAAATAACTTGTCTTGGTCATAAGTAATTTACGGTTTCGTCGCTTTGCGTCTTTTTCTCTTACCCTTAGTTTAAAGGTACCTCCCGCCAACTTTCGGACATAAACCATTAATCAATCAACATCTCTAATTTATACAGTTAATCTTACTGCCAATCTGAAATCAGAGTACTAATGACAGTATCTATAAGTATGACCAAGGCACGTGTAACATTCTCCATTTACCAAAATGGAACTGGATAACGTGTTTGGACATAATGCTAAAAATATAACTTTTTAAATCAGAAAATCGTCTCCGGTTACTATAAGTAGATTCAATGTTCAAGAAGCTCCTTGTATCGAGGCGAGACATACCGCTTCACTTTCAGCATTCCATCACCTTTCCCGGGAGAGAGATACTTCACCCCTATGAGCTTCAGGCCTACAATAGGAGAACAATACCGGTTAATTATTAAATCGGAAAGAGATATATAGCCACATGACAACATTAACCTCAGATGAATAGATTTGAAGAAATAAATCGAAGAAAGAACTACTTCAGTACAATGGTGTTTACAACCTTCCCAGCCGGGCTGTGTACTTTAGCCACTTGATGAAGGTAAGAGTGTGAATAGAAAAGTAACCATGCGGAATTATATTAGGGTGATGGGAAGTAAACATACTGAAATAGCAATCTCTATTTTCGGAGAATATTGATTAATAACTAGGAAACTAATGCACGTTCAATATACTGTGCAAATATGTAACCAATGCGCTTCACTGCAGAATGGGAGAAAGGTGGCATGCAGGAATCGCAGTCGTCAAAAACCTAGGCAAGCCCAGACAATAATTTGGCCCATTGATCCGTGTGACTGGGCAGTCAGACAGCATTTATTAAAAAACAAAAAAAAACAAAAATGCAACAAAACAAATGGAAGATATGAAGCATATTATGCACTGTTCTGCCACATCTCCATTACTACATTTTTCATGCACGCCATATATTTTAAACAGGTACTTCCGTGCAGTTATGTTATAACATCAATTTTACAAGGAAAAATAGTGCAAATTCCTATACGGTATATGTGCATGAGGTTTACATGATAGAACATATTTATTAATAAATGCAACAAATGAAATTAAAAAATTCAGTCTGGGCAGGCAACCTTCATCCAGGATTTCAGAAAAAGACTGCTCACAATAGAAATGGCAGTTGTGGATTTTCTAAGTTCCAACCATTTCATATCACTCACTCTACATGGAATTAAATATCCACATTTTAATTGGCACCTATTAGATGGTAATTGAATACATGATGCAAATTTTCATTTTCACACTCAAAACTATTGGACGGCGAAAAACTACAATGCTCAAGCCAGACAACAAAAACTAAACGAAGAGATTAAAATATATATTGGTGAAATATTTAAATATTTGAATCATCATATGATACTCACTCTCGTCCAGTCGTCCATATAAGAATCTCTCTCCTTTCCAGTATTCCAGAGGCCTCATTCTGATTCTTTTGCTTCTTCTTACTCCATTTTCAAATGATGTACCAGATTCTGCAGGGTCACCAAGAGTATTATTACTCAAATCTCAAGCAAGAAAGAAAAGGGTCCTGCCAGTAGATGCACAATACATACCTGCAAGACTTTTCCTCAGTGGATGTGATTTTCTAAGGCGTTTTTCACCTGCTTCTCGTTTTGCTTTCTGTAGCTTGTCTTGATTTATCTGAAATTTCAATAATGCGGAAGTGTGATTTGTCCATAATGGCTTGTGAATTGATTAAGTCCTTGCACTCTAATATGATTGACAATGTTGTTGAATGAAAACAACTTGAAAGATAATTCCAAAATACAGCAGCTATTTAGTCTCTTACAACAAAACCCATTCCTTTTACCCGTAAAAGCAAAACTCGTATTAAGAAAATGAAGGGGTGAAAAGCCAGTTATTAATTCACGAAGTAAAATCAACAAATTATCCCAAATAAGCCCTTTTCCATTTGTGTGTTTGAACTTGTATCTAGGAATGGAGAAGTTCTGTAAACTACAACATTTATCACCTTTCATGGTTCTCAATTCTCTTCATTCGAACAGTTCCAGAGTATTGTCTAAATACACTCGTAAACACAAGTATCAACATGATTATAAGTCCTTGTGAATTATTAAGATCAATAACTACAGACATTGATAAGAAGCTTTGTATTCAAGTCCAAGCAGCACAAATCAATGAGAATGAAGTAGAAGAAATAGTAGACACCTCAGGCTCTTCGTTTTGATCAATCTGCTGACTCCTGGATGGGGCCTTTACCGCATCATCTTCAAGTGCAAAACAACTTGATTGGTCTGTTAGGTGGAACATCACAAAAAATACATTGAATATTTATACGTCTTCAATATATCCTACTCATAGTGAAAAAAAAAAATTACACAAAAAAGGGAAGTTATCTCCTATTTGTTGCGTGAAGACTATAGATATCACATCACATAAAGCAATTTAAATGAATCTTATACTGGATTTCTTTACCCATGTTTGCTTACTTTCCAAAAAAAATACCAATTGAAGGGGAGGGTTTCTTCCAACAAGAAGCCGAATCAAGGTGATTCATTATTATTGCACAAGCATCAAACCATAGGGAGCCATTGACACAATCATTCATCATGTAACAACACGGTTACTGACAATATCATATCAAATCAAAGTTGAGAAGCAAGTGGCACTTAAAACATTACAGAAGATAAATGTAATGCTCACAGATTGAAGTTCGACGCTCAAACTTCATAACATAACCTGCTATAAATCTAGTAAACATCAAGTCAATTGTCTTAGACAGGAAACATCCGTAACTTTAGCTGAAATTAGTTCACTCAAAGTTCATTATCATCTTCAAAAGCCTCAAATTTTATATTGACTGTGTGCATTACCATCTAATGCATCATTTTAAGGCTAAATAACGAAGAAACTGTAACAAAAGGGATTGATGAAATAAGGCTTACTGAGCTGAATCTTGAATTGAGAGCACATTGTCTACTGTTGCAACGACAGATGATTATAAGCAATTCAAGACAGTTTGCTTGAACGCCAACTCAAACACCAATGTGATTCAAAGCAAAGATTTCGAGGTCCAATCACACAAGAACACATCACCAAAACAACATAATAACTAACTCACATAGGAACAGTGCTAGCAGTTCATGGTTCACAATGTCAAACTATATCCACAGAAGATGGCAAGCCAAGGTAAAGCAACAACCATACCAAAAAGATTCTGACCACCATTTAAGTTTTCACCAATTGTTTCTTCCTCAATGTTGTAATGTAGTCCTATGATTGGGCAAATATCAGCTTTTGCACTTTCTCTGCTTGCATTCTCATACACAAACTGGTCAGGCAGACAATCCGAACTTCCTGTTTTCACCTTCGATGTATCAAAATTAATTGTAGGTTCTGCAATTGAAGATTTTGCACTTCGTCTGCAAGCATTGTCATCCACAAACTGGTCTAGACAATCTGAACTTAATGTTTTCAACTTCTGTGTATCCATATTAATTGTAGGTTCTGTAATTTCAGATTCTGCACTTTGTCCATTTTCATTCTCATCCACAAACTGGTCAGGCAGACAGTTCGAACTTCCTGTGTTCACCTTCTCTATATTCATTTTAACTGTAGGTTCCATAATTTCAACCTCTACTCGTGCTTTCTTCTTGCTACCCGTACTTGATTCCTTCCGTGCATCAACTTGATCATGTAGCTTGTTGATAGGCTGAATGGGGTAAGCATTTTGGGTTGGTGACAGATCAACACTAAGAGGAGTAAATGGGTCTCTCAGGGGATTAGATTGCAAAATTCGCTTCTTCAACAAAGATAGAGAAGCAAATGGACTTCTTGGAGGGGTTGGCGAAGCTACAGAATTGGTTCCATTTTGTGCCACCTGTCCACGTTCAATAGGTGGTTCACCACTAACACTTCTCAGCAAACTATTTGTGACCTGCGAAGTCTTATGAGGTTTTGACAAACTTTCTTTCAAGGCCATAAAATCAGTCCTTCTGACATCATAATGTTTGGGTACGCATAGGCCATCCAGGTCAAGTGGTTTGATCTGAAACATCTCCTGCAAGATATTCAAGGCCCCATCCCCATCTAAATCTTCATCATTACAAGATAGCAATTCATCTAAAACACAATTCACTTTATTCCCTGTCTTGGATATTGATCCTGTTAAATTGAATTAAACATTATGTTAATGTGAGAAGAAAATCCATTTGCCAACTAGACAAGCATAAATCCTTATGGCAATTGAAAACAAACTAATAGAAGTTCTTTGACATGGACATGGACATTGAACATGTTATCATATCGAGATGATCCACTCACCAGCCAATTCAACTTCCTGTAAATCAACATCCTGAATAGGATCAGAATTGTTCATCTTTTGTTGGAAGTCATGATTAGGAGCATCCAGAACATCCATATCCATTGTTTCTTGGGAAGACGTCAATATCTCATCGTTTTCACAAGGCACTGATGAGTAGCGATGCTTATAACTATATGATTTCCTGTTATGAAAAATAACTAGCTTATAGCATGCAATAGAAAAAACCAAATCCAAGATGACTTGCTATAAAGTAAATTTCAGAACACCCATTAATCAATATGACTAACTATACCCCAAAATTCCTGGTCTGCGATGGCGTGTATTAGTTGATGTTTTGTATTCATTCAAATTGTTTATAATGCCACCCTGCTGTCTTTGTATTTCTTTTTTGGCATCTGCAAAAACAGTAAGTATGAGGTTGTTATTCCAAAACAAATGCATCATAATAACTGACTGGGAGAAATATGATGGAAATTACATTCAAGCTTCTCATAAGCATCAAAAAATTCATCAGGATCTTGCAACTGGTCAATGTTCAAAGTTGATTCCAAATTCACAGAAGGCTGACTGTTAACATGCAAAACATTATTAATAATTTAGGAATAAATCTCTAAATGTGCATTGTACAGGAGTAAAAAAATAAGTTGATGAGCTTTAGTTTCAACCTAGCACTAGGCTTCAAAGAAAACCGAGCCCGCTTACGCGCAACGCCTAGGCCCTGCCTTCGTTCTTGAGGTTTGTCCTTGTCCTTTATGATGACGTCATAACTGGGGTTCGCAATTTCTGCGAATCTAGTTAAATTGGAGTCCAGAAGTTCCACTCCACCATCTACAATTCTCTTTGCTTCATTCATAAGCTTTACAGGACTCCTTAAATCCTTGTGTACATCCGGAGAAAAAGAAACATGCACGGTAATTTAATTACTCTCAACATAACCTCAAAACTAGTGATTAAATTAAATCAGCCAAAACTAATGCCTAGGATTTTACAAATTATTAATTCATGTCCACATATAATTATCTTTTCTTTTGCTTATTTGAACTCCAAGACCTCAATTCTTTGCATGACCCAGACTTTGCAAACATTTTCCCGAAAAAATGTACAATAAAAAAGCCAAAATGTTTTCTAAAATTTAGGTTCACAGAAATAAATTAGCATTTAACCTGCAGAAAACAAATTACATAACTCTCTATACCCAACACATCATCCTTCATAGTCTCCATCACTCGAGTGGAAGCACAAAACTCGGACATTCAACAAATATTTGTAAAAAGGGCGTTTTAAATTAATTTTTTTTATAAAGGAAGAAATAATTATCTTTTCGCAAGCATACACGAGAAAGAGAGTACATTTGAGTTTCTACCAAAGCTGGGACAACTATAAATAAATTAAAGCAAAAAAAAAAAAACTGACTTCAAGTACCAGAGATTTCATGAAATGGTGAATGGAATTTAGGTCTTTAGATTCGGAGGGAACTGGACAGTTGGAGAAAGCCTTAATCGTACGGGGGAAGAGCGAGGGTCCGATTAGACCTTGCAATGGGTCCACCGAGTCGGAGATCAGTGAATTGCTCGCCATTTTTAGCCGCGTTTTAGCGTGTCGAGGGGTTTTCGGCGGCGGGTGGAGGTGGGCGGAGGATGGTTGGAATTTAAAATTTTCGTACTGATTCGAACGCAGAGACCGAGCGGGAGGGATACTGAATCACTTTGGCTGCCCTCATACCCGATTTTAAAAAGCGCATTTCAGATACTATTTAGGGGCACGTGCGTTGATGTAGTTGAGTAAGTTTAAAAACAAATATCTATTTCAAAATTAAACGTGGAGATGAAAAAAATCACACCCATAGTTGTTGAAGAAATCGAGGTTCACCTTCCACCCCAATCTCCAGTTATCGAAAAATGATTTCTCACCAATCCTCGATGTTCAGTTATTGTCATTCATTTCATAAACCCCTAATTAATTTTTAAACAAAAGAATATGGAAAAAAACTCAAAATAAATAAGTTTATTATTATCACATTTTAAATTTTTTTTAAATAATTGAAATCTACCCAAATGGATATTCATATCGTAAAATATCAAATCAAACGAAAAATTGTAGAAAAATAAAATTCAAAAAAAGGACATTAGAATGAGGTTGGGATTGAAAAAAATATAAACAATCACGACGTTACGTTTCACAATTAATGTAAAATTATTTTGATATTTAAAATTTATTGATCATATATTATCATGGCTGCACTTCAACATTTCCAACAAATTTTAAATCGCTCAAAAAAAACTTAATTTACACATAAAAATACGTACTCGTGATAAGATTTAATGAAAATTATATTACTCGTAATAAGTGCTCATATATATATTCACACACACATATATATATATAGCTGTTAAGTTTTGCTTGTTTATCTTCAAATTATCGAGCAATCATTTGCAAATTAGTCCAATTTAAAAACTAAAAGTACTTTTATGAAAAGTAATTTAAGAATCACTTTTTGAACAATTAAGTTATTGTATTAAAAAATTTGGAAAAATGTAACCCCTTTTTAAAAACTCAAAACATATTTGGTAAGTTGTAACTTAAAAAAAGGAACTTTGAAACTTGGCCAAACATGCTCCAATCTAGTCAATTCAAGGTTGAATTTTTTTAAAAAAATTACGAGCAAAATTAAAGGAAAAGTCACTTTGCCATAAGAAGACATCCGAAACAGTGCCGAAAGATATGTGTTGAGAGGTGATTGGAAGGAAGAGATTATTGTATTTTAAACTGTCAAATGATAGAATATCACGTGACATTATATGAACCATTATGTCAAATATGATGTACATGTAGCACGGATCAAAATTAAATCCGTTAATAAAAAGTTTTAGACCAGCAAAGCAAGATCCAATTAATAAATTAATTAAACATGATTACACTCATGATATAGATATCTATCTACTATAATACTTTAAACTCAAGAGACAAAAATCGTGAACTTAAAATTACTCGATTAGAATACGGTCCACAACGTTGAAGTCTAACGGGTTATTTACTTACGTTTTTAAAATAATTGAACCCTCGTTATGGTCTTTGCTCGTTGCATATAAATATTTGTCTATCAATGATCAACCAAGCAAATTATGAGCAGGAGACAACCCAAGAGTCTCTAATTATAAAACTGTATCGAACTTCGTGATTATTGGTAGCCTTCGCTCTTTGAAATTTATAGACTTGAGGAAAAGGAAATCAATCGAGACCCATTAGAGATCTAGCTGGTGAGCTCAACCTCAACCGAGAACATGTTGCACTATAGAATTAATATTTGTTTCTAAATTAATTTATAGTATGTCTAAATACAAGGTATACCAATATTAACTACATGCAATGCATGCATTATGATTCTTGATCCTCGGCTAAGTGAAACTTGTGCGAAGAGAATAACGTTTTCGATAATCGAATATTGTGATTATATTATATCTAGTTTACACGATGCATTTGGACACGTTGACCTGAAAGAGACGACCAATGTGGGAGCATGTGCTCAAACTCTGTTGTAAAACAAAGAAAAGCAGATCTTTTCGTGGGGACAAAGAAATTACTTAAAATTATGTAACATATGCGTACGTAAATAATTAGATCAATTATGAAAAATTGTCATTTTTGAATGGTTTGATTCCTATTTTTCGGGTAAAATGTATTATAAAATAATGATTTGTTGGACAATGCGTGATTAAAAAGTAAAGAACATTTTTTGAAATATGTTTATAATTATTTTTTAGGAGAATGTGTGGTTGAAAATGAGTTTTGAAAGTGTGGGATTCGAATCGGTTCGAATGATGCTTTCATAATTTGTGTTAAAAACGTGTTTTGACAAATGCAACTTTATTAAAACCACTCTTTCAATCGGATTGCGACACATGGATGAATCTTGGCTGTTGTTTTGAATTCTAGATGGTTCTATTCCTTATGCCATTCTCATTTGGCAGATTTTCGAGGCTGGGGGTTTTCATTATGTTGTCTCTATGAGGGTTTTCTCTGATTTTGTTTTCTCAATAATTCATTCTCAGATTCTTGATTTGAGGAGGTGATCTGTAATAGTTTAGCCTCTTTGCGGTGATATTTTGAGTGAATATCTGTAAGGAAGTTTTCATGCTTCTGAGTTGTTGTTTTTGAGGTTCCGAAGCAATTCTTTGTGATTCGTGTAGATCGATTGCTATATTTTGAGAGAGAGAAGTGTTATGTACTACTTTTTGTGATTTGGCTAAACATCTTTGTAACATTTGTTGCCATTTTGGGCGTTATAGTGGAACCGATCATAATCCAATCTTTTGGATGCTCAACGGGGATGTAGATGTTTGAAGTTGTCATCGAATCTCCGGATCTTAGGTCGAAATATATTGATTGTGTTTCTTTAATTTTCTGCTCTTTGTTTTAGAGTATGATTGGTGTCTTTGTTTCTCAATTTAATGTTGTGTGTTATTGACCAAACAAAAAGAATGTATTTTGAAAAATTGGGGCTCAAACAGGGGATTTAAGATTGTTATACAAGGGTTAATTACCCCAATGGTCATTGAACTTTACCTAAAGTTTTTACCAAATCACTAAACTTTAAAAATTAAGCGGTTAGTCACTGAACTTTTGAAACTGTAACCCATCCATCACCGAACTAACTTCTGTTAAAAAATTTAATGGAACTGATTATGTGGCTAACGGGATATCTTACGTGGAACGTTTGTGAGTGACGTTGAATTTTTGGTGATGGACGGGATTGTAATTTCGAATGTTCAATGACTAACCCCATAAGATGTATAAAGTTCAGTGACCTGGTGGAAACCGTAGGTAAAGTTCAGTGACATAGGGTAATTAACCTACTAACTGTATAAAGTATAGTGACCTGGTGGAAACCGTAAGTAAAGTTAAGTGACAATTAGGGTAATTAACGTAAGTTTGAAGCTAAGTTGCTCAGGATATTTATTGGGAATCTCTTTATCGTAATACATCAAAATAGTCTGATTAGTAAGTCTCTTTCTTTATTGTCCCAAATGCGTCGCAATGCCAATGTTGTTTTGGCATCTCTTGTTCACATGCTTTGTGGTTTCAGACTAGTTAATGTGCTTACATCATAATTCTTTTGTCCAAAATTGAATAACATGGAGATCTAATTGACATTTCTTCTTCAAAAACCCTTCGTTGATAGTGCTGAGCATCTTATAGAAGATGTTGTATTTGCAATTCTGGCTAGTGATAGTCTTGAGTAATATATTTTAACAATCATTACATCTACTTGTGAAGATGGAATGCAGCCTTACTACAAAATTCTTTTGTCCAAAATTGAATAACATGGAGATCTAATTGACATTTCTTTTTCAGAAACCCTTTGTTGATAGTGCTAAGTATCAAATATATTTCATTAACTTTCAACTGGACCGCGACACATGGATGAATCTTGGCTGTTGGTTTGAATTCTAGATGGTTCTATTCCTTATGCCATTCTCATTTGGCAGATTTTCGAGGCTGAGGGTTTTCATTCTGTTGTCTCTGTGAGGGTTTTCTCTGATTTTGTTTTCTCAGTAATTCATTCTCAGATTCTTGATTTGAGGAGGCGATCTGAAATAGTTTAGCCTCTTTGCGGTGATATTTTGAGTGAATATCTGTAAGGAAGTTTTCGTGCTTCTGAGTTGTTGTTTTTGAGGTTCTGAAGCAATTCTTTGTGATACATGTAGATCGATTGCGTATTTTGAGAGAGATAAGTGTTATGTACTATTTTTTGTGATTTGGCTGAACATCTTTGTAACATTTGTTGTCATTTTCGGCGTTATAGTGAACCGATCATAATCCAATCTTTTGGATGCTCAACGGGGATGTAGATGTTTGAAGTTGTCATCGAATCTCCGGATCTTAAGTCGAAATATATTGATTGTGTTTCTTTAATTTTCTGCTCTTTGTTTTAGAGTAAGTTTGGTGTCTTTGTTTCTCGATTTAATGTTGTGTGTTATTGACCTAACAAAAAGAATGTATTTTGAAAAATTGGGGCTCAAACAGGGGATTTAAGATTGTTATACAAGGGTTAATTACCCCAATGGTCACTGAACTTTACCTAAAGTTTTTTCCAAATCATAGGGGTGTCCAAAAGTCTCGAACCAAACCGAGTGGTTCTTCATAAATTAAATACCCAAACGGGTACCCGAATCCAGAACCGATGGGTTTGGGTCGGGTCTCGGTTCTAGACCAAGAACCGAAGAACCGAACAAGAACCGAAACTAAATAATTTTTTTATTTTTTATATTGAATTAATTAAATTATTTTATTTTTTTCCTATACAAATTAGCAAATTAATTGAATAAATTAGATTATTTCATAATTTTAATTTTTAAACCCAAATCATTTTAAAATCCATCAGCCCATTTTAATTTGAAGCAAATGAATACACTTTATGTAGTTTTGCTATAATATTAATATCTACTTTTTGGTATTTGTATGCATTGAATTAATCTTATTGGACGGCTAGTTTTGTATATTTTTTTGAATTGGGCTACGTTAATTTGTAAATGTTACGAATGAAATGTTATTAATTGTATTTATGTAGTGTTGCTAAAAATATTAAAAAATTTAATTTTGGTATGGAACCGAACGGAACCGAACCCGAACGGTTCCATAATTATATTTGGACCCGACGGGTCCATTTATTAAATACCCGAAAGTTTTGAGTCGGTTCGGGTATCTTCAGAACCGAACCGAACCGACCCATGGACAGCCCTACCAAATCACTGAACTTTAAAACCTACGCGGTTAGTCACTGAACTTTTGAAACTGTAACCCATCCATCACCGAACTAACTTCTGTTAAAAAATTTAACTAACTGATTATGTGGCTAACGGGATATCTTACGTGGAACGTTTGTGAGTGACGTCGAATTTTTGGTGATGGACGGGATTGTAATTTCGAATGTTCAATGACTAACCCCATAAGATGTATAAAGTTCAGTGACCTGGTGGAAACCGTAGGTAAAGTTCAGTGACATAGGGTAATTAACCTACTAACTGTATAAAGTATAGTGACCTGGTGGAAACCGTAAGTAAAGTTAAGTGACAATTAGGGTAATTAACGTAAGTTTGAAGCTAAGTTGCTCAGGATATTTATTGGGAATCTCTTTATCGTAATACATCAAAATAGTCTGATTAGTAAGTCTCTTTCTTTATTGTCCCAAATGCGTCGCAATGCCAATGTTGTTTTGGCATCTCTTGTTCACATGCTTTGTGGTTTCAGACTAGTTAATGTGCTTACATCATAATTCTTTTGTCCAAAATTGAATAACATGGAGATTTAATTGACATTTCTTCTTCAAAAACCCTTCGTTGATAGTGCTGAGCATCTTATAGAAGATGTTGTATTTGCAATTCTGGCTAGTGATAGTCTTGAGTAATATATTTTAACAATCATTACATCTACTTGTGAAGATGGAATGCAGCCTTACTACAAAATTCTTTTGTCCAAAATTGAATAACATGGAGATCTAATTGACATTTCTTTTTCAGAAACCCTTTGTTGATAGTGCTAAGTATCAAATATATTTCATTAACTTTCAACTGGACCGCGACACATGGATGAATCTTGGCTGTTGGTTTGAATTCTAGATGGTTCTATTCCTTATGCCATTCTCATTTGGCAGATTTTCGAGGCTGAGGGTTTTCATTCTGTTGTCTCTGTGAGGTTTTCTCTGATTTTGTTTTCTCAGTAATTCATTCTCAGATTCTTGATTGAGGAGGCGATCTGAAATAGTTTAGCCTCTTTGCGGTGATATTTTGAGTGAATATCTGTAAGGAAGTTTTCGTGCTTCTGAGTTGTTGTTTTTGAGGTTCTGAAGCAATTATTTGTGATACATGTAGATCGATTGCGTATTTTGAGAGAGATAAGTGTTATGTACTATTTTTTGTGATTTGGCTGAACATCTTTGTAACATTTGTTGTCATTTTCGGCGTTATAGTGAACCGATCATAATCCAATCTTTTGGATGCTCAACGGGGATGTAGATGTTTGAAGTTGTCATCGAATCTCCGGATCTTAAGTCGAAATATATTGATTGTGTTTCTTTAATTTTCTGCTCTTTGTTTTAGAGTAAGTTTGGTGTCTTTGTTTCTCGATTTAATGTTGTGTGTTATTGACCTAACAAAAAGAATGTATTTTGAAAAATTGGGGCTCAAACAGGGGATTTAAGATTGTTATACAAGGGTTAATTACCCCAATGGTCACTGAACTTTACCTCAAGTTTTTACCAAATCATAGGGGTGTCCAAAAGTCCCGAACCAAATCGAGCGGTTCTTCATAAATTAAATACCCGAACGGGTACCCGAATCCAGAACCGATGGGTTTGGGTCGGGTCTCGGTTCTAGACCAAGAACCGAAGAACCGAACAAGAACCGAAACTAAATAATTTTTTTATTTTTTATATTGAATTAATTAAATTATTTTATTTTTTTCCTATACAAATTAGCAAATTAATTGAATAAATTAGATTATTTCATAATTTTAATTTTTAAGCCCAAATCATTTTAAAATCCATCAGCCCATTTTAATTTGAAGCAAATGAATATACTTTATGTAGTTTTGCTATAATATTAATATCTACTTTTTGGTATTTGTATGCATTGAATTAATCTTATTGGACGGCTAGCTTTGTATATTTTTGAATTGGGCTACGTTAATTTGTAAATGTTACGAATGAAATGTTATTAATTGTATTTATGTAGTGTTGCTAAAAATATTAAAAAATTTAATTTTGGTATGGAACCGAACGGAACCGAACCCGAACGGTTCCATAATTATATTTGGACCCGACGGGTCCATTTATTAAATACCCGAAAGTTTTGAGTCGGTTCGGGTATCTTCAGAACCGAACCGAACCGACCCATGGACAAACCCTACCAAATCACCGAACTTTAAAACCAACGCGCTTAGTCACTGAACATTAGAAACAGTAACCCATCCATCACCGAACTAACTTCTGTTAAAAAATTTAACGGAACTGATTATGTGGCTAACGGGATATCTTACGTGGAACGTTTGTGAGTGACGTCGAATTTTTGGTGATGGACGGGATTGTAATTTCGAATGTTCAATGACTAACCCCATAAGATGTATAAAGTTCAGAGACCTGTTGGAAACCGTAGGTAAAGTTCAGTGACATAGGGTAATTAACCTACTAACTGTATAAAGTATAGTGACCTGGTGGAAACCGTAAGTAAAGTTAAGTGACAATTAGGGTAATTAACGTAAGTTTGAAGCTAAGTTGCTCAGGATATTTATTGGGAATCTCTTTATCGTAATACATCAAAATAGTCTGATTAGTAAGTCTCTTTCTTTATTGTCCCAAATGCGTCGCAATGCCAATGTTGTTTTGGCATCTCTTGTTCACATGCTTTGTGGTTTCAGACTAGTTAATGTGCTTACATCATAATTCTTTTGTCCAAAATTGAATAACATGGAGATTTAATTGACATTTCTTCTTCAAAAACCCTTCGTTGATAGTGCTGAGCATCTTATAGAAGATGTTGTATTTGCAATTCTGGCTAGTGATAGTCTTGAGTAATATATTTTAACAATCATTACATCTACTTGTGAAGATGGAATGCAGCCTTACTACAAAATTCTTTTGTCCAAAATTGAATAACATGGAGATCTAATTGACATTTCTTTTTCAGAAACCCTTTGTTGATAGTGCTAAGTATCAAATATATTTCATTAACTTTCAACTGGACCGCGACACATGGATGAATCTTGGCTGTTGGTTTGAATTCTAGATGGTTCTATTCCTTATGCCATTCTCATTTGGCAGATTTTCGAGGCTGAGGGTTTTCATTCTGTTGTCTCTGTGAGGGTTTTCTCTGATTTTGTTTTCTCAGTAATTCATTCTCAGATTCTTGATTTGAGGAGGCGATCTGAAATAGTTTAGCCTCTTTGCGGTGATATTTTGAGTGAATATCTGTAAGGAAGTTTTCGTGCTTCTGAGTTGTTGTTTTTGAGGTTCTGAAGCAATTCTTTGTGATACATGTAGATCGATTGCGTATTTTGAGAGAGATAAGTGTTATGTACTATTTTTTGTGATTTGGCTGAACATCTTTGTAACATTTGTTGTCATTTTCGGCGTTATAGTGAACCGATCATAATCCAATCTTTTGGATGCTCAACGGGGATGTAGATGTTTGAAGTTGTCATCGAATCTCCGGATCTTAAGTCGAAATATATTGATTGTGTTTCTTTAATTTTCTGCTCTTTGTTTTAGAGTAAGTTTGGTGTCTTTGTTTCTCGATTTAATGTTGTGTGTTATTGACCTAACAAAAAGAATGTATTTTGAAAAATTGGGGCTCAAACAGGGGATTTAAGATTGTTATACAAGGGTTAATTACCCCAATGGTCACTGAACTTTACCTAAAGTTTTTACCAAATCATAGGGGTGTCCAAAAGTCCCGAACCAAATCGAGCGGTTCTTCATAAATTAAATACCCGAACGGGTACCCGAATCCAGAACCGATGGGTTTGGGTCGGGTCTCGGTTCTAGACCAAGAACCGAAGAACCGAACAAGAACCGAAACTAAATAATTTTTTTATTTTTTATATTGAATTAATTAAATTATTTTATTTTTTTCCTATACAAATTAGCAAATTAATTGAATAAATTAGATTATTTCATAATTTTAATTTTTAAGCCCAAATCATTTTAAAATCCATCAGCCCATTTTAATTTGAAGCAAATGAATATACTTTATGTAGTTTTGCTATAATATTAATATCTACTTTTTGGTATTTGTATGCATTGAATTAATCTTATTGGACGGCTAGTTTTGTATATTTTTTTGAATTGGGCTACGTTAATTTGTAAATGTTACGAATGAAATGTTATTAATTGTATTTATGTAGTGTTGCTAAAAATATTAAAAAATTTAATTTTGGTATGGAACCGAACGGAACCGAACCCGAACGGTTCCATAATTATATTTGGACCCGACGGGTCCATTTATTAAATACCCGAAAGTTTTGAGTCGGTTCGGGTATCTTCAGAACCGAACCGAACCGAACCGACCCATGGACAGCCCTACCAAATCACTGAACTTTAAAACCTACGCGGTTAGTCACTGAACTTTTGAAACTGTAACCCATCCATCACCGAACTAACTTCTGTTAAAAAATTTAACGGAACTGATTATGTGGCTAACGGGATATCTTACGTGGAACGTTTGTGAGTGACGTCGAATTTTTGGTGATGGACGGGATTGTAATTTCGAATGTTCAATGACTAACCCCATAAGATGTATAAAGTTCAGTGACCTGGTGGAAACCGTAGGTAAAGTTCAGTGACATAGGGTAATTAACCTACTAACTGTATAAAGTATAGTGACCTGGTGGAAACCGTAAGTAAAGTTAAGTGACAATTAGGGTAATTAACGTAAGTTTGAAGCTAAGTTGCTCAGGATATTTATTGGGAATCTCTTTATCGTAATACATCAAAATAGTCTGATTAGTAAGTCTCTTTCTTTATTGTCCCAAATGCGTCGCAATGCCAATGTTGTTTTGGCATCTCTTGTTCACATGCTTTGTGGTTTCAGACTAGTTAATGTGCTTACATCATAATTCTTTTGTCCAAAATTGAATAACATGGAGATTTAATTGACATTTCTTCTTCAAAAACCCTTCGTTGATAGTGCTGAGCATCTTATAGAAGATGTTGTATTTGCAATTCTGGCTAGTGATAGTCTTGAGTAATATATTTTAACAATCATTACATCTACTTGTGAAGATGGAATGCAGCCTTACTACAAAATTCTTTTGTCCAAAATTGAATAACATGGAGATCTAATTGACATTTCTTTTTCAGAAACCCTTTGTTGATAGTGCTAAGTATCAAATATATTTCATTAACTTTCAACTGGACCGCGACACATGGATGAATCTTGGCTGTTGGTTTGAATTCTAGATGGTTCTATTCCTTATGCCATTCTCATTTGGCAGATTTTCGAGGCTGAGGGTTTTCATTCTGTTGTCTCTGTGAGGGTTTTCTCTGATTTTGTTTTCTCAGTAATTCATTCTCAGATTCTTGATTTGAGGAGGCGATCTGAAATAGTTTAGCCTCTTTGCGGTGATATTTTGAGTGAATATCTGTAAGGAAGTTTTCGTGCTTCTGAGTTGTTGTTTTTGAGGTTCTGAAGCAATTCTTTGTGATACATGTAGATCGATTGCGTATTTTGAGAGAGATAAGTGTTATGTACTATTTTTTGTGATTTGGCTGAACATCTTTGTAACATTTGTTGTCATTTTCGGCGTTATAGTGAACCGATCATAATCCAATCTTTTGGATGCTCAACGGGGATGTAGATGTTTGAAGTTGTCATCGAATCTCCGGATCTTAAGTCGAAATATATTGATTGTGTTTCTTTAATTTTCTGCTCTTTGTTTTAGAGTAAGTTTGGTGTCTTTGTTTCTCGATTTAATGTTGTGTGTTATTGACCTAACAAAAAGAATGTATTTTGAAAAATTGGGGCTCAAACAGGTCATTTAAGATTGTTATACAAGGGTTAATTACCCCAATGGTCACTGAACTTTACCTAAAGTTTTTACCAAATCATAGGGGTGTCCAAAAGTCCCGAACCAAATCGAGCGGTTCTTCATAAATTAAATACCCGAACGGGTACCCGAATCCAGAACCGATGGGTTTGGGTCGGGTCTCGGTTCTAGACCAAGAACCGAAGAACCGAACAAGAACCGAAACTAAATAATTTTTTTATTTTTTATATTGAATTAATTAAATTATTTTATTTTTTTCCTATACAAATTAGCAAATTAATTGAATAAATTAGATTATTTCATAATTTTAATTTTTAAGCCCAAATAATTTTAAAATCCATCAGCCCATTTTAATTTGAAGCAAATGAATATACTTTATGTAGTTTTGCTATAATATTAATATCTACTTTTTGGTATTTGTATGCATTGAATTAATCTTATTGGACGGCTAGTTTTGTATATTTTTTTGAATTGGGCTACGTTAATTTGTAAATGTTACGAATGAAATGTTATTAATTGTATTTATGTAGTGTTGCTAAAAATATTAAAAAAATTAATTTTGGTATGGAACCGAACGGAACCGAACCGAACCCGAACGGTTCCATAATTATATTTGGACCCGACGGGTCCATTTATTAAATACCCGAAAGTTTTGAGTCGGTTCGGGTATCTTCAGAACCGAACCGAACCGAACCGACCCATGGATTTCCTACCAAATCACTGAACTTTAAAAATTAAGCGGTTAGTCACTGAACTTTTGAAACTGTAACACATCCATCACCGAACTAACTTCTGTTAAAAAATTTAACGGAACTGATTATGTGGCTAATGGAATATCTTACGTGGAACGTTTGGGAGTGACGTCGAATTTTTGGTGATGGATGAGATTGTAATTTCGAATGTTCAATGACTAACCCCATAATATGTATAAAGTTCAGTAACCTGTGGAAACCGTAGGTAAAGTTCAGTGACAGATAGGGTAATTAACCTACTAACTGTATAAAGTATAGTGACCTGGTGGAAACCGTAAGTAAAGTTAAGTGACAATTAAGGTAATTAACGTAAGTTTGAAGCTAAGTTGCTCAGGATATTTATTGGAAATCTCTTTATCGTAATACATCAAAATAGTTTGATTAGTAAGTCTCTTTATTGTCCCAAATGCATCGCAATGCCAATGTTGTTTTGGCATTTATTGTTCACATGCTTTGTGTTTCAGACTAGTTAACGTGCTTACATCATAATTCTTTTGTCCAAAATTGAATAACATGGAGATCTAATTGATATTTCTTCTTCAAAAACCCTTCGTTGATAGTGCTGAGCATCTTATAGAAGATGTTGTATTTGCAATTCTGGCTAGTGATAGTCTTGAGTAATATATTTTAACAATCATTACATCTACTTGTGAAGATGGAATTGCAGCCTTACTACAAAATTCTTTTGTCCAAAATTGAATAAAATGGAGATCTAATTGACATTTCTTTTTCAGAAACCCTTTGTTGATAGTGCTAAGTATGTTGTATATGTGATTCTGGCTGGCGATAGTTTTGAGCAATATATTTTATACTCCCCATGTCCCAGGCATTCATGCTTTAAACTGAATTCAACATCTAGACATCAGGCAAGCAAATTAATCATATATGTGCAGCTGAAACTTAGTCATTATATGTTGGTCATTATTCGATTTAAGAATCCTCAGAAGCAAACCAGGAAATGAATTTTTTAAAATAAAATTCCTCACCTTGTATAAAGTTAGTTTTTTGTAGTAAGACTGCAGCTCCATCTTCACAAGTAGATGTGATGGTCGTTAAAATATATTGCTCAAGACTATCACCAGCCAAAATCGTAGATACAACATCCCCTGTAAGATGCTCAGCACTATCAACGAAGGGTTTCTGAAGAAGAAATGTCAATTAGATTTCAATGTTATTCAATTTTGGACAAAAGAATTATGATATAAGCAAACTTACCAATCTGACACCACAAAGCCCGTGAACAAGAGACCCCAAAACAGCGTTGGCATTGCAATGCCTCTTGGACAATAAATAGACTTACTAGTCATACTATTTTAATGTATTACGATAAAGAGATTCCCATTAAATGTCTGGAGTAATTTAGCTTCAAATTTAGGTTAATTACCCTAATCATCATTTAACTTTACCTACGGTTTCCACTATGTCACTAAACTTTATACATCATACGGTTAGTCATTGAACTTTCGAAACTACAATCTCATCTTATTACTAAAAATTCCACATCACTCACAAATGTGCCCGTAGGATATTACGTTAGCCACATCATCAATTCCATCGAGTTTATAACGGAAGTTAGTTCGGTAATGGATGTGGTTGCGGTTTCGAAAGTTCAGTGACTAATCACGTAGTTTTTAAAGTTTAGTGACCTGATGGAAACTTTAGGTAAAGTTCAGTGATCATTGGGGTAATTAACCATTATATTAACTTAAAAGTAGGTAGAATCAACTGAATGATTTTCTGCACATATTCTGTTTTTAGTTTCCACAACTGTCTTTCAAGATGAGATTCTTGTGCCCCTAATAGGCCAATATACTATTGCTTGCCTTTTATAATTATGATATCGATTTTTTAAATATAATATAATATTGTCATGATTCTTGTTCACTCTTCTCGAGAAGAGGCAATCGAATCTGTCCCAAGAAATAAACCCTGAAATCGGGTATTGAATACAAATCATATCATTTTTGGTATGCTCTCCTACATAGAATTCGATAGGTTGACAAAATTTTAGCATCTTTTATTTTTACGGTTCATTTTAGCGAGTTTAAATTTGATAACGAGCTAGGGACACACTACACTCGGCATATAAGTCAGATATAGCCCTCGTTTGGTAGTAATTTTATTCTAAATCAGAGTCAACAATCAAATTTAATAACATATTTGATAGGACCCACAACTTTTCAACCATACATTTTATCAACTTTTATCAAAATCTATTAAAAATCTAATTTTAATCTCTACCAAATAAGGACATAGTATGGTTCTTTCCATGCATTTCCTTTGATATGTGTCCGTTATGAAAAGAATTACATACGCATAATGGCGAGAAAACACACATGGCAAGAGACGTAATAACAAAATAAATAAATAAATAAAGATGTGAGGCCCACCTCAATCAAGCAGATCACATGTAAAGTTCCAGTTAATCATATCCAATGGTCATGATTAAACGACTATAATATCATCGCAGATCAAGAGCCCTCAAATCCGCTCATTTTCAACTTTATTAATCTTGCCTGTCCATTCTAGTGTATTAGGTAGCATATAGTACCCCCACCATTGTATCTCATGTGACCGACAATAAATCTTTACTTGACCTGGCATTGCTCTCTTTGTGTACTCACTCGATAACATGTATAAAAACCAACTGTTTGATGGAAAAAATTCATCCAATTCATTCACATAATTCGTGTATTCTACTAGTGATTGTCTGAAAATGGCTAAGGATGGTTTAGGACTAGAAATTGAACTAACATTGGCTCTTCCCGGAGGTGGTGGTGAATCTGGTGGTTCGATGGAGAAAAAAGGGAAGAAAAGGGTGTTTTCTGAATTTTCCGGTGACGAGACGAGGGAGGCGAAGAAGAATCAAGTTGTGGGGTGGCCACCGGTATGTTCTTACCGGCGGAAGAATAGCTTTAGTGAGGAAGAGGGAACGAAAATGTACGTGAAAGTTAGCATGGATGGTGCCCCTTTTCTTCGCAAGATTGATTTGAGTACACATGAGGCGTATTCTAGTCTTCTCATGTCTCTTGAAAAACTCTTTTGCTGCTATATTGGTCAGTAATTCTATTCTTTCAAATTACTATTTATTTCCTGATTTGGGATTCTGGACTGTTGGGGAAGGAAAATTCTATTGATGCTTATGCATTTTCGCCATGCAAAATTTCCAAGTGTCAAAAATGGTTTTGCTCAAACTGAATTTTAGTATTTTAAAAAATATATATATATTTAGTACGTAGAATGAATGTAATGTAATCATTAAACATGTCACGTGTATCTGTAAGCAGGGACGGATGGGGGCTGGGCAGGGCTACAGCCCCCTCCCTCCCCCCAATTGATTTTTTTATATAGTTTTTACGTATTATCTCGATTTATAATCCGGTCCTGAATCTGTCTATGTCAGTAAGACCGAGCTGGTCTGGTCTTTGTATCACTAGGATATGCGGAATGGTGCAATTGTGAGTACTAACTACGAGTGAAATTTTGTTAGGGGTGGAAAATGCAAATCTAATGATAAAACGAGTATTATAGAGAGTGGGATCTTGTTTCATTCCTGAGAAAAATAATAGGAATTAATGAAGAATGAAAAATTTAGGATCCGTTTGTTTCCCATTATTTTAACAAAAAATGATTTTTTTCACTTTTTTTTTTTCAAACAAATGGGTCTCATATGAGACAAACTGATCAACAAAAGCGACTGCTTTCCATTGCAACGATACAAATTTTCATTAAAATTGGAAACAAACGGAGGCTTATTAATGAGTTAGTTGTTCGTGAACAGGTGAAGGAGAGAGTAGTGAGTACGTTCCAATATACGAGGATAAAGATGGCGATTGGATGCTTGTTGGAGACGTCCCATGGCAGTTAGTCCCTCCCTCTCTCTTTATATTTTTGATTCCTCGACGCACTTATTTTTATATTTTTGATACCTTAACTCGTTTCTCACATATGAGATACTAATTAAAGTATTTTGCACAATGTAAAATGGATTGACATAGAAGGATTGTAATTTTGGTGGGTTTTTTTTTTTTTTTTGTAAATAGTGTGGTAGTTTGTTGCCGACACACCTGAAATTTCATAATGAATAGGCTGACAAAAGAAGGACAAATCCTTGAGGTCAAGCCAAGCATGATAAAGTACATAGAAAGTTTACTAGGACCAATTTTCCATGTCCAACATAATAATCACACGCCCGGAAAACTTTTGTTTCAGTCTTCCAATTGTTTGTCCTTGAATCTGTTTGCAGGCACGCTTCTAAAATGAAATTATTTTGACAGTACATGGCATGTCATATATTCAGATACTCTGAACTCTTTTTGCAAGTTGTATGAGCTTCTCGAATCCCATTATGTGCGTCTTTGTCTCCCATTATTCGAATCCCATTATGTGTGTCTTTGTCTCTCATTATTCGAATCCCATTATGTGTATGCGTGCAAGGTTGTAATATGAAATAATGAAAAGCATGGCAAAAATAAATTGATCAACTTATAATATCTATATATATATATATATATATATATATTATCAAACGCGTTCTAGGGCTCGTTTGATGGGTAAAAGTGGAAATGAATTTCAATTCCATGTCAGTTGGAAAATCAAAACTCATCAAACCCATATGAATTCGTTTTCCATGAAAATAAAGAAAATTCAGTTTAAAATGGTTGTACCTTGGAATTTGGTTTTTATTTTCAAGTTGCAATCAAACGGCCAAGTAAAATTCGTTTTCTTCAGACGTAAAATTTTTCATGATATTCGTTGCAATCAAACGGGTCTCAGTATAAAATGTATGATTTAAATTTAGTGATTTATGGTGGCTACAGTTGGAGGTTCTTGAAAGGTATTTTCTTAGGTAGTATGAGTTTTTTTCATGAATATGAAATGTGCTCAAGAAAATCCATTTTAAGAAACTTTTAAGCTGAATCAAACATGCTTGTAACAAGCATTTGTTTCGTGCTCATTTAATCATGAGCTTATTATCTTGAGTCGGAAAATGTTGATAGGATTCCAATCTCCAAGCGAGAATGTGAGGGCAAAAAATGAAGAGATATGAATGAGTTTTGTTCATTAATCATCCAGAGCACTCGATAAATTTATTGATTGTAGCAAGCATTTCTTATAATCTAACATGGTATAATTTGCAGGATGTTTAGTGGATCATGCAAGAGGCTAAGGATCATGAAGAGTTTGGATGCAAAGGGCATTGGGCTTCATGCAAAAGACCTTAAGGGCATTTCAATAGAGGCATGACCCTATAATTAATCACTTTTTAATACTATGTACTGTTTGTTCATCACAACTTTCTATGCACAATGGGCTGTTTGTCGTCCATAAATTAGGCAGTAATCTCATATTAATTACCTTAAACTCGTATTTATTAATGTTCAGTAAGATATAACTGCAGACTTCGTTCTGTAAGTTTACAGTTTGCCTCTATTTTGTATAAGATAATATATTTTTATTGATAAATTATTTCTATGAAATATAAAGCGGGTCATTTCAATATTTTGTCATCTTAGTTTAATATTACATTTAGTGAATGTTTTGTACGTAACATTGAACACGATTCTACAATATAATAAATAAAATTTTGATTTTTATTCCTTTTTTAACATTGAAATGAAAACTTCTTTGTTGCAAGTAAAATTTCGTGTTTACTATTTATATACATACTAACATACACACAAAACGACGTAGATGCAGCGTGGAAATAAATTTACACAACGAACAAATTCAAGAACCCGAAGAAACTCGAACTAAGATCAAGAATGGAGAAAACTTCTCACGTTTGTATTTAGTTTTAATCAAAATAATCGACCGTCCAACAATGCGAACAAAGAGATTAAAACTGCGAAAAAAAACCCTCGCGAAAGCATAAAGATGAAAATATCTTTAATATAAACCGAACCCTTGTTTGATTTCCATTTTTTCCAAAATATATCTTTCTCTTTTCTTTTCAATTACACTTTCTTCAATAAAAATAATATTACACGCAAACTCAAAACTTTTCCTTATTTTTAACAATATATTTTCCATCAATTTACTATTTCAAAATGCATTCTGCAAAAATAAAAAAAGAAAAATGAAGCTCAAACGGGCGCTGAAATAAAATAAAGAACTGAGCCAAGTAATGAGACAGACCCGTAAGGGTTGTGTACGTCCGATCAGGGAGGGACCCATGAAGGAAGTTTATTGGGGGCGAAACCAAAAAACCTTGGAAAAAATCTGAAAACCTAAAAAATCTGGAAAAAAAAAACTAAAACAATCTGAAAATTTGAAGAAAAATTGAGAAATCTGGAAATTGAGTGGGGGGCGGTGGCCGCCATTGGGCCTCATGTAGGTCCGCCCCTGCGTCCGATGCACCATAAGGTGCTTCTCCTCCTGTCTTCATCTTGATTGTCACGCGTCCCATTTGTCCAGAAATGATAGTGGTTTCGTCCCCATCACAAAATAACTAGTAACTAAAAATGAATTTAAAAAAAAATGTGTCCAAAAATGAAATAAAAGTGTATATAAATACATAATCATACCGTTGTGGATGTAATCATAAAAGATCAATGAAATAATTTAACAGATAATATTAAAATTCTTAAAGTTTCTGAAACCACACAACTTGAATAAAACAAAAACTGTGGACTTGAATTCAAAAAATCGTCCCAGTTCACGGTCCGCTTTGAAGTAAACGATTCTCTCGAGGAACTTAATAATTTAGTGCTAATAAATTGTAATTCACTTAACCATGGTTCTTGGATCTAGTCCAGTTCCCAGGCACATTGTATCATCTTGGATCGTGACACACTAAATTAATTGATTAATTGAATATTTTTTTTATTTCCTATTTAAGAAGTTGATTAATTTATTTATACTCATAAACCCAAAGTCAACACTTTAAACTGTGGGATTTGAATTCTAAACAAATAGCGAGTGAAAAGAAATCAAGGGGCTTTGGAACTGTAACAATGTTCCCGGTCATGCGTCTCAAATTCTGCATGTACATAAATGGCAGACAAAACTTTTGTTTACTTTAACAAATTAATTTGATTATTGTGTCTAAAGTGAACTTATTTAGTTGCAGGTACAGAATCTTACCATAAATTCATACTTTTTTTTTAATAATAATTTAGTTCCCGGCCTAATTATCTACCACCACACTATCTATGAGATCGATACTTTAAAAATGAAATATTTTTGTTACACCTCTTCTCGCGAGGCTCATGCGTCACGTCGCATTGCCCCTCCTCGCCATTGGTAGTCGGACTAGATGATTAAGACACCTGATCTGAAGCGATGATGTCCCATCTGAACCACCACTTTTGGGCCGAGTTGGCACATTGCGTTGCAATGGATTTTCAAAGTGACCAACCTTTGCCTGGTAAGATATTTTATGCAAACGTCATTTCAATCAAGAGATCTTTCATATAAAGATACTTTGTACGCCTAATAGATTTGTCAACCCTACGATATCTGTGCTCAATTAACTTTTTAGACTACTTTTCAAATTGTAGGCCTATGACATGGATAAGATGAGACCATTTGTTAACGTCGAATGGATATTGCCTCTTCCATCCGATTATAAAGTCTCACATTCAAATTTAATGAAATTTACATATCATCCACATGTTGCAATTGATATTTTCTCTTTAACTCGGATCCTATTGCCCATGTTCATCGTGCAAACTTGAGTGTTGGAGTGCCAAGGCCATCTCCCCATTGTCAGAGACACAGTCGCGTGCGCTTATTTTTTTCGTCTAATGTGTAGGTAACATACACGTGGATGCGAGTAGAGCGGGCAACTTTGATCTACATGTCGTCGAATTTCAAAGTCAACATTTTTTTATTAGTGCTCTTGAATTCAGGATGATTTTTATTTTATTCCTTCTTCGAAGAGAGATCGTCTTTTTTGACCTACAAGAGTTGATTTATTGAATATCAACTTATCAAACCCGTCTTCCTTGCAAACATGTCTTGTTTATCCGTAGCGTTTACACTATTAAAATAGTGTAACTCAAAGCTTAGAAATGTAATGAAAATGTGGGATGCTTAATCAAAAAAATTAATGGGAACATCAAAATCCTTTTAATCATGTTTAACCCAATTTGTTAAAATGTATTTTGACTACCAAAAGGTGCTTTAATGAAATCCTTTCCTTGCGTTTTACTATCTAACAATAATGAATTTCTATTTCTAAATACCCCAACTTTACAAAGGAAAAAGTCGTGAGTACAGGAAAAAAAAATGTTGACAAAATTTATATTGATGCTAATGTGGCGACATATGATTGGTTTTTCTTTTTTCTATCTCTCCATCTTTCAATGATTCCAAGTCATGTGATGTTTGTCGAAACCTTCTGTCAAAATTTTATGTACTTGAAGCATAATTGCCTTACAAAATGTAAGCATGTCGATCAGGAAATTTGGTGACGCCGTGTTATTCACTCGCACGTGACGCTAATGTTTTAATAAGGAATCATACTATATGTACAATGTAATTTAAAAATATTGGTTGATAATTCACACTTGATAACGTCACATTTATCTATTTAAAAAATCATTTTTTAAATGAATAACACCACCAATATTGTCAATTATGAATAGCATAGTTGTTCAACGGGCACGGTGCAAACACCAATTACCACGTGTCGGTTGGCTCTAATGAGAAGTCATAACCCACTCGACAAAGCAACACACTCACATGCAGATCCTGGGACCCACTGTCCGGAATTTAAGCTCTATGAACACGGACTCATGAAAGGTCGACTTTTTACCTCAAAATTTTAAATGAGAGATGCTATATGTACACTCTGTTGTACAGCCTTGTTGACACTCCTCTTATAACATGGATGGATCCCGCTACAAATAAAATAATCATGGGATCCAATATGTGAGAGGTGTGCAAAAGTGAGCCTCTTATAACATGGATGGATCCCGCTATAAATAAAATAATCATGGGATCCAATATGTGAGAGGTGTGCAAAAGTGAGTGTAAATCAAGAGTGTACACTTATCATTTCTCATTTTAAATTGTGCCATGATACCTGCGTGGTGGATTTAGTCGTCGTATGTCTCTCATTCTTTTAATACTTTTTTTTTTCTTATTTTTAAACGCATACTTTTTAATAAAATAATATTACAAGAAAATTCAAACATTATTTATTTATTTTTTAATCATACATTTTCTTCGTTAAATCTATGTAAAAATGCATTTTTATTAGAAAAAAAAAAAGATTCAAACACTACACCCACAGTCAAAGTTTCAGTAGTAAGAAAAGTCAAACATTTGAAGGAAAGACATGCAATGAATGATGTTTGTAGGGAGGGACGTTGGTCAAAATAATCCACAAGCACCCAATTAAAGCCCCACCGAAACATACGAACAATACTGGCGGGACCCAAATCTCGAAATCCCTACAAAAATCACACACACACGCATTCCATCATGAACTCGCATCGACATGGACGAAGATAAGCGGCTCAGTCTTGTGCACGTGTCGGAACATGAATGGTCAATAAGAATTTCAGCCGTCCTGTTCTCTTCTTTATATATAAACACGCATTCATGTAATGTTTTCACTTCAACGGTCACAATTTTCTCTAATCTTTATAGACTGCCGATTGCTGATTTAGAACGACAGTAAACATGTCGACGGTAAAATCAAAAGAGTTGCCAGAATCTGAAACATCCGGCGACCTGAAAACGGAGCTCTCTTTGGGTTTGCCGGGCGATGCGCTAGTTCAGAAGTCTGGTGTCAAGCGTGGATTTTCCGACGTAGATTTGACGCTGGCGAACGATGCCAAAGCTGAATCACAACCTCCTTCCAAGTATGTAATTTATCTGATGGCACATTATTTTTCTCATATCTATCGTGAAATTTCATGGAAGAAATGAAGATTCGTTTCATATCGTTAATTCCAAATTTATTGAGAAGAAGAGTTCAATTGCTATATCGTAAAAACTAAGAAAAAATGACAATTTTGGTTAAGGACGATGTAGTCAATGCTAAATGGTGGTTCACTTACTCAACACGTAAATGAGGACTTCTCGGATATCACTTAAAAAAATATGCCCCATTTTTTTAATTTTTTTTTCTCGAATTCATTTTCAAATCCATAGCTTTTATTAACTTTTTAATTACACATATAAACTTTTATTAAAATATATTAAAAATCTGATTTTTATCTAAATCAAGTACTGGTCATATTTACTGCATATTCAAGTGTGCATCTAGATGCAAATTGTGAGCTACACTCAACACTTAAACTTGCATTCTGGGTTCATGAATCTAGGTAAAGCTCGATAAGTTCATTTTGAACCCGTTTGACAGGACTTTTCAAAAGTCAAAAGTTGTTTTGGATCATTTGGTTAATTTCGTGCTTATTTTTACATGAAATAAAAATAAAAAGTAAAAGTCATATCAAACGTCACAATATTAAAGTTTAGTTCCATGTACTGTTTAGTCTTGTTTAGTAAAAATGCGTCTTTAGAGTTGTAAAAACATTGTTATTTTGTCACTAAAGTGTCATTTTTATTGTAGGGCTCAGGTTGTGGGATGGCCTCCAGTGAGATCATGCAGGAAGAACTTGATAAAAAGTGGCAAATACGTGAAAGTAGGCGTAGATGGGGCTCCATATTTAAGGAAAATTGATCTGGAAATATACAGTAGCTACCAGGATTTGTTGACTGCAATGGGAGATATGTTTACGTGCTTAACCATATGTAAGCACCATATTTAATTGATTCTAAGTCATATTTATTTTGTCTCATAATTAAAGTATTAATGATGATTAAATTAAATCTGGGTTAGGTAATGTGTTGAATGAGAAGAAGCTCGTGGACTCTGCAAATGGTGAAGAGTATGTGCCAACTTATGAGGACAGAGATGGAGACTGGATGTTAATTGGAGATGTCCCTTGGAAGTAAGTTCCCAAATTACCCTATGAATACCATCAACATGGGATTTTTTTGGTGATTACTCTAATGGAAATATAGGACGAGAAAAAATTGATCTTGTGATTTTGTAGTGTTAGTATGCGTGGCAATGGCTTGAACTGAGCCAGCTAGTGTAGAGTTGAGCCGAGCCGGGCCGACCATGGACGACATCTTTTTTATTTACTTTTTTAAAAAATTAACAGAATAAGTCCAAAAACAAGTAAAAAAAAAATTAAAAATATAACTAAAGCAAAAAAGGGCAAAAAAAGAGCTAGTTCCCGAGTGCAAACGAGCCGGTTCGTGATAAAAAAATGGGTTCGGCTCAGCCCATGGTTCGTTTCAAAATGAGCCTAAACTGCACATGGGTCAAGATGAGCTGAGGCCACGAGCCAACGAGCGGATCGACCTGTTTGTCACCCCCTAAGTTTTAGTTTGGTTTGCTAATCAAGTGTTGTGCATATTAATCATGTTTTTGGTATTTTATGTTTTGCAGAATGTTTGTTGAATCATGTAAGAGACTGAGGTTGATGAAAAGCTCTGAGGCAATTGGATTGGGTGCAGCAGCCCCAAATACACCTTCAAAGGGCTCAAGCACGAGCTGTTAAGGAAGTGGTCTGGGAATCTACTACTGAGCAACTGTACAGACCTTCATTTTCATTTGAAGAGTTATACATGCTCCACAGTTTAGGGTATATTAATTTGCTAGCCTGTCGCGTTCTTGGACAGAGCTTGATAATAAAATTGATAAAATTTAGTTTTTTTTTTTTTTGAATAATTGATACAAAATGTCTCTATCCTTTGTCATCTCGCGAAAGTCACTTAGTCGATTGACCAGAATACTCATAATGAAAGTCAAAGGACAATTGTACCCTTATTTTCAAATAGCAAAAAATAAGAGAGAAAATATGTATACATGATCAATAATTACATTGTACATCTTATAGATTCTTTTTTTTTCCTTTTTTGACAAATATCTTTTCAATATTACAAAAGAATTGTCTTCACATATGTTTCTCCAACATATATTAAATTTAAACAATATTAAGAGGGGCGTCTCGGCGATGATTTATCACTTTTTAGTATTACTTTTCTATTAATTTGATTGCATATCATACAAAATACAATAGTTTCTTCGTAACTTTTCCACTCAACTATTAAAATTTAAACACAATAATTAACTACTCACAACTGTACAATAAAATACTAAAAAGGACAAAAATAGAAAACTACAAAGAAAAAAGTACAATAAAATTACTAAAAATGACAAAAATAGAAAAAAAAATGTTAAAAAATGATATAGGTTGGTCGTGGCAGGTCCAGTCCCCGACTGTCCACCATTTCTGGTACGTGTTATTGAAGGTGACAATATAATAAAATAAAGGAATTTTTGCACTTTTTCTTTCCCAATTATTTTTAAATGCAACAAATTTATACTTTTGCATTTTATTTATTTATTTTACTTTAATCCATCTTCAATCTCCTAATCATGTAGCAAAACTCTGTCTTTCCTTCCATTTTGGCCGTTAAATGACATATGTGCCCTCCTTTTTAAAACAAAATGGATAATATAGCATATTGGGTCCCCAACCTTCAGAAATGTATGAGATAACCCCTAACCTTTAAAAATGACACCAAACATCCCAAAGTTTGATATGTCCTTACAAATTTACAAATTTAATTAACTATCAATGCTTTTTAATAATCTTACAAATTTTTTGTTGTCTCGATTTAATTTACTCGACTTCAATTTAATTTTAAATTTCATTATTTTGTCAAATAAAATTGATCCATGATCTATTGAAGTTCCAGAAAAAAATTTAATTACTGCTAGTGTATTATCAATGTTCTCAAAATTGGATTGAATAAATCAATCCGATCAAAAAACCATAAACCGATAAAGTATCAATTTGATCGACGCATAAAAATCATATATTTAAAAATCGGCAAACTAGCCGATCTAATCTTAAAATCAGTCAACCCACAGCCGAATTTATCGGTTTTAACATCGGTCTTTTTCTATCAAAATTAGAAAACAAACTTCCTAATTAATCCCATGCATTAAGGCACAAATGGTGTGCCTATAATCGTCCCTTTTTATAATTTATTTCTTTAACATTTTAGTACAAGGAAATTGATGTGAGATTGGCAGAATGATTTTTGAAAATCAAAAGTTCGATTCCGTTTGTTCCACATTTTTTCTTCATTTTCAGGAAAAAATGTACCGTTGAAGGGCCCCACTTAGCCATTTTTTTTTTTTACTTTCACCTCACACTTCCCTTGAATTGCACGCTCTAATGATACAATTTCTTATTACCTTCTTGGAATAATACCCCCTTACAACAATTGATGGTGTATTACAGTAATTAATGTATTGGTTTAACAAGGTGGGATATGCCTTTTTTTTGTTTTTTATTTGATTACTTTCTTATTCTAATTTTCCCTATTTTCTCATTTATTTGTTATAATAACAAACTAAAATGCTATAAAAATATTTAAACGACTCAATTATTAATACTTTTGTCTATATTTGTTGTCTCATTTCTAGGGGTGTCCGAAAGTCCCGAACCGAATCGGATCGAATCGAGCGGTTCTTCATAAATTAAATACCCAAACGGGTACCCGAATCGAAAACCGATGTGTTTGGATCGGGTCTCGGGTCTAGACCAAAAATCGAAGAACCGAACAAGAATTGAAACTAAATAATTTTTTTATTTTTTATATTGAATTAATTAAATTATTTTATTTTTTTCCTATACAAATTAGCAAATTAATTGAATAAATTAGATTATTTCATAATTTTAATTTTTAAGCCCAAATCATTTTAAAATTCATTAGCCCATTTTAATTTGAAGCAAATGAATATACTTTATGTAGTTTTGCTGTAATATTAATATCTACTTTTTGATATTTGTATGCATTGAATTAATCTTATTGGACGGCTAGTTTTATATATATTTTTGAATTGGGGTACGTTAATTTGTAAAAATTACGAATGAAATATTATTAATTGTATTTATACAGTGTTGTTGAAAATATTAAAAAATTTAATTATGGTACGGAACCGAACGGAACGGAACCGAACCGAACGGAACCGAACCCGAACGGTTCCATAATTATATTTGGACCCGACGGGTCCATTTATTAAATACTCGAAAGTTTTGGGTCGGTTCGGTATCTTCAGAATCGAACCGAACCGAACCGACTCACGGACAGCCCTACTCATTTCTATTGATATTTGAAGTAGACCTAATAAACATTAGTTGAAATCAAGTTATTAAGCGAATTTTATCTCTATATATGTCATTTTGAAAAAATAAAATATTTTTCTTAAATTTTTCGATATATTTATGTATTAATTATTTTATTTATTATTAGCCGTAATTCGAAATTTTGAACCTTGACCCATTAAATTTTCAGATAATAAGAATCGATTTTCAAAACATTGATAATTATTTTGTATAATTTGATGAATTTAATTTAAGTTCCAAGCTTGAAAAAGAAAGCTTAGAGTCACTGAGGGGTCGGGGATGGGTGATCCAGGACATAGTTTGGTGTAAGTTAGGATACCTGAATAAAAAAAAAACTTATAGCCCATAGTAAATACAGTCACCCAAATCAACGGCCATTCAGAAGCTCCCAAATTACCCGTCAGCGCTAAATCCCCGCAACCCATTCCATTTCCACCGACAGCTGTACAGTGAAAAACAGGCTGTACAGAAATTTTTACGCTCATAAATCTGTGATCCGAAGCTTTGCCATATAAATCATAAACAAAAACAAGGAAACAACACAATCGATTTGACTCATTGTCTTCTTTCGTGATCTGAAAAAAATCTGAAGTTTCTCTCTCTTAACACATCGAGTAAGTTTCTTTCTACTTCCATCTACACTTTATAAATCATCCAGATCTAATCAGTAATTATACTTTATATTTATGGAAATGGTAGTATTCAGTTGCATGATTTTTTCTCTTTTCTTGAATTAGTTTTGTGGGTTTCTTGTATTTTTTCCGCAGGGTGTATTTCTTGACCGAATATCATGTCCGGGAGCGCAGATTTGCATCCGTATGGTTCTGAGATAAAAGCGTCTCATTCAATTTATAATAATACGAACAATAGCAATGGAAATTGCCGAAATGGGTTCGACCCGAATTCAAAGAAATTCAAGATTTTCATAGGGTACGATCCGCGGGAGGATCTTGCTTATGAGGTCTGCCGCTACTCTCTACTGAAGATGTCCTCAATCCCTATGGAGATATTTCCCATTAAGCAATGTGAAATGCGCGAAAAGGGTATTTACTGGCGCGAAAGAGGGAAGTTAGAGAGCACTGAATTCTCATTCTCGCGGTTTTTGACTCCATATCTGGCAAATTACGAGGGATGGGCCATGTTTGTGGACTGTGATTTCTTATATTTACATGATATTAAAGAATTAGTTGATCTGATTGATGAAAAATACGCAATAATGTGTGTTCAACACGATTACACACCTAAAGAAACAACGAAAATGGATGGGGCAGTTCAAACTGTGTACCCGAGGAAGAATTGGTCTTCAATGGTGTTGTACAATTGTGGGCACCCAAAGAATCGTGTGCTAACCCCGGAAGTGGTGAACAAGGAGACTGGCGCATTTCTTCATAGGTTTCAGTGGTTAGATGACGATGATATTGGAGAAATCCCATTTGTGTGGAACTTCCTTGTTGGACATAACAGGGTTGTTGAAGGCAACACGAGCACATTCCCCAAGGCCATACATTATACGCTAGGGGGGCCATGGTTCGAGCAATGGAAGGATTGTGAGTTTGGGGATCTGTGGATGAAAGAGTTGGAGGAGTACAAGAAGGAAGCTGAGAAGAAGGTGGATTAGGTGATAAATGTATGCCTTGATATTATTTCATTCTATAGCCAAGGCAATTAGCTCTTGCCTGTTTACCATTTGTTTCCTAAAATTTTTCTGCATGTTTTCTTAGGGGATGTCAACCAATGGAGTTGGCATTTCCCACTAGTTTTACAGGTTCATGACATAGTTTAATGTCTATTTTAAGATGCCTATCATTCAATTTGTACTGGTTCTTTTTGTTAGTTTAATGATGTTGGAGATGCACCGGAGTTGGAGAAGAAACGAACTAGAAAATCAGCAACAAGATGAACAAAACATGAACAAGCTATGATCAAACTTGAAGACTCGAACGCGTGATCACTGTCTTCAAATTATATTTGCTCCCTCATGGATTGAAAATGATGCTTGAAGGTTTTCCAGCAAATAGTTTGAAGGATTAAATAAGCTTTGTAAGGATTAAACTCTGAAGCATAAAGTGTAAACCCCAAAACTTGAAGAACACTAAAAAAGGGTTTGAATATGATGAAGAAATTGTGAATTCTTTTTGTTTTGGAATGATGTTTTTGTTCTTGAATATGGTTATGGTTTTTGGATGCTTTCAATAATGTTTTTAATGATCACAAACCACGACTATATTGGCCTTCTATGCGGTTGCATAGTTCAACACTATGCGACCGCATAGTTATCTTCATGGCAGGGATTTTAATCCTTACCTTGGCCTATGTGACCACATCCCGCATATGCCAAAATTTGGCCTCCAAGAATGATTTTCATTCCACATCCATTTTCTATCAATTTTGAAAGATATTTCTAACAATCCCCCACTTGTTCAAAATTTATAAAAACACATATTCAAGATATACAATACTCATGTATAAGGATTAGATATCTTTTTATTTGAATCTAACCATAGTGTAATTCAAATAAGGTGAAGTCGAAATTAAAGGTAGTATGGAAGCTTTGAACCAATAATTCCAAATGACAATTCCGGTAAGAACATACACAAGTATCACGTGTCCTCAAGTTCCTCAATCTCACTTAGCACTATTATGGCATTGCGCTCATCATTTTCAACAAATTTTAAAGAGAGAAACTCTAATTCTCTATTGAGGTGACACTACCTCAAAGTTTATCTACGTGAAATTCTTCAAATATCTTTGTTACTTTTTAGAAATACTTGTACTTAGTATTGAACTTCATTAAGAGTTTAAAACTCATCCCTCACTTCAGTAACAACTAGCATTATTATAACTAGGATAAGGTTATCGCGGATATTAATAATGCTGAAACTATTTACATATCAAATGACTTGTTGTTACCCTTTGAACCCATGGATTACCTTTTGAGTAATAGAAGGTAGGGTTTGTAAGTGTTATGCCCTAGGTCCAATCAATTTTGGACATAAACACTTTAAATATATATAATTGATGCATGTATGGCAATATCTATTATTTAATTGAATTAATATTCTAACAAATTAAATAATAGAATCCGTAGATTCAAGTCTTGGTGATTTGTTAATCACAAGGAGTTGTGATTGTGAGATACAAATTACAAATAATCGAATCTTAAATCGTCTGTGGTCGAAGTAATAACGAGATACGGATATCGTTATTACGGATATATTATCGCGTGTGGCATTCTTACTTGTGAAGTAAGTAGCTGGTCTCACGAGCTAAAGTGTGGTGACACTTGAATGAATACATGGATGTTTTGTTATAGAACAAAACACTGGAAACCCGCTGGGAGATTCCACATGGATAACTATCTGAGTGTTAGTGATTAATCTCTGACGTTCGGTAGTGGAATTGGTCCTTTAACTTGAGGTCGTCATAGTACCTTATATGAGGACGGTCATACTTTGATGGTGTTGGATGTTACTCTGCTAATGGTCGCTAATACAACATCGTTCGGGTATATCAAGTATCATATGAAGGTTATGAATGATCAATAGAGGATTCGTCGCTCTTAGATAGTAAGAGATTATGATCTACATTTTATCCAGTTAAGTTAATAATGAAATCATTGGCCAAGGTTAGAGATGACAACGGGGTGGGGCGGGGGGCCCTCCCCGCCCCGCTAAGAAATTCCCCGCCCCATCCCCGTTTAAGTCGGGGTGGGGCGGGGGTATGTCCATTCCCCGTTTAATTTTTTTTTTTTTTAAGTTTTTGATAATTTATTTTTATTGCCCATATTCATTAGATTTGGACAAATAATTTTAATTGTTATTTTCTATTAGAACTAATAAAAAATTTCATTTAAAGTATTGAATAAATTTTTTTTTTTTTTTTAAACGGGGCGGGGCGGGGACCCTGTTACCCGTCCCCACCCCGTTACCCGTTTAAGCGGGTTTTCCCCGCCCCGTTCGGGGTGGGGCCCCGCGGGTATCGGGTTTGTCGAATTTTTTTGCCATCCCTAACCAATGTGAACTCATAAGTCGAAAAAAAGTTTTCGACTTACATTGACTTAATACTGGAATAAATGATATGATCGATAATTGAGATTGATACGTATCCATATCTCATTATTGATTGGATCATATTGACGAAATGATTATAATTTCAAGGTAAACGAACAAGTTTGATTTGTCACATCACGTGACATTTCTCATCACATGTATTGCCCTGACACATTGCTAGATGTCAATCTGGGACGACGAATGTGAATTAGTGATAAATTAAAAGGGTTGTTTTAATTTATCGATTTTGATTAGATCAAAATAATAATTCACGTTGTTAGATATCGTGATTGGGAACCTAATGGGTCACACACAAAAGAGAACTAGAAGAATGAAATTTAGCAATTAATTAATTGACAAGTGTTGAAAAATTAATTAATTGAGTTACTTATTAATCGGCCCGAATTAATTAATTGGATTAATTAATTAATGGACCGTATTTAATTAATTTGATTAATTAAATATCGGATCGGGTTAAGTTTAGAGATGGACCAGCCCACTTATGCGGCGCCGGCTAATTATATAAAAGAAAAAAAAATTATGATTTTAGGGTTTTCAGAAATGGGTGGAGGTGGGGGCCTCTCCTGCAATTTGTGAAATTGCAGGCCTTCGCCTGCAATTATGGAAAATGGGTCAAGTTTGCAATATTTTGATTAAGGACCTGTCATGCAATTAAGTTAATTGAAGGACTTGTTTTTAATTTTAAACTTGGGTCAATTTTCAAAATAGTTTTGAATTTAAATATTAAAATGGTTTTAATTTGATTTTCAAATGATTTGACCTAAAATTCAATTTTGACCCGTTTAAAATTTTATTTAAAGTTGACGACTTTTTATATTTTCATTAAAATTGGATTTTAACTTAAATATTAAACCTTGACCCTAAATTGAATTTTATTTTATTTAGGAGTTTTATCCTAAATTAAAATGTTAATTCATTTTAAATTAGAGTTGGACTTTAATTTAATATTTAATTAAAATATCTACCCTATTATGTTGTTGAAATTAGAGTTGGACTCTAATTTGACATTTAATTAAAATTTGATTTTAATTAAATTGTCTCACCCTAAAATCTTTCTTGAAATCAGAGTTGGACTCTAATTTGGTATTTAATTAAAATTTGATTTTAATTAAATAAGTTCACCCTAATATCCTGGAATTAGAGTTTGACTCTTATTTTGTATTTGATTTTAATTAAATTCAATCGTATTAATTTGATTATAATTAGAGTTGGACTTGAATTTGACATTTAATTAAAATTTGATTTTAATTAAATTGTCTTGCCGTAAAATTTTATTGTAATTAGAGTTTGACTCTAATTTGACATTTGATTAAAATTTGATTTTAATTAAATAGTCCCGCCCTATAATTATGACTTAGAGTTGGACTCTAATTTGATATTTAATTGAAATTTGATTTTAATTAAATAAGCCCGCTAATTAAATTAATTAATTAATTCGATTAATTAATAATTTAATTATTTCGATCCATTTGTCTAAATTAGTTTAGACTATTTTAATTGCAATAAACTTGAAATATATTTGCATATAATATTAGATATTATATAGGTAAGCATTTATGTGATGAATGTTTTATTAGTGTTTGATTATGGACTCGACCATGTGGATGTGTTGAATGGTTAATTTTATTCTTGTTGTTTTATGGGGCCTGCGAGCTCTGATTTATTTTGAACCTGCGAGTCCGTTACTATTGTTATTATTATGGACCTGTGCGTCCAATATTATTTAGGCCGCGTGCCAACTAGTATAGGATACAAGTTGCAGCTAGACTAATTGGAGATACAAGAAGAGGAGGAGACCATAGAGATGGAGCATTGTATGAATCAATGCTATACCCCCTAGGAACTGACCGACTAGTCTTCCTTATGGCTCGGGAAGACTAGATAGTATAAGTCCATAATCGTCTACACTATTATATATATGTTTATTTGCATGTCAGATGTATAATAAAATATATATAATTATTACGATGAGACCTTTTGCATGCGAAATCCCTCGTTAAAAATATTAAATCAATTTATTATTTGCCTTCCATCATTATAGTGAAAAACGAGAGTCCTAAATCGATCTTAACTTGTTGAGTACACTCAAGGCTGGTCTATTAGGGATATTTTTGACACTATGAAATATTAGATATTTCTGAATGATGGGTTTGACTTAACTAAAATTTATCTTTTGTTGAGCATACTCAAGAAGATAAATTGTAGAATTCGCCTTCCACCATTATAGTAAAAAACGAGAGTTCTAAATCAATTTTAGCTTGTTGAGTACACTCAATGTTGGTCTATTAGGGATATGTTTGACACTATGAAATATTAGATATTTCTGAATGATGGGTTTGACTTAACTAATATTTATCTCTTGTTGAGTACACTCAAGGAGATAAATCTTAGAGGCATGTTAAGCTAACACATAAGATGTGTGAAGATAAAGAGTTGTCAGCTTAATGATCTGGGAGTTGTATGGAGATACAATTGATAATAGTATCTACTAAAATGTTTTATTAGGGTTTGTTGAGTACACTCAAGGTTTTAATATAACAAATGGGATCCCAGCCCACTGGGAATCAAGTACGGATTCTATAAAATTATGTGAAAGGGTCATAAATTTGAGTTAAACAGTGGGAGCGAAATTAGTTTAATAAAATGCCATGTTAAATAATTGATGCTTTATATATATTATTTCTTATACTTTTCGTCGTTTACGTTTATTGAATCATGAGTAACCACATATATATTTGAGAGGCATATTGGATGCCACAACCAAAGCAAATTTTCTTGATTGGCACCGCAATATGAGAATTGTTCTCAAGCATGAGAAAATTGGTTGTGTCCTTAAGTAGCCCTTTTTAGAGACACCCGTTGATGACTCGACAAAGGAAGAGGTGGTTACTATAATAAACACAGTGATGAGTCTGATGACGATAGTACTACAATATATGTGATGTTTGTGACTATGTCACCTGAGTTACAAAGCAACATAAAAGTATAGATGCTAACACATGATTTTTCATCTCAATATGTTGAATGATGAAAAATCACACGAGGAAAGATATGATATTTTCTAGCAACTATACCGGTGCATAATGGCAGAAGAATCTTCAGTCGGTGCTCGTGTGCTGAAAATGCTGACTACTTTGAGAAGTTGTCTCAATTGCGTTCAATCATGAACAATGAACTAAGTATAGACATGATTCTGTAATCTCTATCAGAGAGTTATTCATAACTAATTATGAATTTAACATGAATAAACTCGAAGCACGTTCATTGAGTTGCTGAACATGCTTAAAACTGTTTAGTCCAACATCCGTGTTTGTAGTGGACAAATCTTAGTCATAGATTTCGATAGAGAATTCTAAAGGATGCTTTAGGAAAGCAACCAAGATGACTAAAACAGTTAAAGCGAATAAGGACAATACCAAATCTGATGATCCTTATTATCATTTTTGGAATGGTAGATCATTGGAAATGAAATTGCAAGGCTTATACCTATTTCATTAGTTTCATGGGTATTAGATACTAGATATGGATCTCATATTTGTTATACCCTAGGTTCAATCAATTTTGGACATAAACACTTTAAATATATATAATTGATACATGTATGGCAATATCTATTATTTAATTGAATTAATATTCTAACAAATTAAATAATAGAATCCGTAGATTCAAGTTTTGGTGATTTGTTAATCACAAGAATTTGTGATTGTGAGATACAAATTACAAATGATCGAATCTTAAGATGCCTATCATTCAATTTGTACTGGTTCTTTTTGGTAGTTTAATGATGTTGGAGATGCACCGGAGTTGGAGAAGAAACGAACTAGAAAATCAGCAACAAGATGAACAAAACATGAACAAAACAGGATCAAACTCGAACGCGTGATCTCTGTCCTCAAACTATATTTGCTCTCTCACGAATTGAAAATGATGCTTGAAGGTTTTCCGCTAAATGGTTTGAAGGATTAAACAAGCCTGGTATGGATTAAACACTTAAGCATAAAGTGTAATTCCCAAAACTTGAAGAACACTAAAAAAGGGTTTGAATATGATGAAGAAATTGTGAATTTTTTTTTTTGTTTTGGAATGATCTTTTTGCTCTTGAATATGGCTATGATTTTTGTATGTTTTCAATAATGTTTTTAATGATTACAAACCACCTATATATAGCCATGAAACATTACCATACGAAATGGTGCCAAAAACTCTCCAAACGCCACAAAAAATTTGAACAAAACGGTCAATAACTACTATATTGGCCTTCTATGCAGTCACATAGTTCAAAACTATGCGGCCACATAGTTATCTTCACGGCAGGGATTTTAATCCCTGCTTTAGCCTATGCAACCACATCCAAGTTTGGCCTCCAAGAATGATTTTCATTCCACATCCATTTTTTATCAATTTTGAACAATGTTTCTAACAAATGATATTCTTGAGATGCGATAGTGGTAATCACAATTGTTGGCAAGTATGGCTTAGACTAAAATATTTTTACTCTAGTTAGATACGACGTTAAGGTATTCCCTCCATTTTTTGTAGTATTTTAGTTGGGAATTCTTTCCATGAATGAATGAACTCAGGTTGATTTCAATTGTTATAAAATAGTGCATTTTCCTTTCTTTTGAATATATTTTTACTTATACAGGCTTTAAACTTACTTTAGATGGGAAGACTAAGTTAATTTTTATATATTTTTATCAACGTCTATTTTATTGTACGATCAGTGGTCATTAAGTTTGAGATTGCTCAAAAATGTATTAGCCACGACAAATGGTTTGGCTGTGGAAGACTAAACAAGAGTATTTGCTCCTCTTATCGTATGCTGCTGCAGCCATTTTGTCTAAATCGTCTTTGTGCTTCAGCAAAGTTACGATGTATCATTTTGTCTAAAACGCCTGGCATGTCATCTGTTACTTCATGGAGATATGGAAAATTTAAAAAGAGGGAATATGAAGTTTAGTCTGTAATCTGAAGTTCTGAACTTTCACAGGAACTATATGTAAGATCAGGTTTTCTCATATGAAATGTGAGTCATTCCTGTACCTGAACTTGTTTGTTTTGCCTTGCTGAATAACTATCAACTCCTCCCGTATCTGTTATGATATATTAATTTACTCTTTTCTGACGGGTTCGAAGACAGCATAAATTACAAATCCCCTTATACATGGCATTCCCCGTATGTTGTTATCAAGTTGAGTAAAATAATTGTCTTACAATATAACTGAAGCTTTTGCCAAACGACTTCCATCCATGAGGAGACTATCTAATTACTTCCTTTTCCAGGTCTATAGTTCTGGTTTCTTTGATAATGGATATGTTGGGTACGTTTCAACTTCGTTCGGTTTTTTTTTTATCGTTCTCACCATCTTTTTGACCTTCAATTGAATTTATAATTGAGGCCATTATGTCTCGGTGAAAGATGTCCTCCTCCTCACCGTATGTACTTGAGGCTGCACGTGAATTTCTAGTTTTCTACGGTGTTGAAATCTAAAACTCTGGTGCACAAAGTTTATGAGCTTTGGGTGTACACTTTCTCATATATGCAGCTCTTATATTTTATATGGGAATAGCCATTGAACATCTCACATTTAAATCATTTATTGATTTTATCTCCCTCTTAGTAGGATGTCGCTGCCAGATTATTGGGAATTATCATTTCTAGTTCAGCTTAATACATTCTCAAATGTTACTTGTGAGTGTGACTGAGCTAAATTTTGAATTATAGCCATCGGATACGTTTGGTATGCAGTATTAGATTGGACAATACAGTAAATAAGATTTTAACTTTACTTTTGTTATGAACGAGTGTAACCTGTGAATCACTTTCAAGAAAGGAGGTGTCGGATGTACTTGAAAATTTGCATGTACAGGAGGTAATTGCATTTACTGGCCTGTACTGTAATTCATCCTCCCCAAAGAGACATTATTCTAACAGGTTTTCAGAAAGAAGTATCTGAAGTGAATTTTTTTATCATCTTATAGATTCAATGCAAGGAATGCTATGGTTTTCTAATACAAATTGCACTCTGATTCATTGTGAAAGAATGCTGTCAATAGTGCTTTAATGAGATATGACCTCTAATCGATGCCCATGGTATGAAATTGCAAGTGCACGACATCACAAGTAGAGTATTATTCATGACGATGTTGTTATTAAGTTTCAAACTTCGCTTAATTCTAACTTTATCTGGACAATAAATCAACATTAAAAATAAACAAACTAGGTAACAGTATGAAAAATCAATAAAAAAATCGCAGATGCACGATAATTCACTGAGATCAAAATGTTAGAACGCACAATTTCATCATGGTTAATCCAATTCAATCTCTCTTATCGAGTTAAGATACACATTCATGCGATCATTCTAATATCTCTAATTTAATTTATATATTGTAATACAAAATCAAAAGTACTTTTATATTAATTCACTATGGCTCCATGTGAATTGTAGCATTAAACACGAAGAATATTCATTTATAAGGCTGCACAAACCATGAATGTATATCTATCTCTTATCCAAATTTGTGATTTTCGTTGTTAAGAGCAATAATATATGTATCATTTCTCGAAATCGATATAGTTCTCAATTCATTCAATTATTGGTTAGATAACTATATAACATTTAAGTATAATAACAAAAACACCACATCGTATAGTATGTAACTTCAAAACTAGCTATAGAAATGAAATATTCGTAATAAGGTTACATCGTTCCAAATTAGCCCATAATTCAATTAAAACTAATTGAATTTGAGCACATCACCGGAAATTAAGAGGAGGAAATAATTTGGGAATAGAAACTTGTTGAATCTCGTAAATAAAACTCCCGAGCATCGCCTTGTCTTCTTCAACTTCAAATTAAATCTCAACAATCCTATTAATTTAGCCTCGGTTTGGATAAATGATTTATATGGTTAAACTTCATTTTCAACCACACATTTCAAGTATTATCCATTTATCCACCAATCGTATTTATATATTTATAAATAAATTATTTATAAATTCTTCCCAAATAGAGACTAAGTGTAGAGTATAATTGTGTGAGTAAAGTCCTCATTTTATATGCCAAAGACATGAAGTATATATCAATGTTCTAAAAGCCTTGACAAGGCTCCACTTATGCACGCCTAGATATGAGGCATCTCAAAATGTCCAGCATAAGGAAGGACAAGGCATGGAAAAAGGTGATCAACTTCCCTTTGATAGCATATTGTGGGTTTCAATCTAACGATATGTATATCAAGACTTATATAATGCTACATGATACTCTATTATTTGACAATTTAAAATACAATCAACTTTTTCATCAAATTATTCCCCTCCAACTTATCTTCGGTACTGCTTCTGGATAATTTCTTCTGATAAAATAGATTATTTCATGCGGGTCTAGGCGCCAAAAGACTCATGATTTTTTATTTTTTCAATATTTTGTAGCCATTTCTTGGATATATAATGATTAATGTGGACCAAGGTACTAAATTATCTTGGGCGAGTTCTTGGACCCAATTGCACATCATTTTTATTTATTTAATGGTCATAAAATAATTAAAAATGAAAAACACATTTTTATACTTAAGCTTGAGGCTTGACCTCATCTTCTTATCATACCTAAGACCTTTTAGAACCCCTGCATACATAGTACAAAAGATGAAGAACCTTATTTATGCATCACCAATGTGCCATGGAAATCGTGCAATTTTGAATCGTACTCAGAGTGAAATTTTCCTAATTTCACTCTCACAAAACATTTGTTACTAGGAGTTTTGCTTGTACAAAAATTACCAACCCGCTCTCCCTTGAGTTTCAACTCTTATGGAAATATGTACTTCAAAATTTTGCACTTACAATACCAATTGAAATTCTCAAGTATTTCATTTTCTTTCTCCAATAATAAAAACGGTGCTCCGTCTGACCCGTCTTCTCAGTGTGCTCGCCGGAGGGGTGGGAGCCTAGGCTCCTTCCTCTTCCCCCTTCTCTCTTCTTCTTTGTTTTCCTTTTCTTTTCGTTGCCTGCGGTTTCGATGGTTTTGCAGGCGTCGTTTTTCTTTGGGTTGGTGGTGGTCGCGGGTGCTTTGGTCAAGGAGCGGGGCGGCGAGGTATGGCTGGTTCCGGGCGGCAGTCCTCCCCGTGTGTGGAGGTGGTGTGTTTTTCTGTTTTCGGGCTGGGTCCTCGTTTTCTGCTCGATCGTCTCCGGTGGCTGGAGTAGGCGAGGCTACTGCTGGTTTTGGGGTTTGCCGGCGAGCCCTTTTTGGCTGGGTTTCCAGCGTTGGCTGCGGGGTGTTGATCGGTGGTGTTGGTGTTTGGTTGGTGTCGGTTGGTGGTGTGTGTTTGGTGTTTAGTTTAGGTGTTATTGTTTTGTTGTGGTTTTTATGTTGTTTTTTCTATGTGTTTGTTCGATTGTTGTGAAGTCAAGACACTGCCCGCTCATTGTGGGGATGCTAAATTGCTGATTGCGTAGTTGGCTTTCAGTTGGACCTTGCCTGTATTGTAAAGTCACAGCTGTTTTATGACTTCGTTTGGTGGTGTGTTGGTTGGGTTGTGGTGGTTGTGCGGTGCTTGCTTCGGGTTTTGAGTATTCAATCACCGGTTTGGTGAAGGGCCTGCTGTGTATTGATGATTAATGAAGACCTTGATTCCGGATGTGTTTGCACCGGTCTGGTTCCTGGGTTTGGTTGGGTTGGTGTTGTCTTGTATAGTTTTTTCTGTTTGTTTGTTGCTTGTTTTTGTTTGTCGGTTGGTTGTGATGGCTATTGTTTTAGCTTGGGCTCTTGCCTTGGTAACACTTAATCCCGCATTGGAGGGCTTTGTGTTGGAGGTCTTTCCTCCATGTACCGTTAGCTATTGTGATGTGCAATGAAACTTGTTTCATTTTCAAAAAAAAAAAAAATTTGCACTTTCGAGATTTTCAGCTCTTTTGAAAATACGTATCTCAAAATCTCACACGTACAATATTTTCAATTGTGCTCTTTTCTTAATTTTTCTTTTCTTTTATTTAGAAGTGTCAATCCAGGTGGTCCGGGTCGGATCGGGTCGGCCAGCCAACATATGAGCCCGGTAACAGCCCGAGTAAAAAAAAAGTTGGCCCACTACGATTTTCAAGTCGGCCCACAAATTTTGGACTACAACTCGGCCCGCCTGTTGACCCATCAGGTTTGAGTCCATGCGGATCAGGGTCGCGGTGTGTTCCGATTTGGCCCGTATTATTGTATAAATAAAATCATAAGAATATAGAATTTTTCATATTTTTAGCAAAAAATATTTTTTTTTGGTTAAATGTAAACCATGAAATGAACAAAATGATAAATTCATATTTATATCAAGAAATGTTTACATAGCATTCAAATCTAATGTTACATAAATTATTTATAACTTTGTAAAGTTAAATTTAACTTAAACAAATAATAATTAAATGCATTTCTAATTATTATTATCAAATATTTATAACATAAGTACATCCCAATTAGGTTGACACTTACTTTTATTATAATTTATAGTTTAAGTACATTCCAACTAGATTGGCTCTCCCCTCATTTTTTTCAAATTTTTTATTTTTTTTCACGGGCTAGCGTGTTAACCGCGGCCCGTGAAGGTGCAACCCGCGAAGTCCGCGGGGTCACACCTCCTTGACCCGTCAACCGCCCGCTCGGGTCACGGGTCGGCTCACGGTCCAGGGTCGATTCGGATCGATTTTCACGGGTCTGGCTGGCTCGTCCGTCTTGACATCTCTATTTTTATTTACGCTTGCAATGTTATTTGGATTCAATCTTAAAACAATAAAACATCCAGAATAATTAGAATCTCGCTAATAACAAATAGATGAGTCTACAATTTACACTCATCAATGCCTAGTGCTTTGGCCGAACCTTCTACAACCTTGCCAAAAATGCACTAATGAGATTGCACTACCGACTATAGAGTCAAGGTAATCCATGTCACAGGGATGGGTCGTACTTACATCTTACTAAAAGATTTCAACTTCAATGGTGATAGGGATGGCAACGGGGCATGGCGGGCCCTCCCTGCCCCGCTAAGAAATTCCCGCCCCGTCCCCGCCCCATTCCAGTTTAAGTCGAGTCGGGGCGGGGCGGGGGTATGTCCATTCCTCGTTTATTCCCCTGTTTAATTTTTTTTTTTTAAGTTTTTGATAATTTACTTTTATTGCTCATATTCATTAGATTTGAATAAATAATTTTAGTTGCTATTTTCTATTAGAACTAATAAAAAATTTCATTTAAAGTATTGAATTCTAAAAAAAAAAAAAATTTTTTTTTTTTAAACGGGGCGGGCCGAGGACCCCGTTACCCGTCCCCGCCCCGAACCCTCCCCGTTACCCGTTTAAGCGGGTTTTCCCAGCCCCGTTCGGGGCGGAGCCCAGCGGGTATTGAGATTGTCGGGTTTTTTTGCCATCCCTAAATGGTGACCAGGTTTTTAAAGGGAAATGATGGATTATATGGAGGGCACGAGAGGAGAACAATTATTTAACACTATCTAGAAAGAAATCTTTATTTTGTTAACATCGAGTTCCATACACATCAAAACGTCATCAGTTATTTACCAAGAAGCAGCTTGGAGTATCATTCAATTTCCAAATCAATTGCAATAAATTACAATAATGATTCTATTAGGGCACTCGTGTGAGTGTTAAGCTATACAATAATGATCTCCACTTCCAAACTCAAAAGATGGATTGAGTTTAGTTGCAATTCAAAAATCAAAACACAGGGGCGGAAATAAGAATTCATGTACTTTTTTTCTCTTTTTACTTTTTTCTTACTTTTTGGAGGAAAATAGATTGAGACGTTAACAAAAGTTTTAAGCATCATGAATGACTAAAGGCTTGTTTGGTTTCAATTATTATTCATTATAATTAAAAAATCAAAGAAAAAATTTATCAACTGTAAAAATGTGTCCAAGGATAGATCTGTAATTTCGTTTTCTTTCTTCAACCTGGGTTAATGGTTACCATTTAAACGTCGCCGTTCTTGCCCATTTCTAGTGCTTCAACTCCGACCACAATTTCTTACATTTTTAAGTTAATTACGAATCTAATTCGCGCAAATTCTTTGGATTTGTGAAATTGAGGTATACATAAAGATTCAAAGAGGAGTGTATGTATATATAACTGATGGGTGGCGCGTCGCTGGATGGATTGCAGGATCACCTAAAGTTGGCTAGAGAATACGCTTTGGAAGGACTGTATGACACTTCCGTTATTTTCTTCGATGGCGCCATTGCTCAGATCAACAAGTATATGTCTCAATTTCAATTTTTTTCCTTTCCCCTTTCCTTTTCGTTAGTATGGATTTTAATATTCAGTTGCATCTGTATGAAATTTGAATTTGAAGAAATGGGTTGATTTAGATTTGCCTCTTTGATTTTAGAAGAGACAGAAACTGGGGAAAAATCCCGTTTCCTTTAATATTTTTTGGGTTTTTAGCTTGTCATATGGTTTTATGTATTACAGTCATAATGCTAAATTAGCAGTTTATAAAAGTATTCTACATGTTTAAGTAAAAATTGCTGTGATTAACTCCCTCGTGCTGAAATCTTTTGTTTAAAATTTCATATATTTTGGTCTTTATTTTCCCGACTTTTAGGCATTTAAATACAGTCGAGGACCCTTTACTGCGTACGAAATGGATGAATGCGAAGAAAGCAATTTCAGAAGAAGCGGAGGTTGTGAAGCAATTAGATGCTGAGAAAAGGTCGTTCAAGGAGGTTCCTATTGGCAGGCGGCCTAATTCACCTCCGATTTCGACTAAGTCATCCTTTGTATTTCAGCCATTGGACGAGTATCCAGTGTCATCCAGTGCTCCAGTGGATGATCCCGATGTGTGGCGACCGCCTACTCGAGATCCTTCGAGTAGAAGACCTACAAGAACTGGTCAAGTTGGCATGAGGAAGTCACCACAAGACGGGACTTGGGCACGTGGAGGTTCCACGAAAACAGGAACAGCTGGCCGTGGAGGAAGGACAGGTGGTTCTAGTAAGTCTAACACTGGAGTTCGAGCATCAACTACCGCAAGGAAAGGAACTGGGAAATCGGCCTCTGGAAAAGCAGATTCAGTAGTAAGTTTTTCTGCTGGAGATGTAGTTGGTTAATGATGTCAGCATTTTTACTCGAAGGTTGGAAAAAGTATACTCTTTCCTCATATCTGTTATGAGGTACTATGTTAGCTAACTAATTCTTTTGCTCTAGGCAAGATCAAGTGCCTAGGATTCTATATGAGACAATGGTGAGTAAATAGGGAACATCACCCTTCCCTTACTGGAAGTTGGGAAGAATAAGAAGTGTTACCATTCATGTGACAAAAACGATCCATGACAATGTTATTGGCAGAGCCATTGCAATATACAAGCATTCCAATGATAGATCCAATTAGCAATTAATGTAAAAATTATTTAAGGTGTCTTAATTAGAAAGTTAGTGTAATGTCAGTTCATTTTATTCCATCACTGAGTATTATGGTATGCACGGCACAATTCTTCTGTCCACTTTTGATATGAGATAAGATAATGAAAAAGCGAATGTTCATGTTATTCACGGTTGGTCAAGGGAGCTTGTTTATTTCATTGTTATCTTTCGAAGCACAGCAGAAGTGTTAGTTCAGGCCAGATACACTTGATGTGCTTGCCCTCAGATTTTATTGCAGCCTTTTCTAATCCAATCTCTATATCTTTTGCTTTGAGTATATGCTCTTACTAACTTTTCTAGTTCCTAGAAAAGCTAAATTCAACTTGTCCTACTAGCCTTTTAAAATTTAAATATATCTTATGCTACACCTCAATATGATTAAAATTTTTCATCTGTCCTTTATTTTGATGAACTCTATTATGACATTGAAGATTGGGGTATCCAAGTTCCTGAGGGATTGGTGTGGTTGTCATTTAGAGTACATGGTTAATGTTTCAATTCCATGGTAAGAACTGTCCATGAAGATATATTTGAGTCTGATCACATGGTCCTTGAGTTCTTTTACCCATAGTTCATATGACCTATAGTTTTACAAAGGGTTTGTAGTTGTCCAAGATTCGTTGATTTAATACTACTTGTTTTCCAATTCAGTATTCGTTTTGACGTCAAAATCTAAAAAATGAATATACAGATTCAACAATAGAGAACCTGAGATGTTGGAAAGTTGAATGAAGATATGTATGAATGTCCAATTGCATATATTCAGACAGACTTGTCCCATTTATCAGATTGATTATTAAGGGACTTCTTGGTTTAGAATTTTGAGCTGATTTTCCAATCAGATATAATTAAGGCTTGAACATTGTATCTGAGTTTCAATCTTCCAATTATTTCTTTTGCAACTAAATGTCAAACATTGTTCTCAATATCTTTCAACAAACATGCTAAACTTTTGTAGTTTAATAATTAATTATTTATCTAAATACCTACAATTTTTTATGTAAATAGATTAAATTACCTGAAGTGTTTCTCCTTTTAATTCCCCTTCTATGTCCTTGTGTTTTCTTGATGTCCTAAGTTGGATATGTATTTTGCAAAGTTTACGTACAAATTTCTGTGCGCGTAAGGTTTCACGAGTGACCTACACAATGGAGACTAGGAATATTGAAATCTTTCCAGGAGGCCTTAGTTTTTGCCCAGTCAAAGGGAGTGTAGAAATGTTTATTTTATCATAAATACAGAGGGAGTAGAGATATTACTTACTTTGGGTTGCTGGCTTCTTATTACCCTGAATCCATTGTAGGTTCTGTATTCACTATTAGTTGATAATACTATTCGTCATTGGCTTCTTTCTGATTTTTGTTGTGATTGTCAGAATGGTGATGAAGCTGAGGACGGAAAGCAGAAAAAAGTGCAATATGAAGGGCCTGATGCAGACTTGGCTGCTATGCTCGAAAGGGATGTCTTGGAAACCAGTCCTGGTGTCAGATGGGATGATGTGGCTGGGTTGAGCGAAGCAAAAAGACTTTTAGAAGAAGCTGTAGTTCTTCCACTGTGGATGCCTGAGTATTTCCAGGTGTCAGATATTGGTCGAAACTGAGTAAATTTACTTTGATTTTGTTTACCGCATCTTCCTCAAAGTCATCTAGATAATCTGCAGTTTTAGTATTAAATATGCAATTAGTTTGTTATGATGGAATCTCTGATGCGTGATGATACACACAACATGTCAGCCTGTGTATATCTCAAATTTTATTCTGCTCTCTTCATAGCTGATTTCATGTTACATTCTTGAAAGCACGAAACTGGAAGTACTTTGGATGATTTATTTATTGTTCCTTACATGTAGAGAGAAATTTATATAACTAGATGTAAAATAGAGATTGTTCATACTTCATGTAATCCTTTTCTCTTTCCTTACATGCATGGTTTATGACGTTCAATCTTTGATATGTATTTGGTTTCAGGGAATTAGGAGACCATGGAAAGGTGTACTCATGTTTGGCCCTCCTGGTACTGGGAAGACACTTCTAGCTAAAGCTGTGGCTACTGAGTGTGGTACAACATTTTTCAACGTTTCTTCTGCTACCCTGGCTTCAAAGTGGCGTGGGGAGAGTGAACGAATGGTCCGGTGTTTGTTTGATCTTGCAAGAGCTCATGCTCCTAGTACAATATTCATTGATGAGATTGATTCTCTTTGCAATTCTCGAGGGTGAGAATTTTATTATTCTGTACAGGCAATTTTTAAATTTGGCCAATGGGCCATTTTGCCTGAGATTATTCTCTTTTTACAATTATTTCAGCAGTTATGTGCGTTGGGGTACACGAATGCATGTATGACATAGATCTGCTTACATTTCAATACTAACCAAATTCTCCATATTAGTCCCCCAATTCTTTGTGGTTAATCTGTTTTGTGTTGCTTGCTTAAATACCTTATAAGCACAATTGAACTGCCTTTATACTTGTACTTTAGATGAAGGAAAGCTTATTTATTACCATGTGAGAATTCACGTGTGTTCATATGTATCTACGTCAAGCTCCTTTTTATGAAATCAATTTTTAGGGCTTCAGGAGAGCATGAATCATCCCGAAGGGTCAAATCGGAGCTTCTAGTTCAGGTAGATGGTGTCAACGCTTCTTCCACCAATGAAGATGGTACTCGCAAGATAGTGATGGTTTTAGCAGCTACAAATTTTCCTTGGGATATAGATGAGGCATTGAGGTCTGGTTTTGTTTCGTTCACTTTCTTCATATTTGATTTTATTTCTTGAGGTTCTAGGTAGGGTGGTTTTTTTTATCTGATACAACAATGATTAATGCAGGAGGCGGTTGGAGAAGAGAATATACATTCCACTTCCAAATTTTGAGAGTCGCAAGGCGCTTATAAAGATCAATTTGAAAACTGTTGAGGTAAGTCTTACTGCCTATAGGGCACCAGGCAAGTTTATTTATGGGCCTGGTTGGGTATTCATAAGGTCATGACTTTGGATTCTGCCAACTTGGACTTCAAATATAGTATTGACTTCAAAATTTAAACTGCTTTGAGTGGTTGCAAGCAGGCTTTCTTGTGCTGGCCCCATCATTGCTCAAATCACTTCTATGTAGTTTTCAATTCTTTAAGTAGGTTATATATTCTTCGTTAGACAATTATAGATCGATTCTCATTTTGTTTACTTGCGATATGCGTACATACTGTGATATCAGGTGGCTCCAGATGTGGATATTGATGAAGTGGCTCGTAGGACAGAGGGATACAGTGGAGATGATCTAACAAATGTTTGCCGGGATGCTTCTTTGAATGGCATGAGGCGTAAGATAGCAGGAAAGACACGCGATGAGATCAAGAACATGTCCAAAGATGAGATTTCAAACGATCCCGTTGCTATGTGCGATTTTTTAGAGGCCTTGAATAAGGTTCAACCAAGTGTTTCAGCAGCTGATATCGAAAAGCACGAGAAATGGTCTGCTGAATTTGGTTCAGCATAGAATGAGCGACTTATGTTAGTAATTCACAATCCTCTGCTTATTCGTGCTTCATCCTTTGAGGTCACACTTATCATTTTTTGGCTTGATTCTAAACCAGTGTTGATTGTGATTTGATTGATGAAAGGTCTTGCATTTTGTGTCTTGTGTATGAGTAACCACGTAGCAAAACTTTATGTTCATTTCATATACTGATTGGAATTGCAGCTTTACCACGTCCAGTGCTGCTAAGCAATTCGTTTGGACAAAATTTCTCTTCACTTATTTTTTTATTTTTATTTATTTTTAAAAAAATATTAGCAGAAATATGTTGAGTACTTAATGTAGAATTCATGAAATCATTCGACATAGCTAACGAAATAAAAATAGTGAATTAGTAGGCGTTCAGACAAAGGTCCCGAACGTGAAAATCTTATCTTTTTTTTTTTTTCCTCTTTTTATTATTTGCTTTAAAAAATGTAGTTTTTTTAATTTTTATTTAGCATATCCAAACATGCTCGACCCGTCGACGTAAATAAATTGTCAAACTGCAATATATTTTCCTCTTCTCAGTGTCATGCTTTATTAGCAATTAATAGTCACAAACAATAGTGCCATCTCCACCATATCGGAATCCTTTGTCATCAACAAAAGAGAGCTATTAAAAAACAATTATATCTCGACCCACGTCTCTTCTCGACTTGCAAGTTTCCCAACCTTTCAATATTGTTGCATGCCCAATCTCAAGTGACAGTAACTACCCAAAATTTTGATGGATTATGTGACTCTCACGTGTTCAACTTTGTGAAGGGTACAACTGAGAAATTTGCCTCAAGATGCAGGAACAAGATGACACGTGATTTTTTTTAAAAGTAGGATACGGACATGTTGGTGATACGTGGATTAAAATTTAAATGTGTATATATATATATATATATATATATATATTATATTTTATGCCTTTTAGTATAGAACATGCATATCAAAACACTTATCCGAGGCAGTGTTTAAAAATGTGAATTTGTCAGTGAGGCGTCTTTCCTTCGTGAGGCAAGGTGTAAGCCTAAAGGCGTTTTGAGGCGTAAGCCTCACCGTGAACCAAAAAAAGAGTAAATTCAAAAGTTAAAATTAGATTTTTAATATTTTTTTAAGCCCTTTTTGGTGTAGTTAAGATTAGATTTTTAGTAAACTTTAATGAAAGTTGATAAAATGTATGGTTGAAAAGTTGTGAATCGCATCATAGTTAAAATTAATTATTGACTTTAATTTAGATTCTAAAAGTGATTTTTTGGAAAATATTTTGTTAAAAGTATGGAATATTATGAAATGTGAAAAAATATTTTTCTTTTTTTCTTGGTATGAGTCACAATATTAGATTGATTCTTTTATAGTGGAAAACAATCAATAAATTATTTAAATCATACATTATTCTAAGATTTAGGTGCATAGCATGATAATTATTAACCATGTTAGGAGGGTAATTTAGTAAATATGTAATGACAGTAAACTGTGTTTTTAGTTTGTACTTCACTTGCAGGAGTCACTTATTGAAATTATAATATACTATGACACACCATAATTTTGTTAATTACACTATATTTTAATTATAATAAACGTTTTTAAGCTTTAGGGCCTGTTTGGTAGGAATTCTCATTTTCTACAGTAAATCAATTCTCATTTTCAACCACACATTCTTCAATAAAATAATATTTTCCATCACATCAATAATTTTTTCTTCTTTTTCAACCACACATTTCCTGTCGTATCACTATTCAAAATCAATTCTTCCCCCAAAAAATCCCTACCAAACAAGCTCTTACTCATTTTTACACTTGCGTCCTCAACTTTTTTTTTGTCGCATTTTTACCATCAACTTTCTATTAGTTTGCACGTAATGTCTCCGATGATGATTTCCATCCAAAAAATTCATTCAAAATGTGTCAAAAGACTCATTTGCTTCTCATAATTTTAAATAAAAAATATCAAAGTTTAACAAAATATTCAATACGCGCAGTGGAGAAAATTAGGGATACGAGTGCAAAAATAAACAAAAATTGAGGATCTTAACTAAAATTAAAATGTTGTGCAAATAACAGAAATCGTTTGCCAGTTGGTGTATAGAAGATGAACTTGGCTGAAAGATGTATAGAAGACATAATTCAAAAAAAATAAAAAAATAAAGTATTTCCTTAGCTTACAAATTAAACGTTTAACGGTTCAACGATAACTTGTATACAATAATCACTCTCCTAATTTACTGTTTTCAAGTGTTCTCTTCATATTCAAACTAGAAAACTACGTGTAATCTTTTGATAGTATCCAAGTACTAATCCTGCACTATCGCCTTTGGAAATTGAATACCTTGATGCAAAAGGCAAATGTGAAAACAAATAGAATTGTGAATCCAACAATGACAACTGCAACTACTTCGAGAAACTCATGTCTGAATCCATAGAAACTTCTCAAGAATTCTTTCACTGTTTGCTGTATGTCAAGCATGTCCTCTATATCACCAAACTGTGACACAAGTAGGCCATATAATGTCCAAGAAAGAGGACATGCCCAATAGTACCATCTCCACCACACCGGAATCCTCTGTTATCACAAAAGAGAGCAATTAAAAAACAATTATATGTTGACCTAGGTCTCCAATCTATTTCTTGACTTGCAAGTTTCCCAATCTTTCAATATAGTTGCACAACTAGTCTCCAATAATGGTAAGTGTTCAAAAGTCGGGTGAATTATGTTCCTCACATGAGCAACTTTGAAAAGGGTAAAACTGTTAAGAGTTTTGCCTTAAATTGAATGGACACAGATACAGGACTTGGATACATGATTTTTCTAAAAAGTAGGCCACATACACGTTGAATACACGTGGATTTAAATTTTTAAAAATTTTAAATTTATTTATTGTTTCTTTTATTTCTATACTCAAGGTATAGGACACGGCATATTCAATGTTGAGAGCTAGAAATTTAAAATATACAAAAAAATATGACACGACATTATGACTTGTCAAATCCATGTCATGAAGTGTCAGTATCCGATATACACAGTAGGAGTGTCCATGCACCATAGGAGTGCCCTTCATAAAGTTAGCCATATTAGGATCGCGTGATGATTTAATGGAGTTTAGAGTTTTGGACGATATCCACCGCTGGAGACTGGTTGTGCAACTATATTAGGTTTGGGGTCAATTTGTAACTTATACAACAGGTTGGAGATCTACTATGCAACTTTCCCATATTTGTGTGCACATATGCTGTAAGTACTTTTTTGTGAGGAAAATGGTTTTTTAAGAACTTACTGTCCGAGGAACGATGAATCCTGAAAAGATGTTCCATATCCCGAAGAATGCTAAAGAGATTATGCTACCGACATGTTGATTAGGTGACATGGCCACTGTCATCATGCCGTAAAAGGTGAAATATAATAGTGTGAAGTACATGAAAAATAAGTACCACAAGAACTTTGCAGCCGTCCATTCAAATCCGATCATTGCATAGCCAATAACACTGTACACTGCAGCTTGCACGAATATGTATGGAAGTTCAATTGTAACCTACAATAGGGAAGAAAACATTATAAACTTGTCCAATAAGTTATAGAGAACTGCTACATTTACGGTCATTAAGGGCTGTAAAATTTACAGCCCTCCCACATTTACAATTTACAGTCCTTAATGACTGTACAAGTGCATTGTCCCTAAGTTTTATTACACTTCTAACAGTATTAAGAAGAAAAGAAGTTAAAAACTTGTAAATTGTACCAAACATGCCCCAAGTTAAGCCCCTATTTGGATCCATTATAATGAGTTTTTGGAGATAATGTATTTTGGAATAGTGATTTTTTTTAAAGAATGTATGGTTAAAAAAGAATTTTTTTTTTTTTGAATTTACGTGTAATATTATTTTATTGTAGAATGTGTGATTAAAATGAGGAGAGAAATAAATATTAAATTATAATGGAGGCCAAACAGGGGCTAATTGTTGTAGTTTGAGATGGCTTGCTAGAAACCTGTGCAAAGGCATATGGCAAAGCTGAATACATTCCAGCGGCTCTTTCTCTATAAAAGACAGTTCGCTCAACAGAAATCACTGGCTGCACAGTAGTGGCATTGTTGATCCCTAGGAATAGGATTGATGCATACATAGAACCCATCGCATTGAATAGATCTTGTACTGTACTCCTAAAATAGCAAGAAGATTACGTTGAGTTGATGAAAGAACAAAAGTGCATGCATGCTTAGAATAAAATACTCAACATTATGTAAATGTTTAGTATGACGGATGGACATTACTCGACACTGGACTGTATAATATTAAAGAAGAAAAAGAAGTTAAAATCTTGTCCATAGTTTTGTACGGTTTAGTTCATTACTGCAAACCAAAGATGCAATTTTTTTATTTTATTTTGTTTTTTTTCCCATTTACCTCTTTGAGCCGAGATCCCAGAACATAGTACCAAACATCAAAGATATGATGATCGTGTATGATAATCTCACTGCAGTGTAAGGTGGATTTCGCCAATATGACCATCGTTGTTTAAATAGGCAAGCAATGCACTGAATGAGGAAAGGCTGTGCGTACTGACTAGGAAAATATAGATCTTTCATTCCGGGCCGTGGTGTACTTAGTTCATTGATCTGAGATTTGTTCCTCCTGAAAAGTTCCATATGTAAGTGCAACCTTTGACAGCAATTCACATGAAATATTTGCTCAAGCCACGTCTAGCTAGGATTAAAAGATTCAGTCATAAAGTAAATTTACTGAAGTTTTAAAATGAATTGTTCTTTCATTGGTCAAATTCGAAAATAAGCAAGTTATTTTTTAAAGTTTGGTAAGAACTATTTTGATGTTAAGAAACCTTTTTCTACTTAGAACCAAGAAAACATACAGTTATCCAAACATATTTGAAAAAAAATAAAATTATTTGAATGTAACTTTGCTTTTTCATTTATCTTTTTTAAGCTTAGCCCTTACATTTTCTCGTGCATCAAGTATCTGTTCAGTGAATAAAGTCATGAACTGACCTGTATAATTCTGAGTTCTTATACACTTCACTAAAATCAACCCCCAAGGCCGTTTCCTGTGCCAAAGAAGTAACTTCCAACATCCAAGTTGCTGGATTGTGACCATTTTTGGTTTTGCTCACTCCTTCAATTCCCTTCATTTAACAAAAAATCCTGCTTTAACAGTTCAACATAGAGAACCGGAAGAGTGTTTCTTCTTTCTTTTACTTGATACTCACCTCAAAATATTTGATCAGTTGGCTAGAATGAGGTCCCAATGGCCCGACATATATCTCCTGTCCTCCTTGTTTCATTAGAAATAGCTGCCAAAAGTATTACACACAAACCAATTAACAGAAAAAAGAGAAAATAAGTACACCATTAGAGGTCATGTTTGGCTAAGCTTAAAAAAATTATTTATCGCTTGGATTAGAGAAGTTACTTAAAAGTAACTTTTAACTTATTAAGCTTAGCCTAACTTGCGTAAAGGTTTCCTTTGTCCAACAACTCATTTTTTACCTCATCAAAGGCTTCGAATATGTCAATGCTAGGCTGATGGATGGTGCATACAACTGTTCTTCCAGTGTCTACAGTGTTCCTGACCGTTCTCATTACAATTGCAGCAGCTCTTGCATCTAGCCCTGAAGTCGGTTCATCCATGAATATTATAGAGGGGTTTGCCACCAGCTCGACTGCAATGGTAAGCCGCTTCCGCTGCTCAGTTGAGAGGCCATTGACTCCTGGCAGTCCAACTAGTGCACCTCTTAATGGTGTAAGTTCCACAAGCTCCATGACTTCTGTGATGAACATCTGCAAATGTGAATGGTTATAAAATATTGAGAGCATTGCAGCACCTATTGTCCGAGTAGCATGTCCCCAACCTTTAAGAAGGAGAAAGTTGTTCTGACTTCACAACGAAGCCCGATAAATAAACATAGAGAATTGGATCAATTTCAAATCTGACATATTAAAGAGGATAAATTGACAGATCATGCAAAGCTCTACTGAGCCTCGTTTCTCACTGATAACTGAGTTTTTTTAATGAACGCTCTCAACTTTAATTTTTAATCCAATAGACAATATTGGTAATCTAACCTTTCTGGTTTCAGAGTTAATGTCTGGAGCCAACCGCAGCCACGCTGAGAAAAACAAGGATTCTTGAACTGTAACATGAGGAGAATGAATGTCATTCTGTTCACAGTATCCTGAAATCCGAGCAAAAGTTTCTTGCCTTTTGGGATACCCGGAAATTGTAATATTTCCCTCAACATAACCTCCAGTTTTCCTGCCTGACAGCACGTCCATAAGAGTTGTTTTACCAGCCCCACTAACACCCATTAAAGCCGTGAGAACACCCGGCCTAAAAGTTCCACTTACTCTGTTCAGAAGCACCAATCTATCTTCAAGAAAACCCTTATCCTTCATTTCCTGTAATTCATATGGTAAATAGTCTGATGCATTTAGACCATAGTTCCTCAACAAATAGTTTCCAACAGACGACATAGTTACAAAAAACCTAGAAAAATGCAACATAAAATTTAGATTTACCAGTGGCATGTCAACAGAGTACACAATATCATTGAAAGTAATGAAATGGGGTTCGAATGGAAGAATCATTCCCCTTTTCTGTTTTTGATTAGCCTCGATAATGGCAGCTGTCATCATGGATGAGGATCCACACCCGATAGCTTTTCTACTTTGTTCTGCTAAACCTGCATGTATTTAAGTTCGTTTAGCAAAAAAAAAACTTGATAACTGATAAATACTTTTATGATTTTTTGATCGAGAGGATTGGATAGTGTTAAGAACTGGGGTTCCATCTCAAAAGGTCAATCTTGTTAAGAGGAGTAGTCTAAACTCTTATAAATTGGTCTATGTTTTCATCTTTATTCGATGTGGGATTTTATCCCTTAACATGCCCCCGCAAAATAGTGGCTCGTTTGAGCAGATCAATCTTGAAATCCGTATGCTCACTTTTGGAGTTTTAATCGAATCGAATTGCTCGTTAGAGCTTAACGGGTTCTGATACCATATTAAGAATTGAGGTTCCATCTTAAAAGGTCAACCTTGTTAAGAGGAGTAGCCCAAGATCTTATTAATTGGTCTGTGTCAACATCATTTATCGATGTGGGATATATATCCCTTAACACGCTCCCGCAAGATGGTGGCTCATTTGAGCAGATCAATCTTGAAATCCACGTGCTCATTTTAGAGTCTTAACGAGATCGAATCGCTCGTTGGAGCATAATGGGCTCTGATATCATGTTGAGAATTGGGGTGCCATCTTAAAGGTCAACCTTGTTAAGAGGAATAGTCCAAACCCTTATAAATTAATCTATGTTTTCATCTTTATTCGATGTGGGATTCTATCTCTTAACAGATAGTGAAAAATAAGTTAAAATCGTATTCATTATAACAGATATTGAAAAAGAAAAATAAGTTAAAATCGTATTCATTATAACGTTTAGTCTTGAGCAGCACTACTGCACACAGAAAGAATGGACTTATTGGGAACTTCATTACCTTCAGATGCCACCGTGCCTACATCATTTCTTTGGGACCCTATCCGAGTACTTTCTCTAATTCCAGCTTCTTCTTCATTGCATTGATTTTCTTCTGGCAAAACAGCTTGAGACTTTCCAAAAGCTGTAGAATATGGAATTATGATAAATATTGAATAAATTCTGATCAAATTGTTGGTAGAAGGGGAATTAGAGACACTCACGCTTGAGAAAAGCAAGAGCTAGCATGAAACCGGAATTGAAGACGATAGTGAATCCAAATAAAGCCCCAATTCCTATCCAATACCAGTATGCTTCAGTGAAGAATCCTCGGTACCTTAGAACTGTAACTCCTAATGATTCATTTGTATATGGGACAACCTTGGGAAGAAATTTAATCCGAAATCAGTTTCTTTTGACACAAAACATATACTTGGAAATATAGCACAATTTTCTGAGATATGGACTTACATTTTTCCAATTGTTCCCTATAAATTCATTCACAACAATTGCATTCTGTGCATACATCAACGGTGAAGACCAAAAACCCCATTTCCACCATTTCTTTATCTTGTCTGAGGAGTCATCCAAAAGTTTGGAATTAAAAGAAATATCTCTATGTAAACCTTTTTCAATTCAAGAAAATATTTGATTCATGTTTTATACCTCGTGATAATACTGTACCACCCAGTGCAAAAAGTAGGAGCAAAGCAAATGATCCAAAGGTGTTTGCAACAACAAGGTTCCTACCTACAGCCGCAATCAGTCGGAACAATGCAGATGCCATCTGGTTTGTAAGCAAGATTACCAAGTATTGTTTGAATAATCTGCAAAAAAGATTCTTGATCAACAATCACTTGAAGAAAAGGAAAAAAAGTAATACAGGGATCTTTGTTGTGATTCTCCGATCACGAAAAAGGAGTTATAAGAGGAAAAACTATTCTATTTCTTACTCGAATAGAATGTTACAAGAGAATTTACAAACTCTATCAAAAAACCTCTCAAACTCTCTCTAATCTATATTTCTTTCCTCACTTGGGTGTATTCTTCAATTGAAGAAATGGGCTCTATTTATAGCCACCGGGAGGTGAAAGTGGGAAGAGATTTTCAACAATTCACAATAAATTGATGGTTGGCTGTTGCAAGAATGGTGGTTGGCTAGTGTAGAAAATCCTTGCAAATTAACTAGCCAATAGAAAATGGTGGCTGGGAGGTTAACAATTGAGTCAACAAAAGGGGCTGCAAGAATAAGGTTGGACATTACAATTCTCCCCCTCCAGCCGCATCTGAAGTGATTTATTATTTGATAACCATCCCAGCTATGTCTCTGCATAGCTCTAACTTTTCTCTTGGAACCACCTTCGTCATCATGTCTGCTGGATTCTCACTTGTGTGAATCTTTACTAGTCTCAATAGTTGTTGATCCATCACCTCTCGTATCCAATGATAGCGGATGTCAATGTGCTTTGTCCGAGAATGATACATTGAGTTCTTACTCAAATCTAGAGCACTTTGACTATCACAATGTACTTTATAATCTTTCTGCTTGATCCCTAAATCTTGAAGAAATCGCTTTAACCACAACATTTCTTTACCAGCTTCCGCTGCTGCAATATATTCTACTTCTGTTGTGGATAACGCAACACACTTCTGTAGTCTTGACTGCCATGACACACGCCTCCCCAAAGAAAAGTGTAGAGAAATCCCGAAGTAGATTTTCTACTATCAAGATCTCCGGCCATATCCGAATCGTATAACCTTCCAAGATTGGATCATCTCCCCGTATACGTACATGTCTTTGATGTACCCTTGAGGTACCTGAGAATCCACTTGACTGCCTCCCAATGTTCCTTTCCAGGATTAGAGAGAAAACGACTTACCATGCCCACTGCATGAGCAATATCTGGCCTGGTACATACCATTGCATACATCAGGCTTCCAACTGCTGAAGAATAAGGTACCAATGACATCTCCTCTATCTCTTTCTTGGATGAGGGGCATGACTTCTTGCTTAACTTGAAGTGATTGGCTAGTGGAATGCTGACGGGTTTGGCATCATGCATGTTGAATCTCTTGATCACTCGTTCAACATATCTTTCCTGAGATAGCCATAACCTCTTTTTCTTCCTATCTCGAGTTATGTGCATTCCTAATATTTGTTGAGCTGGGCCTAAGTCCTTCATGTCGAAGGACTTGGAGAGTTCCTTCTTCAGCTGGCTGATTTTCATTGTATCTTGTCCAACGATCAGCATGTCGTCTACATACAATAGAAGAGCAACAAAATTTCCATCCGAAAAATGTTGAATATAAATGCACGAATCTGCAGCTGTTCTTTTATAGCCTTGACTCACCATGAACGAGTCAAACTTTTTGTACCACTGCATTGGTGCTTGCTTAAGACCATACAAACTTTTCTTTAGCTTGCAAACGAAGTTCTCTTTTCCTGAAACTTCAAAACCTTCTGGCTGCTCCATATAAATTTCTTCATATAAATCACCATGAAGAAATGCTGTCTTGACATCCAACTGTTCAAGCTCTAGATTCAAACTGGCTACTAATCCGAGAATAACTCGAATTGAGGTCATCTTTACAACAGGTGAAAAAATTTCATCAAAGTCAATTCCCCTTTTCTGTAGAAATCCTTTGACTACCAAACGAGCTTTATGTTTCACCACATTTTCACTTCCGTCTTTCTTGAGCTTGAAAACCCATTTATTCCTCAATGCCTTCTTTCCCTTCGGAAGCTCGACCAACTCATATGTTTGATTCTTCTGCAATGACTCCATCTCATCCTCCATTGCTTGTATCCATTTGTCTTTGTTTCCATGAGATTGTGCTTCCTCGAAGCTTTCTGGCTCTCCTTCATCAGTAAATAGAATGTACTCAGACTCTGAATATTTCGTTGATGGAATCCGTCCTCGTTCAGATCTGCGTACTTGTGGATTACTGGTTTCAGGGGGTGCACCATCATCTTGTTGATGTGATGATCTGACGACTTCTGGTGGAGAGGGTTGTGACTCCCCCTGATCAATACCCTCTTCTTCATCCTCATGTTCTGCTTCTGGCATTTCCTCATGCACGTCGTCATCATCTATGGTAAATGGCACTGGTGCTGGATCTGGAGCAATATTCTGGGCACTGAATTTAGGATTAGAAGACGTGGGATTTTCAATGTCTTCTAATGTCTGGTTTTCATGGAACACTACGTCCCTGCTTCTGATAACCTTCTTTGTCTTTGGATCCCATAATCTGTATCCAAATTCTTCGTCTCCATAGCCTATAAAGATGCATGGAGTAGTCCTTGCATCGAGCTTCTGTCTTAGCTCCTTGGATACATGTGCAAAGGCTAAACAACCGAATACTCTCAGGTGAGAGTAGGAAGGATTCTTACCAGACCATACTTTCTCCGGAATTTCAAAATTCAACGGTACTGATGGTGACCTGTTGATCAGGTAGCAGGCAACTTGCACAGCTTCTCCCCAGAATGGCTTCGGCAGCTTGGCCATACTGAGCATACTTCTGACCTTTTCCATGATTGTCCGATTCATTCTCTCTGCTACTCCATTGTGTTGTGGGGTGCGTGGGACCGTCTTCTCATGTCGAATGTCGTGGCTTCTGCAATAGGCATCGAACTCTCTGGAAGTGTACTCGCCTCCATTGTCTGAGCGGAGACACTTCAGCTTTTTTCCTGTTTCTCGCTCCACCATGACATGAAACAGTTTGAAGTAATCCAATACTTGGTCCTTCGTCTTCAAGAAGTACACCCATACTTTTCGAGAAGCATCATCAATGAATGTCAGAAAATACTTGTTACCACCTAGTGATTCAACCTCTAAGGGACCACAAACATCAGAGTGTACCAGACTGAGCAACTCTGATCGTCTTGTCGAAGAGAAATTGAAAGAGACTCTATGTTGCTTACCAAATAGACAGTGATTGCAAGGATCTAGCACAGCTTCCTTAGCAACAGTGATTAGCTCCTTCTTTGTCAAAGTAGACAACCCCTTCTCACTCATGTGACCAAGTCTCTGGTGCCACAAATTTTGAGAAGCCTCGCGTTCCACTATGTTGAGGCTGTCTGCACACATTTTCACATGAGTTTTGTATAAAGTGCCACAAATATGTCCTCGAGCGACAACCATAGCATATTTCTTCATTTTCCATGTGCCATTGCTAAAGTGATTATCATAGCCCTGTTTGTCAAGGGCTATCTCGGAAAGAAGATTGAGTCGAAGATCAGGCACATGTCGGACATCCTTCAGGGTTACTTTGCATCCGGTATTTGTTTGTATCTGAACATCACCAATTCCCACGATCTCAGAGGAACTGGTATTTCCCATCTTCACTGCACCAAAGTCGCCAGCTTTGTATGTTGTGAAGAAGTGTCTGCATGGAGTGGCGTGGTAAGATGCTGCAGTATCGACCACCCACTCGCCGTCTTGACGAAACATGAAGACATGTCTCCTCATAAATGGAGCGAGATAGCCACCTCTCCGGAAATAGTGACTAGTGTCTCTCCTTCCTTATTTTTCAATTGCGAATCGGCCTTGCTCTCGTAGCAATTTTCAACAGTTCTTCTTTAAGTGACCCTCCATACCACAATAGGAGCACTTATAAGTAGGCTTTCTTCCATCTGTGGATCTGCCTCTACTTTTGCTTCTGCCTCTCCACCTGCCTCGATTGCCTCCTTGCTGTCTTCCTCTTCCTCGGTTCTCTGTGACAAGGGCATGTGACTGATCCTTGTCGATGTCCTTTCTCCTGGCTTCTTCATTAAATAGGGCATCCTTGACCATAGACATGGTAAGTTTGCCATTAGGGGCTGAGTTGCTAAGAGATACTACTAGCGTTTCCCCACTCCGGGGAAGAGAACTCGAAGTAGAAGAGCTTGCATTTCATCCCCGAGCGGCATCTCTGGCTGCACGATAGTTGGTTCACCAAGCTCTGGAATTCACTGGTGTGTTCAGCAACTGAAGTTCCACCCTTTAACTTCAGATTCACCATACGCCTCATCAACAGGGCTTTGTTTCGAGCAGTCTTGGCTTGGTACATGTCCTCCAGAGTCTTCCAGAGGTCATATGCGTCTGCTCCCCGCGCCACATGGTGAAAGACACTATGATCAATCCATTGTCGGATTTGACCAGATAGTTTTTCTATTCAGCTTCTTCCACTCGGGCCTCCTTGGTAGGATCGGGGTTCACACCTTTAGCTTCCAGGGGGTCGTACAAATCTTTACAATTGAGAAGGTCTTCCATCCGAGGCCTCCACAGTGTGTAATTGGTGGCGGTGAGTTTGATCATGGCTCCTGATGATGATTCATCCATTGACATATTGACTTCACAATGACTTGATCAAAATTGGGTTTGAGTTTGGCAAAACAGAGTATGCTGTTGCGTTCGGAACGATAGAAATTTGTGGATTTGACTCTTCCCTAAAAAAAAACCGACTCCTAGAAAAAATTCAAAAATAATGAGATATTTTGAAAGTTCTAGGACCAATCTGTAAATACCAAAAAACTACAAGGACCAATATGAAAAATATTTTTGGCTCTGATACCACTTGTTGTAATTCTCCGATCACGAAAAAGGAGTTATAAGAGGAAAAACTATTCTATTTCTTACTCGAATAGAATGTTACAAGAGAATTTACAAACTCTATCAAAAAACCTCTCAAACTCTCTCTAATCTATATTTCTTTCCTCACTTGGGTGTATTCTTCAATTGAAGAAATGGGCTCTATTTATAGCCACCGGGAGGTGAAAGTGGGAAGAGATTTTCAACAATTCACAATAAATTGATGGTTGGCTGTTGCAAGAATGGTGGTTGGCTAGTGTAGAAAATCCTTGCAAATTAACTAGCCAATAGAAAATGGTGGCTGTGAGGTTAACAATTGAGTCAACAAAAGGGGCTGCAGGAATAAGGCTGGACATTACAATCTTAGCAAACGTCCATAGTAGTCTTTACCTCCCAACATTTGGATCAAATCCAATAGTATAGTAAGTGAGAGAAATCCAGACAGCTGCTTCAACAAATGTTATAGGGATCTTGAGGATCCATGTGGGAAGAGCATATGCCCACGAGGGATAAAAAAGAAAGTCCCGTTGTTTGTAAAAGACTGGAAGCTTGTTAATTGTCATGGACATCTCTGGCATTCCATTAAACATGAATATAGTGAGAGTTAAAAAAAGAACACCGATGTAGATTATTCCATCTTGTATGTTATCCTGGTGCATTGTAGTTCGTAGGAACAGTGTCAATGCTATAGATGCCATTATGATAATCTGAAAAAAATCAGAAAATAAAGAAATGATAAATATATTCAAGATAACACTTATTTACACAATACAGCCTCAATTCATCCTATTATCAGATTCCAGGTACAGTTAGTTACTCACCTGGCAAAGCTTGAACAAGTAGTAAAATGAGTTTCTTTTCATTAGCAAGAGTTCTCTTGAGGTGCACGCTTTCACAAATTCTTTCATTCCCACACCATACCTTCTTGTCGTTAAGGCAGCAGGGTGGCTATTGCTTTTGTCAAATGCATATGCAAGATTATCTCTCAGACTCTGCCCGACGTGGAATGACTGAAATGCTTTCACAAATTCACCGACAGTCACAAATCTGTAAGGCTCCTCTACACTCGACCAGTATTGCCACTGATCTTTCTTTGATGTCACCTGCATCAGAAATAATATTTCCTCATGTGCTAAGAACTACGAAGTGAATGTAGCGGGCCAAGAAACACCGGAAAGAATAGGAGAATTGGTTAACAATAATTAAAACCAAACAATTATTGAAGATTATAGCATAGAATTTGGACAAACATAGAATCTGGAAAATATTAGGGACATCGCGACAATCTTTCCATATCTCTAACAGTAACTATCTAGATATGGACTTGGTATGCAGAAATTAAGTTTATTATCATCGATGACCTACTTCTTGCAAGAAGTCAGCCACCCCTTTCCTCTCTGGGCATTTGAAACCCATGGATTCAAAAAAATCGAGCACATATTCTCTAGGGCCCTGATAAACAATTTGGCCTTCAGATAACAGAACTATATCATCAAATAATTCATAAGTTTCAGGTGCCGGCTGTAGGAGTGATATAATAGCAGTTCCTTTGAGAATATGGACATATTTTCTAAGCGAATCTACAATTTGGAATGTTGTAGAACTGTCCAATCCAGTGGATATTTCATCCATAAAAAGTGCATTTGCTGGCCCAACCAGCATTTCACCTGTGATTTATTTAATTAAATTAACGTTAAAACTTAGTATAAAATCATTCAATAAATCATCAGAAATGAAGTTTTTTTTTTGTATACCTGTAGTAACGCGTTTCTTTTGCCCTCCAGATATTCCCCTTATCAGCTCATCTCCAATCATGGTATCTGCACAGGTTTCCAGTCCCAATATCTGAAAAGAAGTTAACAGGATCATTAGTTTTGTCCAATCTTATATTATTTTACATGAAATGGAAAAGATTCAGTGCTTGTTGTACCTTGAGAAAATAATCTGTGACTACGCTCCCTTCTTGTCCTTCAGTGGCTGCAGCCTACACTTCGGTATTCTCCAGATTAAAGAAAACATAAAAAAAATACAAGGATGATGGACAATATAGAAATTTATCTACGCGATCCCAAATTACTTGGCTGGTAAGTCCATAACAATGATGCTAAAGGCATCTGAAATCATTCACATAACCTTCTGCTTTCCTTTCTCAGTTCTTTTAGTGGGTAGGAATTCACCTCGTCGTCTAAAAGTTTATGATAAAGAATTTGGATGAATTGATATAATTATTTATGTTTATACCTTCAATTTCTTTTCCAATTATGGGGCACAGAATTTTCATAGTTAGATGGAAGTTAAGAGCCACCTTCTTCATCCAAAAGTTTAAATTGTTGGAGGGATAATTAATCTATTTATAGTTTCTTTTCGGCTTCTAGTGAATATAGCAATGGACCAAATGGAGTAGCGAAAAAGATTCACGTAGCCAACACTGAATTTATTGGTTAAAGAGTAGTGCTTGATGTACAATGATTTTGACATCATTGTTGACAACATGCCACATGGCATGTTATCATTTGACAGTTTAAAAAACAACTCATTATTTCAACCAATATTTTTTTGCCACATCCAACATTGTCAACAATATTGTACAAAAACATTGTACAAATAACATAATTCATTGGGTAAAAAGGCTTATGGCTTGTTTGGCAAAGCTTAAGAAAATAAGTAAATCTTAAAATAACATTTTTGTATTGGTAAAAGTTGTGAATAAGTCACTAATTTTGAAAAAATAAGTTATTCAAACAAGTTTGAGATAAAAAATGAAAATAATAAAAAAAATTTTACTTAAAACCAACGTCAATATTTTTTTAGGCTTAGCAAAACACGCTTTTAGTCTCTTGTATAGTTTTATGTCGAAGATGAGGGTCTTCATCATGCATTGGTTGATTCTTACCTTCATGTAGAGATCGATATTTGAATCGGGATTAATATTGGCTTGCTTTTCCCTTTTTGTCAACTCTGCTAACATATCTGCACAATTTTTATATCAAGATTGAATTAGGGATGAAAATTTGACCCAACAAACCTACTCAGTGCCTCGTTCCGACGAGGCAGTGTGGCGATATTGAGGCAAGATGCCCCGTCCCGATTATATAGTTATTTTTAAAAAAATTCAAAATTTGTTTAAAAACACCTGAGTGACTTTTATTCTCAAACCGAACTTAGCTAATTCCCAAATTACTCTATAAAAAATAAAAAAAATAGAAAAATATAAACGGGGAGGTGGCTGCCTGGACCTGCCTTAAGCGGGGATCGGGGAGGGAAATACCCGGCGGAGCGGGCTGGCCCACCCCGTCACCAACCGGCCCCATTGCATCCCTAAGATTTATCCGGGACTTCTTATCTACTGAAATGTAGTCGGGAAGAAAAAAAGGAAAGAAAAATTGCCCTTTACTGACCATAACGAGATCCGACCCCTTGGCATCTTGCAGAGAATTCCAAGGTTTCCCTGACAGTCATTTCTCCAATGTGGACATCATGCTGACCAATATATACCGCAGTTCTTTGGGGTACAAACTCATTCATTCCATGTCCATTATAAGTCACATTCCCGGAAAACTGACATTCTAGAATTAATTAGTTTGTAGGTCAAAAATATTAAAATAATGGTGAATCGATGAAAGAGTAATGGTTTGTTTGGTAAGGTGTACTGGACAATACTAAGAAGGAAAATATGCCAAATTTTTGCCTACTGTATGCTTCAGCATGTCCGGTACTACATCATAAATGTCATGGTGACAACCTTTAAAGGGGAATCAAGCTTTCCAGCCAAAGCCAATAACAGTGTTGTCTTTCCTGAGCTTGGAGGACCTAAAAGCAATGTCAATCTTTGGATAACAAATGAAACGTTAGTTTTAGCTAAGTAACACATAAATATATGGTGCATGTTTGGTACACGATAATGGATGTGGCTAGACGGTGCAATCTTTTTCTTCCTCACTAGTGTCCATTGTCTCGTGTTACCAAACATGTCACAGTGTCTAAATTGAATGTACATATGAAGTCATTATCAGTTTGTGTTCCCCACCTGCAAGGTTTGATGATTCCACTGACATCTTTCAGGATAGAAAGGTGCTTCTTTCGGCTTGGAAGCACATGTAGATAGTTCAAGAAACCCTTTCAGATGGAATTGAAGATTAGTTAGATTAATATCCCCTTTAATTTGCAAGGAAAACAATAGTATAATGTATGAAAAGAGGCAGTTTCTTACCTCCAATACATCAGCAAAGAAGTTAAAGAAGGTAGGCAATGCTCTGCTGCCTACATAGGCTTCTGCACCAATATTTAGATGCTCAAATCTAACTTCAATTGTGGGCAAATCAATTCCAACTCTGAAAAAATGTAAGCAATTTAGTTGAACTCTTGAAATTTAGAAACTGATACAAATGTAAGTTTCTTGTAAATCTGTTACCGTTCTAGTAACTTTCTAGAAAACCTACATATGTCACGGCTCATTACCCCATTATAGATGGCTTTATGTTGCAATAAGCCATCACACAAGAACTTAATTTTCTTTGTAAATCAGATTGACAAAATTTTAATTTTACCTGTCAAGTCGGCTCCTTAGTCTCATCAAGAATTTCTCATTGTCTTCCTCAGGAACCTTTACTAGCCTCTGAAGCAACAATTTTCTCTCTTCATATCCAAGATTTTGTACATCAACTACATTGCTGTCACCTTGCAATCCTGATAATATACCTTTCCTCAAACGATCATAAGTGGGAAGCCTTTGGAGTGCGGCCCACTTTAGAGCTTCTTCATCGTCTTCTTCTCGCCTGGAATGCGAGAAAACTTCCAAACCATGGTTCCTCCAAATTGAAGAGCTATTTACTCTCAAGCTACTACTGGTTCTATAAAGATCATCACCAGGATCCATATTATCGAGAGAGAGAGAGAGAGAGAGAGAGAGAGAGAGAGAATGCTAGAAACCTTGAGCGAAATGAATCTTATAAGGTTGAGCAATTTTTTATCTGTTTTCTTATTGATCCGAAGGTGGGAAAATAATCAATGAACATGAGACAAAGTTATATTTCATGGCATTGGTAATGAAGTTATAAAGTACCATGTTAAATGTAAGTTAGGCTAGGGGACAATCTACATGATATGCTTCTTAAATTTAGCACAAGGAAATTAAATGGTGGATTGAAATCTGACCTGTTTTTCTAATTGTTCCTAACCTTTCACTTTCACTTTCACAGCACCCGTAGTCCCAAATGACCGTCGAAATTGTCATTAAAATGATACGTGAGCTGGACATCTTCTTCCCTTACACCCCTAGCACCTGCCCCTACCCTACTCCCAAGCCCCCGACCATTCCCCATCCCTACCCACAGGGTCAACAAGAAGGATGGAGAATTTACTTTGCTAGATTAGTTGCAGAATCAAGAACAAAGTTCGAGTGATGTCCAAATGTTCTATGAGCTGTAGAGAGTGAAAGATAATACAACTCTGCAAAAGCACATTAAGAAATTACATTAATACGAGCTGGAGTGAACTGGCAGTTGAGGAGAATAGTTAGTTAGTTAAATGGAATCTTTTCTTTCTATTTAAATCCCATGTAAATGTACTGATTTAGTTCAATTGAATGAGAGTGCTCTTCATTCTTCATTTCACGTTTTCCCTCTGATATGGTATCAGAGCATTAGATTCTTTTCAGCTTAAACTCTGAAAATCATCTTGATTCTTCTTTTGTTGCTATTAATTTCTGAATTCAATTCCAATCAGAATCACATGGCAAATGAAGCTTTTATTCATGGAAATTTCGGAAATTCCTCCACTGATGATAGCGAAAACCCTTATTATCTGCACCATTCTGATAACCCAGGGCTGATCCTTGTATCTCAGCCATTAGTTGGAGAGAATTATACTTCGTGGAGTAGATCTATGTTGATTGCATTGTCACTCAAAATAAAACAGCATTCATCGATGGTTCTATAATTCGACCTGAAGATGATGATGATCTTCTCAGTCAATGGATCCGAAATAATAACATTGTTATCTCATGGATACTTAATGCAGTTTCTAAAGAGATTTCTGCTAGTGCGATTTACTCCGAATCTGCTCATGATATTTGGATTGATTTGAAGGAAAGGTACCAACATCGTAATGGACCACGCATCTTCTAATTGAGGCACGAACTGATGAATCACACTCAAGGCCAGTCATTAGTGAGTGCCTACTTTACAAAATTGAAGACAATCTCGGAAGAAAACTACAGACCAGTGTGTTCGTGTGGAAGTTATAGCTGTGGTGGATCTAAGAAGCTAGTCGATCATTATCAAACATAATACGTGATGTAATTTCTGATGGGTTTAAATGATTCATTTGCTTAGGTCAGAGGTCAACTACTGCTTATGGATCCTATACCTCCTATTAACAAGGTGTTTTCTCTTGTATCTCAAGAAGAACATCAAATGAATGTTATTGCCACTTCAAATGCCACTGGATTAGCTGGTGATTCAATGGCATTTTATGCCAAAAATGATGTGAAAAGGAGTAACACTGGGCAAGTGCATAATAAGTTCCAAGGAAGGAGAGACATATGTGCACTTATTGTGGTTATGCTGGCCATACTGTGGATAAGTGCTACAAGTTGCACGGTTATCCACCTGGATTCAAGAGCAAATAGAGACTTCAATCTGTTGCTCAACCTGCTGGAAACAAATCACCAAATTACATTGGTGCTAATCAAGTTTCTGAAGATGTTTCAGAACAAAAACAAAGAGTTATGGAGAATTTCATGCGGACTTTAAATCAAGGCCAACACCAACAGCTGATGAATATGTTGAGCAGCCACTTAACATCTGTGAAGGTGGATATTGGAGCAGAAAGTGTGCACTCAAATCAAGTATCAGGTACTTGTGTTTCCACTTCCAGTAACACGTTGGCTAATTTCCCTAAACATTGGTTTATTGATTCAGGAGCCACCAGTCGTATTTGTTCACATTATTCAACATTTCTAGATATGAAATCTGTGAAAAACGCTTTCGTGACTCTACAAAATCGTGAAAGAATTTCTGTTAAGTTCATTGGGACAGTGAAAGTGACTCCCAATTTGATATTAAAGGATGTGCTATATGTACTAGAATTCAAATTCAACGTGATGTCAGTGAGTTCTTTGACTAAAGATTCACATGTGGCAGTGCAATTTCTTATTGATTCGTGTTTAATTCAGGACTTTCAAAGCAAGAAGATGATTGGCAATGGTGAGAGATTGGCTGAGTTATACATATTGAAAGATGGCTCATTTGATGTGGTGAAAGTTAGTAGTAATCATATTTCAGTTTGTTCATCTGTTAACAACGTAAACGTTCATGTTTAGCATCACAGGTTTGGTCACTTGTCATTTCATAAATTGGAATTGTTAAAGGACCAATTACCTATAGTTTGTAATAAAAACAAGAACAATATATCAGTTCCTTGTCAAATCTGTCCATTAGCCAAGCAAAGAAGGTTGTCATTTGCTTCTTACAATCATATGTCTGATAACAGTTTTGATCTTGTCCATTGTGACACATGGGGCCCTTACCATGTCCCTACACATTGAGGATATAAGTATTTTCTAACACTAGTAGATGATTGCACTTGTTTCACGTGGGTATATCTCATGAGACATAAATCAGATGCCCTCTTCATAATTCCTAGATTTTTCAAAATGATTGAAACTTAGTTTCATAAGTCAATCAAAAGGTTCAGATTAGACAATGCCCCTGAGCTGCAATTTACTGAATTCTTTCATTCAAAAAGGGTCCTACATGAATTCTCTTGTGTTGAAAACTCCGTTGTCGAGAGAAAACATCAACATCTTCTCAATGTTGCTGGAGCTTTGTATTTTCAAGCTAGAATTCCTATCAAATTCTGGGGGGAATGTGTTTTAACTGCTGCTTACCTCATTAACAGGACTCCAACTTCAGTTCTTCCAAATAAATCTCCTTTTTCCCTAATGTATAACTTTCCAGTTGACTAGTCTTTGTTAAATGTATTTGGCTATCTGTGTTTTACCCCTACTCTTTCATCTCAAATGTCAAAATTCTACCCTAGAGCTAAAGCCTGCATCTTCCTTGGTTATCCCCCAGGTATAAAAGGCGACAAACTCTATAACATTGTCTCAAAAAGCATTCTTAGTGTCCAGGGATATTGTTTTTCATGAACAACATTTCCCATTTCATTCCATATATGATCATTCATCATACGTTGATCCATTCCCTGACTTTGTTTTGCCAAAAGCTGCACCTGATATCTCTATTCCTATCCCAATTATTCATCATAATCCTGCTACTGACTCTCTCCCAAATTTCCCAATTTGTCATCACCTGAAATACCAATTGAGTCTGCAAGTGAATCTCAAAACTTGCAAGCCAATCCTCATTTTTAATCACTAATCCCTCCACAGACCTTATTCATACCAGAAGATCTTCCAGAACTAGCATCCCACCTTCATACCTTAGGGATTTCCATTGCAATCTCCTAAGGAATTCACAGCCATTAGATGACAAATCACCTTATTCAATTTCTAACTATATTTCACATAGCTGTTTTTCCCTACATGCAGTAATTTTTTTCTATCTGTTTCTTCAAACTTTGAATCTCAATTTTATAATCAAGCAGTAAAGTTTGATCATTGGAAAGAGGCTATGGACGATGAACTGAAAGACATGGAACTGAACAATACCTGGTCCATTACAAACCTACCTAAGGGAAAGCATTCATAGGTTGCAACTGGGTTTATAAAGTCAAGTATAAATCAGATGGAAGCACAGATAGATATAAGGCAAGGCTTGTGGCTAAGGGTTACACGCAGCATGAGAGATTGTACTTTGTTGAAACATTTTCTCCCGTGGCTAAGTTAGTGACTGTCAAGGTTCTTTTAGCCATTGCTGCAGCACATAAATGAGAGATTACATAGCTGGATGTCAATAATGCATTCCTTAGCAGTGATTTATTTGAGGAGATTTATATGGAGCTTCCAATGGGATACAATACTCAGGTTGATTCTGGCAAATATGGGGAGCACCTAGTATGTAAACTACACACGTTAATATACGATTTGAAACATGCCTCAAGACAGTGGTTTTCTAAATTCTCACATGCTCTCATCCAAAATGGTTATAACCAGTCGAAGTCTGACTATTCATTGTTTACCAAAGGCACTAGTGCTTCTTTTGTGGCGTTACTTGTGTATGTAGATGATATAATCATCACAGGGCCAAACCATCAAGAAGTGAAAACATTGAAGACTGTCTTACATAGCCAATTCAAGCTAAAAGATCTGGGGCAGCTGAACTACTTCTTGGGCTTAGAAATTGCCAGATCATCTAGAGGCATTTTCTTATCACAGCGCTACTACACTCTTCAACTCCTTGAAGACACATGTTTTTTGGCCTGCAAGCCCACCTCTTTACCCATGGATCCAAAGATTCGTCTCAGCTTCTTTAAAGGTGATGTTTTAGCTGATGTATCACTGTATAGAAGGTTAGTTGGGCAACTATTGTACTTGACCATCACGAGACCTGATATCACGTTTGCGCTTCACAATGTAAGCCAGTTTGTATCCCAACCAAGGCAACCACATTTAGATGCAATCCACCACCTGTTGAGATACATAATGTCCATCCCAGGTCAAGGAATTTTATTTCCTGCACACTCTTCTTTTCAGTTGAGAGCTTTTGTAGACGCAGACTGGGGATCCTGCCTTGATTCAAGAAAATTCGTTACAGGATTTTGTGTGTTTCTTAGAGAGTCTTTGGTATCGTGGAAGGCTAAGAAGCAGACTACCATTTCCAGATTATCTACTGAAGCAGAGTACCAGGCTTTGGCGTCTATTACTAGTGAGTTGATTTGGATTAATCAATTGCTCATTGATCTACAAATTTCCCTACACTCTCCTGCACTGATCTTCTGTGACAATCAAGCGGCCATCCATATTGCTTCAAATCCAATTTTCCATGAGCATACCAAACATATAGAGATTGACTGCCACTGTGTCAGAGATAAACTTACTGATGGTTTCATCAAGCTCCTTCCTATTCGAACACAGCACCAACTAGCTGACCTTTTTACTAAGGCACTACCCGCTTCTCTTCTATTTCCCTTATTATCCAAGATGGGTGTCCTTAACGTCCACTCTCCATCTTGAGGGGAAGTAATACGAGCTGGAGTGAGCTGGCAGTTGAGGAGATTAGTTAGTTAAGTTAGTTAAATGAAATTTTTTCTTTCTATTTAAATCCCATGTAAATGTACTGATTTAGTTTAATTGAATGAGATTGCTCTTCATTCTTCATTTCACGTTTTCCCTCTGATATACATAGCCACAAAGTCAAAGTAAATGGTAAAATTTGCTATTATGAAGCCACAAGTTGCTCATTTAAGAGAACAATCAAAGATCATGGTGACAATAGGCCTTAAATTCTATCACTTTCTCCCAGCAGCAAGTCGAAAAATTCAGCTTATACTGTTATACAGATCTTACTCGTCCTTGATTAATCTATTTTCAAATCAATCTTCGCTCTCTTTTGTAATTCTGGGTACGTCAAGCATTCCTGGCTACTAGTGTTTTGGTTGCAGGGGTGGGAGTATTCGGGGATGGTGGGTGATGAATTGGCTACCTGTAGGGGAGGGGCGGGAAGGGGGATTTGGTATTTTTATTTTATTCCCTTTTCTTTTTGATATCCATAGTCATTTAAAATTTATTTTTAACTCGCTCTTTTTTGAAACCTCGCCCTTTTATGGTACCAACCCTGCTAAGTGTACACAGAGAATTGTTAGATTGTATGGGCGACAAATGGCGCACATTCATTGGACCTCTGACAAAAAACTATTTTTTCCCAAACAATGCACATGCATCCCTTGTCTCTCGGCATTCTACTTATACTAGGGACTTAAGTCTTTCCGTATGGACTATTTAAAATTTATTTGTAACTTTACATTTTTCAATAAAATAATTTTACAAGTGCTTTCACATCTTTCTACTATTTTTAACTTTACATTCTTAAAAATAATAATAATAAAAATAAATTAAAATAAATCATTTTTTCACATAATTTATTCTAAAAAAATCTATATAAAACATGTATTTGTACCATTCAAGTCATTTAAATAGATGATATTTAGATTTGAAAAACTATACATAAATGGATTGCGAATCATTTGATAGGATTTTTCTTGTGCTTCTTGAAGAAAAGTTTCATTAAAAATATTAACTTAATAAATTTTTGAGAACTAATTTTTAAATGAGTTTTTTCTTTCGAAAATACAGGAAGTCACATTTGATTAACTTCCTCTAAATGTATCGTTTAAATCATACTTTCAATAATTTTCGAAGAATGAAAATAATTAGATCACTTCATGCATATTTAGGGAAGTGTTTTTTATTTATTTAAATTAATCAAACATAGTTTCGTACATATATTTCATAGAATCAACAGCTTGTTACACATTTATTATTAACGGATTTGTAAAATCACAACTTCTAAATACTTACAAAATTTAAGCTTTACCAATCATGCACGAATGGTTTAACATGGTTTTTCGATAAATAAAAGTCTTGCGTTCAACAACCGTCCACCCATCACTAAAGACATTCGATAAAGTTGAACGTTCGTATTGATTACGAAGCCCATGTTTGGTCTACCTAATTAGCATATTTTTAGCAAACTCTAATCAATTATGCTATTTGTACAATCAAATTTGACAATATTGGTATTGTCAAAATTTGGGTAATTGATTTAAAAATTTTTATTTGAAATGAATGAATGTGTGTTGTCAATCAATATTGTCAAACTAAATTGTGTAGGATAATTGTTTCAATATCGAATATCAGATTTACAGACTGGATATCGTATAATAAACTGTACATATAAGAAATCCAACAATTTTTTGATTGCAGTAAAAAATAACAAGTAATTTAAATAATTACAAAAAGAACAATATGTAAATCGAGTAAGAACAAATAAAACAGTATAACACTTTTAACCCGAAATCTGAGTCAAACACAGTTTCCTTAAAACATATTTGCCCCCTCACCGTACGTGCTTGAGGATAGTACGAGCGTCTGCTTCCCAGGATACAACGGAGAAACCAGTAAAATTTGAGCACAACAAACTCCACTCCGGCGAACTGACTCTGTGTCTGAAATATATCACCTTCAGACTCGAACAGAAACGAAAAATGCAGAGAAACAAGAACTGTGTGCAGATGAATATGCAAATGAATTTTTCGTGTATGGACAGTGAAAAAACGAGACATATATAAAGGCTAACTCTTGTAACCTGCCCATTAACAAAAGACAATTAACATAGGAGTTTCAGGAGTTTTGGAAAATCAAAAATCTGTTGAAAATTAACAAAAATGTAGCAAAACGTGGACACTCCTAAGGGGCCAATTTTGCTCATTTCGGTCCGACATTCGTGTACACAGGTCGCGCCCGCATACAAGTTCAAGGTCCAAAGCCTATTTCGGTCCAAGATTTGCACCCTCCCTGAGCGCGCACGTGGAGAGAGCCTCTATACTACACATGATTACACCATTCTAAAGTGTAATCCTTTATAAAGTGGTTTTAGATTTCATCAACTTCCTATGTGGGGACAAACCTTAACTTTTTTAATTTTCCCACCAACAAACTCATTTTATATGGCATATTTTGAGTTTCAATTTCTCATTCACCCGAACATCATTTTTGACAAGTAAGCATATGATTTCGATGTACTTACGGAGGAGAACACAAATCAACTTCAATCATTCAAAATAATCAAGCGTGTCCCGCTCAAAATTAGTGTCAAAACTAGCCACACAACTTAGTTTTTCCAACAAATTGTACATATAGCATAATTCAATTCTAATAAATTTGATTTCTATTTTTTCAAAGATCGAAATACCCTTCTCAATAAATTCACAGGACCTATGATGCATAAATGTGTTATTCTTCTCACAATTAATATTCAATCAAGGACAAATTTGACTTTATAGCAAAAAGTCACAAATTGATGGGAAAATTCAATTTTGACGGTCATAATTGATCTACCTCAATAAATTTTAAGTCTCGATTGTCATCCTTTAAAATTATAAATGGTTTACTATGGTATCATTCTCTACACATATTCACACAATATATTTTGCATACAAATCAATAAAATTTTCTGCATACAAATCAATAAAATTTTCTTACTTTTTAACTGCACATTCTCTATCAATCTATTATTTTATAATACATTACAAGAAATTAATGGCTCTCAAATAGGGCCTAAAAATTGAATCGATCCCACATAATTAATAGAAAAAATCGTTTCGTCAAAAAAGGGAGGAAAAAAAGGCATAGGCTAAATAGGGTTGGCAATATTACAGCATAACTCAGCACACTACTTGTTAGGCTTAGGATCAGTCACGTAATGCCCCTACAAACTATATGAAGTCAAGAACGAATTTATTACTCATGCAAGTCATAATATGTTAGTTAATTCTTGTGTGTGTGTGTGTGTGGGGGGGGGGGATATATATATATATATATATACTTTGTAAAAGTGAGGTTAAAAGGTAGAAAAAATTATAAAAAAAAACTTTATTTTTTAAATGTGTCGTTGAAAATAAATGTGGAAGAGAAAAGTGATTCTCAAAAATAAAAATACCTAAGTTATAAACATCGGTGTTTCCTACAATCTAAAATTATCAAGTTTCACAAAGACATGCACGATGCTCTCCTATTCCCTAAAACGTTGTTTTTAGTTTGAGTCTCTCCTCCATTTGTTAATGAAAAGTGTAAGCATCAGACTTTTGATTAAAAAAAATGAATTTAATCAAGACTAAATGTGAGTAAATTATCTTTTTCGACTCGAGCTTTCATTATTAATTATAGAATGAGATAAATAACAAAATGTTTCGAATCAAAGTGAGCAATTATTATTTCCAAAACAAATAATGGTTATGAGCTTAGTTATAACTCTTCCATCCGAAATTCATTGATTTTTTTTTTTTTTTGGGGGGGGGGGCGGGGGGGGGGGGGGTTTATTTTCGGAAATATAAATGAAATCCATGTGCAGCAATTTAGTCTACACAACATTATGGTGTTGCCAACCCCAAAAGTATAGGTAATTAAAAGGTGGCAAACTAGGGAGGGCAATTGAGGCTTCATAAATGGTACACGACAAAAGTATAGGTAATTAAAGAATTATGCTACATATACAACAATGGTTGACAACATTGGATGACAACATCTTACTTGACATCATTATATCCATCCATTATAAAAAACTGATTCTTACATCACATGTTACGATTTTGACAACACATGATTGTCAACTATTGTTGTCAACTAATGTTGTACACTTAGATTTATTCGTACATTAAAAGGTGACATAACATTGATCTTGCTTCAAATTCCAAAGGGATTCCTAGGGAAAAAGGGGCTTTCTATAGGCATTTAAGGCCCATATTCTGTGAGACTGATCATATTGAATCCAAAATTTCCATTTTATCCAAAAATGTTATTCCAGCTAATTGGGCTTCCGCTCTGCCCCAAATAGATTGGGGATTTCCCGTCTCGTTGCGAGCAGAAATAGAGAACGTGATTCCTACAACGTGTTAAAGGATAAATTTCACATCAAATAAATATTAAAATATGAAGTGGAAATTGCACCACACACCAAATATTTCTTAAGTATTCAATTTTAACATTTTTTATCCAATAATCACTGTAATATTAAAGTGAAAATAAAATGTGAAAACAACCCAACTCCTAAGGGTTTTAAATCTAGTAGCTTATTTCATTCCACCAAAGATGCCCAATCCATACGTTTCAACCATGACTAAAATCCCCAATTTTCACCTTTTCATATTCTCTCAATTTTGACTCTCAAATGGAAGCTCATCTAGAGGTGTCAAGACGGACGGGCCGGCCATGACCCGTGAAAACCGGCCCGTGAAAATCGGGACCGCGGGCCAACCCGTGACCCGTGCGGGCGGTTCACGGGCCAAGGAGGTGTAACCCGCGGGTTTCGCGGGTTGTACTTCACGGCCGCGGTTAACCCGCGACCCGTAAAAAAAAATTGAAAAAAAAATAAAACAAAAATTAAAAAAAAAAGGGGGGAGAGAGCCAAACAAAAAAATTTGAAAAAATAAAAATAAAAAAAAAATTCAAAAAAAGGCGTAGCCTGCTGCATGGTCAATTTTTTTTTTTAAATTTTAACTAATGGTAATATAAATTTTCTAATGGTAATATCATCCCCTTCATCAATAAATTCCAATTTATTCTTACATTTATTTTTACAATATCTTTTCATTAGTTATTATATATTTATACTTCATAGTTCATACTTGTTACTACCTTACTACAATTACAATTATTCAATTGCAAATATCATCATCATCTTGATTATATTTCTTTCTTCTCGGTTCTCACTAGTCACTACTAAATTTTTTAATCCTACTATATTATGGATTCGCGCGATTCTTCTTCTCAAAATCCTATTTTCAATGATAGTTGCTCTCCATATGGGCCAAACCGGAAAAATTCTATATTTTTATAATTTTATTTATACAATCATACGGGTCAAACCGGAACGAACCGCGACCCGTGACCCGCATGGGCTCGACCCGGATGGGTCAGCGGGCGGGCCTGGGTTGTAGTCCAAAATTGTGGGCCGACCCGTAACCGGCCCGGAACCCGCAGCGGGCGGGCTTTTTTTCACGCGGGCCGTTACCGGACTCACATGTTGGCGAGCCGACCCGGCCCGGACCACCCGGATTGACACCTCTAAGCTCATCCAAAGAAATTCCCAAAACATCACAAAGCAAAGATCAATCTTTTAGAGATGTCCCGCGTTCGAATAACATGTTCATCATCTTCATTTTTCAATTATTAGGGCTAAGTAGGATATATAAAAACCCCAATCGGAGGTGCAATAGTCACACCCCACCACTGAAAAATCATAAAACCATTGTTGTAGTTGATTTTCCAGTATAGGTAATTAAATTCGGTGGCACGCTTATTGTTAAAAAAGAAGCTTAAAATTTATTAGCAAATATTTAATTTATAAAAAATGAGATAACAAATTAGATTAACTTATGAGTAAAGGCCATTTTCGGGCTCAAAGAAAGCCGACTAATTGATTCACAATGACATCGACAGTTTGAAATTCGAGTTAGAGATAATTCCCAACTATTAGGGATAGAAAAATGCTATTCATCCCCAATGGGGATGCATCCCCAATATCCCCAATCTATGTGGATGTAAATGATTGGTTAAATAATAGGTGAAATTAAATGACTTATTTAATTTCACCTATCATTTAATGCCACATAAACGCCACATAGATTGGGGATGAATAGCATTTTTCTTAGGGATAGGGATATCTCTAGATGTGTCAAAGTGGACGGACTAATCTAGGGCTGCCCTTAGTGAGGCCAAAATTGGGCCTTCAAGGCCTATTAAAATTTTTTTTTTCTTTAAAAAGGATTTTGGTGGAAAACTACAAAAAGTAAATTAAAATTGGAAAAAAATGTCTGCAGGCGCAGACTAGGGTGTTGGACTTTATTTGATGCAGATAACTCCTCTTTTTCTATTAATGCCCTGTTTGATAATTTCCATTTCCAACAAAAAGCCTTGTTTGATAGGCACAAAATTCTTGGGATTTGATTTTCCACTCAAGGGTTTCACGCACCCCACATTTTGAGGAATTTGATTTCCCACTAAAATGGTGGGAAATCTGATTCCAGGTTTTTTTTTTTAATTGAAATAAATTTCATAATCAATTATAAAAAAAAAATCACTTTAATGGATAATTTTCATGTAAAATAAAGCTAAACGAATAATAAACTTTGATAAAAAAATGATTTTTTTTGGAAAAAATTTCGTTTTGTTTTTTACTTTTTGACATTGAAACAAATTTTATAACCAATAGTGGAAAGAATTATTACTTTAATGAACAATTTACATGTAAAACAAAGCCCAAAATTTTAAAATTTTTCGGGTGAAAAATTATATCAATCAAACACCCTTAATTAACAATTCCCTACAAAACAATTTCTAGGCAATCATTTTCCCTGGAATTCATTTTCTTTCCACCTATTTTCCACTCTTACAATCAAACGGACCATAAAATTCTTATTATTGAAATATGAGTTCTACTAGAAAGACAGGTTGGCCCTGTCTCTCCAGGGGGAGCATGCGCTCCCTGTTCGTCCAAGGTTATGAATAGCAAAACTCTTGAAATACTTGACAATGCACTTGTACTCCTAGGTGTTATTTAGAGATGACAATGAGGCGGGGTGGGGTCAAGGCAACCTTCCCCACCCCACCCTTCGCCATGCCAAGTAATTCCCCGCCCCATTACCCGTTTAAGGCAAGGCGGGCGTCGTTTAAATTTTTGTTTTTTTTTTAATATTTTATAATTTATTTTATTGCCTTCATTCATTAGATCGAGATAAATAATTTTAGTTGTTATTTTCTATTAAAATTAACGAAATTCTTGAAATTTTGCATTTAAAGTATTGAATTTTAAAAAAAATAAATAAATTAATTAAACGAGAAGGGGCACCCGTTTCCCATCCCTGCCCTGGAGCAAAATTCTCCACCCTGAATACCCGATTAAGCGGGTAATCCCCGCCTCGCGAGTATCGAGTTTGTCGATTTTTTTTGTCATCTCTAATGTTATTATAGGAATTATCGTCATGTCAACTCAAGCAACATCATTGCCCTCCAAGGTTCTAAATAGTTCAGGGTGATGTTTTATATGTTTATTGGTGTCAAATGCGCAACCTCAAATGAACAAATCGCTCCAAAAAAAAACAACAACAACATTTTGATTATTTATGTATTATGTGTGTATAAACTTTTTATAAACATTCTAGTCACTTTTTATCCACACATTTTGTGAGATTCATAATTCCTACCAGATTATCATCCAATTATTTATAATTTAAACCGTATCCCCTAACATGCTTTGGCATATTGATTTTGATTTTCATTTTTCAAGGTGCTGTCCACAGTTGGTATTTAACTACCATCCATTAGGTATACCAACCACCACTTCAAACATGGCACACGTACCCCCACTAATCAACCACTTATTTTAAGATCTACGAATGTAGACGTCTGGCTTTTTTTCTCTTGAATAATGCTATTATTTAAGTAAATAGTGTGACATTAATACTGTTTGACCAAGGGCTTTTGACAAGAATTGTTGACAATGTTTTTTACTGACTGTCAAATGAACAAATGACACGTGTTCCCTGTTAAAAATTCTGTTATTGAGCCTATTCATATAACATAGTTGTTTAATGACATGCAGTTGCAAACTAAACTGGTGTTTGTGATTAGTGCTGCTTAATAAAATTATTCTTTTCTCCCTGGTCGTGATACATTTGGATCAAAAAAGTTTGATTCATTCCAACAAGTTTTGAATCCAAATACCAATTATGTCACAAACAACTTTCTTTACAACTTGTCCTGCACATCCACCTGCAACCATTAAGGGCTGCTTTTGCTTATATCTCTTGGAAGAGCTTCTTGAGAAAATTATAAAAACTCTTCTAGTTAGAAAAGTACTCCCGTAAAATTATCCAAACATGTTAAAAAATAACTTCTTAGTATCAGAAACAATTTTGATTTTACAAAAACCTCGCCAAACAGGCCGTAAACCATTTTTAGATTCCTCCTTGGTTATATTTGAATAAATGTTCAAATAATTTTCATTTTCTTGTTATATCTTATACACAAGTTCAACATGTATGCCCATACATCTCAATTCTCATAACAACCTCAACATATATAAGGCCTCCAACATTTTGATAAAAGCCCATAATATAACAACAAATGGATGCGAATATTGTAACAAGAGTATTACTCAGTGCCATTGCACCTTGGACCATACCTCTCAACTCTTTCATCAATCCAAGCCCTCATATCAGCCAGAACAAGATTTGCACTTTCATCAGGCTCCCCTTGGATCAATGAATGGCACATTCCTTCATAAAGCTTCAAACTCTTGTCCTCACTGCTTGCCTTCTCGTACAACATCTTCGACCCAGACGGGCAAGTGACTCCATCTGACGTCCCGTGAACTGTCAAAAATGGAACTGTTACCTTGTGGAAATTGTTTTGCACGTACTCGCACTGTCTTGCTATCTCTCTCATTGTTCCGACTCTGGGCTTCCCAGTGTATCTTCTTGGATTACTCGCGATAATCTTTAACTTTTCGGGGTCTCTAATGGCCTTCCCTACCATCTTATTGTCCGGCATGGCTGCCCATGTATCAGCTAATCCAAATAGCAGTCCGTACATGAATAAATGTACCTTTAAAGACAGACCACCATTGTATTGTAATCCATTAAATAAGGCTACATGAATCTAAATACACATTATCATTGGAAATATCATCAATTAGCCCCACGATTGGAAAATTTACTGGAGTGTCCTGAACTCGAATTTTAATGAATTTCTAATCAATTTCGTGAATTTGAGTAGATTTCTACAAAATCCATAAAAATCTCATTAAAAATTGGTAAAATTTCAAAAGAGTATCTTATGTGTATTTTTAAGCTTGAATTTAAAATTTTAATTAAAATCTCAATTGGGACACTTCTTGAATTTAAAAGTTCTTTTAAAATCCATTAAAATCTCAGTCGAACACGTCCAGATATACTTGTGAATTACAATTGCTTAAAGGGAATTCCAGAAATTCAAAAGAAATTACTCAAGTTAATACAGTACTTGAATACTCACTATGTCTCATTTAATAGGCTTGTTTTGTTTTTCACACGAATTAAGAAATATTATTTAAATATTACTGGAAAAGCAATTTTTGAAAAAAAAAATTCCTTGTTTACCCTTATTTAATTATCAATAACTAGTAATAAATTATTATGAGGGTATATGAGTAAACGAATAAAATAAAACATTCTTAATAAAGAAACAAAAATATATAACTGAGAGAAGAAAATAAGGAAAGTAAGCATATGTAAATTGGACGAAGGGAGTATCAATTTACCTTAGAGGGCTTCATGGGTTCTGGAATTACAAAAAGCGGGGCGGAGAAAATCAACCCTGTCCAAGTTCCAGGCTCCGATTGGAAGTACATCAACATGGTGGCAAGTCCACCCATGGATTCCCCAAACAGAAAAGCTGGCAAATGCTTGTACTCATCACTAAACCTCACGCTCTTGAAGAAGCTCAAAGAGGAGGCGGCCACCTTATCCATTTCCCCTAGGTAGCACCGGATCCCGTCAGAGCGGCCGTGGCCGAGGATGTCGGCGGCGAAGACGGCGTATCCCCAGGTGGCGTAGTGGATGCAGATCTTCTGGAAGAGCCACCCGGTGTCTGAACCGTAACCGTGAGACATATACACGGTGGCCTTGATGGGTTGGGTGGCGTCAAGTGGGAGGAATAATTGAGTAAAGAGTTTGCCATTTGGGGTTTCGAAGTATGATTTTTTGTTGCGGACTCCTTGGGAAGAGTAGTATTCTTCCTCCGGCATGTCACCCCAGAAGTTTGGTGGTGGAGGCGCCGCCGTAGGAGGTGCTGTTGCTGGTTCTTCTGGTTGTGCCGGTGGCATGATTGATTAGTTCTTTGGAAGGTGCGGAAATTTGAAGGTTGTTGAGTGGATATATAGGTGGTGGGTGGGGGTGGGTGGAAGGTGGTTTTTACCAACCCTGAAACGGTTTTTGGTTGGGAGGGACCGGCGGGTGGTTCGAAATGGGGTGTGGTGAGTGGTTGGCAGTTGGAGGGAGTAGGTGGACCAAATATTGGTGGGGCCATACGTGAATAAGGGACGAGATTGGATTAACGGTACAGACCAAATGCTCTGATCCTGCCTTTCTTGTTGACCTGAATTGGCCATAATTTGACACAGGAAATTCCACTAAAAAATAAATAAATGGGGGATTAAACAGGGATTGGAGCTGTTCCGTTCGAAATTTGTCCGATTATCATTTCTAAACGCATTCGTAAAGATGTAAACTTTTGGAGGTGAATTTAGACCTAATGAGCCAGTAGAAGGATAAGATGATGATGCTAAAAGGATAAGAGACGTGTGGTTATATTTTGAAAGCGTGCGGGTTGAAGTATTTTTTGTTTGATTTTGATACTTCTGTCCGTACGCAAAAACACGATAAGTGTGCAAAAAAATAATGAACTGTATCCTCACTTCTATTCTCCCTCTTTTCTCAATATGGACTTTCAGAATTCACCTAAATTGAACTATGAAGAGCTGCACATTTGAATTCAAATATTTGGCCTTTAAAAGAAATTCGAAATTACTTTTTAAAAGCCGGGTGTAGATGAATCTCTGAAAATTAGGCTGCTCTTGCAACCTGCGGCCAGGCAAAACATAATCCTAGTTAGCAACTGCTGCCTTTTCACTCCCATCATTTTTTGCTTCTTTGGCAATATCAACCTTCTCCATCTGGCAAGTGATTTCATTGGCTCCATTCTTCACCTTTCAATTAGCAGCTGAGAAGTCTAGCTCCTTGTGAGTGGAAGGGTCGGTTTGCCATATTCTGATAGTCCCGTCTTCTGATCCTGAGGCATAAGATTCACCCCCAGGAGAGAAACGAAGACAGTCCACTGGACCATGATGACCTTTGTTGCATCCTATTACAAACGAACACGTGCAAGAACAGCTTAGGAAATATTCCAGGAAGGGGAATCAGTTCACACTTCACAGTATTAACCAGAAAAGACTAATATTAATAATATTGACAATTACAGCAACAAGGGAGGCGATGAAAGTAATGTTATGCACCTAAACAGCTTAAGAGAACTATAAAGTTGAGCTGTTAACTACTCTAGTCAATTAAACTAAAAGACTCGATGCCAAATGTCAAGCAATCCAATCAGAACGTACATGACAATAGTATCGGAAAATGGCAAGTATTTTCTTCATACAAAACTATTTCTTAACAGCTTGATTTGGTCTGGATGCACTAGAAAATATACGCTGCATCTACAGTCATCTCACATCAACTGGCAGTGGGGGACAAACAGAAAAGGGAAGAAAGGAAGAGATTGCCGACAAAAATCCCAGAATAGATAGTAAGACAGCATGTTGGTGAGCAAGAAAGACCAACAATGAAAAGGTATAAAAGGACTTACCAACTTCTTCCCCTGTATGAAAATCAAACACGTGAATCCACGTCTTCTCCTCCAGCAATGAACTTATTACCGTATTAGGTTCCAATGAAGCCGATTCCACAACACATGGCATATCATAGCTCTTCACCAATCCAAAGCTGTTAAAAGTGTTAATGCATCATTATAGACGCAAACCAACGTATACATAAGTTATTGTTGGGGCAAACAAGTCCCACATCGGTTGTGGGAAGAAAATAAATCCACCATATAACTCAAGTGGGCTACTCCACCCATTACCAATTGGTTTTGGGATGGAACCTCACTTGGGCCTGGTGGTGTGGGCTTGGGCCGGGTTTTGGGCTACCTTCCTTTTGAGTTATTGGGCAATAGTTTAGGTAAAACATTTTATCTTGGGCCAAGCCCTATTTCATCATTGCCCATTGTGTTAGGAAACCAAATGTCACAAATGGCATCAAATCCTAACAGTTATGTTTATGCATTTGCTGCCAAAAAGAAGGCAAGGCAAATAATATTCATCCTGATCGTTGGAACCGTCATGTGTTTTTGTTCCAAATGTGGAGCTCAATATTTGTTAACCTGAAATGACTTCTCCAGGAAAACCGGGGTTGGAAGGGGGGTGGGGAGGGAGGCTTACTGATTTGCATCCCAGAACTTAACAGTTGACCCATCTGTGCTTGTTATGTAGCGTCCATCTTGACTCCCTTCAACACAGGTTACAGAAGACATTGTCTCAAGTGTTCGAACAATTGTGCCAGTTCTCACATCCCACAACCTAGGTCATCAGTTCATAGAACATTAAATGGAAATAGATATATTGAATGTCAGAAAAACTGAGGTTTTAGAAACTTGTGACAGCTAATGGAAGTTCTCAATTGGAAAGAAAAAATCTGTGTTTTTATTCTTATAGAAATTCTAAAACTCTTTAGCCATGAGTTTAGTGGGGGTAAAAATTAATATACAGTAAGGTGCAAGTACTCAAGTGCCAAACCTGTACACATGATTGAAATTTACAGGCAGCGACTCGAATTACAGAAACAAATGACATCAATTTTTCTGTCCACGTACCTCGCCCCACCCATATCAATGCAGGAACTTAAGATAGTTTGGTCACTGTGGAGCCAAGCAACAGTTCTAACCGACACAGGAGACTTTTCAACTTCCGTAGGAGGTACATCAGGTCGATTTAAATCAAATATGCAAAGTAATTTTTCAACACCTCCAGTTAGTAGACGGTGGGAATCCTGAAATTTAATCAAATAAGTTAATCCTTCAACAGTTGTCAGATAAATATAACAATAACATAAGAACCATTTTAAGCAGAAAATTCCAACATATATTGAAGTCTAAAGGTCAAAAGGTTGGCAGTCCAAATCCTTACAGCAAATGAAGAAACACAAAGAAATTCGATGCAAATGTTTAAAGCCATTATTTATATTTCAAAAGTACCTCTGAGAAGGCACATGTCCGAACTATGTGCTTGTGCAGCTGTGCTCGAATGAATGCAATTCATCCCCAGTTAATGCATCCCATAATTTCCTGAAAACAATAACATAAACCACAAGTAGCATTAATGCATTTGCAAAGGATGCCATAAACCTAAAAAATTACAGAAATTGGGACTAAACCTCTATTTTCTGTTTGTTGCAAGCTAAGAAGCACAGATATGGATGCGCCGGCACATGATTATTAAAAAAAGTAGGACAACGACGCATCGAATTTATATTCCTTTAAATTGTTACATATATATAGTATATCTTTGTTTTTAAACTTTTATTTTATAAAAATGAATACTTTGTTTAAGTTTTTGTTTTTGTAGGTGAAATCTTTTAAATCAGAGGAGTATCAATTTCATATATCTTTTAAATTTTTTATATCTTTTCGTTGCTTTCATTCTACATAGTATATCAACCTCATTAATACTGCTAGAGAAAGAAAGTATTAAGATTTGGGGGTCCATCTTAAAAGGTCAACCTTATTAAGAGGAGTAGGCAAAGATCTTTATTAATTGGTCTGTGTCAACATCTTTATTCGATGTGAGATTATATCCCTTAACACGCCCCCGCAAGATGGTGGCTCATTTGAGCAGACCAATCTTGAAATCCACGTGCTCACTTTTTGGAGTCTTACTGGGATCGAATTGCTCGTTGGAGCATAATGGGCTCTGATACCATATTAAAATTTGGGGGTCCATCTTAAAAGATCAACCTTATTAAGAGGAGTAGCCCAAAATCTTTATTAATTGGTCTGTGTCAACATCTTTATTCGATGTGGGATTATATCCCTTAACAGAAAGATACAAATAATAGATGTAAAACAAATTTGCCATGAAGTTGTTAGAACTTTTATCACATTATTTTGATGTTTCTAGGAGTCCTTTATTGTCAAGAACATGTTCCTTGCTTGTTAAACCTATAAGATAATGAACAATAACAGTCATGCGAAATGGCATTTCGGATAGTGCACAAAGAGTATTCCTAAAGTATCCTTTGTGTGTTGAAAATTTAAAAAATTATATAGAAATAGAACACAGTAACACACGATGTGGCAAGTCAAGCACGTGTTCTAGAGGGTCCAAGGAGTGTTAATGTCTAACATGACACGTGTCTGATACGGTGATGCTACTCTGCTTAGGAGTGTTCATGATTCATGGGTTGACAATCGAATATCACCAATCAAGTGTCAACTAAGTGTTCCAATCAAATGTGGATTCCACGTCACAGATCTAATGTCCATACATGGAAAATCTTAAATTTTAAATACAATAAAATGTAAGAACACCACGTACGCAGAAAAATCAGCAGATGCAGAGGCAGCACGTAGAGCATGTTTATCTAGACAACAACTCCAAACCGCACCTTCATGCCCTTAAAAGGTTCCAATCCAATCTCCAGTTTCTCCATTTCTCAACATTGGTGTGGAATCTGAGTAAGCAAAGATGATGCCATTAAGAATAGTTCAAAGCATAATCCATTATAGAATGAAGTTCAATTCAAAGAAATCTTATAAATAATCCACCCTAATTGTTCACGAGAGCTCATTTATTACATTTAAGGGCCATCTGAAGTGCATGATTCACAAAAAAAAAAAAAATCCTAGGTATTAACTGAAACTAGTTTATGGCCTTGCATTGTGAAATCAGCAACACACTCGAAAAAGTCTGCCTCATAAATGACATCGCTGAACTTGAAGAACAGCTGCCTGTAAAGTATTAAATTTTACATATCTATACTACGTAAGCTGCGCAGCAATTAAAATTGTGGCATTCCAAGACATTATTCAATCAAATTAACCATCAGCCATTCAGCATGTTAGAAACAGATGAAAATCTCACACACAGAACACATTTCAGCAGATAATATAAATTCACCTTTGCTAGCACTAACGAGGAAAAACCCATCGGGAGTGATCGGGCTGTAGAACAAATCAACAACGGGACGAGAATGTCCATGGCAAACCAGTGGAGTTACTACCTTCTTCTTATCCATTCTTCAAATGCCCAAAATACAATCCTAGAAAAATTACTCTTCTAAATGTAAAAGAACTAACAAAAATGACCCCAAATCAGGATGAAATTTAAACCCAGAAAACGATAATCGACAGCAAAAATACGAACAATTGCCTTACAAAAGGTCAGCTTTTGATATTGAAACACTTTATTTCCTTTCTTTTGATAAAACACCAACTCTGCAATCGGATAATCCATGCACTTTAATAACAAGGGGGTGTGTGTGCGGGGGCGAATCCAGAGCTCGAGTTCAGCAAGAGCGGACGGCGAACATTGAACGTTTACGGTCAACGGTTAACGTCCGTAATAGTGACGTTGTTTATTAATCTTTAATTAAATGACAGTCAAAAAATCGTACGGACTAGAATTAGAAGAACTAAATATATCACTAGAACTAGAACTAGGTACCAACTTTCATTTCGGATGAAAAAATCATTATAATCTCGAAAATGTTCTAATTTATTTTTCAATCAAACATGCAATATATATTAACAAAATATCAATATTCAGTTTACAATTAAACAACCATTATTATACTAACAAAATTGAAATTATTTATGTGCTTATATCAATTTTATGTGCTTGTGTGATTTACTTTTTCGCAATCGATTTTTTGTGAAAGAAAAGTGGAACTTTTTATTAATTAAATAAGTTTTCTTGAAAGTCCCCTTATGATACTAAAGCCAATTTTTTTTTTACAAATTCATTCGTCATTAATTGACCAAACTCTCAAATAAATTGATTAGAGAAAAAAATAATCAAGGAGAGGGACAAATCACCTATTAAAATATTTCTGTTTGCATTAAAACAGGTAAAATGAACATATATTATTTTGTTTTATTAAGTGTGACAAATTAATGTATGCCATGATGGTAAATCCACTTTGCACTTGTTTTTGGTAAAATATGTTTACAAAAATTACACAACATATCGGCATTGGAAAATTTCAAACCCGGGACCTCTGGTTTAATAGAGGAAACCTCAACCAACTGACCTAACAAGGATGATTGTAAATAAAATGATTTATCAGATATATAATATAAATCTTTTATCTATTTTCAACAAAATAAATTTCTTCTCGACGGATCTAGCTAGGGCGGCTGCCCTAGATCCGCCCCAGTGTGAGTGTGTGTGTGTGTGTGTGAGAATTTTTATCCTAACCCTATACAGATAAAAATTAGATGGAAAATTTTGCGGAAATAAGAAGTCGACAAGAACAAAATAGGACTATTGGGCTGGGGCCGCTAGGCGCAGAGAAAATAGTGACATGCCTGATGCCTCGGAGCATTTATAGGGATAAATTTTCGATTTATCCATTTTTTAAGGTTTTAATTTGATTTAACTTAATTTTGGAGATAATCATTCGACAAATCAATCAGGTTAATTATAGTTGGATGGCTTAAAAATACGTTTTAATTACAAAATTAATTAATTTGATTTAATTATGGGAAATATTATCTTAGCATTAAAAAAAAAAGGTATCTGGTTTGCAATAATATTAACTTTTTTACCCTTTTCAGCTCATTTTTCAAAAATAAGTATGGATAACAAAAAAAATAAAAATCATTAAATTTGATACTTGTGGGTCTTGTCCCAACAAGACGAGAATTCCCGTCTAATCGGGTATGTAGGCGTGAGCGGATAACATGATTTCCGTCCTGGTATCCATTCCATTTAAAATGGAATTTAAGCTTGGGCTCCATTAAAAGTAATTTTTGGAAAAAAAAAAAAAAGTATTTTGAAATAGTGAATTTCTGGATGATACTTGATTAAAGAATAAGAAATTTTTTTGAATTTAAGTTTAATATTTTTTATTAGAGTATGTATGATTAAAAATAAGAAAATACATTATTTTTTTCAATAATAAGAAAATACATTATTTTCAATAAATCCATTTTGGGTTCCAAGCAATGGCTAAGTTTTTTATCACAAAAAACAAAAGAATAATCATCCATTCTAAGCTCATGTTTGAGTCACATTATTTTTTTCATTCTCATTCTTCTACTCATTGTCAAAAGAAATTGACAAGGAAAATTTAATAAAGATATATTGGTAAATGAACACAACAAAATATTCTACATTAGGAAACAAGCCTATATATTTAGAAAAAGGGAAAAATGAAACTCAGCATATATAATTGAGACGGAAGGAGTACATAGCAAGGGTTTTCTAGTATTTATTATATATTGAAAAACAAAAAGTAAGGTATTATTGAAATAATTGAATTGTAGTATGATTAAAATCGTTCAAAAAAAATTTCTCATTTGATGTGATATTCAATATATTATAGATATGTCCTACATAAATAAAACAGTCACTTTTTTTTACTATTCATAAGCCGAGTCGAGCCAAATGGCTTGACGGCTCGACTCGACTAAGTTTTTTTTTTTTTTTTTTAACGTTTAATTCAGTATTTTAAGTTACAAATATTCATTTTAAGCGATTTAAAATTCGTTGAAAATGTTGAAGTGCGGCGATAATAAATATATGATCGATAAATTTTAAATATAAAAAAAAATTTACATTAATCATGAAATGTAAAGTCGTGATTGTTTATGTTTCTTTTCAATCTCAACCTCATTCCAATATTCTTTTTTCAAACGTTATATTCCTACAATTTTTCGTTTGATTCGATATTTCACGATATGAATATCCATTTGGATCGATTTAAATTTTCTTTAAAAAACTTAAAATGTGATATTAATAAATATATTGTCGATTAAGTTTAAATATAAAAATTATCTTAAATTATTAAACGTAAAATCAAAATCTTTAATTTTTCTTTTCTACCCCCACTCTCAACCCCCATACTCACACCAATTTCTCTCAATTTCATTTTTCTTCAATTTTTACGGTTAAAAATGGTAAATTTACGGTGTCAAAATAGGTATTGAAGGAAGTAAATGATTTTCAGAAGAATCCTCCTACATCATGCACTGCTGGTAGACAAACGTCTTCTATGAAGTGGATTATTTTGATTTTTTTTAAATGAATTTAATGTACAGTATCATTAAAACATGTTGAAAGATATTCGACGGAATTTATGAAGTTGGGTGATCGTTTATCATTCTTTTTACCTCTATGATAGAAGTTTTCGTTGTGTTGTGGTTTTAATATTGATAGAGACACTTGATTCATCCTAAATTCTATACTATACTATCATTAATTAATTAGTCTTGATTACATACGTCTTGCATAGGGTATTGGTAAAAAAATTAAATATTGGTGCAACTGATACATGTAATTGGAGATTCTATGAGTTCGAGATGAATGAGACATAATGTCTTACCTCAATAGGTAGAAAAATGAGGGTTGGGTTGAACTTCATTTATCTCTTTAGCGAGACATCAACACCTAATCATCTATACCCTGTCTTTAAAAAAAAAAAAACAGAGAGACCTTTAAACTCAAAGTCTAGAAAATAAGTTTTGAATCAAATCTCTTAATATTTTTTTTGTCACATATCATCATTTCAAGTATTTTAAGTTTAATGTAACTAATGTTTAAGACAAATAACTTTTTTTTTTATATTTACGCTATCATATAGCCAACTATACTATGGCACGTGCGTCTTACTAGTATATATAAAAAAATTTCACGGCAGAACTGTTAACTTTCTGAATCTTGCTACGTGTACAGAAGAATTATATAAATAGGTTGACAGATAGCCAGGTGGCAAGCATTGATTGAATGTTGGACCAAAAACAATTTTGAACCAACCAATACAGTTACTACACCTGTGTATCGTCATCCCTTCTGTCAAAAGCTTCAGTACAATAAGCTTTATTCTAACTTTCTTCTCATTGCTTAATGACCCTTCGTTTCATTCATGCATATGCGCGTGCCTATCTTGCCATATCCAGATGATCCTTTGTCATCTCACATTCCATCACTTTGTGATATTGCACAACTATATGAAAACAATCAACGGCTTAATGCCGTATTTATAAAGATCATTAAAATGAACGTGTGATAATTTTTAACAACCACGTTATATTCTTATATAAGGAAGATTTTGCTTATATAATCTAGTGGTCTATGCTTGAACGATACGAGAAATGATAAGAGAAATAAGTTAAAATATTTTTATAATATATAGTACAACTAGTTAATATTGAACGTGTATTGCACGTTATTATAAAATGCTTTGTAAGTGCTGTAAAAATAATATTTTAATGTGTGTGATTTTGAATTAATATCAAGGGATATATACGTGATGATGAATGTTAAATCACTTATTTAATTTCCAATTAAATAAAATTAGATGTTGATTATACATATGAACGTAAATAATGAAATACATTTTTGAATGTGAAATTCTAATTAACTTATAATTATAATTAATAACACTCAAATGCATAAATGAAGATGAATATTAATTGAAATGTATATGTTAATTAATTCATAATTAATAATAGAGAATTCATAAATTAATGAAAGCACACAAGTGAAATGAATCTGTCAAATGTACACGTGCATTGATGGTAACTAAATGGTTAAATAAATTAAATACATATTGAAGAACAAAATTAAGGTATTATTGAAATAATTGAATTGTAAAAATGCTAGAATCGTCCAAAAAATTATTCTCACTTGATGTGATATCTAATATGCTAATTAGAGTTGAACGTGTATTGTACGTAATTTTGAAATACTTTATAAATGTTGTAAAAATAATATTTGATACCAATTCGTTGGAAGGATTTGATGAGTCTCAAACAAACTAAATAAAATAAAATTTAGTATAGAAATAGAAGAAAATTATACTCTCAAAACTCAACTTCTATAATTTGAATTTTTCGTGATGATGAAATAATATAAATGAGCAATATTTTTATACTATATTTGGTATATAAAAATTAATTGCTAATATATGAATTTAAACACCCATTAAAATTCTTAAATACATGAATATAAATAAATTCATCTATGATAATTATAGATTCATGTAGATTGAGATTTATCAAGTTAAGATTTATCGAGTCTAAATTAATGTGAATGTTAATTAATAACACGAAATTCATACAGATTTTGTAGTATTTATTATATATTGAAAAACGAAAAGTAGGGTATTTTTAAAATAATTGAAATGTAGTAGTGTTAAAATCGTCCAAAATATGATTATCATTTGATGTGATAATTAGGCACCGTTTGGTAACCATTATTCTAGAAAAAAATGTATTCTTTGTGTCAAATCACACCTTTTTTGTGGTTGAAAATGAAGGAAAAGTTATTGATGTGATGGAAAATATTATTTTATTGATGAATGTGTGGTTGAAAATTAGTAGAAGAATGAGAATGAAAAAAAGAATGGTTACCAAACGGTGCCTTAATATATTGTAGATATTGTAGCAAGTATGTCCTAAAAAATTGATAAAGCCCAAAATAAACCAAAAATAATAAAAACAAATATTACACACAAACCTATTTTTTAATTATTCATTTCAATAATAATCGGATCATTTTGACTTTCCTTCAATGATAAGGTGTCAACCCCTCATGACACCTACTACAAAGCATTAATCCTAACCCTTTTGAATTATGATACATGTACAATTTAGTTTGACAATATTAGTTAACAACTCACATTTGACAACATCACATTCATCCATTTCAAAAACTGTTTTTTTAAATCAATGACCCAAATTTTGGCAACACCAACGTTGTCAACCATTATTATTAAGTGTGATTGTACAAATAGCATAATTGAACCATTTTTACTTCAAAAAAAATATTGCCATTCACCGCCATCCTCTCCCAAAATAACTCCCGCAACTTCTTTAAATGTTGGCTATTGCCTGTCGACTCTAACACCCCTCACCAACATCAAGACACCTCAACATCAACTTGCCTAACCTCACATGATTTATCACCATCTAATTCACCTTTCGTCGTTGCATTTGGTAGTGTTGCACTGTCGCCACCACTTCACTGGTAAACGACTAAAAACCTTAAATCATCTCCTCCATCTCTACAAATCCTAAAACATAGCCTCCTCCTGCCTCCTTAGCGAATTGAGGACCAAAAACTTGAACTCGACCGTCGTCGACGGGACCCACCATCGTAAACCTAAACCCATGGCAGTGTCGTGCAACTATGCTTTTGCGTCGATGGTTTATTATAATCTGATGGTAGGTTTGAGGTATGTTGAAGGTGAATGTGGTGGTGGTTTGATTGTGGAAGAGGTGGTGGATTTGAGGTGTGTTGAAGGTGAAAGTGGCGGTGGTGATTGTGGATTTGATGAGGAGGTGATAGTAGTGGTGGGTTGGATTTAGAGGTGGAGGTTGTGAATTTGAGGTGAAGGTGGGGGGTTTGAGAATTTAAAATGGCGCGCAACGATTTGGATGGGTGTCGATGGTGGTGGGGTAGGATGGTGTGAGGTGAGATGAATGGTGATTGTGATATTGATTGGGTAATTTTTGACAAATAAATAATTTGACCTAATAAAATGCGTGCTTTACGATTTAGACCTCGTTTAATTTTCATTTTTTTCAAAATACATTTTTCTTTTATTTTCTACCACACATTCTTCAATAACATAATATTACATGTAATCCAAAAAAATTTCATTCATTTTTATTCACACATTCTTCGTCAATCTACCATTTTAAAATATATTTTACACAAAATTTGGGGCTCAAACATACCCATAATATGTAACTGTGACCCATAAATTGTCTTTGTGGTTATAACCTTGTGTGTGTGTTCTTGTGTCCGCGATATGTTTAATTAAATCGAGTTTATTATTTTTGAATTTGTATTTTAAAGCCCTTATGTATTTTTCCTTAAAATAAGCAACACACACCAACATTGGGCTTTCCTAGCAGGCCATGAACAGTTTGGTGAACTGTACAGAAACTCACAAATTATCCAATCCACCGTCCACTTGAAGTTTTCCCAGTCAGATCTGTTGTCGTTTTCAGTAAACTAGGATTATTAACCTTAAAAAAGCAAAAGCGCAGAAAAAGCGAAAATACTGTCTCAATTCAAATTTAATCAGATAAATTATAGTTTGCCACGTGTACAATCTTATCCATTTCTTGAAGAGGAACTCTTTATATCTTCTTCAAATAGAAAAAGAAAACCTCACAATTTCTTCATCTTTCTACTAAAAAAAATTCATCAATGTCTACAACATTTTCACCGATCCTTTGCTCCGCTGCTCCAGCAAACTCAAGGAAGCCCGATCCGTTTCGTAAATCGGCGGCGGGTGCCAATTCGAACAGCTGGTGGACGCCGATCTTCGGGTGGTCTTCTGCACCCGATTACATCCAGGGATCCGGTACTAGTTCTTCCAAGAGCGAAGATTCGGGCCGGATCGGGAACGAAATGGGAAGATCCAGATCCGACAAGTTATTCCGGGGATGTTTCACGGCAGAGAAGGCGAAGGAGCTAAGGAAGAAGACCATTGAGACCTCGACTTTTCACGATATTATGTATCACTCTGCAATCGCCTCCAGGCTTGCGTCCGACGTTTCTGACCGTTGATTTTCCGGTGATGCCTATCAATAATCAATCCGTCGACCAAAAATCGTTTCACGTATATGTGAACCTGTATTTCTTTTCTTTTTAATTTGTAGGAACAAGGTTGTGTTTGGCTGTAATCAAAGACCCTTATTTGGATCCGTTGGCATGTATGCTTGATCAATGATCAATGTGTTGTTCGTTAATGAATCTGGATTATTAATGTGATTACCTCTTTTGCGTTTTGATTTACGAAACAAGATTCTAACTTCTATTTGGGTTCTTGAGGGACAGTAGAGCTTTAATTGGAAAGCGCAAGCTCGACTACTACAGTTAAGGTCAAAAGGCCAATGAGTAGGATGCGTATGAGGTCTTTTCTGGGTCATCGTTACTTTTTGAGAAATAACGTAGTTTTCAGACATTGCCACTTTGCACACTTGGGTCCTAATCAAATTTGTGAGGTGATTAGAACTTCAAATTTTCAATTTTGATGCATGGAAGACCTTACTTGAACAGTCAAATAAGCACGTATCACTCACGTGAACACTTTCTAAGGTCAATTTTGCCACCCCATCCTATTTCTCCCTTTTACAATGTATGATCACGGTATGATGTGATATTTGAATTAATACTTGTACATACTCATCATCCAACTCAGAAACAATACTCAAGTAAGATCCACGTTGTGGCCAACGTTCATTTAAACAAAACTTATCTTCTTTACGCCCTATATTGGGCAATGATGTAGAGGGCACATTCATTTTGAGTCTCGTTTTTCTTATTCCTAACAAAATCTCGTGGAACCCAAAAAAGGAAAAGAGTGATACTTCTATGCTGCAAAGCATTGATTTCTTCGGACTTTATTTTCTCTAATTGGAAGTTCTTCATTGCAAAGTAGTTTAGCCTCATGCACGACATGGGTTATTGAACACTAGTGACGTAATGAACTAGTATTTAGCATGCTGCATGCATAAATTTTTAATGGAAACAATTGGAATTAAGATAAAGGTTAATTTCACAAATGGTCACTGAAGTTACATGAAAATAATAAAACGGTCACTGAAATTTCAAACTTACATAAATGGTCACTCAACTTTCACTCAGTTTCAAAAATGGTCACTGAAGTTAGTTTTAGGACTTTTATGTTTTAATTGAAACTTAAAGCACCAAAACACGGTCACTTAAAAGTTGGAGGACCTCAAGTGCAAAATTCATATAAAACCCAGGACCATTCCTTCCTCCAAATTCTCTCAGTCAGCCAACTTTGGACCACCAAAAACCCGACCTCCGATCACCTTGGCCACCGGACCAACATACCACCGTGAAACCCTCATCGCCCTCTTCACAACCCATCTAACCACTAGCCGTAATCTCGTCGAAATTGGCCAAAAAATCGCACCAAAGTGGGCTACCCACACACTACAACATTCACCACCACCTTTGGACCACCAAAAACCCAACCTCCGGTCACCTTGGCCACAGGACCAACATACCACCTTGAAGCCCTCATCGCCCTCTTCACAACCCACCCTACCACTAGCCCCAACTTCGGCAGATTTGACCCAAAATTTCATCCAAAACCAGATGAACAAGCATCGAAAACTGGCCGGAAAATCAACTTCCGGCGACACTCATGTCATACCCACCCCACATGTCGATCAAACTCCTAATTACGCACCTACAGATTCCTTCATAACATCAAACAAATCAGAAAATTCAAACAAATCAGAAAGATATGAAGAATTTTTCCATCACAGCGATTTCGGCCCCTTCAACCGAGAATTCTGGCGTCGGCGATGCAACTTACTGCAGCGGACCACCACCCCTAGCATCGCCGCACCATGGCCCATCCACCCAACATATGGGTCTTGGCCAATTTTGAACGAACAATGATGAATTTCGCATGGCAGATTTTTCCTCCACAAAGGCAAATCATTCCTTCAACTACGAATTCCGGCTACGGCATCGCAACTCACGGTGGCGGACCACAACCCCTAGCACCGCCCCACCATGGCGCATCCATTGAACACATGGGTCTTGGCCAATTTCGAACGAACAGCTCACGGTGGCAGATTTTTCCTCCAGTGCAGTCGGTCTTGAATGGCCAATTTGGAGGAGGTTTTATATGAATTTTGCACTTAAGGTCTTTTTGGTGCTTTAAGTTTCAATTAAAACATAAAAGTCCTAAAACTACATCCAGTGACCATTTCTGAAACCGTGTGAAAGTTGAGTGACCATTTCTGCAAGTTTGAAATTTTAGTGACTGTTTTGTTATTTTCGTGTAACTTCAGTGACCATTTGTGAAATTAACCCATTAAGATAAACTATAAATATATGATTAGAATTTGTTTGACAAGACTTTTGAAAGGTGAAAAAATACTTTTAAGATTAAGAAATTATTTTCAAAGTTATTTGAATAATTTTTTAAAGTGTTTTACCCAGTTAGAATAAATTTTAAAGGAAACTAATACAAGGTGACTTTTTCGAAAATTATAGTATCGAGTGTCACCTGATCAGAAAAGGCAACCCTATGCCTAACCTTTTTTTCTCTCTTTCTTTCTTTCAAGAGAAGGATCTAGCATCTAGCCATTAGATTTTTTGACCAAATAATTATGATTTACTCCTTTTTAGTGTTGCTAAAAATCAAAATTTTAGTGGATTTTAATAGAAATTGAGTGGTGTGTATCTCCCCGCCTCACCACTTCTCCAAGCAAGGCAAGTTTTTCGCTTCCAATGCATCTACAAGCCATCTACAATCCCTTGTGCCATAGCTACATCAATCTTCATAAAGCTCGTACTATATTATGCATGGACGAACCATCTACCATACATAAAGCTTTTGGCATGGATGAGTCACTCCCATACAAGAAAATCTTTTTGTCACTTCGACGAAGATGTGTGAAGCATCCCAAATGGAGCCTACCTCGAAACCTACGAGGAAGACTTCATTATACCCTGTATGGATGAATCATCCACTATATACGAAGCCATTGACTTGGATGAACTACTCCATGCAATGAAGACTTTTGTCACCTCGACAGGAGAGATGCGAATCATCCCAACGGGAGCTCACCTTGAAACCTGTGAAGCGACTTATATTCAAAGCCTCACCTCTGTATTAACTTCACCACAACTGCTTATATATTCAAAGTCTCAACTCTGCATAAGTTTAATCATAGCTATTTATATTTAGGATCTCTCCTCTAACCAAAATCTACGTATTATATGAATATCCATACCTATGCTCGATAAATTATTGTGACACTAGTATCCTAATAGCATTACATTGTCACTGCTAGCAAATGCATTATATTATTGTTGTCGTGCATGCATGCCACATCACTATTAGCATTTTATAACTATATTTTCATTACAGTCAGCATGTATGCCGCTTTATCTACATTATCATTTTATTATCGCAACATATTACTTGATATGATACATGATAGGCTATTTGTATATTATGCCCTTGTTTGAGCCCTTTTTTTTTTCAAAATTCATTTTCAACAACACATTTTTCAATAAAATAATATTACACGCAAATTTTTAAAAAAAATTCTTATTTTTTAATCGCACATTCTCCATCAATCTACCAATTTAAAATACACTCTTTTTTTCCAATATGAGGCTCGAACGAGCCCTATATCTTGAAGAAGTTTGATTTGCTATTATTTACATTATCGTCATGAGTATTTGGAAGAGTCAAATGGGCCCCAATTTATTTCATATATGTGCAATGGAGATATAGTATTTTATTTCATGTTGGTTTAGTTCATATTACAAAAGAGATATTGTCGAAGTTTTGGTAGATTATAGCGTGATATTTTTGAAGTAGTTCGTAATCCCTCACTTATTAGAGTTGCTCATGTTTTAGAGGAGATTTGTAAGCCCTCATACTTGGGAGACTATTTACAGTTATTTATCTACTCACGGTAGTTTCTATTTTCGAGACAATTTATAAGCCCTCACTTAGTGACAACTTATATTTCAAAGTTCAACCTACACATAAATGTATGACTCAGATTTGGGAGATTATTGTTATATCTACAAATTACGTGGCATGTACGTATCACGGAAGGATCTCACATATAACGACTCGACATCGATATTCAATTGAATTGTGCTAATTAAATTAGATAACTACTTTTTGGGCCTAGGGTTAGATCCAATCCACTAACTCACTTGGCCCATTCTCCTCTATGTTCGTCTAGTTTATTCACAATCAATGCATGAAGATTATTATAACCTCCGTCTCTTGCATTTATTCTGTATCTCGTCCGATTGTTTACTTGATCGTCGAAATGAAAACAGTTGTCGAACCTTTTTCTCAGCCGATGGGCGTTTAAGCGCACAAGTGATGCTTATGTAGAGAAGAGGTGATCGAGATTCTATTGATTTGGACAATAAATATGTATTTGAAAAATTGATAAAAGTTATGAATTTCATAAAATGTATAATTAAGATTAATTATTGGTTTTGAAGGATTTTAATATTTTAATTCAAACCTTATAGGGGACTTAGAGCCTGTTTGGTAAAACTTCTCATTTTCTACAGTAAATCAATTCTCATTTTCAACCACATATTCTTCAATAAAATAATATTTTCCATCACATCAATATTTTTTTTTTCTTTTTCAACCACACATTTCCCATCATATCACTATTCAAAAATCAATTCTTCCCTCGAAAATCCCTACCAAACACAAATTATAGGAAATGAGGTGCCTTTTATGGAAACACCAAGTAGATTTTCATTTTTCTCTCAAATTAATGTGCTAAATATATTCTCATTCCTCTTCCATATCATTTCTCAAAGAAACAGGGGCTACCGGAGATCACAATCCAAACCGTAATCGGAATTGCAGAGGAAAAACATGTGGAGAAGGCTCTCTGTCCACCTCCGAACTCTTGGTCCTATCCGTTCCACGCCCAAGCCCAACCGATTTCACACTCGAAATGTTTCATCCCTTGCTCCGGCACCGTTCAATGGCTCGCTCCCCAATGTCTATCGCCAAATCAATACTGCATCTGGTACTTCGCTTGACCCTATTTTCTTTCCTTAATTTCATTTTACATGTTCATCTTTTCATTAAAAATACACAGTTCGATGTAAGTTTCATTTAGGTGAATTGTGTGGATTTAATTTTGGGGAATGTGATGTGTTGAATAGGGAATGTGACTTCACTGAAAAGAGTGGAGAATATAATGCCGATTGCAACTGGTCATGAGCGTGAAGAGCTCCAAGCTGAACTCGAAGTGAGAATTTTTATATTATTCATTTATGTTTGTGGAGGTTCTGTTTCATATTAAAGTAAAATATTTAGTTTATTAATATTGTTCTGATTATTTTATTATTTGGATTAGGGAAAAAACATTCTGGAAATTAACTATCCCTCTGGACCCTTTGGAACAAAGGTTAGTGTGCAATCTTTTGTTTATTAAGAAAGTTTGTGTTGATCAATTACTTCCTCTGATGGTCTGTTGTCTACTGATTGGTCTTTGGATTTACTATGATCACATTATTTGATTCTTATAAGCTGATATGCCACATGGTAAAATGGAAGTCCACTCGAAGTTCAATCAAAAAAATGATGGGTCCATTGGTTAGGATTTATGGTATGGGATATTTAGAACTATAAAGAGTATAGTATCAGGGGCGGACCCACATGGGGTCATGTGGGGTCAAATGACCCCACAAATTTTATTTTTTTAGTTTTCCTCTTGAGTTTTTTATTTTTATTTTTATTTTTTTGAATTCTCATTTTTGACCCCACAAGAAAAATGGTCTCGGTCCGCTACCTTATTCATTGTTTTAGACTATTTTAGATTATGGGTGTGTTTGAGCCACATTATTTTGGAAGAATATATTCTGGAATAGTAGATTAATAGAAAATGTGTGGTTGAAAAAGAAGAAAAAATTATTGATGTGATGAAAAATATTATTTTATTGAAGCATGTGTGGTTAAAAATGAGTAAAAGAATGAAAATAAAAATTTTAATGTGTACCAAACATGAGCTATAAATTCAAAAGAGTTGGCATGAATGTTAAAAACTGTGATTATCAATAAATTCTTAATTTGTGCTTTATAGATTCTCTATAATTTATTTGGTTTCTGAATTCTTTTGCCCTTTTTATTGTCTTGATTTTCTCTAAGATTCAACTCACCAGCAAATGGATTGCTCCATACCTTTTGGGCTCCATATTACTTCTTTCCCTAGCTTGCTCAATGAACTTTCCTGATTTGATTTTAAACATGGTGTTAGCACTCTTTAGAAGTTTTCCTGCGTGTCAAATGTTCCTTTTGTGTTAGATTTGCACACGATGCTGAAGTAGCAAGAACATTCTGTTTCCCCAGGCATCCCTTTCTTTTTGAGAAATGAACTGAATTTAATTGCTGTCCTCAGTGATTAAAATTTTTGTTTGAGGCTAGTCAATCAACTTAAATAGTCATGCTATTGCCTTCCGTAATTTTCTATTCACTGCTTGCAACTTTGAAGCGTTTATATCTCCTCCCTCAAGCAACAAAATGATATGATCAGGCAATAAAATAGTAAACCTTTTAAATCAAAAAAGGAGTCTCCATTCTCGTGAAGATGTAAATGCCCTCTGTCTTTGACGTTAATCTCTATCTTTACAGTTTATAATATTAAATCATCATCGTCATCCTGGTCTTCTCTGAAACTACATCCATATACTGAAATCTTTTATTTTTTTTCTTTACACATTTCCACTACTTCACTTCGTTGCTTCTTATCTCATTCTTTGATGCTTCAGATTTGATCTATTACAACATTTTGTTTGATTTTAGGAAACACCTTCTGTGATCAAGTCTTTCTATGATAAAAGAATCGTGGGATGCCCTGGAGCTGAAGGCAGTAGGTTTCAGTTATCTATATGCTTTTCTATTAATTCAGTGATATTTGTACTTGATAGTTCATTTAGCCACACTTTATTTGGTTTGTGATCAACTTTCTCTCCTGGAAAATTTAATAGAGGATGAACACGATGTTGTTTGGTTTTGGCTAGAGAAGGGCAAGCCACATGAATGCCCAGTATGTTCACAGTACTTTGTGGTAAGTACAGGATTGCCTTTGATTAGTTACTCATAGTTTGACTATGACCCTGGCATGGTAATTCTGTATGTGGATTGAGAAGAACTTTTGTATGCATTAAATTCAATTTTTACTTTGTTTTACATGAGCATCAATTGGAAGGTGCCTATCATTCAATTTTGTGATGTTAGCCTCATTTGCTCTATTTTTACAGCATCGTGTCTGGTTAAATTTTGCGTTTTTAGTGATATTTGGTTGATGTAACTCGTTATTATGTTTAAAAAAAATGTTAGTTTGCATCAATTAGTTGTTCTCCAGACTAGATTCACGAGTCCCTTTTAATAAAAAAATTTTTATTTTTATTTTTTCATTGAAAATGCCTCTGTTCTAGTACTCAAAATGCTGTTCAAGTTTTATTTGTTTGCAGTTGGAAGTAGTTGGCCCGGGTGGACCCCCTGATGGACATGGTGAAGATGAGGATCATCATCACTGATTATAATTGGCAATTTACCTGCCAAAATAAAACCTGGGCACATGATGAGAGATTACACAGTATATTCTGCAGCTCCGGGACTCAAAAGCTTTGATTTTTGGCTTGCCCTCGTTCGATCTGTTGTTTTATGGTTGCTATGGCAACAGCAGTATCTGTTAACCTTTCTCGATGGTATTTGGGATTTTAAACACAGGCTGTTATCCATTCGATATACAGACTTTTAGCCTTATTTTTTTCCGCATACCAAAATAATTGATGGCTATCTTCAGTTCTTTGTAATCACTCTTGCCTATTCGCAAACACATGGATCTTCATACATTCTAGTTCTTAAATTCGTTCTTATTTATAAATGGAGAAACATATTCGTTCTACCGGACTTGCTCGTCTTTTTCAATTTTTCATATGAGATGACCCTAATCACTAGTGTAAAAACCCAAAAGTTCGAAAAAAAAGTAAAGAAAATGCCTGATATACTTTGGAAATTATAAAAAAATTATTTTCACTACCAGAATCCATAATAGTTGCCATTTCACGCGTTCATAATCTGTGGCCTGTGGGGTATTTTTTGAACTTGTAGGCTATTACTGTACCTTAGGATTTCTGCAGTTCAAAGATCTGAATGATGAGAGTGTGTTTGAGCCACATTATTTTAGAAGAATATATTTTGAAATAGTATATTGATGGAGAATGTGTGGTTGAAAAAGAAGGAAAAATTATTAATGTGATGAAAAATATTATTTTATTGAAAGATGTGTGGTTGAAATTAAGTAGAAAAATGAAAATGAAAATTTTAACGGGGCTCAAACAGGGTACATGGACTCAATTGTTTTTCCCTTTTTCTAATAGAAGAAGAGCTTAATAACTAGTCTAGTTCTAGTGGTGGAGTAAATTTACGGTAACATTTAAATGCTCGATATTTCACAATTCTTGAAAAGTAGTGCAAAAAACGTCGTAAAATGTCTTAATCCATGTTGCCTGAATGGTGAACTTTGCCTACAATCGGTTTTATTCCTTGCAGGAAATTTAAGCTTTAGATTTCTGTAAAGCATATGTTCAGTTAAAACAACCAACCAGCGACGTCTGGAGCAAACTCTTTGAAGCATTCTTAACCAAGACTTTTGAACAGGGACCGAGTCACTCATCATCCACCTCACGCCACGTGTTGATTGATGCAAATACTTAGGCGCATATTTAAGAGAAAATCTGAACGTTGAGAAATCTATAAATATGCCTGGCTGCCATTTCAAACCTTTCATTGTATTTCTATCTGATTCAGTAAAAGATACTAAAAACAAATCAAGAAAATGGCCAGCCAAGGTCCCAACAATCCTAGCAATGCTGGACAACCCCAGGTAATTTTTTTATATCATGTTTATCAGACAGCAGCAGCACATTTTTATTCCTTAACCATATCGAGTATTATCCATTCTGACATAAGAAACGGGGCATCATGTCTCATCTTGCATTTGATTAAGCCGTCTCATCAATAGATAATTTCTTGTTTTCATCCCTTTTGTTTTTCTAACGATTCTTTAATTAACTTGTTTGATTAATTATCATCTGCCTAACTAATTATAGGCGCGGAAGAATGACACGCTAAACCAACAATCCGAGTCCCAAAACCAAGATCATTCAACTAACTTCCTCCAAGAGGTAATCTTGGATTTTTTTCATTTCACCAACAAGATTAATATTTATTTTTTGGGCATGTTTGGCTTTACTTAAAAGACAGAAAGAAGAACTTCACGTCTTTTTTCGATTTTTTTCAACAGTATGAAAGGTCAGACTATCAATAAAAGATGGGAAAAAGCACTTTTTTTGTCTTTTAAGCAAAGCCAAACATGTTTTACAATAATATAGTTATCTGGCTTTTTTGAAATAATGAAGACTGGAACACAAGTTAAGAACATGGCACAAGGAGCAGCAGATATTGGGAAGGGGGCGGTGCAGGGAGCGGTGAGCATTGCCCGGGGAGCAGCACTAGGGGCAGCAAACGTGGCACAAGGGGCAGCTGACGTCGTGAAGAATACTGTAGGATCAGCCAATAATGCCACCACTAATACCAACACCACCTCAGGCTGCCCTGGCACCACCACTGACACCAGCTTAGGTACCGGAAACTACCCGAGCAGCAACCAACCAAGCAATCCCAACACCAGGATTTGAATGGAAGTGCTTTTCTTGATACTCTGTTTGATTTGTTTTCACTGCATTGTCACATGAGGCCTAGGTGCATTAGCACACAGGGGGCCATAATTGTTGATTATTTTAAATAATTTCCAGAAATAAAATTAAGTTCATTAGTTGATGTTCATCAGCCTAAGCATATAAAAAGCACCTCAACAAGAAGTATAAAAACTCGATAATTCTCATTCTTCTCACTAATTCACAAGTCAATATCTCCTCTTAAAAGCAAACAATCAGTGTCAATAACCATCTCTTGGAAGCCCCAAATCTTCCGTCATTTTCATTGTGAAAGTCCAAGCAACTAAAAGTAGACATGTATTTTTCACTATTAATTAGGTAGCGAGGAGGGAGGACAAAGTAGCATAAACAAGCACAATTTCAATGTCCTTTCCACTAATAGGACTAAGGCCACAGACCCTTCGACACGACCAGCATAGAAAGAAGTATGGGCCTGATTATCTTGTACAACTCCAAGGGGTTCAAGTACATTACCGCACCTCCACCACCCCCACCCCACCCAGTGACCAACGAAGAGCTACCTCAAAGTGATGTGTGAACGTGACAATCAATCGAACATTCACTAAATTTGTAATAGAAAGGAGATAGAAAGTCGTCATGCATTCACTCATAATGTTGTAATTCAAACAAAAACACGTCTTTTTCTTCATACGCGTTCGACCCAATCTAATTTGAGAAAATAAACCTGACTTGAGTCAACATATAAAATTCCTTCAATTTCGCTTGCGTCTTGAATAAACTTTTAACCTTGGATCTTGAAGCCTCTGAAACGAAGAGGAGGGAGAATCAGATTTACTTCCTCTATCAATCTTTTCCTCCAAAACCTTAGCTTCTTCAGCAAGCATTTCTAACTGTTTCAGTAAAAGCACAATTTAGATTGGTACATCAAGCTAGATAACTAGGAGCAAAACCGATGGAACAAAATATGCGTGCAAGGATTAAATAACACGAGAAATGGACTGACAATATCAAATTTAATAAGAGAATAAAAGAAATGTTTCAGATCCCTATATATTTCAGAAAATCGTGCAAGGATTTCATAAGATTAATCTGTCTGTCAGTAACTAGGATGCGAAAACTTCTGTATCATTTTACAAAATTCTCTGTCGTTTTATTATCTCCTTCAAACATAATGAAATTTCATTTAAGTCTATGTCTTCCAGAAATATTTTAAACATTTCTGAAAAACTGTTTAGCACAAAAAAAGTGAAGAATGTAATCATTTTCATTGTTCTTATGTCCTTTGTTGATCATTCTTTCGAGTGAAATAATGGGAAAAGTAAAGGCTACAAGGTATATAAAGTACATAAATTATGTTAAAATGAACATTACCTGAATTTCATTTTCTCTTACACGATCTTGAAGAGCATTGATGACAGGACTTAAGCTGCAATTCAACATAATAGTAACTGTTTGCAAAACCCAAAGCTAAAGCTGCAGGTGCAATATAAAGTATTGCTTCTTACCAATATTCCATCATTTTGCACAAAGAAGCTTGATATGTGGATGTGTGGTGAGTGAACAAAAGCGGGTGCACTTCCCCATTCCTGCTAAAGATGCAACACAAATCATTATATTGAAAAACAGCATACAGTAATGTCGTAATAATAAAATATGATAAGAGAACAGAGATATAAGGTATGACTAAAGTTTACTTTTTAACAAAATTAAGTTGGTGAGATTGGCATAAAGAAAAGGACACAGAAAAAAAAAATCACAGTAGTTTATATATATATATATGTACAGATGAATTTTAATGAAAAATATGGGACAAAAGAAAGCAGGTGTTTAGTTATACGTCATTCTTACAATTTATTGTCATGAATTTCAATTTTTGTCCACCTAAATATTTCCTGCATAAAGATAGGCCATTTGAAGAAATAAGAAGAATCGCAAAAGAAACTTTGAGAGAAGGAATTTTTTATTACTCCACTTGAATGAATTCATACTATATGCTATCTCCACTTGAATGAATTCATACTATATGCTATCTCTATTTAGAAGAGGGAAGTGCAGGCCAATAAATGAGGTCTATTGTGGGTGTTAAGGATGTAGTTGCAGTGGACCCAAGCGGAGTGGCGAAAAAGGATTCCTGAAACTGACCCCAAATGCAAACAGTGCAGAAGGATTTCTCGTATTAATATAATAAATGGCGCACTACACATTTCTTTTAAACTGTTATTTAACTTTTGAGTCACAAGATCTGCTGGACATAACTAATGCATTTGCACACTAAACATTCACATATTACACTGTAGAATCCCCAATCAGACAGAAAACAGCTATGGACGCAATTGATACATGCATTATACTTGTTTTTACCAAGGCCAAAGGCAGTAGAACAAATCACTTAATGTTACCTCATATTTTGTATGACTGCTTGGTTATATGCAGTCCGCTCCTCTTCAAATAGTACTTGTTGAAGATTTGTGAATGATGATAAAGGTGAGTCCAGACTCAGAAGGGATGATGATGGAAGAACATGGAGAGGAATTTCCTTTCTAACAAATTCCGCACCACTGCCAGTAAACAAAACCATAAAGATCCATACCAAGAACTACATTATATGCCAACTGCTAATCTGCTAAGATGTAAACACTGTCTGTGCAGGTATAGAAGGATGAAAAGCAATTGTGTTCAGGAAGTGTTAGGACATGATCCATATACTAAGGGGATCAAAACATTAAAAGGAGAAAAACTATTTATCTCTCAATCGTTTCTTAAAACCAATTAACATGGTACATGCACCACCGGTTCACAAGTCTGGTTTTCTTTCATCTTTCTGGCTATCTTTTTCTCGTTTTTTATTTTAGCAACATATTCTCCCGAGAAATTATTTTTCTCTTGGAAAAATCTCTCAAACAAATGTTTACTAATATGAACGTTGTATAAATACAGATAAAATTGTCAAGTCGGGATCAAGAAAAAAAGAAGTTATTAAGTACATACTCATGTTACCTCATCTCCAAATTCGAAAGTCTTATTGCTTCTAGTATACTTTCTGATGTATCCTCCACGGGACCTAAATCAGGAATCGAATTTTTTAAATTGTTGTCACGGTAAGAGTCTCCAGTTCTGCCATAAGCATTTGCAAAAAGAACCCCCAAGTCGGGTGATCTTACTCCATCCTAGCCAATTAGTAACAGATAATAAACATCCACAGTCAAACACACACAAAAAAACATCATTTAATGAAAAAGGAGAATTGAAACAGAAACCATGCTTATTCAAGTATACCTTAGAGGGTATTGCAGATTCTCTCAAATCTCCAGTGTCTTTTTGAGCGCTTTCTCCAGCAACAAAGCCAGGTTTAGTCAGTGCGTTCTTTGAGAAACTTGAAGATGATTCAGTTTCTATAACAGGACTTTTGGGGAGGGGAGAAACGGAAACAGGTCTCAACACATGATTCTGCTTCCCATCTAAAGACTGAAATGCAAGGACTTGAATCCTCCCAGCCTGCAAGGATTTAGAAAAATTATAAAAATAAATAAAATCAAAAAGTTATTTTCCCATTAACAAATTAATTATATATAAACCTTTTGAGCATCTTCATTGAAACATGAAAATATCAACCCAATAAACCCAGAATCCATCAATTGATACATAGCCTGAGTCCTCACATCTGCAGAGATGACATGCAAGAATTATAATTAATTTCGAGAGACCAGAAACAAACAAGAGTTATAAAGACACGGTAGACTTAAAAAGTTCGTATATTATAGGAAATTACTAGCTCATCTCCATAAAAAGACTGAACTCTTTATAAGTCAACAAGCAGCAAAACCATCCTTAATTAGATTGAAAGAGATAAATGAATTTTTCCATTCCTAATGAAACAAAACATCAGCAGTAAATCAGGTAAAATTTAATAGTTTTTCAACAAGCTGGACATCTTGAAAGTTATTCAATGAGCTCATCAGCTAAATCGTCTTTCACCACCTACTTTGCCAATGGAAATCCATAAATCTAGTTTTCCCATATAACAGCAAATCTATTATTCATCATTTTTGCAAATAGCTGTTACCTAAGATAATGGGTGACTACAATGGCAGCAAAACAAAAATAAGCATTTTTTTTAAGGAGGAGGACGGTACCTCCAAATTCATTACTAAAAATTCCTCATTTGTGGCGGAGGAATACCGTGGTTACCGACTCAATAACCAAAACAGCAAAACAAACCAACTAAACACGCCTATTGACTCAAACAATAAGAGAACAAAACAAGCCTAACAGAAAACCAAACAAAACCTAACCAAGCCTAATAAATCACTAGAAATCACCTGCAAAACCTGTAAACCACCACAAAAAAATCATCTATGAATATAAGAAACACCAAGACGATCCAAGCGAGTAAAACCCCATGCAAAAGGAGGGAGCTCCCTTTCTGAAAAATATCTCCATGTAAGACCTTCCGCACCTAACTTGTCAACATATCGGCCACTTGGTTCCCTTCCCTGAATTGATGAGCAACATGTATCTCAAAGTGAGGAACCAAAGCCAACAGTTCCTCCCAAAAATCCCACAAATACCACACTGTGCATTGTAAATTGAGCATCCAATTAACCACTATCAGAGAGTCACACTCAATCTCAACCTGACTCACCCCAAGATGCTGACAAAGCTTCAAGCCTTCAAAAACATAAGCACGTTTAGGAGCATTTTTATCACTACAAAACTTACCAACATGAGAAGGAAGGACTGTAATATGCGGATGTGAATGATACCAGCCAATCACCCGAGTTGTTACTCCTGTTGCAATAGTCATTCTGTGCTAATAAGTCAAAGCATTAACAATATTTATGATGAACAACAAAACCTACACTCAAATGTGACCCTTTCAAGCAAGTTTTGAAAGGGCAAATGCATGTGAACAGTCATTTGTTAGAGCCTACAGAAGTTAGTTAACAAACGGCTTACTTCGGTAACAATTCCAGCCTGTCGAAATTTGGTCAGCCGTTAATGACACAGAAATAGAGGGAAAAAATCTGAAACATAGCCATCCTATGCTTATACCATATGTGAAATCTAAGTTCTTGAAATCAATTTACAGCACCAGAATAACAGGATATAAGATATGCAGTCTTTTTAAGTTTATCCTTCTTTGGCAGTAAGTTTATCATTCTTTGACAGTACATTGACAGTAAATAGGTCGCAACAGCACTTGTATTAGGTCCACTGTGCAAAGGATGTAATCAATGCTTCTCAGAATTTTATTAAAATTCAAAAATTAAAGGAAAGTGAGCATCGTAGGAAAGGATATCTCAGCGTGAGCAGAAGCAGCAACCAACTGTTCTGGATTGATCTCTACTCGATCTTTCCGACGATCAGAACGTGGTTGTGGGAGTGCTCCCCATATCAGTGCAGTCACATCACCGTTTCTCGAATGCTACACAAAAACCAGAATCAATTATTTCGTTCCACTGCAGTCAAAGTTCAACGAAGAAACCAAATATGGAATATAGATACTTAAATTCCCAAAATACAATGGCGGGAAAGAGGTTAAAGGGATACAGCGTAACATATTAAAATTGTAAGAGTAGTTGAATTTGTATGTCAACGAACCCTCCGAAAGTCAATAGACATCCAAAACTATGATCACGAGCTACGAAGCAATACATACATTAAGGTGGCCCTGAATGGCCCCTAAGAAGCCACTCTTGAAATCAAACCGCTCAGGTCTATCATTACTCTTGTCAAGTACTAGGAGGTCAAATAAAAATGATAATTTCACATGCTTTAAATCAAGTTCCACCATCATGGGGGTGTTATGCCTGCTGAACATGATGGACAGTATTAAAATTGCCTACATTTCAAGGAAAACCCAAAAGCAAGTCGAACTGAAGTTTACAAAGGGGAGACAAAAAAAATTTCTGCATTCCGTAGGAACTTCAGAGCATGGGGAGTGTGGATCAAAATTGTGACCAAAAGTTCTCTATGAAATTATTGTAACATAAACACAGTGAAACATGTCCTAAACAGAGAATAAAATCATCAGTGAAAAAAATATTCTATTATAACAAGAACTGGTGACATCGGTCAAGAATTCGGGTCAAAATCCATGCAAATCAAGGCATAGCAACTATTTGAAAACCCATCTAGGAAAAAAATCCAAAACCAACAAAAGAAAATTGTTGACTCACATGGAACCGTAAAGTTCACAACTTCTGCAAACTAATATTTTTATTTATTATTATTATTTTTTTTCCTTTGGACGGGTTTCAATCATCACTACCAGTAAAACGAGAAAAGTGTGTCTGCGGCAAGAATTTGAGAACCCCGTTTGGCAAAATCACATTAAGATAAAAATCAACAAGAAGGCTATGATCTTTCAATTCATAAACCATTGGAACAGAGAAAAAAATTCAAATTTATAAAGCTAAAATCCATGAAAATGGCTAATTCATAAAAGGGAATAAACCTGAATGTCACCAAGAAGAAGACCCACGATCTCTTCAGTCTCGGTGGACAATGCATGGGTCATACATGCCAACCAGACTTCCTCTGTCATCTTCACGCTAGTTAAAGCCATTCTTTTTCCCTTCTCCTTACCTCTGTGTATCAGTGGATGTGTTGTGCCGTCCCTCAACTAGTGGTGGATTTAAGGTTACATTTCAGGTCTTGCGAACGTTTGGATTCTGATAATCGGGTTCTGTAAATCTTGGAATTTAATGCATTGGGTCGCAATTCCGCTCTCGTAAACCCTCGGGCCATTGTCTTTGCTCTAGTTTTGGCCAGTTCTAGCCAGCTTAGCTAGAATTTAGAACGTAGATATATGGCAATTTATGGTATTTGAAAATCAAGACATGAACCCAAATTGTTAGTGGTTGGACCACCCAAGTCAATGACTTTATGTCTGAATTTTGAATGAGGTTTAGCCGAAGCAAACGGGGTAAAGACGTGATTAATTTTTAGTGTGCGTCTTTCTAGAATATAGATAGAAAACAATTCAAATTATAATATATGCACATGCATCATCGTTAACTCGCTATGTATAGATGAACCGTAATATCTTTTCTAAAAGTATTGTCAAATATATGATTTTTTTTTTGACAGAAAATTTTGTATCGAGTCTTGTAAGGTAACAAAAAATGCTTATTTCAAAGTTGAAACCAACGTTACTATTTTTCCTCAAAAAGTAATTAAATGAATCTCATAGTCTTGATTAAAAGGTTTATGAAGACAAATATTTGGCATGTGACTCATGCATTGTCCACTGAGACTGAGGTGGTCAAGGTAATGTGACAAAGATCATAATTAGGCACACAATTAACTTGATGCAAGGAGTGCTAAAATCGAGATAAGCAACCTAAAAGAAAGCACCCATTATGGGAAGTTTTTTGAATATTGCTCGAGGCCAAGAGGTTATACCAATCGCACTAATCGATATCTATGATCTACATGCATATGCATGTGATCTATACTAGTTGACGTGGAGGCATTCGTTCGATATGCCCTCAACATAATACGGTCATGGTATTATGATAAGACTGATTACCTCAGGTGCAACTATGTGGCTATTTTAAGTCCATGTTTGGTGGGGATTAAAATCGAATTTTTAATAGATTCTGATAAAAATTGTTGAAATATGTGAGAATTATGAGTCCGTGAAATATGTGATTAAAATTAATTGTTGACGTTGATTTAAATTTAAATTTTGATAAATAGTGGCTAAATGGGATGTAAGAATATCACGTTCTCTATGTCCTTTCCATGATTATAGAAACGGATTGGACACCCGTCCTTTTGGTACATAACAAGATATGTGGAATAGAAACAACGCAGTATCACATGTTCACATCCTCTAAAAACTATCGTTCTTAAGTGAAATCATTTAAATATCTACAATATTACATTGCATGACTTAATAATCTTTTTTATGGACAATTTATCCATATCATATTTTAAATAATTCTTTTTGCACGTGTTATTATAATTATATGATTTACAATATTAAAAAAAATGTGCGACAGATATTCGATTTCTCATTATACCCTTGTATCTATTTGTTTTTTGTCAATAATATCTTTATTTAACAACATCAATAACATAATCAATTACATTAGTTTATTATCTAACAATATTCAATGTTAATAGTAATATACTTTCTCATTTAGTATTAAGAAAAGAAAAAAATATATATTTTGTAACTTTTACTTCTTCCTATGAATATTAGTCCAAAAGGTTACGATTTCATAAATCCGTGACTTTTATTTCATAGTTTACATGAATTTTTTTATTTTTATTTTTTATAATTTTTTACGATTTGCTAAGATTTGTGCTGATTTATTGTTATAGTTTTTCTTTTAGATTTTTCTACAAATAATGGAAAGTAATGGTTTGCAGAAAGAACCAAACATGGTTTAAGTCAAATGATAATTAATTAAGGATTGATATAAGCAATAAATATCTTCTATATATTAAAAGTGGCTATGTAACGAAATTCTTGTTTTTAACGGAAAAACTAACGGAATTTGTTGTTTTATAGTCGGTACGATGGTTCAACAAGTAAGAGAGATTTTATTTTCAGACCTCTTTATCGACATTCCATCATTTATATAACTAAAAACTTTATATATTGACAACATTATGCTTATATATCAAGTTACAACCAGCGCCCGAGTCAGCACCTGCCCGGCCACTCGGCTGCCGGTTGTAACAAGGTATAGAAGACATGAAGTATAGTTTTTGTTACCTAGTATAGGAAACATTTATAACTAAAGTTAAGGATAACGTTGCATTAGTATTAATGAAACATTGGTAAATTGTTCCTTCAAATTCCTCACCATACATTTAATGGTTTAATTAATGTAACGAACAACTAATAACTCGAGATGGAACCCCTCGTATTCCATTTAAACCGGTTCGTTTCAAGAGGAAAAAAAAATGAAAAATCCAATTTTATTTTGTGTATATCCATTGATTGGCATTTTATTAAAATAGAATATGTTTATGTTAATATATTATCGAGTAATATAAATATTGTAAAGTTGGTGAATCTTATAATAAAAATTTTCCTTTACAAAAATAAAACGCAAAGATAAAATAAATTAAATTGACAACAAATAGGAAATATAAAATAATCACATAAACTGATAATTACAATATGTGATCATGAATGATATATTGCAGAAAACAGCCTAAATATAAAATATATCACATGTATCGTTACCTTCACAAAATTATAATCATCTTAGTGAATCAGTGCAAATAACAAAATTCAGAAAATTATTACATAACCACGTGTGACGTACGCGCATTACTTGACTGGTTTGTCCAGAAATTTATTTAAACTTTGCTTTCGAATACATCCGTAACTGTTTAGAAATGCGCTTGGCTTTGCAACTTCTGATGAGCTTTCTCACATCCCCTCTTACAGAAAAGAATGAAGAGAGCACCGGTATCCACATTGTGGCATATATAGAGACAGCTTTTTCGAGGTCTTTAGTTGCAACATGCTTCTGAAGAACGAGTTCACGAGCGATGCCCCACAAAACTAGAAGTATACCAAACAGGCTTGCTCTTCCTGGTTTGATCAGACCTAAAAAGGCTCCTGCTACACAGAGGTAACTTCCCACGAGAACCTGACACGAGCCAAGAACTTATCAATAAGCCTAATGGATTAAAAATTTGGGTTTTGCCACTTTGCCAAAACACTTCAACAGATGCTTTGACATAATTTGAGGTGGCAGAAAATGATTTGATAGGAAAGCTGACTGTGTTTAAAACAGTCCAATGATATAATGACACGTGGCATCATGCCAAACTTTATGTCAAAGAAATTGGTACTGTAGCATGATTGGAAAAAAATTTGGATATAGAGTACCGAGTTTTTGGAGTCTCATAATCTAAAGAGTCCCTAGTTTTCATTTGTGGGTTATATCAGATTGTCGATTCAAATTTATAAATTTTATGTATTTTGATACTCCCACAGCCCCACTGCCATAGGAACTCTATCAGAAGATCAATAAGTGTAAGAAAACTAAACCATTTTCTCATTCTATTCTTTTTGCTGCCTTTCAAGACGCAGAATTACTTGCAAATTATATGGGATAGAGAAATAATCCTCAGAATTCGAACCTCCAAGTGTTTGAGATCAGTTGCCGCAGATGCTCCCTTCAGATACAAGAACTTGAAGAAATTTAGCAAGTCGTTGTAGCTTGGAATCGCTGTATTACTAATTATAGCTTTTGCTATGGCTCCTGGATACAGAAAGGCCTTCACTGCAACATCTGGAAAAACTTTACTTCCAATCAAGTGAGACAATGCCACCTCTATAGGAGTTCTACACATACCAATTCTACATGGAAATCTGTATACCGTCAATAAATACTTTAGCAGACTTTCATGAACCAAAATAGCCGAACACAAAAGTGAAAATCTAAACATTCATATCATATTTGAGTACAAGAATCTAGGATTTTGAATAAGCTATTTGCAGTTAAGATTTTTTTGTTTCAGTTGATGTCCTAAGCAAGCTTTAAGAACTGCTCAAATTTTTGCTCCTTTATTTTCTTCTAAAAAAGAGCTTTAATTGGCTGTACGTGCTCGAGAAATTTGGTTGATTTGTACTATGTGCAATTCAATCGAGTTTGAGCCATGTCAAAAAGGTTTACAGCATTCAGAATGTGTTCGACTTGATCCTAAATCCTACATGACTCGAACATTCCTTACTAAGAGGCAATCATATTATGCAAAAGTAAAGAAACTTAAATGGGAATGCAACCAATTTTATTACCCAAACAACTTACGGCAAAATTCGAAGAATTCCCTTCTCTTCTCCCTCAATTCTCTACGTGCAAGGAACAGGACTTGACACTAATAAAAAAATGAACTTATCTTTCCTTAATACCATCTATTACTGTCTAATTTTACCTACTAAACCTGCCATAAATGTATTGATGGAAATCTTCATTCTTAATCTTTCATTAATGAAGAAAATATTGTTGGGAAAATTGGCTCATAAGCAGCCAAAATTGCATCTAGTAAGTGCAAGAAAATAGCTTATGTGAGACCATGATGCATGGCACCAAAAGTTGACAATCTACAGAAGCTTGGAATAGCAGGAATAGTATTCTACCGTGATTTGAAGACTTGTGTGTATTGCATGCAGCCTTTTACGATCCATTGTTGAATTTAGTAAGATTTGCATGCAAAAATGGTGCAAATTGTCGAGCAAGAAGCGCTATAAATAGAGGATTTTCCGTGCTTGCTCATCACCAAAGACACACCAAGAAAGGGAGAAAAATTCAAAAGCTCTCTGAGGATTTTTCAAAGAGTGGAATAGTTTGAGTGCGGTAAAACTTAGTGAGTGTTCTTGGATAGCAATTGGGGATTTTGATGTATGAGATACTATATACTACAACAATTTTTCATATAGTCGAAAATCTCAATCTTATAGCCCGTCCCGTCATTTTATCCGATTTTGAATTTTCCGCGTAAATCATTGTGTTGTTATTCTTCCATATTTATTATTTTCTCACAGAGGAGGATCTTGGCATAAATCTGGAAGTTGGTGAAGTTCCAAAAAAATACGATGCTTAATATGTATTGATCAAATGCAAATGGTAAAAGCAATAATGTTCTCGGCAAAATAAATCAGAATCTCCGTCAATTTTATCCCCATTATACAAATATAAAAAATCTAGCACATATTTTCACTCTGGCAATCAGAGATAAGAAAAACCCAGATGAAAATCAAGTAAAACTAAAATCAATTAATAATTACCATTTTTTGTAATAAAGTAACCCTGTAAACATTGAATAAATAAATTACCTGAAAAGTGGAACCTGCAAAATAATTACAAGGAAATAAATGCGAGAAGCAATGGCAGAGATTATCCTTGCCCGTTTCTTTGAAGATGAAGCCATGGCGGATTTTGGAAGAATAATTTTTTTGGGTCCTACAAATCATTAACAGATCAAATGGGTAAAAATATCCCCACGACCCATGAGTTTAGTTTGAGTGGTTAATGGCCGACCAGGGATCACATTACCTTAAATATTTTCCCTTATTTTTTTTATTTTTTGCATTGAATAATGCTAGTCATAGATAATAGAGGTACATAATGATTTAGAGGCGTCAAAAATAGAGTGAAAAAGTTCCTTTTTTTTATTGAAGAAATTATGACTCAATTATATCTCAACACGTCATGTATATGTAAATCATTATGTTGTAGCACAACTCACACTTCTGTTGGGCTTTGTGGAGCCTAGTTTTGTTTGATCTAATTGACAACTTGACCCGAATAATGTTGGGAAAATTATATTATATATAAAACCAGGGGTTTAGTTTGTCATTTTCAAAAGTCAGGTTTTAAGTTTATTTTTGTAAAAATCAGGTATTATATTAAAACCTAATTCTTAACCTAATTTCTCCCCCCCTTCCCATCGCCTCCCCCTCCCTCCTTTCCTCCCCTCCCCCCCACAATCCACAGCAGCGTCGCGGACTGCCGGTGCAAGGAATCAAGCTAAATCAATTGCAAGTCTAAGAGCAATCAAACATCGTGATCATGGGGAAGCTCAAAAGCTAAATGAAATCCTTGGAAGAGGTCGTGGTGCAAAAATACACTTTGCTTGACCAAAACTATGTTTTAACAAGTATCAGTACCTAAATCTTCTTGTGAAATTTAAATTAATTTCACCTGTGCCTTCACCCAACCTTAGGTTTGCCTCAGGAACAAAAAGAACAGAATCCAGAAAAATTATATCTATAGTGAGACATATATGTTTGAGCCAACCCTACCTTTTTGTTACCTTTTTGTTCGACCAGAAAAATCAAAACGTTTTGTGGTGTCTGTGACCTATGAATTGTAACTGTGACTCACTGAAATAGAGTTGCGACAAGTAAATGTTTTGATTTTTTTTCAATCTGTGACCTGTGTGAGTGTCCGTGACCTAAAAATTGGAACTGTAACTCGTTGAAATAGAGCTGTGACCTGTAAAAGTTTTGAATTTTTTTTAATCTGTGACCTATAAAAAATTACCTGTGACCTTAAAATTCTTGATTTGTGACCAACGAAGTTAACTGTGACCTATAAATTTTTTCATCTGTGACCTCGAAATAATCCGAGACTAATTAATTTGATAAGCTGTGATCTGAAATTAATTTTTAACTAATTAATAAGATATACGCTATCAGATTACACAATTAAATATTTAATTAATTAATAAAAAGTAGAAACATGATTTTTACAATTTTAAAGTTTAGCACCTGATTTTTTAAAATAACAAACTAAACACCTGAGCCATAAACTTTTCCCAGTAATGTTGCGTGGTTTTTTAATGGGAGATTTTTTGAGGCTTAATCCATGGGGTGGAGATTTTTGACCCGTTTTATTACCCATTGTGAATCCTGTGTACAGGATATAGAAAACTCAGTTTTGGTGACTAGGATTCTTTATGACATATAGAGAGAAAAAATGTACGGCCGCACTTTGTATTATTTCCTTGATAATTGTGAATTGCAACTCCAGGACGTATGTAAATTGGCCAAACCACATAAATATTGTATTGTGCGTATGATTGTTTTTCTTTGACGTGTGTTTTCTCTATTAAGTATTTCTCACAGGTTGGGAATTTCAGGTTGATTCCCTGCAACTTCATCTTACCTTTTGCTGGGGCTTGTGAGGGTTGATTGTCGGGCATAGCAACTGGTGCCTGTAACCCAACTAGGGGCATTAAAGGCGACGGAATGCTTGATATGGGTTCATCTGCCATTGAAGAGGACTCACCAGTCCTCGAGATCATCTCCAGAGTGGAGATGGAAATTTGATGTAAAATATGATGCAATCATTGGAGAGGCTACGCTAAATTTAGCGTAATTTTGCACCAAATTTGAATAAAATCATTAAATTAGAAATTATATTTAATGAACTAAAATATTTCATTTATTAATAGAATGAAAAAAAAAACGTTAAACATAATATAGCAAATTATAAAAATTACATTGAATGCAGAAGGGAATTTACATATAACGAGAATGACAATTTGTTTTGTCACTTATTTATCGGAGAATTAAATTATTGTTTTAGTTAAATGATGTATTGTACTTTAATTTGTGTTTTTAATATATTTATGTTGTTATTTATTAATTATCAAATTTGTAACTTTTGATTTTTTAATGAACAATTTTAATTTATTGTTGAAATAATTGTTACTTATTAATTTGTTAGAAGTTAAAACAAACTGCGACTTAACTTAGTTTAAAAATATTGATCTCTCTACCTTTTCTGATGACTGCTACCGGATTGAATTGCTTTTGTGAGTATGATTTCTTTAGGTCTATGCAAGATATGCACTAAACATTATGGCCAGTTACTGGGCTTTAAAGCCCTAGCAAGTGTATTTATTGTTTTGTGCCTAGAATTTTATAGTTTATACCATGTATGTTGTACGTCTATTCTGAGATGACTGCAAGCTTGAAATATTATTGTTGACCCCAAAAAAATGTTGACAACAGATGTCGGGTCCACTCATGCACACGCGAGCCTGGTCCAACACGCTAATGCCGATCAACTGTCAAGATGGCTCCAGGGAAAGAGGCAAAGAGCGTGGGAGTGGCTCAAAGGCAACAGACGTTTCCGTTCAGGCTACCGGCAAAGATGAAGTAATACGATTGTATGAGAAACCAATCGATAAAGAACGATTTGTAGTAGGAAATATGCTGTTAAATCACTGTTTGAAGAGAGAGATGTTGCTCCGAATATTCAGTTTGTTCTTCAAAATTGCATTAGTCCTTATCGTGTTACATGGTGGGGGTATTTATAGTGCTACAACTCAAATGGTGACCTTTGGATCAATTTACACATGGCCCCATCTCCTCGGTCAAGACATCAAATTTTAACCATCAAGTTGACTCTCCTAACTTTACAAAGCATTAAATGCTCTTACATTGACAAGACAAAACATGACACAAATAAACTTTACATAAGAGTCACGTCAATCATTCACAAAAGATCTTCATCATAAGCGGATCTTCACATGTGAGTCTTCAGTAGCTGCTAAAGAGCCTCGAACGATGTATGTTCACTGAACCGTGGCTTATCGTTAACAGCAGTGGCCTTGGAATAACAGTGACAGCCACGGAATTCACCTCTGAGGCTAGGAATAATATGTCTTGATTTAATTAAGCTGGTCCCACCGCTAAAATACGGTGCCACGTGTCACTTTCATATATTGACCCGTAACATTAGTCCCCCAAGTCCATGTGTGGTTATTTATGTCAGGCGTGGACTTTCAATAAGTCAGGAAAAGTTTAAATTTTCTGTATTTCACAATTATGATGTTGGATCTTGCACACCTACTCAATTTTGGATTATTCCATTTGTACTGAAAATGGATGACAACGAATTTCACAACCTCTCATATGCAGCGGGCCCCACGTGATTAAAAAATTCCAAAAAAAAAAAAAAAGCGGGCCCCCCAATTGTGAGTGTCGTTCAATCTATATGTCAACTATTAGAAGTACGAATAGCACGACTCCCTCAATTTTTATAAGAAAATTGTGTTTGTACAGAACAATTACAAATACTCACACGAGGGTGGACCCGTGTGAATTAAATATTGTCAAAAAAATGGACCCCACCTATTGTGTGTAATCTATAGGCTGTTTGTATGTTTTTTTTTTTTTCTGTACACTAAGCTGGGTTCATTTTTATAACCACAATGAACTTTATACTCCCGAGTTTTGTGTCAGGCACGTAGTTCTTCAAGTTATTGACCCTTTTTACGTATTTCAAATTTTTAGAACTGTAGTTAAAGGTTGCCAAGTGCATCTCATCTCTACATATTTTGTAGATATCCATAGTATGCAAAAGCTGCACTCTGTCAAGATTGCTATAATGCTCTGCATTTAACCAATGCGTTGGAGAAGAAAGGTATTGAACTTCTAGAAACCATACCGAAGCCCTTCCTCTCACTTCACCTGCGGTTTGAACCGGACATGGTTGCTTGCAGTCAATGCAAGCCTTTCTTCTGCTTCTGTCCAAGTTATAGAAGGGGAGAACAAACCTGTATTTGGAGAAACCGTGGGAAGTGTCCCCTCACCCCAAATGATACCGCTTTTATCCTTCAAGCTCTTTCTATCCCTACAAACACGAATATTTATTTGGCAGCTGGGAATGGCCTTATAGAACTTGAAGGATTTACTTCAGTATACAAGAATGTATTTACCAAAGCGGGCTTTTAAGGGGTAGTACAAACCACTTTTTCTTAAGCAGGAGAGGCTTTGCATTGCTAACTTCTCAAGGGCTAAAAGATTCGTTATGGAAGATTCACAAAGATAATTTCCTGATGGGCACAGGATTTACTTTGCCAAACTGCTTTTGTGAATTCAAAATATCATTTCAAGTTTTAGTTCTTTTTTGTTGAATTGTTTTATACACGATATCTGTCGGCAGAGTCCTAACGTGTAAATTTCGTGTTGGAAATGGTTTTATTGATCTTTAAACTGGTATATCTCAATGTAAATGTATTTGTAACTTGCATCGCAGTTTATGCACAATTATAATTATAAGAATTCAAATTACTCGTAATAGAATACATCAAACCAGCTGGTGAGGACAACCATATCTATGCTGAAATTTCCTTGTACTCAGAAAAATAAACAGGGAAGCGTGTGGTCTATTGCTAATCCCAAACTCTATCTGCAGAAATTGATGCAGGCGAACTTTGTTCTTTCAGTCTTTAGATGTAATGCAGAGCAGCCCCAGTACCCCAATAAGAATATACTGCAAAAGGTAAAAAGAAGTTGTCAATATCGTTCTGAGTTGGTTGTGGGTTTGGCTATCTAGCCTCGACTCCGCCAGAATATGCCAATATCGTTCTGAGTTAGTTGTCAATATCATTCTGACATGCTGGACCGCCTCCGGACCACACGGCCAGAGAACGAGTTCACTAACCTTTATAAATGGCTTCTCAGTCATGATGATGGTAGCCCAGCCAACGTAAGGTAAGAAACTGCAAATGACATTAACTAATGTGTTAAATTCTATTACACCATCGAGAAATATCGAGAGATTTGCATGGTAGCTAAAATCGAAAATTCAAAACTAATTTATCGACAGAGATTTTACCCGACAGCTCTTCCCATGATATGGTGTCTCTGTAGCCATGGCTGACCAGCATATAAAGATATGTCATCATCGTCATTGTCATCTCCTGAGAGAAAAGCCCATAAAAAGAACTTGAATCGTTAAATTTTAACCGTTGAATATCAGAGTTCAACAAATATTCAGCTAGATTTCCCCAGGACCTTTAGTGAGAATATCAACTTCCCCTGTATCTCGCCGTTCATGAACCTGTAAGATAAATACTACACATTTATGATTTATCTCATTGCTGATTACACGAAAGTGAATGGAAATAATGCAGAACATGATTTTACCTTAATTACACGATGAACAATGGGAATATCGCGACCCTGAAATTAATTGAAGATAGAGCAAGTGAACAGAATGTATGAAAAGAGAAGCGGCAAAGAGAGAAAAATAAAGAGACAACACAAAATCTTACATCGACATTATACACCACAATTTCGCCTGCTCGAATAGGATCTCTGCTCATGTGCAGAAACAAAATATCTCCCTGTAAATGAAATTGATTTTACTACGTTTTTGCCCAAATCGATGTCCACTGTTCCTCAGTTTATTCCGAAACGGCTCTAATTAACATAATTAGAAAAATATTACGAAGAGAGACGGACTGACCCTTCTAAAACCGGGTTCCATGCTTTCTGAAAGTACAACGACGACAGGGGACTCAGTCCCCGTAATGCACATCAAACCCTTCCATATTATAAGTGCAGACACAATGATCATCCCTGAAGTCCAACAATTATCTAATTTAAAACTAAAGAATAAAATGAAATGACTGCAGAAATTCATAGAATTATAACATCAGAAACACAGAAATAGAAACAGAGAGTTGAAGAAGGAACCAAGGCTCAAAGCCTGATGAAGAGTCCGTCGAACTTGAAGGGATTTTATTGAATCCATTTTTCTCTTCAATTTTCCCAATTAAATTCTGAAAAGTCAATGAAGAGAAACAACATTTGGAATGAAAATTGTTAGCAACCCTATTCTACTTATAATCCGCTGTTTGGAACTCTTAAGATAAAAAAAAGTGCTGTAATGACACAGTTCCTCGAATCCCAGTACTCCACGTGGCACTTGTATTCTCTCTATCCTTATTATTATTTTCTTTTTCTTTTTTTCCCCTCACTGAATTTTTTTTCTTGAGATGTAAGTTGGGCCTTTTCGTTTTTCTTCAGGCCATGTAGGACTTATATTGGGCCAGACAGCATTCACAGCTCCATATAAGTGGAAATTACGCACAAACCTACTTTTCAAGATTCATATTCAAAAATCAGATGGAAGGTTTCATTATTCAAAAATCAGATGTTTTATTTTAATTAATATTTTAATAAAATAACAAACCCTAATTAATTAATTCAATCTTTCCTCTCTCTCTTCATATCTACTTTCTCTCCCTACACCAACTCGTCGCCCTTCACTCTCTCTCCCTACACCTCGTCGCTGGCAACACAACTCCCAACAACCGGTGGCATCCACTCCAAGACCTGCCCAGGCCTACTGCAAAAGGATTTGCGAGGCGGCTAGAGGCGGAGCTCTGCTGCCAAATCTGCAACGCTACCTTTTTTGGGATTTTTTTTTTATTTGATCAATTGTGGCGGTGGTGCTGGTGTAGGTTCAAAACTGGTTTGGGGGTGGTGGTGATGATAGTGGTGAGGTGGTGGGCGTGGTGATTGTCGTGTACAGTGGATACAGTGGTGGGCGTGGTGATTGCCGCGTACAGTGGGTGCGGTGGTGGGTACTGTGGTTGGGTGTTGTGCGTGCATTGGTTAAATTGGGGTTGACCCAGGCCGGGGCAAGGAGCGCCTTGGGGAGGGGAAGAGGACCCAGGTGGTCCACCACCCTGGGTAGTCCGAACGACGCCGGAAATTAAGTGCACTGCGATGTCGCGACCTTCACGACTGGGTAGATTTCAGATTGCAATTTAGATCTTGTGCTTGCTTGTTGAAGTAAATTGGCTACACGATTATGTTCGTCTTGGTGAGGGGAGTTGGCCAGTGGTGGTTGCGGGGCATAAAGGTGGCCGAACGGTGAAGTTCCGGCATTTGATAATGGACTAACTGTGACCTCAAAATTCGACAATTTGTGACTAAAAATTAATCTGTGACCTGTAATTTTTTGATCTATGACCAATAAAATAATTTGTGACTTATAAAATTATTGATTTATGATCTGAAAATAATCCGTGACCTCCAAAATTTTTAATCTGTGACTAAATGTTGAACTGTGACATCGAAATAATTCGTGACGTATAATATTTTTGATTTGTGACCTCGAAATAATTCGTGACATATAAAATGTTTGAACTGTGATCTCGAAATAATTCGTGACGTATAATATTTTTGATTTGTGAACTCGAAATAATTCGTGACCTATAAATTTTTTGATTTGTGATCTCAAAAATAATCCGTGACCAATTAATTATGTATATGTAACCATTAATTGTATAATTATGATATCATTATATTTAATTAATTAAATCATAATAAATTTTAATAAAAATCTGATTTTTGAAATTCCTAACTTGTCTTCTTAATTTTGAAATAGGGATACATAACCTCTTACTTATAAATTTTTCCCCCCATATAATGACCCAACATTGTTACAAGCCAAGCCGTGGTAGTTCACTTTGGGTCCAATTTTAAAAATCAGGTTAATGAAAAAGTATTTTCAAAAGGGTAAATATATTCACATCACAATTTTTGTTAACTACACCAAATTTTAATTACAATGAACATACCTAAACTTTTCCTGTGTTTAACATTTATGTTCTCAACTTTTTTTATTTTTATTTTTTATCATGAACACTTTATTAATTTGCACAACTTATCTATAGAGACTATTTTCATCCAAAATATTTGTTATGAGGTCAAAAAATACATATTTATCTCTCGTATTTTTAATAACTGAAATAAATAACTAATATAAAATTTAAACAAAATATTTGCTCATTTTTTCAATGCACATTAGTAGAATATTTGGATAAAAATCGTGATTAGAGATAAAATATATTAATTAATTAAATGTTAAGAATGACAATACAACGAGAAAAAGTTGAGGACATAAATACAAAAGAAAGCAAATATTGAAAACCTTTCTTTTAATTAAAATGTGGTACATATATAAAAAATTGTTGTGTGAATATAATTACACTTTTCAAAATAAGTGTGCTTCAAATTTTTATTTTTTGTTACAATGTCCGTAAATTTTTCACGTCTATTTAATTTTTCGTATCTTGCTTTTTCTGTAATTTTTTAACTATGATATTTTTTATTTTTTTTACATCATTGTAACTTATCTCTATGTTAATTTACATTTAAATCATGTTACAATATATGTAATTTCTTACACTGTGTGTTCTTGCAGCTACAGTGTGTAATTTGTTTTGTAAAAAAAATTATAACTTAAAATTAGGGGTGGGCAAAAAAATCGAAAAATCGACCAAACCGATCAAACCGAACCGACTTGGGTCGGTTTGACATAGTTAATTGGTTTGGTTTGGTTTTATTTTAAACAAAACCACGGTGGTTCGGTTTGGTCATGGTTTAATGCCTCAAACCACTTGTTAACCGACCCAACCCACTTACACATGTTTCCATTTTTATTTTTTTTGAAAAAGAAAAGTCAAAATCAAAAGTTTAATGATGTTCTCCACAATGTGGAGGTATCCAAACTGTCTATTTGAGTAGTCTCTTTGAATACTATATAAACATTTTGTTTTATGATGACACTTTCAGTGAAATTTTGATATTATTTTATATTCTTTATAAACATTGTTTTCTATTTCGGTTGGTACGCTTTTTTTTTTTAGTTAATTTTTTATATATATATAGCAAGTTTTACATGTAATAAGTTCACATTCTGAAAATGCATGTTGAGATAATGATTATTGATTTATGATTATGTATTAGTTACAATATTGAATCTTTTTAATCATATATTACATTCTGATTAGTTAATTACAGTTTAGATATTGTGAAAATGAGAGTTGAGATAATTATTTTCATTTTTTGAAAATTGAAATTTCAAAAATGTTTTTAGTTGCTATAAGTTATAATTTAAATAAAAAGAGTTGTATAAATAAAAAAAATAAAAATTATATATACTATAAGTGAGTCTAAAACTCGAGAGTTTTTTTTTTTTTTTTTAAATTCAATTTGGACAAAAATTCAAACCGATTAACCGAACCGAACCAAACCAAACCAAACCAAATCGAATCGGTTTGGTTTGGTTCGGTTTAAGAGCTATAGTGTGTTGGTTTGGGTTGAAATTTTTCCAAACCAACTAATTTGGTTTTGGTTTCAGGTTGGGGTCGAAACCAATCCAAACAGAACCACGCCCAGCCCTACTTAAAATTGTGACACTGAAATCTCATCATTGGATTAAATTTTGAAAATGTAGCATGCAAACTAACTTTTTTTTTCCCTAAAAAATTACAACTTCATGTTATAGTCGATATAATATACATCATTGGTTTCATATTTGGACCTAAACATCAGTTGTCCCGTATTTGAAAGAGATTACGAGTAATTATATTTACAAGAAGAATCGATGGATAAATTAAATTTCAGCAGATAACGTGATCATTTAACATGAAAGACATTAAAATATACGAAAAGAACACCTTCTCGTTGCACATGACAAGTGCTTATTCGAGTTAAGTGGTATCCTTCTCAACCCCTCATGGTTAGGCAAGAGTTGTCTTAACAAAAATACTTATTTTCTCATTCAACCTATCTCTCGTGACCAACTTTCCATTTAATTTTGCATGATCTAGCTAGTTCATAATTTCTCTTGTCCAACTACCACAAAATTAAAAGTCCAAGAGAGGTTTCTACTTCATAAAATTTAAGGCAATAAGATTAATTATAAGTTAAAAAATGATGCATTGATCACTTACCTACTATTTAGGGCTGCCCCCACATCAAGTCATTTTAGCCTTTATGAACTTTGTTAGATAATTCAATGAAAGCCTAGTGAATCTATAGCACATGGGATTTTATGCTCCAAGTAACAAAAGTTTGAAAGCTCCAAACACCAATCCTGCATAAGAGATTATTTTTAATCGATTATAAGCATGTTAAAGAAAGAACTAGCTAAAAATAATTTAAGATTTCATTTTTTGTAACTTTCTTACAAGGTGTCTCGATTTACTAGTCAACATTAAACTTATAACCTAAATGTAGCCTATGTTTGGGTTTCATTTTTTGTTGTTAGAATTCTTAAAAATTAGGGGTTGTCGACATTCTTAAAAATCTTAGCATTCTTAAATTGAAGGATTAATCTACTTGTACATAGGTGTGTACATAAGCGTGTACATAATGTGAGTGTGGTGGAGCCCACGACACTGTAGCGTATGCCTCACCTCCACTCACATTATGTACACGCATATGTACCAGTAGTATTGCTCTAAATTGAAATGCATTTCCTGACCAAAATATTGCCAGGAAAATCAACCCCTTTCTTCTCTAAAACCCCTAAAAAATGGACAAAATTCTGATAAGAAACCTTGTTGTTGATTTTAAAAAATAATGTCCATTTTTTGATATCAACAATTACTCATGCCTGATATTAAATAGTTAGTGTTATGCTAAATTGACAATTTTATCGCTACTAATTTTTTTTTCGCTCAAGTTAACATTTTCTTCAACCGTATCTTTGCATTCAAATTGCAGTAATAATTTGAAATTCGTCAAATACAGAGCTCATATTAAAACTTATAAGAAGGAAATACTAAATGGACTCTTTTACCCTTTAAACCGGGTGACAAATTCGGAACGCGAATATTCTTCTTCTCAACGTACAGAAATATTTGACCCAATATTTAAACCTCACTTATTAGCCCATCAAAGATCCTAGAGTTTACGAATAACGGCTTTTAATAATTCGTAATGGATTAATATAAATGATATAGCAGTCAATGTGAAGTTCGATTGTCTTTAGCAATATCATGCATTAGAATTAAATTCTTACACAGTGCAAAATGTTAAGGGATAAATTTCCATATCAGATAAGAGATGAAAACATAGATCAATATTTAAGAGTTTGCGCTACTCCTTTTATAAATGTTGATTTTTTAAAATGGATCCACAATTCTCAACATTGTATCAAAGTTTATTAAATTTCATCGAACAATCCGATCCTCTTAAAACTAAAAAAAAAAAAAAAAGAGCACACGAATTTCAAGGTCAATTTGCTTAAAAGAACCACCGTCTTGTAAGGGCATGTTAAGGGATAAATCTCATATCGATTAAATATCAAAATATAGACCAACATATAAGTGAATTGAATTGCTCATCTTAACGAGGTTAACATTTTCAAATGGAACACGAGTCTCAACATGGAATCAAAATCCATTAAATTCCATCAAGCAATTCGATCTAATCAAGACTCAAAAAAATGAGCACGTGATTTTCAAGAATGATTTGCTCAAACGAGTCTCCATCTTGCGGGGGGCATATTAAATGATAAAATTACACATCAAATAAAGATAAAAATATAGACCAACATATGAGAATTTGAACTACTTCTGTTAATAAGGTTGACATTTTAAAATGTAACTCAAAGTTACAATACACTTACAAATATATCAAGTATACTAGTGTCGCTACTTTCAAGATCCTCTTAATCAAGGCAAATTGTATACCCAATTGATAGAGTAGTAGTGTGTCAACCTCTTACTCTACGACCATGGACAATTATTTTTTCGATCAACATAAAAATTTATAGTCGAAATGTATACATTATCACATGAAAATTCTAATACTTTCTAAGTAGTATCCAACAACTCACGCCAGCAAACATATAATTTCTGAGTTGACAACTTCATGGGACAAACCAATATAAAGTCGATGATAAGGACACCACTTGGAACTAACCACTAGCCAGGTTAGTCCCCATTGAGAAACTCCTCAATCATTTGCAATGAAATTCTTTCCTCTTCATCCATCCCATCCCCGCTGGATGCTGCCTCCTTTGAACCCTCTGGCGTAATCCCTGGATCCGGCCGTGTTTCATTCTCCGGCGGAGGAATATCATTCTTCTTCTCAAGCTCAACAGTCATCACCCAATTCGAATCAGAACGTGGTCCGGCCCGCATTTGCCATACCCCAATATGACTATTCTCAGTGTCTAGCCTTAAGCAAGTGAGAGAGGAGGACATCGATTTACACCCCTTGCGAAGTTTCTCGCTCAGAATAGACGAAAGTGAGGAAGAGGACGAAGAAGACGATAATGAGGGTGGAGATGATATATCTTCGTTGCAGTCCATAATTGGGAAGTTTGTTTTAGCATTTCTTCCACTCATTAAAATCGCAGCCTTGTCGTATGCCCTCGCCGCCTCCTCCGCCGTCTCAAAAGTTCCAAGCCAGACCCTTCTTTTCCTGGAAATCAAGAAAAAACTCAAACCAAATTAGTCAAGCTTAATCACAGAAGAAATTACATGGCATTATACTTTACATGCAGAAGAAGAAATTAAATTGAAGAATCTGAGAAGGGTACAGTAAAGGGTGGCGAATTTCAGACACCCAAGAACCCCAGTGGCGCTGCCTAACACCCCTGAACTTCTTGGATTGTACCATTTTTATTTTTATTTTTTTTCAGAGAGAACAGTACATATTCATGAGGATGAAGCATGAATCTGTATGTATAAATGGTATATATAATGTAAATTAAAGAGGCTAAGTGAAATATATGGACTATGGAGAGGGAATAGGGACCGGTAGAGTGACATTTTTTGTTAGAGTAATGCTACAGGTACATAAGCATCTACATAAGGGTTCGCATAATTACACGTGACATATAATCCAACCTTTAATTCAAATTTCACACTTACACACCAATAACTTGGATGATTGACACATCACCATTATATGCATCATTATGTACCTCTAGCATTATTCTTTTTGTTATCATCTCACTGTGATTCATAGCATTTAACTGATCAAAGGAGGTTTTGTTGGCCAGCCTAAAGTATGAAGCCTATCCCCACATTTCCATTATCGTACTACGAATGTTGTCATATGGCTCCTTGCTTTAAATATTAAGGTCCATATATATACACCTTATAGAAGGATTTCACCGTTCGAATTTTACTACTTGTACATCAAAATTGTATCTAAGCGGTTACCTAAAATGATGTGGAAGAAAAATATTGAATAAAAAATGTGATTGTATTTTGAACTGGCAATTAATAAAGCATCATAGGAATTATGTTTGTTAACATCTGACCTGCAACATAATTAAGACCGATTGTTACATACGCATGGTATATCTCAATCTGAGATCGGCTTCATAAGGTCAGGTCGTATTGCCGAGGTTCGAGGGAAGATGATGATTATAGATTCTTTACATACTGATAAAACATCCAATCAAATTAATTATTGGATCCAAAACATACGTCAGTGCCAACTTATTTCACCAATCATATTATGTATCTTCGCTTACTCACTAGCTCATTAATTGTTGAGGACCCACTTAAAAGACGTTTCATGATAACCTGTCAAATCAGCCTCACCAATAGAGATATGTCAGTAACGTACTTTTTTAGTTCGGTACTAGTGATTGACAAGACAGGAAAATGGGTGATACTAGATTTTTTTTGGATTGTTTATCGTGCTACATGTACACTCCATGGTTTACACAATTCTTTACACCACTCTCACATGGAGGGGGACCCACGAATATTTTATTGTGTGTGGGCCCCCTCCATGTGAGAGAGGTGTAAAGGATTATGTACATTTAGCATAATCCATTTTTTTACCTATAAAATGGTGCGAGCTATCTTTGGATATAATAAAAAAAAAACACTTGGATCTTTAAAATATCTCATTTGATGAAACATTTGTAATTTGAAGTGCTTATCAATAAAATTTTGAGTTTCTCTTTAATGTCAACATGTTATCTCTTATATAAATTTTGATGTACATGTAACAAGATCAATAACCGTCCTTTCGCAATTGTATTCGGAAGTCAAGAGAGCTTCGAGAGGTCTTGAGTAGCAACTCGAAACCACGAGCTATTTGAGGGTTCTCGACGGGTGCAAAGGAAAAAAGGGTCGCAGTACTGGGTTCTTGATCTGGATTCGAGTATCTTTTGAAGATCGACTCCAAATAATTTTATGTTGCTATATACATGTGCGCTCGTGCAAATATGCACATATATGTATGTTAACTTTATTCCTTTAGGTATGCAAGTACTTGAGAGACCATTTTTGTGTAAGTGCATGTGAATAATTTGGCCTATAACATACGAGGATGAAAAAGAGAGATTAAAGGAACCCAAATGAGTGCATAATTGATAAATTGAACAAGACAATTATGAGAGTACAAAAACATAAAAAAAAATGTGGTCCAGTTTAATAATAATAATAATAATAATAATAATAATGAGGCAGTTTTACACTCATAATCCATCACATTATTGGTTCTATAATATTTATGGAAAAGCTGATTATTAGCTGCTTATGTTTGTAATTAATGGCTACTGCTCAATTAGAGCTTGTTTGGTAGAGATTAAAATCGGATTAAAATTGAAAAACTAGCCGTTATTGTTGACTTTTATTAGACGGGTGGAACCCAATAACGTCTATATTTTCAATTTTAATTGGATTAAAATATCTCCCAAACAAGTTCTTAATATATAGTTGTGACAATGATACTGTCGAAATAATGTCATTAACTACGTATTTCTTGGAACCCATTACTATTTCTTGTAGTAATTTAAGGGTGTCGATGAGATGATATTTGTTCTACACGAGCAAAATGCTTGAACCATTATTATGTCCGAAATTTGAAAATAATAAAAATAAATAATGTATCCTACGTACGCAAAACTACAAAATAATTGAGTTTTACCACTATTCTTTCTCAAAGTTGTTAAATTTACTGTATATTTTTCATATTTTAAATCTTAAATGGCTCGAGTTGTTACTCATATGGTGAGGGGTTATTATCGACAGAAGTAATAGAAGAAATATGAGAACGGGTCAAAAAAAATTTCAAAAGAGGCCTTTACCCGTGAAAGCCCAGACTACATGCTATTGAGGTTGGCCGGTTCGGAATTTTTCTGCGGCCCACGAACCGTAGTTTTCTCAACTCGGTCCACGCAAATTGCAAGGTGCAAGCTCTTTTTGGTTTGGATTAATCACTAATTGCACTGAATACTTACTTTTCATATCAAAAAACTGATTTTTACTGCGTAATGAAAAAATAATAAAAATTACTGGCACCTGGATTATAAGCCTTATTTTTTAGGTTGACTATTGTGCCTCTGATAACCAAGGCCCATATTTTATTTTATTTTTTTAAAGCTCGAACCTAACAATTCGGTAACAAATTTACAAGGGAAATTACAAAAAATCAAACATTTAATTTTTCAAATTCAAAATTCAAGTGTAAATTTTATTTAGAGCCCGTTTGGTGCACATTAAAATAAGAAAATGTATTTTTTTGAAATGATGTGTTGAAAAATATATGGTCGAAAAAAAAAGGAAAAGTTATTGATATGATAGAAAATATTATTTTATTAAAGAATGTGTAGTTGAAAATGAGTAGAAGAATGAGAATGAAAAAAATAATGTGGCCCAAACAGGGGGCTTAATCAAAAATCAAGTATTGAATTAATAATTAAATCAAGTATTAAATATTATATATCCACCCATAAAAAATTCAAACCCTAAATAATTCATTTCTCTCCACTCTCTCACCTCTCTCAACTGCACCACCATCCGTCGCCTCCCTCCCTCCTTTCTCCTCTTTGCCGGCGTCGCGATGCTGCTGTGAACGGCAACAGCATCGCGACGCTGTCGTTCTCAGCGTCGAGGCGCTACTGTGCTGCTGTGAATCGCAGCAACGCCTCGACACTGATGTGGGTGTTTGGGCGACGTTGCTGCTGTTCTTTTTTGTCTTTTTTTTTTTAATTTGGTTGGGCGTGGTGTTGTGTGCAGTGTTGGTGGTGGTGTTGTGGTGGTTGGGTGCGGTTGTGGTGTTATTGTGGTAGTGTTTTTGTGTTGTTTGTTCTTTTTTTTTAGATTTGGTTAGGCGTGGTGTTGTGTGCAATGGTGGTGTTGTGGTGGTTGGGTGCGGTTGTGGTGTTGATAGTGTTATTGTGGTGGTGTTTTTGTGTTGTTGGGGGGTTTTAGGTGATTTTTATTGGTTGTGCAGGTAGTTGTGCTGGTGGCTATGGCGGATCTGGCGGTGGTCGTGATCCTGGTGGTTGAGATGGTTTCTGCCAATGGTTGTGTCGACGGTGGAGACGGTTTTGTTGGGGTGGTGGCCGTGCTTTGTTTGGTGGCTGTAGGTGGTGGCGGTGTTTTGTGTGGTGGTGGTGGCGGCGACTGAAGTAGTGTCAGTGGTATGTGACCAAATATTTAACCGTGGCCTAAAAATTTGACAATATGTGACTGAAAATAATCTCCGACCAACAAATTTGAAAATATGTGACCAATGAAATTAACTATTTTTTTATCTGTGACCGTAAAAAAATTCGTGATCAATAAATTTGGAAATCTGTCACTGTGTGACCTATAAATTTTGATGTGTGACCAACTAATTTTCAAATCTGTGACCAATGATTTAATCATGATCTATAAAATTTTTGAACTGTGACCTTAAATTGTACATATGTGACCAGAATTGTCACCGGAATAGTGGCCGGAATAATTGTCGGAATTAGAGCAGTCGTCAAAACGATCGCCGGAATAGTCTCCTGAGCGGTATGGGTGGTGCATGTGGGATGAGCTAATTATATTATATTAAAATTAAATATTTAATAATAAATTGATTTAATAATTTATTATTTCATAAATTAAAAAAAAAAAACTTGATTTTTGAATTTTCAAATTATAAACCTGATTTTTGAATTAGTGTAAAGTATATACCTTATTTATGAATTTTTCCCAATTTACAATCCATATAATGGGAAGACCTTTTAAATAAATTATAGGTCGAGTCGAGGAATAGAATTGAGATTCTAACAAGATAGAGTACTTCTGTAGCTTGCAAGGCGCTTGAGATCATCGATTCAATGTGGTTGGATTGCTTCAAGATATCAAGCGATTTTTCCATTATTTGCAAAAAAGATATAAAGAAAAAGGACATGGATTTCTTGCAAAAAGCTGGAAGAATTGGTATTTAGAGCGTGTTTGTGACACATTCTTTTGAATGAATGTATGTATTATTGAATAGTAGATTGATGGAGAATGTGTAAGTAAAAATGAAAGAAAAATTATTGATGTGATGGAAAATATTATTTTATTGAAAAATATGTGGTTGAAAATGAGTAGAAGAATGAGAATAAAAAAAATAATTTGTGATATTGTGTATTGGAATTTCAAAACCTAATTTTGTGAATTTGAGTTTAGTTGTTGGGAATCTTTTGCATTGGTTTGTGAATTTGTTTTTTTTTTTAATAAAGAGTATGCTTTGATGTTATTTAATATTAAATATATTATGCTATATTTAATTTACCATGTTTTCAAGTTTTTACCTCATTTTTTGACTATTTTTTAAAATCATCCCTTTTTGTTTTTACCGAAATTCTTCAAATAATAAACACCAAAAATGATTCGACTCTGATTTTCTAACGATGAAATTGGTTGTTTTAAGTCGCGAGAAGGACACTAAGGCCCTGTTTGAAAGCTCTAATTTTTCATAAGTTTTGGTGTGTTTGATAGCCTCTAATTTCCATGGAATTCCTTTTCTTCTCTTCCCACTCACGCGCCACTTTTCCTACTTTTGAATGAAAATGTTTTCTTGTTGCTTGGGTGGTTTTTGGTTTTCCACCCTTTTTTTTTATTATTTTCTTGGCAATTGGAAAAAATTCTAGATATAATGGTAAAAAAATGTATCACTTTTATTAACAATTTTCATGCAAAACAAAGTCAAACGAATGATATTCGATATGATAAAAATAATTTAATTTAATTTTTTTGTTTTGACAATTGGAACAAATTCTAGATCCAATGGTAAAAAAAATTATCACTTTAATTGACAATTTCCATGAAAAAGAAAGTCAAACGGACACCAAACTTTCAACATTTTTCAGGTGGAAAATTATACCAATCAAACACAATTAATTACAATTCTCAATAAAATAATTTCTAAACAATTCAATTCTCTGTAAAACATTTTCTTTCCATCCATTTTCTACATTTGTAATCAAACGGAGCCTAAATTCTATCTATCTAACACATCTATACAATAATGCATAAGATGTTTCTTTCGTTATGTTTTATTTTTATGGTAAGCCATAAAGCTTGTTTTATAATGTACGCAGGAAATTTTTCTTAATAATTTTATGAGATACTCATAATAACCGACACAATTGAGCAAAGAATGAGACAAGAAATCAGAAATAATCAATTTTGTCTTGTACTTACAAAGACAAGGAAAAAGAAATTGGCGAAATATATCATGGGACTTGGGTTGATGTTTTTACAAAGCAACTTGTTCAAAAACTATAATAATGAGAGATTTGTATCTGATAAAAAAATAAAAAGAGAAAATAATCATAAGGATTATAAACATTAATTCCAATAATTATTTTGATTGTCTCATGTAAATAATGAATCCATAATGAATTAAGAGTAATTTACAACTCTACCTGTTGTGAGCAGGACACCAGTTAGTTGTGTTAAGTAAATTTGAGTCTTGTATATTATACCATCTCACTCATTTTTACTTTGTCGGGTTTTGTATGACAAGCTCTCTACATGAAGGGCTTTTCCTTGTTGGAGATTCATTTGGCCTTTTATGTTGTTCGTTGTGTTACGGAATTAAGGAATTCGTCGAATACTTGTTTCTGAGATGCCTCTTTGTTTTGGGGCCGCGGGATGTATTATTCTCTACATTTTGGCTTGCTATCGAGTAGATGGGACCGTTGTTGAATTTTGGCAGGCTGCAATGCGACGAGAGTTCGGTAATTAGGTTCGGGTTGTCTAGTAGTCTTTCATAATTTATGTCTTATGGGTTGTACAAATAAAATCATATCATATTGAGACAATATCATAGACACCTCCGAACTTTACGACACTATTAGGGACAACATGAACTTTATGAAAATATGTGAGAGACACCCTCACTTTTAAAAATCACATTAGCCTCCCACTATTTCCAGTTTTGAGCATCACGTATACTCATGACCATTTTTTTTGAGCCATATCTCATATGTAATGAGTTTGATAAATTTAAAAGATAATATTATTTAATTCCACTGAGGTTAAACCTTAATCTATGTGAAGTTAGGTGATAGGCAAAATGAAATAGATAATTAAATAACTCATTTAATGTCACACATTAGTGCCAGATGAACTTTGGTTATAACTTCAATGAGACTAAATAACATTACTCTATTTAAAATACCCTTGTGATGAAGTACGACTCATAAAGTGAATGAGGTGTATGCGATACTCAAAATAGAAATATGAAAGATTAATGTGATTTTTTAAAGGTGAAGGATGTATCAAGATTAAAAGCTTACTTTTGCTATGGAGCTTACACTAATTTTCAAACTATTATAAATGTGGACTTTATTCATTCTAGTTGATGAGACATTCGTAGATGAGTTGTTGATTTTTCTTGGGATTTCATTTCTCTGATCGACCACCTAAGGCACGTCGAGATTCGGAGGTCATATGAAACCCTCGTCACCCATGGTAGCTTAAGTTGAACGCAGATGTATTAGCATTTGGGAGTACGAGACTCATAGGTTATGGTCTGTTACTTACATGGAAGGTTTTCATCTATTTCTCTTAAAACATCTGTAATAGACTCTTTAAATATAAGACCTTCTCTATTTTAAAAAAGAATAATGCTACTTACAGTCGCTCATTACAGCAGTCGCCCTATGTGACACACACATGTCAAGTGTTTATTTGATGCATTAAATGTGGTCAAAAATTACCACATTAATGCATCAAATAACTACATGTCATGTGTGCCACATATGACGACTGTTGCAGTGAGCGACTGCAAGTAGCATTACTCTTTAAAAAATCAATCTTTAAAATTATACTCTAAACTATTCTTTAAATTAACATTTTAAGTTAAATAGTGGGTTTGACTTAGAGAGCCAAACTCATTCTGTATAATTAAATGCATTCAATGTATTTCAATTTTCAGTGAAGGAAGCTAGTGAAAATAAAAATAAATGGTTTTGGGAGTAGTAAAATTAAGTGTTAAATATACAAAATACGTTGGAATACTTAAAAAATTTTACTCTCTAAATTTATAGATATTCTTTAAATTATAGAGTATGTTATTTAAAATTAGAGATCTTTTTGGCGATACTCTTGGTGCAGTTGTGCTTTTGGCTCAACTTGCGAGCACAATTCATGTAATTTATTATGGATAAGAGTATGGATTGAAAAAATTTGATTGGGAGGATGACTCAACTTATTTGGTGATTATTTTACAATCTCGATCACAAAAAGTTCCTAGGCGGTTGTCACTATCCATATATATCGTGAAGGAAACTGTGTAATGATTCACTAGTGTCATGAGCTCTTACCGCTGTAACTCCCACCGGGTGATGAACGACTCCAAATATTATTTCAGGGTGTGTTTCATAGATGTTATTGATGAAATAATATATTTTAAACAGTGATATGATGAGAAATATGTTGATAAAAAGTTAAAAAAAAATTATTGATATGATGAAAAAAATTATTTTATTGAATAATGTGTGGTTGTAAATGAATTATGAAATAATATATTTTAAACAGTGATATGATGAGAAATATGTTGATAAAAAGTTAAAAAAAAATTATTGATATGATGAAAAAAATTATTTTATTGAATAATGTGTGGTTGTAAATGAATTATGAAATAACGTATTTTAAAAGAATATGAGTCAAACAGAAATGTTATTTTTTCTTATATGTATTATAGGGTTAATTATAGATTCCGTTGATCTTCTATTCTACTTCTACATTGTTACGTTCTTTCTTTTTAATGTTATAAATATTGAGATTGACGTTTAATTACGCTTACTGATTCTTATCCCAACAACATTACGAAAACAAAAGGTAAATAGTTTGACTAGAACCTTAATTTACATCCTTTTTTTTGACACTGATAAACGTTGAACGTGCGTTACACGTTATTATGAAATACTTTATAAGTACTGTAAAAATAATATCTAATATGCCCGAATGTTAATTAATTTAAAATTAATACCATGTACGTAACAATGAATGTTAAATTATTTATTTAATTTTCAATTAAGTAAAATTGGATGTTAATTAAAATACATTGACGTGAATAATGAAATGCACTCTTAAATATGAAATTCTAATTAACTTATAATTAAAATTAATAACACTGAAATGCATAAATGAAAATGGATATTAATTAAATGAATATGAATATTAATCAATTGAGAGTTAATAACAGGGAATTCATATATTAATGAAGGCACACGAGTGAAATATATCTATCAAACATTGACGGTAAATAAGTGGATAAATAAATTAAAGACATTGAAAAATGAGAAGTAAAGTATTATTGATATAATTGAATTGTCTAAAAAATTATTCTCACTTCATATAATATTTAATATATAAGTAATCGTATTCACACTACAATGTTTGTTAAGTACACTACATTTTAATTGCGTTGAACGTCCTCAATCATTGCTCATTTTCACACTTATATCTCTAACTTTTTTGAGTTACAGTCTTTTCCTTTAACGTTCTCTTAATTTTCACATCTTGTATGTATTGAAGGTTTTTGTTCATAAAATTCGTGAAGAGGCTTTTTTTTTTTTCATATTTTAAAATAAATAACAAAATAAAAGTTCGACAAAATATTTTTACTCAATCTCAAGACATGTTAGCAAAAAAAAAAATTTAGACAAAAATCGTGAACTAAGACAGGATATTCTAATTTGGATAAAATTATTTGTACATAATTTTCCTTATCGAAAATGTTACACCCTCTCACATGTGTGCGGGACTCACGTGAATAAAAAACTCCTAAAATGTGGTCCCCACACCCTATAAAAAAATTATGTACATGTAGCATTGCCCTTCTAATTTTGTTTGAAGGGTACACGACGAATAAAGTTGGTGATATAAGTGTATAAATGATCAAAAATTGAAGACCTCCATTGCAATTTACATATTGGTGAAAATATTAAAAACGTAATATAATTGGCCTTAATATATTATAGATATAACAAATTTTGTTTAGATAAGTCGACGGCAACAAGTGGAGATAATGGAAGTCTGAAAAACAAATAGCAACCACTCACTTAGCTTTCAATGCTGAGGTCATCAATCATCATGTATGTATCAACATTTAAACCCAACAAAATTGGGGTCAGAATTCTGATAGTTGAACACATGTGAATGGCCAATAATATCTATCAGGCAGAACCTCGAAAATCACATGAACAGAGACAGAGGTTGTCTTATCGGATTCTTTATGCGGACCCCAGTCACACAGTATTGGTCGTTCATCTTGATGTTACACACAGGGGCCTAGTGGGTTGGAACCAAAGTTTGACCCTTCGTTTCCCCTCCACCGCTAATCTTTTTTCTGGTGCTTCCTCTTTCATTTGCCGTGCGGTGCACTGCCCTGTTCGACACATCAACTGTTAGACTACCCCCGTTAAATTTCTGTGTATAAATAGATATTACATTTTCAACTAGTTTGATGCAACTTGTTTCACTTTGAGCTGGATCAATTCTCTGTATTCAACCCGTTATTATGTCTTCCGTGTTGAGCTCAAAGGGTCTTGTCTTGGCCACGTCCATGGCCGTCTCTGCAGGCACTGTAATTCTTTTTGATTTGCTGCGGGAGAAGTATTTTGCTCCCACCCAATTTCAAGAATCCCCTCCTGCAAAACAACTTCTCAAATCTTGTTTAACTTCAAGTACTTACTTAGAAACCTCATTTTTCTTTATCTAATCTTCTTTAGTCGGCTCCATAACCCACCAATTGTTTATGCTGTAGGTAGCCAGAAGATGGAGAAAAAGAATAAGAAGAAGGAGAAGAGAGTTAAATTTGCAGATGATGTGAAAGATTCAAGAGGGAACGGTGAATTGTACAGAAAATTACGCAAAAAGTCCAGTAAAGCTGAGGCCACTTGCTGTGGAAATGAAATTCTTGGATACAATGGACTCATGCCTGCAAATCGGGTGGCTTTGTACAATGGGATTCTCAAGGATCGCGTGCAGAGGATTGGGTGTTCTTATTGATTGATTTGATAATCAATTCATCGAGTACTGGGCTGTAATTTGTTTGCCTTCGAATTTGTAAAGAAAAAAGAATTAGAATTTGGGGAAGAATTCTTTGGTTACCTACTGTTTATACTTCATTGTAAACACCACAAGTTTTAAATTTGACTCTTGAATATATGGTTTCTGTTTGTGTTTTTAATTGTTTCATCAATATTATTCATAAAAAAAGTTACTAAAATTCATTGTAGCAAATAAATATTACTTTTTCTATCTATAAAACCTGATGTGGCAAATTGTAATTAAACTAAAATTTCCAGTTTCAAAATTATGTCCTTGTTTTTAGCTTAGCAAACTGCTTTCCTCCTCATAAATAAAGGCGAAGAGAAGAAAAATGGCGTGTTTTCTCATCGTGAATCGATTGCCGGAAGGGAAAACCAAAGAGGGAGAAAGAATTGCAAATTCTTTCCTCTCTTCTCAGGTGAATATCTATCTATAATCAATATATAATTTACATATGGGATAATGATATCAGATATGTCGAATTTCAGGGCATTGTGGAAAACTTGTACCTTCTTGGAATCGCTGTTTATGGTGGGAACGTTTTGGGCTTCGAATTGATTGCAGATATATCACTGCATGCCTGGGGTATGTATGGATTTTTGATTCTATCAAGACATAAGTGGATCCTTTATATTTTTTTCCAGTTTTATCCTCTTGGTTTATTATCTGAATTTCGGAAAATAATATTGATAAGTTTGTAACTTTTAAAGCTTTCTTTTGTTTCGTCTGGAATAAATGAAGAACTGTGAATTATTTTTTGAATGGGATTTGGTTAATTTCTCTGTATTTAATAGAGAATGGGGTTGTCTTGAGATAGTAAGATTGATGGCAAATGGAGCATACCTCTCTCTCTATTAGCTCTTTGATTTGTGCAATTCCAAGGCTCGTTTTCTTCTTGTTAGCCTAAAAGAGGAGTTCCAGGACCTTTATCCTAATTTTTTTGTTGGAAAAAATTTTAAAATTTAGCTAGCCGGATTTGTGTTTCTTTTAGCCTGGAGAAATGAAATGATGGATTTTGCATATGAGACTTATTTTAGACATAATAAAGAAAATTAGTCTTGGATTTATCTTGTATTCTTGATTAATTTTTTTATCATACTTATTAGTTCAACTTAGGATATTGGTTAGCCAAACATGGGCTTACTAGACTGTGGAATACATACTTTGAGCTCATTATGGAGATTGGCGAATTTTGTAGCGACCCAACTAAAAAAACAGCCAAACACAACTCAGATTGCTTGAATTCATGATTTTCAAAGGCAGGAATTAGTTTTTTCTTTTCTGTGGTTTATGTGCATTAGAGAATTAAACTTGTGTAGTAAGTCGAATGAGATGGGTTAAGTTGATTTCTTGTGCCTCGTATTTATTTGGAACAGAGCGGTGGTTTGTCTTGGATGTCAAACTAACCACAAACTCACTTCCTCACTTGAAAAGCCATTGAAGGGGAAGAATCCCACTCTTCAAAAGCAGCTGGCACATCTGAGGATTTCTTGACCACCAGCACTTATGAGATGGAAGACAATACAGTGGAATCACGAGGAAGCATCTCCCCAATTAGTAAATTAACTCAGATGCATGATGCTCCTGGTGCTGGCTATTCGAGCAATCCGTCTGATTTCATAAATCATGGCAAGTCGATAATGAATGTTTTCATTGTTGTATTACAGTTCAACTAAATTGCACAGTGGGGTTCTTTTCCTCTCTTTTTTGTGTGTGGGAGCAGGGGTTGGGGCTAGGATGTACTTAGTACTTCCCAATAGACTGCCAAACACCTTCCGACTCAAATGGTGAAACTAGAAACTCCATCGTCTCTCTGGACCTTACTAAACGTTTCCTAAGTTTTATCTTCGAGGATCACATAGAATATTCTCCCTGTTAATGCAAAATTACATGTGCATATTGTTCATTATAACATTATTAGATTGTATTTTCAATGTCTAGCAATTATGCACAAGACAATGATGATGACTCAGGTCTAAGGTACCACTTGCACAAATCTAAGAACCAACCGATGATGGTTAAGTACTCCATTAGGTGTTCTTACACTTGGTTCTTGCTTAATATGCTTATTCTCTAATCCCTTAAGTGATTGGTATTGTTCCTTTTTCTACAATTAATTTATTATATATTAAAATGTGCGGTTTACGGATCAGGTTAATCTTAAGTGGAATGGCTTTGGCTGTAGGTCTTCTTCTCTGGTACCGGATTAGACAGAAATGGATAGAGAATAAAAAGCCTGTGAAACATCCACAGCAACTGCTTGAACCCCGAATACAGTGAGTTGATTTCATTTTTGCTATTTTGTTAGTTACCATGTCCCTTAGAGGATGAGAGAAACAATAATAAACTTATTCTAGATAAACTTAAAAGTTGGTTGGTGGTTACATAAATTCTTTTTCACTAGTCTTTGATCCTAGGCTTATCTTTTTGCAACTATTTCATGCCATGTTAGTTAAACTGGAAGCATCCTAATATAAAATGAACGCTGATTATTTTCTGAAAATTACCCTTCTATTAACTTAATTTTCAATTGAAGTTGAACACTGGTTCATAGTTCCTCTCTCGGTATTTTTTTGTCCGCTGTGTGTCTCTGCATTGCTAAAAGTTTTGGCTTTGCAGTTGGAATGCAACCTATGATAGTTTGCTTGGAAGTAACAAACGATTCTCCAAGCCTGTTCCGCTTGGTGTAAGTCTGTTCCCAAATAACATTTTGCTTTATACGAGTAATTCTCCGTCTATCTCATTATTTGGACTTTAAAACTGGCAGGAAATGGTGGATTTTCTGGTTGACATTTGGGAGCAGGAGGGAATGTATGATTGAGTAACCATAAAGCCGGAGAATTTGATGGTTGATTGAATAGCAGGACTCACCGCTGCCATAGAAACAATACCAGTCCATTTGGTATGCTGAACTAGACCGCATTGGACTAGAATCTCATATAAATAGGTGATAAACATGAAAAAGGGTGTGTTTTGTCAATTTCATGTAGAATTGTTGTTATATTCCTCTTTTACTGAAACACGCCGAGACAAGTTATTGTATAATTGAATGGTTCTTATTTGTAAGAATAATTGTTCTAAATATTTTGCACAGATTTTCTATGTCAAGATGAAGTATATATAACATTGTTTTAAATAAAGTAATTTTCTATTTTACTACTTTACTATTGCTAAAGGTAGTTTTAAATGGTCCAATATTACATGATGGATAATCCTCTGGAAAGCTCTTTCACATTCAAGAGAATCCTATCACTAATCAAGAATATGCATGAAACTTAACTTTATCTATTTTCCCTTTCATTTCTTTTTGCCTGTAGATTAATCAAGAAACTTTTCTTGACGTGTCCCCCAAACCTAGAACCTCGTAGAGCTTTCTGCTCACTATACAAATACTTATTGCGATCTCTCTCTGTCTCTTCCAAGAAATCAATTTACGAGAACGATTAATGGCTTTAGCTCGTTTGGCTTTGAAAGATTTGCAAAAGCGGGTGGTTTCTCCACTCTATTCTTTTTCATCTCAACATGCTACTTTCCGTCTTTCCCATAAACAGAGTTGGAGTTCTAAATTTTTGAGAGCGTTGTCGACCGCGTCCGAAGAAAAGTCCCAACCCCGGGAAGTCTCTGTGCCTGAAGGTGGCAAAAAACCCAAGCTATCTCCAAGAAGAAGAACCAGAAGGGCTCTTTGGAGAAACAACCGTGACTTTGTTCCTGCTCTTTGGGGTAGTTCAAACCTATCTCCCTCCCAATGAAACCTATATATGGATTATAAAACATTAAAACTAATTAGCATACTTTTTTTTTTTTTTGTAGAATTCTTTCCCTCAGGACTCGGAAATGCAATTATACAAGCAACAGAGAATATCAATAGGGTATTGGAAAATCTGCCACCGGTGATGAGGATTAAAGAGCAAGACGAATGCTACAAAGTGAGGGTTGAGGTGCCGGGACTAAGCAAAGAAGATTTGAAGATTACAGTTGAGGATGGGATGTTGACAATCAAAGGAGAGCACAAGGAAGAGGAGGAGCATGGATCTGAATCTGATGATGAGTCTTGGTCATCAAGAAATTATGGTTACTTTGATAGCAGTGTGATTCTGCCTGAGTATGCGAAGGTTGACGGGATAACTGCAGAAATGAAACATGGCGTGCTTAATATTACTATTCCAAAAACTACTGAGAGGCCAAAGAAGGACGTGAAGGAGATTCAAGTGAATTGATGACTTGAGTTTGAATGTACATTAATTGGTTTGTATGTGTGTGCGATCCTTCTTTTCTTTTGCTTGTCGAGTGTTGTGTTGTGCGTTTATTTGCTGGATTAAAGTCTGATGTTTAACTTTTGACCCTTTGTAATGTAAGATTGTGTTCCTTTTCAAACAAATAACAAAAAAATCAAATGGCTACAAATTCACCTCAAGTTAAAATACAAAAAAGTAGAAAGGAGTCGAGCCCTACAGCTACTGAGGTACGAAGAACAGTACACGTGGATTCTTTTGAGAACAACAAAAATACAAAACACAAGAAACTGGTGGGTCCGGCCTCTTCAAATGCAGCACAATTTGTACAAATTAACAACATAGTCGTGTTACCTTTCTTCGTGAAGGACCCCAGTTTCTTCTGCTATGGTAACTGCACCGAAAAGATAGGTAACTGATAAAGCCTAAAGGACGTTCAATAGCTCGTTTCTACAGTTATTGAAAAGAAAGATGAAAGGCCTCATCTGGTGGACTGTGATTGTAACTTCATTTTATGCAGACTCATTGACTATATGTTGGATTGAATTATTCGTATGTACTGCTATTTGGCATATGATATCTATGTCATGTGGAATCTGAACCATTTGTTTCTGACTTGTTGGGACTTCTCATTTTTGAGATTTTCGAATTGCTCGTGGAAGATATCCATTCAAATGTCCATTGTACATAGATTTGAAATTTGAACTCAAAAATCGATAAGATCCTACTGTCAATAAATCTCTTTATCACATCTCTGCTGGCCTATATGTTATCTGCACACTAAGATACAAACCGTTAGCATCAAGATCCCCAAGCCAAGGAAAAATGGGATCAACGATCGTTGGTAGGCTAACGATCTAGTCATTGGCGGATGCAAGTTAAAAGTGAGTTGGGTGTGAAAAAGACGAATAAACAAGATTTGACTAGAGATTAGATATGAAATAGAAGCCTCTCCCTTCCAGTTTGAGAAACAGTTGCTTGTCATGCTCGGCTATAAATTTCTTTTTTTTCATTAGTACGTTGTGTCTCGTTTCGATGTAATTATTTCCTTCAATCTCTTCAGTTGTTTATGTGGTTATGATCAAGAGTGCTTCTTGAAATTTGATTAGTAGATTGTTCTGTTGTATCAAATACAAGTTTTAATATATAGTTAGAATTGATGGATGTCGATTTACCTCAACGCGCAAGCAAAATTTAAATTGGTGTATACCATATTCTCACATATTTGTAGCTTCAACAAAGTGACTCCAGCAAAATTCTTCCTAATAGTTTGTACTATAAGCAAATAAAGATGAAAGGGAGGTTTAATAAGTGCCCTTGGATTCTCCTCATGCTACCATCTTGAGCTTTCGAATCACCTTTTTCAGTTTATAAAGTGAGTAAATTTGCTTTAGCTAGTGTTACTGGTGAAGCATGATACAGTGGGACATCCTCTGTTATCTTTCAAGCACGTTTGGCTAATCTGAAAAACTTTAATTATAATTAAACTTAATCACTTTTCCATAAGCTAGCAGAATCGTTAGTGCGATCAAGTTGTTAATATCTTATCAACAATTCGTTGTCATGATCTTGCATCTAAAATAGCTTACAAGAGCATATTTGGCTAAATTTGTGATTAAAAATGAGCGTGGAAGAGAAGTGATTATCTAAGAACTGAAATTCTTTTTCCGATACGAAAAGTCCATACATAAACTAGCATTCCATATAACGAGGGGGTATGATATGGTACACATTATTTCAGGTATATCTAGACGTAGACAGTAGTCAAGAAGTGGAAGTTTCTCAAGAAATCTGCAAAGGCAAAGGCGATGAACACTACATTTCCCAAAACGAGAAAGAAAACATAATTTTCTGTGCAACTTAACTGGTGAAGAAGCCCATAATATCAGTACACACTACACTGTTACTGTCTTGTCCCTTCTTCTGGATACACTTCTTAAGCTTGTCTCCAAACAACCCCAAGATCTATCCCTCGACCTATTCTTTCATTCTCGTGTCACAGTTTCTTTACCCTATGTTTACATTCATAGATAGAGACTTGGGATTCTGATAAAAATCTGATGGCCCTCTCAAGAAACTACAAACTAGATCTAAGTTTTGCTGTCACTGCAGCTACCCTCTTGCTTTCTCTCTCGTTACTCATCCCCAAATCAGGTAAAAGAAGATGCACTCAATCTCTGTGTTAAGCCATACGTATTTTTCTCGACTGTGCTTGAATCCTAATTACAGGGAGATTTAGATGGTAAAAAGCTCAGTCGTACTATACACTTATCTCTATCATCCCTAACGCGTATTTTTTGATGATTGTCAGTTGGGATAGGGCCATCAAGCTACAGTGCCACTGAGGAGCTAAGGAAAATGGTGCTGGGATCAAGGCCGCCGGGTTGCGTGAACAAATGCATGAATTGCAGGCCTTGTGAAGCCACACTAGTTATCCCTCCCCACCGGAAAAGGGTGTTTGGAAAATTATCTCATAGAGAAGATGACACGTACTATCTTCTCTCATGGAAATGCAGGTGCGGAAATAAGCTGTATCAACCATGAAAATAGTCCATTATGACAACAAATTAAGCTCAAAGATTTATTAAAAATAGCTTAATATTATTGGTTTCTCTAGTGAAGTTATTAATATGTGAGAAAAGAACATTAATGTACAATGAAATTTAACGTAATATATTGTCAATAGCTTGGACCGGTTTTATTCATGGCATTTCTTGCCGTATTTATTTGTTTTTTATTTATGTATTTTTTGGAGAGAAGCAGTTTCAATTGTGAAAGGACATCTCTTTTAACTTTTATCAAAATGAATATGGTCAGAATATCATGAATGGAAGCAAACATGGAGATGTCACTTTGATCATTTACAACACATCTTTGAATGTTCAAGATGGTTTTTAACACAGGGTTATTAGCACAAGAATAAAGTTGTTCTGCTAGAAAAATATTGACACGGGTTTTGACATATACTCACATTGTCGTGGGACTCGTTGTAATAAAAAATTTCCAAAAAAATTGTGAGCCCTCCCCCTAGTGTGAGTATTCAGTCAGTTTGCATGTTAAAAATTTTCTGGCAATGTAGCAGCTCTCTTAGCACAAAGCGTCCCTATATTTGAAGTTCATGGTGCAAAACATTCATACATTTCACCCATATTTTCACCTTTCATGACAGAAATCATCATTTTCATGGAGTGCTCACACCCCATAAAAAAAAGCGTGAACTCCACCTGTGAGAGGGTCTAGACACCGGGGTGTCAATCCGTACAAGTAGCAAAACCCTAAGAAGTTTACATGGGCTTCAACAATCCAACGCCATACAAAATTTCCTTCGCAGGATAAAAGCATAAAATCAAGATCCTAAACGGCGGAATTCCCTCAAACAAAACCAAAATCTTGAACTAATAAAGAATAAACATCGTTAACAAAATGGAAAATTCTCAAAGGAACTCACGGCTAGTGAGATATTCTTCAATTGGGTTGGTGTTTTTCTGCGCCTCTCTTTGGCCAATAATGGTTGGGGCAGTGCTGTGAGGCATAAACACAGCAAAGAAATCAGTACTGCAAACCTTCTTGATATAGGCAGTGGTAAAATTAGGGGTGGGCGCGGGTCGGTTCGATTCGGTTCGGTTCGGTTTTTTTCGGTTCCAGAAATTTTCGGGTATTTAGTAAATGGAACCGTCGGTTCCAAATATAATTTTGGAACCATTCGGTTTCGGTTCGGTTCGGTTCGGTTCTATTCGGTTCCGTTCGGTTCCGTTCGGTAATTAAATTTTTTAACATTTAAAATAATACTACATAAATATACCTTAAAGTGGATACCAATATTAATAACAAAAAGTAGATACAAATACCAAATTCAATCTTAACTTTTACAAATTAACGTAATCTAATTTAATAACATATAAATCATAAGTTGTCAAATACAAATACCAAAAAGTAAATATTACTAATAAAACTTCGATATTCATATCAATAATTCATTTGCTTCAAACCTTCAAATCTACATAAAAGTGAAATATAAATTAGAAGTCACAAATATAAAATATTTTAAAGTATTGATAATACTTACCAACTATTTAATGTAATTATTAGTTGGTTGACTTTCCATACTAACTATTAAGAAACTATATAAGAAAAAATTGAAAAAAACACAACTAACAAACATAAATAAACTCTAAATTGTTCAATTAATAAGATTTAATAAGAAAAAAATTATTAATTTGTTTAGAAAAAATAAAAGAAATTAATTTATCCAATATAAAAAAAAAAGTTCGGTTCTTATTCGGTTCTAGGTCGAGAACCGAGAACCGAACCAAACCATTCGATTCTCGATTCGGATACCCGTTCGGGTATTTCATTTTAAAAAACCCGCTCGGTTCGGTTCGGTTCCGGTTCGGTTCGGTTCGGTTCGGACATTTTGCCCAGCCCTAGGTAAAATTGCGTGCTGCTTTGGTTGGTTTGTGGCTTGTGTCAAACAATCGTAAGAATTGACTAATTTGCATCCCTGTAAGGACCTTCTTGAAGCCATAGCAGTTGGACTTGGAGTATGAAACTAACCCAAATTAAGAATTTTTGAATGGTTTTGTGAAGAGAAAAATGCCAATTTTCGCAGACCCCATTTGCAGTCCCATTTCTTGCTTGCCCAATTTTTGCAGAAAATGATGTGAACAGAATCAGAATTTGGGGTACATAATTATGTGAACATATTTTTGGTGCTGGTGGTGGAGGAGTGGGAGCTGGGAGGAGGTTTTTTTTTCCCCCTATTTTTTAATAATTTTTTTGGGATTCGTTTACACTTTTTTTTAATATAATTTTGGAAGTATGGTTGCAATTGGTTTTTTATTTAAATATGAGGTTACATTTGTCATTTTACAATTTTTTATTAAGAAATTGAATAAAAATGGATGAAACTGGTGATTTCTACAATAAAAGATGTAAATATGGGTGAAAATGCAAAAAAATGAAATATATGAACATTTTGCACAATAAATTTCAAACGTATGGACGTTTTGTGTTAATAATCATTTTCAAACACATTGAAGTTGACTTTACCAAGTGTGATTCTAGGGTCACTGGTTTAGCAATAGGTCGAGTCAAGATTGGCTTGTGAAAAAAATATTGTGAGTTCGATTTAGCTTGTAACTCGTTTCAAAATGAGCCTTAATCGTCTATGGATTGAGCTGAGCCCACGAGTCTTTTGGCCTATTTCCTACCCTTATGCGATTCCGTAATTTAACTTGAGTTTGTATTTAATGATTTGACATGTTATCATGTGGACTACTAGACAATTCGATGAAGATTTAGACTATTTTCGTCATTGATAACTACTTGTACGAAGAAAGGTTGAAGACTTGCACGATTTGAACACTATATTGTGGGCATAGGATGCAATATTTCCTTTCTTAACGCATCAAATATTTGAAATAATATTCAAGTTGGGAGTATTTGATGGATATTATTGAGAAAAGAACGTATTTTAAATATTGATATGATGTGAAATATGTGATTAAAAAATAAAGAAAAATTATTTATGTTATGAAAAATATTATTTTATTAAAAAATATGTGATTAAAAATGAATTTTGAAAAAATATATTTTAAAAGAATGTGTGTTAAAAGTTGTAGGTCGACCATACACTGACAGGGAGCAGAACATATTGTCAATCAAGAAACTATTGAAAACTGACAAGACCCTTGATCTGATTTGATTGAGGTCTGCTGCTATTTTTGACTTTGCTAACTCGAAAGAAACTCCAATCCAAACTAAGGGCTTGTGTGTGAGTGATTAAAATCAGATTAAAATTGAAAATATAGCCGTTATTGTTGACTTTTATTAGATGAGTGGGGCCCAATAACGGCCATATTTTCAATTTTAATTGGCTTTTAATTCCTCCCGAACGGGGCCTAAATTTACGTTTTAAAAACTTGTTTTAAAACCTAACATCATGATATATGTACTAAGAACGTCTTCAACAATGGTATAAAATGAGTGTAAATTGACAATTTTAAAATTACTTCGACATTTTTATTTACATTCTGATGAATTTAAATCTTTCCGTTCCTCTAACAATGGTATAAAATGAGTGTAAATTGACAATTTTAAAATTACTTTGGCATTTTTATTTACATTTTGATGAATCTAAATCTTTCCGTTCCAATGGAAAGATTTTAAAAAATTGGGTGCAAGTGGGTTGATAATTTTTTACCTCTTGTGAATCTAAAAGAGATGTAAATTTATTTATTTTATTTTTTTGTTACATTTTCTACCAAAAATGCAATTTATATTTTATTTGCATCTTTTTATTGAAGAGATTTTTGATCACTTTAAATATTTAAATCTAATTTGAAGCACCAATACAATGCTCTAATTTCACCTAGTAAGGGAAAATTAGAATGATGAAGAGATGGTAATGTTAAAAGGCTTGTTGTTGTCCCAAATGCAACTGTTTTTCCGGAGGTTTTTTTGGCCGAATCCCTAGGTGATTTGGAAGCTGCGTCTCTCTCTAAACAGCTTGAGCCGAAATCGTTCGTATTTGTACAAGATGCGCTTTTCGTTGTGTGGGGTTCCTGGTGTGTTAGTCATGGTTATTGGTTTGTGATTGTGGTCGATCAGTTTTTGCTTTGGAAGCACTTAAACTCTCTGAGGAGAGAATAGTGTTGGAGGAATTTTCTCCTTGTATCTGATACTAGCTATCTTAATGATTAATGAATCTCGTTTTAAAAAAAAAAAAAATCACCTAGTAAGGGAAAAAAATGATTCTTAACTCAAAACCGAATTACTTAATTTCTTTCCCATTTGATTTATTTTTAATTAATACTCCTTTTAGAAATACAAGAAAACCATTATTGTATTAAGAACATTTAGAACTTGTGCTCAAATCGTTATTTTACGAACCATCCGCTTTGGAAAGCATCTGCGTATCGTAATCCCTCGAGGATTTTTCTTGCATATTTTAAAATTTGAATCCAAGATATATACCTTATGAGATATTTAAGTTGAATATGATATCAATTGATCTTTCAAAACGAACAATGCGCATGATATAACAGTTTAGACACAAATATTTGAATCATTCAAGATTCAACTTGAATATCTACTAATAAAGATATCTTGTGTTCAAATTTTAGGATACACGATAGAAATACAGATTAATAGCAAAAATTCCTCCTAAAAACGTTTGAAAGTTTAAAGATATCTACTAATAAAGATATTTCATACCTATTGGAAATTGCAGAAAACCTACCTATTTGAAATAATTTGGGCAAAAAAACCCCTCCCCACCATCAGATTTTTCGTTAAAAACAGTAAAAATTACAAAATTTAAAAGTAATAATTGCAATTTTAGTATCTAAACCTTTTATTCTATTACAAATTATACCCAATATATTTTTTATGTACCACCCACAATCCTAAACTTTTAAAACTTTATTTTCCTCTCCAAAACTTTAGGGTCTGTTCTCTTTGCCGTTTTCAAGCCATTTTCTATTTTCAATTTCCAAAAACGGTGAAAACGCGTTCTCTTTCCTATTTTTGAAAACTCGTTTTTGAAAATGGCAAAAAAAATAACAAAGGAAACACAAAATGAGGTTTTGCATGTTTTGAGAAATTTCAACCCAAAACAAGCCAAAAGGCCCAAAATGCGGCACTGTTTCAAAAACACGGAAAATGATTTCCAATCCTCTTCCTCAGTCTTCCTCTTTCCCCTCTCTTCCTCTCTCACAAACTGAAAATCGAACAGCTCCCCTTGCCAAATCTCTGGGTTCTATACGGGCGTTTTCAAGTAGGTTTCCCTCTGATTCTTTGCTTGCTATATTTTTTGCGGTCTGTGATTTCTATTCAAAATTATTTTCCTTGGGACAGATTTCACATCTGCCAAATCTACGTGTTTTCGTTGTTTCTGTTCGTGGATATGGACGATTTTGATATTCTTGGATGGTCTATTAATGGTTTGATTTTGTTCGGTGCCTAAATAATGTGAAATTTCACTAGGAAATGTGGATTTTAAGGGTTCTTCGGCGAGTCTCGATGCTATCACCTGTAATTAAGCTCACCAAATTGTTTTTAGTGTCTATTATGTTTTTAATTAGAAATGAATTTTTTGATCCTTTTTGTGGCTTTTGATAACGAACCAAAATCATGTACACATATACTAGGACTATAAATCGGTTTTAAAGTTTGTGTGAATTAAATTTGTTTCTGTTGGCTTTGGCTTTCCATCTTGCAAATGAAGGTGCCAGAGTAACCATATTGTGTGGATGATTAGCAAGTTGATCATTGTTAAACTATCAATTTAAGTGTCAGAGTAACCATATTGTGTGGATGATTAGCAAGTTGATCATTGTTAAACTATCAATTTAAGTGCCAAAGTAACCATATTGTGTGGATGATTATCAAGTTGATCATTGTTAAACTATCAATTTAATCCCTCCTATTGTTACATAACTGTGACTGTAAAGTGTCTGGTCCTTTCAGTACTTTTGGGGACTGATATCAAGCTTGCTACCTTCCTAAATTGAAATTCCTCATGTGTAACAAGGTTTTGGTAAAAATCAAATTTTGAAACAACTCATGAATCTCTGTCTTCCATTTCAAATAATGCATGTATTTGACTTGAATCCCCCAGCTTTTATATTTCAATACTTTTGTGGTGATGAATGTTATCTTATGAAATAACACTAGCATCTTAGGACTTCTTTTTAATTTATGTGTTCGGATTACAGCTGTTTTCTTACAGCTGAAGGGAACCCTCGAATTAAAATAGTAGGAGATTTTGTGTTACTTATAGAACAAAAAGAGTAGTAGTTGATTTTTTTCTTCTTTAGGGGATCAACAAGGGAAAGAGTTTGATAACTGAGGACTTTACAAGGAGAGAGGAGAGGAGGATTGACAAGGAGTATGATGTGGTGTTGGTGCCATCAGATGGGGTTTGTTTGTCCTGTTCCGAATCCAACTGTTCAGTTGGCTGGTAATGTTGATGCTGATTTGATGATTGCTGGTGGAACTGAAGCTGCCATTATTCCCATTAGAGTGGGAGGTTTTGTCGCATGTGGAGCTTTGTCTCAAAGAAACGATGATCCAACACAAAATGCATTTGATGAGGCATTGATGAAAGGGAGGAATACCGTGGACGAGGCCATGCCCCACAAACAATTGTCGCGTAATGTGTTGCATAATCTGTGCCCAGATTGCAAGGAAGCCCCCACAAATTTTTTTTTATCTTTGCCCCACATCATATGTTTATTTTTATCTCAATTCTTGGATGGCTTATGTTATAGCAGTGGGTCAAGTCGGGTTGGTATGGTCGTGCCAATCAAATCACTTCAAGTTATCAAGTCAAGTTATCGGTGGTTTGTTCATTTGTATTTGAATAAATGCATGGCCTATTTGTTTCATGTTATCCAATTTTATTTTTTAAACCAAGGTGCAATGGAACCGATCAAATTTGGTTTGAACTTTGTAAGTTAAGGTGAAGGCATAGCACTTCAATTACTCTGCTAACAAGCTTGTATTTGAAATTTTTAACTAGAAAAAACGATTAAAAACTATAATCATGACCGAGATGGGGAATTTGCCAAAATGACTATACTCACACCGTCTTTAAACATTCAAATGGTTATAAAAAGTAAAATAATAAGTATTCAAATGATTATTAAAGTTTATTGAATAATCAGATTTTTTGAATAAAATATTATAAAAAAATATTCTCAAAATTTCAAAGTAAACGCGTTTTCCATTTTTTTGTTTTCAAAAACAGTTTTTCAAGATGACAAAAAGAATGCATTTTCAGCAATTTCAAAACAAACACTCAAACTAGAAAACACAAAATGAATTCAAAACTCAAAACACAAAACTGAAACACAAAGAGAACGCCACCTTATTATTTTATTTAATCACTTCCAAAATCCTCCAAAATCTTTGACCCCGAATTCATCATTTCTTCTTCTCATTAACAATAAAAAATCACAATCAATACACACATATACAAAATTTAATAGAGACAATATTCATATGTGCTCAAATAAGTGCAATTTAACTATTTTATAGTGAAATTAAAATAAATTTAGAACATATACACAATTGATAAACGCATACCCGAAAGTGGTGAGATAAAGAATACTAACTGTCACCAATTGATTTATAGATTAAACTTTAACTAAACTTCTATAAAATGAATTGAAAAGAAAGACAGAAAAAGATATATATTATAATTATTTCTATGTCAAGTGTACATACAAGTAGAAAAAAACACTCGGACTAAATAATATCTTTGTGAGAAATTTCAAATTGGTAGTCAAAATCACTTTTCTTAGCTCCTAAATCGCACACCCCCAAAACCCCTATCTGGAATGAAAAAAAGAAATGATGAATTTGGGATGATGGCTTTAGCAGGATTTTGAAAGGGATTAAATAAAATAATAAGATTTTGGGAAAGAAGATGAATTGGGGTGAGGTGGAAGTTTGAAGGTTTGGCATTGTAGGTGGAGCTTAAATAAAATTGAGTATAATTTGTAAATGAATAAAAAGTTTGGACACTAAAATTGTAATTATTACTTTTTAATTTTGACACTTTTGCTGTATTTAATGATAAATTTTGACGGTAGGAGGGTTTTCGCACAAAATGTTTCAAATTGAAACTTTTTAGGATGTTTTCTGCTATTCATCTATTGAAATACTCTCAGGGAACAATACATAAATCATGTTTTTAAGTATTATTATTTCAAAATTAAGACTAGAAGTTTTAAATTTCAAAAATCGGGTTTTCATTAAAATTTATTTATGAATTAATTAATTATAAATTTTATTAATAAATATATAAATGTCACAGATTTATGTAATTTGGTCACACAAAAAATTCTAAGGTCATAATTAAAAAATTTATAAATCACAGTTCGTTCATCGATCACAAATAAAAAATTTAAAAGTCACAATTTGTTTACCGGTCACAAATCACGAAATTTACAAGTCACACGACTTATTTTATAGTCACAAATATCAAATTATAGGTCACCGATTACTTTTATTGGTCACAATTAATAAATTTGTATGTCACAATTTATTCTTTATTGGTCACAATCAACAAATCATTTGTGACCATCACCAACTCAACACCATCGTCGTCTCTGTCGGCAACACCAACACTACCATCACCATCACTTCTCATCAACAAAATCAACGTTTCAAACATCGCAGCCATCGTTATCACCAGTTCACCACCACCATTACACCAACATCGCCGCCGCCTCTGTCGCGCCCCACCCTAACCCCAATCTACTACAACCACCAGCGCAACCGCCAGTACACCACACCTCAAATCACTGCCACACCATCACCCATTTCGCCACCGTCACTGCCTGTGGATTCACCAACTCGCGGTCACAACAATAGTGCCTGCAGCAACCACAAACCGATCTGAACATGTCACCACCTACCATCACCATCCTCACTATCGTCGCCACAGCCAGACCCACTCTGTTGCAGCCAGACCACCAAAACCCCCCCAACAGCATCAAAACCACCACTACCACCAACATAAGCACCGCACCGCACCGCCCCTACCACCACGATCTCCACAAATCACACAAATTCACCATATCCGCCACACTGAAAACCAAAACACAGATCTCATCTCATATTTAAACAACTATTTGTCCAAAACTATCCAAACTCGAAAAATTTGAAAAGAAAAACAAACTGAAATAACATATCTGCGATAGAACGGGGAAGATAGGAGAATGACGGAGGAGATGGCTGGCTCCGGCAACGCTGACATAGTGAGATGCGATAATAGATAGAAGCGGTAGTGGTACCGATGAGGTGATGGCGGCGGGGATAGAGAGATGGGGGAGAGAAAATTGGTCGGTTTTGGAGAGAGGGGTAGAGGGGAGTGAATGAAAAATTAGGGTTTGAAATTTGATTTAAATAAAAATTAATTTAAAAATCATTAATTAAAACTTGATTTATGTATTATTAAAGTTGATGGTATTTTAAAAATTGGCGGTAATTTCCTCATACTTTCAAAGCTAGCTCACATTGCCTTGGGCCAGTCCATTGACGCCTATAGTCATGACCTATCATTGTCCAAAGCTGATCCATTAAGCGGCGGCCCAGCGTAGGTGAAATATTGTCAGATATAAGTTTGACTTCCAATATTCTTGACTGCTCTTTCGGACTCAGAACCCCTCATCCCAATTCAGTTAATAGAAACATTTCGGGCACGTTGTCCAAACCCCACTTCAACATTTCCGTTAATCTCACACACATAACTGAACGTACCAAAAGTCCCCGTTTCCCACACGTTCCTACTCAGAGCGTGGTCTTCAAAGTCGCGCCCGATCTAGCTGAAAAATATAGCCGCAGTGACATAAAGCTAAAAAAAAATCCGCAAACCAGTCTGCTGCATTGCCACGTGTACTAACTACGATGCTTGTAGAAAATAAAAACAGCTTCGACGGATAAATCCATCTCACTGGATTCTAACACCTTTCAAGTCAAAAGGTTTGATTTCTTTAGAGGTAAAGATGGAGAATTCTCAGATAATTTGTTTGCTTGAATTTGTTGTACGTTGTTCTTCGTGTTGTTGTACTTTGACAGGTGATTTTGTTGTTGATTTGCAGGTAATAAGAATGGCCGAGGCTCAGAGCGGTGAGGTCGTGTTGGTGGAGCTCCCTGCACCTGCTTCATGGAAAAAATTGGTATTTTTTACTCTTATTTTTTGTTATATGTTCTTAATTCTTTTACACTTACGAAATTTTGGAACTGTTCGTTGTAATCTTAGTTATGTGGAATTGATTTCTAATTTTATGGCTAGGGTTTATGGTGGTTAATGGAAATATCTTCTTTTTTATTTACATAAAAAAATTACAGATTTGTTGAATATTACAAGTTATTACTACAGTTTTTTATTATTCACCTACAGTGACTTCATCACTAGAACGATGCTCTTGCCCTAACTGTGGATTCAATTTACTCCCAGGCTGTTCAAGTATTTAGGCAAGGGGGTTTTCAAATAATAGAAAAATTAACCAAATTTGTAAGTTTTCAAAATTTAAAGGCCTGAGGCAACTGCCTTGCTCTCTTAAGCGTTGAGCCATCCCCGATTTGTTTGCCACAAGGGTGTTCAACCACTTAATCAAGTGGGTTTGTCTCTCCATTAAACTTTAAGCATTGTTTGGAAACTTAGTTTCGTTCTGGAAATCACATAACTGAACTACATCGCATTGTGTCCATGTGGTTGACATCTCAACACAAGAATTAAGGTGACATTATTTGTTGCCTATTCCGGTTTTCGTGCTAATAGTTGAAAGCCCAAGCTGGTTGATTAAGCGCAATTTTATACAAGGGGAAGATGTTCGAGCAAGATGCTGAAATGCGCAAGAAATACCAGCCTCAGCTAGGGAAGCCTGGCTGCCTTGAGACCCTGTAGACCTGTTATCTTGATGTTATTTTTCTTGCCTATTGTTGATTGAAGACTGGAGAATACCATGGTGTAGATTCACAGTATAGTGTTACGGATAACAAATCCAATGTGATCGAATTCGCTTGATTAAATAAATTACATGTAGGTTTTTCAACTATTGCGTACCAATCAACTCTTGACTCTTGAGTAATGCAGTTACCAGTTATGGAATTAATCTCCTTGAAAGATCCATTCTTTTGTATGTTTTACCTTCTTTGGGTGTATAAAGCCATTGAGGTTAGATAAGTGGTTATTACTAGCCTAGGTTGTAGAGCGCTTAAAGTTGACAATGTGCATGGGGAATCACATTCAGACATCCAAGACTATTTTCCAATCAACAGAACTATCTTTTTTATTTTCTGGAAGTATTCTTATAGTAATGGAGGTGCCCTAGACTTTACCTAATAAAAGTAAACAAATGTAGTGAAAATGACTTCCGCAACGCTCTGTGGACCTGTGAGAAATCTATTAGGGCTAATGAAGAATCCTTTAAGTTTCTAAACGTGGATTAGCTTAGTATTTTGAGGCTTGTGCAGTTATTCGGTGTAGATAATATCAATGAAACGAGAATTTTCATATACGAGTTGATATTGCATATAAATTTATTGAATTTCTGAACGGAAAAAGGAAGGTAGATGTATCAAATCTATTCCTACAAATTATCTTTAGGTATGTGAAAGACGAGTCGCATGACTGCCTCAGACATTTTATAGCATTTCTGTGATTTCTAATGTGCGAGAATGCCGTGATTTTTCTTTCTATTATCTGTATTTTTTCCATCCATATAGTATCTTGACACTGTTAATTAACATTTTCTTTTAGTACACGCCAACGAAGGGAACACCAAGGAAGAATGAAATTTCATTTATTGCTCCTACTGGTGAGGAAATTGTTAACCGAAAACAGCTGGAGAAGTACTTAAAGGCTCACCCTGGAAACCCTGAAATATCGGTATTTGATTGGAGCACTGGTGAGACTCCAAGAAGATCATCAAGGATCAGTGAGAAGGCCAAGGCCACACCTCCATCTAAAGAGAGTGAGTTGCCAAACAAGCGGAGGAGGAAAGCATCAGGTAGTAAGAAAGACGAGATTAACACTGGAAAAGAGGAATCAGGAGGGAAGAACGAGGTTAAAAAACAAGATGAAGTCGATGAGAACAAAGAACAAGAGAAACAGACTGATAATCTGATGGATTCTGAGGCTAAGAGGGAAGACGAAAAGCAGGAAGATCCTATGACTGAATTGGATGAGAAAGGGGCCAAGGAAAATGCCAGGACAGATGTTGAGATGCGCGGTGATAACCAGGGGAATGATAAGGATGAACCTACTGACAAAAGGGTTGAAGAGACTTCAAAGGTGGAAGAAAAACAGTTATCTGGAGTGGAAGAGAAGCCGGATTCTGGGTCTGCGGAACTTGGCGTGGATGATGAGAAACAAATCAAGGAATGTAGCGTCCCCATGGAAGCTGCTGATGGAGCTAAAAAGGAGAGTCTTGCTGCTGCAGCACCTTCATCTGCGGCACAAACTAATGGAATCCAGGATATCATTGGGAAAACTAATTTGCAGGTGGAGGATCAAGAGAAGATCGTGAATGGAGACAACGTGGAAAATGGCAAGGTGAACTCAAGGGGGGCAACATTTACCCCAAATCAGCCTTCATCGGCTGCTACTAGTTGAATGTAATTTTAATTGCTATCTTCAGTAGATCTCTGTCGCTCTACGTAATTCTCACACTTGCCTTGTTTTGGTGACTGTAATATTAAATGATGACTAGGCTAGTCTTATTTTGAGATAGGCAATCAACCTTTCTGGATTGTATGACATTGTAGTTTTTGTTTTGTCTGTGGGGAAATTTTAGATTTTTATTGTAAACAGATAAGGCTTTGATGCCCCGTGTTTCCCGTTGGGTAACAAATGTAGCCATTTGGTTAAGCTTATATGTGCTTTGTTTGGTTATGCTCTGCGGGTCGTCCTTAATTGGAAAAATGTTCTCATATCTCTGTTCATTGCTTTTCCTGAATGACTAGGAGGAAATATTGCAATGGCTCAAAAAATCAGTTACGAAAACTGTAGGAATCCGAACAAGAATTATGTATATTGATATTACTTGTTAGGAATTGAAGAAGCTAGATTATATAGCACAATATGATGTAGCGAACACAACACAAGTAATTGGCAGGGGGATGGAGAATTTAATATAATATGAAGAAAAAATATAACGAATAGTGTTACTAACTTGTTTTAACCATGTAGAAGAACTAACTATATATAGGGGTTTATATCAAACTCTAATAAAATTTCTAAAGATGGAAATAACATCAAAAATCGCGTGAAATGAATAAAGCAATTTTAGGTTGGATAAGCGAGGTGCTCAAGCGCTAGACTAGCGGTAAGCGAGCGCCAAGCGATCCACTTGAGCGCCAGGCGAGCAGCAACTCTTTGCTGAAAATTTCGTCCCGTTGCTCGAGCGGTAAGCTAGCGGCAACGTGGCGTCTTTTCCTACTTGGTCCATATTTTGACCTCTTCAAAACTCAATCCAACAAATCCGCAAATACTTATCGAATTTGGGTCAAACTTTAACAAAAACTTAAATTTCCTTAGTAGTTAATGTTGCACTTCCATTGGACTCTGTAAAATTAATCTTCATATTAATAATTAGTAATTAATATTGAAATCTATTATCTAATTCTCCCTACTAAGCATGGCAAAAAGGGTCCCAAAAAAAGGGGCGATGGAGCTGAATCGAGATTTTCGGATGGTGAGAGGCTGTTGATAGTGAGGTCCAGATATTTTTTCTTCTTGAGTTCACACCAGGTACGTACAAATTATATTCTTTTGTTTGTTTTTATTGGTAAGAGATATTTTTACAAGGCATAGTTTTTATTCTGTGGTTGCATTTGTATTTCTCTCTGCAACGTTATCCTTCATTATCTGACCGTACTCTCAAACAACCTCAGCCTTACTGCCTGCAATATGGCTGCTGCTGCTGCAGCTTCAACTGCTTCTTTTGCTTCTTCGAAGCAAATTGTATCGAGTCCAAGTAACACTACTAATACCTCACTTTCAACACATGGTATGTTTTATATTCTTTTTCCTCTTCATAGAGATGAGACTGATATCTTTTAGTTTAGTTTTCGTCTTGGAAATAATTTATGGTTGATAGTAAGAAATATTGCTTTTTCTGATTGTAACTGGATCGAGGTTTTCATGGATATATCATTTTTTATTGTTTATCTACACTTAATTGAGAAGTTCCATATCTGAATATAGAAATCGTTATTAAATGAACTGATCCTCGGAGGGGTGACAATAGTTAACAAAATTTTGGATATGTTGATTCTTGTTCTTGAATTTATGCATTGCCTACATATTAAATTGTTTGAAAGGCAATAGACTCGTAGAGGACGACGAGTAATTTTTTCAAAAGCTTGATCAAAGAAAGGATAGTCTGAAGAAAGTCCATGTACATATGCTGCTTTATAGACCGGGGACTTCGTTTATCGTGGTCTTCACTGGCAAAAGTCCTCACATCAAGTGTTTACCGTTTACGCAACCCATTTCAGAAAATTGTGCGCGAATTAGGCCATTGCAAAATGAAACCACTTGTACATGAGGGGTTGTGTCGAAGATGATATTTGACTATATGAATTTTTCCCATCGTTAATAAGGGCTTCTGCTTGGTGTTCTAATGCAGCTACTACTTTTATGGGTGCTCCTCTGCGGAGGTTTCATTCAACTAAGAGAAAATTAGTTAAGGTTAGAGGAAAGATATTTGCCGCCGCTGCTGTTCCAGTTGCAACGGCTCCAGTTGTGGAAGTTAAAGAGTGAGTTCCTTACTCGTCTCTATTTGGAGCTTACTAAGAATTAATTCAATATACGAAGCTTGATTAGAGAATCCCTTGATCACTGTTTCCAGATATGTACTTCCAACATGGGCCGAATTCGATCTTGGAAGAGCTCCAGTCTACTGGAAAACTATGAATGGTCTTCCTCCTACTTCAGTATGTGCAATATCATTAACAGCATTAATGAATTTGCACGTTCATTTCATTTATTGAACTTTACATCTGATTCTGACAAAAAATTTCAGGGAGAAAGGCTGAAGCTATTTTATAATCCAGCTGCAGGCAAACTTGTTCCTAATGAAGATTACGGAATTGCTTTTAATGGTAATCACATGCCTCTATTCAGGACTTTATGTACTGCACTGCATTTGGATTAGGATTGGAGTTGCCTTGAAAATTCATCGAGTACTGTCTTAAGGCGAATTGACTTGCAGGAGGTTTCAACCAGCCCATCATGTGTGGTGGTGAGCCGAGGGCGATGCTGAATAAAGTTCGAGGGAAAGCTGATCCTCCTATTTACACAATCCAAATTTGTATCCCCAAACATGGTACCCTCATGACCAAATTTTTATATCCATTTTACTCGATATAAATTCGTTTCCGATGGCTATGACATTTCACCATTTGGCAGCTGTAAGCTTGATATTCTCATTCACAAATGGTACTGATTGGGATGGTCCATATAGACTGCAATTTCAAGTTCCAAGAGCTTGGCGAAATAAAACAATGGATTTCTTCACCGAGGTAGGTAACAAAATGTTTTATCTTCTTATTTTTCGGGCACTTCTTCAATAGAAAAACTTTCATCTCTGGTTTCAGGGGCTTGCACAGGAGTTGAGTAAAGAAGGTGCATGTGAAAGAGCTATTTTCCCAGACACTAGTATCATCGCCACAAGATGTGCCATAATCGGTAACTTATCAGTCGAAGGAGTAAGTGCATTTGACATTTACTTTTATCAGTTAATACTATAAATCATTATATCTAATGTAATTCTTATGCAAATGCAGGGTGACCGCTGCAATCTTGATCTGGTACCTGGATGCACCGATCCCAGCTCACCCATGTATGATCCTCTAGCCAATGTGGATGATGGCTCTTGCCCACCTTATTCTGATTCGGAGGATTAAAATCGTGATCTATTGTTCGTAATTGCATCAGTAGTGTCGCGTTTTATAAAGTGTCATTGGCCCTATATGGCTTTTATAGTATCAAACAAGGTTGCAAGCATTCTTATCCTATAATTTCTTGCAACTTAAAATAGTGAATCCAATCCTGTACAGAACATTTTTGCAGTTTAATCTGCAAACAATGAATTGGTATGATTTTTATCCTTTTACACCTAGACTTCGTCTTGAATGATGATTAAGGTGCTGAGTTGGAATCTCATTCTAACTCAGGATTCTTGTGGTTCCGGAGGTATCTTCCAATGACTTTACGTTACAAAAAAATTGACCATTGACACGGTCCAAAAGGTACTGCCAGCCATTGGTTAAAGTAACATTTTTCAAAGTTCTTATCCATTGAAAATTGTGAAATGAATTGGTTCAAAAGGAGTAGTAGGTAGAGTAGTTGAACAAATATCCTTGGATTATGTTGTGTAATTTGCATTCCTCATGAATATTAAAAATTCCACATAATTGAAGAATTTATAGATTACTAGGCAGGCCCATTTGATGATGATTAATAAGATGTGCTTCCAAAAATTATAGTTGGTATACACTTCTTTTTCGTCATTCTGTTTAGTCGATTATCACACACCGTAAAGAATCGAATATCATCGATGATCACTATTGTAAACCTTTCTAAATGGAGTAAGGTGCTTTGGGTAATATTCTAAGATTTCGTTTGGCATGACTTTTACTTTTGTTTCCTGTAAAAAAATTTTTAAAGAAAGTTACCTCTGAAAATTATTTTTTTAAAAAACTTCCTATATCGGAAGTACTTTTACTTTGGATCAACTTCTTCTAATTAGAAGAAGCGCTTCAATGAAATTAGCCAGACTGTTTCGAAGGCAACTTTTGAATTTCAAGAACTCATTTTTAACTTTTTAAAAGTTATACCAAATGGACCATATTTCATTTTGTTGCGTGCTTGTTGTGTGGGCGTGGGATGGGGTGGGGTGGGGGGGCGATCCTTCTTAACATGTCGTGAGTATAATAAAAGCAATGAAAATCTATGTGCTGTCTGTCTATTGCTCCGGGAATGAATGTCAATACAATACAAGCTGTCAAATTGCTTACTTCGTGGGAAAGCATCTCTTCCAACTCTCTCTCTCAAGCTTGCCAATTAGACAGAAAAAAAGAAAACGCTATGTAATTCACTTTCAATAAGGTGTTAAGTTGTGAAGTCTATTTATTGACGATACGAGAGCGGATTGACCTTATAAATAAGGATAATTTAGAAATTTTTGCCCTAATTAATTTTTTATAAATAAGGAGTCGTCGTTAGTGTTTTATGAAGTCATCGTCAAAAGAGAGAGATATGTTGTAGAAAATAAAGTGTGTAATTTTTCTTTTGTAAACTATTGTAGCTCCATAAGATAACATAATCTCACAATGAGACGAACGCCGATCAATCTTTCATAAATTAGGACAGTTTATGTTCATTTTTCAAGTGGGATTCATTTTCATGCCTCCTCAGACGGTCACCGATCTACGTGTTTCTAGGGTTTGAATTTAACTACATTGGATAATGTGACACTAAATTCAACTGCAACGGATCAATAATCACCTCCACGAGAGATGGATAGAATTCCATCTTAAAGATACAATGATTCCTATGCATGTCATTTATTTACGACTACTTCGCGCACCCCCATTTAGTAATACTTTTGTTTACAAACTAATAACGTCATTTAGAGCACATAAGTTCGTCAAAGTTGGCCAATAATTGATCTTCGAACCATCAAATTTTGACATCAAAATTAATCAAATGCTAAAATAAGACGTAACAATGGAAATAAAGAAACAATTTTTTTTTGATAATTGTGGATATCCGAGGACAGCTTACGTGCACCTCGACTAATCCCAAGGGTTATGAAGTTTACGGTCAGGTACTCACCTTAGTGGCTTGAGAAGATTCGAACTTGTAACCTTTGCGGATCAAATTCAAGACCTGACCAATTGAGCAATTCTTCAAGGTTAGAAATAAACAAACATGTGACGAAAATAAACAATGTCTATGAATTGTAACAACCATCAACACGCTTAACATTCTGTGTGATTGGTCAATAATATCATAATATACAATACGCGTTAATCATTGGGTTGTCATTCATACAATGAATCACAGCTAAGAAACCAACATGTGAGGTTATGCCTGTTTTAATCTTCAAACGTACGATTTAGTTGCAAGAAATTGACCAAATTATGTATTAATTAGTCACATTATCCCTCCATTCCCAACCTTGCAACACAAGAATATCGAAAAATTGAATATTATTCTCAATAAATTTATGATTCATTTGACAAAAATTTTGAAAAGTCAAAACTGCTTCTAAAACTAAAAAATTAGAGGACGGTTCTCTTCGTGTTTTGAATTCATTTTTGATTTTGTATTTTGAGTGTCCATTTTAAGATTGTTGAAAATGGATTTTTTTTTTTTTTTTGGTATTTTGCAAAATTATTTTGAAAACACCAAAAACGTGTTTTGAAAATTTTGAGTTTTGGGTTTTCTTTGTAAGTTTTTAACTTGTTTTCAAAAACGCATTTTCGAAAATAGGAAAAAAAACTTGTTTTCACTGTTTTGAAAAATCGAAAATAGAAAACGAAAATAATAAAGAGATCAGACCCTTATTTTCAGGTATGTTTGAATGGTTTTCTGAAAATGATTTATCTGAATTTAGAAATACGTAAGGAAAGACTTTATGCCACTATTTAATTGATATGTGTATCGAATAAATGTGCCCAATTATTTTTTAGCTGGATCAACTTGCAGATTAGCCCCTGTTTGACACCCATTTTTTATCTCATTCTCATTCTCATTTTTCTACAGTACTCATTTCTAACCACACATTCTTCAAATAAAATAATATTACACATAAACCCAAAAATTCTTCTTACTTTTTAACCACACATTCTTTACATCAATCACTATTCAAAAACTCATTCTTCAAAATAATTGGTGTCAAACGGGGGCTAAAGCACGTACCAACCTAACAATAATTATCTTATAAATTCATGCAAGAAAACAGCAAAACCTAAGCAAAAGTGTACAAGGCAAAGTCATCAAACATATTACACAACCAAAAAGCAAAAGTGAAAGGAAAGGGCAAAGGGTCTCTCACAAAAGGCTCATCTTTCATCTTTCTCAAAAAGCAGCCTAAAGCTATGGAATGGGATGGAGATGTGGATGAATTGACTCCATTTTGGATGCAAAGAACCAACAGTCTCCGCCATGTCGACCGCCTCCGCCACCGGTTGTCGTCAATCTTTTTCAGCTCTGGACTTGTGGTGATTCTATTGCTGGTAACAGCTGTTTCCTTCTTGGTTTTTGTAGTTCCATCCACTCTTTCTTTCAGTGCTCAGATCTTTAGACCAAACAATGTTAAGAAAAGTTGGGATTCTTTGAACATAGTACTGGTTCTTGCTGCTGTAGTGTTCGGATTTCTTAGCAGAAACAAGAATGGAGATAGATACTATGATGAATATCAAACTTCACCGGTTAAACTAAATGAAACCCAAAAATCAAATCCATCAACTCCACATCAATGGTATGATTATTCTACAAATGAAACCCAGAAATCAAATTCATCTCAATGGTGTGATCAATATTCATCAGATAATGAAAACAAGCTCTACAAAAGTTCCACCATGAGGAGGATTAGTAGTTCTTACCCAGATCTACGCGAATTTTCATCAAATTGGAGTAATGAAGATGATCGCCGGCGATTCTATGATGATATACATGTTGATACTTACTGGGTTCCCGATTCGAGCCAGCTTCATCGCCGCCGCCGGAGCTTAGAAGAAATTGATCGAGAAAATGAGCTGAACGCCAAGAATATTTATGTTGATACATTTGTAAGGCGTCCAAAGGAGGTTTCAGATACTCCGCCTCTTCCAGCAATGCCGCCGCTGCACCCAGCTCAGAAACCGGATTCTATAGAAAAGCCAAAGAGAACATATGAAAGTGTTGGGCGTAAAAAAGAAAGATCGAAAGTGGAGAGAAACTTGGATCCCGGGAAACCCATTGCGCCACCGAAAATACCTCCTCCTCCACCGCCTCCGGTGTTGCAGCCAAAAAGCGGCACAAGCGACAGAAAAAGAGGTGGTGCCACGGGAAGTGCAACTAAGGAGTTCCTGAATTCGCTTTATAATAAGAAGAAAAAACAAAGGCAGAGGAGTGTTGATAATCTGGATTCTCTATTTCATCAAACTCAAACTCCAGCGCTACATTTTCAACTTCCACCGCCATCGCCTCCACCACCACCACCACCCCCACCGCCGCCTCCTTCGCTTTATAATAATAAGAAGAAAAAACAAAGGCAAAGGAGTGTTGATAATCTGGATTCTCTATTTCATCAAACTCAAACTCCAGCGCTACATTTTCAACTTCCACCGCCATCGCCTCCACCACCACCCCCACCGCCGCCTCCTTCAGTCTTTCACAATATATTCTCATCGAAGAAACCCAAAAGAAAGGGACATATAATAGTTACTCCACCGATACCAGCACCAATCCCACCACCTCCACCTCCACCGCCAAAGGCAGAACGTGAGCCAAAACCCAGTACCCGGATTGTGCCATTAACCACCCACAAGCTCCCAGAACTCGTAAAGATGAACAGGTTCGAAAATGCGGACGAGAACTCCAACAGCGGCGGAGAATCACCGCTGATGACTATGCCTCCTCCGCCGCCGTTCTTCAAAGCCCCGGCATGGAAGTTTGTGGTACAAGGTGACTACGTGAGGATAGACAGCAATGCAAGCTCCCGGAGTGGATCACCGGAACCTGATGAAATGGATTCCGACATCACACCCTCATCCATACAAGGGGGTGATATGTCGCCGTTTCACCCCTCGCCGGCGTTCTGTCCTAGACCAGATGTGAATACGAAAGCTGAATCCTTTATTACCAATTTCCGGGCAAAATTGAAGCTCGAGAAAGTCCATTCGATGAGCAAAAGAGAACTGGGCTTGTCTAACCTAGGCCCAGGTCCTGGCCCAACTTAAATTTTCATGTTTTGCTTTGAATTTTTCAAATTATTTTTTTTTTAATTTTTTTTTTTGGGAATCAGCCATCGGGTGCATTGATTTGCAATATGATTTGTAGGTTTGTGGATTGGATTGTTACAGAATTTTGTTTATAAATACGAGCTTGAAAATATAAAGAATTGAGATTCAAAGAGCTGTAAATTCCAAATAATTTCAACAGAGAACGGGGTTTATGGATGGTTTATGCAGAGAAAAAACGTGCTTCACGTCATATCATCAAGAAAACAAACTAAAATTCCTACATAGTTAAAGAGAACGTGATGGTCCAACAGACAAGAGTCGACTAAAACAGGGGACAAGTGCCAACCACGACAAGACAATCTATACCAATTACCAAGTGCAAGGCTGCCTAACAAGAGTACCATTCACAAGGCTAATTCTACATGTAACACTCAAACAAGAAATGACCTAAACGGTAAAGACTTGGAAGTTTACCAAGAGTACAGATAATATGATTCATATTCCACATCAAGCACGGGCCCTCTTGTTACTGCATGACGGACACTTGTACTGCTTGATATGCTCGGCTCTAGCTGGCGTAATCTTCACGCACTTGCCGTGGAACCACTTCTCACATAAATCACAGCATATCCAAAATTCATCTGATGCATAGTTCTCACCACAGGCACCACAAAGCGTCTCACCATGTTCGTCGTCTTCTTCCTCGTCCAAGCCCTCATCTTCATCTTTTGGCTCTGACTTCGAAATTTTTCCCTGAGATTCAGATGCTCGCTGTTTCCAACAAAAAGTGAACAAGTGATTATATCACCAAGAAAGGAAAAAACAACTGAGAGATATATAATAAAACAACCAGGACTAGATGATGTTAGAAGTGTCGTTTTCAACTTGCTCTGAATTACACTTAAATGTTTTAAGCAGACTTTCATCAAAGTGTTGTGCAGTAAATCAAATGAAAGAATGAGTAGAATGAGAAAGCAGAGTAAAATGAATTTCATTAACACTCTTTGATTTCAAATCACAACCTTAAGACAAAACAGAGATTAAATAATAATTCCTCGAAATCAATACTTTGATTTGTCACTGCCGTGATTATGATGCCATTTACTCCAAATATTCAATTATAACCAACCAAATAACTTCACTGTGTTAAAAAAACCCTTCTCTTACTGATTTAGAGTTTGACTTGGATTTGTTGATACTGTGATTCGAGACTGAAGATTTCTCTTTCTGCTGTTTCTTCGCAGCACCAGTCACTACTTCAAATACTGTGGGAAGATCATTGATCATGTTGAAAAGTCGCTTCCTGCAACACAAAATATCAGAGATGATTTATTAGTTTAAGAAATGGAAAAAAAAATTCGTGAAAATTCAATGAAGTCAAATCAAAGATGATTGAATCACTGAGCAAAATGAATTAACTGAATGAAGCTACAAAGTCGTTTCTTCCTACATACGAAATCTTATAAATCAAAGGCAGCACTGGAAATGTACCTGTCAGCTTTATCGAATCCAAATCTAGAACCAAAATAAAAAGCTGTTGACAGCAACCAAGCATCACTGTGGACTGCAACTAGAGTTAACCAGTCTTTTTCTTGCATCCCATCTCTAGCAAAGTTGATGCCCAGAGCAGGCTCAGGGAGTTCTGGAGGTACTTCTTCAGCAGGCAAGTTAACCTCCCACAGCTCGTTAGGAAGCCCGTACAAGCACAAATTCTCCTTCTCTGTAGCATGCAATTACTATTACTTGCTTAACTAAAGACGAATAACTAGCATGGGAAAGAAAAATAACCCATCAGTTTCTGCAAACCAGCAAACAAACTAAAGATTCGGTATTAAGCTATGACATAGGTGGCCTAACAGGAATCGTTGACCTGATAGAGTGCTAAAGATGGATGTTAAACATAAGAAAAGTCCACAGTAAGTGTAAACTATGAGAGGTGTTAAATATATGTGACCCTAATTGATAGTATCTCATTTATAGGGACTTGTCCTATAAATAATGTAAATAACTTGTATATATGTAAACATTAGGGATTTTATGAAATAAGAGAAAATTACCATCTTCTCTCCTCCATCTCGTGAGTTATTTTACATGGTATTAGAGAGGGGCTTGTACATCTGAAATTTACCGTCAGTTTTCTTGCCCAGACTTCTCGTGAGCCTAGGGTTCCTGTCTCTGTTACTTCTTGTCGCCGTCCAGTCCACCCGAGCGCCTAGGGTTCCGTCGCCGTCCAGCCCAGCCTCTTTTTCCGTCGCCTAGGGTTCCGTCGCCTGCACCGGAGAAGTCGCCCTTCGCCACTCAGCTCTCCTCTGTCGTCGTCCAGCCTTGACTGTTCCGGTTATTTGGAGTTTTTTGGTTTTTGGTACTTTTGCAGACTTTTACGGCCTTTTGGAGGTTTAGGTATTTTGCTGATTTTGGAGTGTGACTGCCGGTCATTTGGAGTTTTGGGTAGCTTTGCAAACTTTTTGGTCTTTGTTGCTTCGGGTGTGCTATTTACTTAGGTTCAGTTCTTCAATTATTTTGACTGTGTTGAGGTTCTTGCTTTATTATTTGCTTGATATTTGATAAATGGAGGATAAGACTTCCGTTGTTGTGTCTGATATGATTCCTATGATGTCAAAAATTACGGAACATAAACTTAATAGATCTAATTATTTAGATTGGAGTAAAACTGTTAGATTGTATTGCGGAGCATTACTATGGATAATCACTTAACTGATGAACCACCTAGTGATGGTTTGAAAGTCTCGTGGCTAAGGGAGGATGCTCGTCTGTTTTTGCAAATACGTAATTCCATTGATAGTGAGGTGGTTGGTTTGATAAATCACTGTGAACTTGTGAAAGAATTGATGAATTATTTGGAGTTTGTGTACTCTGGCAAGGGAAATATCAAACATACTTATGAGGTGTGCCAAGCCTTTTATCGTGCAGAAAAAGGTAACAGGTCTCTCACCGACTACTTTATAGAGTTTAAGAAGACCCATGATGAGTTTAATATGCTACTTCCATTCACTGCTGATGTAAAAGTTCAGCAAACTCAGAGAGAAAAAATGGCAGTCATGAGCTCCTTGACCGGTCTTCCTTCTGAATTTGAGACTGCTAAATCTCAAATTTTGCTAGGCCTGATATATCCTCTTTAGAAGTTTTTAGTAGGGTTCTCCGCATAGAATATTCAGCTTCTACTCAACATAATAGTGCTCTTGTCAGTCGCACTTCTGAATTTGGGCGACGGCCATTTAGAAATGGCAATAAAGGGAGAAACCCCAATAACTACGATCAAAATCTTAATGTTCAAGGACAGGGTTCGGAAGGTGTTGTATGTCACTATTATCAAAAGCCAGGGCATGTAAAGAGAGATTGTAGAAAATTACAGCGCAAGAATCAATCGAACCATTCAGCTCATGTTGCCTATACTAATGATGATTCTGAGCCTATTCTAATATCTGCAGATGAGTATGCCAAGTTCTCACAATATCAGGAATCTCAAAGTCTTCATCTACTCCTATCACTGCCATCGCTAATTCAGGTAAAATGAACACATGCCTTGTTTCCTCATCTTCCAAATGGGTCATTAATTCTGGTGCCACAGACAGGTAATTCTGGTCTATTCTCTTCTTTTTAGTCACATGCTTCTAGTTCTTCAGTTACTTTAGTAGATGGGTCTACATCTCATGTTCTGGGGTCCGACACAATTCTTCCAACACCCTCAATTCCTTTACAATCCGTTTTGAGTTTACCTAACTTGTCTTTTAATCTAGTATCTGTCAATAAGCTCACTCGTTCTCTTAATTGTTGTGTCTCATTCTATCCTAATTTTTGTCTGTTTCAGGATCTTATGACGAAAAAGATTATTGGTAAAGGACATGAGTCTGGAGGCCTCTACATTCTTGATACACAAACACCAAAGTCTATTGCATGTTCTGGAATTGTAACCCCTTTTGAAGTACACCGTCGGCTTGGTCATCCTTCGTTGCATGTGTTAAAGAAACTTTATCCCCAGTTTTCTAGTCTATCTGCATTAGATTGTGAGTCTTGTCAGTTTGCCAAACATCATCGTTTGAGCTCTAGTCCCAGAGTCAATAAAAGAGCTAGTGCTCCTTTTGAGTTAGTTCACTCCGATGTTTGGGGCCCGTGTCCCGTTGTATCTAAACCTGGGTTTAAATATTTTGTTACTTTTGTTGACGATTATTCTCGAATGACATGGTTATTTTTAATGAAAAATCGTTTGGAATTGTTATCTCATTTTACAGCTTTTTGTGCTGAAATCAAAACTCAATTTAATATTCCTGTCCAAACTTTGAGAAGTGACAACGCCAAGGAATATTTATCAGAATACCTCCATAATTATATGGTTCAACATGGCATTATCCATCAAACATCTTGTGTCGATTCACCATAACAAAATGGCGTTGCTGAAAGAAAAAAATAGACATCTTCTTGAAACGGCAAGAGCTTTGTTGTTTCAAATGCTGGTCCCTAAACATTTTTGGGCTGATGCCGTTTCTACTGCCTGTTTTTTTATTAATCGTATGCCTTCCTCCGTTCTATCTGGTGAGACTCCCTTTCATGTCCTTTTTCCCAAGTCCTTATTTCCTATTGAACCAAGGACATTTGGTTGTACCTGTTTTGTTCAGGATGTTCGACCTCATGTCACAAAACTTGATCCCAAACCTCTAAAGTGTATCTTTCTTGGCTATTATCGAGTGCAAAAAGGGTATCGATGTTACTTTCCCAACCTTAACAGGTACCTTGTGTCTGCTGATGTTACATTTCTAGAACAAACACCATTTACTTTATCCTCAGGTTCTATCAGTCGGTGGGAAGATGATGATTTATTATTCTATACTTGTACATCCCCTAGTTCCGATCCTCCTTCATCTGCTCCTGTTCAGCCTCCTATAACACAGGTTTACTCTCGTCGCCAACAACCTACTGCTCCTGATCCGGTTCCTGTTACTCCACCCCCTGCCTCATGTCCTGCACCAGTTCCTTCATCATTAGATCCAGTTCCCAGTTCGAGTGATGATCTTCCCATTGCACTTTGCAAAAGTAAACGTCAATGTACTTATCCAATATCTTCTCTTGTGTCATATGACCATGTATCGCCATCCTCGTGTTCGTTTATTGCATCTCTTGATTCTGTCACTATTCCTAAGACTATTCATGATGCCCTATCTCATCCTGGATGGCGTAATGCTATGATTGAGGAGATGAATACTTTAGATGATAATGGTAATTGAACTTTGGTACACTTACGTAGAAGTAAAAAGGCTATTGGATGTAAATGGGTGTTTGCAGTTAAAGTCAATCCTGATGGGACTATTGCTCGATTAAAAGCTCGGCTTGTTGCTAAGGGCTATGCTCAAACATATGGGGTTGATTACTCTAACACATTTTCTCATGTTGCTAAACTTACGTCGGTCAGGTTATTTATATATATGGCGGCCACATATAATTGACCTCTGCATCAGTTAGACATTAAGAATGCATTCCTTCATGGTAATCTTCAGGAGGAAGTCCATATGGAGAAACCTCCTGGTTTTGTTGCTCAGGGGGAGTTTGGACGAGTTTGTCGTCTTCGAAAATCTCTGTATGGTTTGAAACAGAGTCCCCGTGCTTGATTTGGAAAATTTAGTCAGGCCGTCGAAAAGTTTGGTATGATGAAAAGCAAGTCCGACCATTCTGTGTTCTATAAACAATCGTCAGCTGGTATCATTCTTTTAGTTGTGTATGTGGATGACATTGTCATTACTGGAAGTGATACTACTGGAATCTCATCTCTTAAGTCTTTCTTTCATACTCAGTTTCACACAAAGGACTTAGGGATGCTAAAGTATTTCTTGGGTGTTGAAGTCACAGGGAGCAAAAAGGGTATTTTCCTATCTCAGAGAAAATACGTCCTTGACTTGTTAGCTGAGACAGGAAAATTGGGGACGAAGCCTTGTAGTGCTCCAATGATTCCAAACATGCACCTTACAGGAGATGGAGAACAAACTGAAGATCCTGAAAGATATAGAAGGTTGGTTGGAAAGCTAAATTATCTTACGATGACTCGTCCAAATATTGCATATTCGGTCAGTGTTGTCAGTCAGTTTATGTCATCCCCAACGATTCATCATTGGGCAGCGTTAGAACAGTTTTTGTGTTACTTGAAAGGATCACCCGGACGAGGTATCTTGTATTCAAATCATGGGCCCACTCATATTGGATGTTTTTCGAATGCAGATTGGGCAGGTTCCAAAGTGGATAGAAGATCCACATCAGGTTATTGTGTTTTCGTTGGAGGAAATTTGATCTTATAGAAGAGTAAGAAACAGAATGTTGTGTCAAGATCGAGTGCAGAGACAGAATATAGGATTATGGCACAGTCTGTGTGTGAGATAATGTGGATATGTCAGCTCTTGACCGAAATAGATCTTAAAATTTCAGTACCAGCCAAATTGTAGTGTGATAACCAAGCTGCACTTCATATTGTATCTAATCCAGTCTCTCATGAATGAACAAAACACATTGAGATTGATTGTCACTTCGTTCATGAGAAGATTCAGCAATGTTTAATTTTTACAGAGTATGTGAAGACTGGAGAACAATTAAGGGATATCTTCACGAAAGCTCTAAATAGGGTTCAAGTTAATTATCTTTGTAACAAGTTGAGCATGATTAATATCTATGCTTCAACTTGAGGGGGAGTGTTAAATATATGTGACCCTAATTGATAGTATCTCATTTACAGGAACTTGTCCTATAAATAATGTAAATAACTTGCATATATGTAAACATTAGGGATTTTATGAAATAAGAAAAAATTACCATCTTCTCTCCTCCATCTCGTGAGTTATTTTACAAGAGGGAATAGAAACAATGCACGTACTACAACACTTGATGACAAAAAACAAAATATCACAAATTCTTAACAGAACTTTTCTGTTAACTTAAAATAACCTGTTAGACAAGATCAACCTTTCCATTTTTCAATTCCCAGTTATAATTTTATGATTTCCACAAGAAGAATAAAATAAAATTTGCATCCATAGGGTGTTCTGAGGTGCTGCTTCAAACAGAATAAATCACCAAGCAAAGGCCAAATATAGCCATTCTCCCTCATCAGTTGAGCACAACACCTACACTGAGTATATCTTGCAATTTATCATTTCAAGGACAACTAAAGTACAGACATTCATAAAATCTTAAACTTATTCACTTACATCAGAGATATGCAGAAATACCACCATTCATAGTGCAAAATCAATTAAAAAAAGCTGGGCAATAAGAGCAGGTATATCTGCACCGTGCTTTTGAATACCAGCTCAGAGAATACACCGAAAATTATTATAGGATGTTATTGCAAGCATCAAGCAGCAAGCTTGAACAAAATCCAAGTTATTAATCGTCAAAGAGAATGCAGATCCCAATGACAGAATTCTGGTTTGCAGATAGTAAGAAACTCCTGAGAGTGATTCCTTACAACCTAAAAACTGACCATGGAATAAGAAATGTTCTTGATGCAGGAGATAGGAGGAATCAAGTAGCAGAAGCAACAGATCAAAATAAAAAAAACACGGTACAAGCATTTATGCCCTTTCAGAACACAAAGGGCTTTTCTAAAGTCCAAAAACGCTTCTTGGAGAGCAAACGCACCTTTTGCAAAAATTATAGATGTTTTGTTAAAGTGCTCAAGTGATAACAATTTGAAAAGCTGTTTTAGAGGGAAAAAAAACCTCAATTCAGCTTTTATGAAAAGCAAGAACCCGCATTTTCTATTTACCGGGATGGATTTTCGAATTTTATAAATTCTAATGAATTTCTTGAATTTGAATAGATTTTCACAGAATTCATAAGAATCTCATAAAAAATGATGAAATTTTTTGAACTTGACATCCATTCAAATATTTTGAAACCCCTTGATTAATGTAATACTTATAAATCTATGAGCTATTAAGGATACCTAGATTTTTAAAGGATCTTAAAATCTTAATTGGGGATGCCTAAATTTAAAATGACTTTTAAAATTCATTAAAATCTCGATTGATGACACTCCTGTTAGTTTTTCAATTATATACACTACAAATCAATATATCAAAACAAAAAAGTTTCCAACACTTGTATGGGTGTGTTAAAATATATAATTATACATTACAAATTACATATTATAGTATATTAAAAAAAATTACAGAAGAAAAAAGGATGAAATATAAGAAATAAATAATGTTTAATTAACAAATATCTTATTTATATAAAAGCACTTTCATAGTCGTGCTGTCAAGCAATCAATTTAATATTAACAACACATCTGATATTGAATCAACGGATTTTAATAACATCTCTTTCTAAGAAAAACTCTACTAACGAAATGCTTGTCAAGTAGATGATGTGCGTATTCTCAAGCAGCAGCATACAAACAAAATTAGATAATATGGGCCAATCATAGGTAGAAAAATATATCAACCAAACATTCTATCCATAACTAAAGAACACTGGTTATTGCCAGAAAATATTTCCTAACAGTGCCACCCTTTACTGAAAATTTAAATTTGAATCATTTTACATCTCAATAACCTAACAATTCATCTCTATCACAAGATTTTTCACAACTCACAAGAATGACAAGGAATGCATAATTTATGCTCATGATTCTCATTTAGCCCTTGTTTGGCCCCCATCTCTTATAACTCATTTCCTCCAAACTCACAAACTTTAATCAAAATCTACTAAAATATGTTTTTTATTCAAATCAAACAGCAACAGTAGCTCCATGAAACATGAAATTTTCAACTTATATGCAGAGATTGTGACAAAAAGTGATTGAAACCTAATTGCATACCATGCCAAACTTCGTTGATTTTGAGATAACAAAATTAAAATATCACACTTGGATTTGGTTGCCACAGGTCAATGCTCTTTAATGCAGGACTGGTGAATGGTGTTCCATATGTCATACATAGTCCACAATTACTACCTCAATAACTTCCTTTCTTGTCCACTAAAACAAATTGGGATGACCCACAACTGCAAAGGGTAACTATTTAGTCCAAAATTCAAGAAACAATTATAAATTTCAAAACAAAAATAGGGAACCCACCCAAAAAATTAAATAAAATAAAATACATATATCAGAATGCTAATTTTGCATCCTTTAATAGCATTTTAGGAACCATCATCGAGGAATTTTTTTTTTTTTTTTTTTGGAAAAATGCTATCTATCTAGACTACTCGTCACTAGTCTAGGTGTCAATTAGGTGGCACTAATGATTGAACCTCTTCAATAAGGGATATGGGTCCCATTAAAGATGTCTAATCACTTAATTGACACCTATAATGTCATAATGATGAACATCAGTAATTATGATAAATAGCATTACTCAAATTTCTAAGCATATAATTGCATGCATTAATATAATTCTAACTTAATGGAAAATATTTTAAACAGACACAAGGTATGATCAAATTCAGTAAAACAGCCACAACAGACCATTCAAGCAGTTTCCATAATTCAGATAAAGCAATACTTAATAGTTAATATAATGATGTTCGATTGCCACTTGTCCTATTTCACCGCTCGACATCAGAATGGAGTTACATCCATTATAGTTTCAATTAACCAACAGATACAACTTTCCATTCTTGAAAATATTTCATCGAGGGGTAAAAATACACAAAAATGCCCCCCAAAATTCATTATAAAATTAGAAACAATTCAAATCAAAGATTAGTAAAAATGCAATATCACTAGGAAATTAGTATTTTTCCAAAAATGCACATATCATTCATATTAGAATGTCGTTTCATTTCAAGCCAGAGTTTCCAAAAATGTACATATCATTCATATTTCAAAAATCATATAACATTTCAAGCCAGACGTTTAAAATTTAGTACACATCTTAAAGCTCTCACCACATAATTTAAAACCCATTTATCAAATAAAAACCATAGAAGTATCAATTTTACTGTTGTTATCACAAACGGCGCCATTTATCAACAGATAACTGACATGCAATCACATATAATAAGCACTGTAGAGTATATTGAAAATTAAAAATAAAAATAAAAACTGAGAAAGTCCCTTACCAGGATCGCACTGCTGGTAAAATTCTTCAACGTCTGCACCACAAAAATAGCAGGTAAAAAAAACCACATTAGACCCAAGGGAAAAAAAATCTCACGATGAAAAAGGAATTGAAAAGTGAAAATTCAAAAAATTCAAAAACACCTGTTGTCAGTGCTTTGATAAGGCCAGTTCGACGACCCATGAAATCTCTAAAAACTTCTTCGACAGTTAGAGGATTGTACAGTCCTCCATCCATTTTTCCTTAAGAAAATAAATAAAAAGATGAAAAAAAAATAAAGCGTCCCTAAAAACCCAGTGAAGTATAGAAATGGACGAGGGATTTAATGGAAGGACTAAGAGGGGGGAGTGAGAGAGAATACATTTTTGAAAGGAAGAAGAAGAAGAAGAGAAATAAATTGGATTGGGTGGATTTGAATCTAATTAAAATGGACGGGTTTAATTAGATACCAGAATTGGCGATGAGTCCGAGAAAGCACCACAGGGTTCGGGTCAGGATCGCTCCCAAATCCTGTTAAAAACTTATTAGGGCAAACCCCCGTCCAGTGTGTTTGGGACACGTTCTTTTAAAAAAATGTATTATTGAATAGTAGATTGATATAGAATGTATGGTTAAAAATGAAGGAAAAGTTATTGATGTGATGGAAAATATTATTTTATTGAAGAATGCGTAGTTGAAAATGAGTAAAAGAATGAGAATGAAAAAAATAATGTGTACCAAACACCCCCGTCCAGTGTGTTTAGGACACATTCTTTTGAATGAATGTATTATTGAATAGTAGATTGATAGAGAATGTGTGGTTAAAAATGAAGGAAAAGTTATTGATGTGATGGAAAATATTATTTTATTGAAAAATGTGAGATTGAAAATGAGTAGAAAAATGAGAATGAAAAAAATAATGTGTACCAAACACTCCCATCCAGTGTATTTGGGACACATTCTTTTGAATGAATGTATTATTGAATAATAAATTGATAGAGAATGCGTGGTTAAAAATGAAGGAAAAGTTATTGATGTGATCGAAAATATTATTTCATTAAAGAATATGTGGTTGAAAATAAGTAGAAGAATGAGAATGAAAAAAATAATGTGTACCAAACAGGGCCACTTCAAAATGACTAAAAATTTCCCTATTTGACCTTTGAGTTTGAGATGTGAACCATCCCTTACCGTCCAAGTAGGCGTTAAATTCCGTCAAAATTAAAAAGGAATAATTGCAACTGCACTACTAAATCTTTCATTTTTTTTTCCTGATTATACCCAAACCTTTCAAATAAATAATTAAAGTTCAAAATTAATTTTTCAACCACCAAAATTAATTTGTGATCTTCTATTTCCCGAAATCCCCCATCCCCACCCCAAACAGGGTTGATGGGCTTGGTGTTAACATGTTGTACCAAAATAAACGAGTTCATCGGAACCGGAGAGAAGACTCCTGGCGATACGAGTAGCAGAGTTTCCATGTCGGAGATAATATTATTGGAGATTGGCCCACTTCAAGATTAGCATCTTCAAGAATATCCATATTTTTATATATCGTGAACTCTCTCTCTCCTCGAAGGACTTGTTTTCTCTATAGATGCTAGCTTGACTGTCAGAGAGACGTGAGCTGCTATGGATGGTGTAGAGGCTGATGCGGAGGTAGAAGCGATGGGGTGGTACTGCCCGTGAGTCTTTGAACCAAGTTCATAAAGTCGTCGATGGCGGTGTGATAGACTTTTGGTGAAACCGTGTAGATTATCATCTTTTGGTTGTCCTCGACTTGTTGCAGTGGAGGCTGAGATGCTTGTAGTGGTACTAGGTGGTGATGTGGCGATGCAATTGGTGGTTTACTGATCTTGTGCGAGGTTTTACTGACTTTAAGTGCTGTTGAATGAGGGCTTCGTAGCTCTTTTCTATGTGATGGCATGTTATCGTCGTCGACGTCGGAGAAAGATTCAACAAGATCAACTTATAACGGATACAAAATTATTTGTTTTGGTAACATCTATTTAGTTGTAATTCAATGCATATAATTAGCTTGTTCACATCCTCAATCTGATTATTACATGGTATTTTGTTCGGGTGGGATGAGATATTTTGGGAAGAAGAAGATAGAAAATTAATTTTGGATTTTGATTCTTTGATTGAAATGTTTGGATATGAGCAGCAAAAAATGAAAGATTTAGGATTGCAATTGTAACTATAACTTTTTAATTTTGGCTGAATTTGACGCCTCTACTAATAGACTTGCACGACGGGGTGGCTCACACTTCAAAAGTCAAATAGGGAGATTTTCAGCCAATTTAAAAAGGATATAGAGGTATTCCGCAATAAGTCTAAAGGTTAGGGAAGTTTTGCACCAATATGCCAAACTAAAACGATGTAGGATTTTAAAGGCCATGAGTTAAATGCATTGTGGTCATCTAATTTTCAAGAGTTGCATTTTGATAGTTCTTCTTTAATTTTGTACAATCAAATTATTCGATTTTGATTTGCTTGTGAATACCACTTCAAGTTGCTTGCGAATCTGACTTTGTAGGATGTCGACAAATATCTTTAATTAGACAAACATATGCTGACATAGGCTAGATTTGTAGCAGCAAAACGAAGTCAAAGTGAATTGATCGCACAAATCCACCTACCTTGTATAGGATATCGACAAATTACTTAATTAAACATACATATGCTAACATAGGCCAGATTTGCAACAGCAAAACTCAGTTGAGTGAATTGATTGCACGAAATGAAATATGGGTGCATCAAATTCAAGCAGTTGCCTATGCATTTAACTCGAGTAATTTTGTCTTAATCATCTTTTTTGGAATTAATTTTAGACCACGTTGAGTCTCAATCACTTATCTTTAACATTGTACAATCAAATCATTCAAATTTGCATTGATTAGATTGCAAATTTGAATACTTCTGTTGACATACAAAATAAGGCTCAATTAAATGAGGCCCGATGATTTAATGAGGCTCAATTGTGTAGTTAAAGAAATGAAGTTCAATTAGGAAAATTGAGGAATGAGCCCAAATAAGACCAATGTAAAGTATAATGACAGCCTACGGGTAGAAGACTATCATCGCTCAAACCTGCAGAACGCTCAAGACCTGAGCGAATGAAGTACCCGATTGTCGCTCAGAACAAGCCTTCGAGACGCCCAAGGTCCAGATGAATATAGCTCTTTGTTTAGTTATTGAAGCAATTATTGAGCAACCTTATCACATCCCACGATTCAAGAATTTCGGTTACAAGCAGTTAAACAACAAGATCACTAATAATAGTTGCTAACGACAGTTCCATCTAGAGATGGCAACAGGACGGGGCACTCTAGCCCCACCCCGCCACTCCACTCCCCCACCCCGTCCTGCCTCCGCCCCGCCCCGCCCCGCCCCACCTTAAACGGGGCCAGGTGGGTTCCGGGAGCGAGCTTGCCCCGTTTATATTTTTTTTTCAAAAACTTCAAATTAACTATTTTTTGTTTTTAATTTGTAGTTTATTATTTTTTTTATTATTCACGGAGAGGGTTCTTGTCGGAGCAGGGCATGGCGGATTTTTTTGCCATCACTAGTTCCATGTCAAGTTAGCCATCACGAAGAAAGTGGGTAGTTATAGAGCGTCAAACAGTTTCCAAGCAGTTTTACAAGAAGAAATTGGTAAACGAGTATGAAAATGAAAAAAAGACATAGAAGAAAGGGACTTCGAATCAAACACTCTTAATAGAGAATATGTAATTTCAATTCATTTATTTTTTATTTGCAAACTTTCAATTTACTTCGTCTGCTTGTGCTCTTTGGAGGGCGTTTTGCTTTTTCCCAATTGTAATCTTCATAAATAAAGCGTCCTTTTTTTGAGACTTTGTCTCAAGAGGTTTGTTCCTTATACAATCGTCTGAACCTTTCTTTTAATTGTTAGTGATAATCCGTGCGAAACAACTTCAATTTGCTTGCCAATATAACTTCTTTGTCGATCTCCCATCTTTAATATTATACAATCAAATCATTCAAATTTGATTAGATTGCAAATTTAATTTTGCTTGCAAATATAACCTCTTTGTCAATAGTCATCAACAAAATAAGATTGACACCTGCGCACTAAAGAGGTCATATTTGAGACAGCAAATAGTGTATGAATGGATTAATTGCGTGAAATTAAATATACGTAACTCATATACAACTGGATGGCCTCAAAGCATTTAACTCGAAAGTAATTTTGTCTTAATCATCTTTTGTCGAATTAATTTTTCAACAGATCGATCACTCATTTGTAATTTTATACAATCAAAACACACAACATCGATTTTATTACTAATCTAATTAATTTGTTGACTGTCATCAACAAATTACATTGAAAAATGCTATTCATCCCCAGTGAGAATGCATCCCCAGTCTATGTAGATGTAAATGATTGGTTAAATGATAGGTGAAATTAAATGACTTATTTAATTTTACCTATCATTTAATGCCACATTAACCCCACATAGATTGGGGATGCATCCCCAGTGAGGATTGACAACTGCGAATGGAGAGGCGAGAGGTGCAAGAGCAAATCAAAGCTGATTCTCATTCAACTCGAGGACCACAATGCATTTAACCCAAAAGTAAATTTGCAAATTAATTTTTCAAAAAATAAAAAAAAAAAATTTTTTGAAAGTTGATCCAAAACATTCATTATAAAATTAATTAAAATTCATTATATCTTTAATCTCAAATTTGTCATATTTCAGAATTACGACAATAATATTTTTATTTTCTAAAATCAATGTAACTAAATTTCAGTATAAAAACTAAAAATTCAAGAAAATGCTACTTAAACAAGATTTAAAATACTACAAAAAAATTTTACTAAAAAAATAAAAAATCATACAAATTCTTAGTAATCTTTATTAATTTTTTTTAAAACTTATGTAATCTTTGTTAATGTTAAAAAAATCGATAAATCTTAAGAATTAAAAAGAAATACATTTCAGATAATCGAATATCGTGAAGTTGCATCCTGGTCACTTATCTCAAATTACACACAATCAAGCCACCCAACTTGGCCACTTCTCTAGTGTTGTTAGTCCAATGCTGGTGCAGTGGATAGAGTGACTATATTTGCAAATTAATTAAAGTTAGGTGACTTGATTGTATGAAATTAAAGATAAATGACTTGAATGTGACTCTACTAGAAGTTGTGGGGACCCAGAATGCACTTAACCCCACAATTTATCCCCCATTTTGGAGTTTATAACAAGTAGGTCATACTGACCTAAGCTTCACGTCACCACTTGACGAGTCATTGGAATGGAATGTTCCATCTTATCACGGGGTTTTATAAATTTAAGGATGAAGATAAATATAAAAACTCTTTCTTATGCAAATTCTCAACTAATGCAAGTAACATTTTCTTTATTTTCTCACATAAATCTATAATTTATTAAATATCATATCAAGAATAATTTATTTTGACGGTTTTAAAGCTATTATAATTCAATTATTTCAATAATATTTTACTTTTCGCTTTTCAATATGTAATAAATACTACAAAATCATTATAACGTATAATTTTTCTGTTATTAATTCTCAATTAATTAACAATTACATTAATTTAAACTCAATAAATCTTGACTTGATAAATTTTTAGCTACATGAGTCTGGAATTATTATAAATGAATTTATTTATATTCACTTATCTTAGAATTTTAATGTATATTTAAATTCATGTATTAACAATTAATTCTTATTTTCGAATGTAGTATAGAAAGGTTGCTCATTTGTATTATTTCATCAAAAAAAATAAATTTGAATCATAGAAGTTGAGTTTTGAGAATACAATTTTCTTCTCTTGAATTTTTATCCTAAATTTTATTTTATTTAGCTCGTTTGAGACCCTTCCTACAAATTAGTATCAAATATTACTTTTAAAATATTTATAAAGTATTTCAAAATAATGTGAAATGCACGTTGAAATCTGACTAGTGGTTTTAAATATCTAACTAAGTATTAAAAACAAGGTCAAGGTCAATGAGAGAAGCTAATCTAACAATATCTGATTTGGCATACCTAACACGTTTCTAATGGCTAAGTGAAGAATCTGCAGGAATGATAATATGGCTATCCACTAAAGCGTGTTGAACAAGTAGGTGTATCTGTTGAATTCTACGACAACAAACTCAATGGATTCAGTTATAGTAATCCCGCTACAGTAAAAAAATAAAAATATGCTAGACGCGCTCAATTGGAAAATTCGGCACTTCTACTCTCTTTTGGTAATGCCTTGGGGTTTATCAGCACAATATATTAGAGGTTACAATCTCTTAAAGGCAAATATGAGATAAAATCACCATTGTTGTTCGGCCATTGTCTAACCGAGAGGGATCCCTTTTAAAATTTTCTCGTCGACAATAATTCCTTAATTAGTACTTTCTTTTGGTTCTATGCTCAATATGAAGAGAAAGCAAGAATCGTATGTAGAGCGGTAACCATGGAAAGGCGATGCAAACACCAACATCATCTAAAAATCGAGTTTTAGGTTCTTTGACAAATTCAATTTTAAATTAATATATACGGGTATGTACCTAACCACACCTGATCCGTCCATTGTAGGAGGGCCGTCGGCAAGTCGGGTTTCTAAGAAAAGTACATAGGTCTGGGCTAGGCCTGTACCGTTAATTGACACGGGCAGATTTTGGAATAGATTTGGGCCGTGATGGTTTCATCATAAAGCGGGCCGATCTAAACCTCACCATTTTGTTTTGACTTGTCTATATGCAATGTTTTTCAATATGTAATTAATCAACTAGTGTCTATAACAGGAAAGTTCAATATTCTTCTTGGATTTAAAAAAAATTATCCTTTGTATTTTCTGGCTATTTAAGTCCAATAACTATTGATAAAAATACTTATTTGGTTCTTGAATAAAATATTTTTTCCTGAATTTCTGACTTAATTTTGAAAAGAGCAAACAGGAAAATAAGAATTCCTTTACATTTGGTAAGAAAGCTGATAGAATCGAAGAAGGAAAAATAGTGAGATTCCAATTCAATATTCCATTACTTCAACCATGAGGTCAACAATTATGCTCCAAGTTAGTAGTGACATTTATCTTTCTTTTTCCATTTGTAAAGGAATGAAGAGTTTTTTGTTTTTTTGTTTTTTCTCTCAAATGGGAGTTTGGATGTAAAAAACTCCCTAATTTGGGCTTTAAACCTACCCCATAAAAAATAAAACTCCGACGAAAGATCTACGAATCAAAATCTCGATGTATATAATTATAAAGTGATCCAACAAGAATAAAGAAAAAGAAATAATCCCTCTTCCCGACAAGTCAAGCATACACGCCCATCGCCTCAATAAAATGCCTTACGAAGCAAATCGGCCACGATGGATTCAGCTTAGGACAGACCAAGAACACGACTTGGCTTCCCTAAACTTATACAACAAGAACAACTATACCATTTCAAATGATGTTTCAGTACAATTGAAACAAGAAGAAACTTGTTCTAAAATGCATTAGAATTAAAATCAGTCGCATATTTATTTGCTTTATCAACTCACACGGCAAGCAAAGTATAATGTCTGAAGAAAGCCTTGATAGTGAAAAAATTGTGCCACTTCATTTGGAAACAGTCCTTTCTTTAAAGAATCTTCTTTAGTGAGTCCCATTATTACAAAAAAAAAAAGGTTCAAAAACGGTCTTTTCGAGATACAAAATCTATTATACTCTCAACCACTGAACTTTGTTCCAAAAGCTAATAAATACTTGTATGCTGAGAAAGGACATGCCAACAAGATATATTTGTTGAAGAAATCTCATGTGTTCTCCTCCTTAATTTAGGATTTTCAAGGTGTCACTAGGTGAGAATTTACGTGGCGAGAGCATGTTTCTCTAAAGCATAACAACATAGATGACGAGTGTATTATGTAGGTGCCAATATCATTGGAATTTTAAAATGCACCCAGTGATTTCTAATACCACCAACTTTGAGAATTTTTTCCCCGAAACATTGCTTCTCGAAAAGATAGTGGTGTCTCCCAATGTTGCAACACTTAAGCATCGTGGGGGCTACATTAGTATTACTCCGATGGCATGTGTTAATACCGATTTGAGTTAGTTTATACATATGATCTTACTCTGAATGTAAAAGGGATCTAATTTCTTTGCGATTTGTTGTACCAACCAAACAAATTCGTTAAATGAGTGCCCATCCTTGGGTGGTTGGATAATAATTAATTTGTATATACCTTGCTTAGAGCGTTTGACAACGTATTTTAGGTGTTTATAAATAGGATAAAGTTAGTTTGGCAAAAAGATTTGACAGAAAGATCGACGTAATCGCATGTAACAGTAGATGATTGGATGAAAAAATTGATTTTATTTTAAACCGTCCAACACGTGATCAATTTTTTTAAATCCATATTTCGTATGATTTACGAGTCCTATCACTTCTTCACCATCCATTTACTCTAATTTATAAAAATACGCTTTGCTTATTTTTTTTTTTTAAAAACAATATACTAATATATTTTAAAATAATAATTTACTATTAGCCAAAAATGTTAACTACCCCATCTTCCTCAAGGCTTCTGCCACCTCTGCCTCGAGAACCCCACAAATCTGGACGCTCGTTGCTCATCAAATCATCCACAATCCCTCTTGATTTTTTTTATTTCCAGAAGCAAAATATAAAATAGCACACATGGCTGCTGGTTTCTCGCTCTTTCCACCTATAACCTCGGGGGAGAGAGAAAGTGTTCAATTATACTACTGCATTAAAAAATTGTACGCTACTATGAACGGCTATTTTGATCTAGTTTCCAATTTCTAATCGTCAGAACCTATGCACTGTACATTACACTTCCGTCTTTAAATCCTGGGTTACACTCTACTCTTTTTAAGAAGAGTCGAGGGCCATTTTCACACTCATCTCGTTTTTTGTCTCTTCCACTTCTAGTACAGATTTTCTCTGAAAATGTTTTCTTCAGAGGAACTGGGTCTTGGTTCTATTGGTTTCTCTACTTAAAATGTAACTGCAGATTTTCTGGGCCCGGTGTTTCCTGCGTTTGCTGTATTTTCATTGTAATGATTTTATCTTTTGTGATGTAGGCCCTCAAAAGTTTGATTCACTATTCTATTCAATTCATGATGTGATTTTTTGTTTTTTCAGATTCTCAGTGAATCTCGAGAAAATTGGGGCATTGAATCGAATATGATAACTTGTATAGCTTGTTCAAAGCAGCAAACTGCCAGATCTCTTCGCGACCCTCCTGAAGAGGATGACACCGCCGTCACTCCCTCCAGTAAACAACCAATCAAAGCCCTAACCAACCAGGTAATAAAACACTGCAAATTTCTCCTTAATTCATCATTTATTATTTGTGGGTTTATAAATATCAATTTAAATTATTGGGTATTTGTGTTTTAGATCAAGGATATGGCAGTAAAGGCATCTGGTGCTTACAAGTCCTGCAACCCATGTTCCCGCTCCTCAAGCAACAACCATGGCCGAGCCTACCCTGACTCGGAAGCCGGCTGGGTTTCGGAGAGATTTTGCGGCACCTACAAGAGAACAGGGAGCTTAGACAACCATCCTAGGCTATGGGGGAAGGAAATGGGAGCCAAACTCAAGGCCCTTTCGAGCGGTGAAGCCACGCCCTCTTCAGTTAGCGGTAGAAGTGTATCGGTAGTGTTCATGGAGGAAGATGAGCCCAAAGAGTGGGTTGCACAGGTTGAGCCTGGTGTGCTCATTACTTTCGTTTCATTTCCTCAAGGAGGAAATGGTCTCAAAAGGATTCAATTCAGGTACTACTGCTGTCAGCTTCTGTGATGAGATTTGTCAAATATAAATTCTAGTTTCTTGGTGTATTCAGTTTGAATTATATAAATAAATCTTTAGGTTACAAGTCAATTTGAAATTTGAAATATTCAAAAATTAAAAGCAAGAAAACAGTTTTATTAACAACGAAGAAAAAATATTTCCAAATAGGATCAATGAAATTAATTCAGACGAAACTGAAAGCTGTGAGTGTATTTTTTTTTTTTTTTGGGAGCTGTGAAACTAGTAATTTTCAAGGGCTTGGTTTTGAAGGGTCGTTGTGTCTGGAGTATTAGAGCATCTCCAAGAGACTCTCTATTTTTAAATAGCATATTCTATCATTTGGAGAGCATATATAAATTTAAAGAGTTAAAATTTTGATGTACTCCAACAAACTCTTTATATTTAACACTTAAATTTACTATTCCCAAAAAATATTTATTATTTTTCTTTATCTTTTATTTTAACTAGTTTTTCTATAGATTATTTTATTGCTTTTCTACATTGAAAATTGAAACTTTTTGAATGCATTTAATTATAGAGAGTGAGTTTGGCTCTCCAAATTTGGAGAGCCAAACCCACTCTCTAAATTAAAATCTTAATTTAAAGAGTCTATTGGAGCATAATTTTACATGTTGACTCTTTAAAATAGAGAGCATCTCATGTTTAAAGAGTTTGTTGGAGATGCTCTTATAGGACTGAAAATAGAATGTTAAAGCCCGACAAGTAGAGAAAGAGAAAAAGAAATGAGGAGGGACCAAAGTCTGATGGTCCTCACTCCTCATTTTCATAGCCTTCTTTTTACCACATAAATCCAACACGGACTGTTTGTTTACTAGAGTGTCAATTGTTTTGCTATATGCAAATTGACCAATTATCTATCCCATTTTGGGAGTAAACTAAAGAGGTTTATTTTATTTTATTTTATTTTGATAGGTTAAAGAGGTTCATTACTTGAGTTTTAAACTGAATTTGGATTGTTTAGACAAATCTTTTTTGTTGATAACCACGGACCAATCAATTGAATATTGATTAATACGCAATTGATCGAATACTACTTGCAAGCAGCTCTTCCCATCATAAACAAAATGTTCGTGTCACGTCAAGTCAAAGATTCTTTCTTTGTCGTAATAAAAGGGCACGTCAGGCACTGCTTTCAGCCAATGAGCTATTAGATACCATTTCGACATCACAGATAGTAAAGAAAGGACTCATGAAAGAACCCAAATTAGACTTGTGTCCTTATAAAGTTCATCAGACTGTCTTCTAATGATTGGGTTTAATTTGTGTACATAGAGTTTGTTTGGTTTACATGATTACAAATGTTTATTACTCCATTGATATTGTCTACGAGTTGTGCCCTAGGCCTTCACTTGACGCGGTTGGTTGTTACTGTAATGTCGTACCTAAATTATGTGTTACTCTAATACATAAATTTACTAGCTAGAATCTTCTTCTTTTCCCTTTTTTCCGTTTTTGCCACTCTTTATCATTCTGAAGGGTCTTATCCTAATAATTGCAAATATTAAATTCAAACTTCTCCTTCATGATTTGTCCAGTCGAGAGATGTTTAACAAATTGCAAGCTCAACGGTGGTGGGCAGACAACTACGACAAAGTGATGGAATTATACAATGTGCAGGGGTTCAATCGTCAAGCAGTACCAGAAACAACTCTGCTGAAACCTGAAGAGGAGGTCAGCTTTACTTCTGCCATAATTGGTTTCTGTTTTTATTGCTTAGTTCCGGACTTCCTGACTTCGTGTCTTGAATTTTGACAGTGTAATTATTGTTTTCTAAAATTGACATCTTCTTTGCATCAATTCGAACCATATATGTATGTACATATTTGATGATGTTCTTATTGTTATTAGTGACTAAATCCTTGAAAATGATCTGGCTGTCTTCAGAATGATAGTTGGCTTGATCTATCGGTTCCCTGGATGTTATCAGGGAGCAGATAATTGGCAATATGCATGATTCTAATGCACTGAACATGGGGATTTAGTGGGGGGATAATCTTTTAACAAAGGGTAAAATGTTCTAATTTTCTTTACCAAGGGCTGCAATTTGGAAAACTATTTCATTTTTGTGAACAACATGTGTATCACATCAAAAATGTTTTTCTTTCAGAACTCAAAAATTGAATCTGCTGAGAATAGCCATGTTGAACACCACCAAATGCAATCTCGCCATTACTGCGACTCTGGTGATCTTAATTCGACGCCAAAACTGTCCAGCCTTAGTGCTGCAAGGACGGATGCATCTTCCATCAATGCTTCTGCAAAGTCTATTTCTTCAAGAGAGTCTGAACACTCCGGGGAGCTTTCAGTGAGCAATGCGAGTGATTTGGACACTGAGTGGGTCGAGCAAGATGAGCCTGGAGTTTACATCACTATTGGAACATTGCCAGGTGGCACTCGTGAGCTTAGAAGAGTGCGGTTCAGGTGAGTGGTTCTCCTTTTATGCATAAATTCAACACTTCTAACAATTAAGGTCATGTAAAACAAGATTTTTTTTTAAAACTTTCGTCGAAGAATTTCACGTTCTAGTGTCATTTGCAAGCCAAGTCAATAAAATTTACACGTTTCCTAGGTTTACGAGTAGTCTAAAAAAACATGAATTCTATTTGACTTGGAAATGGTTGTTTGGTACAGCCGAGAAAGGTTTGGAGAAACGCAGGCACGGTTGTGGTGGGAAGAGAATCGAGCTAGAATTCAACAGCAGTACTTGTGAACTGGGATTGACTTCTACAAATTGGCTTTTGAAGTGTTCTGTGATGCTTCTTCAATGTACAAGATTCACCAGAAAGTTGGTTATACCTTGAACTGTGAATTATATTGCTTCTCTTTTTTCTTTTTGTTGTGCTTCTTTGTGGGGCTGGGGCTGGGGGTGTTGTTGAGCTATACTTAGTTTTTTCTTTATCATTGGTTTAGTTAATTTTACAAGGGTGGCTAACATTTACAACGATGACATTGTAACTAAATCTTGGAACTTAGAAATTGTAGTCAAGTGTTGTTTTTAGGTGCAACTTGACCGTGGATGGAACTTAGAAATTGTGTTTGATTAGGAGTGAGTGTTTGATACGCGATATTGGACAAAATAAAAGAGATGGTACATTGGACGAGATTTTAACTTGTTTGTTGGATAGTGTTTAGTACTATCCAACAAAAATAGGTAATTTCCGATTTTGGAAAAGGTTTTGAGAAAGGTCTCACAGACTAGCAACCATTCCCAAGGCGATAAACTTCGGAAAAGGAATAAAGGGGAATATGAAAGTTCGTATCAAAAGGTACCAGAACAAGATGTTGCAGAACAACTTGAAAAAGATTCGTGTAGCATATAAGGAATTGTAATGTTGTGTGCTATATAGAAATAAAGAATTAAAAAATATTATTTCTTTTTCTCGATATTGTTTCGAGTAAAAATTTCAAAATTATGAGCCTGGTTGAACTTAGGCTATGTTTGATAGCCAAGGAATTCCATGGAAGTAGGAAAACGTTTTCCATTTTCCCCAAATTGTGGTGTTTGATAGCACAAATTTTTCTAGGAAAACGTTTTCCACATTTTTCTAGGTACAATCATTTGATGCACAAAAGCTTGATTTTGTTTTCCCACCTATTTGGTGGAAAAATATTTTCCACTTTTTTTTTTTTTTGTTATTTGCAATGGGAACAAATTCTAGATACAATGGTTAAAAAAATTTCACTTTTATTGACAACTTCCATGCAAAACAAAGTCAAACGAAAAATATTCGGTATGGTAAAATTTTTTTTTTTCAAATTTTTTTTTCAAATTTTTTTTTTTTACAATTGGAACAAATTTTAGACCTAATGGTAGAAAAAATTATCACTTTAATGGACAAATTTCATAAAAAAAGAAACCAAATGGATACCAAACTTTCAACATTTTCCATGAAAAATTATACCAATCAAACACAATTAATTACAATTCTCAGTAAAACATTTTCTAGGAAAATCAATTCCCTGTAAAACATTTTCTTTCCACCCATTTTCCACCCTTGCAATCAAACGGACCCTTAGAAACTGATGTAGAATTCCTACCACTATTGTTGAACAAAAAATTCTTTCCTTGAATTTGTCATTTTTATAAAGAGAACTTCCCTACTATTTTTTGAATCGATTCTTGCTCATTTAGTAATAGAACCATTGCCTTTACGTAAAGGAACTGTCCTACTATTCGAAACACACAGTTAATTTATCGTTCTCACACCATTCACCATTCAACTCGAGTCCCATAATTTCGAGTTGTTATCCACCACTTAGTTTCGAGTCCAAATCTGGTGTTCCGAAGTTGTTGTCCCCTTATTCGTCCCACTAATACATTTTTTATACATTCTCATTTGTTATGAAGAGATGATGTGCCGAAGTATAAAAAATGTATTGTGGCATAGTTAAGGGGACACCTTCAGAACATTTCATCTAGCCTCCTTATTTCCGACTTTTTTTCCAATTTAAAAGCCGGCCTTCTACAAGTATACAAGAAGGCCAATCTTAGTAATGAAGTAGGGAATTAAAGGTGTTTTTGATTACATTTATTTTTCCACCAAAATTCATATTTTGGAGTGTTTGATTGCTATTTTTTTCCATTGAAAATATTTTATCACTTTTAAAAATATGCCCTTGTTTTAAAGGAAAGCATTTTCTTTAGAGAAAATTGGTTTTTGTTTCCTCAAAAATAAGGAAAATATTTTCTTTTCTAAAAAATATTTTTCATGCCAATCAAACATGTTATGTCTCGTCACCGAGACTACAATTAAATTGCCATGTTACAGTCCACATGGAAAGAAAAGTTAACAGAAATCCAGTCGGTCAAATATAAAGAAGTCAATTAAAGGTTGAAGCTCCTGTGTCGAAGCACTGCCTAATTGGTTGAACATGTTTAGTCGAACATGTTTAGTCGAAACGCTACGTAAGAAATCAAAGGAGAAGCCGAAGCTCTTCACACAGAAAACCCCCAATATGAAGCTCCCTCCTGCCAAAGCCCTTAGTTCTTTTGAAGTCTCTGGACCTGAAGCCGTCTCTTACAAAATTTGTAGACAATTTTTAAAAATAATTGATGTAACGTTTGTAATAAAGAATGTCAGGTATGTCAGTCTAATGTATAGGGCGGTTGACCCGTTGTCAATATATTATTTGTATAGTAGACTTAGAGCCTGTTTGGTACAGATTCTCATTTTCTACAGTAAATCAATTCTCATTTTCAACCACACATTTTTCAATAAAATAATATTTTCCATCACATCAATACTTTTTTTTTCTTTTTCAACCACACATTTCCCATCATATCACTATTCAAAAATCAATTCTTCCCCCAAAAATCCCTACCAAACACACTCTTAGTGATGTGAGGCTTAAGTCAAGAAGATGATGCCACGTGGTTTTGATACAACGGACGCCACGTTGGTCAGAACACTATAAATAGGCGTACTTATAATTTTTGAGGGACTTTTTTACATGGGGAGGATCATTGGCATACATATTCTAAAACATAAGAAAACACTCAAGAAAAATACATTCAAGAAATCTTCTTGCTTGTTCTATATTTATTAGTTCGATTTTATGGTTATTTACACATTGTCGGTGATTGTTTGTTAGTGTAATTATCTTAATCACTATTGTCGGTGTTCGAACGTTTTTGTCTAGCACCGTAAAGCATCTCCCGCATTCACGTGTTATCCTTCTCTCACTGGTCATTCGGTCAAAACGCGCCGAAACTTGTTCAAGTTGGCGTGAGGGAGCTCGACATCTGTTGTTCACATTGACGTTACGTTTTTTGGGTTAACAAAACACACTCTAGAAATGTGTGCAAGAAAGGCCTTGTGAAAATCTTTAGCACCTATAAACAGTAAGATTTGATAAAGACATTCGAAATCCAGATTTGACAACATAAAAATGCGTGTATACACTATTATTCCTTATTCCTCCGAGAAAGAAACTGTCCATGATGATGAAGTTTAAGGTTAACAAAAATTGTAACATTCACTAAAATGTAGTCAATTGCTGGACCTAATTCTCTTCAGTCCGCCAGATTTAGTTGTCCCAGATGATTCGGCCTCAGACGAACCCTCCATGGATTTGGATAAAGAGTTGGAAAGATCCCCATAGAGATCAACCACCCTTCTGAAATTATTGTTGAGCTCCCGAATTAGACTCACATTTCGAGTCAAATTATCTGGGATCTTGGACTCGTGGTTCTGGTTAATCTCGTTAATTAACAGCTTGTTTTGATCCAAAATGTTTTGAACTTGCACAACGTTTTTCTGTAATGTCTGAACAACTTTGCTTTCAATTTCTGCTCCATTGCCGTTGCCAATTCCAGAAAATAGATTGTCATCCATTTTACCTTCCAAGCTCCAATGCAACTAAAACCACTACATATTCTGAAATAAAAATTAAATTTACCGAAGGAGTAAAATTCTCATCCTTTTCTTGTTATTGGATTTTAGTTCTACAGAATATAAGAGAAGTTCTGGTTTAATTGCTTAATAATTGTATCCAAATTGACTCCAGAAGAATCAACAAAAAGAACAATTTTTTGACAAGTCCCGGAAAATTGATCAAAACGAAAGATTCTCCTTGGAAAATGGAAAGCATAGGAAACATAGAAATATCTAAGGACGTGCAGCCAAAGAAATCCAAATAAAACAAAACCAATTATCGAAAATCTTTATGCATCCAACTCCAATATATATATATATTTTTAAAAAATATGCAAATATCTGGGTTTACCTTGAAATTCAGCAACATTTTTCCCCCAGGAAACTCTGTAGAAAATAGAAACCGAAATTGGAATCACAGAGGCCCAGAAATCAGTTGAAATCTGAGCTGTAAACAAAGGAGGATTCTGTGTGCTTGCGGCGAACTGACGCCTGCTGGTCTTGGAGCTGTTTCTTGGAGGTTTTATCTTAGTATCCGTATGAGAGATTGATAGACAGATATTTGTCTCCTTCTCCTCGTTTACTTCACCTGCGAGATTCTCTCTTCATTCATTGCTTGCCTTTTTCTACGAGGAGGAATAGAATAGGATGATCAAAAGTCTTTCTCTATGACTCTACACTTTCTCTGTGATTCCTCCAAAGTAAACAATAAAAATTAGAAGTAATCCATCGTAGCCGTCCCTGCCACCAAAAGGTATACTAACATTAGCTGTAACGTAACCTAGGCCTAGCCAAGCCATGTCCAAATAATAGGTTGTCACAATTTTCTACAATCATGCTTGTTTAAGTTATGGTGTACACCAAATTTTACGCTTTGTCGCGTTGTAATATACCATTGGCTAAATTTTTTTTAAAAAAAAATGTTTTTTCAACCAATTATTTATTGCTAACAATGATAATATCAAGCATGATGTAAAAAAAAAAAAAAATGCGTACAAGTGGCACCATCCATTTTTGTATAGGCATCTAATTTGGTTTCTACACTACAATATTGTGTAACCCTTGTTTGATTCACATTATATCCAAAATAAAACGTGTAAAATGATCTAGTTTAATCTACTCTTATAGAGTTTCAGTCGATTAATCAATAAACGCTCGACTAGTCCAAAAAGAAAAGCCCTGAATTGCCCTAACGGCTGAGGCGAGAGATGACCACCAAGGGAAACCACCATATTAATTTTTTAAAAAATAATAAAAAAACATAAAAAGGTCCTTACAAAGAGCCACCCTAAAGAGATCATATTGTGCGTCCTGTTTTGCAGTCTCATCTTTTTCTCAAACCTGCTCATGAGAGCGAGAGGTAGGCAAGTCGTGAGAAAAAAATTCAATAGCATTTCATGTTAGTACATCTGTGCAAAGTCAAGAGTTGTCGATGAAATTAGTTACTCGATATTCATGTAAAGTAAATAAGATTGTGATTCTAAATCAGTTCTTAGCATTCGATTAAATTAATGAGTATTTGATCAATCATATACATTCTTTGTTTTATGAGCTCCTTCTTTATTTTATCTATTAGATGGATGAAAATACATAAATCAGGTTTTTAAGTATCACCATTTCAAAAACCAGGTTTTCATTAAAATTTATTTATGAATTAATTAATTAATTATATGTTTTATTAATAAATGTATAATGGTCACAGATCTAAGCAATTTGGTCACAATTTAAAAATTTTAAGATCACAATTCAAAACATTTATAAGTTACAGTTCGTTAAATGGTCACAAATTAAAAATTTAAAAGTCACAATTTGTTCATTGATCACAAATTACAAAATTTATAAGTCACACAACTAATTTTATGGTCACAAAATATCAAATTATAAGTCACATATTACTTTTATTGATCACAAATTAATAAATTTGTAGGTCACATAGTATTTATTGGTCACAATTTATTTTTTATTGGTCACACACCAACCAATTTATTGGTCACAATCAACAAATGATTTGTGACCACCACCAACACAACACCACCGTCGCCTCCGCCGCCAACACCAACACCAACACTTCCTAGCAACAAAATCACCGTTTCAAACATCGCAGCCAACATTTTCACCACCACCACTACACCAAACCGTCAACATCACCACTACCACCACCCAAACACCACTAAAACCACCGGACCACCACCACCACTACCACCAACACCCATCCAACAAAAAAAAAAAAATCACAATCCCCATGATCTGCGCAGCTACAGCTGCGATCTTCGCCGCTCATAGCTTCATCACCCCCTCGCGCAGAGGTCTGGGTGGGAAGCAAAACTACAGATCGCCCCTTCACCGTACAAAACAAAACTACCCATCCAACAAAAAAAAAAAAATATCATCATCCCCATGATATGCGCCGCTACATCTGCAATCTCCGTGCTCATAGCTTCATCGCCCCTTCGCACAGAAGTTTGGGTGGGAAGCAAAACTATAGATTGCCCCTTCACCGTATAAAACAAAACTACAGATCCTATCGAGGCGGCGTTGCAATCAAACGCATCTTCGCGCAGAGGTATGGGTGGGAAGCCTCATCGAGCACAAGAAGATGTTGACCTATGGTTGATTTCATCCTCAATGTTTTGATTATAACAATATTAATATTGTTTCTAGCAATTGATTTTGAGTGATGATAGTTCAATGTTAAAATCTATCGACTATTACCAAAATCAACACATCATAAATCGGACTCGAAATGAAGTTCAAAGTGAAAGTTAAGCATTCAAGTCAAATCATTTGAGACGAGAGCTTAAATGATCAAAATCAAGTCTATCAAATCAGGCTCATGAAGAAGAACAAGATCAAGAGTTTAAGAGTCAAACATGAAAGAAACTTCGAAACAAGATCAAAGACTGTTTTCGAGATCATATGTAAAGGTATAACTCTTTGATCTTTAGTAATGAATGACAATCGCTCAAAAATCATTTTGTGCATGAAAAGTTATTTTCATATCACTTGCATAAAATATTTTTGATTAAAAGTAAGATTGATCTTTCAAAGTGTACTTGAACTTAGATCATATCTAAAAAAAAAAAAGTTGACCGGCGGCGGTTTACCGGACGTCTCCAACGGTCAGATTTTTTACCGTTCTGATTGTACAAACGGTTATATTAGTCATCCGAAAATTGGCGGTCGACTGGACCGGTCATCCGATTTGACAGAAAGTTTGACGTTTTTCACTTCTATAAATACTAACTCACTTCTCATTTATTACAAGAACTTTGAGAGCATTCAATTGGTATTGCTTTGAGCTTACATTTTTACATTCATTTCATTTATTTTTTCATAGCAAAAACTTTGATTATTGGATCAAACTTCTTGAATCATTTCTCTTATCAAAGTTTTTCATTTCTCTTTGTGCTTAATTTATCTATATCAATTTTGAAATAGATGTATTTTTGAAGAAGATTTTTACACTTACATTGCATAAACTTTTATTCTTCTTCTTCATATTGAAACTTTGATTGATTGAACTAAACTTATAAAATCATCATGTTCATCAAAGTTTTTCATCTAACACTTGAGCCATCATTTATTACTATTCATTGAAGTGTTAGTCTCTCTTAGTACTTAATTTGTTTGTATTATTTATCAAGAGAGGAATTTCATTATAAAATCACTTTGATAAAGTGTGGGTCGTGTTGAAATCCCTTAAAGATCAACATTGTATAAGGATCGGTGCTCCTTGTTGTAAATCACCGTGTGGGTCATATTGAGGTCCCGTAAAGCTCAATAGTGTGGGTCGTGTTGAGGTCCCGTAAAGCTCAACATTGTATAAGGATCGGTGCTCCTTATTTGTAAGTCATCGAAAGTGTTGTAAAGGGTTGGATTGCACAATAAGTCAATCAACATAGTGAAAAGGCCTTGCTCGTGCTGGAGAGCTTGGTAACGGGGGACCTAGATCATTGATTTGGATCGAACCTCCGTAAATATATCGTTTACATCATCTTTCCCTTTTACTTATCACTTTTATATTTGGACTTACTATTTGAATTAATTTATTTAGTCTTTACTTGCTTGAATTTAGATTAATTCTTCGAAATAGTTTTAAAAATCAATTCACCCCCCTTTTGGTTAGTTATTCTTGTGCTAACAATTAGTATCAGAGCAAGGTGCTCAATTTTAAAGATTTCACAATTTTGAGTAATGACTAACCACATTTTTCAAAATATTGAGGGGTATTCTACAAATCGTTCTCCTTTATTTGATGGGACACATTACAATTATTGGAAAGTTAGGATGATGATCTATGTTCAATCTATTGATTATAATATTTGGGAAATAATTGAATATGGTCCTTTGTGCCTACAAAGACTATTAAGATTGATGGAAGATCCGATCAAAATATTCCTAAACCTAGAGAGGAATACGATGAAGAAGATAAAAGAAAATTGTCATTAAATGCTAAGGCCAAAAATTTGCTTTATTGTGCACTAGATAGAAATGAATTTAATAGGATTAGCACATATGATTCGGCATATGATATTTGGCATGCTCTTAAAGTTACTCATGCTGGAACGAGTAAACTTAAAGAAACTAAAATAAATATGTTAGTTAAATATTTCGAAAATTTCTTCATGAAAGAGAATGAACATATTGTTGACATGATTACTCATTTCACCGATATTGTTAATAGCCTCAAAGGTTTTGATCGTAAATTTACTAATGGTGAGCTTGTAAGTAAAATGCTTAGGTTACTCTCGGAAGAATGGAGTCCATTGAGAATGTTGATAGAAAATACCAAAGATATCAACACATATCCATTGAAAGAGCTCTATGGAACATTGATAACGTATGAGCTAAATCGTACCGAGATAAAATGAGAAAACGTTGAAAAGCAAAGAAGAGGAAAGACGCCAAGTTGCTTTTAAATCCCTAGTTGATGAAGACACTTCAAGCGAAAATATGAATAATGAAGAACTTGATGATCTAGTTCTTCTTGTCAAGAAGTAGAAATGTTTTCGCAAAAATCATCGATTCCAAAATAAAGAAGAAAATAGCGAAAAGAAGAATAGATTCATAAAAAATAAAGCCCTTCCAGCGATATGGGATGAAATCGATGATGATGATGATGATCGAGATGAAGATGAAAGTTAAGAAGAAATCGTCAACATGTGTTTCATGACAATTTATGATGAGGTAAACCCCGTTGAAAAACTCTCATATGATGATTTATTTTCCTCTTATGATGAAATGTTAGAAGAATTTGAAAAGCTCACCCTTAGTCACTCTATTTTTAAAAAGAAACATAAATTATTAAAGAGTGAAATGGAGAAAAGTTTGGAAATCAAAGAGGAAAATATTGGCTATGATTCATTATACAAAGAAAATTGCTCTTTAAAGGAAAAAGTAGAAGATTTGACTCAAATTGTTCACAAATTTATTCAAGGAAAGAAAAATTTTGATTTAATACTTGGTGAGCAAAAATGTGTCTTTGATAAAGGAGGAATTAGATATAAACCATTTTTGAAACAAAAGTCTTTTAAAAATTTCTTTGTTAAAACTTCCACTTCCCCTATTTCAAATGTCACGTGTAATTTTTGCAATAAAAATAGATATGTATCTTTTAATTGTTCAATCAAAAAGAGGTTACACTTTGAGAGCAAATACAAGTGGGTTCGAGAATTCACTAGAACTAACTATCAAGTACTCAAACTTGTATGGGTACCAAAGAACAAAAATTGAATTATTTTTTGTAGGTACCATGAAAAATAGAGAGCAAATGGACATTGGATAATGGATGCTCAAAGCACATCAAGCTTTATTGTCAAGTTTCAAAATAAAGGATGGTGGTCATGATACATTTGGAGATAATGCGAAATGAAAAATCATTAACATTGAAATTATTGGTAATCATTCATCTCCCTTTATTGAAAATGTTCTCTTAGTAGATAACTTTAAACGTAATCTACTTAGTTTAGTTAATTGTGTGATAAATGTTGTCATATCAAAGTTGATTCTTCCAAGTGCCTTATTAAGGATACTACATCAAAATGAGTGTTGTTTATAGGAAGCCAAAATAGGAATGTTTATGTCATAAACATTGAGTTTGAAAAGTGAAGAAAAATGTTTATCACATTAAAAGATACTTGATTGTGGGATAGAAGATTATGTCATATTTGCATGAACCTACTTTCAAATATTTCCAAAAATTATTTTGTTTAAGGTATGTCATATTTGAGATTTAAGAAAAAGAAAATTTATGATTTTGGAAAAACAAGTGAAGAGTTCTTTCTAACTAAATCAATACTCTTCGACTACAAAACATGCTCAACTTCTTCACATGAATCATGTTGGACCATCTAGAATCATAAGATCAAATGATAAGCATTATGCTTTCGTCGTTGTTAATGACATTTCTAAGATTCACTTGAGTCCTATTTTTGAACCAAAAGCATGAAACTTTGAATTATTCAAACTTTGTAAAAAGGTTCAAAATGAAAATATTGCATTTAATGATTTTAGCAAAAAATTATAGCTATGAACATAATTTTTCGGCTCCTAGAACTCTTCAACAAAATGGTGTAGTGAAAGGAAGAATCACATTGTTAAAAATGATTAAAATCATGCTAAATGAAAATAGCATGACAAAATATTTTTTTGGGCTAAAGTCATTAACACCATTTGCTATATTGTAAATAGAGTCGAAAGTAAACTTATATCCATTATGAGTTTTGGAAAAATAAAATCCCATATATCGGCTATTTTAAAGTTATTGGTTGTAAATGCTTTATTTAACTTTGATTCGAAATTCGATATTGGAATCTTTCTAGATTACTCATCGACTAGCAAAACTTATAGAGTCTTTAACAAGATAACTCTAGTCGTTGAAGAATTTATGCATGTTACTTTTGATGAAACTAGTCCTCTTCATTTCAAACTTATTGAGCATGTTCATGATGTACTTTATTTGACTTCATTAGTTATGAAGAGATTGGTCACTTTATACTTCAAAAGATCTAGTTACACATTTGTTTCTTCCTCATGTTGATCAAGAGAAATGTATTGATAATGATATATGTTTTGAGATTCCTTTTTGAGCAAATAAAATCAAAACAAGAAAGATCCTAAAGATGTTGAAGATCAACATGAGGAAGAAACAAATGTGCAACTAGATCTTTTGAAGTATAAAGTGACCAATCTCTTCATAACTAATGAAGTCAAACAAAGTACATCATGAACATGCTCAATAAGTTTGAAATGAAAGAGTTGAAATCAATGAACACTTCAATGAGCTCATCAATCAAACTAGATGATCAAGGTACTTCCATAGACATAACAAAATATCGAGGTATGATCGGATCTCTCCTTCATTTAATCGCAAGTAAACTCGATATTATGTTTAGTATGTGATTATATGCTATATTTCAATCCAATTCTCAGAATCACACCTAAGTGCCATAGAACGAATTTTAGATATCTTAGTGGCATTAAAACATTACGTCTATGATATTCTAAAGACATTCAAAAGTGGGATATTGTTTTGAAATTTGTGAATAAGGAAAATCAATTGGCCGATATTCTCATTAAACCTCTAATACTTGATAAATTTTCATATATTCTAAGAGGTTTGGGAATTATCGATGAATTTGAAGTATGTGACTAAATTGAATTTATACTAAATGCTCTCGTATAATTCTACGTGCATAATTGGTTGAAATTTATATAAATTTTATTCAAATGATTTTGCTTTTGTCATTTGCATCACTTATACTTTGATTAATATTTTACTATAAAATGATGCTTATTTTTTTTCTTAAATTTGTATACATTTAGCATCTTGTGCTTAATTGAAGGGGAATATATTATTCTTTTATGGTTGATTTAAAGTTTTGATCTTCTATACAAAATCTTCCTCTCATATATGCTATCATTTTACTTATACTAAAAGGAAAAATTGAGTAAGATAAATTTGAAAATCATTAAAAAGGAGGAATCTTTTATTGTTTCCTATAATCGTCTTGTAATCTTAAATGCTATACTTTTTTTTGGCTTATGTCAAAAGGGGAAAATGAAGAGAAATGATTATACATACTTTGATATAATATGCTTTGAACATATGATTATTGATTTGTAAAAGATATGTGGAATATGAATTGCATGATAAATTTATAATATATATTCCTTTATCAATATGATCACTACATTTTTATGCTATGGTTGACTTCTTTATCGTATTTCTTTTTGCTTATGCTAAAAGGGGGAAGATGGATTAGATGATTATGAATGATATGGGGAATGTTGAAAGGGGGAATATATACATACAACTTTATTCCTTATCAATTTGTTTAATTTGTACATTGCAAATCATCTTGTTTGTCATAATAAAAAAGGGGAAATTGTTGACCTACGGTTGATTTCATTCTCAATGTTTTGATTATGACAAACAAGATTAATATTGTTTCTAACAATTGATTTTGATGAATGATAGTTCAATGTTAAAATCTATCGACTATTGCCAAAATCAACACATCATAAATCGGACTCGAAATGAAGTTCAAAGTGAAAGTTAAGCATTCAAGTCAAATAATTCGAGACGAGAGCTTAAATGATCAAAATCAAGTCTATCAAATCGGGCTCATGAAGAAGAACAAGATCAAGAGTTTAAGAGCCAAACATGAAAGAAATTTCGAAGCAAGATCAAAGACTATATTTTCGAAATCATATGTAAATGTATAATGCTTTGATCTTTAGTAATGAATGACAATCGCTAAAAATCATTTTGTGCACGAAGAGTTATTTTCATATCACTTGCATAAAATATTTTTGATTAAAAGTAAGATTGATCTTTTAAAGTGTACTTAAATTTAGATCATATCTCAAAAAAAAAAAAGTTGACCGACGGTCGACCGGTTGACCAGGCGATCTACCGGACGTCTCGAACGGTCAGATTTTTGACCTTTCTGACTGTACAAACGGTTATATTGGTCATCCGAAAATTGGCGGTCGACCGGACCGGTCATCCGGTTTGACAGAAAGTTTGACGTTTTTCACTTCTATAAATACCAACTCACTTCTCATTTATTACAAGAACTTTGAGAGCATTCAATTGGTATTGCTTCGAGCTTACATTTTTACATTCATTTCATTTATTTTTTCATAGCAAAAACTTTGATGATTGGATCAAACTTCTTGAATCATTTCTCTTATCAAAGTTTTTCATTTCTCTTTGTGCTTAATTTATCTATATCAATTTTGAAGTAGATGTATTTTTGAAGAAGATTTTTACACTTACATTGCATAAACTTCTATTCTTATTCTTCTTCATATTGAAACTTTGATTGATTGAACTAAACTTATAAAATCATCATGTTCATCAAAGTTTTTCATCTAACACTTGAGCCATCATTTATCACTATTCATTGAAGTGTTAGTCTCTCTTAATACTTAATTTGTTTGTATTATTTATCAAGAGAGGAATTTCATTGTAAAATCACTTTGATAAAGTGTGGGTCGTGTTGAAGTTCCTTAAAGATCAACATTGTATAAGGATCGGTACTCCTTGTTGTAAGTCACCGTGTGGGTCATATTGAGGTCCCGTAAAGCTCAATAGTGTAAGTCGTGTTGAGGTTCCGTAAAGCTCAACATTGTATAATGATCGGTGCTCCTTGTTTGTAAGTCATCGAAAGCGTTGTAAATTGTTGAATTGCACCATAAGTCAATCAACATAGTGAAAATGTCTTGCTCTTGCCGGAGAGCTTGGTAACGGGGACGTAGATCATTATTTTGGATCGAACCTCCGTAAATATATCGTTTGCATCATCTCTCCCTTTTACTTATCGCTTTTATATTTGTGCTTACTATTTGAATTAATCTATTTAGTCTTTACTTGCTTGAAATAGTTTTAAAAATCAATTCACCCCCCTCTTGGTTAGTTATTCTTGGGCTAACAGAAGAGAAACCTGCTTAAAATCAATTCACTTCATTTCGAGTATGTTATTGAGTCGTCCAGGAGTGGCAACCACAACATCTGCTCCACGATCCAGATCTTTTAACTGAGGGCCCTTTGGAGCACCACCATACAAGCGCTGGAACGAAAAAATGAAACAGTGGTGGTGCGATGTGTGGCGGTGGCGGGGGGAGAGAGAGAGAGAGAGAGAGAGAGAGAGAGAGAGAATATGAAATAATTAGGGTTTGAAATTGTGTATGATTGATTTAAATAAAAATTAATTTAAAAATTATTAATTACAATTAGGGTTCCCGGGAAATTTTTTTCTACCTTATCTCATTTTCCACCTTTTTTAGGAAAATAAATTCTTGATATTTTGGTAGGAAAAAAATTTCCTTTTTTTTTTGTGGCAATTGGAAAAAAGTCTAGATACAATGGTAAAAAAATTTATCACATTTATTGACAATTTTCATGCAAAAAAAAGTCAAACGAATGATATTCGATATAATAATTTTTATTTCAATTTTTTTGACAATTGGAACAAATTCTAGACACAATGGTAGAAAAATTATCACTTTAATGGACAATTTCCATAAAAAACGAAGACAAACGGACACCATACTTTCAATATTTTCCATGAAAAATTATACCAATCAAACACAATTAATTACAATTCCCATTAAAATAATTTCTAGGCAAATCAATTCCCTGTAAAACATTTTATTTCCACCCATTTTCTACATTTGCAATCAAACGGACCCTAAGAGATAAACTAACAAAAACTTAAGATAATTTTATTATTAATAATAACTTAATGGGTAATAAGAATTATGATCATGCTACAAGTACATAATCATTTACAAAATTGACATGTGGCGCGCATCTATCGATAGTCTACAATTTTTTATTTTTCCACGCTTCACATTCACAGCCGGATTTCTTCCACGTGTAGCTTATGTAATCCATTATGTACAATAATTATGTACATATAGATTTATCCTAAGAATAAGGCGATAGATTATTTACCTCTTTTAAAAGTGAGGTGTTTATTTGCAGTTACTCTATAGGAACAATTATCAAGTTAAGAAACCCCACCTACGGCTACAAGTCATACTTTGCCACGTATAGACCTTCTAGTCTAATTATTATTTGACTTTTGATTAAAATTTATAATTTATTTTATTCAAATGGTGACTATTGAGAAATGGGTATAGACCTGCGTAACAGGATATCATAACCGCACCTCAATGACCATAACCTGCAAAACTTCAGAAAGGGCGGAACGAAATACGAGGTTTTTATTGCAGAATGCACAGAACAGAGAGCAGTGACAACAAACGAAATACAAACCCACATAGATTCTGAAATATTAGCAAAATTATTTATATTTTCACTGAAATTAACTAGGGATGGCAAAAAAACCCGACAAACCCGATACCCACGGGGACCCGCCCCGAACGAGGAGGGGAAAACCCGCTTAAACGGGTAACGGGGCGGGGAATTATTCCCCGAGGCGGGGACGGGGCGGGGGCGGGTAACGGGGTCCCCGCCCCGCCCCGTTAAAAAAAAAATTTTTTTTTTTTTTTTTTTTAGAATTCAATATTTTAAATGAACATTTTCGTTAGTTCTAATAGAAAATAGCAACTAAAATTATTTGTCTAAATATAATGAATATGGACAATAAAAATAAATTATCAAAAACTAAAAAAAAAAAAAAAAAAATTTAAACGGGGAATAAACGGGGAAATAACCTACCCCCGCCCCGCCCCGCCCCGCCTTAAACGGGGAACGGGGCGGGGACGGGGAATGAATTTCTTAACGGGGCGGGGGACGGGGAGGGCATCCCCGCCCCGCCCCGTTGCCATCCCTAAAATTAACCGTCTAGGTGGTTTAATTTTGAACAAGTCTTGGTGTACAATGATTGGAGTGTTGTAATTTTTACGATGCTTTCACATTAGTATGGAGCTCACTAATTAACTTTAATCATTATACCAATGGATTTTTCCTTTAATTTTACCTCTGATCTAACTTATCATGTAGCGTCATCTAAATTGATAACCCAACCGACATTACTCAAACTATTTTCTTACACATCATTTTGATGACAATATTTATATATAAACACAAACTGTATGTATAAAAAAAAAGGATAATCCGCATCTTTGACAGCCCCCACCTGCCTTACCCTGGGCCTTGGTGAAGGAGGTAAATTGCAGGTTATGCCTCCAAGAGTACAGGGTGGAAGGCTTCTTGTACACTTGCACTTACCCAATAGCCAAATTCATATTTCAGGATTCGAACCCTTGACGCGACAGCCTCAAACAAAGTTGGAGTTTTTTTACCTTCCCCTTTTATCACTTGGAGATGAATATATCTTATGCACTGTTGTGCTTCTTTTGAATTACATATACAAAGTCCTCTCTCCTACGCATTGAAGTTTGAGCTCAAATTGATCGAGTGGTGAGGGTTTGTTGTGATCTTTTCGAGAGAGCAAATAATAAGCAGAAAGCATAGTTTTATAGTATGAGTAATTGGCTGGGATTTTCTCTGACTCCACGCCTGAGAGTTGATGGTGACGATGATCATGAAGCATTTGGAAATGAAAATCCCTCGGAAAATGAAAATCCTCAAGAGGGTTGTTTTCACACTCCTATTTCTATAATGCCTTTGCGCTCTGATGGCTCTCCTTGTGCATCGGATCCTTTTAGGCGCTCATATGGCACTGATGGTCTCCAACATTTCTCTTCTGTATACGTGTTTTCTTATCTTTTATGTTTTTTTTTTATCAACTGAAATGAATCTTGAAGATGTTTAAACTGTGTTTTTGTTCAGAGTGGAGTACGGGGGCTGGAAACCCTAATGGGGAGGGTCCAAAATTTGAAGATTTTCTGGGTTGTTGTTACTCAAATTCACCTCCAACTGAGACTAAAGTTTACTGTCAATCTGAACCTGGGGAAATAAATGTTAATATGACACCAAACTTTGATTTGGATACATGTGATGGAGATGCTGAAAGAGGAGAAAATTTCACGAACCCATCTTTTTGGCAACCATATCACTATAGTATAATCCCAGCTGGTGGGCAGATTGAAACCTGTGGTGCAAACCCTAGCCATGGCGTGTACCATGTACCATTTGATAGTGCTGCAACTTCAATTTCTGGATTCAAGTCCTGGTTGCGCCAAACTCAGTCTCCGGCTGAGAAACCTCCAGCGGAGGAGAACAGCAGTAATTTTCAAGCTCCTTTTGTAACTATGAACCCCAGTTCTCAACCGGGCTTGGCGGTGGCCTCGCCGCCTTTGCACTTGGCCGCTGATTGTAAAAAGCGGACAGTGTCGAAGTCTGATGCTGCTAGGGAACCTGTACCACGTAAATCAATCGATACTTTTGGACAAAGAACCTCTCAATATCGCGGTGTTACAAGGTAAATTTGTTTCTAAAAAACAAAAAAATTATTTCAAAACCTATGCACTTCAACTCTCTCCCTCCCTCCCTCTCTCTTTTTCCCTCTTGATTTTCTGATGATGATGATACTGTGCTAGGCATCGATGGACTGGAAGGTACGAGGCTCATTTCTGGGATAACAGCTGCAGAAAGGAAGGACAATCAAGAAAAGGAAGACAAGGTGAAAAATACAAATAATTTTCATTCATTAATTCTTGTTCTCTATATGCACGTACTTTTCTCCCCTTCAAGAATATACTAACCAGATTTTTTCTTGCAAATTCTGGTTTATTCTCCGTTCCCTGAATATTTTCAACCAGTGTATCTTGGTATGTAATTCTTCCTTGTGCATATTTTTTCTTTCGTCTCAAAATTTTTGCGATAAAAAATTATTCAGATTTTATTATTTTTCGTTGGATGGCCTGCTTTCGTGTAGAGTATTAATTTCTGTATATTTTTCCCTTCAGGGGGTTATGATAAAGAAGAAAAGGCAGCAAGAGCTTATGATTTAGCTGCTTTAAAATATTGGGGTCCAACTACTCACATTAATTTTCCTGTAAGATGATTTTTGATGTTTTCATGTTCTCACAGCGGAGCCCTTTCAATTACCAAAAGCGAAGAGATCAAAGGTTTGTGTTGAGGATTAACTTTAACTTCAACTTCAATCCTGTATAATCTCAGTTAAGCGCATATGAGAAAGAGTTTGAAGAGATGAAAAACATGACCAGGCAAGAATTTGTAGCCCACTTAAGAAGGTACATACTGATATGTACATGTATTTTTTTCTATTTTTAAAGAAAAAGTTTGGTACTTAATTAGTATAATTAATAAAAAGCTGCTTTTATATCATCAGGAAGAGCAGTGGATTTTCAAGAGGGGCATCAATGTACAGAGGAGTCACAAGGTTGTGGCAGGAAGAAAAAAATGTGTTCACTATTTACTGCATCTTTGCAGCTCTTGCACTTATCTTTTTCAATAGCAGACAATAGCAAGAATTATATGAACGTACATCGGAACTCCCATCGTTGTATAAATTATTCATGTTTTTCTGTGTGACAATTTGGTGGGTTTCTTTTCAAGCAGGCACCATCAGCAAGGACGGTGGCAAGCTCGAATTGGAAGGGTTGCAGGCAACAAAGACTTGTACCTTGGTACCTTTAGTAAGTTTGCTAATTTACTCGAACATAACTTTGAGATTATCTTCAGTGATGCCACACGAATTTAGTTCCATATCACATTTCAATCATGGCATCATATCAAGGACTTTAAACACAAATAAACCACCTTGTGTATGTGATGTCAAACTTTAGGTTGCGATTTTGTGAGTTACTAGTGCAACTATGTAAAACCCTAGGGAAACTTACTCTGAGTCTCGTAATCTTCATATTCATTAAATCTTTCATATGAACCTAGGTACACAAGAAGAAGCTGCAGAAGCCTATGATATTGCTGCAATTAAGTTCAGAGGGACGAGTGCGGTGACCAATTTTGACATAAGTAGGTACGACGTGAAGAGGATTTGCTCAAGCTCAGCCCTTGTCGCAGGAGACCTCATTAAGCGTTTCCCTAAGGACTCAGGTCCATCTTCCCTCGAGAATTTCAATTCTTGTGCATCGTTGGCTTCCCCTCCCCATCCTCTTCTCCCAACAACTAACGGAGAACCTTCTGATGAATTGACAGACGTGATATGGGATGCTGACACTGATGAGCAGAACCAGGTTGCAAATGCGAATAATAATGAACATTTGGCAGGATCAACCAGCTGGAACTCCTCTAATCCACAGAGTCTCGAGGGACATATATCTGAAATGGATGTGGAGTTTGGAGGTGCAAATTATTCTCAAGCATATTTCTAGGTTCAAGGGGAGAAGAACGGAGAGGGGACTAATAAGAGCGATCTGGATGGGAACAGCAGGTTCCCCCACTATGTTTGCACTGTGGAACACCTGAAGAATATTGGTGCAGAATTTCAGAATTTGAAACCTTGAAGATGGTAGTATAATGTTCACTTAGAAGTTTTACTTGTTTTGCTATTAAAGTTGTCAAAATATGGAGGCATAATCCAATTTCAACTGTGTTTTGATGATGATCAGAAAGAAAGCTGCTATAATAGAAAAAGAAAACCAAGAAGAGTTTTGTTTAGTGAAGAGTCTGTCTTCATTTTGATTATTTTCATTTTATTACGAAGCAATTTTCAAATGAATTGGAGGACAAGTAGTTGACTTCTTTCCCCGTTAGATTCTGCGTACGTATTTTCCTTTTTCTGTGTATAAAGTATGCCAAAAATGTTAAAAGCTACTCTTTCACCGTAGGAAGGTGTCAAACTAGTCTGAATTCTGACTGACATCATACCTGCCTAAATTTGCGTGCCTTCTACATACAGAGCATGTTTGACTAATCTTAAAATCCAATTAAAATTAAAAATATAACAGTTATTGGGTCCCTCGTCTAATAAAAGTCAACAATAACAGCTAATTTTTCAATTTTAATCCCTACCGAATACACCCATAAAGTTGTGCACTATAAATGGAATTAATATATATGTACAGAGGGTTGGTTCACAGAAGGCTTATCGACCCTCACATGAGGTGGGTCCCGATGCAGGACCCGCTTGATTCAAAATTGGTTCAAATTTTTCCCGCCCCCCCTCCTTGTGTGTGATCTGTGGGGCTTCTGTGAAGCCCCACTTCTGTAACCCAAGCAACACTCCTATAAATGTGCGATCATAGACTAGCTAGAGAAGAAAGACTTGAAGGGGTGGCTCTCTTGGGTAGGAGAAGAAGCAATATTTCAATTATGTTTGGTGTACAATGTTATTGATAATATATCACGTAGTATGTTGTTATCAGATAATTTGTTGTAAAAAAAACATGGTACCAAGGGCATTGTCCAATTTTTATTTAGGAGATAGATTCATTTTTGACGTGTTAGATTTCCACGAAGTGCACAGTGGCTAGGTAGCCCATAAATAAAAGAAAAATTAAAATTAAAATTGTTATAAATAATATATATGAATACATTTTTTAATAAAATTATACATATAATGTGAAAATAATGAATAAACTGAAATGTAATATTTTGATTACAATAACTTTTATTTGTACACTATTTTTTGTCAACATTTCACAACTTTTTCTACTTTATATTTTTTTTGATTTTATCAAAACTTTTGTTGTTTTTATTAAAATTCCGCAAGAAAGTACGACATAACTGTCCATGAGAGAATATACATTTAGGAATGTATATTTCAATAGTAGGCACTATTTGTCCTTGAACCATGTTAATGGTCATTGCGAAGTATAAATGCATTGGAAATTATTTTCTCTTGAATTTTTATTTTTATTTCCTATATTTTAAAATCAAATTATTATTTATTTTTATTTTACTCTTGTAGTGAAAAAATACTGTAAGATTCACCAACTTTATAATGTATATATTTCTTAATAATATATTAACCTAAAATGAATAATTCTACTTTTACATTACAAGGAGTTATAGAAAGTTTTACAGATAGATGATGTTTCAAGAAGATATTGGAGATTTTATTTATTTATTTATAAATTTGGTTGAAGAAATTTTGACTAAATCATATTTTACCACATTATGCATATGTAAAATAATTTTCAAAATGACAAATCAAATGCATTTTAACCAATCTAAAATGGATCTTCAAAGCAATAAATTGAAAATGAATTCAAAACTCAAAACAGCAATTGAAATACAAACCAAACGGACCTTTAGATTTCAAATGCTTGCAACCCAAATGGTCTTTATATATATATATATATATATATATATATATATATATATATATATATATATATATATATATATACTAGGTGCAAGTAACGTGCAATGCACGTTTGCCTAGTTTATATTTAATAGTTTTGTTTAATAATTAATTTGTTATTAATAAAGATGTAATTTTTTTGGTCAATTAAATAGTTAATGATGTAATGTTTATGTAATTGTTAAATAATTAGATGTGTGATTTTGATGTTGTGATGTAAGTTGGTGAGATCGAAGAAAATAAGCAAAAGTTGACAAATTTGGAGAAATGGCTAAATTGTAAGGGATCCAAAGTTCGGGGACTAAAATGTAAATACTTAAAAGTTGTGCCGAACCTCACGATGAAGATTTGAGAGTGCTCGGAGTCAATTGGATAAAGGAAGACGTCAATGGAATCAAATTTAGTCAAAAGATGATCACAAATCAATTTCCAACCGAAAAGTTATGCTCCGATGTTTTAGTCTCATATTGAGACCTATTTTTGGCATAGAAAGTGATCAAATTGGAGAATGATGTCTGAATCAAAGTTGTAGCCAGATGAGTTAGCTTTCCAACGCATTTTGAATCGCCTCAATCGGATATCGGAATACAAAATTATGATAAAAACACTGAAAGAAGGTGCAGCTGCCTGTTTAAAACAAGAAATTCCGTTACATAGTCCGTTAAAACAACAAATTCCGTTAGTTTTTCCGTTAAAAACAAGAAATTTCGTTACATAGCCACTTTTAATATATAGAAGATATATATATATATATATATATATATATATATATATATATATATATATATATATATATATATATATATATATATATATTAAGCTTTAAAAGACGTTTTGCAAAAAGACGTAAAAAACTTTGTTTCAAAATAGATTTTGCACGATGACAAACAATTCTTTCTTGCTTTGATTTTCAAATTCTATATATACAAGGTTTTTCAAGCTTTCTTGCAGATTTCCTTACGAGAGAATTCATACATAAAAAAACAAGTGAAAAATGAGTTCTTTTCAAAAGAGAAAGAACAAGCAAAAAAAGTTCAAATTCTCAAATTTCATTGCTTTCAATTGATGATTATATTTCTGGATACATGGATCCTCTTTTTCAAATTCTCAAAATTCACAGAAAATTACTCGTGCTTCAAAAATCTCAACTCATCATGTTAAAAAAACCCAAACACCTTCAAACTTCAAAAATGTCGTTCAAATTGGTACTGGAAAATTACCAGAAATCAATCACTCTCAAAAAACCTTTTCATCTTTTACCAAACCTTGTTACACTTCAATTTGTGAAATAGAAACTTCATGGATTCATAGATATTCATACCTTGATGAATGTCTTGAAGATATCTTTCCTCAAAATTTTCATTTTCTGCCCAAAAATATCAAAAAACCTCGTGAGTATTACAAAACAATCCTTGTAAAATCTGGATCAACAATTATTACTCACACGCCAAATTTTCAAAGAAAAGATCACATTGTATGGTCGTACGAAGATTGGGGGACCAACCCATGGAATGAGAAGAAAATGAATTTATCTAAAAATATTTCATTTGAACCCTGTTTCAATTATTTTGATTACATTGATGTATGGTTTAATGTCTTTTTCTTTAGATTAGTAACGCATTCCTGGTTCATCCTTTTTAGCCAGGTTTGTTCAAACAATTTTTCAAAATGGTTTCAAACATGGTTCGAATATTTTGAACTTGAAGAGACTATTTTACCTAGTCTTACTTTTCAAGGATTCGAACATTTCAAAAAAGAGGCAAAAACTCTTTTAAAGCCTCAAGAAAATGTTTTGTTTCAATTCGCTACAAATCTTAAAGTATCATGAATTTTTTGTTGTTACTATCAAATTATTCAAAATCCTGGAGAATTCAATGTTAAAAAGATTGCTAGAAGATTCAAAGTTAAATGGTGGACAAAATTTCATGAAACAAATTGTTGTCCAAAAGCACTCAATTCATGGATTTAAGAACAAAGGAATATCGGTCTTCCTTCTAAGAAAGAACAAGAAAAAACTGTTGATTTTCTCACTGAAAAATCAAGATTGTTACCTATGCGAAGTCAGTGTAAAACTCCAGAAGAACTTTCAGTTATTTCTGAGAAAATTTCCAATTTAGCAGAAGCTACATCAAAGAAATCAAAATCAGAAAAATCAGAAGACTCAAATGAAGAATCGGATCATGCTTATGACAATGAAGATGATTATTATGGGTGATATTGATGAGCTTATTGATCAAGAAAAATACTAAATGACTATATGGCCACAGTTATTTAGATGAATTTCAAAGATTCCGTTCTCAAAAGGCCAAAGATTTTATGTTCAAATTGTGTCTGCCAGCAAACAAATTGTTTTTGCAAAGGACAATCATCTTTATTAAAGTATCTTTAATAAATAATCTTTTCAAAAGTCAGGAAGGACGGAAGAAAAATTCAAAAGGATTCAAAAAGAAGACTTCAAAGGACAATAAGTTGCAGACATTTCAAAAGAAAGACTCAAAGTTTCAAAAAGAAAGATTCCAAAGGACGACAATTGGTAGACAACTTTTGTCAATCAATTTTTCAAGATTCTTATTTTTCAATTCAATGTAATTTCAAGTCCGAAATCTTAGCTATTTATTGCACTTCATTCTAAGGTTTTAGATAGAGCGAAAAATAGAGTTTATTTTTCTGCATCTCAAAAAAGATTAAAATCCTTATAATTTTATCTTTCTTTGTAATCAAATTTCTATTTTCAAATAAAATATTTTAATTATTAAAAATTTCTTCAATCTTGTTTCAATAATTGTACGACATACACTTTCTCTCCTTTCCCTTCTGAACTTTCCCCGATTTCCTTGGGTCCTTCTGGTATCAGAGCCATAAGTGTCTGTTGTGAAGAAAACTATGTTAAATTACTGTTGTTACTGTGTCAAAGGTTAAACTGGTGTGTAGCCATGGATGTTTGTTGAATAGACGTTGGTCAGCCCGTGTGAACCGGGGTAGGTGTTTAGGGTGGTCCCGTTTGTAGGCTTTGGTCAAGCATTGGTGTAGCCTGTAGCATTGTGTCTACAGTGGTAAGATTATTGTTTTTCTTTGCAATATTCAATTATGTCTTTTTCATCGAACTGGTTTAGTACATGAGGAAGTTCAGAAGAAAGTATTAATAGTATGTCAAATTATTTTCAAGAAAATGATAATAAAATTGATGATCAAGATCATGCATCTTCATTTGCATCAAGCAAATATTTCAAATGAAATTAATTCAAAAGAGCTTCAAATTGCAAAAATTGAACAAACTCTTCAAAATTGGACTATTCCAAAGGTAGACAAAAGTTCTATCTATGAAATAGGAAAATTTGATTTTACTCAAAGTTATGTTATCAAAACTCTTGAACAAACTATTCTTATCAAAAATCAAATTGTTTCTATCAATTTACTTTCAAAAGATTCTATGATTGCTCATAGGAAGAAATTTCAATATATCCATATTGGATTGGTTCAAATTGCTGTCAAACCTTTTTTTAGACTTGGTCTTGATATTCCCATTCTGATAACCTTAAAAGATAAAAGACTCTTAAGATTTGAACACTCTTTACTGTCCATGCTTAAGTCTAATCTCGAGAGTGGTGCAGTATTTTCAAATTGTTATCCAAAATTTTCAATTAGCCTTCAAGATGGAGTTATTCTTAACGCTCTAAATCTTCGTATTCAAACAAAAAACTTCGATGTTGATGTTCATTCAAAAGCTTTTGCTTTAATATACATAGTACATTACAAACTTTTGAACACTCAACTCAATATTCGTGCTCTCAGATCTTCTCCGAGAGATGAAAGTCTTCTTGTAGAAGTAAATCCACTTCATTCAAATGTTATGATTCCTAAGAGAATTCCGTGGAATCTTCAAGAAAGAGGTCTCGCTTGGGACTTTGAAAATGCTCAAAATCCAATTCCAAATACTATTCGTAGAAATCCTAAACAAATTATTCATTTTCCTGATGGTAACGTCGAAGTTGTTTTTGATAAACCATCATCTTCTTCAAGTACTTTTCAAAGATCTAATTCATCCAGATCTGAAGATAGATATAAGATGAATTCATTTCAAACTGCTAGATTTCTACATCCTCTATCAAAGGTGTGAATTTTAATCCAAAAATTCCAAAACCTCTTTATCAAAATGATGAATCTGACAAAGATGAAGAAGAAGTTGAACCTCCAACTTTTCCTACTCTATCAGATATGATTCCTCCTCCTCAATCTGAAAAACTTGATCGTCAGTGCAATGTTATTTCTTCTAAAATTGATAGAAGAAATGAGTTCAAAACTGACCAAACTCCTGAAGTCAAAAAATTTAGACATCTTATCAAAAAATCTTTTTCAAAAGAACAAATTGAATCTTACTGGGAAGAATTTGATAATTCTCCAGAAGATATTAGTTTTTATGAATTGACTTATTTTAAAATTTTCAAAAGATTTCCAAAGAAAACAAAATACTTTTTCTATCAAAAAAATTTGGAAAACTCCATCAGGAGAAACACTTCAGTCTAATTTTCCTCCTTTACAAAAAAATAGTCTTTTCACATGGGAGTACTGAAGTTGTTGCTTCTCCATTCAAAAAGATAGAAAGACCTGATAATACCCCTGTTAACGCAAATGATATCAAAAAGATTATTTTACAAAATAATTATTCAAATATTAATTTTAATTCTCTTTATACTCAATTAAATAGAATTGAGAAAAATTCTGAAACTGAGTATTTCAAGTCAAAATTTGAATCAAAATCTGATTCTGAAAAAGAAAGAAAGTCGATTCAAATTTTTCAAATTCTGATAAAAAGAATGTTGATTTTCAAACTCCTTCATTTTGTCATTTTCAAGAAGTCACTCCCAAATTAAATTCAAAAGAAAGTGTTCTTAAGGAACTTGCTTCTCAATTGTCAAAATTATCTGTTTCATTTTCTTCAAAAAATGTCAATACTATTGATGAAATTGAATCTCAATTTATTGAAGAATCTGATCTTCAAGTAAATAAGATTCAAGCAAAAAATATTCAATTTTCAAAAATTCCTGCGTACTATCCTCATCAAACACCTCCGGATCTACTTTTTGAAGAAAATAGTAGACCCCAACAAAAATACAATGCTGAATCCATCATCGAATGGAATTTTGATGGATTATCTGAATATCAAATTATTCAAGTCCTTGAAAAAAATGGGTATATGTCTCAATGCTTATATTGCTGGTGAAATCAGCAACCTTGAAGCTACAAACAATATCATTCTTGGCTTTTCTGGTCAACTCAAAAACTGGTGGTTCAATTATCTTTCTCAATCTGATCGGAATAAAGTAGCTGAAGCTACCAAACCCGATGGAACAAATAATAGTTTTCAAAAATTGGTTTATTGTATTATCAAACATTTTATTGGAGTTCCTACCAATATTCAAGATAAACATTCTCAACTTCTCATGAATCTCAGTTGTCCTACCTTACAAGATTTTCGATGGTACAAAGATACATTTATTACTTGTGTCTTTCTTCGAAATGACTTTGAACAAGCTTACTGGAAAGAAATATTTCTTTCTGGACTTCTAAAACTCTTTGCAGAAAGAGTGAGAAATTTTCTCAAAAGGGAATACAATAATACTATTCCTTATGATACTCTTACTTATGGAGAACTAATTTGTGCTGTTAATCAGGAAGGATTAGCTCTTTGTAATGATCTCAAACTCAAAGCCAAATTGAAATTAGAAAGATTTGATGGTTGTAAAGAATTAGGATCATTCTGTGAACAATATGGATTTGAAAAAATCATTCCTCCTTCAAGATCAAAAAGAAAAAATATTCCATCTCATTTCAAAAAACGATCTTCTGAAATTATTTTACAAGAAAAAGAATTTTAAAATTCTCCTCCAAAAAACTTTTCAAAAAAAAGTTTTCAAAGAAAAGGACTTCCAATGTTACATGCTGGAAATGTAACAAATCTAGTCATTATTCAAATAAATGTCCTCTCAAGGGAAATATTAGTAATCTTTAATGTGATGAAGATACTAAACTTGAACTTCTCAATCTTATCAATTCTGATTCCGACTCTTCAAATTCTGAAATTGAACAAGTTTATCAAAATCAAGAAGATTCTGATTTTGAAAATAGTTCAAATTCATCATCATCTTCAAGTCAAAGTAAAGAAGTTTGTGGTTGTAAAATTATAAATGTTCTTACTAAAGAGGAAGAACTTATTCAAGAAATTATTGATCAAATTCCTGATCGAAAATTGAAAAATAAGTTCAAAACTCTTCTCCCTTCATCCTCTGTTCACGAATCTTTCAATATGCAAGATATTTTTAAGAAATTTCAAGATGAAAATCTTCAAAAGTCTCTACTTCTGATTTAAAATCAGAAATCAATATTATGAAATCTCAAATTTCCAATCTTGAAAAACAAATCCAAGATGTTAGATGGAAGTTGTTCATCTTAAAGTCAAAGATTTTGAAAACATGTCTCATTGTCGTCCGATAATGATACTTCTCATGCTTTTTCATCCAAATCTCGACTCTCATCATTTTGATTCAAATTCCAGTTCCAAAAGTTTTCATTCTAAGAAATCTCATTCTAGTTCTAAACAATCCCATCATTCTCAAACTGAAGAAGAAAATGTTAATGTTATTAACCGAATTCAACTTCAAAAATGGTATTGTGATATGACTATTATTGTCAATAAAGAATTCAAACTTTTTACTCGAGTCTTAATCGATTTCGGTACTGATCAAAATTGTATTAGGGAAGGACTTATCCCTACAAAATATTTTGAAAAAACTACTGGGAGACTCTACAGAGCCAGTGGTAAAAAACTCAATATTCAATACAAACTTTCAAAAGTTCATGTTTGTAACTTAAATATTTGTTTTAAAAATATTTTTTACCTGTAAAAGACTTGGACCAAGAAGTGATTCTTAGTATTCCTTTTATTGTTCAAATTTATCATTTTCAAACAAATTCAAATGGATTAACCACTACAATTTTTGAACAAGAGATTGTTTTTAAATTTACAAATCCTCCATCTTTTAAAGATGTTAATTTATTAAAAAGAAACTTCTATTTCAAAAATTGTCAATAATATAAATTTTAAGAAAAATCATATTAAATTTCTCAAAGAAGAAATTAAATTCAAAAGAATTAAAGAACAGTTGCAAGAATCTTCAATTATTCAAAAAATTTCAAATTTTCAAAAGCGTATAGAGAAAGAAATATGTTCAACTATTTCTAATGCATTTTGGAATAGAAAGAAACATGTTTCTCTTCCTTATACTCCAGATTTTCATGAATCAAATATCCCTACAAAATATCGTCATATTCAAATGAGCAAAAATCTTCTTGATCACTGTACAAAAGAAATTCAAGATCTTCTCGATAAGAAGTTAATCGGGCTAAGCAAATCGCCTTAGAGCTGTTCAGCTTTTTATATCAATAACTCTGCGGAAATTAAACGAGGAGTCCCTCGTTTAGTTATCAATTATAAACATCTCAATTCTGCTCTCCAATGGATTCGTTATCCTTTACCTCAAAAGAAAGATCTATTAAACAGATTATTCAAAAATGTCATCTTCTCCAAATTTGATATGAAGTCAGAATTTTGGCAAATTCAAATTAAAAAAGAAGACAGATACAAAACTGATTTTAATATTCATTTCGGACAATACGAATGGAATGTTATGCCTTTTGGTCTCAAAAATGCTCCTTCTGCATTTCAAAAAATTATGAATGACATTTTCAATCCATTTCAAAATTTCATTATTGTTTACATTGATGATGTTTTAATCTTTTCTAAAGGCTTAGAACAACATTTCAAACATCTGCATACATTTATTCATATTGTTAAACAAAATGGTTTAGCCGTTTCAGCTAAGAAAGTTGTTTTATGTCAAAATAAGATAAGGTTCCTTGGTCATACCATTTATCTAGGAACACTTACACCAATTCAAAGAAGTCTAGATTTTACTGATAAATTTTCTGATGAAATTCTAGACAAAAATAGCCTTCAAAGATTTCTTGGATGTGTCAATTATGTGGGAGATTTTATCAAAGAGATTAGAATCATATGTGCTCATCTTTTCAAAAGACTGCAAAAGAAACCTGACCCTTGGAGTCACGAATGTACTTTAGCGGTCCAAAAAATCAAAAAAGCAATCAAAAGTATCCCACGTCTTTCAATTCTTGATCCCACTTCCTCTATTATTATGGAGACAGATGCGTCAGACCTTGGGTATGCTGGTGTCCTTAAACAGATTCATCCCAAATCAAGTCAAGAACAACTTGTCAGATTTCACTTCTGTGTTTGGACTGGTCCGCAAACGAATTACTCCACTATAAAAAAGGAGATGCTCGCAATCGTCCTTGTGATTTCAAAATTCCAAGATGATCTTATCAATAAAAATTTATTTTCAAAACCGATTGTAAAGTTTCAAAAGACGTTTTGCAAAATGACGTAAAAAACCTTATTTCAAAACAGTTTTTGCAAGATGGCAAGCAATTCTATCTTACTTTGATTTAAAAAAAAAAAAAAAAAAAAAAAAAATATATATATATATATATATATATATATATATATATATATATATATATATATATATATATATATATATAAGGTTCTTCAAACTTTCTTGCAGATTTCCTTACGAGAGAATTCATACATAAAGAAGCAAGTGAAAAATGAGGTCTTTTGAAAAGAGAAAGAGCTAGCAGAAAAGTTCAAATCCTCAAATCCCATTACTTTCAATTGATGATTACATTTCTGGATCACATGGATCCTCTTTTTCAAATTCCCAAAATTCACAGAAAACCACCCTTGCTTCAAAAATTCCAACTCATCCTGCTCAAAAAATCCAAACACCTTCAAACTTTAAAAAAGTCGTTTGAACTGGTACTGAAAAATTACCAGAAATCAATCCCTCTCCAAAAACCTTTTCATATTTTACCAAATCTTGTTACACTTCAATTTGTAAAATGGAAACTTCATGGATTCATAGATATTCATGCCTTGATGAATGTTTTGAAGATATCTTTCCTCAAAATTTCCATTTTTTACCCAAAAATATCAAAAAACCTCGTGAGTACTACGAAACGATCCTTGTCAAATCTGGATCAGCAATTATTACTCACATGCCAAATTCTCAAAAAAAAGATCATACTAATTTCTCAAAAATCTCTATTCAAATGGTATAGTCGTACGAAGACTGGGGGACCACCCCATGGAATGAGAAGAAAATGAATTTATATAAAGATATTTTATTTGAACCTCGTTTCAATTATTTTGATTACATTGATGTGTGGTCTAATGTATTTTTCTTTAAACTAGTAACACATTCCTGGTTAATCCTTTTTGGCCAGGCTTGTTCAAACAATTTCTCAAAATGGTTTCAAACATGGTTAGAATATTTTGGACTTGAAGAAACAATTTTACTTAGTCTTACTCTTCAAGGATTCGAATATTTCAAAAAAGGCAAAAACTCTTTTAAAGCCTCAAGAAAATGTTTTGTTTCAATTCGCTACAAATCTTAAAGTATCATGGATTTTTTGTTGGAACTATCAAATTATTCAAAATCCTAGAGAATTCAATGTCAAAAAGATTGCTAGAAGATTCAAAGTTAAATGGTGGATAAAATTTCATGAAACAAATTGTTGTCCAAAAGCAGTCAATTCATGAATTCAAGAACAAAGGAATATCGGCCTTCCATCCAAGAAAGAACAAGAAAAAATTGCCGATTTCCTCACTCAAAAATCAAGATTGTTAGCTATGCGAAGTCAGTGTAAGACTCCAGAAGAACTTTCAGTTATTCTGAGAAAATTTCCAATTTAACAGAAGCTACATCAAAGAAATTAAAACCAGAAGACTCAAATGAAGAATCGGATCATACTTATGACAATGAAGATGATTGTTATGGGTTTTATATTGATGAGCTTATTGATCAAGAAAACATGAAAAATACTAAATGACTACATGGCCACAATTATTTAGATGAACTTCAAAGATTCTGTTCTCAAAAGGCCTAAGATTTCATGTTCAAATTGTATCTGCCAGCAAACAAATTGTTTTTATCTCCCTTGCCGACATTCAAAGGACAATCATCTTTATTAAAACATCTTTAATAAAGACTATTTTCAAAAGTCGGGAAGGGCAGAAGAAAAATTCAAAATGATTCGAAAAGAAGACTTCAAAGAACAATAAGTGGCAGACATTTCAAAAGAAAGATTCAAAGTTTCAAAAAGAAATATTCCAAAGGACGGCAATTGGCTGACAACTTTTGTCAATCAACTTTTTTAGATTCTTATTTTTCAATTCCATGTAATTTCAAGTCCGAAACCTTAGCTATTTATTGCACTTCATTCTAAGGTTTTTGACAGAGCGAAAAATAGAGTTTATTTTTCAGCATTTCAAGAAAGTTTAAAATCCTTGTAATTTTATCTTTCTTTATAATCAAATTTCTATTTTCAAATAAAATATTTCAATTATTAAAAATTTCTTCAATCTTGTTTCAATAATTGTATGACATACACACTCTCTCTCCTTTCCTTCTGAACTTTCCCCCATTTCTTTTGGTCCTTCTGGTATCAGAGCCATAAGTGTCTGTTGTGAAGAAAACTGTGTCAAATTACAGTTGTTACTGTGTCAAAGGTTAAATTGGTGTGTAGCCATGCATGTCTGCTGAATAGACGTTGGTCAGCCCGTGTGAGTCGAGGTAGGCGTTTAGGTTGGTCCCGTTTGTAGGCTTTGGTCAAGTATTGGTGTAGCCTGTAACATTGTGTCTACAGTGGTAAGATTATTGTTTTTCTTTGGAAATCTTTTGAAAACTTTAAAATAAGTCCATTCATAAAAACTAATATCTTCTGGAAAATTATCAAATTTTATATATATAATAAATGAGATTAAAATAATGATATTTCTCAGTAATGCACTACATAGTTAGTTCATATAATATAGACTTCGATCGTTACATCCTTTTTATTCTATTCATTTTAAACAAAAATCGGGAATAAAATATTTTAAAAAATAAATTTTTAAATCATCCTCAAATTTATTGAAAAAGAGACTCAGTTAAAAAATAAAAGTTTATTGATTTAATTTATTTAACATTAGAACAATTAAAAAAACTTGAAAAAAAATTAAATTGAACAATTAAAGTAGTTATTAGAAAAAAAAAAAGCTATATAAGTAATATCTTTTTCATAAATTCTATATATACTAGTTATGGCCGTGCAATGCACGGGCTTTATTATTTTGAAGGTAATATTAGCGTTGAATATGAAGGATTAAAGAGAAATATATGCAAGGTTAGCAAAATGAGTTTAATTGAAACTTGGCAACACTCTATAAGGCGAGCGTGCAAAGGGCATGCGAAAAAAAAATTGTTAGCATAGCAATGCTAAGTTTCTTCAACTTTTAATTCCTCGTATTTTTTGTTGTCAATAATATTTTTGTCATACGTGTTAGTGCTAGAGATATTATTATGTTTAGGAGGCTGAAAAATGTGAAACGACATTTAAGTGATTTGATTTTGATATTTGACATTTAGGAGTTGAAGTGCCAGAGTTAATGCTTTCATATCGCAATTATGAAGATAATCCATTCGTGAAAACAAACGTTGGGCATTGCTCATACTTGTATTCGTTAAAAGCAAATCAAGTTATAAACAAGTATCTGGGAAAGTATCAAGCAGCTGTTTTTTTTTCTTTTTCTTTCTTGCAACGAATTAGAGGTGGAAAACTAATCTTTGAAGATTATAGCTAAAAAACTAATCATTAGCATCAAAAAATGGAAGAAATCAGCTCAAAAACGTGTTGGAAAAGTGCTAAAGAAAGCTGTAAAAAGGTAAGAACAACTGGCAAATCCGGTGGGTGTAACGCAAATATGGTGAGAGTATTGCATATACGGTAAGTTGAGTGAATATACGGTGTGTGCCCTGTTTCCCTTAAAAAACCAGTAAAATCTTTACAAAATCGGTAAGAGAATAGCATATACAGTATGTGAAGTGCAGATACGGTGATTAAGTTGCATATATGGTTAGCTCTCAAAAACCCGGTAAAATCAATTTTTTTGAAAATCCGGTAAGGAGAGTAAAATCCGGTAATGCCAAATGCGTGTTGCCTCATGTAAAACCAGTATGTTTGATCAAATCCGATAATCTCAATTCATTTTTTGAAAAACTGATGACTTCCAGTATTTAAGTGTCTTTGTGTGAATCTGGTAAGAAGTGAAAAATCCGGTATGCCTTGAGTAAATCCGGTAAGTTCATTTCCTTTGGAAAAATTGTAAAAACCGGTATGCATGTATTAAATCTGGTAAGACGTGTAAAACCAGTAACTTCATTGAAATTTCGATAAGTTGAAAAAAAATTTATTTCTTATTTTTTTTCGCTTGTCTTTCTCAGTCAATCCAGTCAACAATTGTGGGTAAGTAAAAACTCTATATTACTCTTTTATTTTGATAAGATGAGGATAAAAACTGTTTCACAATGAATGGAGTGATTTCTTTAAAGGTAATATAGCAGAATTGAAAAAAAAAAAGAAAAAGAGAGGGGTAGACGTCGTGGGGTCGAGAGGGCGCTCAATATAGTAGAATTGGAAAAAAAAGGGGTAAACGTCGTGGGGGCAGCACCCCTCGTGGGGGTTCGGGGGCAACGCCCCCGACGGGGATCGACCTGTATTTATAGTTTGTGTAAAATGTAAATAAGTAGAATTTTTGGTAAAAAATAAGAAATGAAAAAAAGGCGCGGGGTGTGGAGACACAGAAGAAATTTTGAATTTATTATATGTATATATGGAATGAGTTTTTGTAAAATGTAAATAAGTAGAATTTTTAGCCAAAAAAAAAGAAATGAAAAATGGCGAGATAGAAGAAATTTTGAATTTATCATATGTATGTATGGAATGAGCTTGTGTAAAATATAAATAAGTAGAATTTTTGGCAAAAAAAAAAAAAAATACAAAAAGGCGCGGGTGCGGAGAGATGGAACGAATTTTGAATTATGTGGAGACATCAAACCATGTCTCCGCAAGACAAACAAAAAAAAAATTTATGTCCCGACACTTTAAAAAAAAAATTATGTGCCAAGCCATGTCTCTGCACAGAAAATAAAGGAGTGTGAGCTCCGCATAATGCGGAGACAAACGGAAGAAATTTTGAATTTATTATATGTATGTGTGGAATGAGTTTTTGTAAAATGTAAATAAGTAGAATATTTGGCAAAAAAGAAAAAAGAAATAAAACAAAGGCGTGGGTGCAGAGACACGGAAGAAATTTTGAATTTATTATATGTATGTATGGAATGAGTTTGTGTATATGTAAATAAGTAGAATTTTTGGCAAAAAAAAAAAGAAATAAAACCATGCGCGGGTGCAGAAACACGAAAAAAAATTCGAATTTATTATATGTATGTATGGAATGAGTTTGTGTAAAATGTAAATAAGTAGAATATTTGGAGAAAAAAAAAAGAAACAAAAAAAAATGTACGGTGCCAAAAAAAAGGAAATAAAAAAAAGGCATGGGTGCGGAGACACAGAAGATATTTTGAATTTATTATATGTATGTATGGAATGAGTTTTTGTAAAATGTAAATAAGTAGAATTTTTAGCAAAAAAAAGTAATAAAAAAAGGCGCGGCTGCGGAGACATAGAAGAAATTTTTGAATTTATTATATGTATTTATATTATATAAATAACGGAACAAGTACGGAGTTCAGCTCCGCATAATGCGGAGTTGGAACTCCGCATAATGCGGAGTTGAACTCCGCACTTGTGCGCACAGTGTGGAGTCTTCATCTTTTTTTTTTATGTTCTAACAATAATATAAAATCATTATCTTGAGGAGAAACCGTCAATTGCAATTGACTACATGAATATTTTTGTAGTCGGTTGATTAATTTTTTTCGCTAGTACATTTAAAAGAAATATCGCGCTTGATTAAAAATTGGAATTACAAGAGATAATAATTTTATATTATTGTTAGAACATAAAAAAAAAAAAAAAAGATGAAGACTCCGCACTGTGCGCACAAGTGCGGAGTTCAACTCCGCATAATGCGGAGTTGAACTCCGCACTTGTTCCGATATTTATTTGAAGTAACTATTGATAGCTTTTTTCAATAAAATATTAAGTACTGTGTTTTACGCTCTCCTAATAATTGATCACAGAGAATCAAATTTTTTATTTGAATTTTCCAATCCTCTAGGATGTTAGTTAACTCTAGAATCATTGAATATGTAGTAGATGGTCAAAAATGTAGATAGTCCACACCGTCAAATTTGGTGTTCTTACCTTTTTTTTTTTTGTAGTCGGTTGATTAATTTTTTCGCTTGTACATTTAAAAGAAATATCACGTTTGATTAAAATTGGAATTACAAGAGATAATGATTTTATATTATTGTTAGAACATAAAAAAAAGGTGAAGACTTCGCACTTGTGCGCACAGACTCCACACTGTGCGCACAAGTGCGGAGTTCAACTCCGCATTATGCGGAGTTCCAACTCCGTATTATGCGGAGCTGAACTCCGCATGCATAATGCAAATTATATATGTCCCAGGTGAGAGTTTTGGATTTTTTAATATGAATTTTTAGTTTTATTTATTGTAGCTAAATTAAGATTGTGAGTAATGTCACAGGGCTAAATAATCTTGGCAAGTTCAATTCTGGCTATGCCTTTATTTTTCTCCAAGCGAGTTCAATCTATACTTTTGTTTCTCTATGGCATGAGACATGTTATGTTTAATGAAATTAGTTTGTTGTATTTATTTATTAAAGGCATCATTGACTCCTTTTTTTTTGTCTGATTGCTGCTGAAGAATACAAAAAAGAAAAAATGGATTTACTCCGCATAATACGGAGCAAAAAGGGATTTACTCCGCATAATGCGGAGTAAATCCATTTTTTTGTATTCTTCATTTTTTTTTACATTCTTTTTTTTTCATTCTTTTTGTGGGAAGATGTCGATTTTAATGAAATTAGTTTGTTGTATTTTCCTACTATATTTAAATGGCTGCTGCAGCAAAAAAAGTCCATGAACAGTAAATGGTGGGGATAAAATGGGAAAAACACCTAATGAAAAAAAAATTGATGTGCTCCGCATTATGCGGAGCAAATCGGTTTTTGCTCCACATAATGCGGAGTTCATGAGCTCCGCATTATGTGGAGACAATGCTTCAATGCGGAGCAAAAACTGATTTGCTCTAATTTTTTTTAGTTTCTATCTTTTGTGGAGCAATTTGCTTTAAAGTGTTTGGAGCAAATTTTGGCTCCTTTGCTTCTAATTTTTTTTTTTAATAAATAATGGAACAAGTGCGGAGTTCCAACTCCGCATTATGCGGAGTTGCTCCGTCAATGAAGAAGTAGAATATCTCTTTCCCTGTTGAGTCAAATTTCAAGAGAAATGCTTCTGAGGAGGATGTTGATGCTCCTTTGCAAAGTGGTGTTGTTCGTGTTTATAAACAACCTGGCATAGAAGCTCCCAGTAATGAAGATGACTTCATTGAAGTGAGATCCAAAAGGAAAATGAAGATGACTTCACGGACCACAAAGGTATTGATGCTCTAGAAGATTATTGTTCTCTATCATATTTTCTAAGTTTTCTGGTGCAATTACTCAATTACGTTTTCTCTCTCTCATCTCAGCTACTGTCCAAATCTCGTGCTCCTAGACAAAGTGTTGTAGTGACAACAAGTCCAAATAAGCTCTCTGCACCACTGGCTAGACAATCATCAACCAACTCTCACTTCAATCTTGTTGCCACGGGGGGAAAAGGCTTGGGCGATAAAGAAGTATCCACAGGAACCACTGAAGTTTCCAACTCCGCATTATGCGCAGTTCCAACTCTGCATGCATAATGCAAATTATATGAATTTGGATTTTTTAATATGAATTTTTAGTTTTCATTGAGGATAATGTTGTTAGGATCGTTTTGGATTTTTTAATATGAATTTTTAGTTTTCATTGAGGATAATGTTGTTAGGATCGTTTTTTTTTTCTATTATTAGTTACATTGAAATATAGGAAATTAGGAAAAAAAAAAAAGAAATGAAGGGGAGAAAAAAAAATAGAAGCAAAGGAGCCAAAATTTGCTCCGCAAAAGATAGAAACTAAAAAAATAAAAATAAAATTAGAGCAAATCAGTTTTTGCTCTGCATAATGCGGAGCAACCGAAGCATTGTCTCCACATAATGCGGAGCTCATGAACTCCGCATTATGCGGAGCAAAAACATCATTTTTTTTTTTCATTAGGCATTTTTCCCATTTTATCCCCACCATTTACCGTTCATGGACTTTTTTTGCTACAACAGTCATTTTTGTTGACTAATTGATTTTTGCAATCGTGTTAGAGAAAAATATCTTCTTTCCCATGTATATCAATTGTAACATAAATATTCAATTTCACATTTCTAATTTTATATTACGTTAAAATAAATTAGTAGCACGTAAAAAAAAAGCTAAAGAATACAAAAAAAAAAAAAAAAATTTCACTCCGCAAAATGCGGAGCAATCTTAGCATAATGAAAAGATAGAAACTAAAAAAAAAAATTAGAGCCAATCAATTTTTGCTCCGCATGCGGAGCAACCGAAGCATTGTCTCCACATAATGCGGAGCAAAAACTAATTTGCTCCGCATAATGCGGAGCACATCAAGTTTTTTTTTTCATTATGCGTTTTTCCCATTTTATCCCCACCATTTACTGTTCATGGACTTTTTTTGCTACAGCAGCCATTTAAATATAGTAGGGAAATACAACAAACTAATTTTATTAAAATCGACATCTTCCCACGAAAAGAATGTAAAAAAAAAGAATGTAAAAAAAATGAAGAATACAAAAAAAATGGATTTACTCCGCATTATGCAGAGTAAATTCCTTTTTGCTCCGTATTATGCGGAGTAAATTCATTTTTTCTTTTTTGTATTTTTCAGCAGCAATCAGACAAAAAAAAGGAGCCAATGATGCCTTTAATAAATAAAAACAAAATTATTTCATTAAACATAACATGTCTCATGCCATAGAGAAACAAAAGTATAGATTGAGCTCGCTTGGAGAAAAATAAATGCATAGCCAGAACTGAACTTGCCAAGATTATTTAGCCCTGTGACATTAATTTTTTAGTTCACAATTGTCATTTTTGTCAATTACACGTCTATCAATATTCAAAATTACTCACAATCTTAATTTAGCTACAATAAATAAAACTAAAAATTCATATTAAAAAATCCAAAACTCTCACCTGGGACATATATAATTTGCATTATGCATGCGGAGTTCAGCTCCGCATAATGCGGAGTTGAACTCCGCACTTGTGCGCACAGTGTGGAGTCTGTGCGCACAAGTGCGGAGTTGCTCCGCACTTCGCACTTGTTCGCACAGTGCGGAGTCTTCACCTTTTTTTTTTTTTTATGTTCTAACAATAATATAAAATTATTATCTCTTGTAATTCCAATTTTTAATCAAGCGTGATATTTCTTTTAAATGTACAAGCGAAAAAAATTAATCAATATATAAAAATAAAAATCAACAACTTTTTTCAATTAATTGTCTACATTTTCTTACTTCAAATGTATTTATTTTACATGTATACAACGGGAAAAATTTAATCAACCTCAACTTCCACGATTAATCCTAACCCAACAGAACTACAAATAGGAAATGAAAACATATTTGGTATTTACAGTGCTATTATTTTTTTTTGAAGGATGACTTGCATTTGCATTTAAAAAAATATATGCTTTCCAATTTATAGTCTTAAACATATAGAAGCAACATAATGGAAAACACAAAATTGTATTTAAATACTGATAAGCAAAATAAACGGTCAGAAATTCGCAGGTTCCTATGTTATAACACCTGTTCTTGAAAATTTCTTATTCCTACAAGCTCAAGAGGACGGTAATTGAGAAAAATTGTAGAAGCTGGAGAGGAAAAATTGTACAAGCTGGAGAGGACGATGGCAGAATGGAATAACCAATATAAACGGATTTTAAAAATGCGAACCGAGTACTCCGCTGTGCTGAGTGACTGTACATAATTTTTCTTTTTTAAGTTTCTCCTTCAATCTCTCCGCACCCGCGCCTTATTGTATTTCCTTTTTTTTTGTCAAAAATTATACTTATTTATATTTTACACGTAAAAATTCCACTTATTTATACTTATATTTATATAGTGTTAGCACGTAAACAAAAAAATGTAAACAAAAAAAAAACTGAAGAATAAAAAAAAAACGATTTGGTCTGCATAATGCGGAGCAAATCAGTTTTGATCTCCGCATAATGCGGAGCAACATGCTCCACATTTAAAAAAAAAAAAAAAACTCCGTATTATGCGGAGCAACATGCGGCGTTGCTCCGTATTAGAGGTGTCAAGACGGACGGGCCGGCCATGACCCGTGAAAATCGGGACCGCGGGCCGACCCGTGACCCGTGCGGGCGGTTCACGGGCCAAGGAGGTGTAACCCGCGGGCTTTGCGGGTTGCACCCCCACGGGCCGCGGTTAACCCACGGCCCGTAAAAAAAAATTGAAAAAAAAAAACAAAAATTAAAAAAAAGAGGGGGAGAGAGCCAAACAAAAAAATTTGAAAAAATAAAAATAAAAAAAATTCAAAAAAAAGGGGGGAGAATTTAGTTGTTCAAGATGGTTTGAAATTAATAACACCACAAATAAATATAATTAGAGAATCTATTAATTATATTTCTTGTTCTGATTCTAGACAACAAGAATTTGCAAAAATTTGTAAAAATCTTGGATTGAGAAGAAGATGAAGTGGATAAATTAGACATGCATTTTGATGTAGTCGTTATTTGTTTAAGTTAAATTTAAGTTTGCAAAGTTATAAATAATTCATGTAACGTTAAATTTGAATTCTATGTAAAAATTTCTTGATATAATTATGAATTTATCATTTTGTTCAATTCTTAGTTTACATTTAACAAAAAAAAAATATTTTTTGCTATAAATACGAAAAATTCTATATTTTTATAATTTTATTTATACAATCATACGGGCCAAATTGGAACGAACCGCGACCAGTGACCCACATGGGCTCGACCCGGATGGGTCAGCGAGCGGGCCTGGGTTGTAGTCCAAAATTGTGGGCCGACCCGTAACCGGCCCGGAACCCGCTGCGGGCGGGCTTTTTTTCACGTGGGCCGTTACCGGGCTCACATGTTGGCGGGCCGACCCGGCCCGGACCACCCGGATTGACACCTCTACTCCGTATTATGCGGAGCTCATAATTTTTTTCTCCTTCATTTGTAAATTATGTTCTTAATTGTTTCCTCTTGCTTCTTCATTTGTTATTTATATTGTCATTCCGCACTAACGCTGTGAGTACTCTACTGTGCTGAGTGACTGTACATAATTTTTTTTTAAGTTTCTCCTTCAACCTCTCCGCACCCGTGCCTTTTTGTATTTCCTTTTTTTTGCCAAAAATTCTACTTATTTATATTTTACACGTAAAAATTCCACTTATTTATATTTATATTTATATTTATATTTAGTGTTAGCACGTAAACAAAAAAATGTAAAAAAAAAAACTGAAGAATAAAAAAAAAAAAAGATTTGGTCCGCATAATGCGGAGCAACATGCTCCACATTTAAAAAAAAAAAAACTCCGCATTATGGGGAGCAACATGCGGTGTTGCTCCGTATTATGCGGAGCTCATAATTTTTTTCTCCTTCATTTGTAAATTATGTTCTTAATTGTTTCATCTTGCTTCTTCATTTGTTATTTATATTGTCATTCCAAACTAACGCTGTGAGTACTCCGCTGTGCTGAGTGACTGTACATAATTTTTTTTTTAAAGTTTCTCCTTCAATCTCTCCGCACCCGCGCCTTTTTGTATTTCCTTTTTTTTGCCAAAAATTCTACTTATTTATATTTTACACGTAAAAATTCCACTTATTTATATTTATATTTAGTGTTAGCACGTAAACAAAAAAATGTAAAAAAAAAACTGAAGAATAAAAAAAAAAAAAAGATTTGGTCCGCATAATGCTGAGCAACGTGCTCCACATTTAAAAAAAAAAACTCCGCATTATGCGGAGCAACATGCGGTGTTGCTCCGTATTATGCGGAGCTCATAATTTTTTTCTCCTTCATTTGTAAATTATGTTCTTAATTGTTTCCTCTTGCTTCTTCATTTGTTATTTATATTGTCATTCCGCACTAACACTGTGAGTACTCCGCTGTACTGAGTGACTGTACATAATTTTTTTTTTAAGTTTCTCCTTCAATCTCTCCGCACCCGCGCCTTTTTGTATTTCCTTTTTTTTTTGCCAAAAATTCTACTTATTTATATTTTACACGTAAAAATTCCACTTATTTATATTTATATTCATATTAGTGTTAGCACGTAAACAAAAAAATGTAAAAAAAAAACTGAAGAATTAAAAAAAAAAACCATTTGGACCGCATAATGCGGAGCAAATCAGTTTTGCTCCGTATAATGCGGAGCAACATGCTCCACGTTTAAAAAAAAAAAAACTCCGCATTATGCGGAGCAACATGCAGTGTTGCTCCGTATTATGCGGAGCTCATAATTTTTTTCTCATTCATTTGTAAATTATGTTGTTAATTGTTTCCTCTTGCTTCTTCATTTGTTATTTATATTGTCATTACGCACTAACACTGTGAGTACTCCGCTGTGCTGAGTGACGGTACATAATTTTTTTTTTAAGTTTCTCCTTCAATCTCTCCGCACCCGCGCCTTTTTGTATTTCCTTTTTTTTTGGCCAAAAATTCTACTTATTTATATTTTACACGTAAAACTTCCACTTATTTATATTTATATTTAGTGTTAGCACGTAAACAAAAAAATGTAAAAAAAAACTGAAGAATAAAAAAAAATGATTTGGTCCGCATAATGCGGAGCAACCAAAGCATTGTCTCCACATAATGCGGAGCTCATGAACTCCGCATTATGCGGAGCAAAAACTGATTTGCTCCGCATAATGCGGAGCACATCAATTTTTTTTTTCATTAGGCGTTTTTCCCATTTTATTCCCATCATTTACTGTTCATGGACTTTTTTTGCTACAGCAGCCATTTTTGTTGACTAATTGATTTTTGCAATCGTGTTAGAGAAAAATATCTTCTTTTCCATGTATATCAATTGTAACATAAATATTCAATTTCACATATCTAATTTTATATTACTTTAAAATAAATTAGTAGCACGTAAAAAAAAAGCTAAAGAATACAAAAAAAAAATTCACTCCGCAAAATGTGGAGCAATCTCAGCATAACGAAAAGATAGAAACTAAAAAAAAAAAAAATTAGAGCAAATCAATTGTTGCTCCGCATTATGCGGAGCAACCGAAGCATTGTCTCCACATAATGCGGAGCTCATGAACTCCGCATTATGCGGAGCAAAATGCGGAGCACATCAATTTTTTTTATTAAGCGTTTTTCCCATTTTATCCCCACCATTTACTATTCATGGACTTTTTTTGCTATAGCAGCCATTTAAATATAGTAGGGAAATACAACAAACTAATTTCATTAAAATCGACATCTTCCCACCAGCAATCAGACAAAAAAAAAATGGAGCCAATGATGCCTTTAATAAATAAATACAACAAACTAATTTCATTAAACATAACATGTCTCATGCCATAGAGAAACAAAAGTATAGATTGAACTCGCTTGGAGAAAAATAAATGCATAGCCAGAACTGAACTTGCCAAGATTATTTAACCCTGTGACATTAATTTTTTTGCTCACAATTGTCATTTTTGTCAATTACACGTCTATCAATATTCAAAATTACTCACAATCTTAATTTAGCTACAACAAATAAAACTAAAAATTCATATTAAAAAATCCAAAACTCTCACCTGGGACATATATAATTTGCATTATGCATGCGGAGTTCAGCTCCGCATAATGCGGAGTTGAACTCCGCACTTGTGCGCACTGCGGAGTTGCTCCGCACTTAGATGCGGAGTTCAGCTCCGCATAATGCGGAGTTGGAACTCCGCATAATGCGGAGTTGAACTCCGCACTTGTGCACACAGTGCGGAGTCTTCACCTTTTTTTATGTTCTAACAATAATATAGAAGCATTATCTCTTGTAATTCCAATTTTTAATCAAGCGTGATATTTCTTTTAAATGTACAAATGAAAAAAATTAATCAATTTACATTCCAATTTTATCCCCACCAATTAATTTTTTTCCCATTTTATCCCCCATTATTTACTGTTGATTTGTGAAGCATTTTCGATCCTCACTTTATCAAAAGGATAATATAGACTTCTTTATTGCCCACAATTGTTGACTAAAACCGACAGAGGTATAATAATAATAATAAAAAAAAGGGCAACTCCGCGTTATGCGGAGTTCCAACTCCGCATTATGCGGAGCTGAACAACTCCGCATAATGCGGAGCTGAACTCCACACTTGTGCGCACAGTGCGGAGTCTTCACCTTTTTTTTTATGTTCTAACAATAATATAAAATCATTATCTCTTGTAATTCCAATTTTTAGTCAAGCGTAATATTTATTTTAAATGTACACAGTGCGGAGTCTTCACCTTTTTTTTGTAGTCGGTTGATTAATTTTTTTCGCTTGTACATTTAAAAGAAAAAAAGGAAATAAAAAAAGGCGCGGGTGCAGAGACGGAAGAAATTTTGAATTTATTATATGTATGTATGGAATGAGTTTGTGTAAAATATAAATAAGCAGAATTTTTGGCAAAAAAAAGGAAATACAAAAAGGCGCGGGTGCAGAGACGGAAGAAATTTTGAATTTATTATATGTATGTATGGAATGAGTTTGTGTAAAATATAAATAAGTAGAATTTTTGGCAAAAAAAAAGAAAATACAAAAAGGCGCAGGTACGGAGACATAGAAGAAATTTTGAATTTATTATATGTATGTATGGAATGAGTTTGTGTAAAATATAAATAAGTAAATTTTTGGAAAAAAAGAAATAAAAAAAAGGCGCGGGTGCGGAGAGACGGAATGAATTTTGAATTTATTATATGTATGTATGGAATGAGTTTGTGTAAAATGTAAATAAGTAGAATTTTAGGCAAAAGAAAAAAGAATAAAACCAGGCGCGGGTGCGGAGACACAGAAATTTTTTTGAATTTATTATATGTATGTATGGAATGCGTTTGTGTTAAATGCAAATAAGTAGAATTAAAAAAAAAAAATAAAAAAAATGTGCCGGTGCAAAAAAAAAAAAGGAAATAAAAAAAAGGCGCGGGTGCGGAGACACAGAAGAAATTTTGAATTTATTGTATGTATGTATGGAATGAGTTTGTGTAAAATGTAAATAAGTAGAATTTTTGGCAAAAAAAAAAAGAAATAAAAAAGGCGCAGGTGCGGAGACACAGAAGAAATTTTGAATTTATTATATGTATGTATGGAATGAGTTTGTCTAAAATGTAAATAAGTAGAATTTTTGGCAAAAAAAAGAAATAAAAAGGGCGCGGGTGCGGAGACACGGAAGAAGTTTTGAATTTATTATATTTATGTATGGAATGAGTTTTTGTAAAATGTAAATAGGTATAATTTTTAGCAAAAAAAAAGAAATAAAAAAAGCCGCGGGTGCGGAGACCGAAGAAATTTTGAATTTATTATATGTATGTATGGACTGAGTTTGTGTAAAATATAAATAAGTAGAATTTTTGGAAAAAAATAAAGGAAATGAAAACAGGCGTGGGTGCGGAGAAATGAAAGGAACTTTGAATTATGTGGAGATACCAAACCATGTCTCCGCAAGATAGAAACTAAAAAAAATTATGTCCAGACACGTTTAAAAAAAATTATGTGCCAACCCATGTGTCCACACAGAAACTAAATAAAAAATTATGTCCAAAAACCATTTAAAAAAAATTATGTGTGTCTCGACATTATGCGGAGACACTAAGCCATGTCTCCGCATAATTTGGAGACAAAAACTTTAAAAAAAATTATGTCGGAGACACCAAGCAGGCCGTGTGTCCGCATTATGAATAGAATTTGGAGACATGGACCATGAACTCCGCATTATGCGGAGTTCATGGTCCATGTCTCCAAATTCTATGGAGATGTCTCCATAGAATTTGGAGACATTCCACAGAATACATACCTAATTTAGACCATATTTCCAACTCCGCATTATGCGGAGCAAGTGCGGAGCAACTCCGCAGTTGTGGCACAAGTGCGGAGTTCAGCTCCGCATAATGCGGAGTTGGAACTCCTCATAATGCGGAGTTGCCCATTTATTATTATTATTATTATTATTATTATTATTATTATTATTATTATTATTATTATTATTATACCTCTGTCGGTTTTAGTCAACAATTGTGGGCAATGAAGAAGTCTATATTATCCTTTTGATAAAGTGAGGATGGAAAATGCTTCACAAATCAACAGTAAATAATGGGGGATAAAATGGGAAAAAAATTAATTGGTGGGGATAAAATTGGAATGTAAAATGCTTCACAAATGAACAGTAACCGACGGATTGCCTCTTTTATATTAGTAGGGAAATATTAATTCGCTTAATAGAATATGCATTTCAAGTTTTAAACTACGCAACATACTCAGCTAAAAGAGACAAACATGGGCTTAGTGAGACATCAATACTTCTATTCATTATAATTATAATCTCATTATAGTTTTTTGGGAAGAGTTCAAAAGTCAGAGATTAACTATATACAATTCAAAAATCAGGTTTTAAGTTTGACTAATGCAAAATAGGTTTTAGTTAATTAATTAAAAATATTTATTAATTAAATATAATAAAATCACAGTTATATAATTAATGGTCACATATACACATAATTATATGTCACATGTCACATATTTTAAAATTAATTGATCACAGATTATTTTTGAGTCGCATATTATTAAATTTTTAGGTCACGGTTGAGTAATTGGTCACAAATTACCAAACATTTGGTCACAGACTACCGTCACTATCACTATGGCCACTTTCGACCACCCTCACCACGCCGCCACCGCCACAACAGCACCAACAAAGCCACTGACAACCACCTCCACCACCAATCACTTGTATATTACCTATTTTATAGGTCACAAATGCCAAACATCTCCAACAGAAACGCACCCACAGCCCACACCCCACACCTTGAAAGCAGCCAACAATTAACCATGTTTAGAGTGAAATTGGCTCCAACCCAGGGCTGGGCTAGGTGCACCAGTATGGGAGGGGGCTAGCCCAGGTGGTCCGCCACCATGGTTGACCTGGGTTGCACCGAAATTGGCTGATTGCACCTGCTGCACTCGCGAGTTCGCACCAGCGAACGAATCTGAACCAAATTAATGGTGATTGGAGCCAAATTGGAGGAGACCCATGGCTGGGCTGGGTGCGCCAAGGTGCGCCAGTCCCAGCCCAGGTGGTCCGCCACCGTGGGTCGCCTCACCGGAACCAGAATCGGCCTTTTCTTGGTGCGCTGTCGCGACAACACTGTCTTTGCTTCGAAATTGGTGGTTTTTGGTTGCTTTTTGATGGGAATTGTATACATAGGTAGCTTCAACTTGATGAGGGGAGTCGACCGATGGTGGATTCTGGCCGGTGGGGGTGGCTGGATAGCAAATTGTGGTGGTTTGATCGAATTTCAGGCATCCCACTTTGAAGCTGATTTCCGGATTAGTTTAGGGTTATGATAGATTTAGGGTTTGATATGTAAAATAAAATATCTGATTTTTGAATAAATAAACTTTAGATCTGATTTTTAAAAACTGATCTTTAAACACCTTATCCATGTAATTTTCCCTAGTTTTTTTTTCAAACTCACTCTTAACTCTCAATCTCGAGAAACGCTGGTCAATGGGCCAATGAACCAGTAAGAATGGAGTTATAATCCAAACTCAATCATGGGCCAAATTTTACGAAGTGTCAATGACGGGCCAACCTTCGACGTTCAAGTTAAAGCCCAATTCAATCACTTGTCCTTTGGGTTCGGGTTGTCTGTTATTGCCATCGGCGTGGTTGTATAATCAACTTGAATAATGTTATGTGTACACCTTGTGGTGTACACAATCTTTTACACTCCCCTCACATGGAGGGGGGGCCACACACAATAAAAGATAATGTTATTTGTACACCTTGTGGTGTACACAATCTTTTACACCCCCCTCACATGGAGGGGGGAAGCACACACTCCATGTGAGGGTGTAAAAGATCACAGAAAATATTGTGTACACATAGCACAATCCAATCAAGTTTTGCTACTTTAACACCCAGGGTGACATGCCAAGTGGCAATTCTGTATTGATTGGTGGAAAAACTTTTTGTTCCACCAACCAATTGTGATTTGCCATTTGGCAATTCTGTCACTCAAAACTTGTTTTATAATAGGTTCTTCTATTCACACTACAAATTATATTTTTTGTACCACATTTTAATTAAGCTTAGGATTCTTAATTTTTACTTATAATAACTCTTATATCCATAACAATTTTTTATGTCACTCTTATCTTCAAACTTTTATTAGTTAACACATTTTATATTTGATAACAGTTTTATATTCAAAAATCCATTAAAATTGCGTAGAACAATTTATTTTTTCATCATATTTTTGAAAATAGATAAATAAAAATTGAGAATTAATATTTCTCCCTCGTTTATGAAAGTAAAATATTTTGATCTAAATCATCATCAATGACGAGATATACTAATTAATGAAAAGTTGGAGATAAATATTCGACCGGAAAAAGTTAAGAAATAATTTCTACAGTGAGCAAAAATTGAGAAGTTTAACTGCAATTAAAATATGGTGTATGAAATAAAAACCGTGATGGTAATATAGTCATCCTTTCATAAACAGCTCAAAGGAAAGTACCCTTAATTAAAATTAATAAATTACATCCTTCGTTCGGTCCGGTCGGGCCGTCTATTGTTAACTGTTCCATAGACAAGAACTTTAAGTTGCATCATGGTACTTAACTGGACATCAAAATGTTGTCGAAACATCATGAACTTTGTCAAAATATTCTCCATTCATCAATAGTTGGAAATTTTGGAAGGTAATTTGTGCCGCGTGTAAATTCTCCCTTTCAAGTAAGCAGCTCCATCCAAGCTATCGAACAGAATCCTAACAATTAAATGAAGAGCATTTTGACAACGTTCAATGCTATTTTAATGATGTTTTAAAGTTCGTTAAAGTCTCCTTAAGGTGACCTAAAGTTCAATTATTTTGAAACAATTAATTTGGAGGAGCCACTCATTTTATATATGTCCAATTAAATGTAAAAATAGATCAAGCTCATTTTTAATAGAGATTTTAAAAATTGATTCTGCAAAAGTCAATTTTTTGGAGTATGTGTCAAAAAAAGTAGGGAAATTTTTTGAATTTATGTGTAAAATTATTTTATTAAAAATTAATATAAGAAAAAATGAGTTTTAAAAAATGGGATCAGACAAAAATGAAGTTAAACTTATCATTTAGGACTACTTAGTACATCTTAAACTAGTGCCGTCCGTGGGTCGGTTATGAAGAGAATTGAACCGACTCAAAACTTTCGGGTATTTAATAAATGGAACCGTCGGGTCCAAATATAATTATGGAACCGTTCAGGTTCGATTCCTACCATAATTATTTTTTTTAATATTTACAGCAATATTATATAAATACAACTAATGATATTTCATTCGTAACTTTTACAAATTAACGTAACCCAATCTGATTTATTTAATTAATTTGTTTATAAAAAAATAAAATAATTTAATTAATTCAATATAAAAAATAAAAAAAATTATTTAGTTTCAGTTCTTATTCGATTTTTCGGTTCTTGGTCTAGACTCGAGACCCGATCCAAACTCTCTCATCGGTTCTCGATTCGGGTACCCGTTCGGGTATTTAACTTATGAAGAATCGCTTGGTTCGGTTCAGGACTTTTGGACACCCTTATCTTAAACCATTAAACAGACATTTTAACACAACATTATTCTTACGACTCGTAAGGATGTAATAATTAGGGGTGGGCAAAACCCGATCGAATCCACCAAATCGCCCAAACAGAACCAACCAGACTGGTTTAGATTGGTTTTTTTTTTTTTTTTGTTGTTTTTACACGGTTGGTTGTGTAGGCGGGTTGGGTTGGGTAGGGTCAGGTTATGGGTTAACTCATAAAAACCGAATAAACCCGTCAAACTCAACTTGACAATATTTATAAACTTTACAAGTATTATAATGTTGCTTGGAAACTCTTAAAATAATATTATAAGACTTGGATATAATACATTTTACGAAAAATAGTATAAGCAAATACACATTCAACACAAAAATATTTTAATTGCCAAAAACATTTATTGACTTCATATAATTTAATATCAATCTGTCCATGTAACATTTTCGGGTATGAAGTGCTAAAATAATTCAAATTTTTTTGTTCATTGCAACTATGGTGACCAAATATTATATAAGTCATTAATCAATTATAAATCCGTCCAACCCGACTCGATTACTTTAGTCTTTATTGATAAATTGTCCCAACCCGACCAACCAACCCAACCGATATTTGATTGAGTTGGATTTCAACCTTTACACGTGTTAGGTTGAGTTAAATTATGATCAAATCGATTATGTTGGGTTGGGTTTGAATTGAGACAAAAATCGAACCGAACCGAACCCATACCCACCCCTAGAGATGGCAAAAAAAACCGCCCCGAGCGGGTTGGCGGGGCGGGGCGGGGCGGGGCAAGGAGGGCCGCCCCGTCTCGGGTCGTGGGGCGGGGCGGGACGGAGATGCCCCGCCCCGAACTCGCCCCGTGAACCGTTTAAAAAAAGTATCCATGTATTCTCTAGTAGAATACATGATGAACAAATATTTTTTGGAAGTAGAGTTATGGATTTATGTTCATAAATTTGTTGAACAATTTTTTTTGGAAGTAGAGTTATATTTTTCCTTAACCGTATAACTGGAAATTTTTTATAGCAAAAAAAAAAAATTATAAAAAAAATAAACGGGGCAGGGAAACGGTCCTGCAATGCGCCCCGCCCCGCCCCGTCTTAGACGGGGCGGGGCACGGGGCAGGGCGAAGCGGGAGAGTGGCGGGACGGGGCGGGATAGGGGTGCCCCGTCCCGTTGTCATCCCTACCCACCCCTAGTAATAATCTATATTTATTATGAAAATTTGGGGGCATTTTTAACTTACGTGAACAAGAATATTGTAATTTGTTAGAATCATGTTACTTGTAAGAATCATGTTACTTGTATACTTTTGGTTGACAACTTCATATTAATAGCATTACATTTATCTATTTTTAAAATTATTTTTTAAATTAATCGTTCGAATTTTGACAACATTTAAATTGTCAACAATAATTGTACAAATAACTTTTGTTATGCCACCACATGAATTTTCTTTGAATAATACTAAACTTACACACTTGGTTCACATTTATTTTCACATCTCTCTCACATGGGGGGTGGGGCCCGCGATTTTTATGTGAGAAGATATGAGAGTGAATGTAAACCAATGTGTATGCATTTAGCATTTTTGACGTTGTTGAGTTTCTAAAACTTAAAAAAAATAATAATAATATTTGCAGTCGCTTACTGCAGTAGTGTGGCACACACATGTTAAGTGTGTATTTAATGTATTAATGTGGTCAAATAACTACCACATTAATGTATCAAATAACTACATTCCATGTATGTGCCAATAGAACGATTGTTGCCGTAAGCCACTATGAACAGCATTAATCTTAAAAAAATCCCAAGTGACCAATCGTTGTCGGCCACCGTTCTTTCTCCTCCATTTCTGAAGAAGAGATATGCTAGAACAGAACAACGAAAACATCACATCTCAATATCCCCGATTTGAGTTTACTTCAGTATTGCTAGCATTGACCAAGAACTGTGAATCAGTTATCCGATGTATTGATTGAACCCTAGTTTCTTGAATTATCTTTGGACGTTTCTTGTAAAATCGAAGAAATCAACATTTGGGGACCAGGCATATTCCTCGCTTTTCTTCGATTCTCGGGAACCAGATCTTCGACGTAATCTCCCAGGTCAGGATTTAAACCATTTCAAAGTGCAAACCTCATAACCAATTGATTGGTATGATTATATGGATTTTCCATTATTCGCTTTGCTGATTGCTTGTTTGGGGTTTTTCTTTGGTTTCTTTCCACTCATTGCGGAGTCTCAACAAAATGTGAACCCTCCACCGCCAAACGTTTTACATCCTCCTCCGCATCCGCATCCGCATCCGCACCCGCCGCCACCTCCACCTCCTCCGCCGCCACCACCACCGCCACCACTTGTTACCCTACCACCTCCACAAAATCCGCCTCCACCGTCTCCGTTCCTGCCTGCTCCACTACCTCCATCTGAATCCCAGTGGCCTCCCCAGCCTTCCCCTCGCCCTCCTATACCCCCTTCAAAGAAACGCCTCCGCCCACCTCCTCCAAATGATGCAATCTCGAAGCATAGGGATCACAATCACCAGTATTCACTTCAAAAATCGACACGGGCGAAGCCAAATAACCTTAACGAGGGGAAGAAAATTGGGTTGATATTTGTGGGAGTTGTTGCCATCTTGCAAGTTTGTGTGGTGGCGTTTTTGTTGATCAGGAGAAGACAAATTTCAAAGGCCAATGGTGACTATTAAACCAAACAGAACACCACATTCTATGCAAATAACACCATCTGCAATTTTTATGTTTAATTCTCTTTTCTTGGTGGAGAATACTTCGATGGAGATACACTGGATTGAGGCTTACAATTACGATGATGGATTGAAGCGAATGGTGATACATCATGAGATTTCATAATTAATCAAAGTATCCACATCTTGGTCACTGATCAAGAGAATTTGTAAACTTCATTAGTATTCTTTTTCTTACAGGTTGTCATTGTTTATTCATTAACATAACAAATGGATCAAAGAAGGTGTTTTTCTTCTTTGATATCATATTGTGTACATTGTACAGAGTGTATTCACTGATTTAGAATTTTTTTTTGTGAAAACCTTTTTGTCTTGAGTATCAAATTTATGATTGCAGTACTGAAATTTTATGGCAAATATGTATTGACTCTATTAGAAAAATCAGTTGGATTGCTGCATGGTTGGATTGTGAACCAAGATAAGCTATCTTCGGGAAAATAGTGTTACGATGGGAGATTGTCTAAATGGGAGTCATTAACCCATAGGCACAAATTGTTCACTAAAAGCTGCACATTTGAGTTTCTTTCTCGTGTTCTTATGTCTTTCTCTTCTTGCATTTGTTTGTTATCTTATCTTTCTTTTCGGTGGGTTATATGTTCGGTTAGAATAAGTAGTTTCCATTTCTTGGGATTCTTGTCTACATATGCTGTGAGTGGTAGTTTTGTAGAATTTTTTTGTTAAAAGTTTAAGAAGTGAAAAGAATTTTCTCTACCTAATTGTTAGTTGAAGAAAACTACATCAAGATGTTGGATGTCTTTTTAGTTCTTTGTTAAAGGAATTTATATACCTTTTTCTTGTGCATAGATCCAGGATCATCTTACTCTTACGGTGGAAGCGCTTATATAAACCCCAGGTAGTAATTACTATATGATTGATTTCATGTTATGTTCAATTCATGGTTTCCTCATGCGATGTTTAGTGTTCTTTTACTTACAGACTGTTTATCATAGCATTGTAATGGTAGCTTTAGATTTCTAAAACAATTATATGCTAACTCAGATTGTTGCTGTTGTATAATGTTTATATACTCCCAAGGATGAATTTTTGTTGGAAATCATTCAAGAATTATTATTGTGCTAAGTTTCAGCTCGTTAAGTTCATTTGATCCTAAGCCTTCAAATAGCCTACTGATGCTTTGCCTTCACTGGCTATATATATTTCTTTTATGCATTGCCCATTCACGGGAAATGTTTTTGTTGTAGGAGAGGGAAAAGGATTGACTAGTATGCAAAACATATCCTCTTTGTCGATTCTACAAAACTGACTTGGAATTGTTGTGGTCTGAGGCAAATATTATGGCTCATTCGTTGAACAAAAAAATGTAATTTAAGAACAAGAGCTTATCTTAATAATGAACATGAGTTAACTCTGAGGGGTTGCTCAATTGGTCAGGCCTTGGATTTGCTCCCCAATGGTCACCAGTTCGAGTCCCCTCAGGGCCACTGAGGTGAGTACCCGGCTGTAAACTTCAGGGCCCCGTGGAATTAGTCGAGGTGCGCGCAAACTGGCCTGGACATCCACGGTTATCAAAAAAAAAAGTAATGAAGATGAGTTATAATCAACGGTTTCTGACATTGACTGCTTGGCTTATTCTTACAGTAGTACTATATTTATGATTGTAGCGTTCTGTGTTATATGAAATGCATGATATCTAATCTGCCTTTGTTTAGCTAAGCTTTGAAAAGGTACACGTTATCCCTTTTCTTTATAGTTTATCCTGATATTTTCCATGCCAGTAGTAGAATTTGAGGGTTGTGCAGAGTTGCTGATTTCTTGGAAGCTAACTCTTGTTTGAAGAAAAATCTGTAGTTTTCCATCATTGCACCCCTAATGATCTATCGTTCAGTCTTTACTTTTTTGTTTTTTGGATATTTTCATGGTTTAGATTACTTATACATAATCTTGAGGGGTTGCTCAATTGGTCAGACATTGAGTTTGCTCTTCAATGATCACTAGCTCGAGTCCCCTCAGGCCACTAAAGTAAGTACCCCGGTTGTAAACTTTAGGGCCTCGTGGGATTAGTCGAGGTGCGCGCAAGTTGGTTCGGACATCCACGGTTATAAAAAAAAATGATTGCTTATACGTGGATTAATATCGAGTCTAGGAACGCCCATTCTTGGGTTATAAGAATATGTTGCTAAGAATTCAATGCTGAAGTTACATATGGTACTATCTGGGCTAATGCTAGCACATGGAAAACCGACGATTAATGATGCTCCGGCCGGAGCCTCCAGTGTGGGACAGAAGGCTTGATTTGGTAAGGATTATCTAAGATTTGATAATAATTCACATGAAAATTGGGTTGTTTTCATGACCGAACCTAGCACGCCATTGGCCGGACACAAGCCATTTTCTGCACAAAAGATTCTTAAAGAAATGAATGTTTGAAGAGTTGTTAGCCCTCTGTTAAAGATTCAAACCCAGGCCCATTATATACCCAAGAATAAGTATTTTCCCTGTCAACCTTTGTCTGCAAGTCTCAACAACTGACTTAAACAAGAATATGTTACTAAAAATAATGAAAACGATTTTCAATGAAATTAAAACATTAATAAAATCCAAAATGACAGCAACCCAAATCTTTGAATATGCCTTAAGTTGTCTCTTCCCGAATAGATCAAAGCCCTATTCATTATTTTAACCTAGCCATGTACCCATAAATGGCCTCTCCTGATTCCTTATCAAATGCTCTATTATACTTCCTTGCCTCCCTATCCAGCTCCGACGACAATTTTCCAAACCATGACAATTGAGCCAAATGACGATTCTGAAAACATCTTAGGATGGATAGATGGATCTTCGAACTTATCTACGTTTTCTGATTATCCATTTGAAGCCGGGGATTTGTTTTCTGATGATCCATTTGAAGCCGGGGATTTTTGTGGCGATTCGTGGTGGCTGCACTGTCCAAGTCTACAACACGAATCCATTGACAGCACCATTCCTGCTACCACAACCCCTGCTGACTTACTAATTTCTGATCAACAACTATCTTCTGACTTACCAAAGAAACGTAAAGTACCAGATGATTCGAGTCCTATATCATCACAAAGCTCCCGGAAGAACCACAACCGGCAGATCAATAACGCTGATGATGGGTTTGCAATTGCCGAACATGGGGAGGTATCCAGAAAATCAACTGGGAGCAAAAAGGCAACCAAGAAAGCAGGTGGAAATAACTGTAACAATGGTGACAAAGATGGCAGGTGGGCAGAACATCTGCTCAATCCCTGTGCTGCTGCCATCACCGCTCGAAATCCATCCCGCGTTGAGCACTTCTTGCACGTGCTGCGTGACCTGTCATCCCTTGAAGGTGATGCTAACCAACGGCTAGCTGCTCATGGCCTCCACGCCTTGATACACTACCTCTCTTCCCCTGGCATCTCCTCTGCTTCAGCAGGTGGTAGTACTTTTTCTTCTAGCAACTCGAAATTCTTCAAGGATTCGTTGATCAAATTCAATGACATAAGTCCCTGGTTCCGGATCCCAAACAACGTTGCCAATACTTCAATACTCCAAATCCTCACAGGACAGGTTCGACCAAGTAATCTTCATATCCTTGATATAGGAGTATCTCATGGCGTTCAATGGCCAACGCTCCTTGTAGATTTATCTCGTCGATCAGGTGGTCCGCCTCCCTTGGTCCGGCTGACCGTTGTTACCCCTAGCATTGACAGTGATCAGTTGAGAAGCACTCCATTTGCAAATGGCCCGCCAAATTACGACTTCTCCTCCCATCTCCTTGCTTTTGCTAAGTCCAACTACATCAATTTACAGATCAACAAATTGGAGAATATCCCATTGCAGAATCTGAATTCCCAGTTGATTAACTCCTCAGAAGAAACCTTGATAATCTGTGCACAATTTAGCCTGCACAATCTAAACCATAGTACTCCTGATGAAAGAACAGCATTTCTAAAAATACTGAAGAGTTTGGATCCCAAAGGCGTGATTCTAAGTGAAAATAACATAGATTGTAGCTGCAAAAACTGTGGGGATTTTGCAACTGGATTATCGAGGCGAGTGGAATACTTGTGGAGGTTCTTGGACTCAACGAGTGTTGCATACAAAGGACGAGAAAGCGAGGAAAGAAGGATGATGGAAGCAGAGGCAGCAAAGGCACTGATAAACACAGGTGAAATGAATGAAAGAAAAGAGAAATGGTGCGAGCGAATGAGAAGTGCTGGATTCATTGGGGAAGTGTTCGGACAGGAGACTATTGATGGAGCTAAGTCATTGCTGAGGAAGTACGACAACAATTGGGAGATTAGAGTAGAAGAGAAAGATGTGTGTATGAACCTGTATTGGAAAGGACAGTCGGTTTCGTTTTGCTCATTGTGGAAGATAGATGTGCAAGTGAATGATGACTAACATCCCTTGTACAATTTTCAAACTCCAGTTATGGTGCAACCAAGGATGCATTCTATGCATTTGAGGCTCAACTAGACCCCCGAAGGTGGACTGGAGAGGAAGGCTGAGCACGGCGAGGAGGCACAGGCTTGGGGCTATGCTATTTATTTTGTTATTTTAGGCTTTCTTCATATGCTTTAGTTACACCATATAGAGATGAAGTTCAACCAAACTGCGACTGTTACCCTTATTAGTCTCATTTTGAAACTCCTAAACCTATCGTTGTATGGTTCTTGGCTTTTCAGTTCTCTTGTTTGGTCAGACATGTTGTGAAATTAAAGTCCCCGACCGTAATAACTTTAAACAAGTATTACTGCGAGCTATTCAACAAAACATAAAGGCCTTTTTTTGGTCAATTCCGTATAGTATTTACCAAACACTTAAGGTAAAATTATCAATGAAAGTGAAAGTTTGACCAATTCGGGTCATGAATGAACAGGAAAATAGACCAACGACTGAGAAATATATTGGCCAAAGCCATTTTATTAAAAAAAATTACAGTTGGTTGGGAAATCTACCTTATACAGATCGAGTAGAATTTAACCACCTACAAAACCTCTCTCTAAATAAGTAATTATAGAATTTTCATTAAGAAAGATTCCTATCTTTGTCAAAAAATAAATAAATTTCTATGACAATCCTAACACAAAGAATGTGTATATATAGTCCGGAAATTTGTTTAATGAAAGTATCTAGCGGTCCTCTTTTTCCTTTTCACTGAATTTCTCAATAATTCATTTCTATCTCGTCATCAACCAATTTACAACAGTGCATTCCTCGTCTAAAGTGAATACACCATGCTAGAATTAAGGGGATTTTCGATAAATAATGGTCAAAGAATGTCAAAGGTTTCATACCATGCACTAATACAAGATATTCATGTGTTGTTAGTCGACCATGATTATGAGGGTCGAATTTCTACAAAAAAAATGCTAGAGTTGTGTTCATATAAAGGTAACAGGAGTTATATACCTTTGTAAAATTTACAAAAATCGGAGAAAATCTTAAAGCATTTTTTGTTATGTTTGATTTCAGTTACATCTGTTGAAGTTGCTTCCATGGGTTTATCATTGCTTTCAAGTGGAAATTCACATTTCGATCTTATAATGGCAAATATCAACTCTCCTGACTTGCACGGTTTTACTCTTCTACAACATGGCGTTGTTATGAACTTACCAGTAATTCGTAAGTGTTTCTTTCCTTCCAATAGTTGTATTAAATTTAACGGTTTTGCTACCGGTACATCAATGTGTACATCGGCGTGTACATCACACTCACATGGGGGGTGAGACCCACTTGAATAAAAAAATATTTTATACAAGTTGGTCCCACCCCTATGTGAGTGTGATGTACACTTTGATGTATAATTCTTGATGTACAAGTAGCATTTTTGTAAATTTAATTAAGCTGTCGCAGTTCTTTCTAAATATAGTGATGTCTGATGAGGATGATGCATTCATGGCAATGAGTGCTCTGCAAAATGGAGCTTTCCTATGTATGACAAAACCGGCAAAAATGGAGATGCTGTCCTGCCTGTGGCAGCATGTTCTGAGAGTGAAGAAGCAGATTTATAAGGAAAAAGAAAGATTCAATGCCATTGAAGTTAACAACGTGAACGAGGATGGAGAATATGACTTGGAGAATCGTAAAAAAAGGATTGAGAGGAAGACACACATTCAGTGGACTCAAGAACTTCATGAAAAATTTATGGATGCTATAGCACAGCTTGGTGAAGGAAGTATATATTTGGTGTTTACCACTGCTATAATAATTTATTCAATTCAGTTTGGTTTTTTGTATCTTTTCTTGTTTTAATTTGCAAAATAGGGTGTTTCCCTAAGGAGATCCAAGAGCTAATGAAGGTCCCTGGTCTAACAAGAATGCAAATAGCCAGCCATCTCCAGGTCTGTTCTTTCTACACGTTGAATGACAATAGGCTTCAAGTAATTCAAATTTCATTCAGTTTTTGTTGGACTGTGTTGTGTACAAGATAGGTGTTTGGAAAAACTAATATTCTTCTTCACAATTGACTGATTGAGGGTGAACCATCATCAATTTTGTGTGTTCTGCTCGTTTTCTTATTCATTCTTTCGAATTAACTCGCTCTTGAGCATAGGGATTGTAGTTTAATCCACTCTTGTAACATTATCTTTTCTTCATTTTGTATGCAGAAATGTCGGAATCACAATTGGCTAGGTCCCCAAGAGCGTCCCCGAGAGCGAAAATCTCATCCGGCTTGTACTCCTTCCCAAGAAAAACCAAGAAAATTTGGGTCTTTACCTCAGTTAGGCAACACTTCGTCGTTCCATTTCAAGCCCCTGGAGAGCCATGAAATCTCTCCTGAAAACGAATCTATGCCAAATGATGGTGGACATGGAAATCGACCTATTGCACCAATGGTGCCTTCCGATCAGCCTCATTATGAACCATTCTTGTCCAGTTCGAGTAATGCCACACCTGCTACAAATCTTTCATCGAACCATAGGCATCAATCCAATTATATCTATGATTTTCCAGATATCGGTGGTCTCATTGGTGACAAGAATCAGGGATAAATCGAAGCGATATTTATGCAGTGCCTAGTGTGATCACCAGGAACCAACGGTGATTTAGAGATGACAAACTTTACAAGAACATCAACTTCCTTTCTGGAAAATCAAAGTACGTAGTGATATTGTTCGAGTACAAGAACATCACACACTTTTTATTTTTCCTTTCAAGTGAAGAACATCAAAATACATCTTTAAGTAACTATTAATTAACTATTAATTGACAGCTAAATCGTGCTTTTAACGCGGAAATTACATCTTTAATCGTGCTTTTAACGCGGAAATTACATCTTTAAGTAACTATTAATTGACAGCTAAATTCCCATTTACATGGCTAGTGGCCACATCCAAACCTAAACATCATTTTTTACTTTTCCTGTTCCACAAGCATTGTTCAATAACTAATCCTTTTATCTTTTTTACTTTTTGCTTTTTGGACGGCTGCCACTCACTTTTCCATCCGTTTTGAATCATTCCACCTAGACAGCTTTATATTCCTTCCTTCTATAAATCCTCCTCTTAGACTTGTATCAGAATCAAGTTGGTTTTCTTATACCGACAAGAAACCAACATTCATACTTACTTTTCTTTAGTCTTTCAATGGCAACTTCTGCTTATTCTTCATATCAAAATTCATCTCCAAGAGGAGTAGCCATGGTTCTAGCCACGGTGTCTGCGGTGGTGCTTTCTCCGTTGTACGTAGACCGGAAAAATGAAAGCCGTCACGAGGTGGGGTGGAGCTCTGGCTTTGTTCTACCTGTGGTGCTCGCGGGATTGATTGTTGCCATTAAAACCACTTCATTTAATTCAATGCAGAGAGGGAGTAGAAAATCAGTAGTTATATCTCCAGACGAGTCAGCGGTGCTCAGAATCGGGAGTTCCTCTTGGGGACTTGCCGGTATTTTGATCATGCTTGTGTTTATACTTTCATGGCAAGCCTCTGTGCAACACTTCTTCTGGAGATAGGAACAATCTACTTCTTTTAATGTCACTAATGTACTTATACAGATGGTTATTGTAGGAGATGTTATAAATAAGGAATTCTGATTTTTAGCACTTCCAGTGAACAATTTACCAACGTAAAATCGCACAGTTGGGAATTACACCAGCAATATACAGACATCAACAGATACTAATCCCAGTTCAATATCCAATAAACCAGTTTAATAACCAACAGATTAAGCAATCACAAGAATTCCAACATACATTAACATATATTGAAATCAGCATTCACCAATCTAATCTAGCATAATCATGACATGGAGAAGTCGACATAAATCATAAAATCCTAGAACTAAGAACTGATCATAAACGAGATAAAGAAAAACAGGGCAGAATGTTACTTCCCTTTCTCGAGCTCTTCCTCCTATTTCAGCGGAAATGTCTAGGCTCAGGAACAGCTTCCCACGCTTGCAAATCGCCTTCCATAGAGAGTGCAAGAACAAGTCAACACTTGGCTTGGATCATCGACCGAATGGTCTACCAAAAACAGCCAAAGTTACGCCCCTAACACACTGACTTAAGCCTTACACGAGACCTCGACCAGCTCTATTTCACGCCTAGGTAATACACAAGAGTCACTCAACAATGGGCTTACAGTGAGTATCAAGGGGTGGAGAAGAATGAGAGATTCAACCGAGAAGAGAAGAGGGCTTTTTATCGAAGAAGGTGAGAGAGAAGAGTATTGAGGAAGCCAAACCCACGTGAGAGTGTATCAAAAGTCAAGCCAAGAAAATATCTCAAGCAAGATCAATCCCAACAGTCCACCAGATCCAATGGTCAAGATAAAAAATAGCACAAACCGGGTCAGTCCAATGGGTTAGGAGAACCACAAAAGTCCACATTCTTCACCTTGGTTCTCATAACATACTCTCTCAGTTGCGAATTTGCACATGGAAGAACCGTTCATCATCATCGTCCATTACCTGCAAGAAAAATTAACCAGTATCAATATGCAGCAAAGATAAGCATAATTTAAATTTTCCTACAGGTAGAATTTTAGTTCCCACATCAGATGGATTCCTATCAGTGTGATTCTTAACAAGTTCGACTTCACCTTGAGAAAGCTTCTCACGTATAAAATGATACTTCACCTCAATATGTTTAGATCTCTCATGATAAACAGGGTTCTTACTAAGTGACAACGCACTTTGACTATCAGTAAACATAATAGGTATATCATGCATGAAGTTCAATTCTTTTAAGATTCCCTTTAACCAGATACATTCCTTAATCACCTCGGTTATGGCAACATATTCAGCTTCCGTACTAGACAAAGTCACTAAAGGTTGCAACTGAGATTTTCAAGTTATGCAGTTATCACCTAGAGTAAAGAAATAAGCCGTGGTTGATTTCCTATTGTCTCTATCACCAGCAAAGTCTGAATCAACATACCCTTTAAGAATTAACTTCTTAGATCTTTTCTCATACACTAAGTCTAGATTTAAAGTCTCAACCAGATACCTCAATAGCCATTTCATACTCACCCAATGCGGCTTATCAGGGTTGAACATAAATCTACTCAGAAGATTGATGGAAAATGCAAGATCAGGTTTGGTAGTTATCATAGAAAACATGACAGAACCTATGGCATTAGCATACGGAATATTTTCCATCTCTTTCAATTCAGACTTGGATTTAGGCAAATGATCATGTGAAAAATTCATATGAGTAGCAAGATGCACATTAACAATTTTACTGTCTTTCATTTCAACTTTTGTTACTACTTTGTTCAAATAAGCTTCTTGTGAAATTGTTAACCTATTCTTAGCCATATCCTTTGTTATCACCATCCCTAAAATCTTTCTAGCATTCCCTAAATCTTTCATGTCAAATTCCGATTTTAAAAGCTCTTTCAATTCTTTAATTTGAGACTTGCTAGGTCCAGCTAAAGGCATATCATCGACATAAAGCAACAAGTAGACTTCACAACCGCTCTTTATGTCATTAAAATACAAACAAGCATCAAATTCACTTATTTTAAATCCTATATTTAGTACATAGGCATCAAACCTCTTGTACCATTGTCTTGGGCTCTTTTTCAGCCCGTACAAAGATTTCTCAAACTTGTACACATAATCAGACTTTCCTCTAGTCCACACCCTCTCTTTGAGTATAACCCTTAGCCACTAATCTCGCCTTATACCTCACAAGATTATTAGGGATCAAACCTTCTTTTAACTTGTAGATCCACTTACATGGAACTAATTTCTGATCTTTAGGTTTCTTAACAAGTTTTCAGGTTTTGTTATCATTCAAAGATTTCATTTCTTCCTGCATGGCTTTTATCCAGTTTTCAGAATAATTTTCATTAATTTCCATTCATAAATAGCATGCTCTATCTGTTCAAGGATTTCACCTAAAACTAAGGCAAAATCAGTCGAACTTAGGGATTCATATCTCGGATTAGGCCTGATCTGCCTTCTAACCCTATCCCTAGTAAGCTGGTAATCTTGATTAGGTGGCTGATCATTAAAATGTTCAACTTCAACTGGTTCAATGTTATCTTGAAGTTAAGTTACCTCTTCATGTTTAGGTCCTGTTTCAGTTTCAATTTAAGGTTCGTGATGTGTAGGGTCATTGTCATCATTCCTAGGTGTAGGTGGATCAAGCTTTGTAAGCTTCACCTCAGTCTGAACACTCCTTTCAGTTTCAGATTTGTTGGCTTCATCAGTTTTCTGTTTTAGACATGGCATTTCAGATTCATTAAAGACTACATTCCTGCTGTTAATAATCTTAATGCCTTGAACCCCTAAAACCTATAACCTATAGCCCTTCACACCCTTTAGATACCCTAATATCACACATTTGACAGCCCTAGGCTCAAGTTTCCCTTCAGATTGATGTGCAAATGTAGCACATCCAAACACCCTTAGGTGACTCAGATTTGGAGGCTTCCCCGTCCACAACTCCTGTGGGGTCTTAAACCCTATACTGCTGGATGGTGACCTATTAATCAGATAAACTGTAGTACTTGCAGTTTCAGCCCAAAAACCTTTAGCAAGGCCAGAGCTAATCAATATACACCTAACATTGTTCATTATGGTCCCATTCATTCTCTCGACGACCCCATTCTGTTCAGGTCTTTATTTAACGGTTCTGTGTCTTGTTATCCCTTTTTGCTTACAAAAGTTGTCAAATTCAAAATTGCAGAATTCAAACCCATTATCAGTTCTAAATGTTTTAAGTTTCTTGTCTAACTGATTTTCAACAGACGTAAGACAAATTCTGAATTTCCCAAAAGTTTCCAACTTAGCCTTCAAATGATAGATTTAAACTTTTTTGAGTAATCATCCACCAATGATAAGAAGTACTTACTTCCACCAAATGTTGAATGCTTCTCAAGATCCCATAGATCAGAATGAATATAGTCCAATGGACTGCTGGTCCTATGAGAGCTAGCTTCAAAGCTAACCTTATGAGATTTACCCAAAACAGACGTTTCACAGAAATCCATAATTTCAATTTCATCATTTCCAAGCAATTTCTGATTACTTAAGGATTTTAGCCCTTTAAACCCAATGTGACTCATTCTGTTATGCCAAAGTTTGATTTTATCTTTACTAACAGCAAGAAGACTCGAATCAAGTGTTGTTTCAGTTTTGCCCTTTAGATAGTACGCTCATTCCTCTTGGGTCCTTTCATAACTATCAGAGATCCCTTAAAGATTTTCAGAACGTTGTTACCGAATTTAAAAATATATCCCTCATCTTCAAGAGTACGTAAGGAAATGAGGTTCTTCTTTAAATTAGGGACATATCTAACCTCCTTGAGTTGCCTGACAACCCCATCGTACATCCTGATGGCTATGTCACCAACTCCAACCACATTCTGAGAGTTGTTGTCTCCCATGTAGACCTTCCTAGGCTCAACCTCTCGATAGTTATGGAACCAAGACCTTTCATGGAACATGTGAAAGGTGCATCCCGTGTCTAGGATCCAATTTTTATCAAATTCTCCCTCAAACACATTCAGGTCATGTAGACTATCAAATTTAAAAACAACAGCAGCATTGTTTTGATCAGTATTGTTTAAGTTTATTTGTTTCTTTTTCCAATCAAAGCAGTCTTTCTTGAAATGCCCCAACTTTCCACAGTTGTAACATTTCTTTCTGTCTTTAGATTTTGATCTCATTTTAGATTTATCCCTTCACTTTTTGTTATGGAAGTTGAATTCTTTCTTCTCAAGTCTTCCCCTAACAAACAAAATTTCTTCTATAGAATTAGTTCTGTTGTCTCTTTTTAGTTCAAGTTCTCTAGATTTCAATGCGTCTACCACAATAGCCTGCGATATAGTGTCCCTACAATATTTTATGGCATTTCTGATTTCTTTATAAGATTCGGCAATGAATTTAACAATATGACAGCTAAATCCTCAACATCGAGCTTCTTATCATTATGATCCAAACTCTTCACAATTATGCTATAATCGCTTAAATTCTCCTCTACATCCTTCCCCGGGTCCATCTTAAAACTAAACACATTTTTTAACAGATAGATCTTGTTAGGTAAAGTCTTAGTCAAGAATAGGGTATCTAAGGCAGTCCACAACGTTCTAGCATCTTTAGCATGATCAACTTGTCTAACAATGTTATCAGATAAATGCAAAATTATAAAACTATATGCTATTTCATTCATGTCTTCAATTTCACATGGTTTAGCTTTTAACTCATCAGAGAAAGTAGAAGGATCATCGAGAGTTTTAACAACTCTCTGTTGGACCAAAATGGCCATCATTTTCTGTTTCCAAATTGAGTAGTCCCCCTTTCTATCGAATTGCGATAATTCGACCCTCGAACCTATTCCGGATTCTGTAAAAGAGTGGCCCGTACTCATGGACACAACAGAAAAGTTTTGAAAAAATCTTTTCCAGATGATCAACACACAGTATGAATGCAGAGTTAAAACCAATGTCCAGAAATGAAACACAACAACGAATCAATTCGATCACTAAGCTTCAGTGTGCAGGTGTAATCCAAAACTCAGGCAGTGAACATGTATAAAATGCAAGTAAATATGCTTTTCAGGTTACAAATTAATATCAAGAATTTAGTAACCAAGCAATCGTGCATAAAATGGTAAAAGTACCAAACTTAACCTATCAGAGAGTTTGGAATAATTTTACCAAACCACTGTTGAAAAATAGTAAGTATACCACCAGTTCCTCAGTCAATTCAAGTTTCTAGAATCACCCAATCCAACCACCAACATACACACAAAAAATAACCAATAATCAGTATCGAATTAGAAACCCTAAAATGCAAAAAAAAAAAAAAAAAAAAAAACCCTAATTAGCAGATCAAATGAAGGATGCAGTCAAATCCTAGATCGAATAATCTAGCTCTGATACCAAATGTTGGGAATTACACCAGCAATATACAGACATCAACAGATACTAATCCCAGTTCAATATCCAATAAACTAGTTCAATAACCAACAGATTAAGCAATCACAAGAATTCCAGCATACATTAACATATACTGAAATCAGCATTCACCAATCTAATCTAGCATAATCATGGCATGGAGAAGTCGACAGAAATCATAAAATCCTAGAACTAAGAACTGATTATAAACGAGATAAAGAAAAACAGGGCAGAATGTTACTTCCCTTTCTTGAGCTCTTCCTCCTATTTCGGCTGAAATGTCTAGGCTCAAGAACAGCTTCCCACGCTTGCAAATCGCCGTCCATAGAGAGTGCAAGAACCAGTAAACACTTGGCTTGGATCATCGACCGAACGGTCTACCAAAAACAGCCAAAGTTACGCCCTTAACATACTGACCTAAGCCTCACACAAGACCTCTACAACCCAACTCTATTTCACGCCTAGGTAATACACATGAGTCACTCAACAATAGGCTTACAATGAGTATCAAGGGGTAGGAAGAAGGAAGTTTCAACCGAGAAGAGAAGAGGGCTTTTTATCGAAGAAGGCGAGAGAGAAGGGTATTGAGGAAGCCAAACCCACATGAGAGTGTATCAAAAGTCAAGCCAAGAAAATATCTCAAACAAGATCAATCCCAACCATCCACCAGATCCAATGGTCAAGATAAAAAATAGCAAAAATCGGGTCAGCCCAATGAGTTAGGAGAACCACAAAAGTCCACAGGCACTCTATGCAATTTCGTAACCTGACATCTCAAGGGCAAATTAAATTGTGAAATCGACAGCATTCAACATCTGATTTTTGAGGAACTATTTCTCGTTAACCATTTTTCTTCATTGTTAGAAGGTACTTTTAGATATTTATACAATAAATATAATATGTGAAAGAAATAATTAATTCAGATGAATACTCAATTGGTGAAAAGTGTGGAATTTGTGTGGGAGGTAGGGGGTTCGAGTCACGCCTCATGCATTATATTAAAAGTCTTTGATTGGAGATTCTAATAATAAATTATTATTATTATTTAATCATTTTCGAAATTATTTAATGTGTCAATTAGCCAGTAAAATATGACAGTTTTTAACTGTCTAGTATTAACAACTTATTACCAATAGCCATAAATATTACAAATAATACTGGATCATGGTGGAGGCAGTTACATCATTTTTCTGCCTATATAAACACATATTTGAGCATTAGAAAATTATCACAAATACGAAATTGTATCTCCCTATTTAGAAAAAAAATATTATACTCAATTTTACATATTTTTTGGAGTACATTTGAGAGTTCTGAAAATCATTTATGATTGCTGTACATTTGGTTTATTTGATCGTTGTATCCTTGAGGTGATTGTCCACAAAGGTCGCAGCAGTTATCGACGAGCAATTTCGCTTTAGGATATCGTGCTGTCACGAGACTTGATCAGTCGATAAATTTTTATTTCTGCACTTTACTGTATTGCAACTAGTAATTTTTCTAACATATACAAGATTTAGAGTAACACTTCCACCAACATTTTTTAAGAAAATTATCATGGTATATATATTTTTATAGAAACATATCAAGGATAGTGGATGGATTTTGTTCTGGAACAATAGTGGTGCAAGAATGCTAATTGTTGAGGTTTGAGGCATAAGAGTTATTACCAATGGTGGTGATAATCTGGTCCACTTGCTTGGTGCAATTCCAGGTTTTCTAGGTACTCCTTATAAAGGTAGCGCTTTGCTGATGGTTACCCTTCTGTGCCTCCCATGATGCAGTTTGCCACAAAGGTATGGTATCCTAATAAAGCAGTCGACGTGGAAGAATATACCCGAGTTTCATGAAAGAAAAGCAGAGTCCTGTACTCAATAGATTGATTTCATACCCTTTGTTCAATGAGAAAATGGGTTAAATTCTAATGGATCAAACTTAAGGAATGATATAAACAAGAAAAAAGAAAAAAGAGAGGGATTAAATAGGGATCGCAAAAAAACCCAACGAACCCGATATCCGCGGGACCCCATCCTGAACGGGGCGGGATAACTCGCTTAATCGGGGTATTCGGGGCGGGAACAAGTAATGGGCGCCCTGCTCCGTTTATTATTTTTTTTTAGAATTCAATATTTTAAATGAAAAATTTTACGAAATTTCATTAGTTCTAATAGAAAATGACAACTAAAATTATTTGTCTAAATCTAATGAATGTAGGCAATAAAAATAAATTATCAAAAACTTAAAAAAAAAAAGTTAAACGGGGTAGTAAATGGGGCAAGGACCCCGCCCCGTTGCCATCCCTAGGATTAAATAAAAATGAAGTAGAAGAACGCAGAATATTTGAAGAGAAAACTTATTCTCTGTTCTAGATGCTCGATAACCCCCGAGATGCCGTGGTAGCACAATGGTACTTCAGAGACTACCCAACATTTCAAGGCACTAGCACAACGGTACTTTAGAGACTACACAACAGTACTTGAGATTGAGGCGAGGATCTTGTGGATCCTTCAATAATCGTAATATGTCCATTTACCAAATCGGACGAGATATTCATTTGGAATCTGGGTTCATTGAAACATCCGTATAAAAAAGGGGCTTAATGATTAGATTTTTTTGACTAAAACATTGCACCAACTTTATCTTTCATTTCCTATAGTTGAAAGTATGGAAACTAACATGTTCCCAATGTGGAGACGCCTGCGGAGACATTGGACCAATTTTTTCTTCATTTCCTTTAGTTGAAAGGAAAAAGTATGGAAGCTAACATGGTTCCACAGTGGGGACGCATGCAAAATCAACACAATTATGGCGCGTGAAATAATACATTAAATAATACTAGACAATATTATTGTAAAAAAAAAAATTAAAATTAAAATTTTTGTGTGGACCGTCATGTCAAGGACCGACGTTATGCTTAATGTCGACTCGTATAACTTAGTTTTCCTTCCATTAGAAAATTTTCATACACTACCATAGTAATTTACTATTTTTGTTAATGGATGAATCTTTTATAAGCTTCGTTATTAATTCATCCCAATGTTTATAATTGTTGCAATTACAAGTAGACTCAAGATTACGTGGAACATAATTTAGTGAAGACTATTACCGCACGATCCCCCCTTCTGATGCCATTTGAAACAGTGGGCAGTAAACATATTAGTTTACGAATCTTTTCTTGCCATGAGTCTAATATAATCAACTATTCATATATCTACATTAGTGGGTTGGTTATAAGCTAAATTACTTTCTAACAATGTCTTGTATTCTCCTTCTCTTACATTTGACTTCAAATTTATCACATCTATATTAATGCCTTTGAGAAAAAAAAAAAACTTTGGAATCCCACATTAAGAAAAATTTTCAAAATATTTTTTAAGAGAATAAGAAATATTTAAAGTCATTCCCCTTGGGAAATTAAGCGAAAAATTATGCCAACAAGTTTTTTTTTTTTTGGCAAGTTCAGTGCGATGAATTTAATAAGACTATTCATGAAAAGAGCCGCACAAGACAATAGATATCAATATAATCAAATACTCTTATGTTCAAACTAAAATAAAAAAAACAATAAAGTAGCTAGATATAGTCTTGTCGACCGTTGTTTCCATTAACGTACGTAATCATCATTAAACATAAAAAAACAATTCTACCATATTAAACTCCTTAGATTGCTCGTGGATATTGTCACACAGATGTTAATAATCGGTTTCAAATCCTATTGTCAAGAATCTATGTCCAACCCACCTGCCAAGGAAAATATATTAAAGATTTCCCACTTTTAATTTAATTCTAATAATCTAGGTCACTAAGACTAACGTATTGAATCTTGTTAAAACTGTATTTAAATGTATGAAACTGAAAATAGATATGATTCATATCTAATAGTTTACCTTTGAAATGAAACTCTTAACGTGATCAGAGCTAAGTAAAATATTCGAATTCTAGACATGTCACCACTTATTTATTAAAAAATGTGCATATCATATCAAAGTCGCGACATATTGCAGATATACAATATTCCTCTCTAACAGCTTGTCCTAGAGCAGTATTGTCTCGAATGAACCCTAACAAATAATGTATAACATTCCGACAGTATGGAATTTACAAATAAGAAGAAATGGGATGGTTTGTTTTCGTGGGACGCTGAAGGAGTCACGTGTTTTGTGTGTATCCTTCATCCCAGGTTTTGCAAAGATTACTGTTAATTGTTTGAAACTATGTTGCTACTGTCTACTTTTGAAGGCCAAATCCCCTCCAAATCTGCTAGATGTACAGAAAGAAGCCAATTTCACCAGGATACATACATTTTTTAAATGCATGGTGGAGCCCGCACGAATGTGTCTAATTCTGGTGCAATTCTTTCTGTACATGGGGGGATAAACCTATCCGCTTTCTATCAGCAGCCCACCTGTCAAGGCAATCTTTATATATATTTTCCACTTTCAATTTAATATGATTTAAGTATTTAACCGATGCAGTATGCCACCACTCTCTACTTTTGAAGGCCAAGTTCCCTTTTTTTATCAGCAGCCATGTATTTTCCACTTTCCGTTTAATATGAATAAACTGATAGAATTTGGTGAATTACCGAATTTTAACTTTTACCCATTAAAATTTAGCAGCCAGAATTTAATTCCTTAGTTCATGGACTTCTATGTCAATTTTTTTTTTAAATTTTTGCTAATACAGAACTTCTGTTCTGCTAAAAGTAGTAATTTTTTATTTTATTTTTATTTGTAAATGCAAAATTATATTGACCAATATACAAATACACCAGACAAACAAATATCAAATGGTGAATACAAGTACTCCATGTATTTTCGGGCTAACAAAATGAAAATATGTACAAACGGCAAGATCTAACGACCCCACGCTAAAGACTCATAATGAATCAAAAAATTAGAATATAAGGAAAACATAACTTTGTATACATATATTTTGATTCATCTCACAATACTATCGAAGCGAAGCGTGGTCTAAGATCCTAAAAAATCTTTCTACTCCTCGCTGTCCATATTTGGTAGACGGTGCACGCAAGATCAATTTTCTTACCTTTACCTTGCCAAGAAGTACCTCGGACCTCATTCTTGATCAATTTCAAAGCGCTAGCAACCGTGGTCATCGATCTCCTCATCCCTAACCAAGCTTTAATCTTCTCCCTAGTGTATGATGTAAATGAACATAGGAAGAAAAGATGCTGTCCAGTTTCCGTGTGTGACCCGCGAAATTCACAATTCCTATCAATGTTTAGATGCGGCAGGCTCTCCTTTGTAAGCAGCTTCGACTGGGCACCCGTCCGTAAAATGAAGGAATGCTTTGGAGTTCTAGAGGGTCTCCAAACCTCCACCGTCCAGACCTTCACTGTGAGAAAACTTTAATTTAGGTGTATATCATGTCCTACTTTTAGCAAGACTCGTTTTTTCTTCTCTTTTTGGTAATTTTTGGAGGGCGTAAAAGTCGAGTGATTTGATTGAGACGTGGAAAAAGAATTCTGATCAGTTTAAGCTTGAACTGCAGTACTCTGTTTGAAATGAATTTTTTTTTTTTAGACCCTTCTCAATTATTTTTACTTTTTGTAGTCCATACATGAATCAAATCCAATTTCTGAAATTGCACAGAAACTCATTATGGCTTTTGAGGGGTGAAAAAACACGAGGCTTACTTTATCATCCTCCACAAAAAAGTTGATAGGCGGTCAGTAGAGTCAATTTCTCATTGCTCACTCGTCATTTAGAGTTAATTGTTCCAATTGTCACTCAACTTATGTCTATATCTTTAACTGCTCATTGAAGTTTGAGATGTCGAGTTTCGGCCACTAAACTTTGAAAAACATTGAACGTCACCTGCTAATATAACTTTCGTTTAAAACCTCTTAAGAGAATTAATGGCGTCCCCGTCACACCATTAAACTTTGACATAGTCGAATTTTAGTCACTAAACTTTGGAAAATATCTTTGATTGCTCACTACACTTTGAAAAACATTTTCTACCGCTCACTGAACTTTAAGGTGGTTGAATTTTGGCTACTAAATTTTGAGACGGTCGAAATTTAGCCACTAAACTTTTAAAAAGTCTTCTATTGCTCACAATAAATTTAGATTTAATTAAAATTAGTTGTTAAGTTTTGGATTAAAATTTGAATTTAATTTAATTCTAACAACAAATTTAGTCCATGTTTGGTAAGAATTAAAATCTAGATTTTTATCAATCTCAAAGTCAATAATTAATTTTAATGACATATTTATGGGACCCAAAATTTTTCAACAACACATTTTATCAACTTTTATCAGAATATGCTAAATATCTGATTTTACTCTTAACCAAACATGGGTTTATTGTGTATTTCGTTATAAGATTCAAATATTAAAAGGAAAATTTTATTTATTTTATGAACAATTTTATTATTCGTTGCACATTTCAAATATTATGATAGACAAAATTTGCAAATCTGTGCAAAGGAAGTAAATACTAATTGCGATGAAATACACAATAAATTTGTTATTAAAATTTTGAATTTACAACGAAATACACAATAGTTAGAATTAAATTAAATTCAAGTTTTAATGCAAATTTTAACTACGAATTTCAATTAAATCTAAATTAACTGTGAGAAATAGAAGACGTTTTTCAAATTTTAGTTGTCAAAATTCGACCACCTCAAAGTGTTGAAGACGTTTTTTAAAATTTAATGAGTAATCAAAGATGTTTTTCAAAATGTAGTGGTCAAAATTCGACAATCTCAAAGTTTAATGGTGTGGGCGCCACGTGTGCATTTCGTCGCCACGTCACCAATTCCTTTAGAGATTTTAAACAACAGTTATATCAGTGGATAACGTCCAATGTTTCCCAAAGTTCAATGGCCAAAACTTGACATTTTAAATTTCAGTGAACAATTGATGACATAGACATAAGTTCAGTGACCATTGGAACAATTAATTCCATTATTCATTTTGAAGTCGTGGTGCTGTACAGACTACAGTCCAACGACTTTGAGAAAGTTCGAAGGCGCTTCAGCGTTACACAACATTATTAATGTTCGTGTAAACCTCCTAGATTTCTATATTCACAAACGGGAAACTTAGGATTGTTTGTAATCATCAGAAATCTCGGCCGCCAACTCCATATTTTTTTTCTTATATAAATAGACAGACATCTGCAAAATTTGACGCATTGACAATTTCTCACAAGTTATCATAAAATATTATGGCTCCTAAGATTTCCTGGAAATCTTTGCTACTCAGTTGTTTCAAGTCCAAGAGCCTGCCTTCAGAAGAACTCAGACGTAAAGTGTTGAAAGAAGATTCTGTCCGAAGGTTATCACTTGCTGATATAAGTGATCTCTCAAGTGATCATCTCTCTAATTCTGTCATTGCATCAAATCTTCACATTTTCACTCTGGCGGAACTTAAACAGATTACTCATGACTTTTCATCAAGTAATTTTCTTGGTGAAGGTGGATTCGGGCCGGTGCACAAGGGGTTCGTTGATGATAAGTGTAGGCCGGGAATGGAGGCTCAGCCTGTTGCTGTTAAGTTACTTGATTTGGGTGGCACTCAGGGCCACAGGGAGTGGATGGTGAGAACTCAATAGTCTTTTGAATTTTATTTTACTTTCACTATTTTCGTTCCATTGCATAATATAATAGTAGTCATTTTTTTGTTTATGTTTGTAGACTGAAGTCGTCCTTCTCGGGCAATTAAGGCACCCCCATCTTGTGAAATTGATTGGGTATTGTTGTGAGGATGAGCACAGGCTTCTCGTTTACGAATACATGGCTAGAGGCAACCTGGAAAATCTATTATTTCGAAGTAAGTATACCATCTTTAGTTAATATAAAAGACTCCATCTTATCCCATCTTAATGAAAAAGTAAAGATTATATATAAATTAACTAATGCAGGATATAATAGTTCATTGCCATGGTTGACGAGGATAAAGATTGTGGTTGGTGCTGCCAAAGGCCTAGCATTTCTTCACGGGGAAGAGAAACCAGTGATATATAGGGATTTTAAGACTTCAAATATACTGCTAGACTCTGTAAATTTTCGTCTTTCCTTGGTCCAAATTTATATATGCATCACCTTCTTTTATCATTATTGAATCAAAATCTCTGTTTTTATTTACCAGGACTATACCACTAAGCTTTCTGATTTTGGACTAGCAACGGATGGTCCGGAAGAAAATGAAACCCATGTGTCAACGCGTGTTATGGGCACCCATGGCTATGCTGCTCCCGAATATGTTATGACTGGTAAGATACTCAATTGTTGTTACTTTGAAGTTTGAAGACAATCTCACGTAGAATAGGCCAATTGTCACGCCACATCGTTTCCTTGTCGCAATTGTGCATTTAGCCTAAAATAAAATCTCGAGGCTTCAACACAATAAGTGGTATCAAAGCCCAACAATTGTCAACAGAAAAATTTCCTTCCTGGATTTTTACGAAATTATGACACTAAAACTTGTTTCTTCCAGGTCACTTGACAACGATGAGTGATGTTTACGGCTTTGGAGTGGTTCTGTTAGAATTACTCACCGGAAAACGGGTTATGGACAAGAGCCGTACTGCTAGAGAGCGGAATCTGGTGAATTGGGCAAGGCCTTTTTTGAAGGATCCTCATAAGCTAGACAGAATAATGGATCCAAGACTCGAAGGTCAATATTCAATTGAAGGCGCCAAGACAGTGGCTGCACTGGCTTTTCAATGCTTGAGCCATAATCCTAAATCCAGGCCAACAATGAATAAAGCTGTGAGAATCTTGGAGCCTGTCTTGGAATTAAATGATATCCCAGTTGGTTCCTTTGTGTATATTGTTCCCACAGAGTGTAAAATAAAAGAGGGCGATCTAAAGGCAGTGCTACATGAAGAAATTAACAAGGGAAAATTGAAAGGAAATGAGGAAAGGGAGAAAGACAAAGGGCATAATCAACAACGAAAAAGTTATAGGCATATGCATCAACTAAGGTCTCGTACCGTCTATTCTGATACTGGTCTATACAAAACCATGAGGCGACATGAAATTTCCCATCTCTAGACGATATTGAGCTGGAACAACCTGTCACGCGTTTTCTATAACGTGAATTTATGCCGCAAGTGTACGGTGTCAAATTTTGTAATATAGATCCACAAGGATTGTAATTTAATTCCACTAAGTACTATAATTATGTAACTTCTATTTTATCTAGACAATTGATGAATGATTGGTTGATTGTTTTAAACTAAAGTAATGAAATTGGTTGAAACAAAATTAAGGAATAGAAATTATCAAAATGAAGAAATCTAGGGAATGATTTCACCAACTTTCAATTATGATTCAATGATATCAAATTATCCAATTAATTATCCAATATTTAAAAGCAAGAATCCAATTGTATTTCTCTCCTCTCTCTCGAGTGCCGGCTAGAAATTAATCCTACAATTCAATCTCAATATCTCTATTCCGAATTAAAGCCTAGAATACCGATTCTTTTGTGAAGTGAGTTTCATAGATTTTACACTTTCTCTCGAAACTCATAAAACCTACGTTGCGTCAATCCTATGATCACGCTTAAATTCCCCTCTCTCGAGTGCCGGAATTGACTAGCATCTATTCATTCAATTATTGATCAGGTAATTGAAAACATTAAATTCATGACACAATTAAATACACATCGAAAATCCAAAAGAAGTAATTATAAATTCATCAAATCATAATCTCAAGTGGCTACATCAAATCCTAGCTAAATTATTTAGTTCATGAAGAAATTCATAAAATCTAAACAATTTACAATGAAAAACATAAAGGGGGAGGTAAGAAAAACTCTTTTTGGAGTGTTGATCTAAGTCCCATTTGATGTTTTCACCATTTCTTCACTTGATTTATTCAAATCTTTCTTCTTATTGTCCTTGAAGATTTAGCCGTTTTATATCTTTTTTCTCCTTCTCCAACCTCCCAAATTAGGTCTTTATGGTGGTATTTATAGTGTCCACAAGTTGCAAGACGGAATAGGGTTGGACCGGGCCGAAAATCTTTTAAAATTTTCAAGTTTCTTCTTTCTCGGGTCGGGGCGCCTGGGCGCCGCGTATTCTGCTGATTTTCAGCATTGTTGGCGCCAAGGCGCCCACCTTGAGCGCCAGGCTCCCGGTTCGCTAAAATTCAGTTTACGCTTTTTTCAGTATTTTTAACATAGCTCTTTCTCCTGATATCCGATTGAGATGATTCAAGTTGCGTTGGAAAGCTAACTCAAAGGTATACAACTTTGCTTCAGACATCATTCTTCAATTCAATCGGTTACTATGTCAAAAATGAGTCTCAATATGCTACTAAAAATCTGGAGCAAAACTTTTCGGTTGTAAATTGATTTGTGATCATATTTTGACTAAATTTGATCCCTTTGACATCTTTTCTCATCTAATTGGCTCTGATCACTCTCAAATCTTCATCGTGAGGTTCGGTATAACTTTTCAATGTTTGTCCTTTAGTCCCCGAACTTTAGATCTATTACAATTTAGTCCTTTCCTTTCCAATTTTTGTTTATTTTCTTCAATCTCATCAACCTACATCACAACATCAAAACACACATAAAAACACTCTAAAACTCTCTCAAAGATGATAAAATAACGAATTAAGTGACATAAATATCATGAGTGTAGAACACTCATCACAACTTGTTCGATTCTCATTATAAACTCAACAGGGCAGTGGCACAAACTTAGTAGGTCAAATGCCTACGAGGTACTGAGGAGTTTAAACAAGGAGAACTTTTTATCAAATTTGTAAATCTATATTTTTTGTTTTGTCCTGATTTTCTTCTTGTCAATATTCAAGTGTATTGGCAAATGTCATGTTTCCAGAATACAGATCAGAGCATAATATAATAAACAAGGAAATTTTGCATGTCCAACCTTATTAGAATTCTAGTTAGTTAGTTAGTTAGTTTGTTAATCTTGCTGAGTTGGCATTACAGCTGTGTTCTCTTTCCTTGTCCAGCTCACTCTTTCCAGTGTAATTTCTTTCTTCTTGTGTGAGAATTTTGATTAATAAAGAATTTAATTCTTCTCCTTTTCTCTATCTGTTTCCTTTTGTAAAATGGTATCGGAGCAATTTTAGCTCTGCTAGGGTTCCTATTTTTTTGATCGATTTCATTTCTTCTCTTGATCGATTATGGCACGAGGTGGTAATGCTCGTGGTGGTAATCATAGTGGAAATCGCAATAATGAAGGACGAGCTGGTGGAAACACTGAGAACTATTTCTCCAGTTTAGATCCAAGCAATCGACTCTTCACAGAGGACGCGAACAGTGTTTTCTATCTCAGTAATGCAGATCATCCAGGTTTGAGTCTGGTTTCTAATCAATTGCTTGGCCCTAATTACAATTCATGGCATCGTGCAATGTCTATGGCACTTATTGCTAAGAATAAGATCGGTTTTGTGGATGGATCTATATCTAGGCCTGAGGATGACGATAGCTTGCTTTCTTTCTGGTTTAGATGCAATAACATGGTTATGTCGTGGATACTTAATGCTGTTTCTAAGGACATTGCAGACAGTATAATGTATGTTAATGATGCTCGTAATATGTGGAATGATTTACATGAACGATTTCATCAAAGTAATGGACCAAGAATCTTTCAGTTAAAGCAGGAGATTCATGCTCTAGTTCAAGGATCTAGTGATGTTAGCTCCTATTTCACCAAACTTCAGACTCTTTGGGATGAATTAAGGGAATTTAGTCCATCCCCTGCCTGTCATTGTGGAGGAATGAAGGATTTAATTGATTATCAACATCAAGATTATGTTCTGCATTTCCTGATGGGTATAAACAACTCATTTAGTCAAATTCGTGCTCAGATCCTTATGCTTGAGCCATTACCTTCTATCAATAGGATTTTTTCTCTGGTTATACAAGAAGAAAGGCAAAGATCTGTGAGTTCTCCTTCAGTTCTTCCTCTTATGGCAACTTATGGGGTTAATTTCAACAATTATAATGCCTTTAAAGGAAAACGTGAGAAACCTGTCGGTACATATTGTGGTTATTTTGGTCATACCGTTGATAAATGTTATAAGAAACATGGTGAACCGCCTGGATTCACACCTAAAAATCAGCTCAATGCTCATTCTAAGGAAGGGGGTCAGAATAGATGGTCGAATAAATGGTCTTCTGGTACTTCAAAGGCTAATGTTGTTCAGGCAAATGTGCTTGCTGATTCCACCGATTCAGCTAATTCTGCTTTGAGTAGTTTGTCCGCCAATCAATATCAAGCACTAATTTCTTTGCTGAGTACACAGCTGCAGGGTATTTCTCAACCTCAGGATTGTTCAGATCAACAGCAACAGGCAGCCATTGTCTCCAATTTTGCTGGTATTTCTCTCATACCAGATCATGTCTGGATTGTTGATTCAGGAGCAACACATCATGTTTGCCATAACATGAGTTTTTTTGAATCCTTTGATGATGCTTCTATGACAAGCTCTATTATACTTCATAATGGTCATAACGTGGATATATCTAGAATTGGCACTGTTCGTCTTACTCCTTCTCTAGTTCTTCACAAAGTTCTTTACGTGCCATCTTTCAGATATAATCTGATTTCTGTGAGTTCACTTACCAAGAGCATTCTACGTTCTCTGATTTTCTCTGCTGATCATTGTTTTGTTCAGTACACTACACAGGGCCTGAGGATTGGGATGAGTAACCGAGTTGGTAATTTGTATTACTTAACTTTTCCTGAAAATAAGAAAGTTTTTGCTAGTGCTTGAAACAATGATTCTGTTGTTTCTTCTGACCTTCTATGGCATTATCGCCTTGGTCATCCTGGTTGTAATATTTCTCAACAACCATCTAAGATTCCTTGTTTCCATAGTACTCGAGATAAATCTTTTCATTGTAAAGTGTGTCACCTTGCTAAACAAAGAAGACTTCCTTTTGTTTCCAATAATCATAGAGCTGTTTCTTGCTTTGATCTGATTCATGTTGATATTTGGGGTCCTTTTCGTATTGTTTCTGTTGAGGGATACAGATATTTCTTGACAATTGTGGATGATTGTTCAAGGTACACATGGATGTATTTATTACATTCCAAAGCTGATGTACAGAGAGTTATTCCAGAATTTTTTGCCATGATTAAGACAGTTTGCAGTGGCTATTAAGGACATTCATTCTGATAATGCAAAGAACTGAACCTTACTCAATTTTATCAGACAAAGGGTGTCATACATTACCATTATTGTGTTGAGCGACCTCAACAAAACTCGATTGTGGAAAGAAAGCATCAACACCTGTTGAATGTGGCTCGGGCACTTCGTTTTCAGTCAAGTTTATCTTTGGTTTACTGGACTGACACGGTCCTTACAGCTGCACACCTAATTAATCGAGTTCCTTCTTCAGTTCTAAATTACCAAACTCCTTTTGCAATATTATATAACCAGGTTCCTTCTTATTTGCACCTACGGCCATTTGGTTGTTTGTGCTATGCCTCTACCTTAATGAGTAAACGGGACAAATTTTCTGCTAGATCACGAGCCTGTGTGCTTATTGGATATCCTTTTGGAATGAAAGCCTACAAACTCTTAGATTTGGAATCCAATAAATTTCTCATTTCTCGAGACGTTATTTTTCATAAAAACATTTTTCCTCTGACTTCCAAAGCCTCTTCCACTGATATTGTTGGATTCTTTCCTCAATTGGTGTTGCCTCTGCCTATTCCAGATATGGATTCACCATATACTGATCTTTCTCGGAGTGTTTCTTCTCCCTCACACAATGAACAACCTTCTTCTGACACACTTCTTTCCCGTCCCAAACGCAATGTTCACAAGCCTAGTTACTTACAAGATTACCATTGTGGTTCCTCGACCTCTCATCCTCTCTCGAATTTTCTTGATTATAAGAAACTGAAATGACACTTTAAGGCTTCTGTCATGTCCATTTCTAGTCTTCATGAACCTACTGCATTCTCACAGGCTCATGGCATACCTGAATGGGATCATGCTATGTCAGAAGTACTTCAGGCTTTGGAGCAGAATCATACTTGGACCATTGTCTCTTTACCTCCTGGTTTCTATGCTATTGGTTGTAAGTAGGTCTACAAGATTAAGCTCAAGGCAAATGGTACGATTGAACGGTACAAAGCGCGTTTGGTGGCTAAGGGATATAATCAATAGGAAGGGGTCGATTACATTGATACATTTGCTCCTGTAGAGAAATTAGTGACTGTGAAGTTGTTACTTGCCTTGGCTGCTATTAAGGGATGGTCCCTGCATCAATTAGATGTAAATAATACATTTCTTCACGGTGATCTGGCTGAAGATGTTTATATGACTATACCTGAGGGGTATAGTCCTACGGGGGAGACAAGATTACCTCCTAATTCAGTTTGCAAACTCAATAAATCCTTATATGGATTGAAGCAAGCGTCACGACAATGGTATGCCAAGTTTTCGAGTGTTTTAATTGAAGAAGGGTTCTATCAATCAGCAACAGACCATTCTTTCTTCATTCAGAGGACATGGGGAGTTTTTATTGCCCTCATTGTGTATGTAGACGACATTATAATAGCAAGCAATGATGAGCTTGCTGTTCAGAACTTGAAGTCTAATTTGGATGCTAAGTTCAAACTAAAGGATCTTGGTTTCTTGCATTTCTTTCTTAGGTTAGAAATTGCTAGAACTGACAGAGGTATTTCAATTTCACAAAGACAGTATGCCTTGCATATCTTGACAGATACTGGTTTTTTGGGTTGCAAACCAGCTGCAACTCCTATGGAAGTAAATGCTAAACTCAGTCAGGATGATGAAGAAGAGTTTTCAGAACCTGCTCTCTATAGGAGATTGATTGGAAAGATGCTTTACTTAACTATTACTCGGCCAGATTTGTCTTATGTTGTAAACAAATTAAGTCATTTCCTATCCAAGCCAAGGTTGCCTCACTTTCAAGCTGCACAGAGATACAATATATCAAGGGTACTCCTGGTCAGGGACTCTTCTTTCCTTCCAATTCAGAAGTTCAATTACGGGCTTTTGCTGAGGCTCAGTTTGCTGGATTACTTGATGTTCAACTTAAAGTGTTTAGTGATGCAAACTGGGCATCATGTCCTCATACAAGACGGTCAGTTTCTGGTATTTGTGTGTTCTTAGGAGAATCCTTAATTTCTTGGAAATCTAATAAGCAAATGACAGTGTCTCGCTCCTCCGTTGAAGCTGAATATAGGGCTATGGCAAATGCAACATGTGAAGTGACTTGGTTATTTTCCTTGCTAAAGGAGCTTAGGGTAAATCATTCTAAACCAGCTTTGTTATATTGCGATAATCAAGCAGCTCTACATATAGCAGTGAACCCCGTCTTTCATGAGAGAACCAAGCATATAGAGATTAATTGCCATCTTGTTCGTAAAAAGATACAAGCAGGGGTGTTGAAAACCTTGCATGTCTCAAGTTCCAACCAACTTGCTGATGTTTTTACAAAGGCACTTCATCCTTCACAGTTTCGAGAATTAATTGGCAAGATGGGACTTATTAACATCTATAGTCCATCTTGAGGAGGAGTATTAGAATTCTAGTTAGTTAGTTTGTTTGTTAATCTTGCTGAATTGGCATTACAGTTGTGTTCTCTTTCCTTGTCCAGCTCACTCTTTCTATATAAGAGCTTTAACCAGTGTAATTTCTTTGATTAATAAAGAAATTGAATTCTTCTCCTTTTCTCTATCTGTTTCCTTTTGTAAAAAACCTTAATGACAGCACAAAAGTGGCAAATTGATAGAGTTTAGAACCATGCTACAGTGCCCGCGGGGATGACCGCGCACACACAGAGGAGGGGGTCGGATTATTTTATTTTGGGGTGGGACCCGGGCCGAGGCTGTGAGTGCGCCGTCATCCCCGCGGTCACCGGCGCGGGTCGTTTAGCATTATTCTAGAGTTTAACACCATCTTGGAATACAATATAGGAGTGAAACAAGTACCAAGAGAAATTTAAAGTCATTATTGTCATGAGACACAATTCTTCTTGCAGTACTCTTAATAGGAATAATAACTCATTCATCGAAAATTGATCGTTTAGCATTATTCTAGAGTTTAACACCATCTTGGAATACAATATAGGAGTGAAACAAGTACCAAGAGAAATTTAAAGTCATTATTGTCATGAGACACAATTCTTCTTGCAGTACTCTTAATAGGAATAATAACTCATTCATCGAAAATTGATCTCTTCGTCGCTAATGATGACATAACATCTATTGCACATCCCAATGGCCACGCAGCATCAAGTTCCGAATTCTTGTAATTCACTTTATTAACAACCGTTACCAGTTTTTGGGGAGGCACATCTGTCAAATATAATAATTAAAAATGATTAATCGAGACTTCCTCCACATGAAAAATTTATATTGAAAATGTAACTTACCAAATCCATCTACAAGTAATGTATATTGGTATACGAGGTCCATGCATAAATATGGTATATCGTCATCTTCAACGTTAGGGAATTTGGATTTAATGTCTTCAAATTTAGTTGCGCATACGACCTTAGCAGCTTCCTTGTAATGTTGTGGACGAATTATGCCACCAACTGCATCAGATTCTAGAATTCCAGCCTTGAATCCATGGAGAAAGAATTGCATAATTAGCAATGGATTAAAAATTAATATAATTTTTCCAAAGTAATTTCTACCTCCCGCGCTGTCCAGTAAAAAGATGAAGAAATATACATATTCTTCTGGCCATCTCCGCCTCCACCATTCCAAATTCCATTGAATGTACATTTCTCATATTTGCAGGGTGCTTTAACTTTAAGAGCCTTCCTAGCTAATACCCTACATCTCTTCATATTTGAGCCAGTTGGAGGAGCTGATGCTTTATAAACAACTCCTCCATATGTATATGTACCTTAAAAGGACAACATTTTACATCATTTTCTTCGAAACAAGTCATAAAAAGAAGTGAAAAACAAGAGCAGGCATGGAGAAATACCATCATAACCCTCCAAAATGCATGGATTTGTAGAGTTTCTAGAGGTCTTAAAAATCTCAGCTCGGCCGGCCTTTCCGCCGTAGTCCAAGTAACTGTAAACACATTACAAAATGCGAGTTTAGAAATCCAACAAAAGCACGCTACACATTTTCAAAAGAACTTTTTCCAAGTAAACCTGTGAACGTAGAGGTTGTAATTTGTTCCCTTGAAAGTCTTTTGCTCGACGTATGTTTCATTTGCCGATGTCGTCGGAGCCTTTTCAGCATTTTCATCTGGGATTGTATATGCCATTTGTACGGATCCCCCTCCAAGATCAATTGTACAAATTGTTTCAGAATAATTTTTTCCCAGAGTATCTAATACAAAGTTTAAGGTTACCTGCATATCCACCAGGTAAATAACGATCACAATTGAATAATACTATATGCCTATTACTTAAATCTAAGTTGCACTGAAACTGAAATGTGATACGACACGATGCATCGAACCGTTCGTTATTTATGAAAAAAGTAGTACATAAAATAATTTATAGAATTAAGCTATGTTAAGATCTAACCTGCTAATTCTTTTATGAGTTATTCCATAATTAACTTTTTTAGTGAAAGTTTCCGAATATTTTAAGAGTAGTTAGCACATAACGTCCCCAACTTTCATTGTGGTAAACGTCTTTACCTTTCATTTTTTGTCATTTTCATCCTTATTTTCACATTTTATTCAAAATGTCATTTTCATCCATTTTCTCAATTAAAAATTGTGAAATGAACGAATATACCATTTTCTTTAAATAAAACAAAATGAAAAAGAAAAAAATTAATTGCAATCATAGTCCCAAAAAAAATGAATCCCAAATAAATTATTAAAAGTGTAATTAGCACATAATGTCCATACATTTCACTATTATAGCGGAAAACGTTCATATCTTCCTTTTTTTTTTTTTACATTTTCACCCTTAATGATACATTTGATTTCGCAAATCATCATTTATATCCATTATCATCCAAATTCTCAATAAAGAGCCGTGAAATGATGAATATACACTCTTATTTAAAAATAAATAAGAATAAACATTTTTTTAATTTCTAATTTTTTAAAATAATTTATTTGGGACTCGTTTCAATTTTTAAAAAAAAAAAAAAATAATTTCTAATTTTTAATCATTTAGTTGGGACTCGTTTGCATTTTTTTTTAAAAAAAGTGGGACTATGAATGCAATTAATTTTTAAAAGTTTTTTTTATTTAAGTAGAAAGGTATATTCATCATTTCACAAACTCTTTATTGAAAAATTGGATAAAATGGATAAAAATGATGATAAATGTGTAATTAAGGGTAAAAATATTTTTTAAAAAAGAAAGGTATGGACTTTTTCGTAATAATAGTGAAATATATGGACATTATGTGCTAATTATCCTCTAAATAATTTATTTTGGACTTATTTGCTCTTTTTTTTAAAAAAAAAATTGGGATTATGATTGCAATTAGTTTTTTCTTTTTCTTGTTGTTTTATTTAAAGAGTATAGTATATTCGTCATTTCACAATTTTTAATTGACAAAATGAATGAAAATGATCTTTTGCGCAATGAAAGGTAGAAATAAATGTGAAAATATCAAAAAAAATTAAAGATAAGAACGTTTTCCATAATAATAGTGAAAAATTGAGACGTTATGTTCTAATCACCAATATTTTAATTCAAAGTTTCCATGTATAGTGTCCCATTAGTTTTCAAATTTCAATAAAAATAGAAAAAAATAGAAAATTTATTTTCGAGATTCGGAAATGTTTTTGAGTTTTAAAAAATGATTCGATTCTCAAAATGAATCCGAAATAAAAAACGCTAGGTTCTAGATATACCCCAGGCTAGAGTTTTCATAGATTATAGCTAATAAGTGATGCCCTCAACTTTAACCTTTTTGGTTTTTCATTTTAGTTGCTAAAATTATAAGTTCGTGAGTGATGAATGATAGTTGTGGGTCCTACAAAATGCGTGATTGGTTGAAACTAATCCTAAATAAATCATCTTCTTTAGAAGCACCACTAGTTCATGTAGTTCAAGACAAATGCTCGTGGATAATATAAACTTACCCACATATAAGTTCCTTCCTGCGTTCCATCAAGAATGGAGACCCAGTCATCCTTGTATTTCAGGGTGCTTTCATTCTTCAACAAATTTCTCACCTTTTAGAAGAAAAATATCGAAACCTTAATCATTAGAAGAAAATCAGGACAATTATTTTGGTGCTGTAAGCAAAAAAGAAACAGGCTCAGTTTACCGCTTCCAAAATTCTGTCAGCTGCATCTCCTTGTAATAACCTCAGACCTGCAGTTGCCTGTATAGATATTCAACTCAAGATTATCTTGAGCGTTAATATATTGGAGTAAAAGAGCTCGAGTTATATATTTATCTACCCCAAGTCGAGCCGGTGTGTCGTGTTGCAACTCTGTTGGAACGACATCCTCGGCTTTCTCGAGGAGGGGTTTTAGAGATTTGGCAGCTGCCTGAGGATCGGCTGCATATGAACTCAGACCAGGATTTGTCTGCAACACAGTATGAAAACAAGTAGAATTATTCGAATATTCTTATATCTCTTGTGCACAAGTGAATTATTAGCTTGTTTGGGAGGAATTTTTGGGGAAGAATTGATTTTTGAATAGTGATATGATGGGAAATGTGTAGTTGAAAAATAAGAAAAAATTATTGAAATGATGGAAAATATTATTTTATTGAAAAATGTGCGGTTGAAAATGAAAATTGATTTACTGTAAAATTTGAAAATCTCTCCCAAACACTATAATGAAATGATTGGATAAGTGAAGTTCGTAATAATTTTAGTTAAGACACTCTCTTTAAAGTATTACTTTTTATAGTTTAATACATTTTTCTTTTAGCATCAACTTTTGGTTTGTTTGATAGAGATTATGATAAAAATTTTAGCAGATTTTGTTAAAAGTTGATAAAATATGTAATTGAAAAATTGATAAAAATTATGAATTTCGTAAAATGCATGTATAAAAATTATTATCGACTTAGGACTTCAACTTTTTAAGTTATCCCACACAAGCACTTAGTAAAGTTCACTAACGGTCCGTTTGATTGCAAGGGTGAAAAATGGGTGGAAAGAAAATGAATTTCAGGGAAAATAATTGCCTAAATTTTTTTTTGTAGAGAATTGTTAATTAAGTGTGTTTAATTAATATAGTTTTTCACCTGAAATTTTTTAAAATTTTGTGTACGTTTGACTTTATTTTACATGAAAATTGTCTATTAAATTGATAACTTTTTCTACAATTGATTATAAAATTTGTTTCCATTGTCAAAAAATAAAAACAAAAAACAAAAATTTTTTTCCTAGGAAATCATTTTTTATCAAAATTTGGCCCCCGTTTGGTTTACATTTTGAAGGTAAGAATACATTTTTACTATTGATGTGATGGAGAATATATGGTTGAAAAAGAAGAAAAAATTATGATGTAATGAAAATATTATTTTATTGAAGAATGTGTGGTTGAAAATGAGTAGAAGAATGAGAATGAAAAAATAATGTGGACCAAACATGGCCTTAGTGTTCGTTTGACTTTATTTTACATGGAAATTGTCAATTAAAGTGAAGTTTTTTTTACAATTGTTTATGAAATTTGTTTCCATTGCAAAGAAAAAAAAAGCTAGAATTCCATTTCCCACCAAAATGGTGGGAAAACCAATTCACCTAGTTTGAAGAAAATGTGCACGTGGGAAGAAATCTTGGAAAATCAATTCCATAGTAAATTTTTGCTTTCAAACAAGGTTAAAGTTGGAAAAAGAATTCTTTTTCCATTTTCCATGGAATTTAAGGGGTATCAAACAGGGCTAAATGTCTTTGATATACTACAATGAACAAGTAAAATGTTATTGTTAGAATACGACACAAATTCCTATTGGTTTCGGTTGTTTGATTGATAAATGAGGCATAAACAATTTTGATTTGGAAGTCTGATTTGAAGATGGCTCAAATTTCATCGAGGATTGAAAGTAGGGGTGGGCATGGGTTGGGTCAGTTTTTGCCTCAACTAAACCCAACCCAACATGATCGGTTTGATTAAAATTTAACCCAACCCAACCTGTGTAAAGGTTGAAACCCAACCCAACTCAACCCAATCAAATGTAGGTTGGGTTAAGTTGGTCGACTTGAGACGACTTGACGACTTGTCAACAAAAATTAAAGTTATCAAATTTTTTATTATACTAAATTTGAATAGACAATATTAAATAGTAAGTAAATAAATAAATAAAATTACATATATCTTATTCAATTATCATTAGACGAACTTACAAAGAACAAAGTGCATTTAATATAATATGAAAAATTATCCTACATTTCTCGTGGGAAGGACAATAAGCTCTTTCTCTAAAATGCATTAAGGTAATTACAATTACACTATCTATTCATACTTTTTAGGTTCCTTTTACTTTTTAGACATTTTATTTCTTTTTCTTTTTTAAAAGTAAGCGGGTCATGTTGGACGGACTTATTCAGTTTTCATGAATTAACCCATAACTCAATCTAACCCGCTTACACAGTCAACCCAGCAAATTCGTGTAAAAACAACAAAAAAATCGACCCAAACCGGTAGGGTTGGTTCGATTTTGAAGATTTTGGCAAGTTCGGTTGATTTTTACCCACCCCTAATTGAAAGTTCAATTAAAAGGACTTTGAAATGGATAAAAAAATTGCTTTAGAGTTTTTGGACCAAGGAGATGGACCAAGTCATGTTGGACGGGTTTATTCAGTTTTCATGAGTTAACCCATAACTCAATCTAACCCGCTTACACAGTCAACCCAGCAAATTCGTGTAAAAACAACAAAAAAATTGACCCAAACCCGTAGGGTTGGTTCGATTTTGACGATTTTGGCAAGTTTGGTTGATTTTTACCCACCCCTAATTAAAAGTTCAATTAGAAGGACTTTGAAATTGATAAAAAAACTGCTTTGGAGTTTTTGGACCAAGGAGATGGAGCTAGGTGCCCAAAGTTGAAGATTGCACAAAAGGAGTCGGCGCTTGTGGCGCTATCCAGTGGCCAGAATTCGATTTTGATCGAAATACTAAAATTGGGTTCCAATATATACTCCACACGATATAGGCTTGAGTAACATAGCAAAATATTGCATAGCATTGAGAGAACATCAAAGTAAGAGGATCTAATTTATAGAGAGACTCGCATATTTTAAGATAGGTTGAGAGTCTTGCAAGATCCTTTTATACTTTATTGATATTGATCATATTGAATTCTCCAACTCTGCCCATGAATTTTCTAGATTTGGGTTTCAATCTGGTTTTCACATTAAATCTTGGGTTCTTGAGTGATTCCTTTCGTTTTGTCATATTTTCTTAACTTTAATATTCATAACAAATGTATAAATTCTATCATCGAATTATTGCAAATTGGTTTATTTTATAACATGTACAATAATTTTAGTTAAGACAAGCTTTCTTTATAATATTACTTTTTCTTTTAGCATAAACTTTTGGTTTCATATTGTTTATTGTTTGACAACGATTTTTATAAATATTTTAGAATATTTTATTAAAAATTGATAAAATATATGTTTGAAATATTGATAAAAATTGTGGACCCGTAAAATGTGTGAATAATAGTAATTATCTACTTAGGATTTCAACTTTTTTTAAATTATCCAGCACAAGCACTTGGTAAAGTTGGCTAAACGCCACTCTTATATTACAATGAACAAGTAAAATGTGTAATAATTTTAGTTAAGACAAACTTTCTTTATAGTATTACTTTTTTATTATTAATACTTTTTCTTTTAGCGTCAACCTTTGGTTATTGTTTATTTTTGGACAAAGATTTTGATGAAAAAGTTTTAAAAGATTTTGTTAAAGTTGAAAAATTGAAAAAAAAATTGCAAATCCCGCAAAATGTGTAGATAAAAATAATTATCAACTCAGGACTTCAGTTTTTCAAATTATCCCACACAAGCGCTTAGTAAAGTTGGCTAAGCGCCACTGATATATCACAATGAACAAGTGAAAGGTAATACTTAGTACAGTGATCAAATAAGAATTGGGTAGTTCAAACTCTTATATATTTATTATTTATTTTATTTTTTATCAATGTAAAATTTAACACTTAACAATATTTGTTGTAAATATCCAAAAGAGATAAAATCAGTAGAAGTTAGATTGAACAAGAAATAAGTAACAAGTTACCGATGCATAGAGCTCGAAACCATCACCAATAGGAAGGAGATTCAGGTTTTCGTCAAAGCGGAATACATGGACTCTGCTCCCTGTACTTCCAGCATCGAATATGACTGCATACTTCTCCGTGTCATGGCCAAGGAGGACACGTCGGAAAGGAAGCTTATGTCGATGAATATCGTGGATTAATTGACTCGAGTAGGACAAAGAACCATAAGGTAAGAGGAAGAGCACGACCAAGACGCGTAGAAGGAGGTCATGACCAACTGCTAATTGTTTCACCATATTTTTCTGCATTGTTCGTTCTAAGACAAAGTATGTAAAGTTGGAATATTACACTGGATGCGATTCACATACACAGACGAATATATACACACACACACTGACGAATTCAAACCAATAATGCGAATATACTAAACTGAAAGCGAAAGGATACATGTTTAACCCGTTTTAACAGTTAACATCAACTATTAGCTGCATATAATATAGGAAATTATAGATATATATAGTAAACATTAGGAATAAAATATTTATCATTATGATATAGAAAATCTTGTTGAACGGGACCAGCGTTATGTCAGTGGTTTTTTTCTGCATGATGAGATGATGAGGAAAAGAAATCCAATTTTTAATTTTAAATTATGGTGCCTTGAGCATAAATTAAAGGATTTTGTTACTTGTATATCAAAATTATAAATAAGAGGTTACATAATATGATGTGAATGAAAAATATTGAGTAAAAAAGTTGAATGTATTTTAGACTGATAAATGGTGGAGTGTCATGTACGTAGTATTATGTAACACATTATCTAATCTATGACGTACATGTTGTAATGTCTCGGGATTTTATAAAATAGAATTAATTATTTTTAATGTTATATTTTATATTTTTTTCAGTTGAAGGACTATAAAGAAATAAGTTTTAATTTTTTATTTTTTTGGGTTAAATAGTTAAATTTTAATAGAGATGAAATTAGTATATCAATAGTGAGCTTGTTGGATAGCTCGTAATTAACCATCTATTTTATGATCAAGAAAAAGTCGATTATTATAAGCGAAATCCAAGTTATCGAGGTCGAAAGGCGTTGTGTTAAATTGTAATTTATTCAAGTTAATTAACGAATTTAGAATTCAAGGGTGACAAGTGTATAGAGCATTAATTGTCAGTTGGTAAGATGTTAATTGAGTTTTATTAAATAAATATTTTGTATTAAAAAAAAAAGTTATAAGACAGCCACCTGTGTAGAGTTGTTGAAAGATTGTCAATTTATTTTATTTTATTATTATTGATTTGCCTTGATTTTGGAGAATTGACATGGATAGGTTGCCACGTGTACGTTGGAAGGGAAATGAAAGGTAAAATTAAATGACTTATTTAATTTCACCTATCATTTAGTGTTATATTGACGCCACGTAAATTATGTTTTCATCACCAGTGGGAATGAATAACATTACTGATCAATGAAATAACTTTTGATTGTATGAATTATCGGGATTGTGATTCTTTTGGGGGGGAAATATGTCATTTTGCATATTTTAGGCCTATCAAAATTCAATTTCTCATTTCAACCTTAAATACCATATAAAAGAAATCATTATATACCCAAAAGAGGAAAAGAAAAGAGAAGACATAGATACGTGTTACAGTGGCAGCAAGTAGAAATTAAAGTTTTGGAATATGATTTTGGTTTGCTTTTCAAATTTATTTGATTTAAAAATGTAGGATTACAAGGTGTAAGTGGTTTGTCCCGTTTAATTTTTATTTTTTCATTTTGATAAATATTATGCTAATAATTATGATATGAAATGAAATGGTTATCCGGTACTAAAGATATGATATATTTTGAGCTTTTACCGATATCTAAGGATATGATATGACGGTATGATTTTTTGACGCATGATTTTATTTGGGATTGCACCATTTTTTTTGTGTCCTGTTGAGTATTCTCATATACTCACCACTTTTCCTACTCCTCACATGTTAGAACGGATCGTTGGTTGGCTGATGATGAGGTGCAGTCGTGGTGCCAGGATGTGACCCAATAAAATAATCCAGTATAACAAGACATTTTTAATTTCTACAGCTTCGTAGTTTATTTCATAAGAATTTATTTGGAAATAAGACATGTTTTATTGGGTTATGAATTTAAATCCGTGGTATGTTTTATTTGTGGAATTAACATTTTATTATTTATGTAATAAATGCGATATGCATGACAGTTAATATTTATTTGGAATATATTTTATTTGGTTATGAGTTTCTTCTATTACTTAAATTGTGTTCGTTAATTTCATATATTTACACTGCTGAAGTTAATGGATTTAGTAGTGATTTAGTAATCGTGGCTAAATTTGTAATCGTGACTCACTAATTCAATAATTTGTGGTTGAGAAATAACTTGTGACTAATTAATTTAATAATTTGACACCATGAAATAAGTTGTGACCAATAAAATATGTGATTTGTGACCTATAATTTTTTTAAATTTGTGATCGATAAATAATTTGTGAACTATAAAATTTTTGAGTTGTGATCGAAAAATAATTTATGATTGATGAATTTCATAATTTTTAATATATTTAATTCATTATTTCATAAATAAAATTTAGTTATTATCTGATTTTTGAAATAACAAATATTGTTTCTTAGTTTTGAAATGGGTCATATTTAATATCTTAAATATTTGAAAATTTTCCATAAAATATTAAATTCAAAACTTTTTCCTATTTTTTAGCCTTGCATGAGGCCATTTTGAGGAAAAAATATGTTTTTGATTAGTGATTTTTGAAAAATGTATGGTAAAACTTTTTTTTTTTATTTACATGTAAAATTATTTTGTTGAAAAATGTATGAAAATGAATTTTGAAAAAATGAGGGTCTTTTCGATTTGTATTTCATTTTTTGAATTTTGAGTTTTAAGTTCATTTTCAATTTTCTGTTTCAAGAGTCTTTTTTAAAAATGGTAAAAACGTATTTGATTTGTCATTTTGAAGTTGATAGATTTTGCAATTTTTTTTTCTCGCTACAAAAGAAAAATAAATAATAAATTGAGTTCAAAATATAGAAAATAAAAATTAACGACATAGATTCAGAAATTTTAATTGTGTTCATTTAAATATATTTTTTTGAATTTTTATGCAAAACTTGGACTATTTTTACTTTTTACTTTTTATAATTTTTATTTGTATAGAAATTTTTATAATTTTATTTTTTAGAAATTTAGGTTTGTTCAAAGTTTTTATTTTTTCAAAATTTATTCTTTAGAATTTTATATTTATATTTTTAATTTTATTTAAAAGCCCATTTTCCATTTTTTTGAGTGTTTTCAAAATTTTCACTGAAAACACTCAAAAAGTCAAAATGTGAGTTTTTTTTTGTTATAAACTTGACCTCGTTTGTGAAAATGTATTTTCGGAAATATCATACCAAAAACTTTTTAACATTTTGCAAAACTAAAAACTGAAAGTAGCAAGCCGAACGCACCTTGAGTTTTTGATAAAATTGGGCTCAAATAAGAGTTTAATCATACATGCTCCTAAAAATTATTATTCAAAGCTCTATGTTTTCCGAATAATGGTTGCCAAACAAGAGGTAACTAAAACAACGTCAATATGCATATGAGATGTCAAACATTTCAAAAACATGCAGCAGTATTTGATAAATGTGTACCCGAAGGACCTTTAACGATTTCCATTACATTAGTTAGTTAATTAAAAGTCAAATGTCTAATCTTAGTTTGATCAATTTTAAAAAGTGCGAAATGAACTTTTAACATTTAATTAATTAAAATATTATAAAACATAAACAAAAATAAATAAGAAATAAAAAAGTATTCATCGATGAAGTTCGAGGAAATGAGACGATGGCTATTATGAGGCTCACCAGCGAAGGCAGATGATATTTGTCCCATTAGTTGGGTTGGGAAAATGAATGTTTTTTTTTTCTCTTCTTATTTAATTTTAATTTTTAATTAATTAAATACCATTTTACCCCTTCTAAAAATTGATCAAATTAAAATGAGATATTTGACTTTTGATCAACTAATAAATTTTTGAATGAAAATCATTTGAGTTTCTTCCTATGCATATTTATTAAAAGCTTTGGAGCACATTGTAGTTGGAAAGTTGTAAGTTTCATAAAATGTGTTGTTAAAATTAATTGTTAATTTTGATTTAAATTTTAATCCAACTTTTTACTTGAACCAAATAGTGTTATGTGTCATTATTTAAAGTTAATTGCCCCAATGGTCACTGAATTTATGTTCGTGTCTTCGAATGTTCACTAAAGTTTAAGGTATCAATTTTTGGCCGCTAAACTTCTCTAAACGATGGACGTTACTCACGGGCATAATATTACTTTCAAATCGTTAATGCAATTAGTGATGTGACTAACGGAATGCACATATGGCGCACCATCACGCCGTTAACAAATTATCATATCTTCGATTGCTCACCAAACATCGAAAAAAGTCTTCGATTACTCCTTAAACTTTGAACAATGTCTTAGATTACTTACTGAAGTTTGATATCGAATTTTGGCCATAAACTTCTAAAAATGATGTCGACTTGTTGTTCGTTAAAAAATGTGAATCACAAGCACACGAATCGATTAAAGTAATAATGTAGACAAACAAGTCCAGATTGTCGATTCTACGAGAAATTATTAATCAATTACACAATAGTTAAAAATTTAATTTTAACATAATGTTGTAGAATTTTAAACTATTTTCATCATTTGAAAAATTTAAATTTATTGTATCTTTTGTTGTTAAAATTAAATTAAAATAAAATTTGCAATGAAACACACAATAATTTTAACTAAATGGATTTTGTAATGAAGCACACGATAAATTTAATCAAAAATTGAATTTTTGTAATGAAACACTCAATCTATTTAATTATATTTATTTATTATTATTTATTTTTTTGCAAAATTCAAATTTTAATAATGAAACACACAAAAAATGTGAATTTTTTAAATGATGAAAATAACTTAATTTTTTACAAACATCTAAATTTAGCTATTGTGTAATTGATTAATCATTTATCATGGGATTAACAACCTGGATTCGTTCGTCCATTTTATTATGGGAAGATTACATATTCAAGAGTATAAGTTTAGTCTATTTCAAAAATAAGAACACAAGTTTAAAATTATCAAAATCAGATTTTTATTATATTTTTTAAAATTTTTATTTATGAAATAATAAATTATTAAATTAATTTATTATTAAATATTTAATTCTAATATAATATAATTAATCCATCCCACTTTCACCACCCATACGGCTCCGGCAACCGTTCCGATCACCGCCCTACTCCGGCGAACTTTCCGGCGACTTCTCGGTGAACTTTTCCGACGACTGTCCAGTGAAGTTTTCCAGTGACTTCTCGATGACTGTTCCGGCGAACTTTTCCGATAACTTTTTCGATTCTAACAATTATTTATCTTATTAATTAAATATTTATTTATTTTATTAATTAAATATAATAGTGTTACAATTATACAATTAATGGTCACATATACATAATTAATTGGTCACATATTATTTTTGAGGTCACAAATCAAAAAAATTATGGGTCACTTTTTTTTATTGATCACAGATCAAAAATTTTGTAGGTCGCGGATTATTTTGAGGTCACAAATCAGGTCACATATTATTTTATTGGTAACAGATCAAAAAATTACAAGCCACAGTTATCTATCAGTCACATATTTTCAAAATTATTGGTCACAGATTAATTTTTAATCACAATTTTAAAGTCACAGTTAGTTTTTTTTTTTTTTGTGACCACCACAAATTTCTGTGATCACCCCCATCGCATATTAATTTTTAGTCACAATTTTAAAATCACCACCACCGAATTCTGTGATCACCCTCGTGACCACCACAGACTTCTGTGACCACTCCCGTGACCATCACCGTCATTGTCGCTAAGACCAACAGCACCACCCTGTGACAACCACCGACTTCCATGACCACCATTGTGACCATCCTCACCAGCTAACTGTCGCCACCTTAACAACAGGACCACCACCAACAAATAGCCACCACTAGATCCAGTCAACTGCTAACAAAAAGCACGACAATCAACTCTATCAAATCACCAGGCACATAGTGTTACATCAAGAAATATCGACGCACCACCACAAATCACATCAACAAACACAAATTGTTGCAGCACGCGGTGCCACCACCATCAACACCAACGACGCCTCCACCGCCACCCACCACAAAACCCTATCAACACCACCAAGAAATACCGATGCACCACCACAAATCACCAAAAACCACAAACTGTTGCAGCGCGCGGTGCCACCACCATCAACACCAACGGCGCCTCCACAACCACCCACCACAAAACAGTCAATCACCATACCACCAGTTACCGAACCTAAAGTTGCAAAACACAAAATGTAAAAGTTTAAACCTTAGATTCAAACCCAAGCAGATCGATTCAACCACCGCACATTTCTACACTGTGCCGGAGATTCTCTTCCGGTGGTGACGCCGCTGTACCGGAGATTCTAGATTTTCTTCAACAAAACACAGCACCAGGCCGGACTTCAAATTAGCAGCGACGGCAACGCTGCTTCGAATCCCAGCAGCACCGCTGTGGGAAGCGTCGCGCAACGCTACTGCAAATTAGGGCAGCGCCGTAGCTGAGGATTTCGACTGAGGGGAGAGTGAAGGAGAAGACACGACTTTCGGTGGGCATGGTGGTGGCACGGTGGTGGCGATGAGGGAGAGGAGTGAGAGACGGAGAGAGCAAGAGAGGAGTGACGTGAATTTCTCAATTTAGGGTTTGAAATTAATTTAGGTGTGGGGTGGGGTGGGGTGTATGTATATATTAATTTTTATAATATTATTATTATTATTTAATTACATATAAAATAATATGTGTGTGTGTGTGTGTGTATAATATCTGATTTTTGAAAATTAAAACATGAAATCTGATTTTAGAATTTGCATCTCCAAAAGTAGGGAAATTGGTAATTTTCACTTTTATTATTTTTACTCAACCCGTGCACTTGAGGTACGCATTTTTCAATGAACAACAATCCGACGTCCTTTTTATAAGTTTAGTGGCCATAATTCGACCACATCAAATTTCAGTGAATAATTTAAAACATTTTTCAAAGCTTCGTGAGCAATCTAAGACGTTTTTCAAGGAATAGTGAGCAATCGAAAATGTTTTTCAAAGTTTAGTGAGCAATTGAAGACGTGACAATTTGTTAACTGCGTGACGGGATGCCACATGTGCATTCCATTAGCCACATCACTAACTTTGTTAATGATTTGAAACGGATGTTATGTCAATGAGTAACATCTAAGGTTTGGAAAAGTTTAGCGACCAAAATTCAACGTTTTAAACTTCAATGAGCAATCAAATACACAAATATTAGTTTAGTGAACATTTGGATAATTAACTCCATTATTTAGCACCTCGTCCCCTTCAACAAGAATTTCAATAAAATAATGATGAACAATATTCCTTATGTGAACTATAACTTTATGTATGATTTCCTATATTATATGCAGCAGTTGATTTTAACTTGTAAAACGAGTTAATCATGTATTGTTTCGCTTTCAGTTTAGTAAATTTGCATTATTGGCTGGAATTCTTCTGGTGACACATATATGTGTGTTCGTGTGAATCACATCCAGTGTAATATTCCGAGATCACATACTTTGTCTTTAGAACGAATTACAAGGTAGAAAAATATGGTGAAGCAATTAGCAGTTGAAAAGGCCCAAGCCACACACAATATTAGAACAAAATACAAAGATTCAAGAAAATACTGAAAGTAAGAAGTTGCAGAAAATCAAAATGAACACAGGATATGTTTTTGGCCTAAGCCTCGGAGGTTCGGCGACCAGATCTAACGCCTACATCCCCCGTTGAGCATCCAAATAATGGATATTGCTCGGTTGCACCAACAAGCCAAAAATATGACAACAACAGTTACAAGATTTGTACAAGGCTGAAAGCAACAGACACTTATCTTTTCAGCCTTTCGATCGATCTTCCCTTACAGCACAAAATAAGACCAGATCACACAAGATCCGTCAAAACCACTCATTCACAGCCCGAATCACAAATGACTCAGCACAACAATCACTCAAAGACTCAAGACTTCCTCCTAAACAGAAGATCTACTTTGAGAGTATGCAGTTTACAAGAATCAGAATGTAAACCCTAAAGAATGAGTTAATTCTCTCTACACAGACGAAGACCTAACCCTAAAAAATGAGAGAGAATGAAAGACCAACTGAACTGATCGAAGAATGAGGCGTCTCTTGGAAGATAAGTAGTCGAAGTCTCTAGAATATCATCCAACGGCCAAGTGTGGTGCCAAGTGTCAACAATCCATCCATAGCACCTTAATAATAAAAGTGTCATTCCAAGTAACACGTTTTTAGCCAATTGTTGGAAGCACACTTTCAGCCAGCCTTTGGTCATAGGTTCGAATCTCAACAATCTCCACCTTGCTTTCAACAATTAGGTTAGTGCAGCCAGGAGCAACTTCACTGATTATTTTTCATTTGCTCTAAGTACCTGTTAAACATTACATAGCATCAATAGATAATAACTTCAAACAGTTAAGAAACTTATTCAAAGGTATTATCTTTGTCCCCATATCAGAAGGGTTAACCTGAGTAGGAATTTTACCAATTTTCATAACTCCTTTTGATATAACATCTCTAATAAAGTGGTATTTGATGTCAATATGCTTAGTTCTATCATGGAACATGGGATTTTTGCTTAAGTGTATTGCACTTTGATTATCAGAATACAGAATTGGATTCTCATCAACAAAACCAAGTTCATTTAACAATCTACTAAGCCATATTCCTTCTTTAACAGCATCTGAAGCAGCTATGTATTCTGCTTCAGTAGAAGATAGGGCAACAATCTTTTGCAATTGGGATTTCCAGCTTATGGCAGTATTACACAAAGTAAAGAAATAAGCAGAAGTGGACTTTCTATTGTCCCTATCCCTGACAAAATCGAGAATCAGAAACCCTTTAGCATAATTCCCCTTTTATCAAATTTAAACACAAGTCCTAAATTTAAAGTACCTCTGAGGTATCTTAACAGCCATTTCAAAGCATTCCAGTGTTCTTCACCAGGATTACCCATAAACCTACTAAGTATACTAATACCATGTGCAAGGTCAGGTCTGGTGCAAACCATAAGATACATGACTGAGCCAATAACATTTGCATATGGGACTTTTGACATTCTATCATATTTTTCATCAGTTTTAGGACAGAAATCAGATGACAGTTTAAAATGATTAGAAAGAGGTAGTGTTACAGGTTTACATTCAAACATGTTAAATCTTTTCAGAAGTTTGACAATATAGTCATGTTGATGCAAAAATAACATGTCCTTATTTCTATCTCTCAAGATTTGCATGCCAGGGATCTTTTTTGCTTGACCAAGATCCTTCATATCAAATTCAGATTTTAACATACATTTGATATCATCAATTTCAGTCTTATTGCAGCTAGCAAGTAACATGTCATCAACATATAGTACCAAGTATAGGGAATTCTTACCTCCATCACCTTTATAGTACAGACAAACATCATAATTGCTTCTTTGAAAACCATGTTTCAAGACAAAGGTGTCAAACCTTTTATACCATTGCCTAGGGGCTTGTTTTAGCCCATAGAGAGATTTTTTCAATAGGCAAACAACATTTTCAGGATTTCCATTAACAAAACCAACAGGCTGTCTCATATATATCTTTTCATCTAAATCACCATAGAGAAAAGCAGTTTTAACATCTAATTGATCAAGTTCCCATTTAAATTGAACAACAAGAGCAAGTAGGCATCTAATGGTGGTATATTTAACAACAGGAGAGAATATTTCAGTGTAATCAACACCTTCTTTCTGTGTAAAACCTTTTGCTACTAATCTAGCTTTATATCTTACACTGTCATTATCTCCTTCACCTTCTTTTATTTTGAAAATCCACTTGCAGTCAATCAGTTTTTGACCTTTAGGTCTTTTAACCAATTCCCAGGTTTTATTTTTAAGTAGAGAATTCATCTCATCATCCATAGCAGCCTTCCAACACACAGAATCTTTACAGTTTATAGCATCATCATAAGAGTCAGGTTCACTTTCAGATTTATCTTGATAAGTAAATAATGAAACAAACTCATCATTATCAAATCTAACAGGTGGTCTAATATGCCTTCTTTCTCTATCTCTTGTGAGTTGATAGTCATCAAGAGGTGTGTCAGGTAAATCATATTGTTCTTCAGATTCAGAATGATTATCAATTTCAACAGGCAAATTATTATTATTAGGAACAGAATCATCATCATCAGCAAATGCATGTGGAACATTATTAGCAACAGAGGACTCCACCTCAATTTGAACATCATTATCATCTAGGATATTTTCTTTACCTTCTAAGCATGGCATAATAGATTCATTGAAGACAACATCTCTTCTTACAATTACCCTATAGCCTTTTTCATTTTTAACCCACAGTCTGTAACCCTTAACATTCTCTCCATACCCTAAGAAGACACATTTAAGTGATCTAGGTTCTAACTTTCCAATATTTTGATGAGCATATGCAGCACAGCCAAAAATTTTCAAATGAGAGTAGTTAACAGGATTTTTAGACCATACAGTTTCAGGGACATCAAAATTCAAAGCACTAGAAGGTGTTCTGTTCACAAGATATGCAAGAAGCTTTACAGCCTCCCCCCAAAACAATTTAGGCAGACCAGAACTCAGGAGCATGCATCTGACTTTATTTAATAAAGTCCTATTCATTCTTTCAGCTATGCCATTTTGTTGTGGAGTGTAGACTACTGTTTTATGTCTAAGAATGTCATTTTCTTTACAGAAATTATCAAACTCATAGTTGCAAAATTCCAAACCATTATCTGTTCTTAGAGTTTTTATCTTATGATCAGTTTGGTTTTCTATTTGTGTTTTCCAATCTTTGAAAACAGAAAAAGTTTCATCTTTAGATTTTAATAAGAAAACCTAGATTTTTCTAGAAAAATCATCAATGATCAAGAGATAATATCTAAAACCAGATAATGTACACACAGAGGCAGGACCCCAAAGATCAGAATGCAAATATTCAAGTATCTGTTTGGACTTATGAGTTCCAGGTAAGAAAGGTAACTTAACTTGCTTTCCAATAATACATTGTTCACATGCACCAAGATCACCAATGTTTTGTTTACCAAAAACTCTTTTATTTTGTAAAGATTTCAGACTTTTCTTGCCAATATGGCCAAGTCTTTCATGCCACAGTTTGGCCAAAATGAAATTTTCAGATAGGGCAGCTGCAGTTAAACCAAGTAAAGGTTTTGCATTTAAGAAATAAAGACCATGTCTCTTAGGGGCATTTATTACTAAGTCAGATCCCCTAAGAATTTCAATATGTCCTTGACCCAATTTTATGTTAAACTCCATGTCATCCAACATTCCTAGAGACACCAAGTTTCTCTCTAATTCAGGTACATATCTAGTTTCTTTTAAGAAGAGAACCTTCCCAGTTTCAAGAAGCAGCTTAATAGTACCAATTCCTTTTACTTTACAAGTCATATTATTTCCCATAATAACCTGCCCCCCAGAGGTGGCTTCAAAATCAAGAAAATAGTTTTTATATGGGCACATATGGAAAGAACATCCAGAATCCAAGATCCACTCATCACTCAGCCTCTTCTCATTATGGACAAGGACTAAACCATCTTCAGAATCAATCTTATTATAGGCTAAGGCAGCATTTCCATCAGTGAAGCTTTTATCTTTTGCTTCATTCTTTTTCTTGTAACAGTCTTTGATAAAATGACCTATCTTACCACAATGAAAGCATTTCTTGCCCTTTGCCTTATTCTGGGACTTGTTTCTATCATTCCATTTGGTTCTGTTTTCATTTGAGAACTTAGAGTGAAAGTTAGGTCTACTAAACCCTTTACCCCTAGCAAGAAGGTTTTCTCCATTATGACTCCTATTTTCAGATTTAATCTCTAGGGCCTTATTTCTTAAGGCACTAATGATATCATCAGTAGTGATCTCAGCCCTACCATATTCAAGAGCAACCTTGATGTCTCTATATTTGTCACTAATGGAGTTTAACAAAACTACGACCTAACTGATCTTTTGAAAGTTTTTCATCACAGTTGGCTAAGTCAATGGTCAGTTTAGTAAACCTATTCAAGTTTTCATCCAAGTCAACAGAGGGATCCATTTTAAAAGAAAACAATTGTTTTAACAGAAAACATTTGTTAGGGATAGTCTTAGTTGCATATTTGGATTGAAGTTTAGTCCACAGTTCAGAAGCAGTATTGGTTTCACCTATTTCTCTAACTACATTGTCAGATAAGTACAAGAAAATAGTACTCCATGCAACCTCTTCAAGTTCAATTTTCTTAGCAGGTGGTAAGTCTGCAGGCCAACTATCATCAAGTGCTCTAGCTACTCTCATTTGCATTAAAATAGCTTTCATCTTTTGACACCACATATTAAAATCACATTTGCCATCAAATTGTGGTACATCAAACTTAGCAGTGGCCATGTGTAAAACACGTATGATGCACAAATAGGAAGTTCAAGATAGTAAAGAACACTTAGACAGTTTGCAACAATTTCAGCAACCCAAGAAATCACAGTATCACACGTGGTAATACAAGATATCAGGCATCAATCAGATATATAACAGGAACACACAGAACAAGCTCAATTAAAAGAACACAACAGAGATCATATTCTATGTTTCACAGATCACTCTAGCAAGATTCCCCAGAAAAACACACCCGTACTTGATTTATCTCAGATTCCAGAAGCCTCGCAGGAGCTTCGGGACAAAGATTAGTCTCAAGGGGGTTTCAACGGTGTTTTTGGTAAATCAAGGGTATGATCAAGAAACCCTAAGAAAATTTTTAAAAATTTACAGAGATAAAAGAAAAGATCTCACCCAACGAGTTAGCAAGAACTCGATTTCTTTTACTGGCTTTTAGCAGTTCCAAAAATTTTTGATCTATAACAGATCAGGCCTTTCTTCGAAGATCCAGGTATCTTGTCCTTTCAGTTCCAGGCTCTGATACCACTGAAAAGGCCCAAGCCACACACAATATTAGAACAAAATACAAAGATTCAAGAAAATACTGAAAGTAAGAAGTTGCAGAAAATCAAAATGAACACAGGATATGTTTTTGGCCTAAGCCCCGGAGGTTCGGCGACCAGATCTAACGCCTACATCCCCCGTTGAGCATCCAAATAATGGATATTGCTCGGTTGCACTAACAAGCCAAAAATATGGCAACAACAGTTACAAGATTTGTACAAGGCTGAAAGCAACAGACACTTATCTTTTCAGCCTTTCGATCGATCTTCCCTTACAGCACAAAATAAGACCAGATCACACAAGATCCGTCAAAACCACTCATTCACAGCCCGAATCACAAATGACTCAGCACAACAATCACTCAAAGACTCAAGACTTCCTCCTAAACAGAAGATCTACTTTGAGAGTATGCAGTTTACAAGAATCAGAATGTAAACCCTAAAGAATGAGTTAATTCTCTCTACATAGACGAAGACCTAACCCTAAAAAATGAGAGAGAATGAAAGACCAACTGAACTGATCGAAGAATGAGGCGTCTCTTGGAAGATAAGTAGTCGAAGTCTCTAGAATATCATCCAACGGCCAAGTGTGGTGCCGAGTGTCAACAATCCATCCATAGCACCTTAATAATAAAAGTGTCATTCCAAGTAACACGTTTTTAGCCAATTGTTGGAAGCACACTTTCAGCCAGCCTTTGGTCATAGGTTCGAATCTCAACAGCAGTTGGTCGCGTTCTTCCTCTTGCTTACCAATTGGTTCTTTGTCCTGCTCCGGTCATTTCCACTGACAGAAGCTAAGCTTCCTTACTGGTGTGTCCTCCTTGGCCATGACATTGAGATTGTAGACAAATGTTTATGTAAACCCATGATTTGAAACCAAATTGTTAGTTTCGGAATTTTTTCAAACCCTTAAAAATGAGTTTATTAGAAAATATGTCAAAAACTGTCAAACAGAAAAACCATATTCACTCCTATTCTACCCTCCAAATTTCGTCTTCGACGACAAAGAATGGAAATTGTACCAATGTGCTGCAGGTGTTCAGAGTCGGTTGAGGATAGCTTCCATGCCATCTTTAGTTGCGTGTTGGTGATGCCTGTGTGGGAGGAGAGGAACAATGCCACATGTACAAAACATGGGTTACAACAATGGGTTACAACCTCTCACAAAGGAAGTGGGCCCCGCGATTAAAATAATAGTGGGCCCCACCTCCCTTGTGAGAGATTGTAAGCCGATATTGTAATCCAACATTATACAAGGAGTATTATTCTGGAGGAGAGTGGGCTGAAATGTTTTTTTTCCTCCTTTTGATACGTGCGGACATGGGAGATCCCGAAGTTCATTGCTGACCCTATATCTCATGATATTTCTTGAATGAGATTACATATTTAATCCTAAAAAATATAATGTTGGTGTTCATATTTGTTTAATACTCTTCTATTATTGAATTCTTTTTAATTAAAGAATTTGATATAGACTATTTATGTGTCTTAATTCGAAGTCATAATTTGATGATAACAATTTTTTTTTTTTCCCAAATCGAAGTTTGTTTCAAAAACACTTTCGATGCTTCGAATGGTAAAACTGAACTTTCTGCCAGTCAAATGAACGTGTGAGAAAAAAGGTCGATTAGGACTGTGCAATCCATTAGTGACATTTTCTTGAAACATATTTCGTGACTGAGTGGTATTTCAGAATTTCTAAAATTTGGAACTTCGTTCTTTAGGGTAGATCCCAACTTGTCAAAGCAAACACAACAAATATTCTAATTACATTCTATATATCCATTGTACCGTACGTACATGGTGCCCCAAAACTGGATACAACAATCTAAATACAATTATACATATATCCACGTATATCTAATGAGATATTATTATTAGCATTAAATTACCTCCAATCTTTCTTTATATGGACTCATATCGACACACTATTAGGAATACCTCTACACGTTACACCGGGACCAGAACTGGGTGCAAGAAGCTCATATGGTAGCACCCCACCACCACATCTATTTCTTAGCTTCGAATCCTTGTTTCTTTGCTCAATTTCCTTTTCTATCCTTCTAATTTCAGCCGAGAACTCGTGGAAGGATTCGATGACCTCAGCATCACCGGACCAAATGGATTGGTGATTTCTCTCCCCTAGGTACTCCTCATCGGGTGAGTGGGTTGATAATGTGTCAACCACGGCCATGAACTTTGTTGCTTGTAACAAACTCGGTAGAGCTGAGAAGAAGTATTTTTGTGGATCCGCATGGAATATGGCGAACTCAGGATCATTTTCATCTGGAATTAATCGACGCATCAGTGGTGGCCTGTTAGGGACATAGCCACCATAGGGGTACTGGCCGAAGTTTAGAGCTGCATGTTGTGCAGATGCTAGCCAGATAATGGTAGTAAGAATTGATGTGAGGTCCTCCGGTGTGGCCAGTGTGGGCCACCATTCTGCATGACGGAGATCGGCATGGCCCACATTGATGGACTCAGCATACCAAGCTTGGAGCTCCTTGTCATTACAGACTAGGCTCGAGTCTGGGTAGTAATGATTGACATAAGAACGGACCCAATTCTCAATTGCAGACCATATCATTAGCCCATCTGTTGCATAGGGATAGTCCTCAATTAGTAGTTTTAGGCCATGTGGTTGTGTCGGGTCTGGCACTGCCATTCCTCTGAATGAAAGAAAGGTCATGCTTAAGAACTTCACTAATGATCCAGAGTTGAAACAAAAAGAGCTATGAAGTATTGTGCAGACTTTAGTTACCTTCTAATGAGATCGGCTGGGAGGCCTTCCAAATCGAAGCGCCAGAAATTCTTGTAGGCAGCAGCACTGATTTCCATGCCATAACGTCCAGGAGTGAAGCAAGATTCAATTACACCATCTGCACAAATCAAGCTCTGTCGAGCCAATGCATTGATCTCCAATGTGTATCTCATGTGGGGATCCAAAAGCTTAAATATGGGATGCATCGCACTCAATTGCCTATGTGCTGCCAATATAAATGGTTCCATTGTTGCATGTGTGCGTAACCTGCATCGATCACAACAAATAATGATTTCCTTAGTATTAGATCATTATGTGAGAAAAATATTTTACTCTAGCTAGTCATGGTCCATCTATGGATGGTGAAACTGAGGATTTTTCACACACGTACCAATGGTTGACAAGTTGATGGACACCGGCATCATTAGAGCAAACATGGGCTTTAGCCAGCTTCCACATCCAATCAGTGGTGGCATCTACTGGTGGGGTCACCACCCGCTTTGAACGAGAACTTGGAGCTGTTTGTGGGAGGCTTAGCTCTATGGCAATGGGTTTGAGAGTGCCCAAATCGGTCAAGAAAAATATGGTACGTGTGGCATATGCTTTACGGCCATCAAGTGAATTAATGCAATCAAGAAATGGTAGGTAGATGTCATGGTAATCAATGATAAATAGCTTTTTTGCCTCCAAAGCCTGCAAGAGTAACGAAGAAAAGAAAAGTGTGATGTTAGGTCGATGATAGAAAACGACATACACAATGAGGACCACGATCAATTCAATTGCCTTCATGAGGGAGAAAATTTTGCACAATGTATTGACTTCGGATGAAAATATATAAAGCGACTTAAATTGACATAATTTTACACTTTTCATGCACTCTACTTGGTGTGTACTACTATCAATGAATTGTGTTATTTAACAATATTTTCTAATGCATTTAAAGTAAGTTTTACCTCTTGCACAGTCATCCCATTGAGATTGCCGACAATGTGTTCTTCTTTGAGAGCAGATTCTTGTCGTCCATAGATTTCAGGGTCAAGCTTGCTGACTGGTGGAAAATTATGAAGCCTTTCTACACCCACGGGATTAATACCTGCTATTGCTTGGCGGCCAAATTCATCGTCTCTCAGCCATGCAAATTTGTCCTCTGCGGGCATGCAAGCAAGATGTTAATATTTTGCTATTGCATCCATGTTTGTAACTATGTCTAGACATTATCAAAATTTAGGTTCTAGTGGATTCAAAAGACAATAAAAGTACTATACTGGTAGCTTCTAGTATGTTAAATGAGTTAGGCAGCCTATGGACCATCACACCATAATAATCAATAATCACCAACTAAAATCACTTAAAATTGGCAACTATGTGTTAATGGGAGTGTAAAATCACTTAATACAGAAAAATTGAAGATTGAGAGGAGAGAGGGGATTACTGACTTGATATAATTTTTGGAATGTCATATTTGAGAAGACCCCCTTCTTGTATTCTGCTGACAGCTTTAGGCAATGAAATCTTCTTCAAGAGTTCATCCTGAAGTCCTAGTTTCAGAAGTAGGCCTTCACTGTAAAGGCTATCAATATCAGAAAACCCCTTGAAATCATGGTTAGTAGCTGAGATGCTGGCCATTATCGATGGTATTAGGTTGTGAAGCACACCCTTCAATCTCCCAGTTGAGAAAGAATTCATTTTAGACTCCTCAAATCGCTCGTCTCTTGGCACATACATTGGCAATGGCTTCTCCACTCTGCTCTCAGCATTCATATCTGATACACGCATGAAATACACATTAAGTAATATGATAACATCAATTTCTGCAACATACAAATAGAAATAATCCCAATTGGTGCATAGAGAATCAGTTTAGGACATAGCCTAACCAGTGTCAGTGGGAGGGCGTCCAGTGCGACATCGTCTAGGATACGGGATTTTTTCACCTCCAAGTGTCAGTCGAACAAAATCAATTCCCTTGTCAGGATTACCCAGATCGTTATAGATGTCGAAGTCATATATTCTATCAGACAACTTCCGTTCTCCTAGGCCATCACCTCTGAGATCTCTAAGCTCCCTTTCTCTTAGTGCTTTCAACCCTTCTGGTGTTTCATTGGGAAGATATGGCTGTTCGAAGTAACAACATATATTAATTTACTTCGTACTCAAATAACGCAAAAGTTAATTGGTCGTTGTTATCCCGAATGGTGCCTTTTTCATCTCTTCTTGGGCATAAGACCATAGATTCTACTTTATCAAGAAAAGGCTATAAAAGATCATCTTTAACTTCCTTTGTGTTCTAAGAACATTAGCTAGAAAATAAAATAATCAATCAGACAAGTCCTAGCCCCAACTGAATATTTTCTAACTCTAAAGAAAAGAAAAATGAGAAAAAATTCAAAATAGGAAATTGGTTAACTTCCCAGTTCCCATTCATAAAGTTCCTTAAAAAAAGATTGTGCCTTGTTTGAAATGCAAACATTTACATTCAAATAATAATTGTTTTGAAAATTCATTATTGGATGCCAGAAATGGTCCAATTCAGCAATAGTTTGTCTGCAGCATAATTCAATTAATTGTTAGACAAATAATGTCGATAGTCTTAAATGGAGATTTGACTGGGTTTTAATGTCAAATCTTGAATTGCTGGCAAATGGAAAATCAAACTGATAAAATGAAAATAAATAAATACCTGATTAGAGAAGAATATTCTCTTTCCAGGATGGTCTTTCCTGGACTGAACCCATGAATTGCAGGAAAAATGAACTGGACCGCATGCAAAACCTTCAACGGTAATACTCTCCAGTAAAAACTCTTGCCGGTGCTTATTAATCACTGTGATTGCCCCTGGAATCCCAAAATTTGAATCCACGACAAATTCTGCAATGTAATTAACTCTTTCGGCTTTAAGGTTTGATTTTTCGGACCAGTCCTTCAACACAGCTTGATTACTTTTCTTCGGACCCTTGGTTTCTTGAAAATAGGAGAAAAAAAAATTATAAGTTTTCAGTAAAAACTAACAAAAATTTCTTAAAAATTACAGAAGCAGAAAATGGCTTACTTGGATCAATATCTGTGCTAACAAGTTCTAACACGATATTTCTCCCAATTTTGTCAGTCAAAGCATCCAAATGCTTGGCTATAGTCTCCTTCAAATCTTCCTTGTGCTTGTTTCTTACAGTAACAACTGCTCTGACCTTGAATTTCACTGCTTTTTCAGGCATCACTTTTACCAAATCCAAATTCTCACTTATTGCTGCCACAAGATTAGGAACTCTTGATGCTCTTTTCACTTGAATTCTCTTTCTCTGGGCAGGAACCAGAACCGTATTAGAACAGAACTGGTTGTGCTTTCGATTTACAAGAAAATTTGATGAGCCAAGAAATTGAGATTTCTCCATCAAGGAAGAGCCCATGATTTCGTTAACCAGTGCCATCTTTGATACTTGATTTCACTTGGCGGGTTCTTGAATTTATCTTTTCTTCGATCAAAACAGTGGACGTTTTCCGGAATTGAGAGGCTGATCAAGAACTGGTGGTGCATGTATAGCGAAAATGGGTGCATATATATAGAGAGAGAGAGAGAGAATTATGACCTCGCCGGCCACAAAGTCACTTATTTTTATATAGGACGTGTCATTTAAATTAAAATAAATGATATAGTCGTGCAGCTCGTGCTGTATATTTTGACATGAGAACTTCTACGGCTGCCGAGTCCAAACGAGTTTAAAGTTTCAAACGTGAGAACGCGGTGTGGGAAGCTAAACAGAAAGTGCTACTGCAAAGGTGTTTTTTTTTTGGCAATTAGTGAGTGGACCTATATGTCCTTTTCTTTTACAAGATTGGCAATCAAGTCCTTGTTTTAAATCAAATTGTTCATTTTTATATCGTTTACATCTTCTGCACCTACAAGTCACAAGTTGATGATCAATACAGTGTCCCAAATCATTCCCTAGTGTACATCAAGTTGGAATGTGAATTTTACTGGGGAATCATCAATTGAGATTGTGATGAATTTAAAAAATCTTTCTAAATTTCAATTCAGATTTTAATGGATTTTAATAAAACCCATTAAATTTTAGGTGTCCCCAATTGAAATTTTAACGAAATCTTTTAAAATTTAGGTTTCTTCAATAACTAATAGATTTACAAAGATTTCATTAATAGAAGGATTTTAAAAGATTTGGATGAATTTCAAATTTAAAAATACATGTAACCAAATTATTTTTTTTTTTTTGAAATTTCACCATATTTGATGAGATTTTTATAGAATTTGTGAAAATCCATTTAAATCCACGAAACTCATTAGAATTTATAAAATCTTAAAATTCATCAAAATCTTAGTTGATGACACACCCGTTAGTCATAAATTTAGAAATTTAGAATTTCTCAAGATAGAATTTTTGGGTAGAAAGTCATAATTTAGATTTTTCAATTTGAGATGAAAATTTTAATCCTAAAATTCGAAAATTCGGATGTTTTGGGAAATCTTAGGAAAATAATGAATAGGGGCAATCGGAGCACTGCAGCGCCGCAATTTACATCATATTCGAACTTTTTGGGAAATCTTTGGAAAAGAATGAACAGGGGTAGCCTGAACGCTACAACACCCTAACAAGTTCGATCCGAAAAGAATTTTTTTTTTTGCAACAAAAGGAAAATAAATAAAATAAAATATAAGGGAATAAAAATTAAAATATAAGGGAATAATTAAATTTCAAATCTTTGTACTAAAATTTATTTCAAATTACTAATTTTCTAAAATAAATTAGCTCAAGCAACATGTTATTAAAGTAACATTTCTTGTCTAAATTAATTTATCTGAAATATTATGAAGGTTCGGTGTACGTAATTCATGCGGATACTCACCAACCCAAGGAAGGTCGATATTTGGCCGAATTATTTGCACACTTATGGTAATAAATATGTGATAATTGTAAAGTTTTCCATTTGTGCGAACATTAAGTCGGTCCAAAGAAAAACTTAATGTTTGACAGGATTTATTATCAATATTTGACTACTACACCAAAAGTACCACTTACAAGTTGATATTTATGTTCAAAGACTAAATATCAATGTTGTGTTCGGTCACTTGTGATGGGGTGTACCATTATTTGAAATTATCAATTGTCTAATATGGATTCTCATATAAACATGTCATCTAGATTTAAGTTATGTATTTAGTTAATCCATCAACTTTTACAATATCTGTCATAATCAATTCAATTTCTATACTTGAACCAAAGTTTAAGGGCTAGAAATCGAACATTTATACCTTTCTGTTGATAAAGATCTACACCTCGCGTTAAGGACTGAAAAACTCACTACGCTACGAATAAGAGTTCCGCTAATAAAATGAAATTCGAATTAGCGGGATTATTCAAACCGCATAAGTCTTATGATCATAAAATATGAAATTCATGTAACACTCGGGGAGTTAAGGTAACTACTCCCAATGAGTTTCTTGAGGACAAAAGACAGTAAAGCTGAAATTAGCATGACTTTTTGCGAACTTAGTTTCACTAAAGGGTAAAGAAAATATAAGGGAGTATATCATGGAGATATCTCATTTTGCTTCAAAACTAAAAGTATCAAAGCTTGAACTGTCGGATTACTTGCTCGCGCATTTAGTTTTGATTTAAATTCTTGCACAATTCGTCTAATTTAAGGCCAGTTACAATTGTCAAAGGGGAAAGTCAACTCTTAATGAGCTTATTTTATATTGTGTGCAAGAGAGAGGCTAAAACAAGATAAATTTGATATCACTCACTTGGCTAGTACCTTTAAGGACAAGTTATAAAGAATAATAAAGCTATTTTTAGTTCGATTCAAAATAAGGGTGTGTTTGAGCCACATTATTTTGGAAAAATGTATTTTGGAATAGTAGATTAATGGAGAATGTATGGTTAAAAATGAGTAGAAGAATGAAAATAAAAATTTTAATTCGGCTCAAACAGGAGCTAAACAACAAAAGTCTGAAAATGATAAATCTGACTATTCCCTTTGTGAAAATTTGAGACACGTGAAGAAAGACCGTACTAAATACCACGCTTGGCTTGTAAAGAAAAGTACAGTTCTCATTTTGGTTTATTTTGAAGTTAGTTTAGTTTTAATATCTAGACACACTTAGTGGATAAATTTTAGTGTTACTATTCAAGTAAGTGTGTCTATACGGGGTTGTCTGAACAAAGATGTTAAAAGATTCATCTATGTGGGGTAATAGCAAATCAGTTAAGGTTGAGGCTATATGGACTTTTATGTTATTATTAAAGACTGGTTATGATTTGAATTTAAAATAGATATTTGTACTACCATCTTTTAGACGGAATTTGATTTCTATTTCTACATTGAACAAATCTTGTAACTCTTGTTTAATTGAAAATAGTCAATTTGATCTTTTTCTTTATTCAAATAATGTGGATACCAGTTCTTTATCCGATTATGATATCATATATTTGCTTAATACAGTTGTCTCATATAAAGAAATATTGCATATAAACTCAAGTGGTATTAAACGTAAATTAACCAATGAAAATTCTGCTTCTTTATTACACAAACGATTAGATCATATCTCTCAAAAGTGAATTAAAAATTTTGTGTCAAAAGGAATTTTTGATTCTCTTAATTTTCAGACTTAAGTGTTTAGTTAATTACATTAAGGGAAAACAAATAAATATAAGGAGATTAGGTGTCAATAGAACTTCGAACGTCTTAGAACTAATTTATATGAATATCTGTGAGCCACTCACTTCCACTTTTTAAATGGTCAATAGTAATTTATTACATTCATAGACGATTTTTCTCATTATGGCTATCTGTATCTTATTCATAATGAATCTCAAACACTTGACAGTTCAAGGCGTACAGAGGTTGAAAATCAACTCAGCAAAAGAATTAAACAAGTCGGATCTTACCATAATAATGAATACTATGACAAATATGACGAATCAAGTTAACAATGTCCAAGACCTTTTGCTAAATTTCTAGAGGAATGTAGAATCGTCCAATACCAGAATCTCTATAGGTTGAAGCACTAAAATCTGCAGTTTAAATTCACAATAAAGTTCCAAGTGAAGCAAATGTTAAAGGGTTACATTTTTTAAAAAAAATCCCACTATTGGATCAATTTTCGAAACGAAAAATGTTTGAATCCTTGATGATGTAGAGTTTGTAGGGGAGATAAGTTTATAAGGTTAAATATTTAGTCTTGGAGGAACAATATGTATATATTTCTTCTATTGCAATTGACAACGATCAGGGTATGGACAAATTCTTACTCCAGATCTTGTTCAAGAATCAATTTCAGATCAAGACAATATTATAAAAATCCTTATACATTATCAAAAGATTTTTTAGAAGAACAAACTTAACAATCTAAAGAACAAATGTCATTAAGAAAATTCACTATAAAAAGGAGAGAGACAATTTTTGATAATTTTATAGTCTTTCTCCAAAAAAATAAGGATTGCATGGATTGATGGAAGAAGATCTGATCAATCAACTTTCATCAAGTCATGCAAATGAATCATTCTTAAGAGTGAATTGATATCATGTATAAGGAGATAAAGTCCATAAAAGACAATATTGTTTGTAGATGATATATTGCTTGTTTGCAATGATATAGGCTTGTTGTATAAAATCAAGAGATTTCTGTCATGAAATTTTGAAATGAAAGATCTTGATGACACATTTTTTATGTCAAGGATACAAATACACCAGAATCGTTCTCGGGGTATTTTTGGATTATTATAAAAAAGATGCATCGATAAGGTTCTTAAGAGATTTGAGAAAATGAACATCTCGTAGAAAGCCTTACCCTAGAATATATAATGAATATCATCATTGACGACAGAGGCCCTCTTTAAAATATAGGAAATTTAAGCTATGGCTAGAATCTCAACTTCTTTACTAGCTTCTAGTTCTTGTCTTTTAGGAGGAGCGGGAAGCTTTTTAAAGAAGTGAAAATATGTCGATGGTAATCGAATAGTTAAATAAATTAAATATATATTAAAAAACGAAAAGTAAAGTATTGTTGAAATAATTGAATTATAGTAGGGTTAGAATCGTTCGAAAAATGATTCTCACTTGATTTGATATTTAATATATTATAGATTAACAAACAAGCGTATCGACATGATCTGTGGAGATCGGATGTCCATCCATGCATGGCTGTATAACTGAGGGACACAATTAAGTGCCTCTTATTCACGTCCTTTCCTTCAATTCACTTTTTGTTTTTGGTGTGTAGAAAATAGGTACTTCCTTACAAAATGCATTTATTTTCTCCTTGAATTAGAGACTCGTACTGAGCAATAAGAATTATTTTGTAATTTGCCATAACAATTTATCACTTTACAAGAGAGTAAAAGAATATTGTAAATTTGAAATATATATATGTGTGCGCGCGCGCTAATTAAAAAAAAAGGAATGTGAAAATAAAGGAAATGATGTTGGAAAATGGTTGGATTTTAGCATAATTTTGAGTGGGATCCACTTCTTGATTGTGGAAGATTAAAATAGATTTGTGTTTTCCTCCATGAGTGAATCAAAATCGTATATTTACATGCTAAAAATAATGTTTGGGTGAATGAAAAATTGAAACTCAAAGTCGCATACTGAAGCTGGAAAGTATTGGAAGGAAAAGTTACTATACAAGCTTGTCCCAAATAGAAAACATGATAAGGCTTTGTCTAGCTTTGACGCCTAAAACTGTTGTGGTTAAATGGGGAAATTAACTTGAAAGTTACGTAGTTCGACCCTAACAATATCTAGAGAGGGTGAATAGGTATGTTATGCTGATTTAAAATCAATCACGAATTAAACAGCAACAAGTCACTTTTAATTCTCATCTAGATGGTTAATCATGCAAGTCAGATTATCCTATGTTGAATTACCGCAATATGCATATCATAAACAATAAATAATAAAACAGTAAAGAAAACAAGAATTGTTCACGGAGAAACCCAACTGGGAAAAGCTTCGGGTACTTTGTCAATCAACAATCCACTATAAATGATATGTAACTTACAGTCTACTAGCCTAAACGACGACACGTACTATTTGATCTCCTGACTGCAATTCCAACAGCTTTCCTGGATTATGTGTTCCTGCACCATTCCCAGCTCAGTTTCCAAAGCTCTCATGGATTCTACTCTCCTGCAGCAACTCATAGCTTTGTAAAATCGTTTATTTCTTGTGGATCCACTAAGAACACCACGTTCTTCATAGACTGGAACTCCAATCAAATTTTCTCGATCTTTAGAATTCTGATCAGATGTAGAGGAACAACAGTTTGGTATTTGGATTATGGAATTGATGTTTTTCTCTCCAAAATACTCACAAAAGAAGGTTGAAAGAATCAAACATGAAGGATTCACTCTGCAGACTTTTTCTCTCTATGTTCAACCTCATCAAACACGTTCAGTTCTGTTTTGGTATTTTTAGTTAGGTTATAAAACTGATGGGCCATGGAAAAAGCCTTTAATACGAGAAATAAATTTTTTTTTGAATAAAGCTGTCGCTCAAGCGAGGGCTCAGCGACAGTCGAGCGATAGATTGTCACTCGAGCGAAGGCAGGGCGACAGTCAAGCGATGAAGTTTCTGTTTTTGTAGCTCGAGCCAAACCTTGGTGACAGTCCAGCCAAAATCCGCGCCGTTTTCCTCTTTTTACCATTCTCGAACCCTAGACCTAAAAACCCTATTTTCAACATATTTGCACATTACTACTTCAACTTTTACAATATGTCAATTACAATCCTTTTATTCACAGAGTCGCCAATTACAAATAATCTAAAACCTAACATAACTCGTCCTCATGGAGTTTTTAAAGAAACTATTTCTTTTGGTTCAACACGCGGATTTGACACAATCTGCACTCTCTTTTACAATTCGAGTTTCTTTTGTCTGCTTAGGGTCTTTAGAGCTTTTCAAGTTCTTGACAATAGTGTCCAGACAAGGTTCTATCAGAGTAGAATCTCGGTTCTCAACTTTCTACCGATTTCATTGTTGTATGATGAGAGACGAATGTTCAAATAAACATCAAGGACCTATGATAAAAGGGACAAATATGATTTAAAGATATTGTGTCACATGCTTCGATTTGTTAACTCTGTCTCTATTCATAATCTTTGCCAATAATTTTGTTTCTGTTAGTAATTTCTTTCTGTTCGATTAATAAATATATATAACAAATGGTACTCGTGACAAGAAAAGGAAAATTGACGAGGGAAGTAAGTGACAAAAAGGAAAAGAAAAAAGAAGGGGAGACAAAGGACAGAAATTTCTCATCGAAAGAAATTAAAAAAGATTTTTTTAAAACTCACAATGCAACTAGAAAAATTCTCCACACACGAGGAAGAATTGTGCACGAATTTAGACAATCACACAAAAGAATACGAATTAAGAATAACACATGGCAGCCAAGGTTAAAGGGAAAAGGGCGAGATAGAGGAAAAAGTGAAAAAGAAAATAGAGAAAGAAGAAAAAGAAGAGAAAAATAAGTATGTCCGTTGTGTCCGTTAGTTGAGTATAGAGAAAAATCGAGAGAGTGATGTACGAAAATTTGTAATTGAAGTTGAATGATAAAATTGATTCTCGTCGAAGCAAGCTTATTTTTCCTTTTCTTTGTATTCGTTATCTTGTGGGATGATTTTTTTCCCGACAAGCTAACAATAAACGTTGTTAAAAATCATTTCTTGAATGATTTTGAGGATAATAGATTAAATTTTTGTAGTTGTGGCATGTTAGTTAAAAGTCCCTTTGAACTTGAAAATGACTACTACCTTTGAGTCTTTGACCACTGCCAACAGTTAGGCAGCTTCAATTCCTGTGAACCACGGATCAATAAGAGACTCCAATTCAACTACTATTTCCTTTAGTATACCTAATTATTTGAAGAATTTTCTCGATCATGAAAATCATTCAACTTTTGGATAGCATTCATTCACATTATTTTAAAATTATGAGTGTGTTTGGCAATTGAATTGATTAAAAATTATTTTGATTCCATTCAATTTTCGGTGTAAATAGTACAGAATTAAGGGTTCTTGGTAGAATATTCGCTTCTTGTAGAATAGCTTACATATAGCATTACATTAAGTCAACTTTCTTTAAAAACTCTTTTAATCGAACAAAGCACATCTGAAAAATTATCATAATACATTCAGAAGCGATTTTTGACTTTTTAAAATCACTGTAAGAGGGCCGAATGTCATCTTGCTAACATATATTATTTATATTCGATCAAATCATATTCATCTGTCTAGACATGCCAAGATATTTTTTTTCCTGGTTTAACACAAATTTGATGTCCTTTTCCCTTTTTGAGTTTCTAGACATGATGTGCTTTATCAAGAAATTTTGGTCACGTTAAATCAATATTCTTCTTTCTTCGCCAATTTTAATTCTAGATTTCACTTTGACTAATCAACTTTCTCCTGTTATTAGTCATCAATTAATGAAAAGAGACATTGAAGGGAAAAGAAAAAATCCTACACGAGAAAAATGCAACAACGACGTGTGATGAGACGTGTATTACGATTTTACTTTAAATAGTTTGAATTTATTTATATTTTTTAAAAAACAAATTTAATATTTGCATGCATTTTTTGCACAAAAAGAAACGTCTTTTTTTTTTTTTTTTGAATTAATTATATGTAACATTAAATCATTTTTTAAGTCAAAATTAATAATTAATTCCAACAACATATTTTGTAGAATTCACAACTTTTATTGATTTTTAAATAATATATTTTATTATTTTTTATTAAAATTTACTAAAACTGTTTTTTAACTAAGTCAAAGAGGGTTGAATAAAAGATATTATACCACCAATCATAGTGCAAGTACAATGCAAAGTATAGTAACTCTAGGTTTTGCTATGTATACTCGGGAGTTGACACCCCGGTCGTGTACGATTTTTTTATTGAGCGTGTACCCTTATTGTGATGGGAGTGTACATCGGGGTGACACTCTGGTGTAGAAATAGGAACACCCTAGTAACAATATATCTCACTCTTGTTCTGGCAAAGTACTATGCGAATAATATTACGTATGAGACACATAAATTAATATTAAGAATGTTGATCGATGATTATTCAGAGTCCATTTGATGGGACTTTTATTCTTGTTTATATTTCTTGAGGAAAAGTTTTATGGAAAGAATTACCTTAATTATTACTTTGAAACTAAATTTTAAAAGAACTTCAACTTTCGGAAGATCTTTCAAAGGAAAACACATGGATCCGACATTATTTAGAAACTGCTTTAACTAGAAGAAATAGTTTTATAATTAATCAAACGAGTTTAAAAGTTTCTTTTCACTTCTTAAACGTCACGCCAATTAAACATTGAATACCACATAAAATGGTGTTTAACATCAAAAATTCAATGATGTTATATAGCATTGCTCATACACCCATCTAATTTTCTCCATCCAAATACTATTCAAACAAACACTAGCATCCACATCAATATTGTCAACCCTAAAATAGTGAAGCACCAAGTGCACATGTTCGGTAAAAATTTTGCAAGCGTACATGTCTCAATGGTGCGCTAACATTAAAATAAACATAATTGATGCATATGAAATCACAAATACAAGAATTAACTAAAAATCAACACCTCTTGAATCAAAAAATATAAATCAATAGGTTTTGTCATCCATCCAATATTGCCATATGAAAATTACACAAAAGAAAGAGAAACGACATCGCTTGAAGCTAAGAAACTTGAGAGGAACATGAAAACTTTAATTCCTTGCTTGAAATTCAACCCCAAAAGATGCAATTTCGCTATTTGAATGTAAAAATCTACTATTTTTGCTCAACTATGATAAAAACTCTGTTTTTATGATGAGGCTTGTGCCTCGGCTTAGCCAAGGCACATGCCTGGCTTGTTTGAGGTAATCTTTTTTGGTTGAGGAGTGCGCATTGGTCACTCTTTCTTGATATTTCATTGAGATGATTCAAAATTCATTGAAAAGTTAATTCAAATGACTACAATCCTTTTAGAAATATCATTTTTCAATTCGAACGTTTACTATACCAAAAATGGATCTCAATTTAAGGCTGAAAATATGGGGCATAACTATTTCAACTGGAATTGATGTGTGATAGTATTTTGATTATATTTTATTCATTTGACTTCTTTTCTCATCAAATTGATACCTAACACTATCATTTTTTTATCGTGAGTCCCGTCCTAATTTTTGTGTATTTGACTTTAGTCCCCAAACTTTGAATATCTTATAATTTAGTCCATTTTCACTATTTTTCTCCACTTTCGTCATTTATGTTGATTTGTACCTAACAAACACAATACACATAAAATCAAACCATAATTCATCAACATAACCAATAAATACTCCAACTTAAAGACCCAAATAAGTGGACAAGATACATTTATCAGCACCCATAAGTATATTAGCTATATTTTTTTTTCTTGTTTAGTGTTTACAATGCTTTGTATACTATTCTAATTGTAAAAGGTTTGTGCATTACAATGTCGAATTGTAGTCTGAAAAAGCATTCTCAGCAGCATAAATTATGCTGTCAAACAAATTGGGTTGTTCGTAAATGCAACCCAAGCCGAATGGTAAATTCCGTTCAAGACTCAATGAAGTTAGTGGGCTAGCCTATTACGGTGCATAGCACATGTTGATGCTTCACATCATTGTGCCTCTTTATAGGGACACTTAACAAATCATATTGCATATATTTGACGAGATTCTAAATCTATTTATGAAAATAATATGATTTCTATAAAACAAATTTAAGAGGGAAAAAAGGAGCCACCAATTCTCTGTTTTTTTTATCATATAGAATACCATCCAAAAATTAAAGGGATAAATATATTTTGCATTAAAACCACTAATATTAAAATTTCAAAGCAAGAAGGGATTTTTTTATTTTTTTATTTTTTTTGTCTTTTTTTCATTTTACAAAGAAAAGCCAATTAGATAAATTGATTAAATCCAGGCTCTATGGTTACTAAAATAACTTGCAAAGTCTTTTTTTTTTCATTTTTAACTCAAAATTTTATTAATTTTTTTTAGATAAATCAAACCAGACTATTATCTACAAAAAAATTGTGTTTAGGATTTATTGTCAAACGATGTCCCCTTGATTAATGGAGCCATCATTCTCCTTTCTTCGACGATTATAATACATGAATTGATCATTTCATCCTCCTATCTTTGCAATAAAATCCAAGGCCTTTCTCCTTCGTAATATTTTCTTAAATTTGCATGATTTTTCCAATCCTTTTCTTCATTGACTATATGTGCACACTCAACTTGCCTAGTATTTAAGGAATTTGTTTAGGGGAGTCACCATCGTGTAAAATTACACAGCAACTACTCCATTAATTAATTTTCTAAGAGGGTTGAATAAAAGATATTATACCACCAATCATAGTGCAAGTACAATGCAAAATATAGTAACTATAGGTTTTGCTATGTATACACGGGAGTTGACACCCCGGCCGTGTACGATTTTTTTATTGAGCGTGTACCCCTTATTGTGATGGGGTTGTACATCAGGGCGACATCCTGGTGTAGAAATAGGAAAACCCTAATAACAATATATCTCAATTTGGTTCTGGCAAAGTACTATGGGAATAATGTTACGTATGAGACACATAAATTAACATTAAGAATGTTGATCGATGATTATTCCGAGTCCATTTGATGGGACTTTTATTTTTGTTTATATTTCTTGAGGAAAAGTTTTATGGAGAGAATTACCTTAATTATTACTTTGAAATTAAATTTTAAAAGAACTTCAGCTTTCGGAAGATCTTTCAAAGGAAAGTCCATTGTGCTCGGATCTTATTGCACCACGAGATGCCATCAAACAAATTGGGTTGTTCGTAAATGCAACCCAAGTCGAATGGTAAATTCCGCTCAAGACTCGATGAAGTTAGTGGGCTAGCCTATTACGGTGCATAGCACATGTTGATGCTTCACATCATTGTGCCTCTTTATAGGCACACTTAACACATCATATTGCATATATTTGACGAGATTCTAAATCTATTAAATCCAGGCTCTATGGTTACTAAAATAACTTGCAAAGTCTTTTTTTTCTTTTCTATAAACTACGACCATTGAATGATTCATTCAATTATTTGAAGTGTGACCAAGATTTCTTGCTCTTTTGGAATTGACTATCGAACGTTGATAAGTAGAAAAATCAGAATGTTATTAGTTTTCACTTTGATTATTCAACTTTCTCCTGTTATTAGTCATCAAACAATGAAAAGAGACATTGAATTGCATAGACACCTCCTAGGAAAAAAATCCCACACGAGAAAAACACAACAACGACATGTGATGAGACGTGTGTTATGATTTTATTTTAAATAGTTTGGATTTATTTATATTTTTTAAAAATAAGCACCTGTTTGAGCCACATTATTCTCAAAACTTATTTTCAACCATATATTCTCCCATAAAATAATTTTATACGTAAATTCATAACTTTTTCTTATTTTCTAACAACACATTCTCCAAAAAAATCACTATTCGAAAATGAATTATCCCCAAAAAATGGGGCTTAATATTTGCATGCATTTTTTTTTTCCACAAAAGAGACATCTTGGTTTTTTTAATTAATTATATGTAATGTTAAATCATTTTTTAATTTAGCTAAGAAAATTGGTAAAAATTTAAGTCAAAATTAACAATAAATTTCCAACAATATAGTTTATAGAATCCACAACTTTAATTAATTTTTTTAAAAAATACTTTTTATCATTTTTCATTAAAATCTATTAAAACAGTTTTTTCTTTAGCTAAATGAGGTTGAGTGAATGATATCATATCACCAATCATACTACAAGTACACGGCAAAGTATAGTAACAAAGACTTTAATAAATGTATACCGGGTTGATATCTTGGTGTACAGACCCCCTCACAAGAGAGTGGCCCATAATTTTTTATTGGTCATGGGCCCCCCTCTTGTGAGGGGTTCTGTATACCAGGGTATCAACACTGATGTACAAATAGCAAAACTCATAGTAACAATATATCTCACTCTTGTTCCGACGAAGTACTATGCCAACAGTGCTATGTATGTGACATGTAAATTAACGTTAAGAATATTAACCAATGATTATTTAAGGTCCATTTAGCCCCCGTTTGGTGCACATTTTGAAAGTAAGAATGCATTTTTACTGTTGATGTGATGGGGAATATGTGGTTGAAAAAGAAGGAAAAATTATTGATGTGATAGAAAATATTATTTTATTGAAGAATGTGTGGTTGAAAATGAGTAGAAGAATGAGAATGAAAAAAATAATGTTGACCAAACAGGGCCTAATAGGATTTTTATTTTTGTTTCTGTTTCACGTAGAAGAGCTCTATGAAAAAAAATTACCTTAATTATTACTTTGAAACTCATTTTTTTTTTTTTTACTAATATTAAAATTTCAAAACAAGGACTTTTTTTTTAAACAAGATCACACGAAAAGCCAAATTAAATAAATTGCATTAAATCTTAAATTAGCTTTTGATCCAGGCTCTATGGTTAATAAGATAACTTGCAATGTCGTTTTTTTCTTTTTATATAAACTACGACCGTGGAATAATCCATTCAATTATTTGAAGTGTGACTCAGATTTCTTGCTCTTTTGGGCATTGACTATCGAACGTTGATAAGTGGAAAAATCAAAATGTGTCGAGTAAGGGACACATTTTGTCAGCTTTTAATAATAAAAATTTTATGCTGCTTTCTCCGCGACACAAGAAAGAAAATAAAATAAAATAAAAATGGGGAATTAAATACACGGTTTAGTGTGGATTCACTCCATTTGACGCTATTGATTCCCCATTTTCCCCACTAGTTATGCACAACATAATTTAGCAATCTAGGCATTATTTTTAGGGATGATAACGGGATGAGTATGGGACGGGTCGATCATTTCCACCCCCGACCCGTCCCGTCGGGTATTTTTGTTACCTTACCTCACCCCCATGCCCAGTTAAAGCGAGACGGGACGGGATGGGGCAGGGGAGTATAGGACGGGTCGATCATTTCCACCCCCGTCCCGTCGAGTATTTTTGTTATCTTATCTCACCTCCATTACCAGTTAAAGCGGGGCGGGACGGGGCCCTCGCCCCATTTATCGCCCAATTTATTTTTATTTTTTTATATATTTAGTTAGTAAATATTATTACTTTTTTACCAATTTGTTAAAAATAACTTACGTTCTCTTTAAAAGTGATGATAAATCTATTATTTTTGTTTGATAAAAAAACTTAAATTTGAAATTAACTCTAAACGGGACGGGTAGCTTGGTGTGGACTATGTTTCTTGTACCCGCTTCGGGACAATGATCCTCGTCCCGTTCTCGCCCCATTTTCCCAGTTAGGCGGGTAATTCCTGTCTCATTCTAGACGAGGTCCCACGGTTATTGGGTTGAATGAGTTTACACCGCAATTGATGAATTCTTGAACTTCGTTTACACCGCAATTGATAATGTGTCCATTAGATAAAAGATACATTTATTTATTTAAATATTACTTTTATTATACTTTTTTTTAATAAATATACGAATGTGACATAAGATTTTGAGAGAATTCTTCAATGACAACATTTTCTGTCTATATTTTTTGATCAGCATATCTTTAAATTTACAAAATCGCTAAACAATGAGATCGCAATAGCGAGTTAAAAAATGGTTGTGTGAAATAAGTTTGATATATCTAATTCCTGGACATCACCACTTTTTCCTTATTTTCTGTCTATATTTTTTTATCAGCAGGGTGGGGTGGGTTCTTGGTATAGTTTTGAAGAACTCATGGCCGCCAATTATTCAACTCATATATCCAAATGAAAAATCATAATCTAGTATACTTAAAATAATTAATCAAAGATTGCTACTAAAATGGATTTAAGAATTCTATCCCGTTCCACTAACTCAGACGTTAACTTAAATAAAATTATATTTGACGTCCATTGTGACTCATCTAATTTAAATAACTGAGACATGACTATCGAATTCAATTTTAAAAAATTGCATGCCTCCTTGCTGATTAATCCTAGTTCAGCCCCTATTCACATCAATGTTGTGTAACTTGACAATGGTTTTATCGAGAAGGTTATTCGAGAGAAAAATAACAAAATATTATCAATTTCAATAAAGCTAGATCGATCTTTTAACCTATAAAAAAAAAAAAAATCTTTCGAACCTCTTTCTATAAAAAAATATTTCAAACTCGAAAATTAAGAAGCCGGCTATTTTCAAAAGTATGTACCATATAAGTCTTAATTTGGCTAATTTATAAGGAAAACAGCGCCCCACCAATAGGGGGCGCCGTAGACACCCCCATGTATACAATTATGTACCCATAGCACAGCGCAATTTATAAATGGTTTATGAATAAAAATATTAATAGGGACTCAATGTCTAATTGAAATTAATGTTTAACGATTTCATATATAATTTATAAATTATATCCAAACGAGGATAAATGAGAACACAAGCATAAAAGGGTTAGTCAAATCTATAGTAACTGTAGACTAAATGGGCTTAGAGTCTTAGACTTGGCACCGTCCAATAGTATCCAATTAGAGCTTGACATCTCAACAACTATCCAAAGGCCAAAAGGAAGAATGGAACATGTAAAGGGCTTCTTCCAAGTTGACCACGTTTGGTCAAATTATGTGACAATCACCCCTAAATCTTCAATTGTTCCCACATAAATATATTCTAACAATTGTTTTCTATTAAGAATTAGAAACTCTATATCATCAACAACACTAAAATCGCAGTAAAAAAATGAAATTAAAAAAAAAACACAAGATTTATGAGATTCGTCATAATGTGAGACTATATCATTGTTCGATGTTTCATGATTCATTATGATGAAAAGAAGTTTACAAGAAAAATTTCACCTCTCTCTCTCTCTCTCTCTCTCTCTGATATATAATTAAACCCTAATGATAGCTCTTTATTTATAATGACTACATATCTGATATCACTGCAATAAATAGGTTTCACGACCTGACATTTTCCGTCTCCTTAAATTCATGTAAAGGAGCATGCAATTGCATGTTTCACTTAACATTTTAAAGGAGAAGAAAAATCTCTCAACATTGCAGTGAGAACAGGGAATTGAAATAACCTTAAAATGCGACTAAATTGCTTGGAGAAAAATTGAAGGAAAGGCCAATGAAAGGAATGGTAAAAGATTTCTTCAAAAGCATTCCCTGATGGTATGCCTCCGTTCTACTCACGTTTTTCATGAGAGAACGATAAGATTCTTTGAGCTTTTTAAGCAAACGGAAGTACTCGAACTTCGTCCACCGTAGCTTTACTCGCCTAAAAAACCTTACAAACAGGGTAAGAAACTTGACCTAAGACTAACAAAAACGTTTTTAGTAGGCTGAAATAGTAGTTGATATTTTTTTTATTTTCACTTTAAACTTGTTTACTACAAGTAAAACCTCCCAAAATAATAAGGATAAAAGTGAAAAGATAAATCAATCTGCTGAAATATATTTTTAAACTCTTTTTGTGCTTTTCGTGTCAAATTCTCTTCTCTCATAATACGGATTGGGCTTTCCACGAGTCCACTTAGATCAATTGCTTTCCCTTTAAGCCCAGCCTCATTTTTTAATGAGGAAATTACACCTAGACTTGGTTTTAGAATACCATTTTCATAAATCCCGAATCTAGTTTTATATTGCAAAAATCAAGTTTTAATTAATAATTTAAAAATGTTTTTTATATTTATTTTTATATCTATATACAATAAAATCATTTAAACCCAATCAAACCCTAAAATCATTTGAACCAATCTCCCCTCCTCTCCACTCTCATCTCTTCTCCCGTCTCTCAACGCCGCCGCCGCCCCGACCGCCGCCGCTTCTTCCCCTCATCTCTATCTCTCGTCTTCTCTCTCTCACCACCTCGGCCGTCGCCGCTTCCTCTTTTTCATCGATGGGATTAATCCAGTGACTGTAAGTTCATGCTTCACCGGCTGCTCCGCCACAGGTACGAAATTTCCAGCAAGTTGAACACGTGGATCAGCAGTCTTCGCCTTTGCCGCCGCTTTCTGTATTATATTCCAATGCGCTCCGGCAGGTGAGTTGTTTTCCAATGCAGATTTGTTTGGGTGCGGTTGGGTATGGAGGTGCAGATCTGTTTGGGTACGGCGGCGACGGCGTGCAGAACTAATCTACTTCTCGACTACAGGAACTCAAACGTCTTCACGAAGATAGGATAAAGATATTCAGTCAGTTATCAAATTTGCAGGTTAATTCTTTTATTTGCTTCTTCTCGTGCTCAGATTGTTGTTAGTCTTATATGGTGTTTTCTGACTATGGTTTTTCTCGTACTTCTTTTACTAGTCCATAAATTGGGTTTTTGTTTGACAGAACAATATGAAGAATTTGAAGGGTATTTGTTCTTCCCAAGCATATATCCTGCTTAAAGATCAACTTGTGAATTCTAAAGTAGACGTTGTTCAATATCAAGCTCTTTATGAGAAACTACAGGTTGTTAATGGTTGGTAGTTTCAAGTTTAACTTCATTTTTGGTTTTTAAAGAATTAATCTATGTGCTGACTCATCAATTTAATTCAGGTTCAGAAAGACAGTCTTGCTTGGTGGGAAAAAGAAATTCACATGAAAAATGAATTGGTTGATGTTTTATGTCAATCTTCGGCGGTTGGGTGTGTGTGGGGGTTTTCGGGGTGGTGATAGTCGCGTTGGGGAGGGTGTGGTGTTGGTTTTGAGATGTTGATGTTGCTATTGGGCGGCGACGGTGGTGGTGCCGTTGGTGGAGGTAATGGCAAAGTGGTGGTCACAAATGATTTGGTGGTGGTCACCAATAATTTGGTTGGTTTGTGACCAGTGAATTAGATAACTGTGACCAATACATGTTGTGTGACCTACAAATTATTAATTTGTAACCAATTATTTGATAAATTGTGACCTAAATATAATTTTTGTTCAATTAATGTGACGTTTGTGACCATAAAATAAATAATGTGACTTATAAATTTTGTGATTGTGACCAATGAATTCAATAAACTGTGACGAGTACAAGCTGTGTGACCTAAAAATTACTAATTTGTGACCTAAAATTTATTAATTTGTGACCAATAAATTGATGTTTGTGACCGTAAATAAGTATTGTGACTTACAAATTTTGTGATTTCGTGACCGATAAAAAAATTGTGACTTTTAAATTTTTAAGTTGTGACCGATGAACAAATTGTGACCTATGAAAATTTTGAATTTTGACCTAAAATTTTTTGAATTGTGACCAAATTGTATAGATTTGTGACCTTAACATATTCGCCGGAATCGGAAAAGATCGTCGGAATATCCTCGGAGTTGTAGGGGTGGTGGAGGTGGGGGTGAGTTAATTATTTTATAGTAGAATTAAATATTAATAATAAATAAATTTATTAATTATTATTTCATAATTAAAAATTTAAAGAAACCTGATTTTTGAAATTTGAAACATGTTTTGGTATTTTTGAAATGGGTAAAAGTAAATACCTTATTTATGTATTCTTCCCTTTTTTAATCCAATAATTAGGGCAGGGCCCAAAAAATGCAAACCGCGAACCCGACCCGCCCCGCTCCGAATTGGGTTGGGTCGGTTGGGTCTGTTTTCACTTTAAAACGAATTGGGTCGGATCGGTTTTATTTTAAAATTATTATAATTGGACCCGGTTTACGTTACAAACCGACCCAACCCGATATGAAAAGTTGAAACTGTATTCCCTTTCCAAAAATCAATCCGCAGTGAAGCCCTCGCTCTCAACTTCAAATCCTAGCCTCCCTTGCCTCCCTGGAATCTCATCTCCCATGAATCTTTCCTCAATAGGCCCAGCAGTGTATATGTATGCTAACTATGCATATAATTTGCAATAATCCATCTAAAAGTAAGATGAATTTCTACCATAGTCACTAAACTTTAATTTAAATTTTAATTGGGTCATTAACCTTAAGTTTATCTCAATTAAGACACTAAACTTCAATTTGATTTTAAATTCACCACGTTGCCACCTTATGTCACCTATTGTTCCCGAACTAACAGAAATTTCTTCTTTGACAGTCTACCATTAATTAGGTGTCCCCTAGAAACGAAAATGATAAATCAACACGCATTGCCGAAAACTATGCTTGGATTTATTCCCAAATAAATGCAGTCAGACATTAATAAATCCCCTGTTTCTTCAATAATTGGCTAATTGCTTGCTCAAATTCGAGTCCAATCAACTCATGATGCAGACATTAGCTTATCAGTATCGAATCTGAATATGAACCTCAATTATTGGTAACATCCATTTTTGCAATAGTATCTAATTAGACCTTGACATCTCAACAACTATCCAAAGACCAAAAGGAAGAATGGAACATGTAAAGGGCTTCTTCCTTTTTGTGTGTAGAAGCGAATTTGGCTTTGGGACAACTTGTTAGCAAGTTGACCACGTTTGGTCAAATTATGTGACAATCACCCCTATATCTTCAATTGTTCCCACATAAATATATTCTAACAACTGTTTTCTATTAAGAATTAGAAACTATAACTCTATATCATCAAGAATACTAAAATCAAAGTAAAAAATAAAAATATGAAAAATACGTAAGATTTATGAGATTCGTCGTAATGTGGGACAATATCATTGTTCGCTGTTGCTTAATTAATTATGATGAATAAAAGTTTACTAGAAAAATTTCACACCCTATTTTATGTACTCTCTCTCTCTCTCTCTCTCTCTCTCTCACGCATAATTAAACCCTAATGATAGCTCCTTATTTATAATGATTGCAATAAATAGGTTTCAGGATTTAACATTTTCCGTCTCCTTAAATTCATGTAAAGGAGCATGCAATTGCCTGTTTTACTTAACAATTTAGAGCCTGTTTGGTAGGAATTTTTTGGGGAAGAATTGATTTTGAATAATGATATGATGGGAAATGTGTGGTTGAAAAAGAAGAAAAAATGATTGATGTGATGAAAAATATTATTTTATTGAAGAATGTGTGGTTGAAAATGAGAATTGATTTGAGAATTGATTTCAAAATCAGAAACAAACAGGGCCTTAAAGGAGAAGAAAAATCTCTTAAACATTACATTGAGAACAGAGAATTGAAATAGCGTAAAAATGCGACTAAATTGCTTGGAAAAGAATTGAAGGAAAGGCCAATGAAAGGAATGGCAAAAGATTTCTCCAAAAGCATTCTCTGATGGTATGCCTCCATTCTACTCACGTTTTTCATGAGAGAACGATAAGATTCTTTGAGCTTTTTTAATAAACGGAAGTACTCGAGTTTCGTCCACCGCAACTTTCCTCGCCTAAAAAGCCTTACAAACAGGGTAAGAAACTTGACATAAGACTAACAAAAACGTATTTTAGAGCATGTCTGTCACAGATTTTCATCTCAATTTCCATTGATTTTTCGTCCGTTATTTGCTAGAGCAGCCTAACATTTTTTACTCTTCCTCTCTAAGGTGGCCCCCACTTATTGACTGTAACAGTCACATCGTTGATCAAAATTGGATGAAAATCTTTGGCAGACAAGCTTTTAGTAAGTTGTAGTAGTTGATATTTTTTTATTTTCACTTTAAACTTGTTTATTACAAGTAAAACCTGCCAAAATAATAAGGATAAAAAGTGTGAAGATAAATCAAACTGCTGAAATATTTTTTTGAACTCTACTACATCTACATCATGCTTGTATAGCGTGGTGTACACTCCCCTCACATAGAGGGAGCCCACAATTTTTTTATTCATGGTGGGGCCCCCTCACATGTGAGGGGGCTGTACACCATGCCATATGGCATGGTGTACAATCATCATTTTCCTATTTTTTTAAAACTCTTTTTGTGCTTTTCGTGTCAAATTCTCTCTCATAATACGGATTGGGCTTTCCACGAGTCCATTTAGATCAATTGCTTTCCCTTTAAGCCCAGCCTCATTTTTTAATCCATCTAAAAATAAGACTAATTTCTACCATAGTCACTAAACTTTAATTTAAATTTAAATTGGGTCATTAACCTTTAGTTTATCTAGACAATAAACTTCAATTTGATTTTAAATTCACCACGTTGCCACCTTATGTCACCTATTGTTCCTGAACTGACAGAAATTTCTTCTTTGATAGTCTACCATTAATTAGGTGTCCCCTAGAAACGAAAATAATAAATCAACACGCATTGCCGAAAACTATGCTTGGATTTATTCGCAAATAAATGCAATCAGATATTAGTAAATCCCCTGTTTCTTCAATAATTGGCTGATTGCTTACTCAAATTCGAGTCCAATCAAGTCATGATGCGGACATTAGCCTATCAGTATCGAATCTGAATATGAACCTCAATTATTGGCAGCATCCATTTTTGCAATAAGCACAGAATTTTACATTTCCATTTCTTAACTTGATCGGTTTACACTCGATTATACATCGATCAAAATTATTTTTCTTCACTAGTTTCTTGTTAGAATTAACCATCTGGCTGGCTATTCACAATCTTCATCCATTCCACAACAAACTGATGCATCGACCAAGGACAGACTCGGAATACAGCTCTCCGACAGAGTCAACCCGGCGAGTTTCTTGTCAACATTCTTCGAGGGACTACTTGGCATCGACCTCATCAACTTGGGACTCTCCAAACTCTTTCTCAATACGTGTCTGATAGCAGTGATCAGATGCTGGGTTGGGTCCGGCGGTGGCCCGGCGAACCTAAATTTGTTGCAGAAGCTGAAATGGCGAGCCATAGCCTCATCTGGGCTTATCAACTTTTGCTTTTCGCAACGTAAAACTTCATCGTTCACTGCCTCTGAGCATAGCCCACAAATCCATTTTCCTTTATAACGCTCGCGCACAGTCTCTATATAAGACAGGGTGCATTCCTCTGTCAATCCACAGCAATCGCATTCAACAAAATCAATCTCATTTTGCCCTGTAATTTTCGAATCACCGCCGATGATACTCGTCGACATGCCTGAAAAAGAACAAATTCACACAAACAAGAAGAATCCAAAACATGGGTTTTGCAAACAAAGCAGAATTCTATTAAAAATTAACCTGATCAAAAGAGAGAGACGAAATTTGGGTGTGTTTTCTTATCTTGCTTTCTCCCACTTGCGACCTTGGCTTCCTCAGGGACGAAGAACGCGTGCATGAAAGACATTTCAGAAAATTGGATACAATGATTTGGCTTAGAGAGAGAATATGAATATGAATCAATCAAAACCAATACATCAAATCAAATCCAATAAATTTAACACACTATGGTGTGAATTGGGTTTAAAGGGAGGGGTAGAGTACACGTCAACGGAGAATTTCTAGCCTTCTGTATATTACTGGATTTGCCAACTCCGCGTTATCTGTGTTGCGAATATTATAAAGAAATGGCGTGCTTTCTTTATGCCGTATCAATCACGTGTTTTATGACACGAGTACGAATCCTACGTGTTATTTTCATTTTCCAGCTAGACTATCCAAACGTGAAATAAAACTACTCAAAATATTTTACTCATTTTTTAACAATATTCTATTAATTCTATTTATCAAAAATAAAAAGAATCAAATAAGAAATTATCTTATTTTTATCTCTGTCCTCAGTTGAGATTTTAATGAATTTTTTTAAAAAAAATTAATCAATTTCTTGAGTTTGAATAGAAATAATTTGATGTGGGGCAGTTTCTTTCACATTTTCATTGATATGAAAATATGAGATACATGCATGGACAAATCAAATGCTATGTTTGTTCTAACTTTTGCTTCTTCTACTTCATGTTATATCAATTTTGTCTACCCAAAATTGTTAGATAATGAATTTCAATAAATTAGAATGGTTTTTGTTGTTTGTCATCAAGAAACAAATTTCAAGTCGTACGAACGAGATTGAGTCATATTTCTATTAGAGTGAGGTCATGCGTTAGTAAATGCACATCTATTCACTTACAAATTGGAATATATGAGTGTACGCGTACATAGGGACGGATGTAGGGAGACGCTCTATCCCACTTGTAGTCCAGTCCTGGATCTGTTCCTGCGCGTACATACAAAATGTGAATGGGCTATAAAAAAATGTCAAGTCCAAGCAAATAAATAATGAAATAAAATGTCTTATAGATTCAAAGTCAAGTTTGTCGCTTAGATTGTTAAATAGTTTACTCTATATACATATATAAAATAGATGATGGACCAAAGGAAAAGAATGTGTTTAATTATATAGTATACAGTTCATGATTGTGAAAGTGACTCTCACTTACAATGAAAAAGAAAAATACGAGTTGGAGTTTGAAGAAGGAAAGGGAGAAGTAGCCCTTGACCCGTGATAGATAGAGAAGGATTTTTTCAATCATATAGTTTGAGCTTCTAGAATATGATGCCCTTGAGATGGACCACCTTCTTTCATACTGAAACTCGCTCAAATAGCAAACAAGACGATCAATGGGATTTCCGATCCAAGAATGGTATGTGTCAATAGATGATTAAGCATTGTTTCCCCAAGTTCAATAGATGATTAATAATTTGTTTGAACCTCATCTTTTCTGAAAAATAGATTTTGTAATAGTGATTTTTTATTTTTTTAAATTCTGATTTTGTGTGTAAAGTTCCTCCGACTAGCCGTGGCATCCGTCATTGGAAATACCGCTATCACTCTCACAACCCACTTCATCGAAAGCTGTTTTGCCGGGGTTGTCGCTAATGATTAAAAAAGAATTCAGACAATTGTGTAAGGAACTGACCTCTTGAGACAAAGTCCCAAAAAGGGGTGTTTTATTGGCAATGATTTACAATTGAAAATAAATAGAATGCCTCCAAGGGCGTAAACACACGAGTACTAAAAGAAGTGTTTAAATTTAAACTAAGACATTAAAATTACATATTCTCTTTTTGAGAGTGTTTGATTCGAGGTCTTTTCTCTATATCTTCTCTTTATTTTTATACTTCCTTGATAATTCCTTAATGACAAACCGCTTTAAAACTGCTTGATTGCTCTATAACTACCCGCTTTCTTCATGATGGCTACTTGTCATGGAACTGCCGTCTTTAACTGTTGTCATTACTCTCGTCGTTCAACCGCCTACAATTGTGATTCTTGGATCATAGGATGTGATAAGGTTGCTCAATATATTACTTCAATAACTGCTGCTCTGGATAACCATAATACCTTATATTTGTTAAGATCCTGGGCGATTCGAAGGTTTGGGCGAGAATAAGCTCGTTCGCTCTAGGCGATCTTAAGGCGCTCCACTCGCTCAGATCTTGGGCGTCTTGCAAGCTTGAGCGATGATGGTACCTTGCTCGTGAGCCTCTACTGCATTCATTAATAGTCCTATTTGGACCTTCATCCTGGACTTCTTAATTGGGTTTCATCCATTGAGCTACACTTTTTGTATGTCAACAGAAGCTAGTGTCGCATTGTTACGCCAAAGCTATCTATGTCCCCTGCTTACATTGTTACGCCAAAGCTACCCAACATCGAGTCCATCTCTATTCCCAAATTAGCATCCATGTACTATAGTATTTTCTTTTCATAATGTAGGTTTTGGAGGAACATGAAAGATTTTATCATATATTTTACACAGAATTTCAGTGACTCAATTATGTTATTCGCTTTCATACGCAAGTCTCTACTGGTAAATCACACGACAGAAAACTTAGCATTTGTTTGCTCTATTTTGTTGAAATTATAGCTGACATTTTAGTCAAGTGAATATTAAAAATACACTTTTCAAGCATGTACGTAGTTTTGAACAAGAAATACAGAGTCAGAAATAAAAATTGTTAACGAACCAGTTTAACCACTGATTTCGTGTCGTCGAGTTGATCGATTTTAATCGGGTTATCTAATTTTTTGTGGCGAATGTCTTGTTTGGTACATTTAGAAAACCTTCCTAATAAATTGACCGGTTCACCAGTCCCCTAGTTTACCCCATCCAATTAACACGTTGGTTCACTGATTTCTAAGGTGAACCTCGCTAGTTCAAGGCGACTTTAAGAACTATGGTCCATATAAAAAAAAGTGCAACGTACTTGAGGTAGAACTGATCTTCTATCTATAGTGAATAGAAAATATGTTGTCCACCGATGATGTGCCACATCGTCGATAGCTAGATCAGTTCTTGTACTTAAAGAGTTCAGAATAGCCAGTTGTTTAAAAGCAACAAAGTTATATTTTTTTGAAATATAACTTCAAAAAAACCAGACCCCATTTCATTGTAAAAGTGTATTTTGAAATAGTATATTGATGGAGAATGTGTAATTGAAAAATAAGGAAAATATTTGAATTTATGTGTAATATTATTTTATTAAAAAATGTGCTTTTGTGTTACAATGGTTTGAAGACTTAAGCAAAGGCTACATTTAATGACTAATGAAATATGGTTTCTGAAAACAAAAAGGAATTTGTTCTTATAAGTGAATACTTCTTGATATGTATGAACTCAAAATAGTGTACTAATATCAAAACAAATCGGGTAACACATTCAATCAAGTTACATGTACATAAATTTTACATTAAGTTTGACATTCTTGTAACGTGAAATTTTTTTAGACATTGATAACAATAGGGGGTCTCCATGTGTCCATTATGGACACCATTATGGAAAATGTTATGTATCACACCACCTTAAACATGTTGGGATTGTGCCCCAAATTGGAGGTTACCATAAAAGGGAAAATTAGCATAAAGTGATTGAATGGGCTTTGGAAAGAAATCAATTAGCATCAAGTTTTTTTAAGGCAAGGAAATATGTTGAAGGTGCCAAATTTTCTCTCTTTCACGTGTCTTTATTATTTCCATTCTTTGACATATTTTTTTAGGGTTTTGTACGTGTAGTATCCCTATAAATAGGGATGCTCCTCATTCATTATTTCACAAGCCAATATTGCTAAGTTTTGTAATTTCTCTCCATATTGTTGAATAAAACATCGGTTCCTCTGTCACAATTTCTCCTCTATTTTTTTTTACTTTAATCTTGTTATTTTTCTTGTTTCAATTCGTCATTAATCTCAATTCCTGCGTTCGAGGCGATTTTTCCCAACAAGTGGTATCAGAGACAAGGTTGCGGGTTCTTTGTGATTTGATTGAGATTTTTCAGAGATGACTTCATTAAAATATGATATTCCGCTGCTGGATCGTAATACAAGATTTTCGCTATGGCAAGTAAAGATGAGGGCTGTGTTGGCGCAGATGGATTTGGACGATGCTCTACTAGGTTTTGATAAAATGCCAGCAAACTGGACAACGGAGGAGAAACAACGGAAAGACAGGAAGGCTTTATCGCAGATTCATCTTCATCTCTCCAATAATATTCTGCAGGATGTCTTGAAGGAGAAAACGGTGGGCACTTTGTGGTTGAAACTGAGACGATTATGCATGACCAAAAGTCTCACGAGCAACCGCATCTAAAGCAAAGGCTATATTCTCATCGTATGGCGAAGGAGGATCACCGGAAGACCACACGTGTGTTCAAGGAAATTGTTGCAGATCTGGAAACGTTGGAGGTAAAATATGATGTGGAGGATCTGGCCTTGATCCTGTTATGTTCTCTACCCGCTTCTTATTCGTCGTTTCGAGACACGATCTTGTACAGTCGTGACACGTTTACCATTGAAGACGCTTACGATGCTTTATTCTCAAAGGAGAAGATGAAGCATTTGGTTGGAGCTACTACATCAAGTGATGGGGACGCTCTGGTTTCTCATGGTGATCGACGGAGGGGTAGACCGAAAGTGAACTTCAGCAATGTGTATTGCTTCTACTGCAAGAAGAAAGGGCATGTCAAGAGGGATTGAGACAAGTTGCAGGCTAAAGGTAATTTAGTTGCAAATAATAGGGGGCAATCTTCTAATTCGGATGATGCTAATATTACCGAGTATTTATCTGATGGCGGTGATGTGATGGTGACTGTGGTATCTGACGTGGAGTCCAAGCCTGACGAGGAGTGGATTCTTGATTCGGCATGTTCGCACCATGTGTGTCCCAATCGGGACTTGTTTCAAACATATGAGGCGGTGAAGCAAGGTGGAGTTGTCATGGGAAACAACCAGTCTTGCCGGGTTGCTGGAATTGGTCGGGTCAGATTGAGGTTGCAGGATGGGACAATCAGAACACTTGATCAGGTTCGTCATGTTCCAGACTTGAAAAGGAATCTCATCTCGCTAAGTACCCTGGATGCAAAGGGGTATAAATTCTCTGGTGGAGGTGGAGTATTGAAGGTCCGAAGGGGTGCTCGGGTTGTACTGGAGGGACGGATGAAGTCTCAGTTGTACATCTTGCAGGGAAGCGCAGAACCAGTTAAGAGACATTTAGACAAGTTCAGTACCGTGGTGGAAATTCAATTTGGTACAGTACCTCTTGTGACAGACTCTGGGTCAGTTCAGAACATTGCTCAGGAGAGTGTTGGTGATCTCGCTTTGCCACCAAGTACAGCGGATTCACTGTGTTCACATACTAGTGTTGGACTCATGGAGCGTAGGTACAGTGTTGGAGATGTCTGCAATGCATTTGGGATCGTTGAAGGTGACAGTTCTAGTAAGGGGCCTTCTGATCATGCATCGGGAGTGGATTCTGCTACAGGGAGTACTTCGACCCTGTTTGGTCAATAATTAATTCCTTGTTGGAATTTTGGGAACCCGGGTTTAGGGTTCGGGTGTCGCTTGTGGATGCCGGGCTGAGGAAGATGTTTTTGTGTGATGGAGAGCTTTGGTTACTGTTTGAGGAGATTGTTCATTTCGATGCAGACGGATTTATTTATCAGGTGGAGAAATTTTGAAATTTTGTTCGTAGCACCGAAATTTGGGTCAAGGTGGAGATTGTTGGGATTGTGCCCCAAATTGGAGGTTACCATAAAAGGGAAAATTAGCATAAAGTGATTGAATGGGCTTTGGAAAGAAATCAATTAGCATCAAGTTTTTTTAAGGCAAGGAAATATGTTGAAGGTGCCAAATTTTCTCTCTTTCACGTGTCTTTATTATTTCCATTCTTTGACATATTTTTTTAGGGTTTTGTACGTGTAGTATCCCTATAAATAGGGATGCTCCTCATTCATTATTTCACAAGCCAATATTGCTAAGTTTTGTAATTTCTCTCCATATTGTTGAATAAAACATCGGTTCCTGTGTCACAATTTCTCCTCTATTTTCTTTACTTTAATCTTCTTATTTTTCTTGTTTCAATTCGTCATTAATCTCAATTCCTGTGTTCGAGGCGATTTTTCCCAACAAGACAATCAATGACACGGATTTTGACAATACTTGGAATGTCAAATTTAATGTACTCCCCAAGTTTGTATAACTAATTTAATCCTAATTATTCACGAAAAAATAGACATAAACTGTACGCAGCAACAGTATGGGTGATTTTTATTTTTATGTTTTGTCATCTTTCAATGATAATTGGTCAAGTGTCCATCTTTATGATTTCTGTGAAAAAAATTCTGCACTTGTAGTATTGTTAATTTTTAAAGCTCCTTAAAAATTTTGTTTTGGGCATCAGGCAAGGTTACAAGAATGTCAAAGCACAATTGTAATAATACTAAACCATATGGATAGTCGAGTTGTCTTGGGCATAGTTGTACCATATGCGCTTCCTATCTTACTTCATACCCGAACTTGCAAATGATCATTTATATCACTGCATATTAAAAGAGCCAAAGTAAAGGCAGACAAATGTCGCCATTTCCAATCGTCGTCAAAAATGCTTTTTTTTTCCCCTTGCGCATCTCCTCCTCCTCTTCACGCAATACATCCCATCCCATCTTCCATTTTCACACGCATTTCCCTCCTTCGTCTCCTCCTCCTCTTCACGCAACTCATTCCATCTTCCATTTTAGCAAGCATTTCCCCCTTTTGTTAACGACATTTACCTTCCACCATAGAATTACAATTTCCATCCTGATTTCGATTCCGAATCAGATTTCAAAACCCCCACAAAATATCGATTCTTCATCTCCATTCCTTTACAGTTTACCGTAATATTTGGTGAGTGCAATTCCAACTTCTCTGGAAACTTCGATTTCGATTTCGATTTCCTTCCAATTTTAATTTCTTATTAATTTTACTGATGTATTTTTCTTTTTATATAATAATTTAAAATGGTCCAGGAATGCAGAGCTACAATGGGTGTAGGATACCCGAGTGGAGCAACAAATGTGTGTTACGCCGTGTGTAATACCATTACTTCATTGCCCAGGCAAAATTTGAATTTGAAATTTCAGTGAAGCTATAATTTGTTTGGGTGTCCCTTGGAAAATGTTGAATTCTTTTGTTTTAAATCAAATATTATATAATTTGCTTGAGTTAGATAGCTTGATTTGAGCATTGGACGTTCCAATGTTTTATATGTGACTTAAATCTCCCTCCTCTCAGTAATGGAAATGTCACAACTGATATGTGGAGGTTGCTGTACATTATTGATGTACACCCATGGTGCTAATTGATGTCCATCATTAAATTCACCATTATGTTTGTAATAAATATGTCGAGCTATGGTAATCATATACACTTAATTGATGATCGATTTTTAAAACTCACCGTGATAAAATATTGGGAGGAGAAAAAAAAATTTCTCTATCCTGCACAGAGACCTTCTCCGTGCCGCACTAAGACAGGGTGTCTCCGTGCGCATATGGAGACGGAGACCTGTGTCTCTGTGCAGCACGGAGACAATTTTTTTTTTTTTTTTACAATGAGATACATTTTCTTTTATTAGTCTAAAATTGTCCCAAGACAATTAGAAAGGTTGTGGAGAGAGAGAAGGAAATAAGATGGTCAATTGAAGAGGATGTATTTTGGAGGGTTTAAAAGATTTTTTGAATCTGATGAACTTTCTTATGGTTCTGAATTGATCTGATTGTGACCAGCAGCTCCAGCTCCAACTCCACTCCATCCACCATATGACCACTCTCAACTCTTGTAAGTAGATAATATACACATACAAATTCATACTTACATAGCCGAATGGTTTGTGTATTTATATATATTGCGTTTCTCCTAATTTGGTTGTCAAAATTTGCCCTTCTGCTTAACCATTTGATAAAATGTTGGATCTAGAGGTCGATCACCGTCGGGGGACATTGCCCCCAAACCCCACGAGGGCGCTGTCTATGTGTGCTTTAATGTCATTGTACTAATAATAGTTAACATCATCCTTTTTATTACATATATTCACTGGTGAGCTGATATTTATCTGTTTTGGTGTTTTACTCAATCTGCAAAAGTTCCTCAAATACAATTTTTCCTGTTCTCAAATACATATTCACCGATGAGCTGATAGTTAATGTTATTTCCATTTTTGAATTAGTGAACAATTTTGTCAAATTAGATTAATGTTGCATGTAATGTGTTGAGAGTTCTCAAATACAATTTTTCCTATACTCAAAGTTGAATCAAAATACTATATATTTTTTTAAAACATAAACCATGTGAATGGATTGCATCCGACAAGAATCCTTAAATTGGTTTCTATTTGTATGTCGAGGCTTATTCTTTATTTTGTTACACATTTTTAACATTATCCAATTATTGTGCAATTAGCGATGTCAATGAGTCGAGCCGAAAAAAAAAGCTCGAGCCGAGCCGAACCCAACCAGAAAAAATGAGGGCCGAGCCGGCTCGGATTTTTTAAATTTTTTTCTTAGCTGTCTGCTGCTGCAGGTAGCCAGTCGGCAGCTTGCAGCAGAAATTTTTTTTTTTTTTTAATAGGAGGCTCGCCCGAGCTCGAGCAAACTCCCCAAAGTGGGGCTCGGCCTGAGCCGGGCTTGGCTCGGGTTTTTTCCGAGCAGAGACGAGCCGAGCCCGAGCCATTCAAGCCTCCGAACTTTTTGCCACCGCTACGTGCAACGCACGTTTGCCCCACTAGTAACTTAGATAAACATGCCAAATTATAATTTAATACACACAAACGAAAGTTTGATCTAGGCAAATATTAGATTATTAAATTGAACTAGATTAATTTCTACATTAAAAAAATCGCAATGAAGATCTCAAATGGAGGATTATGTATCTTAAAGAAAAATTTGTCACCTTACAAAGAAAAGAAGATGAAAATTAAATAAATAACTCATTATCTTTATCATTCTGTGTTAGTTCGTAGATTAATTGCACTCTTTTCTTGATGAATGATTAATCTACTGTAATTTTGTAAATATATTTATATAAAAAATTTGCCTTTAATTTTTTTTAAAAAAGTATGTGGCTTCAGTGTAATAATCTCAATATCTCAAGGATCAACCGAAAATTTTTCTCCCGGAGGGAGTGCACTATAAGAAAAATATTACTAGAGAATTACTCTCGACTCTTACACGAACTGTCATGCGTTTGTGCCAAACTGTACCTCAGATTTTTCCAGATCTGAACTTCAACAAAAAGTCAACTCGAAATCCCCAACTTCCAGGATTCCATTTTCTTGAATTAGGGTTTTAGCACTTTTCAAATTTTGAACCTTTCCCGTGAAAATGGGGTGGGGAAATAAAAGAGCGCATATCTGAGCTGCCAATGCAATTTTGTTTCGTTGAAATTGTCTGCGTTTGGTGATTTTTTGTGGGGATAACGTGAAAGTTGAAGTCTTTTTGTGAATTCATCAATGTCTTGGGCAGGCCCAGAAGATATTTACCTCTCTACTTCTCTTGCCAACTATCTTGACAGTAAGTTTTTCTTGATTTTTTTTTTCGGATTTTCTTTATAATCTAAATTTGGAACGATAAATCTACTGTGCGTTTGGGTATTTCTTGATAATTGAAATCGAAATTTTGGTCGTTTTAGGGTGATATTTTTATTTATGATAAACTGTGCCATTGTTTCTTGATGTTCTTGGTGGAATCTTTTTCTTGAAGTTTTAATGCAATTTGGGGTTGATATTCATTCCGCCTCCCCCCCCCTAATGGTAGTTTCGACAACAAAGAACTTGCATAGAAATAGTGTGGATTTTCTCCCCCGACTGCTCCGGCTTGAGAATCAGTCTAAGTATAGTTGTGTAAAAGCTTAGAGTCTCACCCTTGAATTGAGAATGTCTACCTTTAACTATAGTGGCGGTGTATGCAAAACATTTCTCTGGTATTGAGGGGACGAGGGCTATAGCTCGTTCCCACTTTCCCTTTAAATTTCCGGAGTTAATGGAGGACATTGTAACCATCCGTACGGTTTATAGTACCTGTTCCTGAAGCTTTATTCACTAAGGTCACACTTCAAGGGTATAATTGTTGCCCAACGAAATAGGCAGCCACTATATGTTCTTGAAATCTAGGTGAGGCTGCCTGGTTGACCCCAAAAATGCAGCCTCTAGGTCAACTCTTATTTATTTCGGGTGAGGCTTGGCAGCTACCCTCGATACTGAACTTGCCCAGCTACAGAGGTGTATTGACAATTGCTACTTCCATCATCAGTGCTGGTTGATAAGCTCCACACCAGGAAGATTATAGCAGCTACCAACCTTCATATAGCTTGCCTTCTCCTTTAGATTAACAGGAAATAACTACCACTATTTCTATCAGAGGTTTTTCATGTTCCTTTTGGAGATTTATTCTTAATGCCATCATGGCTTTGTATTTGTGTGAGTAAATGAGTGCTGATGTATTGATTTTCTGAAATAGTTGTTTTCTGAGTCTTATCTTTGGAGGAGGTATCCTGTTTTTTCTTTGATATGTTTGCAAGAATTTTGGTTAGCTATTTTCCTTCGTTGTTTTTCCATATGAAACCCGTAAGAGTAAAGTAAACAATAAAACCAAGTCCAAATCTGTCCAATTTTCATATCAGTGTGATGGCCATAAAATTAGAATCAAGTTTATGATGTGCAATTGATGCATATAATCAGAAATTTAGAAGCCTTGTGAAGAACAAAATTTTTTGCATGGAGTTTGACTCTCGGGCAAATATATAGGCTTGTTCATTGGTAAAATGTTCAGGATTTATTATGTGCGAATACGGTTAAAGTTTACATTGGCTCAGATTGGGAGGTGCACATTTTCTATCTTACGCTTGATATTTCCCAGAGAAACTCCTTGTTTTGCTGCGAGATGGACGGAAATTATTGGGGACTCTCCGGTCTTTTGATCAATTTGGTATGGATTTTCACATTTATTGATATCAGTCGTTTGATTCCCCTATATTATTTGTTATTGAGTGTTTAACTGACTTTGATCATCTAATTTATAGCCAATGCTGTTCTAGAAGGTGCATGTGAGCGCGTAATTGTTGGTGATCTTTACTGTGACATCCCATTAGGTCTATACATAATCCGTGGGGAAAATGTAGTGTTGATCGGCGAGCTGGTATGCATTGTTTTACTTTGTCAGTAACCTTTAGCCTCTGTTTGGCCCCCTTTTCTACACTCATTTTTCATCGAACTCATTTTCAACCACACATTTCTTGGGATGCACAATTTTATTTAATTTTTTTTCAACTTTTCAATCACACGTTTCATCAACTAAAAATATGATTTTTAACAAAGCCTAACAAAGGCTTATTAGTATTCTACTTTCTTTTGGGTTATTTTATTAATCAGATGTGATTGATTAGGATTTGGAGAAAGAAGAACTTCCCCCACATATGACTTGTGTTTCAGTGGATGAGATAAAAAGGGTAAGAGTTCATGATGTTTTATTAGTGCATATATCAACGGAAATGCCGACTGTGTGATGATTGATTTATGTAGAGGTGAATTGAGCCAAAAGCAACATATTATATTACCTTTTTGAAATGACGGTTTAATTAAAAAGTGACATAATATGTTACTCGTGTGGAAATGTTTATTCTTAACACCCACTTCAGCTGTTTTAGCTGCGTGTTTTTCTGTTCCTATCAGGCACAGAAAGCAGAAGAGGTGGCTTCAGATCTCAAGGGTACTATGAAAAAGCGGATGGATTTCCTTGATATGGATTGATGGACTTCCAGTTCTACATTTTCTTTTGAGGTCATGCTGAGCTAACCACAAATATTATCGCGGTTGCAGCATGCTGGAAATATCGTCTACTAGAATGTCATTTTACTTCTGTTTGTCTTTTTCTCGAAATTTTGGATATGGTTTGTGCTTATGTTCTTCTCGCTGATGCATAGAAGTGGTGGAGAGCCTATATGGGAAATCAAGTGTGGATCATTGTTGTACCAGTTTTAAGAATTACCTCCACATTGGCTTTATTCTTGAGTTTTTTCAATTACTTTTGTGTGTACCATTAGCAATATTCGTGTTGAAAGGTGTCTTTTCGCCGGTGAAGTTGAAATATTTGGTATTCTCTACCAAACTTGGAAGAAGATAAAAGTTATCTGTTCCTTGTGACAAAAATCATAGGAAAAAACTTCTTTTGTAGTTTCTATTCGTTAAAGCATCCCCAACCAATCCTCATTGCACCATAATTCATCAAATTGCACCAAATTTTGTGCAAATTTTTTATGATTTAATATTTTCTTAGTTGTTGTGTTTCTATTTAATAATACTACACTTTTTAAATTTATTAATGAATTCAATATTTTTGTTTACTAAATGTAATTAATTATTTAATAATTTATTTAGTAATGAAATAAATAAATTAATATATAGTTTTTGAGATAAATGAATTGTAAGAATTTAAAAAAATGAAGAAAATTATTAAACACGATTCATTTGGTGTAACTTTTGGTGTAAAATGGTTAGAGATAATTTTCAGTTGGTGCAAAATGGAGCAAGATTTGGTGTAAATTTGGTACAGAGTTGGAGATAATCTTACTTTTCTAAACGTCTTTCTCCGTACTAAACAAGGGCCCTCGTAATTATGTTTGAAGGGTTAAAAAATGAAGTTTAAACTATGATACTGTGTGAATCTTAAATCACTCAAATTACGATAACTCAAACCTCCAATCGCTTGAGTTACAATAACTCGAACGGTGAGCAGGTGTAGAAGGCTTGTTAGTTTGTTATCATATTTGCATTACAATTTTTATATTCAATCTTCTAGTAATTAGTACTTCTTGTTCCTCGATGACAATTTTCGTTCAAAAAATTCGTTAGAAAGACATAAAAAGACTATTTTTTGCTCATATTTTTAAATAAGCAAAAAATTTATAACTTCCACAAAATATTTGTCTTTCATTTCAAAACGCGTTAAGGCCTTGTATGGGAGGGATTAAAATCAGATTAAAATTGAAAATATAGACGTTATTGTTGACTTTTATTAGACGGGTGGGGCCCAATAACGGCCATATTTTCAATTTTAATTGGATTTTAATCACTCCCGAACGGGGCCTAAATGTATTTAGACGAAGATTATCATCAGAAAAAAAAAAAAATTAGTTAATTGAAGGAAATGATAAGAATGTGAGGAGAAAAATGGAAACATATGTTCCAAATTAAAGATTCAAATTTTTTATTGTAATTAAATGTTATGCACAGGTGTTAATATAATTTCGAGATTCGTAATATTTTCCTATAAATAGCTAGTGAGGCTGTTCCTTAAAATTTTCGCTTGTGTTTTTCTTTCTTTTCTTTTCTTTTTCTTTTTTTTTTCTTTTTCTCTTTTTTTCCCTCCCTGCGAACCCTTCCCCTTTTACGAACCCTACAAAATTTCTCCGATCAATCAATTGAATCGGGTTTATTGATCATAATATACGAACATGCAGAACCAGAGGCTTAAGCAACAACAACAGCAGGCCTTGATGCAGCAGGCTCTACTTCAACAACAGTCACTTTACCACCCTGGCCTCTTAGCTCCTCCTCCTCAGGTTTCATTTCTTTTTCAACCTATTATTGTTGCTTATTGTGTTATTATTTTGTTTTGCGTGTTTTCTATGTCGATATCTGGGATATCATTATTAGTATTTCCCCCATTCCCACAATTTCAATTTTCCGTATTCGCAACGTCGTTTAAAATTGGTCTCATTTTAATGACTTTTTAAGGTTTGCTTGTGCTGGAACCAATTTTTTTTCGTTCTGGTGGATAATTTTTGAATGAAGTGACCAGTTTAGGCAATTCACAGATATTTTTAAGGATTTTGCAACATGAAAAGGAACTTCTTGTTGATTCTGTTTAGATTTCAATTTTTTTTTATTAAATGACTATAGTTTTGTATTTATGAATAGCAACACTTATGTTTTTATTTTTCACTCATGCGGCAATAGTTAGTCTGCAATTTAAGGTTTTGCTTCCATTTTTTGTTAACTATTTTAACTATCCTAGTATCAGCTCTATATTTTATGTCGAAAACCATTATGTTTCACTGAATTGACTTCTGTGGCTTTTACAATTGGCTTAGTTTTTCCTGACATCATTTGTGTCCGGCAGTCTTAAAACTGTATGTGATATGGAATGTCTTTTTCTTTGATAAGTATGTTAAGTGTCAGGAGTATTTTCTTTTAAAAGTTTGTGAATAGAGAACAGCAATTAGAGAAATGCCCACATTGGCTGTTATTGTCCAATGACGATAAAGGTTATATTGTAATCTGAGATTTGTGAACTTTTTTATGACAAACTAACTTTTTGTTGGCTGATTGGAGACTTGAGAAAAAGAAGTTTGAAAGGGTAATAGTCTGTAATATGTGGTTTCTAGCCTATGGTTTTTTCAAAAGTTAGAGGATTTTTTTTTTTTTTTAAACTGAGCAAACTTGCAGATTTACACCATTCTTTATTTTGATATTGCTGTTGCATTTGAAATCTTCACTTATTGCCATTTGTGACATTCGATAGTGATGCCTTGTAAATTAGGCGTTTTTACTTTTACAATTTTTCCCCCTTGGGTGTGATAGTTGTTGTCGGCAGCAGATAATTGGGAAGCCATTTTCTCTGTGTGTGTGTGTGTGTGTATATATATATATATTTTATTTTTTTTTTGTTTTTTCCCTGCTTTAACCTTTTATTTTGCAGATTGAGCCAATCCCAACTGGAAATCTGCCTCCGGGGTTTGATCCAAATTCATGCCGCAGTGTGTGAGTGTTGTTCACATATTACTTATTTCATTTTTTGTTCTGTCTTTATTGTGTGCTCCCTTCATTTGCATATTTGTGCAAAGTTTAAAGCCGCTGCATCCCCCCCCCCCCCACCCCAAAAAAAAAAAAACACACACACACACACAAATGTGTTTTGGTTTGATCAAATTTCTGTTAATGTTCTGCTGCATGCCTTTTGTGACCTATTAACCTCACTATACCTAAACCTAATCTAAGTAAATTGTTGGTCTCTTTATAGATCTTCTCTATTTTCTTGTCATTATTGACATGTTTGAATTTCCAAGGTGCTTTCTTAGCCATTATCATCTCATGTTGTAATATCTTGAGGAGATTCTTACAGATTCATCCATTTTTCTTTGTTTTATTTTCTTTTTAAATGCATAGGGTTTTTATTTTTGAGAAAATGCAGGTATGTTGGGAACATTCACACTCAGGTGACTGAACCACTTCTTCAAGAGGTTTTTGCAAGTACTGGTCCTGTGGAAGGCTGCAAGCTTATTAGAAAAGAAAAGGTACAGTTGACGTGCATCTCGTTTCCCATGATTATGTGACTGAGCTGATATGGATTTTTAGCCCTTCAGATATTGTTGGTTTATCTTCTTTTCGTGCTCTGTGCAGTCATCCTATGGGTTTATTCATTACTTCGATCGTAGATCAGCCAGCCTTGCTATTTTTACCCTTAATGGAAGGCATCTGTAAGTAGGAAGCCTTCTCCCTTTTCTCATGGATAACAGGAAGCTCTATATATTATCCCTCTTATCGTAGATTTAATTTCTAATGTCATATACATTAATATCTTATTCTGCGATTTCCAGGTTTGGGCAGCCTATTAAAGTCAACTGGGCATATGTCAGTGGTCAGAAAGAGGACACATCAAGTAAGTCCCTCATAATGTCTTCTTACCGTGTTTCTTAGTTGCTTAGCATAACAAGGTCATGTCTTGTGATTTTGGGTTTATTATTATTTTATACCTCTTATGCAGGCCACTACAACATTTTTGTTGGTGATCTTAGCCCTGAAGTTACCGATGCCATGTTGTATGCATGCTTTTCTGTTTACCTGAGTTGCTCGTAAGCACCTCACTCTTTCTTCCTCTTTCCTTGTCCACAATCTCTTTCTCGATTTAACTTCCGTATAGCGGTAAGAACTGAGTTCAAACTTGGTCTTTCCCCTTGCATTGAATTTTTTGGTTAAAAAATAGATTAGCATTGCCGTCTGATTAATGAATTGTTGTGTTTGTTTTAAAAAATGATTATTGTCTCGTTTGTTCACAGTGATGCTAGGGTTATGTGGGATCAAAAGACTGGACGTTCCAGGGGGTTTGGATTTGTCTCATTCCGAAATCAGCAGGTATGTTTCCTTGCGTTTTAATTGTGTTCGTTTTTCATACTCTTGACTTCTACTCAAATTAAATTTTTTTTTTTTTTTTGGTTCAGGATGCCCAAAGTGCAATAAATGATTTAACTGGTGAGAACATTGTCATCAATCTCTCTTCATAAGTTGTCATTGGCTCATTGCACAATTTTTTTAGCATCATGACCTGGAAATTCTATAGCATTATGTTACTAAGTTGGTGTGTTCGTAACAAATTTAAAAAAAAATAGAAAACTATTAGCGAAATGGATATTTTAATTTGAGGAAACTTGGACGTCCGAAGTATTGGTTTTCGAGTTCATTGACGGCTTAAAGCTTAAATACAAAATAATGCAAGCAATTTCACCTAAAACTAAGGAGACCTAATTTGCTCCGTATCCCCACTGTCTCCTACAATAACTACATACAATTACAAATAACAACCTACCACTAACTCAAAATTTATAAAAAATAAAATGAAATAAAAAGTAAAAATCATGACATTCCTACCCCTTAACGACACCTTTGTCCTCGAGGGTGAATTTTGTTTTTGAGAAAAATTGTCACATCTTTTCTATGTTTTCCATTTATGATCAAATGTAAAAGACGTTAAATCTTTGTTGTAGATCCTTCATTAGTTCAACCTTATTCTTCCTTTTTATAATGGCACTTGATAGATGGATGATATGTCACGATTTTGTCTTTGTTCATGTTTAGCAATAATTCTATTTTATTCTCCAATTTTTGAGCACTTAATGCTTCTAGAAGATCACTGAATAGGGATGCCCATTTCCTAGGCTACAGAAACATTTTGGCTGACATTTTTCTATGCTTTTTGCGCATCAGTTGGTTGCAATGATGAAGAATATTGTTGTTTCATACAAATCTCATCCAAGATTAGCAATAATTTTCCGTCTTTAAATCTTTTGGTGGAAGCCGATGTTTGATTTCTTACATGCTCAACGTCATAAGAAATGGATCTTGGCGTCTGCACTGTAGAAGGCAGAATCACTATTCTGCTACTTTGTTGTGCATGCTTCAAGTCCTCGAAATTTTCAGATCCACGTTTAGTATCTTTGTTGCATGATAAAGATAAAAATACTGAATATCTAACGTCTCAAAGAACTCGTTCATCTTGGACTGAAGTTCTCTGACAGTTAGACATAGTTTTCGCCGTCTTTTCCAAGCGCTACACTCGTTCCTGCAATTCGTTCATGCTGGCTCTGATACAAATGCTATGATAACGGTTTACTCCTAACGAATTTAAATCAAAATAGAAAATAATTACCAAAATGGATAGGTTAATTCAAGGAAACCTGGACCTCGCATATTGGTTTTCGAGGAAGCAATAGCCTCCCTGAACAAACAATACGTTTGCAAAATATTTTATTCATAAGTATTCATTGACGGCTTAAAGTTTATATCCAAAATAATGTTAGCACTTTCACCTAAAACTAAGGAGTACTAATTTCTCCATAACTCCACTATCTTCTACAATTTATTTCATTTGTAACGTTATGTTTTATTTATTTTTGATTTAGTCAAATGTAATCAGTGGTTAGATGTTATTTCTAGTTGTATTGTAGTTATTATAGGGGATAGTGGGGATATGAAGCCAATTATGCTAGAGAAAATGTGGAAATGTCTTGTATTTATGTTCTAAAATGAATACGACAACAAAGAATTATTCTACAAACTTACATTTCTTTTCTAATTTTTGAGTACGAATAATTTCGTGCCCCTATCCTATTACTTATCACAAACAAAAAGAATAGGTTTACTCTCTAATATTCTCTCTTACTACTCAGGAAAATGGCTTGGCAGCAGGCAGATACGTTGCAATTGGGCCACAAAAGGTGCTGGTACCAGTGATGACAAGCAGAATTCGGATGCCCAAAGTGTAGTGGAACTAATGAATGGCACCTTAGGTGAGCAAGAAAAAATGACTGGAAGAATTATGAGAAACATGTAAAATATGGTCTCGTAGAAAAAACTAAATTGTAGCCATTGATTGGAACTAAGTAATTTGAGGCCTTGCCATATGAATTTATTTAAGAGGAACTGGATTTGAGTTATTGTAATTTCTTATGTTCCATTTCTCTGAGAATTATGCTTCAGGTGTGATTGACTTACATATAATTATTGATTTACTAGTTGATGGCCATTGAGATAAAAATAATCATATTTGTTGGCTTTTGCTTTTACAGAAGATGTTAAAGAAGCAACAAATAGTGATATCCCCGATAATAACCCTCAATACACCACAGTGTATGTTGGTAATCTTGCTCCAGAGGTAAGAAACTTCTGATTCTATGTGATGTCTCCCTCTGAGTAGCTCACATGGATTGTGTATTCCTTTTAAGGATTTTATTTACAAAGATCGTTTTCTTTTCAAGTTGGTAAAAGGTAAACCCTTGAAATATTTGATAAATTGTGAGGGCGTTGGGAAAATTATTGCTAGGAATTCGCAAATTGTCCCTATTTACTCTACATAGACATTTTTGCTCACAGAGCTTCTTAATCCTCCACCCCACCCAAAAATTAATAATCTTCTTCATGCATTTTCCCTTGCATTTGCTTTAACAGGTTACCCAGGTTGACCTCCATCGCCATTTCCACTCCCTTGGTGCTGGAGCAATCGAGGAAGTTCGAGTTCAGCGTGACAAAGGATTTGGTTTTGTAAGATATAGTACCCATGCAGAGGCCGCTATGGCCATTTCACTGGGAAATAATCAATCATTTCTCTTTGGAAAACAAATCAAGGTATTGCCTTCATAGATGCTTGCTTATATAGCAAGGGAATAGATATTCAGCTGGAAAGGTTATTTTGCCAGATAACTTTCCTTGTCAAAAGCTATTGTTGACAAGGAAAAAAAATCTGATTTTTGAGAAGAGAAGATGAGAAATGTTAATTTGTTCATCATCTGGCAGCGATTAACCAAATGAATGGAGAAAAAAAAGATTCATTTAGCCAACCCAAATTAGGAATAAGGCTTAGATTGTTCGTTTATAGTTTTAGCTTGACCTCATCAATGTTTTTCAAATGCTTGCAGTGTTCATGGGGCAACAAGCCAACTCCGCCTGGAATGAGCTCTAACCCGCTCCCACCACCTGCACCTGCACCTTTTACAGGCTTTCCAGCCACAGACCACCTGGCTTATGAACGGCAACTTGCAATGACCAAGATGGGTGGCGTACATGCATTCATGCACTCCCAGGGGCAACATTCTCTGAAGCAAGCATCTTTGGGATTGGGTGCTGGTGCTAGCCAAGCCTTCTATGATGGTGGTTTCCAGAATGTCGCTGCTGCTCCGCAGCTCATGTACTACCAATGATGTAACAAGATTGATATCATGTGAAGATCCTTTCGAGTACCCATTTGGAATTTAAATTTTGTAGGATGGGTTTCTAATATTTATGTTTTGGGTCGTTCCCCAACTTTATATGCTTGCCTTGTGTATTGTTGCATGTTATGTATGCATGTATTGGTTATATAGGAAGCTAGTGCCGTTATTAAAAGGCAAATGGTCTCATTAATGTAGGCTTCGTGTACTTACAATTTGTTTCGGTGTGTTGCTACTCATAAGCGATGCTTGTCCTAGGGATTTATTGACTTGTCGTCTTAAATATTCCCTCTGTTTTGTAAAGACTAGTCACAACTAAACATGTGTTGTACGTTATTTTGAAATGCTTTATAAACGCTGTAAAAATGATATTTGAAAATCAGGGAATATAAAAAATAGTTAAAAAACTGTTTATGTGAAATGAACTTTTTATACAATTCAATTATTTAATTTTGTGTATGATAATAATTAACATTAATTTATATATATCATACTATAATTTAATCAATTAATTCTTTAAGTTTATGCATGTACATTTTATATATTTTGGGAACCGTTTAATTACTCTAGAAATACTACAATTTAATTATTTATGTTTGTGCATGTATATTAATTAACATTTATTTATAGATATATTAAATATAACATTAAGTCATCAAGTTCATGTACACATGTTTTGGGAGCTATTTAATTATTCTAGGAGTAAATAAATTATTCAAATTCATGAACACGTATTTATTTTAAAGATTATTCATTTTATCATAAATTGTTCTAGGGGTATATAATTTATTAAAGATCATATAATTTAGGAGTTATTCAATTATTATAGGAGTAGATAAATTATTCAAGTTCATGTACACTTATTTAATTTCAATATTATTCATTTAATTTATGATATGATGATTTGTCTAAATGTATATAAATTATTATTTTTTCTATATTCATTCATTCAAATTAATTAAATTTCATGTTGGTTCATGTAAACTCTCTTTGTTTAAATGTATATAAATTATTATTTTTCTATATCTATTGTAACGATCCGGCCTCTCACCGAAGCCGTTGTCCAATTGGTACTAGGATTCCACTTAAATCTCTCATATGATGGAGGTCTTGGGTTCGAATCTTAGGGAACGCGTCAAAAATCCGTGAGGAGATAAGTGGGCAGAAGTCCACCCCAGAGCGGACAGTACGTAAGATAACAGTTTCGGTGAGATGCCGGGTCGTTACAAAAAACGCGCGTTTTTTTGTAATGACCCAACCTTGCGCCGAACCGTTATCATATCATACGTATTGTCCGCTTTGGGAGAGATTCAACTTAAGTCTCCCATATGATGGAGGTTTTGAGTTCGAATCTTGGGAGACGCGTCGAAAGCCGTGAGGGGATAAGTGGGCAGAAGCCCACCCCAGAGCGGACAGTACGTAAGATAACGACTTTGTTGAGAGGCCGGGTCGTTATAAAAAAAACGCGTTACAAAAAAAACGCAAGTTGTCCAATTGGCATCAGGATTCAACTTAAATCTCACATGTGATGGAGGTCTTGGGTTCGAATCATGGGGACGCGTCGAAAGCCGTGAGGGGATAAGTGAGCAGAAGCCAACTCCAGAGCGAACAGTACGTAAGATAACGACTCCGGCGCGAGGTCGAGTCGTTACATCTATTAATTCAAATTAATTAAATTTCATGTTGGTTCACTTACGCCTCATTTGTTTAAATGTATATATATTATTCTTTTCTATATTCATTTATTCAAATTAATTAAATTCCATGTTCATGAATCAATTTGATTGTTCTCATACAATTCAATTATTTATTTGCGGGCATGTTTAATAATTAATATTCAATTAAATATATATTAAAAAACGAAAAGTAAGGTACTATTGAAATAATTTAATTATAATATGACTAAAGTCGTCCAGAAAATGATTCTCACTTGATGTGATATTTAATATATTATAGATATATTCGTTTTCATTTTCACATAGAATAAGAAAATGTAATTAATATAGTTGAAAGTATAAATTTATTTATATTTTTTCTAATATATCATAACATTATGTAATAATTTAAATAAGAGTAGTTTATATTTGTTAATAATTAGACACATTAAATAAAGGCATATTAAGAAATTAATTATATCCTCAACTAGAAAAGTGATCTATATTTGGGGACAAATGAAAAAGAGAGCAAGTTTATTTTTATCGGATGGAGGTAGTATAGGATGATCGTTAGCTCTTGTTTGATTATCTTTAAAAAAATAATAATTTACGATTCATATAATAAAATATTTTGCACGTAAATCTAAAACATTTTCTTCACTTTTTAATTATATATTTTCAAAAATCATTATTTAAAATATCATTTTTACACAATAATAACCGGTCTTAAAATGTCAAATCAATTAAAGTCAAATAAATGTTACATAGTTGCTCATGAGTTAAAAAGGAGAATTATTTTCATTTCATTTGAAGAATGTGTGGCTAAACAAGAAGAAAAAGTTTACGATTTACGCAAAATATTATTTTATTGGAGAATATGTGATTAAAAATGAATTTTTGATAAAATGAGACTCAAACTAGGGCGAAGTTTGGCTCTCATCTATAATATATTAAATATCGCGTCAAGTGAAAATTATTTTTTGGACGATTTTAACCCTACTACAATTCAATTATTTCAAATTTCGTTTTTCAATATATAATAAATATTACAAAATATTGTCATATTGAGTAAGAATCATTTTTGAACTATTTTAATCATATTATAATTTAATTATTTCAATAATATCTTACTTTTTATTTTTCAATATATAATAAATACTACAAAATCCTTGTTATATATGATTTTTGTGTTATTAATTCTAAATTAATTAGTATTCGCATTAATCTAAATTCAATGAATCTAAATTTACATGAATCTAAAGTTATTATAAATCGATTTATTCTTATTCATGTATCTAGAAATTTTAATGTGTGTTTAAATTTATTTATTTACAATTAAGTCTAATGTATCAAATACAGTATAAAAAAATTGCTCATTTGTAGTATTTCATCATAGAAATTGAATTTTTAGAGTACAATTTTCTTCTCTTAAATTTCTATTCTAAATTTTATTTTCTTTAATTCATTTGAAACCCATCAAATTCTCCCAACAAATTGGTATCAAATATTATTTTTACAATATTTAAAAAGTATTTCAAAATAACATGCAATATACGATCACTTCTGACTAGTTTCTTTAAAGTCATTTTTTTCAAATTTATTTCTAACTACATATTTCATGAGATCCAAAATATTTATCAACTTTCTAATTATATATTTCCCCAACTTTTATCAAAATTTATTAATTTTTTTATCCAAACCAAACAGGGGCTAAGTTTGTTTGGGAGAGATTTTTGAAGCGTGAAATTATTTTAGTGAGATAGCGTGTTGTTGAAAATAAATTTTTAAAAAATAACTTTTAAATAATTGTGTCAAACAAGCACACATTATCTCAATAAAACAATTTATACTAAAATAACTTATTAGAGTTACATAAAAAAAATTCTGGATTGATAACTTTATTTTAATTTCCAAAATTTAATGCAGATCTCCTTGTAAAGTTAGCTCTTGTTTGAGCCTAATTTTTATGTTAAAATGAGTTATGTAACAGTGATTTTTGGAAAAAAAAATGTGATTAAAAAATAGAGAAAAGTTTCGATAATACGTGTAAAATATTTTATTAAAAAATGTGTAGTTAAAAATGCATTTGGAAAAAAAAATGAATTTTTGGATAATAGGAGGACTTAATGTCAGAGAAAAATCACCTATATATTAATCTACATTTTTGAGTGAGATGGACGCACCACTTCAATTTGACCATAAAGAAAATTTAATTAAACTAATAAAGAGGGGTAAAGTGCATAAAAAGGGTCCCATTTTAAACAATCTTCAGTATAATTAATTGAAAGACGTTTTCACAACAAAAAAAAAAAAAAAAAAAAAGAAAAAGAAAAAGAAAAGAAAATAACAACAACGACGACGACGACAACAACAATAACCTAAAGATAACTAGGAATTGTGTAATTGTTCAAAAATATTTATCCAATATCCCTAGTTCGGAATTTGGGTAATCAGGGTCTTTTTATAAAAGTAAGGGTTCGTTTGATTATAAGAATGTAATTTAGGTAAAAAAAAAAAAACGAATTTCAGGGAATTGAATTGCGTAAAACTTGTTTTACTGAGAATTGTCAATTAATTGTGTTTGACTGGTATAATTTTCCACTTGAAAAATGTTGAAATTTAAAAGAATATTGTAAAGAAAAATAATGTACTTTACGATAAGAAGTAATTTTTGGGAATAGAAAATGCAAAAATTGAATAGTGTAAAAAAAATTATGATTTAAAAATTGAATAATGTAAATAATGGTTTCTCCCTTGCCAAAAAAAGAAAAAATTAGCTCAACCATGAGAATTTCAATTCCTCAATTTTGTGGAATTAAGGGTCACGTGAGGCCAAGTGAGAAAAGGAATTGCCAAGACTAAAAAGTGAAAAACGTGGGATGATTTTCATCTTCAATGGAAAATTCTAGCCTATCAAACAGGGCTTAAGTATTATAATTGCATAGTAACAAAAGCTCTCAACCTTTGCACATTTTTTTTAGGGATAATTGCAATTGTGTCTCAAATCTTTCAAATACATGCATTTGGAGTCCAAATGGATGGCAACTATCCATATTTTTATTAGTTGACCAAAAATTGAGTTTGATCATATATTTAGAGCTTGTTTGGGAGGAATTTTTGGGGGAAGAATTGATTTTTGTATAATGATATGATGGGAAATGTGTGGTTGAAAAAGAAGAAAAAAATTATTGATGTGATGAAAAATATTATTTTATTGAAAAATGTACGGTTGAAAATGAGAATTGATTCACTGTTGAATTTGAGAATCTCTCCCAAACACCACCTTAATATTTTTGTAAGTGGCAAAATAGTAACGTTCTATTTATCACATTAAGCCCCCGTTTGACACCCATTTTTTTCTCATTCTCATTTTCATTTTCTTTCTTTTTCTCTTTCTTCATTTTAACCACACATTTTATCAATAAAATAATATTATACATAAACCTAAAAATTCTCCTTACTTTTTAACCACACATTATTCTATCAATCACTATTCAAAAACTAATTTTTCTAATAAAATGAATGTCAAAATAATTAAATTTAAAAACTAAAAAAAGAAAGAAAAAAGAAAATTGTGTCTTCTTCCCCCAACCTTCCACCCAAAACGGGAAATTATTTAAATTCAACCACCGCCACCTCCACCGATGGGGATTGGGGTGGGATGGGTGGGGTGAGGTGAGGTGAGGTGGCGTGGGTGGGGTCGAAGTGGTGGTTGGGGAGACTTTCCGAATTTTTTAAGGGCGGGAAGGGAGTTTAGTGGTTGGTTGAGATGGGGCAATTGATTGTGTCGGTGGTGACGGTGCAGTTGGTTCTTATGGTTACGGTGGTTCTAGTGTTGGTGCCGATGGTTGTGTCAATATTAGTGTGATTTTGGATTTGGGTTTGAGCATCCATTGGTGATAATAGGTGAGGTGGCAATGGCTAAAGTGCTTGTGGTGATCGTGGCGGTGTTTTCATGAGATGGATCGATGGTTCGTGTACAGGTTTCTAGTTTTGGAGGGGAGGAGGGGGGGCGAGAGAATATACAGTTTTCTTTTCTTTTATTTATTTATTTTTCTTTGTTTATTTAATTATTTTAACTGCTTAATGTGGTAAATATAAAGTTACTATTTTGCCTTTTATAAAAGTATTAAAAATGTGGCCAAACAAAGTTTTTGGTCAACCAACATAAATATGGATGGTTTCCATCCATTTGGACTCCATACGCACACATTTGAAATATTTGCGACCACGAATGCATCAAATGAAACGTGAGGAAAAAACTTGCAATGTTTTGAAAGGTTTGGAGGTTGCAACTTTATGTCATAATTAATATTTTTTTCTATGATAGCAGTTTACATCCAAATACGATAGAAGGGCATCAAAAGACTTACTTTTCCTTCAAAATTTTATATAATCAAAGTAAACGACAAAAAGGAAATTTCGACAAAATATCTACTTCTCATTCCAAAGCACGTTGATAAGTGCAACAATAAGTAAAATTTGAGGACTTTAACGGTAATTAAAATGTCACGTATGTAATAGAAATGGTAGGTTAATATAATTACTTTTTGAAATAAATATACAACACTTTAATTGCATCAGGTTCTTGACCTTTACTTAATGTCGCACTTATGTCCCCATTTTTTGACCTTCAATATTTCATTAATTAGTAGATATTGTTCTTGTCGAAAGTCATCATCCAAAATGTTTGTCAAGTTTGCTTTAAAATAAGATGCAAATGTCTATTCGCACTTTTTGTTTTGGCTTATTAAAGTGCGAGGGGCAAAAGGTCTTTTTATGCCCTTTTAATATAATATTTGGACGAAAGTCATCATCTAAGACAACTAATTAATGAAAAATTGATGTCGAAAATGTGTAACAAGTAAAGTTTGCAAATGCATTGTATGTTAATAACTAATTAAAGATAAAACTTATAAATTATTGATATTCTTTTAATATATTATTTGAAGAAAGACGATTAATGTACAAGTTGGAAAAATATAATTAATATAAATAATGCTATGCTCCCGTTTTTGTGAGGATTAAAATCTGTTTTTTGATAGATTTTGATAAAAGTCGATTAAATGTGTGGTTTAAAAATTGTGAAACTCATAAAATATATTATTAAAAATTATTGTTGACTCCGACTTAAATTAAAATTAGATTTTAATCCCTATCGAACAGGGATTATATGTTCTCAGTGGAGTCAACCCCTAAGTAATGGGATAGTTAGATGAAATGATGAGACCAATTAAATGTGACACGAGACATTCTTAATTAATCTTATAATTTAATATCACATCACATATGGATGATTCTAGTGATATATTTAGCATTAATAAGTAAATATACATTTTATGCAACATAAAACACTCTTCATTAGTGTTTATGCCTAACTCAATATTTTGATTTGTTAAATTTTAGTAGTTCAAATAAAATTCAACTTCAAGTAATTTGATGCATTGCATTATAATGTATCAATGCAAACTATCGGATGTATTCCGATGAAACGCTATATCTTGTGGACAATGGGGGACAACGACACGGAAGAGGAACATAGTCCTTGTCTCCAACCTATTCCTAACTTTTTATGTTGTTAAATTTAAATCATATTTTAAAAATAAATAATAGTAAAAATAGTAGAAGAAAATATTTTAATCTTTTCCGCACTTTTTTCGACAGGACAAGACCAAGAAGGCCGCCCAGACTTGTTGCCTTTTCTAGCAAATAGACTATTTCTACATGGGACCAATGCTTTTAATTTCAAAAACGTTAAACATGTGTAAATCGTATACCACTTGATAATAACTTGAAGAGGAAAATAATAGTAATACAATTTATTTTAGATAATTTCGCTTTATGTGACAATTTAGTAATTGTTATACTGTCCAATACATAAAAATGTATTAAAAATGCGTTGTATAGATTGATGATTAGCTAAACTCTAGATAAATAGTATTACTCATAAGAAAACCATCCAAGAAAACTGTGAGTTCAATATAAGTGAAATATTAGAGATTAAAATGCTCTATTTCAAAGATTAAGGACCAAAAGACAATATGATCAATAGATTGAGGACATTCTCTGTTATTTTCCATATACATAAGGGGAACGATTGCTCCACTCTGTTAGCTTTTCTTTCACAATATCAATTTGCATACATTCAGTTCTTACATGTTCGTCTGAATTTGATTTGTGTGAGATCAATCGATCGGAAAATGGGGGTTTCATTTAAAGTCTCCAAAACCGGTAAGAGGTTCCGCGCCAAACCGCTCGAATTAGACACTCCCGTCGGAGGAGGAGAAGAAGAAGACGCCATAATTTCATCCTCAATTAAGAAGAGCGATCCCAATTTCACTTCCACCCGAAATCTCACGGTAATACATATAATTAAAAAAAGTTTGATGCTTTGGCATCAATTGAATTATGGTCGGAGCAGATACATATAGAGGGTTTGTAGAATGAGCTTAACCTCATTCCAAGTATTGCACTTTTTCTATTTTTTTTGTGGAATTTTTTATTTTAATCCAGTGCAGATTTCCGTTGAGTTTTTTTTTTTTAAAATGTACGGTTTCACCGTTAAGGTTTTTAAGCTTTGTTGATTTTTTGCTTAGGATATGGATTTTTTAGCCTTCTCGATATGGATTTATCTTCGATTTTTTTTTTTTTATATAAATGATCAAATATTGAGAAAATTGAAAAAGAAAAATCTGTTCAGGACTATGACAATCTCTTTTGCCGTTGATTTTGGATGATAAATTGCCTGTCCAAAAATTATTATTATTATTATTTAAGCTTTAGCTTAAGAAATTTGTTCATGTAGATCCTCAAAGATTAAACTTTTATGGGAAACTTTGAATTTATCTGTTTGAACTTTATATTCTTGCAAAAAGTTGATCTATTTTATGATGCTAAATTGTATTTTTGAGTTACAGGTAGAAGCTGGTAAGAATGGCGATGTTACTGAAATCTCCTGTAAGTACTAGTTTCCAAAGTACTTTTCTTTAGGTCCATTTGGAAATGACATTTTCCTTACCTTTCTGGTTCCAAGTATGTCGGGTTTTTCTTCTGATTATCAAACCTTTTATCCCTTTTTTTTACAGATAATGATGTGTCCTTCACTCTTAGCCTTTTCCCAGACGGATATTCAATTGGGAAGCCGGTGGAGGTGTGTTTATAATCACTTTAAATGGTGAAGTGAAAGTAATAAATCTGTCCATGCAAGAAAAAGAAAATTTGTGGGAAGCTCTTTGCGTATTGATGTTGATTTCAATTTTATTTCAAAATTTCAGAATGACCAGAGTCATCAGACTCCTGTTGATGTTCCAAAGTTTTTGCACCCATACGATAGAGCATCCGAAACTCTATTCTCAGTAAGTAATGCAGATTGTAGGTTTGATTTATCAGTGAAAGCATGTAGCACATCTTATGCTTCATTTAAAGCCAGTTGCTGCTTACTATGAGCATGTTTGAGAGTGATTAAAATCTAATTAAAATTGAAAACATAGTCATTATTGGGTCTCACTCGTCTAATAAAAGTCAACAATAACGGCTAGTTTTTCAATTTTAATCCGATTTTAATCTCTACCGAACACGCCATATGTTGAGGCTATTGGCAACATGGGAACTGCTAAGCATATGAAGTGAGCTGAGGGATTCCTGCAGTTAAGATGCCTTATTTAATTGGAAATTAAATTTGATTATTGAATTGCTCTCCACATGACACCTACTCACGTCGCCTTTGTAGAAGTGTCCATGCATCATAGATTCCAAGCAATGACAATCATCATACTTCTACTCCTCAGCATGCCCCCTCAGCTTGCTTTCCATGTTGTAGTGCAGCAATAACTGACTATCAGACTTCCTGTAACACTTTCACGTAAAGCATCAACTTATTTAAAGCTAGGGTGAAGCGAAAAAAGTATAATTTTATATTACTGACCTAATATGATTCCTTTACATATGTATTGATGCTTTTCCTTTTCGGTTATTTCAATAAAATTGCCACTTATTCAAAATCAAAACTTTTAATTCCCTCTTCCCCAAAATAGATTCCATTAAAATAACAATAGAATCATTGAAGATTAATAGAAAATCTCGTTTGCCATTCTCAGAGAATCTGCAGTTCATTCTCTCCTATCCCAAAAAGCCTCCCAAAACCCATTTCTCACTCGACACCACACCATTCCACCACTACCACCACCACCTATTATTGTCGTCACATTTTTGCCCCTACCACAGTTGTGACCACATCCACAGCCACTCTGTAACCTTCTAGAGAGGCACTCCTCACGTTTCAAAGTCACATTCAGGATTTGAATCCTTAAGTAGAGGCAAAAGAAAAGTCAATCCTAGATGCCCCCAGCCTCCAAAATGATGTAGGGAGGGTAGCGGAAGAATAACAATGGTTGTCGTTTTGTTGGATGTAGATTTATAATTTGAGCCGCTCTTTATATTAAAATAAGATTTGGAGAAGAATACTGTCGGGAACAGCAGCAGGGGATGAGGTTTTTGTTGCCTTATATGATGGTGTTTTTGGATGGTTAAAATGATTTCTTTCTTTTTCTATTTCTCTTGCTTTTTTACTTCAACATCCTAGTTGCAAATTGATAAGTTTTGCTGGAGATGGTGGTTTTAGTGGTCTTGAATGTTTTAGGTGGTGATTTTTGTCTTTCTGTTGGCCACACCCTGGTGGGTTTTTGTTTTTTGATAGGTAAACGCCCTGGTGGGGTTATGTGTACAACAACCTTTTAAGTAGAGTCGGTAATGTGCTTGTGAACTTGAAGAATGGTGACATGTTAGGTAGCTTTTTGGCAGATGATTGCAGCGCGTAGAGGGGATGTGAAAATGTTGGTGGCTTTCTTGTGAGTGTTGGAAATTGTGAGAGGGTTTTTGTTTCATAAGCTGACTCCCTTCGACACTGTCTGAGTCATACTCTTTCCTCAAATACTGGTTCAAGCTAGACTCGGTCATGAAATGGAGGGACTTTTAAATATGCTGAAGTATATTACAAAAAGATTTGGATCACCAAATTTACTGTTTGAAATTGCTAGTGTATCATGTGTTAAGAGTGACATTATTCATTTACAGCTCGCAAAGATTTAGTGTTATTGAGTAACTCTTCCTCCCATGACGATCGTGGCATGCCTTCTTATCAACCACACAAATAGTAATGCCAGTGGTGGAGGATATAAATCTTTAACTAGAAATAGCAGTATGGATTATATTTCTTATAGAGAGTTTTGCTTGTCGTTGCAATAATTTGTCTATGTAGCAATTGTTTTTGCGCACCTTTCTTTGTTGTTTCTACATCCCAGCAGTTTATTTTCGATGGTTTATCTAATGGAATTTGTCTTGTATAAGTTTTTGATCATATGTACGCAATTTGTTATATAAAGGCAATTGAGTCTGGGCGACTTCCTGGAGATATTCTGGATGATCTACCATGCAAGTACATTGAAGGGACAGTTGTCTGTGAGGTATGTTATCTGAAGAACTTTAAAGCAAATATAGTCATGAAAGTTCTGAGAATTTGTAATGTTGGATGTTACTTCTGCAGGTGCGAGATTACCGAAATTGCTCTTCTGAAACAGGAGTTCATGTGGCTTCTGGGGATGCTTCACCTAGCGTCCTTAGAGTGTGTCTTAGAATGTCCTTGGAAAATTTAGTGAAGGATATTCCATCTATTTCAGAAGATGGTTGGACATATGGAGATCTAATGGTAAGTGAGCCATTTTTCTCGTTGCATGCACCAGAAGGAGATGGTGTCCTTATGAAGTTTTTGTGTAGGAAGTGGAGGCCCGGATATTGAAAGCCCTACAACCACAACTTTGCCTGGATCCAAGTCCAAAGCTGGATAGACTAAGTGACAACCCAGTCCCCACTAAGGTGCATATGCAACTTGATTTATCTTATTTTTGTAGTAAGGATACCATGTATTTTAACATGCTGCACCTTATTTGCAGTTAAATTTGGCAGTGCACAGCACGAGGAGAAAGAGATTGAGGCAGATTCATGAAGCTACTGTCTCATCAAATAATAAAATCCATGGGAAAAGGGTATGCATAGATAAAGTTCCCGAAAGTTTAAGGTTGGGTGATTGGAGATCCTTAATGCAGCAAGACGTCCAAGAGAATTTGAACACTCTAAATAATCTTCCAAGTGCAATGATTCCTCTAAGGACCAACAGCTTTGGGTCAGATGTCTCTGTTTCAGCCTCTTCTCTGGTATCCCCCCAGTCAAAATTTCAAATGGGGGTTGGGAGCCCAAGCCTTCTGCAGGATAATCGGCCTGGAGCTCCATTAAATGCATCAATAGCTTCACCTGCTGGGCAGGATATGATCTCACTCAAGGATAATGGCGCTTCTTCTGTTCATTGCAAGAGAGAGAACCAAGATGGGCAACTATCTCCAGTTTTAAACAAGAGGGGTCGGCTTACAGCTACAGGTGTTGATGGTAGTCAACATGTAGCACAACAAATGGACAGCTTCAGCGGAGCAGATTCACACTGGAAGAATACATTAATGCAGCAGCAATCAGTTGCAAGAGGGATTCAGTATGCTAATAATAGTATGAAAAAGTTCTCACAGCAGGTGTTTGAAGGAGGTCTAAATCAGGATGTTGGGGCTATGCCGTTTACTGCTGGACAACAAGGAATGAGATATGGGTTAAAGGAAGAACCAATTGAGACTGAGAATCTCAGTCGAATTCATATGGCAGAATCAGGAATAACACATATTGATTCCTCACAGTCACGATTACAGCAAAGAATGCCACAGCAATATGGGAGAGCTGGTTTCCCACAGACTCCATGGAATATTCCTGGTCAGCCTCTTGATAATAATTCTAGAAAGGAGGATTTCCAGAAGAGAAAACTAGTTCAAAGTCCTCGTGTTTCTGCCGGAGGTTTACCTCAATCTCCCTTGTCATCAAAATCTGGAGAATTCTCGAGCGGTTCAATAGGACCTCAATTTGGAGGCGTTGTGACTAGTGGACTTGTCTCATCCCAAAAGGAGAAGTCTGCAGTGACATCAGTTCCTCCCATTGGTGTTGGTGGCACCATGTCTTTGACTTCCAGTGTGAATGATTCGATGCAACGGCAAAACCAGGCACAAGCTGCTGCAAAACGTAGATCCAATTCAAAAACCACTGCAATTAGCGGAGTTGGTTCGCCAGCTAGTGTTAGTAATATGAATGCTATGATAAATGCAAACAGTCCTGTTGGAGCTCAATTGGCTGACCAAGCCATACTAGAAAGATTCTCGAAGATTGAAATGGTGACATCGAGGTATTCCTGTCAACAGGCTGCCATTATTTTTAGACTTGTACCACATATATTGGATAAAAGTACCTCTGTGCACTCCTTATATAAGTTGTCAAAGCTCATCAACTTTCAAATCTAGTATGTATAAAAGCTTGAAGCCTTGGTTAATGGGGTTCTGACTTGTCAATTGTATGTGCAAAGTAATTAAAAAGAGCCCAAACCAATTAGATTTCTGTGTAATGCCAGTTGAATAGAACATTATAGCTCCTCCCGTATAATTAGTACAACTTAATATTGCCTTTCGTGAGAAGTTCCCAAGTGGAACTGTCTAGGGAGAATAATTTATCAAAAAATGTTGGGTTATCTTGATTTTTCCTTGAATATCATGTTGAACAGGTCCTTATTTCTTGACTGCTCATTTCGTTTTCTTTTTCTGTTTCAGGTATCAACTTAACAGCAAAAAGAAAAAGGTTGATCAGTATCCTCTCAGGAAACCAAATACTTTTTCTGCTCAACAGCTGCTGATTCATCTTTCCAGTGATTCAAACAATGAGAATTTGAAAGATGAAACATGTAAAATGCCATTATCAAGGTCCCTTGTAGGTGGGAACATGAATGTTCCCAAGATAAGGATCTTAAACTTTTTTCAGACGGAACGCGTTCTTCAAGGTTTGTTGACTGCAAATTCCTGATCAGGTATCATTTTGTGATGGTGAACTGATTCTTTCACTGTCTGTTAGGTAATGGTTTTCAACTTGTTCCAAAGGCACGGACTGGGATGATCATGTCAGAGAAGCCGAATGATGGTTCTGTGGCAATTCATATTGGGGAAATAGAGGATGCTGACTATTTGGCTTCAGAGGATTACCTTCCAACATTGCCAAATACTGTGAGTTTGTCTATTTGCTTGTTTCTTGTGGTTCACAGAACAGATTGTGTTCCAGACAATTTATTTGTTTCATCATATATTTTAACATTTAAGCATTGGCTACTTCGCTTAATTTGGCTTCAATGTCAGAAATTCTTCCCCTCTTGTATGCACCCAGGCACATAGAGAGGAGAGATCCTCCTCTATTGTAGCTGACCCAAAGAATAGTACAAATTCTTTGGCAGGTCTTGTGGGGATAGAGGAGCTGTGTTTTGCTTTCTAGAACCGACTATAACAGGCTTGTGAATCTAATAGTAACAAATGGAAGGAGGGACAACGCGCACACACAGTACAAAAAACTTGCAACTCCATTAGAACAGTGGAAAGATAGAACTTGTGATCACCCACCCACACGTAGAAAGAAAGAGGGTCCTCTGTTTGTGGAGCATCAAATAAAAGAAGTATAGGTAGGTTTGTGGGTGGGGGGGATCCTCTCTATTATGGACCCATAGTAAAGAAGTATAGTAGATTATATTCCTTGGTAGGTTTTGCATGGATATATCTAATATGCAGCAAGTTTCCCCCTTCAAAACTGACATACAATGAGCTGGCAACTTTAGTAGAAGCTAATGGATGGAGGGAAGGGTGCACAGATGCTTGTTAACTTAGACTCATGCACACACGGAAAATTCATGGTGTATATATATATATCCTATTCTTTAAAGATCTTCCTCTGCGTTACCTTAGGCTATTTTTGGTGGAGGGAAGTTTAGTGGAACAGAAAAGGATGACAGGAATATGGAAGGAAGATCACCTTGTTTGGTTGGAGCCTTGGAGGGAATTTCTGGGAGGGATGGAAAGTGAATTTTTCAAATTTATTGCAAGCAACATGTGGAAAATGTTTAGATAGAATTGATAAACGTGCAAAAATATTGGATCCTTTCTACTTTTCTCCAACCATAGGAAATAAAGGTGGGAAGATAGCTTTCTTCCTGCAAAGGGAAATCTAAATATTGGACTTCACCAACTTCCTTCATACCAAACATAGCCATACGATCTAGAAAGATGGGTGACTCAATTCTCAACAAAATCCAGGACAGGGGACATGATTCTTGACCTAAAGTTTCTTATTCCATAATTCTTGCCAGAAGGGCTCTTGTCTCTTCCATATATTGTTGATCCCTTTCTGCAATGTATATTTGTTGCTCTGACACATGCCATGTAAATCCTGCAGCATACTGCGGACCTACTTGCTGAGCAATTCTGTTCACTGGTATGTTTTGTTAGTCTTTTTATTATTTATATTAATGAGCATTTGAGTTGGATAAGACTCAATTAATGATATTTTGCTTTTGCAGATGACACGTGAAGGATATCATAATGAAGATCATGTTCAACTGAAACCAGCCCACATTAATGAAGCCTCGACCAGTCAACTTAATGGTCGGGGAATCCCTTCAGGTAGCACTCCAGTGGAGATGCAGCAGTATTCTGATGGAGTTTCTAGCCTCCCATCTAATGATATTGCCAAACCAAGTAGTAGTGGCAATATATCAGTTAGCTCATCTCAGAATATACAAGGCCCGCCAATGGTGTCACCTCCTGGAAATACTCAGGTGATGCAAATCTCTCAAGGACTCTTGTCTGGGGTTTCAATGACTTCTAGGCCTCAACAACCTGAATTACTGCCATCTCTGCAGCAACAGCAACTGCAACGGCAACCATCACCACAACATCATCAGCACTCCTTGATGCAACAACAGCATCCTCAGTACCAAAGATCACCTATGATGTTTTCCCCAAATTCTATGCCACATTTGAACGCTATTGGGCAGAATGCAAATATGCAGTTGGGTGCTCATATGGCTAATAAACCTTCAGCTCTCCAACTTCAGCTGATGCAGCAGCAGCAGCAGCAACAGCAGCAGCAGCTTCAGCAACAGCAGCCCCAAATGCAGAGAAAAATGATGGGTGGCCTTGGAACTGTAGGTATGGGCAACATTGGCAATAACATGGTTGGGCTTGGAGGCTTGAACAATGTCATGGGTATAGGTGGCATCAGGGGAGTGGGTGGAATTGGGATTTCTGCACCAATGGGGTCTATTTCAAACATAGGTAACATGACACAGAACCCAATGAATCTGGCCCAGGCTTCAAATCTTAGCAATGCTCTACGTTCTGGGACGTTTACATCAACACAAGCTGCTTTAATAGCAAAGGCGAGGTTGGGACAAAACAGATCAAATATGTTAGGGGTGCCACAAGCAAGCATCAGTGGTATGTCGGGAGGTAGACAGTTGCACCCAGGATCTGCTGGTCTTTCAATGCTGGGCCCTTCTCTGAATCGAGCTAATATCAATCAGATGCAGCGCACAGCTATGGGTCCACCAAAGCTGATGCCAGGGATGAATCCTTACATGAACCAGCAACATCAGCAGCAGCAGCTTCAACAGCAGCAGCAGCAGCAGCAGCAGGAATCGACATCACCACTGCAGGCTGTTCTTTCACCTCCACAGGTGGGTTCACCTTCAAGCATGGGAATTCCCCATCAAATGAATCAACAGCAGCAACAACAGGCCAGTCCCCAACAAATGAGCCAGAGAACTCCAATGAGCCCACAACTTAGTTCGGGGGCAATTCATCCAATGAGTGCAGGTAATGTGGAAGCTTGTCCAGCAAGTCCTCAGTTGAGCTCGCACACCTTGGGCTCAGTTGGTAGTATCACCAATTCTTCCATGGAGTTGCAAGGTGTGAATAAAAATAACCCCGTTGGTAATGCATAGTTATTATGAACAGCTCGATCTTCATTTATGCGGGCTCCATAGATCATTTCTCTTGTCCCAGCTTACCCCTCTGGCGATTTCGTGTGGCAGTTGGATGGTGTTTAGATCAACAAGGAAACTGATATATACTGGAAATAAAGTATTTGGACGGATGTTTCAGAGCACGAATGAAGGGGTTTATTTCCTTGCACTCTTTGGTTACCGAATAATTCATACATGAAACTAGGGTTGGGCGCTAGTTGGGTTGAATTGGTTTTGAGTCCAACCCAATGCAACATGTCCGATTTGACAATAATTCAAATCGAAATCAACCCGTTTACGGTTAAAACACAACACAATCCAAACCAACCAAACTCGGGTTGGTTTGCGTTGGGTTGATGGGTTTCCACTTGAACGAACTTGTACAATTCAAGTTGGACAATTTTTTTATGGGCCCAATGGTTAGGGCATTTTTCGTTAAATTTGAACAATTTTTTAAAAGTTTAATATCATTTCAATTTGGACCAATTTCACTTACATTAAAAAGAGTGAATTAAAACACCTTAAGTCGATTGAAGTTGGATCAATTGTCCGTGAGGTTAAGTTCCATTCCAATAGAACAATATAAATTAAAAAATTTGTAAAACTTGTTAAATAAATTATATTATGATCAAATTAAATACATAGTAAATCAATTTAAATACATGTTGAATACCTACATGTTATACCTATTGAATAAAATGAACTCAACATAAATACTAAAAATGTTAAACCATTCGAAATACAAAATTACATTCTTCAATTCAAGTGTTTGTTCAAAAATCACATCAAAAAATCGAGTCGAGAAGTCGAGGCATGAGCAGCAATGAGAGGCAGAAGAGACGTGAGGCACGAGAATTTTGGTCAATAGGTCTTAGGTTTTTTATTTTAAGTACTAATTTTCTTTTTAATATTTTTTAATTTATTGGATTGAGTTAGGTTTGATTGAGTTTTAATAGATAACCCGAAACCCAATCCAACCCGACTTAAAATTTGATTTCCTAACCCGAACCTAATCCAATTGAACTATAAAACCAATCCAAACCGTTTGGTTTGGGTTGGGTTGACCAGTTTGACTGGTTCAGACTGATTTTTGCCCACCCCTACATGAAACAGTCTGCTCTTGGTGAAAGTACACAATTATTTTTCACAATCATTAGGCTGGTAGGTGATGTGCCTATTAGAATTCCACTTTACTTGGGAAAATATAAATAATTCACTTAATAAGGTGAGGGTAATCCTCCCCTAGTAAGCCGGTTTTATTAAGTGGAGTTAGACCCAATATTTCTAACATGGTATCAGAGCTAGGCCCAATTATACAATGTTGGGTGTCACCCAATATCGATTTGTTCACAATTGTTTGGCATGGTCCACGCTGTGCGTGAGGGGGCGTATTAGAATTCCACATTGTTTGAGAAAATAAAAATAATTCACTTAATAAGGTGAGGGCAATCCTCCCCTAATAAGCCGGTTTTATTAGGTGGAGTTAGGCCCAATATTTCTAACAGTGCCCATGTTTCAAGTATTGTTTTAGAGCAAAGACGGTCTTCTTTTCATGTTTGTATTGGGATGTATAATTATTGCTATCTGAATTTGCTTGATTATGAATGTTCAATTAGTTCCCCAATACTTGGTATTTCTGCAACACCTACTTCCACTGCTTTTATGGCTGCACATTAGCCAGAAAAGTTATGAATTCAGTAGCAAGAATTTAGATGAAAATTCGATAAGAATGACTAGTCGGACTAAAGAGGCCAACTGCTTTTCTGGTTCGAAACACTTTTACATACAAGATAAAAATTGTATCGGATACAATGTCCTTTATTCACCCAAAGTTACATAGCTGCAGAGATATGACATTCATGAAAATTCAATGTGCTTATTCATAACCCTACCATCTTCATTCCCTTGATCACAATAGGTAAACTTGTGAAGGATTACAGCCATCGTATGCAACTATATTATGATATGATTTTGATAAATTCTACATTCATCGTGATGAAATAGATCAAGAACATGAACATGAACATGATACGAGTGTTCTTTAACATGTTTCTGAGCCAAAAAAGTATAATTTATTTGACAGGAATGCTTAACTAGCACGGAATTCATAGCACCACATTAAATTGTATTGAATATTTTCAATTTTTGCTCATTGTCTCACTTATATCCTCAATTTTTTAGTTACATTTTTATCCTTTGTCTTCCACTGATTAACACATTTTGTCCATAATTACAGTTTTTGTCAAAAAAAAAAAAATAACACCAAATACAAAAAATTGACGAAATATGTCTTTTAATTTAAAGCGAACAAACAAAATATCTGCATAGAAATCATCATTAGAGATAATATGACCTGACGAATTAGAAGTTGATGACTTGACGGATTAGAAGATGTCCCTTAATTTAAAGCATGCTAACAAAATATCTACATACAAAAAATTGAAGAAATATATTAACGCGTTGATTATTGGATAATGGATAGAAACCGTCTAGGGATCCTTCAACTGCTCATTTTTCCAAACATTAGGGATCGCGCTGCTTAAAATAAAAGGTTTGAGGCCCATTTTCATCTTTTGAAAAGGTGAGGGACCACGACTACAATTTTCCGTATTTATACGGTGGACAAATGTTCAACTTTTTTAGGGTAGATAATTTTAGCTAGAACATACAATAATTATGCAATGAACAACGCGACCCATATTATGAATCCCTTCGATATAGACTTGTAGTAACAAAATTATGACAGATTGAAAAATAAGCTTCATTCAAAGGAAAATTATGAGAAATTACAATGACGAAAAGAACAGATGAAATGATGAACAATTTTTTAGTAGCAAAAGCCAATTTTCATCATCGAACATTGTAATACATGAAGAGAGTGCACTGATGCAAGGAAATGAAATGCGCCAGTACTGCACTTATCAACAGAAAACTTGCATGTAGACTGGGTTAACAACATAAACTATCTTGAACCAGTGGCGGACCCAACACAAAAGTTCAACACGGATGGGCCAAATGTTGATCACTGACCATCGACCATCGACAATCAGCGATCGTAAGAGCTACGCCGTTTATTAATATTTAATTATATATATATGAAAATATAATCCATACAACCCAAAATCATCTCGTAAGTATGCCATTATAACATCATTTCTGATATTAGGATCATATGACTCGATGAGGGAACGTTTCCCTAGATCAGAAACAAGATCATCCACATTAAATTGAGCCCGAGACTTTTATATGTTATTTAACAATTCACATGCTCAACTAGAAGTATTGGCGGGATTAGATGCACAGCTAGAAGTAGAAGAAGTAGGTATAGACTTTCGTTTCAGTTGAAAAAATTGTTTCATAATCTGCAAAAATCGTTTCAATTAAAGTAAAATCAATCTAATAAGTAATAAGTAGTTAAAACTTAAAATCACTCAAACCTTCAAAAAAGAACCATTGATATAACTTTCTCGACATCCTCTCTCCTAACGTGGGGATGGGAATGGGAATGAAAGGATTTATTTGCTTCCAAAATGTTACAGTTGTTTGTTCTCTTTTCTTCAAAACAAAAAACTTTTTATTAGGAAATACTTGTTTTAGTTTGCTTAGTTACTTGAAACATAATTCTATCACTGTCCTATTGTATTAAAAATTGAAAGGCACCTAGAACCACAGCAATTTTTTAGGATAATACGTATATGAATTTTATTCTCCACGTTAAACTTTCACAATTCTCGGTCGACACTTGCTAGGTCAAATTATTTTTCCAACTCGGTGCACTGCAATTGGTAAAAACTGCCCCAGCTTGCTCATTTTTTCTTCAAGTCTTTCCAAAATTAATTTTTCCACAATTTTCCAAGTTTATATTGTCAAAATGTTAAGTTCTTCCTTCATTTATTATGTCAAACCCTAACACCATCTTAAATTGTTTATTTGAAGGTTAATGATAAGGCCCAAATCTCTTAAATACTCAACTCTCTCAGCCCAAAACAAAAGGACCAAACAAAAAAAAGGCCCAAAGTATGGTCATCTCCCCACCCCCCCCCCCCCTTCCCCTTCATAGGGCCGTGCTTGTGTTTCGCGGGGCCTGAGACGAATTTCAAAATTTGGGCTCCTAAGTCATAGAACACAATCCACTTTTTCTTTTAAAAGAGTCTTACGAAACTAAATTTGTTAACTTAAATTCAATAATAAAATAAAAAATAAAAATAAAATATTTATTTTGCAATGAAATAACAATACGAAGATATTCTAACCGATCACTTAAATATAACCCGTCTTACAGTTTTTGAGGCAAAAATATCAATCAATTTTGTAAAGTCAAGTTGTTCAACAATTTCTTTTTTCAATGGATAACATGGTCAATCCATTCAATCTTTGCTGCGACATAGTTGAACGGAGATAAGTTTTGATCAATATCAACTTGGAGAAACTTATTTCTGCTGATACAACTGTAACTGGTATAATGAGCAAAATCTTGTAAGCAATACTAGCATTTGGAAAACAATCATTCATTTTCTTCAAGTAATTTAGCACATCAATAGCTCTTTTTGTTTCTCTAGGTAAATAGCACTTCAAAATTATCAACTCCGTACATAAGTCATCACCAGTAATGTCTGAATGTCCATTATGGTTCAAATACTGCTCAAGATTCATACAAGATTTCAACAAACTGTCACCATGCATACTCTTTAACCTTTCCAAATTAAACAAAAATCGAAATATCTCTTCATAATGTTTAAATTGTTCAAAACGAGTTTGAAGTGAAGATCAAGCTTGATCAATTATGAAGAGAAAATAATCAACTCTAAAAGATTCTTCAGCTCGTTGTGTTACCTCTTCATTACCACTTTCATCGAAATGCATCTTTCTTCGAACACTCTGTTTCTCTCGAAAAACAGCTTCAATTCCCATTTCAGTTGCCATTTGTTTAGCTTCATCCATGGCACTAGCAATGGACTACCAAACCTAAATTGAACTCTAAATTTCTGTATTGCCAAATCTTTTCATGTTAACTGACTAATTGAACTCTAAATTTCCGCATCAATTGTTTTTTGCTGTTGTTGGTTAAATTCTATGTCCTACAAGCAATGGACTACCAAACAAAATTACAGTTGAGCATCTTAGGGCAGTGGTAACTGATAAGGTAAATTGGTAATTAGTAATTACTTATTAGGTTCACAACCTGAAATTGAATGCAGACTCTGACACATAATATACAGATTCAGACAGATTGGAGTTGGAGACGGATTGAAGGAGAACTCAGATTCGGACACATTAACACACAATATATAGATGCTGAAATTTAGAGTTCAATTGATACAACCAAATACAGTAAATACTTACTCAATAATCACAAATCCACGCCTCAAGGCCTCTCTCTCTGTGTGTGTTTATTTCGCTGGAGGACGGAGGTGAGTAACGGTTTTCCTCCAGCTTCCACTTCGGCACAGTGCCCTTCTTCCGTCTCTGGAGCAGTGGCGTAATTGTGGAGGGGGAAGTGAAATTTAGGTTATTTAAAAAAAAATTGAGAAAAATGGGCTCCTAAAAAATCTGGCCCTGAAGTGGAGGCTTCTTGAGCCTCTCCTCAGGTATGCTTCTTTAGTTCTTCCCGTCTTCTCTCTGCAACTGCACTCAGCACCAGGTGGTATTGAAGACTCCGACAGATCCAGCACGGGTGGCCGAGCCCCCTCACCAGGTGGCCGAGCCCCCTCACCGGGTGTTGGGTCCACCCATACCTTGAACCAATATAGTGAATCAACTCAAAGGGAAGAGATAGAAAAAATAAATAATATATTGAGTAATCAAAAATTAGTTTTTTTAATGAAATACACAAGTTTATATATTACAAGAAAAGTAAACAAAAAAGAAACCTATAAAAGAAGAAAACTAAATATTATGTAATAATATTATATAAGACTAACATGTCCCCTTAAACTCACGATACTACAGCAAAAAGCAACAAGAGTTTGTCAAGCAAAAAGCTAAAACGATGAACTGAATGAGACTTCATGAAGAAGTCAACATTGTTCTTGGGTTACATCATTCTCAACAATGTTCTTGGGCTTCACAACAGTTCCACAAACATAGCCCTACAATCTTTTTTCCTTTAGAAAATTTCTCATCATGGTACTCCAATATGAGTTATTTTTACCATTTAATCTGACACTAATTGATTGAAGTGAATCATCTCTTTCAATTGCTATCATAAAGCCAACAAATAATCCACTATGAATCAACGAAATCACTCAATTCTAAGGAAAATAAATGACAATTAACGTACCACCACAAACTATAATCAGAATATATTGCACAGTACACATATAACCAAAGTAATTCTACCAAAAGATTAGAAATTTACCAAGGAACAAAGTGCCTTTTGTACAAAAAAAATTCTGGAATTAATTCGTCAATTGCTGCCCATGTTCCGCCTTCTCCTTTTTTTTTCAATTTCGGCCGTGTCTCTTTTGTTTGCCGTCTTCTCATTTTTTCTGTCTAATCTCCTTTTTTTTCTATGCTTGCGCGTATCTCCTTAAATAACAAACAATTTCAATTGTTTTGTTCCATTCCAATTCCAATTGTCAGAAGTCCAATTTGCCTCCAGTTGTAGTTCTGGTTTCTGCTTGGATTTGCAGCATATTACAATCAGAAATTTCACAAGTTTCACTCAACTATAGGCTCTGATACCATGTTAACAACATGAGCTACCTTAAACCAATATAGTAAATCAATTCAAAAGAGAAGAAAAGATAAGAGAAGAAGAAGAAGAAAGAGATAGGAAAAATTAATAATGTATTGAGCCGTCAGAAATTAGATTTTTTAATGAAATACACAAGTTTATGTATTACAGGAAAAATAAACAAAAAGGAAACCTATAAAAGAAGGAAACTAAATATTATGCAATAATATTATAAAAGGCTAACAAGCTGCACTGATCATTGCTTAATTTCAGCAAATGCTCAATCAAGGCATTAACAGTGCTAAGCACAAGCTACACAACAATAGGTATTCTGAGAACACCATTGGGGATGTTGAATATGCATGAGTTGGTTGGTAGTGTCACCAAAAGGAATGATTTTCCATGGTCGTTTAAAATAGTATCCACTGACGTGAAAATGGAAGTATAAGCTTCGTCATATTGGTTATAGTTGATTTTACAACCTGTGACCCGCTTCCACATATAAGATCCACTTTTGCTTGTGGGATCATATTGTATGTTCTAGCTACAGCCACGGAAGTGTTGGTACAAGTAACTACACCATGTTTCAATGTTGGTATTTTAGTGGGATCATGTTGTTTCAATGTTGATATTTTAAATAGTAGTTCTCGTGGGAACGATATCTGGACTAATTGATCGACTATATTACTTGTTACGATCTGTACACTTGCGGGATATAAAAATCGACAACAAGCAGGAGGCACTTCCTTACCAACAATGATCAAATCAACTCAAACTGACACTGCTAGAGTTTATACTTTCCTATTCGCATCTCTTAACACCATTTTGATTGACTCTGAAAAATGTTACCTAAATGTGACACAACCACCTAACTCGTGCATCTTGAATATTGTTGGCACAAGTTGTCTACAGAAGAATTAAAGGAACAAATTAAGGGATGTGAATTCCTTCATTATGGGGTCAACAGAATCAATCAGAGCCAAAATTATCTATAAATTATAGCAAGATTTGTGTATACCAAAATAGGAGTAATGTTTACTATGTATATATACCATCACCATTGTAATTGACGTGAGCAACTCGAATGCAATGAAATAAAATCTGAATTCTCCAAAATAACATGGTATCAGGGACAATGTATTGATCCGGCAACAGTTCGAAAAAAAAAGGAGAAAGCAGAATCGAAACCGGCTGTATCAGATTTTTTTCAGCTTTGTGCTACCTCCACGAAAACGGTTGTATCTTTCAAACCATAACTCAAAATTGCGCAAGGTCGGTGCCGTTGGATTTGTATCGTCCGTATCTAGCTATTTGTCTTCCGGGCTATTTTCAACAATGTTTGGTGGGTTAAAATCACTCTCAAAATCAGTTGTTCGTGTTTTTTCGATTTTCTTTTGCAGTTCGCCCTTCACCATGGCTGAGGCATACCCACATCTGGAAGAGTCTCCATCATCTATCTTGTCTGAACTTACTACAAAGATGGCTGAGATACTATCCAAAATCTCAGTTCCAACCGAAACTACTGACATGGTTACCGCACCAATTGGAATTAAGTTGGATGGGACCAATTATGCTCTTTGGTCTCAAGTGGTGGAAATGTACATGTCCGAAAAAGACAAGTTGGGGTATATCAATGGTGATCTTCCCCAGCCTCTATCGACAGACCCAACCTTCCGCAAATGGCACACCGACAACCCCATAGTGAATGGCTGGTTAATCAATTCCATGGATCCATCATTAATTAGAAATTTCATTAGATTTTCGACGGCAAAAATGGTGTGGGACACCATAGCAACAACCTATTTTGATGGGAGTGATGCCTCTCAAGTGTATGACCTCCAGCTCCGAGTAACACGCCCGAAACAAGCAAGTGGGTCACTGGAGAAATACTACAACGACCTGCAGGGATTATGGAGAGAAATTGACTTTCGAAGGTCGAATCCGATGCAATGCCAGAAAAATATTAATAAATATAATACTATGGCACAAGAAGATCGAGTGTATATATTTCTGGATGGCCTAGATGATAGGCTGGATGGCACTAGAAGAGATATTTTGCAAATGAAACCATTCCCCAAGGTTGAGCAAGGGTATGCCCATGTCCAGCGAGAGGCGATACGATAATCAGTAATGATAAAGGCCATAAGCGAGGAACCACCGGGTGCTGTGATGGCATCCAAAAGCCTGAAAATTGGAGCACCTGCACGAAAGTCCTCCCAAAGTAGAAGGCTAAATTCCACTTCTAAATCAAAGGCTGCATCCGATGGGGAGAAATGCTCTTATTATGGGGGTTCTAAACACACTCAGGAGTCATATTTCAATCTCAATGGCTATCCCGAGTGGTGGCACAAATTGCAGGCAAAGAAAACATGTGATAATGGCACAGGTGCTTTGGTGGGCCAAGCTTCAATTGTTGCAAGTGACCTGTCTCTCTCTCCAATTTTAGCCGAAGCTCACAATGCTATTGCACAGGAAAGCTACAATAATGCCACTACAGGTACAATTCTACTCGGGTCCAATATGAAGGAAGCTCATACCGAGTGGATACTTGACTCGGGGGCCTCTGACCATATGACCTATGATTAAAGGGATTTCTCCCAATGGTCTACAACTCGGAGAACAAGCATTGTAAATGCTAATGGAAAAGTTTGCTCGGTAACCGGGGCAGGTATCGTGGAGTTGTCACGAGACCTATCCATGTCTAATACATTACTTGTCCCTTCTCTTTCCCATAAATTATTATCTGTGAGCCAGATTACCATGGAACTAAAGTGTGTTGTGATCATTTATCCTGATGTTTGTTTTCTTCAGGATATTCTCACCCAGGAGATCATTGTGTGTGATATTGAGAAGGAGGGACTCTACTACATAGAGGATTTGAAAGTGGGTCGTGCATGTCAGATTACCCATCAGAATAAATCGAAGGAAGAGCAGATTTGGCTTTGGCACCGCCAGTTAGGTCTTCCTTCATTCAGTTATTTGAAGCATGCATTTCCTAGTTTGTTCTCGGATGTATCAAGTTTAGAATTTAAATGCGAGACATGTATTTTGGCTAAAAGCCATCAGATTACTTACCTTTTGAGTTTAAATAAAAGTACGGCCCCTTTTACATTGATTAATTCTGATGTGTGGGGTCTGTCCCCAAAACCCACTATGCTTAGCTATCGGTGGTTTGTAATACTTGTCGATGACTGTACTAGGATGACGTGGTTATATTTGTTAAGACACAAAGACGAAGTCTTTGATACATTCCAATCCTTTTATGAGATGATTAGCACCCAATAATGCACCAAACTCAAAGTTCTTCGCTATGATAATGGCGGCGAATATGTTAATGATTAGTTCCAGGATTTCTTTCGCCAGCATTGAATGGTTCATGAGACATCATGTCCCCAGATACCGCAGCAAAACGGAGTTGTTGAGCGAAAAAATCGCCACATCCTTGAGACTGCTAAGCCCTTCTTTTTGGAGCTAATATGCCTAGTCACTATTGGGCAGATGCAGTCACGACAGCTGTTCATGTTATTAACAGAATGCCATCAAAAGTCCTCAAAATGCAGACTCATGTCCAAGCATTATCCACCTTTGTCACCTTACCTTCAGCCTTAATGATTCCACCACGTGTCTTTGGATGTGTCGCCTTCGTTGACCTCCATAAGAATCAACGAACTAAAATTGATCCTCGTGCAATTTAGTGCCTTTTCTTGGGCTACGGCGTACATAAAAAAGGGTATAAATGATACGATCCAACTCATCAGCGTACATATGTGTCAATGGATGTTACATTTCTGGAATCAAAGACTTTCTTCACTTCTAGAACATCCACTTCTCCTCTTAAGGGGATAATCATGATGAAGAGGTAAACCGGCTGCGGTTTGATTGGCCAGGATTTAATGACCCGGAAGAGACAGAGACGACTCCTCACGGATTAAATGACCCGGATATACTTTCACCAATAAAAATTGAAGGCACTATAGAGACAGAGACGACTCCTCACGTAGATCTCCCCCACACCTCAACATCCATCGACCCTTCTCCTGAGAATATCACTGAGGTAAATTCTCCTAGCTCTCCAATTACACCTCAAATTTCTAACACCATAAATGCCCTACTCATGTTGGCTATGAGTTAGCTTTCAGGCATAATCGTGGTAAGCCACCAAATTGATACTCTCCTGAGATTGAAGAACAACGGTCAAAATATCCTATCGCCAATTATGTATCCACTGATAAGCTCCCTAAACCAGTGAAGAGTTTTGCCAACGATCTTTCATCTCATCACATTCCTACTAGAGTTGAAGAAGCATTAAGGGATCATAGATGGGTTCAAGCTATGAAGGAAGAGATAGATGCCCTACTAAAAAAAGAAACATGGGTACTCGTCCCGAAGGAAAGAAGGCGGTGGGATGCAAATGGATTTCTCCATCAAATACAAGGAGGATGGGTCCATTGAACGATACAAGGCAAGATTAGTTGCCAAAGGTTATACCCAAACATACGGAGTTGATTATCAAGAAACCTTCTCACTAGTGGCTAAACTAAACACGATCAGAGTCCTATTATCTCTTGCCACAAATCTTTATTGGCCATTACATCAGCTCAATGTGAAGAACGCATTCCTTCATGGTGATCTCGAAGAAGAAATTTACATGGATATCCCTCCTAGATATATGGCAAGTTCCGAAGCAAAGGTCGTGTGCAAATTGTAGAAGACTTTATATGGTTTGAAACAATCTCCTCGAGCTTGGTTCGGGAAACTGAGTTTGGCAATGAAGAAATATGGCTTCAAACAGATCAACTCTGATCACACTCTATTTCTGAAACATCGACAAGGTAGGATAACAACACTAATTGTCTACGTTGATGATATGATCATTACAGGAGATGATGTAGACGAGATTGCAAGACTTCAAAATCAGTTAGCATCAGAGTCCGAAATGAAGAACTTAGGAGGGCTCAAGTACTTCTTGGGAATTGAAGTTGCTAGATCTAATCATGGGACGTTCCTTTCTCAGCGGAAATATGTACTAGATCTACTAGTTGAAGTCGGGCTACTAGATTGCAAGCATGCTGATGTACTTATAATCCAGAACCACCGACTTGGGGAATATCCAGACCAAGTTCCAACAAACAGAGATAGATATCAGAGACTGGTTGGTAAATTAATTTATCTGTCACACACTCGACCTGACATTGCATATGCAGTAAGCGTGGTGAGCCAGTACATGCATTGTCCAAGTGAAGATCAAATGAATGCTGTAATGCAAATTCTCCGAAACTTGAAGTCGTCCCCTGGAAAAGGACTTCTGTTTTCAAAGAATGATCATCTAAATGTTGAAGGCTATACAGATGCTGACTGGGCAGGAAGCATATCAGACATAAAATCTACTTCAAGCTATTTCACATTTGTTGGAGGGAACCTAATTACTTGGAGGAGTAAGAAACAAAAGGTAGTGGCGTTATCAAGTGCAGAATCAGAATTCCAAGGAATGGCGAAAGGAATATGCGAGCTCCTTTGGCTCAAACAACTTTTATCTGAGATTGGATTTGCTCCTTATTGCGTGATGAATCTATTTTGTGATAATAAGGCAGCGATTGACATTTCACATAACCCAGTTCAACATGATCGCACCAAGCATGTAGAAGTTGATCGACATTTTATCAAATAGAATCTCGAAGCTAAAATAATTCGCTTCCCCTTTGTGAAATCTGAAGATCAACTAGCAGATATCCTATCAAAAGCTGTATGTAGTAGGAGTTTTCACAACTCACTTGGCAAGTTGGGCATGATAGACATATACGTACCAATTTGAGGGGGAGTGTTGACATGAGTTGTCTACAGAAGAATTAAAGGAGCAAATTAAGGGATATGAATTCCTTCATTAGGGGGTCAACAGAATCAATCGGAGCCAAAATTATCTATACCTTATAGCAAGATTTGTGATAAGTGTGTTTTGCACACTTATTTAAGTCACAAAACATGGAAAATTGTTGATATATATATTGAAATATGACTTAATTCGATATAATGTGTGTTTGTAGGATTACATTGATGGATGGAATGAAAAGTATGAGAAAATGAACGAAAAATGACCAAAATGGAAGAATATGAAACTCAGAGGACCAAAATGAAATTATTCAAAAGATAACCCGAATGACGAATCAAGCATGAGGTTGAGCTAAGTAACATATGGTGATATCATGGGATGTTAGAAGAAGAAGGAGAAGAAATCAAGGACAAAAGGTGGATGAAACCAACTTGGGGACAAAAGTGAATCAAAGGAAGAACAAGTTCTACCATGCAGTCGCATGGTAGAAAACCCATGCAGTCGCACAAGCATCTACAGGAGTTGAACAGTAAAAATTTTGTATAACCATGCTGTCGCATGGGTTTATACCATGCAGTCGCATGGTTCAATCTGAGCGCGAAAATTTTGGTTTCCTTATTTCATTCCAACTCTTATGGAAACCAATCTTTTGGCAACTATATAAACTCCTAAGCCGTCCTCAAACCCTAGGCAGACCGGGGAGGAGATTTTTAAAGGTTTTCAGAGAGAAAAAGAGGTACAAACAAGAAGAATAAGATCACGACGCAAAGATTCAATTCAAGATTATTCGGGGTGATGTCGTTCTTTATCTATTTTTCTGATTTTCTTCTTTCCTCCATGCTAGGCTAGATTTATATGTGCTAGGTGAACGATGAACCCTGTGTTGTGATATTTTAATTCCTAGTTTTACTTTGTTGACATTAAAACGCGTTTTGAATTATTGAATGATTTATATACATCGCTTTTTCTCTACAATTATATGCGCAATAGTTGTATGAGTGTGGTGGCCTATTTATGACATTCGAAAGAAGGGGAATAGACTCGACAAGGTATAAATCATCGTAGGGTCCGATAGGGGATAGAAATATACCGCTATGCTCTACGTGAATCTCTAAGTGTTTACAATGCATTCTTGTATATTGCATTTGTCATAGAAATATAGTCAAATGGTATGCGAGAATATATTCAATTCTACTCGAAAGAGATTATTGAATATGTTAGAAGCATTGATTCTTCATCAATTCAAACATGTTGTCAATTTTGTAGAACTGGAATTAAAATGGATCATTACATGGGGATTCGCGAACCTAGTTCGTTTCTTTTCTATGAGTTGCCTCAATTTGCATTCAATCATATAATTTGCATTTAGTTTAATTAATTCATCAACTATTACTATCATTTAGTTTAGCTACAATTTGTTACCAAACTCAACCATATTTCACGTTTCGGTTAAGGTCAGAATAGATAAAATCGAACTAGTAAATCTCTGTGGGAACGATACTTGGACTCTAAAATCCATTTTATTACTTGAACGATCCGTACACTTGCGGTAGTTTTTATTGGAAACATATTTTCGATGAACAAGTTTTTGGCGCCGTTGTCGGGGATTTAACTTAGTTTGATTTTATTTACTTTGACACTAATTCGAACTTTTATTTTATTTTATTTATTATTATTTTTTATTGTTTTTATTTTTTTGGGCTAACCCCGTACTATTAATCTGTCTCGTGTTTACACTTCCTCCCTACATTTTTCAGATATTTCATGATTCTGACTTGGTAAGGTAATGAAACTTTTGCAATGGATAATCTTTACACAGATGATGAAGATATGTTTGGAGAATACCCGAGTTGTTATAATTGCTACTCAATGGATTGTACTGGACAATGTTTGCCCTCGTACTCTTGTTTCGACACTCCAAAACTTATGATATTTAGGGAATATTTAAAGTGTCGGAAGCGAGCAATTGACGAAAATCATGAGGGGTACATGTTGTTCTTTGGAGTTGTTACGCCTGACAATTGGGATGATGACTTCAAACTGGTAGGAGAAGGTCTTCCTCTATTTCATGAAAAAGTAATTGCAAAGTATTTTGAAAAATTGGCCAAGGTGGATGAAGGTGAGATGCTTTTGGGAGATTGCATGTACTGGGACAAATTTCGTTATTGGGGGTACAATCCACTTGAAAAGGTCGTCGAGACCGACTTTTCGTTGCCCATGGATTTAGATTGCGGACCAATCATTCCATCCTATGAGAATTCAACAATTGAAGAAGAGCCAAAAATTTAGCACACTTGATGCCTTGCTTGGGAAATTTCTTTGTTTTGGTTCCGGGTGCTTTGTCCTGGACGACTCTTGTCTAACACTGAAAATCTATGTCCGAATGTTTTCTGCTTAAATAAGTGCATGCATGGCACATTTAGCTCGCATGAAGTATGTTCTCTTCATGTATGTCAATGTCATATCAGTGTAATTTCTTCTTATTAATTTTTTTTGAACGAAACTTATCCCTATGGTGACAATTTAGATGATGAACAAAATTATTTGCTCAAGTCTTTGATGGATAACATGTTATCCCAAAAGAAAGAATAATTAATTAGCATCATCGTGCAAATAAAGAGAAATGCATAACTGCAATAAGAAAATAATTAAAAAGAGCATTAAACAGTACTAACACAGTTCAATAAATATAGATCTGTTAGTAAACAGAGAAGTTTTTGTATTAATATATAAAATATTTATTTATGTAACATACCGTAACTTTCATACTATAACTTTTAGCCCCTGTTTGACACACATTCTTTCAAAACTCATTTTCAACCACGCATTCTTCAATAAAATAATATTTTTCATCACATCAATAATTTTTCCTTACTTTTTAACCACGTATTTTCTATCATACCACTATTTAAAATACATTCTTTTCTCAATAATATTCATCAAATACACCCTTAGTATTAAAAGTACAAACTGTTTGCAACATATTTTCTGTTAATTGATAGTCATGTCCCAAGGTTAAATTTTTTTTTTAAACTATAAGACGATGACACGACGTAAGCAATAAAGTGTATATTGGTGGATTAATGCAGCTTTAATAATTAAAATAGAAAAGGCCCCATCGAAATATTTTTCACAAAAAAAAAAAAAAAAAAATTGGTGGATTAATGCAGCAATAAAGTATAATTTTTCACAAAAAAAAAAAAAAAAAATCTTGAAAAGGCCCCATCGAATTTTTTTTGCCATAAGGCTCCCAAGTGCCTTGAGTCAGCTCTGGTCACCCACCAGCGACGTAACCATTACTACCCTTCAAAATTTATGAAATTTGGATTCTGATTATTCCTTCCATTTTTCCATATTCTTTAGTAGCAGCTGCAATGTAAATATATATTTTTAATTATATTTTTTATGTTTAGTTAATTAATTTTTATAAACTAATTTGAAAGGAAAACGGTAGTAGAACTAGCAGTTGATCATTTACAAGGAATAACTTACTTAGGAAAAAGTAAATATATTTTACTTTTTAAATGCTTGAATATAAATAGCTATGTAAGGTATGGAGAAATCCACGAATCAGTTTTTTTGTTCCAGATTTTCTGGATATCGATTGCAGTTTTAAATTCCTTCCACTGAATAATATCCTAACTTCTTTAAATCATTTCGATATTGAAAAATGGAAAACTGAATACCCTGCAAGTTGCTATTCAAGATATGGTACTTTAATTCCAGTATTCCATTTTTCAATGAAGTATGACATTGCCTGTGTATCTAGACAACAAGAATGTGGATCAAAATTAGGGGTGTCCAAAAGTCCCGAACCGAATCGGACCGAACCGAACCCGAACCGAATCGAGCGATTCTTCATAAATTAAATACCCGAACGGGTACCCGAATCGAGAACCGATAGGTTTGGGTCGGGTCTCGGGTCTAGACCAAGAACCGAAGAACCGAATAAGAACCGAAACTAAATAATTTTTTTATTTTTTATATTGAATTAATTAAATTATTTTATTTTTTTTATACAAATTAGCAAATTAATTAAATAAATCAAATTATTTCATAATTTTAATTTTAAAACCCAAATCATTTTTAAAATCCATTAGCCCATTTTAATTTGAAGCAAATGAATATACTTTATGTAGTTTTGCTATAATATTAATATCTACTTTTTGGTATTTGTATGCACTGAATTAATCTTATTGGACGGCTAGTTATTTATATGTTTTTGAATTTGGCTACGTTAATTTGTAAAAGTTACGAATAAAATGTCATTAGTTGTATTTATGTAGTGTTGCTGTAAATATTAAAAAATTTGATTATAATACGGAACCGAACGGAACCGAACCTACCCGAACCGAACCGAAAGGAACCGAACCCGAACGGTTCCAAAATTATATTTGGACCCGACGGGTCCATTTATTAAATACCCGAAAGTTTTGGGTCGGTTCGGGTATCTTCAGAACCGAACCGAACCGACTCACGGACAGCCCTAATCAAAATCATCACTCATTACCCAGAACCAACTTGTGCATTTTTATTTTTTTTATCGGTAAATAAAATTGTATAGATCAAAATTCGAGTACAATTACTCAGAACATACCTGGGCTTACAAAGGGAAACATCACAGTAGGTCTAGTGACCCAAAACAAATATTGAAAAGTCAATCAAACGTAACAACTTTCCTCTCCACATTTAGGCTAGCTAATGCCTTAGAACTAATCCATCGTTTAAGTCAATTGGATTATGTTGGACAGCTTACGTTTTTTGCAGATTTACCAAAAAAGGGGGTATAAATTCCTGCATAAAGTAGTCAAGAATGCTGGTTACTGCAAGGCGGAATTCATTTCCCAAACGATTAACGAACCAGCTAACAATGATCTCTTCAATAACAAAGCGAGCTGCTGACTGGCTGCCATACTTGCACACTGCTTTGGCCAGAATTTCAACATACTGCCTTTCTGGGATTGGAGCACGTGCAGCCTTTAACTGTTGAGTTTAAAGGTCAAACGAAAATGATTTTATTAACAAAAATATTTTCTTTACAAACCAAACACACACCTCACACTTTCTCTCTTGCACACTCACTCTCTTTGCACTCTTTCACTTACACACTCAAATACACTACTAATGTAATGAGCACACACACACACGCACACACATATATGTATAGATATTGGATTCTTCTACACAAAGGTTGATGATTCTAGATAATTTCATAAATTAATTATAAGGAATTCTCATGGACTCTAGAATAGTGGTGGTGTATGGATTTTTCTGGGTTTCTCTAGTTGGTTGCATAAGGAAAGATCTAGAAAATTGGTGATGATTCTTCAATTCTCCCCCTCAACACCAACTTTTCATTTAAACTCTTTTCTTTTTCGTTACGCCCAGCTCTGCCTGAAACTCAACAAGTTTTGAAGCGTTCCGTCTTCCATTTAATGCATTTGCTACTTCAAATATGTTTGGCTCTTCCATGCTTTCATCTTCATCGATTTTGATACTCGATAACTTCCTTCACTATGTAAGCCAAACAAAGTAAGATGCAAGGGGCAGTGCATAATACAAGTTGCAGTGGCCATATATAAAACAAATATGAAAGTAAAGAAAGAAACAAGGATAAATAAGAAAGAAGGAATCCTCTTAATTCTGTGGAAGAGAAGAAAGGATGTAATGTAGAAAATGAATTTAAAAGGATACAATCTGGATTCATTTAGCTACTCTATTTATACAATTAAGCGAGAATCTTGTAACAAATTGTAACTAATTTACATAACGATTGAGGCGAAACGGAAACCATGTGCACTTCTTCCATGTCATCATCTTAAGAATTTTCCAATATGGTTAGGCGATTCCATGAAGTTCTTTATATACCAATAATGCTAGGTTGTTATTTTGGTTTTTCTTCATATTTAAATGACCCCCCACAAGATGGAGAGTAGATGTTTTCTACTCCCATCTTGAGCATGTGAGAATAAAAATTACTTGAGCTCAATGGTTTTGTCAATATATCTGTAACTTGCTTTTCACTTTTCAAATAATTTGTAACTATGCTTCCATCTTGGATTTTGTCTCGAACCAAGTGACAATCAAGCTCTCTGTGTTTGGTCCTTTCGTGAAAAACGGGGTTGGCTGCTATGTGCAATCTGCTGATTGTCGCATAAGATAGTAGGGCGACTTGAGGGTGAGCCACTTGTAAATCATGCAATAAGTATCTAAGCGAAGATAACTCACAACAAGCATTAGCCATTGCTCTATATTGACTTAGTGATGATCTTGATATGGTATTTTGCTTCTTTGATTTCAAGACACCGAAAGAGTCCCCAGTGAAAACACAATATCCCGTAATTGATCTTCTCGTATCCAAGCATGCCCCAATCAGTCGTCATTTGTAAGCCTTAAGTTGAAGAGCTGATGCTGAAGCAAATAATAATCCTTGGCCTGGTGCTCCTTTAAGGTACCTCAACACTTTATAAGCGGCATTTAAATGGGGCATTCTAGGATTTTGGATATATTGGTGACGGTTAAAGCGATACGCTAGATACGGTCTTATCACGATCAAGTATAGCAATCTTCCTATGAGTCTCCTATAGGTAGAAGGTTACGATAAGAGTTCTCCTGTTCCTTAGACATTTTGATGTTTTGGTCAAGTGGCGCTTTTCAAACCTTTGCCCAATCATTCTGAATCGACGAAGATATCCAATGCATACTTTCTTTGACAAATGCGAATTCCTTTCTTTGATCTTGCTACCTCTATACCAAGAAAATATCTCAAGGCACCCAAGTCCTTGATTTTAAAACTTTCATCAAGTGAGTTTTTGAGGGAATGAATGACTTCCATATTGTTTCCAGCTATAACATCATCCACATATACCGATTCATGTGAATGAGTCATTTGTGCTTCTCGTGAATAGGCTATAATCGATTTCGATTGTTGAAAACCTTGTTCAGCGTAAAAGATGACAACTTGGAGTACCATTGTCGAGAGGCTTGTTTTAGTCCATACAAACTTTTGTTGGTTTGCATACCTTCCTCTTATCGTCGAGTTGAATAGCCGGTGGAGGTTCCATATAGACTTCTTCATTGAGATCCCCATGTAAGAACGCATTGTTAACATCCGAGTTGATGCAAATGCCGACCTCGATTCTTTGCTATGGCCAGGGATGGTCCTAACGATCACCATTTTTGCCCTTTGGTGAGAAGGTTTCATAGTAGTCAAGACCCTCAATTTGGGTATATCCTTTAGCTACCAGCCTAGCTTTCTTCCTCTCTTCTGTTCCATCTGCCCTGAACTTGATTTTGTACACCCATTTACAGCCTATAGCTACTTTTCCAGGAGGCAAGTCCGTTATAGCCCAAGTATCATTCAACTTTAGAGCTTTTATTTCAGCATTCATGGCATCTCTCCACTCAGGGTGTTTGCTAGCTTCCTGAAATGAGTCAGGTTCTGTGTGTGTAGAGATAGATGAGATAAAAACTTTGTGTGATTCAGATAATTTGTGATATGATAGAGTAGCACATAGGGGAAAAGGAGAACCTGCTATGACTGGACCTTTACCCTTGTTCAACTTTTGTAAATGGGGCAGTGAGGCGACTTCGGCGCAAAATCTGAGATATGAAGGGGCTCTTCGATTCTATTGGATATACGAGGGTGATAAGGAGTAATGGAAGTGTTGCAGGAAGGATTTTGGGTAGGACTAGTTTGTTCGGTTGAAGTGTTTGGGTTGAGGCCTTCATCGGTTCTTTGTGTGTTTTACGCGATTCTCCGAGGATTGAGAGCTTTGATTTTCGGGATGATTCGGTCGGTGTTTATTTGAAGAGGGTAAACCGAGTCATTGGGATAAAAAGGAGAGTCTTTGAGTGTCTTGAATTCCAAGCGTTTGATCTATCCCGGCTTTCTCTATTTTGTAAGGAAAAATGTCTTCATAAAAGATGACATTTCTAGAGATGAATATCTTGTCCGATTCGAATCTAGCGGCTTTGTAACCCTTGATTCCATAGGGGTAACCTAGAAAGACACACCTTCTTGCCCTTGGATCAAACTTATGCCTATTTTGTGTGTGAGAGAAGATGCAAAAGCAAGGCACCCAAACACTCTAAGGTGAAATCTTGAGGTTTGGTTTTAAATAGGAGCTCAAATGAGCGTTTTATTTTCAAGGAGAGGTGTAGGTGTTCTATTAATGAGGAAGGCCGATGTCGGCACACAATCATTCCGATATCTCATAGGAATCCCACTTTGAAATTTTAAAGCTCTAGCTACATTTAGGATGTGTTGGTGTTTTCTTTCCACTATGGCGTTTTGTTGAGGTGTTTCAACGCATGTCTTATGGTGTATGATTCCCCTTTTGGAATAGAACTCCTTCATATCAAACTCACTCCATTATCACTTCTAATCACCTTAATTTTTACTTCAAATTGAGTTTCAATCATGTTGCGAAATTACGCAAAACTTTTGAAGTTTGATTTGAGTTTGAGAGTATAAATCCAGTACATACTGCTAAAATCACCAACAATGGTAAGGAAATATTTTGATCCATCATAAGCGATTTCATTACATGGTCCCCACAAATCACAATGCACTAATTCAAAACATTTCTTGACACATGTTGACTAACACCAAATGGTTGTTTATGCAACTTGGCTAGAGACGAGATATGACATGGTTTCTTGGTATGTTTGAATGTGTGATCGAGTTCGATAAGTTTAATCTAGAATGCGAAGGATGCCCCATTCTATAATGCCAGAGATCAAATTTTACGGAATCACTAATCACAGATCTTTGATGTGGGAATTTTGTTGATGAAGGTAGGTAGAGAATTTGTTAGAGTGCATAGTAGAGACCTCTTCCTACTGCGATAAGTGATACGACCCACTGCCTCACTTTAGCCATTCCAATCGTCTTCCAAGTTAAAAGGTCTGCACAAAAAAGATTGAGATGAGAAAATAAGACAACAATTTGATGATTCTGTTAATTTTTTGAAATGAGGTTGAAGGAAAAAGATGGAACACGTAAAACTTCATCTAGAGTTATTTGTTACATTAGTTTGACGGTTCCTATATGAGTAACGGGGCTATATTTCCATTTGGAAGAGTATTGAGTGTGAGACTTCTCCTTTGATGGTAGTAAAATGTGATGGGGAGCGGATCATGTGATACGTGGCTCCGATGTCTACTATCCAAGGAACATCGGATGTCCTTTTGGGTTTTATGATATAGGTAGATGAGCAAAAGGAAATACCGAGAAATCTTTGGCATTTCGATTCGTTTGAAGAAGAGGATATAAGAGTTTGCACTTGTTTCTTGAGGAGGTGTGTGTTGAGTTCCCTGTGAGTTTAAGTAATGCCATAAGTGATTATATTGCCCTTGAGTTAGAGATACTTGATTCTTTGTTAGTTCCATGCTCACTGTCCGGTAGCTAAAAGCACATAAACTTTGATTTGCGAGAGGATGTGATGCCTTTATGTCTGCCATAGAGTTTGTGACCTGGTGGGTAGCCATGAATTTTGAAACATTTATCCATTGAATGGCCGAGGCATTTGACAGTGTGAGCACTGCTTTGGTTTATCGAGATTGGCTTTAAAACATTTTTCAATGGAATGACCTGGTATTTTGCAAAAAGGTACAGAAGTATCTCCTCTGAGATCCAATGTTCTGTCTTGGAGTAAACTTTCCCAGCATGGCCATGGATTCAGTGTTAGGAGCCTCAGTAGATATCTGCCTCCTCTTTTCTTCTTGCTGGATAATAGAATATACTTCATTCAGGTTTGGGAAAGGCTTAATCAGAAGTATCTGTGCCTTAATTCCCTTGAATGAGTCATTTAAGCCCATGAGGAACTTCATCACCCAATCTCTCTGTTGGTTGGCTACTACAACTCTCAAACCCCCACAGTGCAATTCGAATTGATTCGTAATTCATCGGTTCATCAAGAAGAGTTTTCGAGTTTTGAGAAGTACATACTTACCTTTGTCTTCATTTTGCATCAAAGTGAAATTCCATGCTTCGCCTCATAGATTCTAGGAGCATTTTCTTTGTGCTAATCGTTGCTCAAGTTCCAACCACAATTGGTGTGCCGTCTCTGCATATAAGGTCTTTGGCCTTGATGTCAACGGACATGGTGTTTTGTAACCATGTGATCACAATGTCATTGCACCGGACGATGATCCGTTAGAGGGCTATACGCATCGGTGGTTCGAGATAGATCCATCAATAAAACCCAACTTATTTTTGATTAAGAGCCCTTTTCATCGACCTGGCCCGGGAGTGATAATTGCTTGAGTCGAAAGCATACGAGTAACAAGTAGAACACGAGAATTTTCGTTGGCTCCAATGAAGAATGGAACATTAGGCGAGACGGATCGGCTTTGTTCTACAATGGTGTTTGGAGCTTGGTTTTGGTTATTTTCGTTTGAGGATTGGTTTTGAATATCATTAACATTTGAGGATTCATTTTGGGCCATCATGGCTCTGATACCATAAAACAAATATGAAAGTAAAGAAAGAAACAAGGATAAATAAGAAAGAAGGAATCCTCTTAATTCTGTGGAAGAGAAGAAAGGATGTAATGTAGAAAATGAATTTAAAAGGATACAATCTGGATTCATTTAGCTACTCTATTTATACAATTAACTGGAGAATCTTGTAACAAATTGTAACTAATTTACATATGATTGAGGCGACGAAACCATGTGCACTTCTTCCATGTCATCATCTTCTGGAATTTTCCAATATGGTTAGCTGATTCCATGAAGTTGCTGCCATATACCAATAATGCTAGCTGTTATTTTGGTTTTCTTCATATTTCGACAATATATAGCTGGAATGGATAGTCGAAAAATTCAAAATTCAAGTCAAAGCTGAATTTGATTTTTCCAGAACTTTGCCCAACATGGATAATGGACAGATCCCTGAAATTTCCTGTGATATTCTGATGTTTCCAAACCGGTAAAGATAGTTAAATTCAAATTTTCAAAATGGGGAGGGAGAAAATTTTAATTCTTTCCCGAAATGGATAATTCCAGCACCAAGAACACATGAATCTGTACAAATTTCCAAGTAATCTACTGCCTGAAATCGAGTTTTGCCAAGGATGGGACGCAAAAATTCGAATCGATCACAAGAAGCAATCGAAAATCAGTGAGCAGGGGCTTGAATCTTCTAGCGTACATTAACTTGGATCTTCAAGGGTGCATTAAACCTTCTGGACAGGTTTCAGCTCGAGCATTTTCAACATACCCAGTGGTGTTCTCAGGATCCCTATTGTTGTGCTTAGCACGGTCGATGCCTTGGTTGGGAAGTTGCTGATATTGGCTCCTGGTTCTCTCAGGTATGTTCTTTCCCACTGAAATGTAAAAGATCTACGCCACCGGCATCTTCTTTTATTTCTATGTACGTACTGTGTCGTCTCTTCATGTATTTCACTTCTTGATGATGAACTAAGCGAAAGTCATCCAAAGTACTGGCTGTTAATCGGCTTCTGCTGTACTAAAATATGCTTCATCATTTCATCTGTTCATTTCTCTTTAATTCCCTATGAATGAGTGTTATATGTGTGCTTAACATCTATTGTGTTGGCCCAATGATGAAGCCCAATCTTCACAGCCCATTACTTGTATTTTGAGTGTGACCCGGTTTTGGCCCACAAATGTGTAATCTCGCGTTTTCTGGTTATGCGACTTTGGTCTGTTAAGTAAATGGCTGAGATTGTGACACGTGGCTGTGGCTGGACCGCTGGATGCATGATGACTATACATATTCGAGACTCTTCCATTGTTTGGATGATCAGTTCATTTTCCAGGGTTTTCTCTCTCGATATTCCTCTCTCTGTATATTCTCTCTTTTGATGAAAACCTTTTGTTTTTCATCTTGTAATCTTGAGGTTAGATAATCTTGGTGATATCTTTGTATAGATTACGATTCTGGTGTGATTCTTGTGTTCTTGGTAAGCACAGATCTGGGTTACTGTGTGTAATCTGTAAAAGAGAGAAATAGTGAGATTTGGGCTGAGGGTTTGAGTCGAGTGATTCTTTTTGGGTCTCTGATTTGTATTTGATAAACTTTATTGGATTTTAGTGGATTAGAGCGATAATCACTCTGGTGTATGCTCAACGGGTGAGTAGCCATTTTGTGGTGAACATCGGGGCCTTAGGGCGAAAATTCTTTGTGTTGTGGTTGTTCTTTGTTATTCTTTGGTAATTTTGGGACTGTAGATACCAACAGTGGTATCAGAGTACTCGATCTTTTTTTTGGAAACCCTGATCTGAAACCCTTGGTTTTTTCTTTGGAAATTTGGTTGCTGATTCTTTACGTATCTATTCAGAGGAGACTAAATCTTCATTTTTCTGGAAAGTAAAATATTCTGGTTTTCACTATTTTACACTATTGCACTGAGACGCGTATGGTAACGAATTTCTAAACCCTAACTCTGTTGTTATCTTTCGAAACTTCAGTTGACTGTGTCTTTTTGGTTGGAACCCACTTTGATCTTCCTTTGTCTAGGGTTTCATAAGAGAACCCTAGAATATGAGGGGACAAGGTTTAACGGCTCCTTCAAGATTATCATCCATCTGTATCTTTGTTAACTGATAAAACTCTGTGATGAGGTTTTTTTGTTACATGACAATTTGCTCTCTCTGTTTATGTGCATAAGTGTTATTTACTTGTGAATATTAATTGTCTTTTAACACTAGATGTGTACTCTGCTATAATCTCATTCAATCTTGATACTTGTTTACTACTGTTTTGCATCATACTGTTAAATCATATGGCAAGTTCTAAGATTGACATAGAAATTTGGAATGCTAAGGGTGATTTTAGTCTCTGGAGTAAAAAAATGAAAGCCTTATTGTTACAACAAAAATGTGCTAAAGCTTTAGATGAGACTTGGGGTGATGAAATCACTGAAACCAAAAGGATTGAACAAACTGAAATTGCTTGGAGTACTATATTCCTGCATTTATCAGACAATGTGATTAGAGAAGTAGGTGACACTACCACTGCAGCTGAAATTTGGACTCAACTTGAATCTTTATACAAAACCAAAACTCTTCCCAATAAATGTTACTTATGGAAATAGTTTTTCAATTTTAAATTTGATTCTAATTGTGATCTTGAAACAAACTTGGACAGATTTAATAGACTGACCCAAGATCTCACAAACAGTGGTGAGACCTTATCTGAGAATCAGAAATCTGTAGCCTTATTATCATATTTGCCTGAAAAATATAAGGAACTTAAAAATGCTCTTGAATATGGTAGAATCTCTATTACTGTTAATGATGTTGTGTCTTCTTTAAGAAATAAAGAACTTGAGTTCAAAACTGATTCAAAAACCTCCAATATTGGAGTTGGGTACAACATAAAAGGCAATTATTCCTTCAAAGAGAACAACAAACATTTTTCAAATAAAAATTCTTGGAAATCAAAAGAGCATATTGGAAACTTTTCAAAAGGCAAACCTAAGTTCAATAAATTTGACAATAAGGCTAAAGGAAAAACATGTTATTTCTGTGGCAAAATGGGTCACTATATAAAAGACTGTCACAAGAGAATGAATGAACTGAAAAACTGCAATAAAGTGGATGGTGAAGCTGCAGTAGCTTATGAGGAAGCTGCAGTCACTAATGGGCAAGTCTATGTGACTTGTCACTCATCTGTTGGAGATGAATGAATCCTAGATTCAGGATGTACTTTTCATATGACACCCTGTAAGAAGTACTTCACTGAATTCTTAGAAACAAATGGAGGACAAGTAATAATGGGAAATGATTTTTATTGCAAAATTAAGGGAATTGGAAAAATTGTTTTGAAACTTGAAAATGGGAATGATCTGATTCTGAATAAGATCAGATACATCCCTAACTTAAAGAGAAATTTAATCTCTTTAGGCACACTTGATGATGAAGGTTTTAACACAATTATAAATAAAGGCACCTTGATTCTTCAAAAAAATGCTGCTGAAATTGCTCAAGTTTCTAAATCAAATGGAATTTACACTCTGAAAGCTTTACAACAAATAAATCGGTCCATTGCAGCTGCAGTCACACTGTCTGATAAATCTGAACTATGGCATAAAAGGTTAGGCCACATAAGTGATAAGAATTTGCATATTCTTAAGAAACAAGGACACTTAGGAAATGAAAAAATTGAAAAGGTATCATTCTGTGAGCATTGCATATATGGTAAACAGAAGAAACTGCCTTTTACTGCAGGTACACAAATCCAAATTTATACTTGATTATCTGCATGCTGATCTTTGGGGACCAGCTTCTGTGAATACTCATTCTGGTTTCAAATACTATCTTCTGATTGTTGATGACTTGTCTAGGAAAAGTTGGGTCCTCCTTTTGAAAAACAAATCTGATACTTTTTAAAATTTTGTTGCTTGGAAAACTCTTGTTGAAAATCAAGTAAATAGGAAGATTAAAACCCTTAGAACTGACAATGGCCTTGAATTTTGCAATGAGGAATTTGATAATTTCTGCAAAGACAATAGGATTATCAGGCATAGAACTGTAGTATATACCCCACAACAGAATGGTCTAGCTGAGAGGATGAACAGGACTCTGTTAGAGAGAGTTAGGTGTATGTTGACTAGTTCAGGTCTTCCAAAATTATTTTGGGGGGAAGCTGTCAAAACGGCCTCATATCTCATAAATAAATGCCCCACCAAATCCCTGAACTATGACACCCCTGACCAGGTTTGGAATGGACTGCCTGTTGACTATTCTAGACTTAAGACCTTTGGCTGTTCTGCCTATATACATCAAAATGAAGGTAAACTGGAGCCTAGGTCCATTAAAGGTGTTTTCTTGGGGTATGGTGAAAGTGTCAAAGGATATAGGGTCTGGCTGAAGGATCAGGGAGGTTATAGAGTCACTATAAGTAGAAATGTTGTCTTTAATGAACTAGACATGCCCTGCCTAAAAGGAAAAGAGTCTACTCCAACTGAAACTGATTAGAATACAAGCATTACTCAAACAGAATTTTCTCCAGCTGTTTTTGATACTGGAAATAAAGATCAGTTCCAGGTGGAGAATGAACCTGAGCAGGATACTCCTAAACCTGATTTTGAAACTGAGCCTGACCATCATATTAACCCTTTAGAAAATTACCTTTTGGCCAGAGATAGAACCAGAAGGAAGATTAGACCACATGTTAGGTACAGTGAACCTGATTTTATTACTGCTCTTAGTATTATAGGATCTTTGGAAGGTGATCCTACCTCTTATGAAGAGACTGTTGAAGGAAAAAATGCTAACATGTGGCTTGAAGCCATGAAGGATGAGATGTTGTCTTTAGAAAAGAATAACACTTAGGTATTAGTCAATAAACCAAAAGGGGTTAAAGTCATTGACTGCAAATGGATCTTTAAGGTCAAAGAAGGAGACCCTAAGGATGGTAAAGTTAGATTCAAGGCCAGACTGGTTGCTAAGGGGTTTAACCAAAGGGAGGGAATTGACTATAATGAAATTTTTTCTCCGGTAGTCAAATATACTTCGATTAGAATTCTGTTATCTATTATCTCTCAATATGATTTTGAATTGGAACAATTAGATGTGAAAACCGCTTTCTTGTATGGTAATTTGGATGAAAAATTATGAGTCAACCAAAAGGTTTTGAACAAAAGGGTAAAGAAAATTGGGTGTGTTTTCTGAAAAAGTCTCTGTATGGTTTAAAACAAGCACCTCGACAATGGTATATCAGATTTGATACTTTCATCAAAAGCTTTAACTTTAATAGAAGTGAATATGATCTATGTTTTTACTATAAAGGAAAAGGAGGTCCAAATTCTTATTATCTTTTACTTTATGTGGATGACATGTTGTTGGCTGGTTATGATGTTGATGAAATTAATAACATCAAGCAAAAACTTAAGCAAGAATTTGAGATGAAGGATCTAGGTCCTGCTAAGAGGATCCTAGGTATGGAGATTAGAAGAAACAGATATGATCACACAATTTTTCTTACACAACAGGCTTATATCTTAAAGATGTTAACTAGATTTTCTATGAATGATGCTAAAGGTGTTACTTTACCACTTGCCAGTCACTTTAAATTTTCTGTGGAACAATGCCCTAAATCTGAAATTGAAAGAATTAGAATGGATAAAATTCCCTATGCAAATGCTATTGGTTCTGTTATGTATGTCATGGTCTGCACAAGACCTGATCTTGCCTTTGCCATAAGCACTTTAAGTAGATATATGAGCAATCATTGGGAAGCATTAAAATGGTTGCTGAAATACTTAAAAGGAACTTCTGATTTGGGTTTAATGTTCTGTAAAGGTGAAACTGAAATTCAACTTAAAGGTTTTGTTGATTCTGATTTTGCTGGTAACTGTGACAATAGAAAATCTACTTCTGCCTATGTTTTTACTGTGAATAATACCTGTGTTAGCTGGAAATCTCAGCTGCAAAAAATTGTAACTCTTTCTACCACATAGGCTGTGTACATTGCAGCCTCAGATGTTGTAAAGGAAGGTATTTGGTTAAAAAATTTATTGGATGAAATTGGCTTCTCTGGTAATGATGCTACTGTTTTCTCTGATAGTCAATCTGCAATACATCTTAGTAGAAATCCAGTCTTTCATGATAGAATAAAACATATTGATGTTAAATTTCATTTCATAAGAGATATTATTGAAAAGGAAATTATTAAAATTGAGAAGATTTCTACTAAGGCCTTGTATGGGAGGGATTAAAATCGAAAATATAGCCGTTATTGTTGACTTTTATTAGACGAGTGGGACCCAATAACGGCCATATTTTCAATTTTAATTGGATTTTAATCCCTCCCGAACGGGGCCTAAGTGTAATCCAGCAGATATGGGAACCAAAATACTTCCTTTATATAAATTTAGGGATTGTTTATATCTTCTAAATATTGTTACTAACTAATTCTTTTGCAGGTACAAGAGCAAATGAAACCGGAGGAGGAGTTAACCTCTAATCCACATGAAACCCGAAGATGTCAAGCAAGGTGGAGATTGTTATATGTGTGCTTAACATCTATTGTGTTGGCCCAATGATGAAGCCCAATCTTCACAACCCATTACTTGTATTTTGGGTGTGACCTGGTTTTGGCCCACAAATGTGTAATCTCACGTTTTCTGGTTATGCGACTTTGGTATGTTAAGTAAATGGCTGAGATTGTGACACGTGGTTGTGGCTGGACCGCTGGATGCATGATGACTATACATATTCGAGACTCTTCCATTGTTTGGATGATCAGTTCATTTTCTAGGGTTTTCTCTCTTGATATTCCTCTCTCTATCTCTCTTTTGATGAAAACCTTTTGTTTTTCATCTTGTAATCTTGAGGTTAGATAATCTTGGTGATATCTTTGTATAGATTACGATTCTGGTGTGATTCTTGTGTTCTTGATGAGCACAGATCTGGGTTACTGTGTGTAATCTGTAAAAGAGAGAAATAGCGAGATTTGGGCTGAGGGTTTGAGTCGAGTGATTCTTTTTGGGTCTCTGATCTATACTTGATAAACTTTGTTGGATTCTAGTGGATTAGAGAGATAATCACTCTGGTGTATGCTCAACGGGTCCATTTTGTGGTGAACATCCGGGCCTTAGGGCGAAAATTCTTTGTGTTGTGGTTGTTCTTTGTTATTCTTTGGTAATTTTGGGACAGTAAATACCAACAATGAGGCTTCCTTTTTAAGATAACCATAAAGAGATTAATCTCTTATTGCATATCCAAACAATAAAGAAAATGTAATATTGATGGTGGCTTCAAACTTCAATGTTTTTCACTAAACCACAACTAGGATGACAAATTTATTGATACAAAAAAATAATATACAAATATAGAGAGTTGAGTCGTATGCAATTTTTATAAAATAGAAATGTTCTGATCAATAAACAAGAAGCATCAGTGAGGGGTAAAAACAACCTATTCGAACTTATGATGATAATACTACTGCAAAAACTTTTAATGAAGACAGAGGAGGTGCCATTATAAACCACAAATAGCGTCTTAAGATTGTAGGTGAGATATCTCCAAGCAGCACCATGAAAGTCTTCAAAACCACAAGAAAGGAGAAGGATATAGTAGATTCTCAAACAACCAGGAACAACCTCGTACAATCCTGAATAATGAAGAACCCGGCTTCAAGGCATATATTTGCACTTTCCTTAAGACGCTATTTGTCCCTCACAATCCAGTGATGCACTCAATACACAAATACTCCTCCAGGATACAATAAAGTCATCATGTTGTCAATGTTGTGCATCCACAAAGACGGGCCGAACACCAAGAATTAATTATGTTTATTCTTGAGGTCTATTAGCGGTGTCAATGGGCCGAGCTGAGCCGGCTTGGCCAATGTACCCACGAGCTTGTTCTCGGCTCGTGCTCAAGGGCCGAGCCAACGAACTCTCAAGTTTTTTTTTCCACATTTTTTTACTAGCCCACGAGCCGCTCGTGGGCTCGGCTTGCCAAACGAGCCCCCCGCTCTGCTCAGGCTCGAGCTCGTCCCGAAACAAGCCCAAGCCGTCCATGGGCTGAGTTTCAACAAGCCAAGCCGACGAGCTACTCGGCTCTTTTGCCACCCCTAGGTTTATACTTTGTTTTTCAAGAATGACAAAAGTATAAACAAGTTTGTGTAAGAAAAAAGATTCAAGTGATTCCTTTATAATGCAAGAAAATCAAGGGAATAAATGACATTATACTTGCATATGTAAATTTTCAAGTATATATCAATCAACAAATCACCAATCTTATTGATAGATGGTGGAATAACGCGTTACCAAAAGTTTCAATTATTCACAAGAGTCACGTCACTTCATATTTACAGTTGCATAATCGATTTCATGTGAAAAGAGGTGAGAAAATCGGAGAAAACATGAATAGGTACATAAGCAAATGCTCTAAGCATAGATTGGGGTGACTGCCCCGTGCATGTGAGTGACCACCCCAGGCCCCCTTGGGAGGCTGCCTCCAGGCATGCAGACCTGCATGCTGCGGCCTGGCCGCCCACAAGCTCCAGAAGGTTGGCTTCTCCGTCGTCCATTATCCTGAACCTCTTTCGGATGATTTCATAACTCATGCAAACTCTTTTTAGCATTCAATAATGTCAAAAATCGACATTATTTTGAAAATGTTTTAACAAATGGTACATATATACACCAAATACAATTCAAGAAAACTCATTTGGAATATAAATTTCTCATCATAATATTGCGTCCCTCACTTGTAGGGAAACAACACACAGTAGAGAAAAGTCCCCAATTCAATTATTTGATAGTAACTACTTGTGTTGAAAAACAAGATTTTAATAAATTTTTCTTCCCTAACAGTTTAAATTTTTAGGTCTAGTAGTCCAATACCACCTGATAGGATAATTTGATGATGAGCACTTGTTCCAGTCATTAAGTGGTCCTACAACGTGGTTTTTGGGGCCACAGTGGGTAGCCTGCCTTCATAAGCTTTATGTTGGCAACTGGTAGAACCAACCTCGTTTCTTTCCAAATGAGAGGTTGTTATTAGCTGATTTCTTGAAAGCATTTTTGGATTTGAACACAAAAGATAATAGTGGTTGAGTTTTTAAGTAAACCCTCAAGATCAACTACCCACCCAATCAAGCCAAGAAAAGGCTTCCCAGTGCTTTTCGTGGGCTTCCACCCTTCATAAACTACAATGAAGTGTACACTACATCAATCATATTTAAATGCTTGCTTATTCAATCAAATTACTTTCACTTGTATTTGCCAAAATAAATTCAGGCCTCTTGTTGCTGTAAGATTACCATTTTTTTCTGGACATTTGTAAAATTCGTTGATTATGCTTTTCTCTCAGAAGAGTTTTTCATTCTATTTTGGGACGCGAGTGATTGAAGCTGGAGAAGCAGGGCACATGCCAGATTACTGAAATCCTGATCTAAGAATTTGGCACGTGCCCCGACTCTCCAGCTACGGCCCTCTCCCATGGAAATACGGGCACCAGCTAAGAGATCGCAAGCAGAGGCAATAGACTGCTACAAGTAAGCTACTCAGAAATTAGTATGCATGCTAATCATTCGCAGTTCAATAAGTATTCCATCAATGAGAGTACATCTGCATTTGCATGCTTTTGTTCTATGCATTTACAGGTTGGCATCTTGGTAAATTTCTCCAAAGAATTGTTAGCTTTCACTATGTGTCATAGGTCGAGAACTAGCTTCATTAATTTATTATCAAATTTTCTCATAAAGGAGTAACTTCTAATTTATAGAACGAAAGAGGAAGAAGTTAAGAAAAACCAACCAGACATAACAATGTAAAATGTCCATCCTTTAAGGACTTCATTCTTCTTATATCCACAAACTTTATTCACAATTACATTATCTACGAAGATGATCGGCCACTTATCATCTGAAAAGTGGCAATAGATTAAGCTGATCATAAAATAAAAAGAAAGCAAATGAATAAATTACTTATAGTTTAGAGTTCTTGAGCAAAAGAAACATATACCAGTCCATTCTTGCCGAATCGCTGCATCAGACCGGCTTTCTATTTTCCAATGCTAGTGCTGCTGAATCCACATGAGCAAGCAAACTAGCATAAACCTTTTGCTTCAAGCTATCAACAGTCTCGAGCATCTCATTTTTCTCTGAGCTCAACTTGCTTCTCAGTTTATCTAACCAGTCATTTGCCTGCTTCAGCTGTGACAATGCGGTAGCAATCTGGTTGTTTGATTCAATAAAACGTCCAAAGCTCTCCTTCCTTTTCTTTTCCTGATAATCCAACTGGAAGCCATTATCAAGTGCTTCGTCTAAGAATTTGAGAAACCAGGACTGTGATTCACGTAGAAGAATTTCCCTAAATTCCTTAATTTCTGTGGAACCGCCTCCCTTTGACCATTCTAATTTATCAGCTCCGCTTAGCTCCACTGAGGGCTTTGGAGTTCTTGTCATACTGCTCACATGTAAGGAACCTGATTTTCTGTCGGATTTGTCTTTATCTTCCAATGATAAGTTTACTGAGAAATTATCTGACACATCCTTTGTTAGAATTGTAATGTCTGCTTTTTCTATAATTCGGTAGAGTGTAAAGAACTTGGTAAGGTAGATATGGGGGTTTTCAGGTGAGGCAGATGAACAAAGATCGGCAAACATGCTGAAAAACCAGAGAAGAAAGGAAGATAAGAAGAAAATTTATGGCTCAAATCCAGCTCTTTTAGCGTGCAATCAAAAGTTATGAATATGTTGCTTAAACATGCATGATGAATAGATGACATATTTAAATCAATCTCTTAACTTACCTGAGGCACTTGACAAGATTTGCTGATGCAATTGCTTCTTTTTCAACTTCCGCCAATACCAAAAAAGCTAAGTTTCTCCTTCTAATCATTCCCTAGTAATGTTAATGGCCAATGACGAATATAAATACATTGATATATTAAGTCAATGCCGTAGATATATTTATTAACTGTTTCAGTGCTTGATATATATGCAAGATGGTCAAAATTAACATAATGTCATAATGAGATTACGTAAATCTAATAAACCAATGTTTTTCCCCTTCAGATGTTAGAACATACTATCAAGTATCTGTTGGGAAAAAATCAACTTTCCCACCCAAATCAACCAAACGCAGCGGAAACACAAAACACGAAATAATTGGACAAAAAAGAAAACAAAGAATTTAACGTGGCTCAGCTGACTGCTGACAACCACAGGAGAAGAACACTTTTATTGATAAGAAAAATAAATCACTCGTTACAATATTTTTCTCACCCTCACAACTTCTCCCTACACAAAGAAAGAACAGCAAACGTGTTTTCTTCCTTTGTATACTCTCTCACACATGCACACAATATTTCTCTCTATTTCTCCTCACTTTTTCACGTCTCAGAATTCTTCTCTCTCTCTCTCTCTGTTTCTTTTTTCTCCTCTTTTCACGTCAACTTCAATTGTATATATAGCCATAAATTATGCCAAAAAGTTACCTAATTACAATTGAACTCTCTTAATTATTTTCCTTATATAATAATACCAAAAACATCATTTTCCTTTTCTACTTGGTAATATTTCCATAAAGAAAAATACTCCTAATTTAACTTGACCACTTTTTTTTCCTTTTCTTGTCAAACAAGAATTCTTTATTCCATAATTATTTTGGTCAATCCCAACAGTATCAACAATTGAATGTTCTTGGGAGGCATAAGAATGACTATGCAGTTGCACCATTGTATTAGTTCTAAAATTGAGAACAGGTAATTCAATGAGTTGATATTTGAATTATTAGATTATTGGATATTTTCAGAGATGCTCAAGGCAAGAAATGTACCTTTCCAGGTTTAAGAAGATTGACTGGCAATTTGGACCAGGATATTGCCTCAGGATATTGCTTTTTGTTGCTACTATTTGACCAAAAATTCATGTCGATGCTTTCTTGTTTGGCTGTGCATTCCACTGCTTGCAATTTTGAAGATGTCCGGGCCACCATGGGTTTTAAAGCATCTATATCTGAATTATGTGTTGATGCATCAGGACGAATATGGGAAGGACTTGATGGTCGTGCCTGTAATGCAATATTAGAAGTTCTCAACTGGTTTGGATTTCTTAAGCCAAAAGAATTCACATAAGTGTTATTGCACCTATTTGCATGCTTTATCCACCTCTAGACATTGGAAATTCATTTCTGTTACAATCCATTAGAATCTTGCAGAGCACAGGAAGAATCGGGTATGCAAATTTTGCACTCACCAATTTATTGTGCAGCAAATGATGTAAGGATTAATCTAGATGTACTCACCCATGTACTACATGGGTGACTACAAGGCCAAGTGGCGGCCTCCTATTGGAGGGTCGGATGTGGGAGGTCCCACATCCGACCCTCCAATAGGAGGCCGCCACTTGGCCTTGTAGTCACCCATGTAGTACATGGGTGAGTACATGTAGCACTTCCCAATGATGTAAATAACCTCTAAGATGCAATGCATACTAAAAAGGTCAAACCAATTGGGCTAAACCAATGGTAGAATGAGTTAATTTGCATAATAACTTTGGACATAGAATACAAACCAGACATAAAATTACATTTAATGAGGTTATTGAAAAATATCCGAGCCTTGTAGTTTAACATTCCATGTGACCTTAATGGAGTAGACTGGAAGTAGATGACCTATCATTCTAGAAATTGATAGAGAAAAACTGAAAACAAGTCAAATATTGGACCTTGATGAAGGATAAACTCCATCATCGAGATAGATTGCACGAAACAAAAGTCTTTACAAGGAAGAATCAAATATCTATAACTCAAAATTGTACCTGACCTTTAAGCTCCTGTTGCTTCCCTTTCAGAAGTCCAACCTTCTTGCCTGCTGCTCCACCATTCTCATTCTCATTTCTTCTTGCACCATTGTTTTGATCTGCTTCTCTTACTTTTGTGTTTGGAATTAACGCACACTGCATATACCTAGAGGCAACACCTGCCTTCTCCTCTTTAATTACAAGTTTTTTCTTTACACTTTCCTCTTTCGCTTCAGCCGGCTCACTCAATTTTGAATCAGTAACACATTCCTGATCAACTTGAACAGGGCTATCTGATGCCTCTAACATTTGCATTAAATCCTTAGGATTTCCCATAAAAGGATGTCGCCCTGGAATAGGCCTAACACCAACTAATATAGGTACAGGAGTTCCAGCCTCCATCTTATCAACATAGAAGAATTGCCCAAGTTGCAACTTGTTATTTAAGATAAGCTCATTGTCTTCCTTCGAAAGTGATACATAGGTCGAATGAGAAGAATCGGATACTTTTATGAAAAATCCATGATCTGGCCACAACTCTGATCCACTTATGGCAGGCACTATGCTGATTACCTGTAATAGGATGGACCTATACTCACCGCGAACTTTTACATTTGAATTTATACTCTGAAGAAGTTTGACTAGAACTCCAGGGATAAGAGATGCCATTTTTTCCCTGTTTCAACAGATGAGAGCTATTATTTTAACTTCTAATCTGCTTGAGTAAATCAAACCCCAGAGCTCAGATCGAATCTGTATACAGTGTATATATATATATATATATATATAGCAAAATAGGATAGAAAAATTTTAGCAAGGATGAAGCATAGCATACCTGAGAAAAGAACAAGGAAACAGCAAAAACACAGTATTTTAGACTCGGGGATCAAAATCTTGAAAGCCGAATGATGGTTTAGCAAAATTGTGGGCAACCACAAAGTGTGTATATTTTGCCTTTACGTGGGAGGCAAGTAAAAGTCCAACCACCCCTTGCCTTTTAAGCCAAGTTACAATGAGAGAAAATGTCATGGCCCACATTGTCCATTAATTCCAAAAAGGAAATAATGGCTTGGAAATATTTTTACCCTTTTGAATGGGTAGTATGGTCATTATAGCAGGACTTGTTTACACTTTACAGGTTGCATTTCTATTTCCAGGAAGAGGAAATGGAGCCATTTTGATAGCTGGGGAAACCAAAACATCTCAATCGTTTACAGAATGACAGAAACCACCAAGACCAAGCAGGTAAAATGTGTTGTAATCTTCTTCAACCAAGTCAAAGTCGGTAAAGTTTGCATGTCATGGACTGATGGACTGTCAAATTATTCCAGTTTCGTCGTTTAATTCAAAGTTGATAAAATTCCCGAGGTCCACGAATTCAAGAAAACAGATCGTGACTACATTTTGGAACTGCTCGAACCAGGTTAGCCGTAAATACAGAAAAATTATCTTGGACCGGTAAAATCAGTTATATAGGTCTTGCTTGTTGGAAGTTGTACCAAACTAAACGTTTTCAATTCAACTGAAAAGTGGAAATAAATTAATTTATAGAAGGCAGGAAATGTTGACATGCTAGCTGACGGATGCATTGGTGGTAGGAAATTATTTGATGTAAAAGTTGATTGTTTTTAAAATAGTTCAATGATATGACATTATGTCAAAGAAAATGTCAAACTTTTCTAACAATGTACATGGTTGTTCCTGAGAACATAGTAAAAAGTGATATTTTAGGAGAATGTTTTAGTTAAAAAGTAGAAAAAATTATAAATCCACATGCATAATTATTTTATGAAGAAAATGTACAGTTGAAAATGAGTTTGGAATAAAATAAATTTTGAATAATCCATATCAAACATGTGCATAGTTTCTACCGACAAAAACGAAGCTAAGTACAATTCCTTCAAAATTTGGCGCGGTGTTTAAATAGCTAAAAATCATAATAATGCTATCTAAGAAGACCCACCTAGACTTCTTCAATGAAATAAGCCCCATTTTGATTTGGACAAAAATGGGTTATTTAGCCCTTGATCTCCATTATTTTTAAAATATATTTTTTCTTTTTTCTTTCCAATTATACATTTTTTTAATAAAATAATATTACCCATAAATTCAAATTTTTTCGTATTTTTTAACCACACATTCTCGATCAATTTACTATTCTAAAATGCATTCTTACAATAAAATGGGGGCTTAAACGGACTCTTAATAAATTTTATAAAAGTTTGTGAAACGTTTAGTTGAAAGACTGATGAAAGTAGTGTCCCGTGAAATGTGTAAATGAAAATAAATATGAAGAACAATGAATTTTAAAAAATATGGATCAAACATAGGCCAAGTTTATTGGACAAGTCTAGGTGGGCTTTTCGTTGTCACCTAGAACAGTGTTAAATGTTATTGATACTAAATAACATTACTCCGATAGGGCAAGGGCAAGGGAAAGGGCATTGCGCACGTCGTCATCTCTATTTAAACATGGCTCTTAAACCTAAAAAGATAAATGAAATTCTAAATTTAATGACGACATTATTTAAAATTGGCTTTTTCTCAACTCATTTTCAATAATCCATTCTCCCAATAAAATAATTTTGTAATTAAACCCAAAATTTTTCTTACTTTTTAGTCACACATTCTTCAAAAAAAAAAAAAAATCCTTTTACAAAATTTATTCTCAAAAAGTAAGTTAAATAAAAGGTGTATGAAAGAAAAAAAAGGAGAAATGGACAGATTCACATTTTATATTCATAACTTGGGATAATGAAGCACCCATATATATATATATATAGGGGTGGGTTGTAGCCCAGCCTCTGTAAAAATAAAAAAAAATTGGTTAAAACTCAATTGTTTCCCCTTTCCAACCCAATAGCCCACTGTCCTAGTCCATTTGAAAAATTGAAAGCCCAATTTGCAATCCACCTAAAATTAAAGAGGAAATTACATAATTCCAGTTATTTCAACTTCAAAGTACAAAAATCAGGTGAGAAAGTTTTTTAATCAAAAATCAGGTATTGAATTAAAAATTAAATATTAAACCCACCTAACTAATCGCGTACAAACCCTAAATCATTTTTCTTCCATCTTATCCATTTTCTCATCTTCACATCTTGTCTCACTCTCTCACATTCTCTCTACCCTCTCCCTCAGATCGACGTCGCCATTGAGGAGCTCCCGTCACCGGAGATACCTCCGAACGCAACTATGAGGTCCCCCTTGATGTCAGTGTCGAGCAGTGGCGTCGTCGCCGCTGTGCTGCGCCATCACAGTCGGCGATGTGTGCTGTTGTGCTACGCTGTCGCTACGAGAAGGCGCCACGAAAGATGTCACCGAGTACTGTGATGCCGCTACGCGCGACGCTAGTAGCCCACTGCGAGAAGACGCCACCTAAAGATGATGCCGCTGTAGTAACGACGCTGTTATTACAAGCTGCGACACCTGCTACTACAGGCTGCTTCATCTGTTCGTTCGCTACTATAGCGGTGTCGCAAGACAACTTCAAACTCACCATCACAGAAAAATCTGGGGAGTGAGGGATCTGGTGTTTTTTGGTCGCCTGCAGTGGAGAAAATTTAGGGAGGGAGCTTGGGTTTTTTGGAGTGATTCTGTGGTGGTTGTGTGTTTCCTATGGCGGCGGTTGTACATTTCTGTTGGTGGTGGTGTGACGGTGCGGTCGAGATGGTGATGGTGGTGCAGTGGATCTAGGTGGTGGTGTAGTGATTTGTTGGCAGTGACTTTGTTGTTGGTAGTGTTGTAGTGCTGTGGCGGTGGTGGCGGGTGAGGGTGGTTGCAAGTGGCTGTAGTGGTCGTGCTGGTAGTGTTGGAGAGGGTGGTCGAAAGTGGCCATAGTGGTAGTGGCGGTAGTCTGTGACCAAATGTTTGGTAGTCTGTGAAAATTTACTCAACTGTGACCTAAAAATTTAATAATATGTGACTCAAAAATAATATGTGACCAACTAATTTAAAAATCTGTGACCTCGAAATAATATGTGACGTACAAAATTTTTATCTGTGATCTCGAAATAATTTGTGACCAATTAATTTTAAAATATGTAACACGTGACCTATAATTAATTTGGAAATCTGTGACTGTGTGACATAAAAAATTTGATCTGTGACTAACTAATTTTGAAATCTTTGACCAACGAATTAATTGTAATCTACAAATTTTTTGAGCTGTGACCTTAAATTGTAAATATGTGACCAGAATGGTCACCAGAATAGTCGCCGGAATAATTGTCGGAATTGGAGCAGTCGTCAGAACAATAGCCGGAGAAGAGTGGTCGGAATCGTCGCCGGAATAGTCCCAAGAGCGGTATGGGTGGGGATGGATTAATTATATTATATTAGAATTAAATATTTAATATTAAATTGATTTCATAATTTATTATTTCATAAATAAAAATTAAAAAAAAAAACCTGATTTTTGAATTTTCAAACTATAAACCTGATTTTTGAATTTGTGTAAAATATACACCTTATTTATGAATTTTTCGCAAAATTAAACCCAATTCCCACCCATTGACCCAAAAGGCGAAACCCTCTCTGCTCTCCCTCACAAGTCACACCCTTTGTCCCTCCCTACTCTCTCTCACAAACAGCGAAAGCCGAAACCCTTCGTCCCTCTCTGCTCTCTCTCTCTCTCTCTGACTCTCTCAAATCCGAAACGGCGAAACCCTTCGTCCACCTTCCGCCAAACGCCGTCTGTGAGAAAGGTTTTCTCATAGTTCAATTTAATCCGGAAAGTTCAATTTACACTTGTTCACATGATTCATGAATTAGGCGACATTAGCCAATCTATACTCCATTGAATTTGAAGGACTGCTGGCTGCCTGTGCCTGGCTTGTTAGTTGTTTATCTCCTTCCAAATGCTTAAAATTTGAAGGAGAAAGGGGAAGGAGAAAGTTCAGAGTGGGGATGTTATTGCTATCGATAAGGCCTCTGGGAAAATCACCAAGCTCGGAAGGTCATTCTCGAGGTCAAGAGATTACGATGCAATGGGGCCGCAGACCAAGTTCGTGCAGTGTCCTAATGGGGAGCTGCAGAAGAGAAAGGAAGTAGTGCATTGTGTGACACTTCACGAGATTGATGTTATCAACAGCAGGTATATTCATTTATGTTCACATCTTAAAGATTGTTTCTTGCTAGGATAAGTTACTCTGTCAAATCAATCTACTGCCATTTTTAATGTTCTGTGGTTGCTACATTGTTTTACATAGCAATTTGATTTTGTGCTGAATATTTTGAATTTCTTATCCAGATGTTTCCAAGGCTAGGATGTGTGTTGTTTCAGATTCTGTGCAATTGTATTGGTGTGAATTGGTCTTGTCAAGTTATTGTCCTCTCCAACTAAAAAGAAAAAATTAGTGTTGGAAAGTTAATGAACTCAAAAATTTGCAGATGTATTTTTTCACTAATCTGACAATTAATGCACGACCATATTTGTTACTTGCTTGGATAAGTTACAGTGTTTAATCAGTCTACTGCTGCTAAATTTATATTTTTTTTATAGTAACTTCATTGTTTTACAAAGCAATATATGCCGAACACTTTGAATTTCTTATCCTGATGCTTTGAAAGCTTGGTTATTTCATATTCTTATCTATTATATGCTGTATGGTATTTATGTAATTGTATTGGCATTAACTTATTGATGCTAAAGATTTTGGTAATATTCTTGGAGGGTGTAAGTTTGTAACTTAACTTGTAAGATTGGTTAGACTTCATAGATAATTAATGCCCTTTAAAATGCTTTCATCTAACCTTTATTCAGTGTCATTTCAGAGTTCTTTTTGTACATTAAATTTTAAAAATTTTTATCCCCCGTACCATTAATTCCTGGCTCCGCCCCAAGTGACAACAATCGTGGATAAGAACATGATAACACAATACGTTATGATAGTAAAACATTAATTTTTTTAATAAAACGTATTGTAATATAAAACATTTCAAACGCGTGTAAACATTGATTAATAATAAAATAATATATGACAAATGACAATACAACATGTTTATGCGTATTGACATTTAGTCCCTGTTTGGCATCCTTGCTTTAAAACTCCAGAATCATTTTCAACCACACATTCATACAATAAAATATTATGTACGTAAATTCAAAAAAATTTCCCTATTTAATTAGATCATTCATATATAGCAATATTGGCGCAATAAATAAAATAACTGCAGCTGCATGCATGGAGATAAATATAGAACATAGAAGAAAAGATTGAATGACATTAATTATTTTAGAGGCATTGAAAAAATCGCTTGAGGTTGTAAGGTCCTATAGAAGGTCCATTCCACATTTGACGTGCCATTTGTTTGTACACGCTCTCTGTCAAATGATAAGAATCCCAAAAGATGAATTCATTTGGATTTTTACAAAGCTCAAATCCCTTCACTCCTCTTTTTCCTCCACAACTAAATATTCCATTGTAACTCCCACTTCCGCAGCATGCTTTTTCACCTTCCTTAAAACCTAAATACGCACGTACAAGAGGTCAAACGACATAACTATAAAGTATCAAGATAGCTAGCTCGACTATTTGAACTAAATCTCACTAAATTAAGACATAATCGTTAAGTAATACCGTATCTTGAAGGGTGATTGAGAATTTGTCGAAGATAGGTGTTGAAGTCATAAAGAGAATATTCGAAACCCTTCAAGCGGTTCTTCATTTTGTAGAGGACATTTTGGAGTGCTTCATTGTGTAGTTTTGCCAAGGTTGAAGCCTCTTCCAAACATCCACTTTCGTTTTGTGGTTTAAGAATTCTTAAGCCCGGAAGACAACCTAAGTCTCCCAAATTCAGAAACCCGAATTTTCGGCCCCCTCTTTTGTACACGGCCTGCATACATTAGTCGTAAACTCAAACCCGAACTTACTCAAGTTACTTATTTTACTAAATATATATAGAAATCGACTTACTTTTACTACTTGTGTGAGGTTACCAATTACCATTGCAATGTATTCTTGATGAGAAGGCAGCATGGATGAATTTTTTAGCACAAAAGGGCTCATATAATCATTCGTCCCGGCACTAAACAAGTAGACAGCATTTGATAAAATCCTTTTTGAACCAAAAGCCCCAACTTTCTTTCGCAATCGAGCTGCATTTACCTCTTTCTCGAAGTATTTTAGCTGCGTTCTAAGATCAATTACCTATTTTTTTACAAACGAAAAGTGTTAGGCATTACTCTTGAAAAAGTACTCTTTTTTTTTTTTTCAAATTAATAAATCGTAATTTATTCGATTCTTGGTTTATTACTATTTATGCATCAACTGATTTTCAAAAATATATATATAACTACTAGAGAAATAATCTACTAATCACCGTGACCTGACACATCAATCCATGTATGTTATTACTCATAAATACTAATACCAAATTATACGGTATGTATTGTTAGAAATAAAGTTCTACACGGCTCAGACAAATCTTCGTTACGGTCCTAGTGTACATTAACTAATTAAATTAGTTAGGTAGGTTTAGTCGATATGTGCACAAACTGGCTCGGACATCAACGATTGTATAAAAAAAATTATTATTAGCTCTAAGAGTAAATCTTTACATATATATCATGAACGTAATGCATTCAACACCAATACCTATATTAATGTGAACCATCCACATGTGAAAGCTTCTTAATCTTTATACTTATTCCTATTATTAAATTAAAAAAAGTAGGAAGAATAAAGCAATTAAAAATCATGCCAACAGCTAGAAGTGTGATTAAACCTAACATAAAGGGAAAGCTTCTGCCCAAATGCATTACTTGGTTGACTTAAACTACTAATTAATGCATGTGATTATGCTTCCATGACTACTTTAGTTAAAACATCAATGTCGATTGAGACAAAACGTCGTAAACTAAAGTCGAACACACGTGCGAAAATAGGATTTAAATAGTCGATCATTAAAATTATATTTTGAACAATTTATTTGAATTTTCGCAACAAAAAGAAAAAAATGTAACTTGCATTTTTATTTTTATTTTTACAAAAGACACGCGACTTGAAATTTTCAAGGTCGAAAAATTATATACACTGCCACTGCCTAATAATTCAACTTGAAATTCGCCCACACGAAGCATGCAGTGCACCAGTCAAATAATGCAAACAACTTGGCGTGGGGATTTCACATCCATTCACTTCTTTCTTGTCATATCATAATATATGCATATAAATGAGTCAACATTTGCACATTTACCCCCCCCCCCCCCCCCCTCCCTATTTTGTTAAAAAATAGTTTTTTTAGTAAATTTTGATAAAAATTGATGAAATGTATTGTTAAAAGATCGATAAAAATTGTACTCTCGTGAAGTCTGTAATTAAAAACGTGTCCAATATTTTTTAAGTGGCAACAATAATGCAGTTATGTCTTCACCAAATTAAGCCATGTTTGACGATCATTTTTACCAAACTTTTTTTTCTCAAACTCATTTCAATCACATATTCTCATGTTAAAATATTACTTTAAACATAAACCCAAAATTTTCCTACTTTTTAATCATACATTTTCTAAAAAAATCACTATTTCAAAATTTGTTTTTCTCCAAAGATTAATCTACTTGTACATAGGTGTGTACATAAACGTGTACATAATGTGAGTGTGGTGGAGCCCACGACATTGTAGCGTAGGCCCCACCCCCACTCACATTATGTACACGCCTATGTACCAGTAGCATTGCTCTTTTTCCTGACGCTCATTTTAATGGTTGTCAAATATGAGTTATTTCCCACACATACACTTCTCTTAAAAAGATAAATTTGAAGTAAAAATTATTGGCACTTGCTGTTCAATCAATGTTCAAAGAACAATTTTATTAAGAAGAATAGCCAAATCACATTTTCATTTTTATTAGATGTGAGATTCTATCATTAACATTCTCGGAGAAAGATGATAACTCGTTTGAGAATACAAATCTTGAAATTTGATAGTTCGTTTAAGGTTTAGACCGAAAGAATTACTCATTTGAGTTTAACCGACTCTCGTGCAATGCGTATTGAGACTTCAAAATCCATCTTACCTTTTGCATGAGGTTTAAAAAAACACATACCTCTCCTCGAAATGTTTCTGGTAATACCCCTGCTCCAGCTGATGCAAAGTTCGCCCCAAAGTAAACTGTGTTATAATTTCTTGACTGCAGATATGGAGGAATCAATGGCAGTTTTGCATATTCAGCTGCCATCATGAAGGTAACATTATTTCTCATTCAGTTCAAATGAACAATTCGTAGCTCAAAAAGAAAAATCAGAAATATACCTATAAAATCAGAAATCAGGCGGCCATCAGAAAATCTTCCAGTGGGGTAGTTGAAGTAGGTTTCTCCATAAGGCCAGAAATTGGCCTGGTCAAGAGTTGTAGTTTTAATGTAATTGTTATTTCCGGGGTCGAAGAAAGAGTCGCCAAAGATGAAGAGTGCAGCTGGTTTTCGACGCTCTATGAGCTGTCTGCAGCTCGCTCGGATAGAGAGAGCCAAGAAAATCAAGATCAAGACTTTAGCCATGGCTGACTGACATAAGAGTGATCCAATTCCAAGGCTAGCTGTATAAATTTATAATTGAATCATTATTCAAAATATCACGTGCTTGGTTTTAATTTGAATTTGAATTTAATGTTACTTACATGGATCGTTGACTTAGCTAGATATATTATTGGTACATGTAAAAATCAACAAGAAGATGCTGTTATTGGTGTAATGAGAGAACCAACATTAGATGAGATTGGAGCAAGACATGAGGCTGAGGTTGATGCATGGATGCCTTTGTCTGTGGCACAATCAATTATTTTGCATACAAACACTGACTTTGCAGTTCTTTTTTGCCTTTTTTGTTGCTGGATAGCTAGCCGGGACTTTCCTCTAATAATTTTCATTTTTTGTTGGCCGCGATACTCTCTCTCTCTCTCTTTGAATATTTCGAAAGTTTCGGGAAAATAGGAGCTAGCGTTTCCAACTTAATATTCTTGCTGTGTAGTCATCTCTTTATTTTTATATTAAGGCCCTGTTTCATAAGAATGATTTTACATGGAACTAGGAAAACGTTTTTTATTTTTTGCATTGTTTGATTGGAAAATTTTTTCAAATTTTCCCGCCACCCTCTTTTTTCTTGAAATCAATGAACTGGTTTTCCCACCATTTTGGTGGGAAAATAATTTTCCATCTTTTTTTTTTTGGCAATTGGAAAAAAATCTATCAACAGTGGTAAAAAAAAATTTTCATTTAATGAATAATTTTCATGCAAAACAAAGTCAAATGAATGATATTCAATATGGTAATTTTATTTTTTTTTGGAACAAATTCTAGACTCAATGGTAGAAAAAATTATCACTTTCATAGACAATTTTCATAAAAAATAAAGTCAAACGGACACCAAACTTTTAACATTTTTCAGGTGAAAAATTATAATAGTCAAACACAATTAATTACAATTCTCAATAAAATAATTTCTAAACAATTCAATTCCGTGTAAAACATTTTCTTTCCACCAATTTTTCACGCTTACAATCAAACGGACCCTAAGTTTCTAGTTTGGTGGGAATTAAAATCAAATTTTTAATAGATTTTGATAAAAGTTGATAAAATGTGTGGTTGAAAAGTTGTGGGATCCATAAAATATGTAGTTAAAATGAATTATTGACTTTGATTTAAATTAAAATATAGATTTTAATTTGTACCAAACATGAACTAAACATTTTGGTCATACCTTCTCGTTTTGTTGTGTGGTCGTAGAAGATGATTTTTGTTGACCACAAAAAATGCGTCAACAGATACCGGACTCACTCGTGTTTTGGCAAGCTAATTCCAACACGTGTTGACAGTTTCCTAATCGAAAATGTTGAGTTAGAACGTGGAATAAGCTTGTGACACGAGACAAATATGTTCAGGATCCGATAAATAAAAGAACAAAAAGATATGATAATAAACGATTAACCAGGAAACTAAATAAACACCGATATTACACAACGTTCTTCTTCAAAATTTTAATGTCAAAAAAGAGAGAATGTATTTGTGTTCTTGATCTCTAATTTTTTCAACCCTCCCTATGACACTAAGAGGGTTTGTTTATAGTATTACATGTGCAATAATGAACGTTGGATGGGGGAACATGTAGCCTCATCTCCACGATTGAAACATAATCTCATAGGCATCATTTCTGAATGTTTTAGCTCATGGCGCCTTAAATGCTTCTGAAGAGGGCAGTCAACCCATGCCCCGTGTTGACATGATTGACCATTTCCATTCATTACAGTTGTCCAACCAATCATTCCAAGTGGATTTTAGGTACTTTAAAATCTTCAATCGTAGGTCATCATTTGTCATGGTTGAACTTCGAATTCTACTTTATTGAGCCTCGATTTGAGGTATAGGCTTCGGAGATTCGATTTGAACAAGTAGTGCTTCAGCATTAGAAATCTATCAATTTATTTAGTGCTTCCGCTTTCCCTTGAGCCTCGGCATTGAGGTGTTTCGGTAATATTGGGCCTCAGAGGTACGTTGGGCTTCTGGTAATGGCGCCTTGGCATGGGCCGTTGGGCTTCGGCAAATGGCACCTCGACTTGGCCAATGGGCTTCGGCAAATGGGCGTCAACAAAATGGGCTTCGGCCCTTTCTTTACTTTTGGGCCATTGGGCCCTGGCGAGTGTGGGCGCAATAGTTTCTATCTAAATTGAACATTGCTACATATACAACTATGGTTGACAACTTTTGTGGACAATTATGAGTTGACAAAATCTACACTATTCATTTCAAAAATTGTTTTTAAAATCAATCAAAAAGATCTTGACAACACATGGATTGTCAATAACTTTATTCATCTAAATTATCCTTGGAATGAGTGAATCACATGAGAAGATTACAGGGTGGTCCCCAAGACAAATTTGCTACTCCCTTAGACCTCAAAGTTCTCATTTCGTCAAGGGAGTTGGGGCATACGATGACTTCTATAATATATTGGCGAGATGCCACATCACTTTCAAAAAAGTCAAGTAACCAAGCATTCTCTTACCATAAGACTACTCTTGCCTATTCCATATATCGTACTAGAGTGCAAGGCAAAAATTTATGACAACGTATATCCCTGGCCTGATTTACATGCACTTTTCGAAGGGGTTTGAGGACATTCCCAGTAACATTTTTTCATTCAGATTTGAGAGAACACTCCAAACAAGAACAATATAGGAGTATGAGAACCAACCTGAAGCTCGATACTCATGATGTCAATTCTCAAGCAAGGGAATTTGCAAAGCCATATAGGGATCACAAACAGGGCTTTTGAAAAGTCACAAATTGCTTCTAAAACTAAAAAGCCACATTGAACATGTTTTGATAATTTTTTAAAAGTTTTTTGTTTGAATAAAAGTTCTTCTACAAGAAGTAAAATAAAAAATAGATTCTCATAATACACTACAAATTGTAATACCTATATTCCTCGTTGGCAGTGAGAAACAGAAAAACTTATATTCTCTTCTTGCAGTATACAATGATGTACATGAGTTTCTATTCTGAGTGAAAGCTAACGCAAGTATGTACAGTATTGATATGAATTCGCAAGTACTTGAGAAAGAATATCCTATACATGCAATATGAATACGATTTTATTTCCAATGATTTAATATCAATAGACGACTTAGAGCTTCGAATATGATATCTCTCGTCATGTATCGCTGTTTATTTTACTACATTAAAATACCCATAGAGCACTTGTTGGAGAATGCATTGGAATTCAGAGGAAGCGAAATCTGAAATTTCAAAACAAAGCGATCCGTGAGAAGAAAGAGGGGAAATAATTATAAAATCGATGAGAAGATTTCAAAATCCTTACCATATTTTTGTTTTTAATCCATCTCATGCTGTACACCTCATTGAGAAATGAAAGATGCGACATACTTATTTCACAGTCCAACGCTATCTTCAGCATTGGAAATGTAATATTTAGAAACCCGACCTGAGCTCTTATTTCACCTGATATCTTAATCGGGAAAATATTGCTATCTTTGGATGAATTTCCTGCAGATGCGATCATTTTGCTAATGTTCATGCCTTCAAACGATACCTGCATCTGCACGCTTACATTTTTGCTGAGAGGAGGCTGATGAAACTGAGGGATTCGGATCAATCCTATCACTAGTCCTTCACTAAGGACATGAAACCTCGAAGGGCCATAACTTAACCTGACCTTGTTTGGATTTTCTGCATCCAAAATCAGAGAAGAAACAGATGAAACAAATATGTTTTGGTCCGAGTTATTTACTTCAATCTTATAAGAATCAACATCAACTTTTTGGAGAGAAAATACAGGCATTCGGGGCTTCAGGATTAAGAGAACGACTGCAGCAGCATTGCCAAGCAACAAGATTATCAAGAAGATGTAAATGAAAACAAAGATACCGCATTTCTTGAAGGAGAAATAAACTGAAAATTTTGAATTTGTTTTGGTGATCATGTTAAAAGGAGCTCTACATTTGATGTTTTTCCTGTGACTTTTAACTTTCTAGTATTCCTTTCTTGCTTGAAATTCTTCACAATTTCCCTTTTTCTTCTTTTTGATTGTGCTTTAAGATTTCTTAATACAGGGGAAAGGATAACTTCCTCAAATTCATAACCGATATGCTTGGTGGTATGGAATTATATAATGGAATCTTATCCATATCATCGGAAAAGAAAATAAGCACACCATCACATCATCATTTCCACCCCTTCGCTCAAAAAACAAGAAGCTAACTATAGAATTCAAGAAAGGAAATCGATGATTACATCATGCTCCATGTGCAAAGGTAGAATTAATACATATATCCCAGTCGAGTGAGTGTTAACAAGGTAGAATGCGAACTTATATTTAACAAGGTAACTAGGTAAAAGCTAGTACAGTAAGCAACCCGTACTAAAGTGTAGCCTAATTTACGAAAGCCATAACCAGTGGGAAACTGAGATTTTTAAATCCCACCAAACATAGCACTAAAGTCATCGAAGGACCAAACATCCAATTCATTCCCATCATCTTGAGTTGAGTCTCCATTGAGGAAGGCGTCAACTGAGGAGGCATCCCAATTACCGTCAAGATAAGGCATCTGGAAGAGCTTCATCTGCGACTCAAACGCTAAGAGATCTTCAGAAAGCTTGTTCATAGCGTTATCAACAGCAGCCACTGTATCTTCAGAACTTGATTTCAGTTTCTTCGCAGGGTTAGAATCCTCCATGAATTGAGCTTTGTCATATTCAAAAACAGAATAGAGAACAGATGATATTTCTGGGGTACTCCGTGTAGAATTTTCTCCCCAGCCAAACTCTGAGGAGTCAAAAGAGTTGCTTCCTTGATCAGAGCTAAAGTAGACATTAGCAACATCACCAGTGTTAGGGTATAAATCAGCATAGCCATATTGCTTCATTGTTGGTTTCTCTTCAAAGAAACACACAGAATTGTAAAGGTCATTATCCAACATGTCTTGGAAAGTCATATACTGGCTTGAACTTGGCTGAACTGAGTCTTGGTTTTCCTTGGGAAGCACTTTACGAGAATTCTCCTTAACCATATGCCTTATGGCAGGGGCAGAAACTTTGTCAGGAAAATTCACCTTAGCTTTGTTGCCTCTGATCCTCCGAGCTTCCGTGTCATAAGCTCTTGCAGCTTCCTCAGCAGTGTCAAAAGTTCCAAGCCAAACCCGGACACCTTTCGTTGGATCACGGATCTCAGCAGCCCATTTACCCCATGCACGTTGGCGGATCCCTTTGTATTGATACGTCCTCTTTCTCTTTAAGAGCTTTTCAGAATCCACATCAGATACAGCAGATTTGACAGCTTTAGAACCTTCAAGAGAAACAGAATACACTTCAGATACATCTTTCTTTTTAGATACGATACGACGAACAAAATAATACAGAAATTTTCTTTTACCTATAAAAACCCAAACATTGATGAACAAATAAGCTATTAAAATAATATCCCATAACTAAACCACAATCACTTCAAAAACTCATAAATTTTTTTTAAAAAAAGTACACACTAACACCAGAGAACTCAACAAATACCATATCATACGAAATTGACAAAAAAAATCACAAACTAAATAACAAATGAATATAATTAAATTTTACAGCGGAGGGTGGATTGTTTGGAAGCAGAGAAACCGAAGGACTTGCCATCGCTCTCCTCTTCATCAACGGAGTAGTGTTTAAAGCACTCAAATTCAGCCTCGAAATCAACGTCAACATCAACGACAGACTTAGATATTAACGGGTTCCAGTGGTAGTTTTTCTTCTTGTTCAAATCTGCAACTCCACTGCCCCAGAGCAAGTCGGCGATCAATCGACGCGACGATGAGCTCGGCTTTACGGTGTCTGGAATTATCGCCCCTCCACACATATCTGAATTGATTCCTTTTCAGTGAATTTCAGGTTTTAATTGAGAAATTTTAATGGGGGAAATTGAAAGAGAAGAAAGATAGTTTTGAATCAGCGAGGATATGGAAGCCAGCTTATTAATAGTGAGCTCGCGATAAATCCGCACGAATGCGGTACGGCGGGAAATGGCCGGTGCACAAACTACTTTGTTTTAATAAATTTTATTTGAGGTCACTCGACTATTAACGGTCTCAATTAAGTTACGAACTTCATAATTATTATTATTTGTTTTATAATTGTGGATGTTCGGGCCTGTTTGCGCGTAACTCGACTAATTTCACTGGGCACTGAAATTTACGATCGAGTACTCACATCACGAACTTCATAATTATTTCAATTCGGGCAGTTTGATAAGTCGAGATTACTAGAACTAGTAGTGCTTGCTTCCATAGATGTTAAAACTTGGCAACTTGATGAAGTTGCTAGAAGTCAACATGCAAGATTTGAATCTATACATTTCAAGTGGACTGTTGAAATGGTTTATTGAACATCGATCATTTCCCGACTTAAATACCACTTATAGTTATTTAAGATACATTGTGCTCACTCGACTGTCATTTCTTACGGATACGACTAAGCAGAACTCTCTTTCAATTGTTACTCGATTAATTGACTTCTAGTGAATTAATCTTGATAAAGACTTGACTTGGAAGGAAGTGTCATTACTAAGTTGTTCAACATGTTACATATAGGCTCTTTAATAGTCCATGCAGGTTTAATGTCATTTTGCTTGCTTTTAAAGTCATGTATACATTGTACATTAATGCTAATTAACAGAGTGATCTGAAATAAAATATTTATAAAGTTTTATGATTTGATTGAGATTTTTTAAAAATAAAATGACTCGATTAATCTTTAACTCATAGTTGGGAGACATCCATTAAAGATATTTTTTTTTAGTTGGAGAAGGTATAGTGCTCGTTTGGTAAAGATTAAAATCCAATTAAAATTGAAAATATAGCCGTTATTGAGTCTCACTCGTCTAATAAAAGTCAACAATAACGGCTAGTTTTTCAATTTTAATATGATTTTAATCTTTACCGAATACGCTCATAATCATCATTTCATCAATTTTTTGATATATTTTCAAGATTATTGCGAAACAAGATATAAACAGAAATCAAGAAAAATTATGCTCCCTCCGTCCCATTTATATAGACTGACTTTTTTTTTGTCACAATTATTTTCTTTATTGAGAATATTTTATTTTGTTCGTTTACTAATATACCCTTATTTAATTTGATTAATTATAACTAATTTACTACTAGTTGTTGATAATTAAATAAGGGTAAACTATGAGTGTTTTTGATAAAAATTACTTTTTCAATAACATTAAATAGGATTTCTTAATTCGTGTGAAAAATAAAATCAATTTATATAAATAAGATGAAGTAATAGGGAAAATTGGAAAGAAACTCAAAATAGAATAAAAACAATGAGATAGGGACCCACATTCTAACAAAATGGGCCCAACTGAGTCCTAAATTCAATGAATTTGTTTGTTGACAAAGACACATATAATCATTTTTACCATTCAACTCAGCTCCTCGTTTGGTGCACATTTTTACTCCAAGAATGCATTTTTTTGATTGATATGATAGGAAATATGTGATTGAAAAATGAGGAAAAATTATTGATGTGATGAAAAATACTATTTTATTAAAAAATGTGTGATTGAATGAAAAAAATAATGTGACTGAAACGGGGGCTCCCGTGAAAATTATCCTCACCCTGCAGTTGTATAGACAAAATAGAGTATCGCAAGCTAGATTCCATGGCCAACGTATAAGGTCATACTCCTGCACCAATCTTCTTTACTAGCTTGGCTTTATGTAGTGACAAAACACAACTATGCTCCTATTTGTCATCCTTTAAAAATTTGTGTTCTCTACAGTATGGTTCTCCACCAAATACATAATAAAATATTCTACGCACAAATCAATAGAGTTTTCTTATTTTTTAACCACACATTCTTCATCAATTTACTATTTTATAATACATTACGAGAAATTCAAACATGGCCTATATAATTGATTCTTAATTTATTGGAAGTAAGACACAAGATTTTGTCTTCGATCTAGGAGTATCCAAGACTGTCGGAAAAAAATATAAGAAAAGGCATAGAAGGAGACTTTTCAGCTGAAGAAACAAAAGCATGTGAACTACCAGACAACAGAGTATTTGTTGTGACCTTGAATTATTATAAAAGACAGTAACCCAATAAAAAACACACAAAAAATTGTATTGTATCCATGAAAGCCCCCATGTGTTCCATCCATATTAAAGGAACCTACCGAAAGCAGAAGTTACATCATTTTCACCCATGTTTGGGTTCCATTTCTTAAAATTCATTTTTTAAAAAAAAATTATTTTGGATCACACACAAAGCAAAAATTACATCTTTTCATCCATGTTTGACCTCCATTTCTCATAATTCACTTATTTTTCAAATTTATTTTTAACCACACATTTCTTGGAACACAAATTCATAGTAACCAAAACGCTTGACATTTGGAGAATAGATTTTGTAAAAATTGATTATTTTTTTTGAGTGATTTAAGTAAGAAAAAGTTATGAGTCCATGTACAAAATTATTTTATTGAGTGTATAGTTGAAAATAAATTTGAAGAAAAAATGGAATCAAACGGGCTAAATCTGAATTCGAGTCACCGTAATTAATTTTATTTTCCTTCCTCTTCATCTGGTTTGACAAAACAATCCAATCATGCGTCAACAATGAACAATTAATGTTCGACAATAATAGAGTGCAAGTCCGAAAAACACAACAAATCGTACATTACAACGTCAAAGAAACAGGTGGAGATTCTTGGAGATGCCCAAAACTCAGGCAATAGCACAGTAGGCTGCACGCAGAAAATGAATTATTCAAGGACAAATAACAGCCTGTCCATGAAATATATTCAACTGATGAAAAAAGTGTCCCGTCTTTATCATTCACAGTAAATTGCTGCTGCCACGTTAGATGGTAACACGAAAAAGTTATTTCTCATCTTTGTTATAGGTATAGCTGGATGAGCTCGTCACTTACTACTGATGGGGTTAGGACGCCCAAATCTGTGAAGAGTAACGTAAGATACTGAGGTGGGGTATAATCCCGGGCAGATGTTTCAACCTCAACCTTGGACGGAATAGGTACTCCAAAATCAATCGGACGTAAAGCAGGTACCATGTCTTTTTGGTCCAGAGGATAGAGTCGAGCAAACTGCAAGTGCAAAAATTAAAATTTACTTCTCTGAAATTTGGATATGTTCATCTATGCAATGGCAGTAGTGATCTAAATTCTCCCATTTGTCTTTAGATTAATAAAGAAGTGAAAAATCTAAATACCTTGTAGCTTTCTGCAGCAACATAAACTGGTTTGTTCATGCTTTTAGCCACCAATGCAGTTTGGTACGTGCCCATCATATTTATTATGCCTCCACTTTCAACCACTCCATCTGCTCCTACGAAAACCATGTCTACCTCGTCCATGCTATATGCCACAGCGGAGTCTATTAAAAGCTTCACAGGAATATCAAGCTTGGCAAGCTCATTGGACAACCACAATCCTGTCCTGTCAGGTCTTCCCTCTGCATTTCAGTTATCTAACATCAAACTTCAAGCCTTTTTAAATAAAATATATATAATCATGGTATTGACTTTGTACACACGAATTTGCTAATCCATACTAACAGAAAGCAATACAAATACACACGCATAGAACTTCTTTATAGTACATATATTCAAGTTACGGTTGTCAATTGCGAGTGTCCAAAACTAGATAGCCAATCTATCAGTATAAAAGTCAAACGCCAATTTTCATGTCATTTCAAACGTTCTCTAGCATTTTGAGAGAGAGAGAGAAGGTACTTTTCTCTAGAACAGACACGAGAGGCAATGGTAATTCCTCATTGTTTTAAAAATAATTAATTCTAGTCTTACCTTAGTTACAAGTTAACAGAGGTCCCTGAAGAGAATTTTGAAAGATTTGAATTTCAGAGAAAGAAAAACCCGGGAATGAGGATCAATTTTGTTGTGCTTTACGTAAGAGGCTAGTTGATTTTGCTATGTCAAACAAGTTAAATTTATTTATTTTAGTGGCGTATACTTGGATAACACAAACTGGATGTTACTAGTACACACCAGTACAGAACACTCGAAAGAGTTTCCTATTTTGTGCCGCTGTTCTCAAAACCTCCAAAACAACACGCGAGGAACCATGCACCAAAATGGTACAACCATCAAATATAAAATCTTGACTGAGCATTGCAATTGTTCTTCGAGCCTGAAATGACATTTGTGAAGGTTGATAAATGCAAGTGGATTAATGAAGAATAAAATCATGTCAATCCAAATTTATCTAGCAAATAGTTACCTTTAATGATAACTCGCCAAACTTCTCAGCACGTTCAAGAAGGCGAGATTTGGCTGAGTTGAAGTCCTCATATTCTAGAGCAGAAGTTCTCGTTACGTAACGCATAAACAGATCGCAGCCAGCTGTTAAAGAGATAGAGGTAGTGTCCCATGACTGGAACATAGAACAAAAGTATTCATCAACACAAGATACAATAAATCTCAAATTCTTTAAACAAGCAGTTTGATATTTGTATTGCCCAATCATCATATTTGTCAATGGTGAGTTAAAATCACATATTCAAAAAACGTAGACAATCAAACAGTAGGAAAACATACAGGTGTCCATATGTAGTGCATCTACGCATGCATACATACTAAGAAATCCGGATACGGTAACGTGTGATTTTTAAAAAAAATAGGGCATGGACAAGCTGTTAATTAAAATAACATAAAATAACATTTATTATTATTATTATGATGATGTTTATTTTTTATTTATTTTTGTTGTTTATTTTTTCAAAAGAAGTATTTCAGATTTTTTTATAGATTGACAACTTAGCAAGAATTGGATTGCTGGGACAGCTTATTTCTATGAAAAAGCCGACACCTACAAACCATTGAATGGATCATTTAATTTTCAATTGATTGGCCCACAACACCACCCCCATCAAGATAAATTTTAAACCAGGGGCCTACGATTGGGTAAGTATTGAGCAAATAATTAATTTCAATTGTTAGATCATAGGTCCTCAGCAAAGCAAAACATGTGTGCCTATTTATTTTTAACTTAAAAAGGTGTTTCTTCAAACAACATTTCAACTGTGTGAAACCATGATTAGAGTTTCTTCTCTTCATTCTGCACCTTCAAAGGATCCCCCTTCCATCCACACGTCATTTCCTACTTGTTCCCATTCAGTCCTCTTTGCCGGCCATCATTGCCTCTGATACTCGGACTCTTCGAAATGGTTGGAGTGCCCATGTCGGACACTACATGGGTATGAGCATGGGATATATGTAGGATCCTCCAAGTTTCAACCGGATACTTCGTTGTTTTTACTTCTTCTTTCTTTTTCATCTTTCTTCTCATTTTTTTCTGTTCCTTTTTTTCCTATTCTTCTTTCTTACTTTTGCTCTCTATAAACCTAGCGTAATCACTGAGAGGGTGGAGAAAGGCTGCGGCGGCGCTGAGTTTTACCTTCTTTTTCTTCCTCTTTCTTTTTTCTTTCCATTTTCTTCTTTTTTTCCTCATTTCTCTCTCTGTATCCGTAGTTTAGGGTAGGTTTTGTTTTTATAAAATAAAAATGGATTCCATATAGTACTACTTAGTGCTCCACTAAGTCCAAATTACAATCAAGTTCCTCATTTTCTATTTTATATAACCTTTAGTAATTCTCATAATTGAAAACTAAACCCAAAATTTTATTTTATTTGTCTTAACCCCCTTATTAAATACACATTTCTTTCATTGTGAATAATTAGTTTTGATCTATTCAAAATGACATCCTGAATTAGTAAAAAAATTAAAATTTGAAAAACGTACACACGTACGCGTGTCTGAAATTTGAATTTTTTTTAGTCATATCTCCGTATTCTACATTTTAGAATATAAAAGATCTAACACTTAGATACGTACCCATACCACGAGTCCAAGCATCATAGATCGTTGTTGTCCCCTCTGACTTTCTCCTACTTTTGCACAAAGTTTCTGTTTCATTTTCATTTCTTCTCTCTTTTTTTTTATATTCATTGAAAATAGGAGTATAATGGTCCTTTAAACAAAAATTGACCTTTTAATGGTCAAAGGGCTATGACCCATTTGCTACAAAACTGAAAAATTGGAGATCCACTTGCTACAAATTAAAGGTTGCGAATCTATGTTCTCTATTTCAAATTTCAAATAGGGTGGAGATTCCAGTCCCCATCTATAGCACTGTTATTAGCCAGTAACATCTCGAGATTTTCTTCTTCAAAGCAAAAACAAATCTTCAATTGGCAGAAGAAATGTATCAGGGAAACACATTCAACCCCAAGTATAAATCCATGTACAAGTTTTGCTCAAATGGTACACTATTGTTGCATCAAGATGTATAAAGTTCGACTAATCTAGCTATCATTGAACTTGGTATGAATGACCGAAAAATGACATAATTATTTAAAAAGAATGCATGAGTTATTCTCGCAATGAATTACTAAGCCTCTTACTAATTATAAGAACCATATTGAAGAGCCAGATAAAAATGATGCATGGTAGTTGACCCTCAAATCATCCATACATTATTCACCAGCACGAAAATGAAAAATTCGTTATGCTCAAGACAGAATCTCAAAACAGTTAACCGGATTCAAGTCTTTCCAGAAAGAGAGCTCTTGCTCTAGCAATACATGGTACCAGTAGCTATACCTGGCTATTATTGAAAAAAAGTAAACTACTAGTGAATACTCCAAATGAAATGTCCATGTGAGGATGAAACTCGAACAATAAAACTCGGATCAATAAAGACTTGAAATACTTAGAAATATGCTGACTTAAAAGCGATTTTTGCCCACTCTCGGTTAGAGATTGCTTTGAGGTTCACTTATGCAAATAACTTTTGCAGATATGACAAAACTTTTGGTAAGTTTGCACAATGAAAAAGTGAAAACTTGCGAAAGGATCTTTAATACTTGTGAAGTTTCTGAATTTCTAGTTCCAAGTAAGATAGTGATGTTTAAGAAGTCTGTATATTAATCTATCATATTTTTACTTCCATTGTATCATCCATATATCACAAATAACAACCAATGGCCGAAAGGAAGTGTTCCTAGGCTATACAAGCATATACAACATTTCAGACCAGAATTTCAAAGGACATTTCGCCCCAACAGAGCAAGCCTCAATTTTAAACGGGCAGGCAATACCCTGCCTCCCTGAAGCTTTTGTTCCTCAAACCTCCTTTAAACTTATGTATCCATTTACTATTTTGAACCCCATTTTTCTTGTATAAAATGCATTTTGGAATAGTAGATTGATATAGAATGCTTAGTTAAAAAATAAAGAAAAGTTTTGAATTTGAATGTATTTTGGAAAAAATGGGAATCGAACGAGAACTTAAAGTCCTACAATTACAAAGTAGAAAAAGGAAAAGCCAAAGTCAATTTAATTCGATGGAAAAAATAGGACATACCATGAAACAACAGCAAAAGGTTTAGGATATTCATATTTGGTAAATGAAATAAATAAAAAGGCATTAAAACAGCAAAGTTTGCACACCTTTAGAGAGTCAGCGGCCTTTTTGAGCTCAATTTCGAGCTCCATCATAGTGGTGGCTTGGGTCGATCGAATAACTGAAGCTAAAGCCTTAATAGCCGCCACAGCTTCCGCCAAATCGGGCTGTTTCCGCCAGTTCTTGAACTCGTCCACCACATTAAACCTCTCTTCAGAATCTTCCCCGCCGCCGACGGAATTCTTGGAAGGATCGTCATCAGAGTGGCAGGTCACAGCGGCTTCAGCCTGAGCGAGCCAGTCAGTAGTCACAACTCCATGGTGAGCGGCGCGTGTCTGGTAGTAAAGGGAGATTTTCGGATCAGGGTTTTCGGTGGGCATGGTGATGGAGGATGCCGTGTTGGCGGGGGATAGCTGTTGGCTCTCGAGGTATGATACGGCGTCGTTCCCAAGCTTCCGATTATCGAGAATGAAAGAGGCTGAGCGGTACCACATCTTGTTTATGCTGAAGGTTATAGTGAAATTCCCTGTATGATTTGGAGATTCCAATTGATTAAAGACGTAGGTTTAAACTGAGGTTTATGCATTTTGGGGGCTAATCGCAGGGTTAAAAGTCATCATTTCGTTAATAACATGTTTGGCTAAGCTTTAAGCAGCTTATTAGTTACTTCTTGCGAAAAATTACCACAAAACGTCCCTCGTCTTTTGGGTCACTGTCCAAATCATCCCTATCGTTCTAAAACTGTAAAAATCATATCTAACCTTGTCAACTTTAATTTGCAAATAATCCTTTTTGACACTTTCCGTTTATTTTCATGTTAATTATGCGCGTGATAGTCACGGGCATAACTTCGTTTTTTTTTTTTTTGGGCAAACTGCAAATATTTTTAACATTTCACCTAATTGGTGTAAATGGTCATTTTGAATGATTTTCATTCAAATGACAAATAAAAATCTAACTTTCGATATAAAACTAAAATGACTCGTTTGGTCCTAAAAAAATAAAATAAGTAAAAAATAAGAATTAAAAAATTACAAGACAAAAAAAGTCAACTAGTCTTACCAACCAATCCACCATAAGAGCATCTCAAATGCAAAAGAACTTTTATAAAATAGAAATGTATTTGTTGGTATAGCTTAAAAAATTGCTAAAAATTTGAGATCAATATGAACAACTAATTTTAACCACGAATTTCATTAAATCCACAACATATCAACGATGTTTTTCATCAACTTTTATTGAAATATGCTAAATTTTTGTATCGTAAGCTTCGTCAAATAACCTTAAAAAACCCAACAATATAAAAGGTCCATATTCGGTCAATCTTCTCCTATAGGTAAGTCATTTTACTAAATCTTATGATAAAAGAGGTTCACAATATACTCACTTAAAAGACGTCAGTAATTTTTATTGATTAAATTAAAATTTAAGTGATTATAAGTTTTGAACATTTTTTATTGTTGGAATTTTGTAAAATGACCCCACCTACAAAGTGAAGATTGACCAAGCTTGAACCTATTTTGTTGTGATTTAATTTGATTTCTATTCATAAAAGTTCATTTGCCAAGGATGCAATAAGGGCCATTTCAATCTTTATATCAAAATTTGACTTTTTTAACCGTCAAAATAAATGGAAAAATGTTAAAGCCTTGTTTGGGAGAGATTAAATTTTTCTACAGTAAATCAATTCTCATTTTCAACAACACATTCTTTAATAAAATAATATTTTCCTTCACATCAATAACTTTTTCTTCTTTTTCAACCATATATTTCCCATCATATCACTATTCAAAATCAATTCTTCCCCCAAAAATCTCTCCCAAACAAGCTCTAAGTATCGTCCTACAAGGTTGGCCATGTGTCAACTACTAAGTAAAGACAAAGCAAAAAGCCATGCAAGATTCGCACTTTACATCGCTTCATCTTTTTCACGCTCTTTCTAAAGCTATTGGCAACTAGGCGAGGTGATTGAGGAGCTTTAGCAAAGCGATGGAATTTTTATCTAAAGCGTCACTTTCGAGGTGAAGCGCCGCCTTTTGCTACAGTGGATTTTCGAAGTGACTGACCTCTCCAAAATAAGGCTTCTTTACAAAACGTCACTTTGGCTAAGAAATCCTTCGTAAAAATATACTTCGTGCGTCTGGCGTGTTTGATAGTCCTACAGCAGATGCGCTCAATCAACTTTATGACATTGGGTGGTTGCTTTTCAACCTATTTAATATGGTCACAACCATATGACAGCTGGGATAAAACACATTTCAAGGTTGATTCGTGTCGTTAGGGTCAGGTTGCGAATCAAACATTCAATGGACATCATATCTTCTCTCTTGGTATAAAAAATCACACTAAATATATAAAAAAGGAAATGCAATTCTAGTAATAAAAACAGTAATTACAATCTAGAATATTTTTTATACTGTTCTTGGTATTTTTTAGGCAATCTCGCTACACGTACAACACTCGTTTACAAACTGGCGTGTCATTCATTTTTTTAAAAAAAATTGAAAAGTAAAAAATGCTCTATCTCACTTCTCTCCCATTTTTCCCAAAATAACCCTCACCTCTTTCACTCGTCACCCCCATTTCTTCTGGTTGTCACCATTGACCGAGCTTGTCCGAACATTTGCCAAAGCAATTGCTGTCTCCTATAAGCTACCACCATTTTTGGATGCTCAAAATACAGACCTTGACAAGTAAATCTAGATTTTTCTCTCAGTTCTCCCCCATTTTCTCCAAAATCAAACACCCACCCTCATCTCTTTCACTCTCCTCCTCATTTTCCTCTGGCTGTCGACTCCCCTCCGATCATCTCCTCACCTATCGTCACAATAATTGAACTCGTCGCAATCTTGTGTAAGGTGCAAAATTCTTGGATTTTTTGAAAGTCGCCTATTGTTGGTATACTTGTAAGCTTTGCCGTTTGTTATAGTTTTCATTTTGACAAAGTAGGAATGTTGACGGTAAGCATATTTAAGTTTAATTTTTGAGAACAAATTTGAAGGCAGTGCCATGTTTTCTCTTAGATATACGTGGAATTGCAGTTTGGTTAGATCCATGAGTAGAAAATAAGGTATATTGGTATTTGACACTATGCATTTGTCTTTGGGTAATTAAAAACTAGAGATTTCATAAAACTTGAAATGGACCTGATTTTTTTTTTTTTTTTACAGAATTTGTGACATGAAGGTTATGTTTACATCTTAGACATTCAGTTCATTGCCATACCGATTTGGCTAAAATGTAAGAATTGGGGAATTTGTCACGGTTGCAGGCGTAACGGCATTTCTTTAGCGAATGCCCGACAAAACGTCGATGCCCACGATGTAACAAAGATTTTCAAAAGTGTTTTGAGGTTGAAAGAGATACTGCAAACAAAGGAAAAGTCATCAACTGTTGTAGTCACAAATGTGGATTTTGGGAATGGTGCGACATTGGAGAGTCAGTCGACGAATCGAGTGAAGTTTGTCATACTGAAATCGATGATATGTCATGCATGTTCCAATCTCAAGTTTGGCAGAAAGATGAAGGAGAAATCCATATATTTCTGAGCGTGACATCTTCAAGAAGAAGTAAAATGTTGATTAGTAAACACGAATGAAATGAGTCGGGTTGATTAGTATATATTGCTTTCTTAGCTATTTGTGTGTGTTTCTTAAACAATCAAACAATCAAGATTGGTAGTTTATGTATGTTAATTTCTAGCTATTTGAATGTGTAATGGATATTGAACCACTTTGATTTCGGTGTATTAGATGTGTGGTAGTCAATCTGGATAGCATGTCTGCTTGGAACTTGTAGTTCATGTTTTGGTGTCTTTGCAACATGCATGTTTGTGTATTAGCAACCTCACTGTAATGTCTTGTAGTACTAGCAACTTTTGTAGTATTAGCATCACCCATTTTCATAATACTTTTATTGGTTTTCTGCCCGAGTTGTTCGGCGATTGTATATGGCATTTCTTTGTTAAGTAGTAGCCTCCGTCGTGGTGACACGTCCATATGTTTTTTGCTCCAAAATCATACATATTTAGCAACAAGTCGGCTCGGGTTCGTAGTGCAATATATGTTCCATGACTGCAACATATTCATGTAGCAGATTGACATCCAATATTACACAATAGTTATCATCAATCCCTTGATAAAGTCTATACACATGATAGAGAAATGAAAGTTGGATTGTAATTAGTACAAGAAAATGCCTGCCAAACACATCCGGCCGAACACTAGGTTGGGAGAAAATCTAACTTGGTGTAGCTTCTATAGATGATTCCGCCATGCCATTTTCAACAAACTTAGGACCCGCTTATCAACTTAAAGATAGTAATTCCCGCCAATGTAGTTTCGACAGTCATTTTTCATGCATGTTATATTTTCATATATACCTGCTTCAACATCTGCATAATTGAAACTTTGTGCAATGAAATTCCAGCCATGTCATTTACTTGAAGCTTCCGTTTCATGAGTGCACTCGGTTCTCTATTGCATCGATACAATCTCGACTTTGTTGGACTTATTTTGTGATTGTGGTCGAGGTACGGTGTGTTAATTCTCCGGTAACAATGATTATCTGCAGATCCAGAGATCCTGACTTTACAGTCCGTTTTGTTTGTTGGTTCCTCACCGGAAAACCTATGTTGTAAGCATATAATTTGTAAAAATCAAAGACTTCGTTTTCGTCCTTGAACTTCATACCAACCTTTGGCACAATCACTTCATCTCATCCTACCGTTTCATTTTCAACTACATTCATATTGTATTCCACATTGACATTTTCGGATTCTACCAAAGCATCACTTTCCACGACTTCCATCATCTAGTCTCCTACCACAAAATTTGCAGACACTTTCAGCAAAACATAACTTCTCCAGAATTTCACATTTACAGCAAAATAATGATTTCAACATAAGCGAAAATGGACTGAATCATCCATTCATTGTTGAATTTGTAACAAATATAATTTTATTCGCAAATATCACATTCAGATACCAAAATACGAAGTAAATGAGTTCAAACGTCATAATCGGAATAGAGATCTGGTCATAGTCGCAACATTCAAAATATGACCCTAAACAATAACAAGTATCTGAGAACAGCAATCACACCTTCAATTGAATATAACCGGGCAATGCTGGGTTTCTTGCTTTTTGGGGAAAATGCGTAAGACAGAATGCTACCAACGTGGTCGGGATGGAGAGTCGCGGTGGATGTCGACGGGATTGTATGACAAATCAAGGCTAGAATGGAATGATGCGTGAATCAAGATTCTTGATATATCATATTTGGGAAAAATGCTCAAGTTTCGAACTCGTCGTCAATGACGTCGATGGGATTCGCTGAAAAATTATGATGTCTTCAATTGAAGAATTAAGTGTTGAGTATTTGATTTTCTTTTCTTCTAGTGTTATGATGCCTCTAAGCCTCTAACTCATTTCCCTCCTTACTGAAGTAGATTTCTTTTTTTCCTTTTGTCTCTCAGTCGTCCATGCCCATTGCATCTCACTCGTACATGTAATGTTGTAACCCAATGTTGTACAAGCAAGATTATTGTTTTTTCAAACCGACACCTATCATTTCATCCATCGTGTCTCCCTCACATCCAAATATATTCTTCCCCATTTGATTTGTGCATTTGAGTGTCACAATCATCACATCCCGTTGGAGATATGGTCATGAACAGTCTAACGTGGCTCTCCAAATGTGTAGGTAACATATACATGGACGGGAGATAGATCTGTTGGCGATGCGACACTACCAAATTTTGAGGTCAACAAAAACCATCTAAAAAGACCAATTGCACCTATTAACTGAAAAGGGTTGGGGATGGTTGCATCAAGATTTTAAGGTAAAGGACCATTTTGTGCATAAACTACATAATTTAGGGATCATTTGCACCAAAAAGGTTATGCAGGTGACAATGACATGCATAATCAGCAAATTAGACGTAAAGTGACAGAAAGGATGATTTGCTCGCTAAGTTGGTAGGTTAGGGATTATTTATGCACTTTTTGTTATTGATGACTTAAGCAGTGACCCAATTGGCCGGGGGACGTTTTGCGCCATTTTTTCTTATTTCTTTTTAGTGTTATGTTTAGTAATTTTTATTTTTTTTAATCTTATAAAATTAGTTGGTAAAAGTTATAAACCATTAGAAATGTGTGAATAATCAATTGAACGAACTAATGTGAAAAATTGCTTTCTGTTTTTCTTTCTCTTATGAGTTTTTCAAAAAATTGCTATGATAAAACCGAATCCAAATGAAAATCGATATATGAGAACTAATGATTCCATTTAGAAAGTACATAGATTTTAATGGTTCATTTCGATTAACTTATTTGTCTTTTATCCTTTGAACCTCGATTTTCACATCAGTGTACCGTATGAGCTCAAATAGATGGCAATTGCACTGAACACCTGTTTGAGCCCAATTTTTCTAAACTTCATTTTCCCCAAAATTATTTTCAAACACACATTCTCCCAATAAACTAATTTTATACATAAACTCAATTTTTTCTTACTTTTTAACCCCATATTCTTTTTTAAAAAAATTATTCCAAAACTCATTTTCACAGCTCAAGCACTCTCCAAAAAATTAACGTTCTACAAAATATATTCTTGAAAAGTTGGGCTCAAAAGGGGAAAAGTGCACCTCGAATGACATTTCTGAAAAATGGTGATTTCCGAAATGGGGATAATCACCATTCGGAAATCCTCATATTATCTAAAAAAATCTACTTTTTACAAATTTGATTTCCGAACGAGAATAGATATTTTTTCCTGTTATGGTTTAGTTTCGAAGAATATTTTAAACTAATGATTCCGTTTAAAAAGTACCTAAAGTTTAATAAACGATTCATATTCTTGAAATACCCCATATATGATCATGTGTATGTTGTTATATCATTTTATCAAATTTTATAACTTATTTGTCTTTCATCATTCGAATCTCAATTTTCAGTATAGTGCACCGTTGAGATGAAATAGATGGCGATCACCCTCAAACTCTTAAGTATTTGTTAGAGTTGACGACAAAATTCTTACAAAATTCTTCATATAAAATAAATTTATGATTTCTAGCTGTTTAAACTTTTAGTAAAATGGCTAATATGGCATCATAGTCCAAAAACCTAATACGGAAAATTTCATTCATTTAAGTCTCAAACAAATTGTTGGTATCAAAGTTATCGTTCTCAAAATTAAAAAAAAAATAAAAAAATTATGTTATCGAACGAGCTACCATCTTACGAGAACAAGTAAACGACAAATTTTACATCCCATAAATATGAAACGATGATCTAGTATTTGAGACTATATTAAGTATTAACAACGTTGATATCTCAAGATGCAGTCTCAAAACTCAATAGTGTCCATTGATGTAGTATTAACAATTTCATATAAATTATCCTCGACAAAGTATTTCATCAGTAATGTGCAAGGTGACAAGAAAATCAATATTAGAGAGATGATAATTTTTCAAGTAGTAGAAATTGAAAATAGGATAATATATCAAATAAGGATTCTCAATCCAACGGCGCGCCTGGGTTAGGGCTCACCATTAACGGCTAATTCTTTCAATTAAGCAATTTTGACTTCGTTCAAACAATCAAACTAATAAAAAAGAAAAATAAAGAAAGAATCGCCGCAGTGATGACATGGCATATACACCCTAACGTGGCATGATTCATTAGCTGGTTCTATTTGGGAACTATTGGTGGAACCTCAAGGACCAAGGTACAATACAGAGCAGAACACCTGGAGAGGGAGTTCTTCTCCCCCAATCCAAATCCCAAGCAATATTTTATCATAATTATATATTAATTGCAAATGGGTAGGAAAATTATTTTTAACTCTCTAATCTTGCTCTTGCGCATGATTGACATATTTCGATATTTGTTTAGAGAGAAATAATTAATAAATAGGCAGACATCCGGTGGTTTCTTGAATGAAACTCATCTGAATTCCTCGTTTGGAGTAAATTATTGACAGAATTGGATTTACCCACCAGTTACGCGTTCTTCTCAATATAAAGGTTCGTGCTTTTATTTTGTGTTCGATTTCGGGGGAAATGATTTTGAATTCTATAGTCTTTTCCGTGCACATGTATTTTGAAATATTGGCACTGCCGCACTGGTGTCACTTTCAGAATCTTGAATTGAATTAGACGGGGTGGATAATTTCGAATTTGGGAATTGAACGGTTTGAATTGGCGGTCAAGGAAGTGAAGTATCCTGATGTTTGAATTTTTATTAGATTAAGAATTTGGAGGAAAGTTTTCTCCTGGATTACTCTTGGACTCATTGACTAAGGGTATTGATTGACAGAATTTGAATTGCACTTCTTTTGGAAATTTGGGAGTTTTTTGAGGAATTCATCAAGAATTTGTGGCTTTGGCTATTAATGTGGACTAGTTGTTCGAACTTAGTGATTGGCTATTGTTTAGATTGGACTTTTTGAGATTTTTTCCATTTGGTTCTTCGGGAAATTGGATGAATAAGAGAGTAGTAAACGGATGAGAACAGCACAATGATAGGGAAAGGGGCATCAAGTCAATGGATGCCTCAGATAGGACATTTTCTGATATTGTGGGCTTATTGAAATCATGGATCCCTGGACGGTCCAAGCCAGCTAATGTGTCCAGGAATTTTTGGATGCCCGATCAGAGCTGTAGAGTATGCTACGAATGTGATTCACAGTTCACCTTGTTTAACCGTAGGCACCACTGTCGACTTTGTGGCCGAGTTTTCTGTGCCAGGTGCACTTCAAACTGGATCCCCACATCGTCTAGTGACCCGAAGACACCACGAGAAGACTGTGATAAGATTAGGGTCTGCAATTTCTGTTTTGAGGAATGGAAACGTGGATTGACGGGGACAGTTGATAATGGGATACATGTTGCCACCCTGGACCTTAGTATTACTTCTCCTTCAGCAACTAGTTTTATGAGCACCAGGTCTAGTGGAACCTGTGACAGTAGTAATGTTACATTTGCATCATTGCCACTATCTGCTGGACTTAGCCCACGTCAATCAGCAGCAGTAATGGAAAAGACTACAGAAAATCAGAGTGTTGCAGCAGCAAGTAGCAACGAGAATCCTGTAGACACAATAGACAGGAATCAGTCTCCTGACCAATTTGAATTCTGCACAAACAGGTTCTTCTTTCTGCACTTGTATATTTTACTTTTGACTACTTGTAGTAAGTAGCATAGTGTTAAAGCTTTAGTCCATGCTTAAAATGGTAGATTGCATAAAATATTGAACATTGAATAAGTATTTCTAAAAGTCCTTTCCAGCTAGTTTCTTAGTGCGGTGACTTCAGGTGCAGTTTTAATAAAGGCATTACACATGATTTTTTAATCACTAAATAAGGGTCTTTTTGTTTTTTGGATTGACGTTTTGTTAATTTGAGTATCTGGCCTATAATGTCCAACACCCCAACTTGTGTTCAAGAAGCCATTTTAACATAGAATCTATGTTTGCTGTAAGACGTTGTTTTCCAGTTTCCTCCCACTGCTTTATTCTGTGTCTTCTATACGCTGCACATAATATTTACACTAACAATCATACAGACAAATCTATGCCAATGTATGATCTCATTTATCCATTTCCATTGAGGATTGTGTATTTGCAAAATAGTCATTCAATTCATATGAGGTTTTACTTGCTTATTGAGCCTTCCATATGCTTGGAAGAGTTGCTAGTCGACCTTTATCATACCTTCTTTGATTAGATTACAATAAGGCAATGAAGTTCTGCTGCTCAAGTTATTTCTAGCCAAACAACTGCCTATAGACACATGCAACGTGCTCCTCTGATTATGTATTGATTGTTTACATTATATCCTAAGTTGTGCATTGTCTCAAACTTGGAATTTTATGTTCCATCTACGTCCTAACTGCTTCTGTACCTGAGGAAGTAAATGCTGATATCATAATCTTCTGTAGCATTTCAATTACTATCCACTAGATTAACTTTATGCATCATTAATTTATTTAACTTCAATAGCTATATTACTTGAACAATATTCAATCAGGAGTGATGGTGATGATGAAGAATTTGGAGTTTATCATTTAGATTCAGAAAGAAGGCATTTTTCCCAGGTTAATGGCTACTATGTTCCCGTTGAGTTTGATGATATTGAAAATGACTACGAATCACGCAAAGTGCATCCTGATGGTGTCGTTGATTCAGAGAGTATGAGCATCGCTTTGTTACAAAATAGTTCTGAATCTCAGGCTTCCAAAGAAGTCCAGCAGATTGCGGAAAAAGAAGTGGAACATGATATTTATGATGAATGCGAAGGACCTTCTTTATGCACGACTAAAGATGTTGATGCTGAACACATGGATTTTGAGAACAATGGAGATTTCTGGCTCCCTCCTGAACCAGAAGATGAGGAAGATGAAAGGGAACCACTTTGTGATGATGAAGATGATGAGGACCCCACTGGAGAATGGGGATATTTTCGTAATTCAAACAGCTTCGGTAGTGGGGAATACCGAAGCAGGGATAAATCAAATGAGGAACACAAGAAGGCTATGAAAAATGTGGTTGATGGCCATTTCAGGGCTTTAGTATCTCAGCTTTTGCAGGTGGAGAACCTTCTTTCAGGAGAGGATAACGACAAAGAGTCTTGGTTAGATATAATTACATCATTGTCATGGGAGGCTGCTACATTATTAAAGCCTGATACAAGCAAGGGTGGGCAAATGGACCCCGGGGGGTATGTGAAGGTAAAATGTTTAGCTTCTGGGCGTCGCATTGAGAGGTAATTACTTTTATATGTTCTGAATATGCTACTCTGCTCTTCTAAGTCACAATTGGTTGTTCTATAGATTTTTGATAACTTTTTGAATTTATCTTTGAATGTGATGTGTTGCAACTTAGAGATTTCAAGAAAATCATACCATGTCTATATTTACCTGAGCATGTTCGAGGAAGTAAGACTTGCGTACCAAGTTGTCTTGGTGCCTAAGACCAACTAGATTTGAGGTCCAAGATTTAGGCTTTTTTACCTTGTTCCGAGAAGCTGCTGTAAATAAATTAAAAAAAAAAACCTACAATTACCTGCAGTGTCTTGCAGCTCTGTACTGAAGCTAAATTGGGAAAGACAGTTGTTAAAGTATAACAAACTTAACCAAGACTCTACTACTAATTGCTAAAATTTAAACGCAAATAAATGACATGAAAGATTAAAAGTGTCTGCACAAGCCGACCTTCTTTGCAAACTATCTCTCCTTCAAAGTTATATCGCCTCACTTGTTACATGAATTTCATCATTAAAAAAGGGAGTCTGGTATTGTTGAAAAGTTACTTCTTGCTCTTGCTTTGCTCTTATGTGCATCAGTATATTTTATGGTGAGCCTAGATATTTAAGTTAAAAAGTTACTAGGGGGTCCCTCTTGAAAAATATTATTGACCCTATGGACATATTTCAAGGTTGGTATAACTGGAATACTTCTTAATACTAATTAAAAATCACAGGCTTTCTAACATAGGACTTCTTATTTGAATTTTTTGTCAAATGCCTTATCTAGATTACTGACGAATAATGTTATACAAATCCATAGGTCGCCTTCTTGGAATTTTTTGGTTTATTTGATCTTTATTTGTTTGAAACAAAGAAAATTATTGCCATTGTGCAAATCACCATCATTTGAAGAAGTTGACATTTGAAAGGGCAAGAGATAAGGTGATTATGTGTTATTAAGTGTCTTTGGCTAAAAGCCTATTTAAACTTATATTAAACAAGGGAAAACCGAACCAATGGAAGAAGAGGTTTTTATTTTTTATGAATATAAATTAAGGGTGTGTTTGAGCCACATTATTTTGGAAGAATGTATTTTGGAATAGTAGATTGATGAAGAATGTGTGGTTGAAAAAGAAGGAAAAATTATTGATATGATAGAAAATATTATTTTATTGAAGAATGTCTGGTTTGAAAATGAGTAGAAGAATGAGAATGAAAATTTTAATGTGGCTCAAACAGGGGCTAAAGCAGATTCATATTTCTGCCATTTAATTGTGTTCTTGTCGGTCATTTGTATAATGGAAGGTTGGGGGAGACTGATTGCCTATAGACCGTGACCTCTAGCAATTTTTAGAGATCCAATTTAGATTTATCTATGGAAGATCAATTATGAAGGCTGTATATATTTTGAGTTGTTGAAAAGAAAAGAGACATGTACGTGCATATGTTCAAAGAAATAGTTAAGGATCCTTGAAACTTATCGAGTTGGTTCTCACAGAAAAAGTTTCGTCATAATGGTTATATGTAGTGCTCAGGGTTGTGACCGTAACAAGAACAATTTTGGGGGAGTTTACTTTAGGTTCTAGGTCAATGGTTCATTAAAGATCATACACCTTTCGTTTTAATTTATGCTGACTTCACACAAGAACTGCATGATAATAGTCTGCGGTATGTGTTATTTTTAGATGGTATATTATCATGAGTTCTAAGTAACTATACTGAAGCAGGAAATGTAAATTGGAGTTGTAGAGAGTGAAGGTCATGGTCAGTAGTGTCTAAGCTTAATGGAAGAAGTCTAAACCTTTTCCCTTTTGATTTTGTTCCCAAGAAATTGAAAAAGTTATACTCACAAATCTTTATTTACATTGTTCATCATTCTCCATCCACTTTATCAAGGGTCGTCTCAAAAGTTAAATCATAAAGACTGATCATTTTCAATTCCCATGACCTCTCCCCATAGCCAAATTTTGGCGCGGATAGAAATTGTGTAGAACCTTTTATTTTTAGCCCCTTTTTGACAATTATTTTTTTCAAACTCTTTTTTCTACATACTCATTTTCAACAACATATTCATACAATAAAATATTCTACACAAACTGAAAATTTTTCCCTACTTTTTAACCACACACTCTCCTAAAGATCACTATTCAAAACTCCATTTTCTACAAAAAAATGGTTGTCAAACAGTGGCTTAATGTTTTGGTGCAGTGAATAATTTCATAATCTGCTGCAACTGTTTTAGAACCCTTAATTCCAAGGAAAATTGTGACTTGTTATGCTAACATGAATTAAAAAGGTTGTGATTATTTGAAATAGCAAAGTTGTATCCACTCGAAAACTAGCCAAATTTAGCAGAGCTCTCATAATGGGTAAAAAATCAGAATTTTAGAAGTATCATTGTTATTCAACTCAGCAAAAAAAAAAAAAAATCTTTTCTATCAAAATCTCTATCGGGAACAGTTTGAGTGGAGGCCAGAGTTGGAGGGGCTGGACTTTTCTACTATCACAAAGGAGGATGCTAGATGGTTAGAGAGACCGTTCGGGGAAGAGGAAATCAGGGAGGTGGTTTTTAGCATGAATGATGATAAGGCACCAGGACCAGACGGCTTCTCGTTCACATTTTATAAGGTTTGTTGGGAGGTGGTGCGAGCGGATATTACGGATGTTCTCAAATATTTTTATGAGTATGGCAGGTTTCTGAGAAGCTCTAATACTACATTTATTGTGCTGATTTCTAAGAAACCTGGGGCGATGGACATTAAGGATTTTCGCCCTATTAGCCTTGTGAGTGGGGTTTATAAGATTATCGCGAAGTTATTGGCGAATCGATTGAAAGAGGTGCTGGGGAAAGTGGTCTCTAAGTCCCAGAATGCCTTTGTGAAAGGAAGGCAGATTTTAGATTTTGTGCTTATTGCAATGAATGCGTTGACTCAAGATTGCGCTTGGGAGTGCCAGGGATGCTATGCAAGCTCGATATTCAGAAGGCCTACGATCATGTAAATTGGAAGTTCCTTTTGTATATGCTCCGGTAATGTGGATTTGGGGAAAAGTGGTGTAAGTGGATTCAGTTTTGCATCTCAATTGTTTCTTTCTCAGTTATGGTTAATGGCACTCCAGAGGGCTATTTCGAAGTAGCAGAGGATTGAGGCAAGGAGATCCCTTGTCTCCATTGTTGTTTGTTATTGTTATGGAGGCGTTCAGTAGGATGCTTGAGAAAGCTATGGATGAAGGTTTGATAAGGGGCTTTACGGTTGGACATGCACAGATCTCGCATTTGCTATTTGCGGATGATACACTGATTTTATGCGATGCTATGATGAGCAATTGAGGAATTTACGTCGCTTACTTCTATGCTTTGAAGCGGTGTCAGTCTTGAAGATTAATTTGGGGAAATCTGAGGCGATCCCAGTGGGAGAGGTTGCTAACGTGGATGAGTTGGCCGGTATTTTGGGATGTAGGGTTGCACATATGCCTATTTCATATCTTGGACTCCCTTTAGGGGCAAGGTTTAAAAGTAAGCATATTTGGAATGGGATCATTGAAAGGATGGAGAAGAGGTTATCGCGGTGGAAGCGTATGTACCTTTCAAGGGGTGGTCGCCTTACTCTCATCAAATCCACTCTCTCCAACCTCCTTACTTATTTTTTGTCGTTGTTTCCTATTCCTGTCACAGTGGCACGTAGATTAGAGAGGATTCAAAGGGAGTTTCTTTGGGCAGAGATGGGAGAAGAAAGGAAACTCCATTTGGTCAAGTGGAGTGTGGTATGTTCTCCTGTAAGGGTGGGGGGCTTGGATTAAGGAGTTTGTCTCTGTTTAATAAGGTCTTGTTGGGCAAGTGGCTATGGCGATTTGGAGTGGAGAGGGCGAATTTTTGGAGAGATCATTGGAGCGAAGTATGGTGTGATGGAGGGGGGTTGGTGCTCGGTTGACGGTCGTGGTTCTTATGGGGTGAGTTTGTGGAGGTATATCCGACGAGGATGGAGTGACTTTCGAGATAATTTGAGCTATGAAGTGGGAAATGGCAATAATATTAGGTTTTGGGATGATCGTTGGTGTGGAGATCAACCGTTTAAGGTGCGCTTTCCTTCTTTGCATCGCATTGCCTTGGAGCCGTTTGCTATGGTGAATGATATACTCACCATTCACAATGGAAGTCACAGTTGAAATCCTGCTTTTGAGAGGGTTTACAGGATTGGGAATTAGATGATTATGCGTTGTTTTTGACCTCTTGGCATGAGGCGCACATTCAGGTTGGAGTAGGTGATTGTAGCAGGTGGATGTTGGCACAGAATGGTATATCCTCAGTTCGCTCTTATTTCAGATCTTTACTAGAACCTGCGCAGAGCTCATTCCCATGGAAGATGGTGTGACAATGTAAATTGCCTCCACGGGTGGCTTTTTATTGTGGACGGTTGTGCGGGGGCAAGCGTTAACGGTGGATAATCTTCGAAGACGGGATTTTTGTGTTACCGAGTGGTGTTATATGTGTAAGAAGGATGGGGAGACGATTGATCACCTGTTCATTCATTGTGATGGTGTTCGGTGGCTTTGGAACAGCATTCTTATTTCCCAACATTTGGATTGGGTGATGCCTAGGCGAATTGAGGATGTGATGCGGGCATGGAGGAGGAAATTTCGTGATAAGGATAGCAGGATTGTATGTGATCTTATTCAGGGATGCATGGTATGGTACGTATGGAGAGAAAAGAACAGCCGCTATTTTGAAGACCAAACAAGAACTACAGAGCAGTTCGGAGAATTGTTCTATATGACTTTGTATAGTTGGTTTAATACTGTGGCTAATAACCATATTGAAGGGTTGTCTAATTTCATGTCGTTTCTGTATTGTTTAAACTGATAATACATTTCCCATGTATTATCTATTGATTTATTAATAAATTCTTTGATTACTTATAAAAAAAAAAAAAAAAATCTTTTCACGGATGTATCTATTTATGAATATTAAGAAAGAGCAATTATACCGAAGTGAAATGCATGTACTTACCAGGGAAAGTTATGACAAATTGTTGAACTCTTACTGGTCTATTGACATCTTAAAGGGGAGAACTGAGAAGGAAGGAGACCACTTTAAATTCTTGCCCTGGGCTAAGCTTATCTCAAGTCTTAGAGCGTGTTTGGATAAGCTCAAGTGGAGCTTCTTTGGAGAGTATGTACATGGTTGGACACTTGCTTATTTTACTTATAAGCAGGAGAGAGAAAAAGTATCCCATCACCCACTTTTTCTTTCTCCTTGCTTATAGTAAAATAAGCAAGTATCCAAACATGCTCATACGTCTCTGCATACTCTCCAAAGAAGCACCTAAAGAAGCTACTTTTGAGCTTAGCCAAACATGTTCTGAGTCAGAGGGAACTTGGAGGGAAAGGGAATGGGGAGATATCAATTTAGTCGCTATTTTAGTGGTTTTATTTTATTTGGGGTGCTGAACCTTTTTGTTTTCATCTAATGACTCACCCCCGTCCTCCTCTTCCCTTCCTTCCTACTATACAAGGAATTGAGGCTCCTCTTTCACTTGTACTTCATCTCCTTCAATCCTGCCTACAAAGTGGCAAGTAAAGTAGAATGATCTTGAAAAATGAGCTTCTTGATATGGGAGGACAATTGAAGAACTAATGATATTGGTATCTTGTTTATGCAGCCTTTCTGTTATTTTAGAATATAGATTGTGGATAGTAGAGTATATCCATTTTTGATTAATATATAGCTATATTTCCCAATAAATTCAGTTTGCATAAGAGAATCATAGTATTTTAAAAGTTAAGTTCAATTTTTATTGATAAACTCACTAGGGTTCATCCTGAGTTATTTGAACTTCATTTGTACCCTAATCTATTTAATGAACTCAAGCAGAACAACTGAATTTCACTTTTATTTTTTCGTTTATACTGGGAGTGACATCACATCCTGATCTGAAATTCTCCAATTTTTCCCAGTGTCCATTTATAACTTTGTTCTTACGAAGATTTTTTTATTTTTTTTTTCCATTGGAAAGTATGGTGGTCAAAGGAATTGTTTGCAAGAAGAATGTGGCGCATCGGCGGATGGCATCAAAAATAGAGAAACCTCGCTTACTGATCCTTGGAGGGGCTCTTGAGTACCAGCGGGTTTCTAACGCCCTTTCAAGTTTTGATACACTGTTGCAGCAGGTTGAGATCATTGATTTTTTCTATCTCATTTTTAATGATTTTAGTGGGTACAGAAACTTTAAGGTCGTTGGCACTTTGTAATGTTTAAATGTAATCCTTGACATATGGTGCTTTTGGATTTACATCTTTTCAGGAAATGGATCATCTTAAGATGGCTGTTGCAAAGATAGATGTTCACAATCCTGATATTCTTTTGGTGGAGAAATCCGTTTCACGATATGCTCAAGAGTACCTTCTTGCAAAAGACATATCACTTGTTCTAAATATCAAAAGGCCACTTTTGGAGCGTATAGCGCGCTGCACAGGTGGTCAAATAGTTCCGTCTATAGACAATCTATCCTCACCGAAATTGGGATATTGTGACATGTTCCATGTTGAGAGGTTTTCAGAAGAGCACGGCACAGCTGGGCAAGGTGGAAAGAAGCTGGTGAAGACACTGATGTATTTTGAAGGTTGTCCAAAGCCACTGGGTTGCACTGTAAGTCTTTTCCAACCAGTAACATGAAAAAGAATAATAACACTGATATTAGATAATTGAAAATTCAAATGATTTGATATGGTCTGTAAAAGTCAGCTATCTTAATCATCCTCTTGAATTAAAACTACAGCAAATATTTCTCTAATTTTAAATCTGATATAGACAATTCTATAATCTTCTGAGCATTCTTGTTGTGAACTTTGATTGAGAAGGTTTTTTTAAGTTCACAAACAAATTGTTTCCTTGGGATACTTATTGTCACATACATTGAGGGAAACATGTTATCTATCTTATTAAATACCTCATTACTTGTAAAGGGAGCCAATAAGCATCATTTTCTAAAATGCTATCGTCGTATTGATTGTTATAGATATTACTTCGAGGTGCCAATGGGGATGAGTTAAAGAAAGTGAAACATGTTGTACAGTATGGAGTATTTGCAGCTTATCACTTAGCTTTAGAGACATCTTTTCTTGCTGATGAGGGTGCCTCTCTTCCAGAACTTCCATTAAACGCTTTAATAACAGTTGCACTTCCAGACAAGTCATCAACCATTCACAGGTCCATCTCAATGATACCTGGTTTTGCAGTCCCTGCCAATGAAAATACTCTGGGACCTCAAACTGTTGGTGAACCACAGAGGTCAGTAAGTGTGCCCGTTTCAGATTTAGTCAAGTTCTCAAGCGTTTCTTCGATGAATAGCCTTCTTCCTCCTGTGAGCTCTCAGTCCACCAAACCCATCGTCTCATCTTTTGTGCAAAGCATGCAGAATCCTTCCTTCACTGAGCCCTCTTCATTTCATGCATTAGAAAAAGAATTTGTAGAAGATTTGAGAAAGTCTTCATGGGGAGAAACTTCTGAAGCAGTCAGCTTATTGGATGCGACAGGCGATCATCACGTAGCTGATAATTTGGGCGATTCAAACATCAACAACATGCAAAATGATTGTGATACAAACCCTAGTAGTTCAAATCCATCAGCTTTGCAACTTGATGGAAAACACAGTCTTGAAGATCAAGCAATGTTAAAAGATGAGTTTCCTCCATCCCCTTCCGACCATCAAAGCATCTTGGTTTCCCTTTCATCTCGATGTGTGTGGAAGGGAACTGTCTGTGAAAGATCCCATCTTTTCCGGATCAAATACTATGGAAACTTTGACAAGCCATTGGGCCGGTTTCTGCGGGATCATTTATTTGATGAGGTACTCTCTTCCCCCACCCCCCACCCCCCAACCACATACATACTTTGTTCTTATATTATGAACCCCATAAGCTTGTATTGAACCAAGAGGGGTCTAACTTCTATGACAGAGTTATAGGTGTCGTTCATGTGAGATGCCCTCTGAAGCTCATGTCCAGTGTTATACTCATCGACAAGGCACCCTTACGATCTCAGTTAAGAGACGGTCAGAAATTCTTTTACCTGGTAAAACAGAAGGAAAGATTTGGATGTGGCATAGGTGCCTGCGGTGCCCACGAAGTAATGGCTTCCCTCCAGCAACCCGAAGGATTATCATGTCTGATGCTGCTTGGGGATTATCTTTTGGAAAGTTTTTAGAGCTAAGTTTTTCAAACCATGCAGCTGCTAGTAGAGTGGCAAGCTGTGGCCATTCTTTACATCGAGACTGTCTTCGTTTTTATGGGTATGATCTCTTGCTCAGTTTCCTTTATACAATTTGTCAGAATCTTAAGTGTGTCATAAATGCATATAAGCTCTTTTTGACAGCCATCCTCACTCAGACCACATATAACTTGACTACTTTATGGCAAGCAATGTTCAATTGTGCCATCCTGTTATCTTCCTCTGTATATCCTATTTCCTAAACCTTAAAGAAAACGCTCATTTTTCTTTTTTTTTTCCCCTTTCTTGGAAGCAAGTTGCATTGGAATAAGGGGTACATTTCTTCCAGGTTTACGTTTTGCCTGGCTTAATGATAATTATGTAACTTGCAGATTTGGCCAAATGGTTGCTTGCTTTCGTTATGCATCAATTGATGTTCACTCTGTCTACCTTCCTCCCTCAAAACTTGATTTTAACTATGAAAGTCAGGAGTGGATGCAAAATGAACTGGATAAGGTGAAATGAATATTTTTGATTTTGGTATGTCAAACTTGACTGCATTTATCTAATCTAACCTTTTAAATTCTAACAGGTAGCTGGACGGGCTAAGCTTTTGTTCTCTGACGTGCTCAATGCCATCTCTATTTTGGCAGGAAAAAAATTTGGCTTAGGTTCGCTCAATATTGGCATGAAATTGCCTGAATCAAGACGCCAGATAACGGATTTAGAAGGGATATTGCGGAAAGAGAAGGCAGAATTCGAGGTCTGGGCTCAATTTTTAATATTGGGTTTTATTTTCTATACTTGTTACCACTAATTATACGTGCTTTATATCCTCTTTGATATGCATGTAGATGAAGAATGTTGCCTTACTTTGGGCGGGTAAACCTATTTACTGCACTTAGTAAACCCCATATTTTTTAAATAGTTCGGTGAAAACAAGAATTTCTTCCCATTTTTTGGCGGGTAATAAAACCACATGCCAGTCAAAGACGAAAGTGGAGTTATCATATTGTTTTAGCAGCCTCCCTATTTGAGAACCCCATAGTAGGGAAACACATATTATAACGGAAAAAAACTATCTTCTCATTCGCTCTATTAGCCAGCATAGCTGGAAAATAACACTACTTGATCATCAAAAAATAGACTTTTGAATTTGATCCTTTTCAATCTAGACTCCTAGTAAATATAAATTACTAGAATCCTTTCCTGATAGAAGTTTTGTATTAATTAAAATTTTAAAATGCAACACAATGTTAAATTGGAAAAATTAAGCAAGAGCCTCTATGTTATATCATGTGGGTGCTGATGGATGTTCAATAATTTGGCAGGAAAACCTTCAGAAAATTTTGAACAGGGAGGCAAAAAAGGGCCAACCAATCATTGATGTTTTTGAGATCAATCGTCTACAAAGACAACTAGTCTTCCAGTCTTATGTGTGGGACCATCGCCTGATATATGTAGCCAGTTTAGATGAGAAGGATGAACAGGATGATTTGGATGTCACCAATTCAGAACCTATTGAGAAATCCATTGCTGTTGATGAGAGCATTTTTGATACAATCATCCCTATTAAGACAGGCAGTCCTGATTCTGTTCCTGCAGATGCAAATCGTGGCAAAAACTATGATCAAGGGTTAAGCAATAGGTACAACAGCCATCCTGAAGTAGTTCATCAAAGAACTGATGTGGGTATTAACTCCAATTATGGATATGTAAATCCATCAACACTTCCTAATAGGATAAAGTCCTTTGATGAATTTGATCTCCTGGAATCTAATGTTGCTGTTCGTAGAACCCTCTCTGATGGACAGGTCCCTATTTGTTTATCAGATACTCTTGATGCAGCGTGGACCGGTGAAAATCACCCAGGTGTTGGAGTACCTATGAACAATAATTTACCTGAACCATTTGAAGCACATTCTACAAACACTGCTGGAGTGGCAGAAAAGTTGGATGTGGAAGACCATGGGGATAATCTGAGCGTGTCTAAGGTGTCTCAACTGCCTTTCGAGTTGTCTACTAAAGGCTCTGATATTATGGAAGATTGGTTGGGAGTGTCTTTTATAAGTTTCTATAGCTCATTAAACAATTTTTTGGGGACTGATCAGAAACTGGATACGCTCAATGAATACAATCCAGTGTACATATCATCATTTCGGGAATCGGAATTCCAGGGTGGAGCCAAGTTGCTTCTGCCTGTAGGGGTTAATGACACTGTCATTCCAGTCTATGACGATGAGCCCACAAGTATTATATCTTATGCACTTGTTTCACCTGCATATCTTGTGCAGCTGTCTGATGAGCTTGAGAGACCAAAGGACTCTGCAGACTCAGTGTTTTCTCTGCAGGCCCTTGATGCTGGGAATCTTCAATCATTTCTTTCTTCTGATGAAATGACTCTGGAATCTTACAGAAGTCTTGGATCTGCAGATGAAAATATCTCCTCGTTTAGTTCTCATAGCTCTTTGCCTTTGGATCCACTCTTATATACAAAAGCCTTGCATGCTAAAGTTACTTTTGTAGATGATGGACCCACTGGGAAGGTGAAATATACAGTTACTTGTTACCATGCAAAGCGTTTTGAAGCCTTGAGAAGGATATGTTGTCCATCCGAGATGGATTTCGTCAGATCTCTTAGTCGTTGTAAGAAGTGGGGAGCCCAAGGTGGTAAGAGCAATGTCTTTTTTGCAAAAACCTTGGATGATAGATTTATCATTAAGCAAGTGACGAAGACTGAGCTGGAATCATTCATCAAGTTTGCTCCTGGATATTTTAAGTATCTTTCCGAATCAATTGGATCAGGTTGCCCAACATGCCTGGCAAAGATCCTTGGGATATATCAGGTATTTCCGAGAAGTCGTATCTGAATTGGCTTATTTGTTTAGTTCATAATTTCTTATTCACGCAATTAATTTCCTTTTATACGTTTGGGACTTGAGATTAATAGCTGACACACTTTCCTCCAGATCAAGTAACACGCTTTTCATCTTATTAACTTGTAAAACACTACAATGTATTTAAGATACCTTCTACTTAAATGTGCTGCTTAAATACTACATACAGATGTAACTAACTACTCAAATGTTGGAGTACTCGGTGATGGCCCAAGAAACAGATTGCCTTCTTGTTTAACTTTAATATTTTGAATTCAAAATGGTTATTAAGCAGTCAGGTGTGCTGGCAGAATGGTACATACCTCTGCATTAGGGCAGTAACTCTGTAAGATTTCAGCTGAACGAGTGTGCTGGAAAGCCAGTCCTGATCTGGACTTTAACTTTTGGCATCATGCATAAAGTAGCTTCTACAACTACTCTATGGTTATATATTTAAATTCTCGTTTGGTATTGCAAATGAGAATGGAATTATCCTGTACATTCTTTCTTTTATCAATATATTTCTGTTCTTATGAATGCAGTTTAATCACTCTAAAACTAGATTGAGATTTCATTTTTTTGCATTATGTTTACCGTGAAATAATGACACGGTCTTCCTTGGTATGTTGAGAAGGTTACATCAAAACATCTTAAAGGAGGAAAGGAATCAAAAAAGGACGTGTTGGTTATGGAGAATCTTCTGTTTGGAAGAAATCTTACACGGCTTTATGATCTTAAAGGTTCTTCCAGGTCTCGGTACAATCCTGATTCTAGTGGAAGTAATAAGGTTTTGCTGGATCAAAACTTAATTGAAGCTATGCCTACTTCTCCAATTTTTGTTGGGAATAAAGCCAAGAGATTGTTAGAGAGAGCCGTCTGGAATGATACTGCTTTTCTCGCAGTAAGTTTATATATTCTCTGCTTATTATTGATAAATTCAGCACTTGTTACACTCACAGTAAAGCATAGACATGAAAGTTGGCATTGAACTGATCTGAAGAAAAGATTCATGTCCTTCATTCGTTTTCATTCCCCCTATAATAGAACCTGCATTTCAAAATGCTGATGGATTGAAATTGAATTTTGGAACTTTTAAGGTATGCAAAGCAAAATGTATCTGCCTATATGTCTCTCGTCTGCACTGCGTGCTGTATCATGCATTTCTAAGTTTGCTCTTTGCTCATGTCTATTATTGTTTTTTTTTTTATATTAATTATTATAAGAGCTTGTGTCCATACTAGTAATCAACATTTGCTTTAGAATGTAAGAGGAACGGAATCCTAGGATATCAAAGCAGTCTATATATACAGAAAAACCCTGATTATTGCTCCAAACCATCCACGAAACCATCTCACTTATGCTAATTAAGCTAATCGTGAACTTGCAGTCTATAGACGTAATGGATTATTCGCTTCTAGTTGGGGTTGATGAAGAGAAGCACGAGCTTGTTCTTGGGATCATTGACTTCATGAGACAGTACACTTGGGACAAGCACCTCGAGACTTGGGTGAAGACGGCAGGCATACTTGGTGGCCCCAAGAACGCTTCCCCAACCGTAATTTCGCCAAAGCAATACAAGAAGAGGTTCAGGAAAGCAATGACTACATATTTTCTGATGGTTCCCGATCAATGGTCACCTCCTACAATCATTCCTAGTAAGTCACAGATGGATTTATGCGAAGAGAGCGCACAGGGTGTTTCCTCTACCGAGTAAACTCTGTTTTACTTGTAAATTTGAACCTACTAGTTCGGAATTGAATTCCCTAGTTGATTTTCCATTTTCATATATACCTTTTTCCTATATTTCAATTTTTTTTTTTTCGGAAGGCAGTTCCATTTGGATTTTCTTTACAGTGAGAATTCATGATTATTTCAACAAGGCTGCTATTCCCATGGAAAATCTCCTCATAAAAATATATGTTACCCATAACGTTTTTGTACAATGTTTTTAGCTCTCTCTCTCTCTCTCTCCCTCCAGTTCTTGTAATGCTTAGAATTCTCGAGTTGTATATGATTTGGAATATGTTAAGTGCAATTTTTGTGTAATATTTGCTGTTCAAAATTTCTTGTAATTTCATTTTAGTCACTCAACTGTTTGTTAGTACATTTAAATTACCCACATTTTAAATACTGTTTTAGTTTGGTCTTCCGTCCAAAAATATCATATGAGTAACAACATATGCATGTTGCCATTAGTTATGACGTTGAATGTGCAATATCGTGCTTTTCTTAGGAAACATCATGCTTACAAAAACACGTTTTCCTTGTTATAGTTTCACTCAATTTAAGAGAAAAAAGCACGTACACATTTTTAGATGACTTAACATTTTGACAATCGTCTTTATTTTCTTGTAAGTGATTTACGTGGAGATGTACGGAAATAAAGGTCCAGAGTGAGAAAAAGAGCGAAGTTCCTTGGAGATATTATAAAAAGAATAGCGTGATGATGATTTTTTTATTTTTTATTTTTATAAAGAGATGATTAAAGTACGGAAATAAAGGTCCTAAGTGAGAAAAAGAGCGAAGTTCCTTGGAGATATTTATAAAAAGAATAGCGTGATGATGATTTTTTTATTTTTTATTTTTATAAAGAGATGGTTTTATTTGATGCAAAATACACGAGTTTTTGTTCATATCATAAATATAGTGAAAGGCTAATTTTATTTGTTGATAATCTTTACGGTAATGTTTCTTGTAAATTCTCTGATTGATAATTGGGAAACTCTATTCAATTCTCGATGGAAGTAGAACTTTGCGAATTCTTCCAAAATCTGGAAGTTGAATTTAAAAAAAAAAAAAAGGAAAATAAAAATCACTAAAAAAAAGGAAAATAAAAATCACTATCTTTGTTGATATCCAACCTCACCACGAAGTACCGATTTGGCGGTAAGCCAACCTCACCAAACGACCTCATTAAATAAGTTGGATACATGCATTAAGCTCATACTAATATAATGTCGGATATGTGAGGTCAACTAAGCTCCTACTAATATAAGGTCGGATATATGAGGTCATTTCGGGATTCAGGGGGACATAATTATTGAAAATTCCTTAGACACTATCAAACGTCCAATTAATCAAATACATTTGAATAGGTTAATGACAGCACCTTTTAATTCCACCAATCATATGTCTTTGCTTTCTCCCATAAGTAATTCATTAATTACTGGAGACCACTTGTAAAGTTAAACTCATGATGACTTGACAAATCGAACTCATTAAACCAATCCAAGCCTGCCAATTGTTAATGAACTGAGCTGACGAACTGGGCTTTAAGATCGGACAAGTCAGATTAAAACACATACGCTCTGCAGTGTGAGTTCGACTCGGTGAGTGGCATGTCTAGAAAGATCTTGTAGTCTTTCAAGGAGGTTCTAATGATTACAAATCACTGACAAAACAACAAACCAGCCAATCAGAGGGATCCACAGGGAACGATCTTACATCAATACTTATATAAGCTCTGATCACAGAGTTAAGCTCCCTTCCCAAGGATAACTTCATTAATTGCTAAAATCCACATGTGAGAGTTGATTATCATGACTATTGGATCGAGCTCGGAGGCTAATGGAATCATTCCACCATGTGTACTTCCTCAGCTCAAAATTGCAGGTGACAAAATAGGTAATTAATGAAACATGTGTATTTTCTTCTATAAAAGAGAGAATAATGATGAAGAAGGGGGAGAACTTGAACTCATGAGAACTCTTCCTACGTTATTCATACTTTGAATATCTCATTTGACAAGATCAAAGAAAAACACTTGTAGTTTACTCTTGTGATTTACAAGTCATTATCAGTAAAAATCCTCATTTACACTCTAAGTTGGCTTGAATTTTGTTCATACAATTTTCGACGTCAACAATCTTTAAGAGTGAATTGTCCTTAAATACTCGGCACGTTAAAACAACTTTCTCGAGAGCCTGTGGAGGGGGTCATGTTAATCCTGAACTTCAATTTAATTGGATCGTAGAATTTCAATTTATTTCCAACTCAATCCCTAAATCTCAATTGAAGAATATATAAATAGTAGTGTGTGGATAGTTTGTGATTGACATTAATTGAATTTATTAAGCCCTATTTGACAATTATTATTTGAATTTTTTTTAATCACACATTCATACAATAAAATATTTTGCACGTAAATTATTTCCCATTTTTTAATCACACGTTCTTCTAAAATCATTATTCAGAACTTTGTTTTTTACAAAATAATAATTGTCAAACAATGGGTAAATTCAAGTCAAACTATCGTGTATATGCCGCATAAAATGACTATTTATAGTTTTTGTATTGAATAGTATTACTCAAACATTTACTAAAAAAAATTGTGTAGTAACTAACCGCATATGAAACTCACCGTATGGTGAGAAGGGAAAGGGGAAAGGAAAAGGAAAAGGAAAAGGAAAAGGACAAGGAAATGTAAGTGAAATATCAAAAGTTCTATCGTATTATTATCCAGACCAGCGGCTGTGACCATTTGGACAGAACAAAACACCGCTAAATTGTGGCTCTGGCTCTCCCTCTTCCTCTCCCTCTGGCGGTGTTCTTCCAAATCTCCTTTCCCGTGGTGCTTAATTTCTTCACTCTAATAGCAAAATTGCAACTAGTATTGATATAGTAGTTTCAGTGGGTAGATGGAATCTCTACTCAACGCAACAATCAGTATTTTAATCTAAACACTACTCTACTGTGTGCTTGGATGACCTCCCCATGCCTTTGTTAGGTAAGGAAACCATTTACTTTATTTGTATTTTACTGGTAATTCATAAATTTGGCTATCTTGAATGTGCTGTGTGGGTGTGGCATTTTAGATTCTTTTATGTTTCTGTATACATTTTTGATACCTGATTTGAACTCTAGATAAATGAATTGGAGTAACTCTCAATTATGAATCTGAAATTTACGTTGAAAATTATCTTGCAGATATTGCTACTGCACACCCTTGTTCTTGTTTTCATAACAATATATTAGCTGTTAAGTCTCAGATTCAGTTTCGTAATAAATTTGTATCTGGCAATGAGAGGAGATTGGCACTGTCATTTTCTTGGAAATCTTTCTGTATTGGGGAAACAGTTAAAAAATTTAACTTGGAGAGTGTTGGAGTATGGCGGGGTGGATTGATGATAAAGGCAGTTGCTACCCTTGAATCCACTTGTGTAACCCGGAAAAGTGAAGAGGTGAAAGAGTATCAAAACACTTGGGGGATGAATATTGATTCAAGAAACTTTAATTCCTCCATGTATGAGCCACAATCTTCGAGTGAGGACCCAACAGAAGTAGATGAAAGGGAGAAGTTGAGGCGGATGAGGATCTCCAAAGCAAATAAAGGGAACACGCCTTGGAACAAAGGCAAGAAGCACAGTCCAGGTAAAATAATAACAGAGATTTTGAAATGTTTAAAGTATGTTATGGTAGAACTTGAATAATTACAAGAGCTTTGAATATGTGCAGAAACCCGGCAGCGGATTAGAGAGAGAACCAGGATTGCAATGCAGGATCCTAAGGTGATGTCATGTAAGAAACTAGTTTTACACAAATCCCAAAACAAATTCGAAAATATCCGGAAGATCAAGATTTTAAATGATGAAGATCAGGGTATTGTGAAATCACATCACATGATAGAATTATAGCATTTGCTGGATAACTTATTTTAGACTTGAAGCTTTCAACTGCACCACTGGGATTAAAAAGGTTTTTGTACTGCTTCAACATGAAGTCTCTAATATACCAGTATTTGCATATTTGTGAGATGCCTCATCGGTGTTCTTGAAATCACTCCATCCATTACCTCTATGTATATATTTATGGTTTTTTGGGTTGTAGTGTGTGATCAAGTGATCCTTTTCTCCTTCATCATCAATCTCGCTTAAATCCTATAATAACTTGAATAATTTGTTGAACAACATTTCAAGTTCTGATCATGAGCTAACACCTGCATATCTTAAATTCGTTACGTTAACATAGCAATGTCTGCTTGTTATCTTACTATCAGTGTTTTGAGATTGTAATTTGCATTGACGAGTTTAGTGTACACAGGTCAAAATGAAGTTAGCTAACCTGGGGCATGCTCAAAGGTGTGTTTTGCTATGTCATATATTTTCATTTGAGATCATTTCTGGTTTTGCTTATCTCAACTGTTATATTTATGATTGAATTCAGACGTAACGATAATAGATTCATTATTATAGAAGTACCTTGTTCAGGTAGACTAGCTGCATGCTGATCCATTTATTGAGGTAGCTAAAAGTTTTGGTTGACTTGGCTTTCGACACGTTGTAACTCGCCATCTGCTGAACTACATTAAATCTCAACTTCACTAAAATGTTATCTTCTCTTTGTTAATGGTTTGTTGATGCTTTTGATCGATTATTGAAACTTGCCATTTAAGTTTTGTGACATTATACACTATGGATTTTTTAAGCCCATTGGTTACTTGTGGCTGTGGTCTATTTAAAGTTTTGCTAGAAGAATGGACATTTTGATCTTCAATTACAGTTTCTGCATCGTTACACCACATTTCTTTTTTGCTGAATATACAGTGAAGAAACAAGGATGAGAATCGGTGTTGGTGTCCGACTAGGGTGGGAAAAACGCCGTGAGAAGTTGACGTTACAGGAGACTGGCTTCTATGAGTGGCAGAATTTAATTGCTGATACTGCCAGAAGGGGTGTTCTTGGTGAGGAAGAATTGCAGTGGGATTCATATAAGGTTTTGAATGAACAGCTTGAGCTGGAGTGGTTACAGAGTGTTGAACAGCGGAAAAGGATGTCAAGGCCAAAGGGAAGCAAGAGAGCACCCAAGTCTGCTGAGCAGAGGAGGAAGATTTCAGAGGCCATCTCTGCCAAATGGGCGGATCCAGTAAAAACTTTTTTAATTTCAAATTTTACTTTCCTATTGTTTGGGTTGTGGTTAAAATGACATCTTAGCCTCTGTTAATTTATAAACGATTTATAGATCATTTATACCTGGTCAAACTTCAACCAAACTTTTCAATGCATGTATTATCCACCACTCATATCTATCTATTTGTAAATTAAACCGTTTATAAATTCTTCTTAAAACAGAGTCTTATATTGATATTTAAAAATGATCTGTGTATTAAGCAAGTGCTACCTATCTCTAATTAGTGTTCAATTTGAAGACATTAATTGTAGCTTGGTTTCCATGATTTCATGCTCACTGATTTGATTCATCTTGCATATTTCATGCAATTTTATGAAGCAGTTCTATCCTTTTCTTATAATTCTTTCTTTTTCTGTTTCGTTTGGTACTACCAGGCATACCGTAATCGGGTTTGCTCTGCCCTGGCTAAATTTCATGGCATACCAGATGTTGTTGAAAGAAAGCCTCGTAGAAAACCAAGCGAAGGTGGTCAGACCAGAAAAAGAAGTCCCCCTAAAAAGAAGGTTAATGAGAAGGATAATCTTTCGAAGCCTGAGAATGAGAATGAAATTTTACGAATTAGATTGAAGAGAAATAATACACCTCTGTACAAGGATCCTTTGGCAAGTTCAAAGTTGGAGATGTTAAAGAATATCAGAACACAGAGAGCTGCTGCTGAAAACAAAAAAATTGAAGCCGTTGCTAGAGCAAAGTAAGTTGCCATTTTATATATTTGTTTTACCTTTAGATCAACAGTCACGTTACTTTTGTCATGCGTTAGTAGTTTAGTGTATATTGCTTCCAGTGAATCTAGGAATCTATGAAGGAAATAAGGAGATCATAGAGCAAAGAAGTAAACGAAAAGGACAAGGAATCCACTCAATTTACCTTTTTTATGCCCATGCTCTTATGCTAAATGATAGGGATCTTGTGAAAGTTTGAACTCTCTGGTTTCTTCGTTGTTAAACAAAAAAATTGCCCACTTTTTATCGAACTCGAGCATGGGAAATTTGTCATGACGGAGAATCTGGAAATTAACAGAGCATCCTGTGTGATAAAACAATTTGCAGGTTATTGATAGCTGAAGCTGAGAAGGCTGCAGCGGCCCTTGAAATTGCTGCAAAGAGTAGCCCTCTTGCTCAGGCTTCCCTAGTTGAAACCAGAATGCTTATTGCTGAAGCAATTCAGTCCATTGAATCCATAAAGCAAGGAGATCTAGTCTCCGACCAATATGACAGTAATTTTCAGGCTTCATCCAAATTAGTACCCCATTTTGAAGAGGATATAAGTGCAGAAATCGTAAGTCCGAATCTTTTTGATCCAAGAAAAGTAAATGGAGATCAAAGCTCATGGTCAAGCGATATTGAAGCTGGGGATGTCGAGCTTGATGTTTTGCGAGATTTGCTGAATGGAAATGCGTCGATGTCTTATGACAAGGGTTTACTCAAAATAGGGGGAAAACATCTTAAAACTTCTAGTGATTTTCCTCCTATAGAGTTGAACAGCATGACGAAGCACTCCAACTTCATAAAACAGCTTGCTGATGATCCTAAACCAATTGAGATCGATGGGTTGGCACAAAAACTACCAAACGGGTTGAAATTTCAATCTGAGAATGCAGCACCTCCGAAACAAGTAACCGTAACCAAGAAATACATTGGTGGGAGGCTGGTTGAAGTTGCGGAAGAAAAATAGGTTAGTTTTTGTATCTTAGACTTGATGCATCGACTTCCATCCCCTTCAAGAGGTATGGAGTGTACTATAATTGCCTCAAATTTTCGATACATATTTATCTCAACCTATTTATTGATGTTAAGTTAGTTCATAGTTACTAGAGAGTTTTATGTAACATATCACGAGTATTATGGTATTAAGAGCTTCATCTGGTTTCCCTTGAATAATGACTGGACAATAATAGTGTTATGTCCAATACTTCTGAATCTCAGATATCCTTAATATTTGTGGAAAACCCCTTTCATAGGCCGGTCCCTACCATGATAGGGAGACCAGCTCGATATTCGAATGTTCATTTGACATGATAAATTTGTATGTGATATATTTCATCTGAGTGACTGAGCAATGAAATCTTCCTTTGTTGACCTTCAATTACTGAATCTAATCATTCACGAAAAGTAGGAAATTCTGTCATCCTAATTTTCTAGTCAGGTGTCTAGTCTATTCGGCAATTACTTGCAACTAAGGGCAATCTTGAAATGGTGTCAAGTGATGACCACGAGCTCTTAATGTGGAGAAGAATATGCACATGCTAAAACAAGTGAGCATTAAGCGAGCTTTCCTAAGCTACTTACGACTCTTCACTTTTTTCTTATAAATTTCACCATATTCATTGACTTAACTTTGAGACTCGTTGCCGAGACATCTCTTTTGATGTACGTCATTGATACATATTTAAAAATTGACGGTGTATCAAATTGAACATTAAGAAGATAAACCTTGTTATATGAATTAAATACTTTGCATAATTGGTATAGATCAAATTTGACAAAACATGTTAGCACATTCCCCAGTTGGTTGCCAACTTAGTTACGAGGTCGGAGTTGGTTGCCAAATAGTACCAATTCGGCAGCAAAAAGAAGTTGGTGGATCAATTAAAGTTATAGAAATGCAGTAAATAAACTCAGGGGACAAACTTTTCATGAACAACGTCAAGTAATTACAAGAGGGGACGAGGATGGATCGTTCCAAAGCTCTGCAGCTTTGACTCTGGAAATACTCTCTAATACTTGAAAAGGAACAATGTCCCCTGTGACAACCACCATTTTCGTTACCAGGTCTACTTGATATGAACTCACCCCTGTACATATATTTTCGATTAATTTCAATAATATTCAATGAGTACGACGATTAATTTATTTCTTGAATATACTCTATAGAAATCAGACAAAACGATATATTTTAAAATAAATATAATCTTGTACCGTGTGCACACGTACCTTCCATCTTCGCTATATGCTTCTCGATTTTTCTTGCGCAACCATTACAGTGCATGGATACTCTCAGAACTACCATCTACATATAGTGTAACAAACAAATAAAAACATAAAGAAAACATTAGCTTAACTAATAACATGTTTGGCTGTGATTATAAGTAGCTTATTTGATCATAGGTACGTACCTTAGGCTTAAGTTGGAAAGCCAGAGAAGGTGTTCCAGCTATAATGTCTTTGACTCTCAACAATGGACCAACTACTTCGTCAGTTTTTGCAATTAGTGGCTTTTCTTCGAATTCTTCTTCTTCTTCTTCGTTCCCATAGTTAGCACTAATGCAAAAGCAAGAACCCGAGCTAGAGCCGGAGCCAGAAGAAAAACATATACGGTCCAACACCCTCCTGAAATTCAACTTCCTCATCCTATCGATCCCTGATTACTCCGTGAGATACTATAATTTACCACGACCACCCACCGTGGTCCATTTGTGTCCTCTGTAAAAGAGAGGACAATGAGAAAGCATACACACGTATATATAATATGAGAAACCAATGAAGCTAATGCTAGTAAAAGAGAGCCATGAGTCAAGACCCACTTTCCTAGGGTGAACAAATGGGAATCGGAATACACAAATGTCACGCCTAAACTATAATCTGTCCAACCAGATTTTGAATTTTATTGATTAATGATGTCTTGTCGGTTGGAATATATGAATTGTTCCATTTTTCTAAGAAGGCCTGACTCATGTGACATTACCTGCCCAAATTATTTTCTAAAGCAGCCATTAAAGTCAAAAGTGTTGGTAAAAATTGATGTCTAAAGTTTCCATTATAAATTTGCATATAAAAAAAAAGTATTTATGAACGCTTTGCGTCCAAAATAAACGTGCCAACTATTTCTATAACGAGCATTATAGAGATCTACTCAGATTTGGAGTTGCATCTAGTGGTTCTTGAGAATTGGACCGAATCGATTCCATTGAGAATAGTCGAAATGGAACCAATGGTTCTACTGTCGTAAATGCGTTCGGTTCAAGTTTGGTCCAATCCAGTTCTTTTGTGTTTCGAAAATAAGTTGTAAAGTGTAAAATATCGTGCAAGGTTTTTTTGTTTCACTTTCACGTATTTTGTATTAGGCGAGAAAAATTATTGATTATTATGAATAATGTAGATTCTTATAATTATGCTTTCATCGAACGATCTACAAAAAAAAAAAAAAAAAAGGGAAAAAAATGTTTTGAACCAATTTAAAATATGGTTTTGTAGCTATAATCGAGAATCGGATTAGAATCAAACTAATTTTAATTAAAATCCTACAGACTAATTCAGTATTTGGTTCTAATCTAATTCAGATGGTTCCAAGTATATTCAAGAGAACGAGCTCGTATAAATTAAGCTCTCATTTGTCTACTATTAAAGTAAAAAAAAAAAAAGAAAAAGAGTTACGGAGAATGTGCGATCAAAAAAGTAAAAAAAGATTTTTGGCATACATGTAAAATATTTTATTGTGAGAATGTGGTTAAAAATGACTTCGAGAAAAAAAAATGATTTTTGGGCTAACAATTGAGTGGAGGAATCCGAGCAAGTTCGTCAGTATCAATAGTTTGACTAATCCACAAATTATTTTATTATCACCTTTTCATTTTCATAAATTAGGTCATCTTACGAAAACTGAAAACATATATTAATCTTGTCGACGAAAGAAGACAATGGGTGGCAGTGGCTCTGCTGCAATGTAAATATTAACTAAGACATCTCTATATGCCATCTTATTGAGTAGGTTAAATTTCATTTGCGCTAATAGTATGCCCTCGGCCCATCTGCGTATTTTTTTTGTTTTACGCCCCGTAACTCTTCCTCAGCCAAGCTTGGGAAATCTCAATTTGGTTATTAAAATGTAAGTCATACCAATGGAAATTGCTTGGTTGATATTTATATCGCTACAAATCTTATACTAAATTGCTCTATCACATGCTAATTTACTACTTTGCCATGTCAAGAAAGTGCCAAAATTAAAAAAATATGCCTTTAATTAATGACATTTCCAAAACTTAGATCTTTAGTGCTCTCGCCTTACTCAATATGGCTGTATTAGCAAGCGTGACGTGTCGGACTGATTCAAGACCTATTTCTTTATGAGTAACACGAGATGCACAAAGTGCTTTCAGTGGTATTATTGAGTTCCCGTCAACAATTTTATCAACAATGAAATCAATGGCTTTGGCCTTGGGATTCATCTATCGGTATCAAAGGGAGAAGAAGAAAAAGCATCGACTTTTTATTGGAGCCAACAACCGCTGTAACGAGCATATCAACTTGACCAACAAGCCGAAGTAGCCGTAAGGCCGTTATCATGAATTCAAATACTTCATTTCCTGATAGTTTCAGTCTTTATATTGTCATTTTCGCTTTCTACTAGTATACCACACAATCATTGTGTGAAGTCATCACGATCTATATGACCATCAATCAAGCAATCTGCTTCAATTTGTGGGACTACACATAACAAAATGTGATATATCGATGAAACTTCAATACCCATCGATTCAAATTAAAGTTCAACAATTCAATTGAGATTTTGCTCAAAGTTGATTGACTGTAGATGAAATTCACTCTATCAAGGATAACGAGGGGTAGATGGTTCTATTAATTATTGAAGTACACCTGTAGCTTCATTATTGGATGGTTGAATTATGTTATTTTCTCCAGCTTGGTCCATGTGATAATGCCTCCACAGTAGACAAGTTAAAAAAGGGCAAGAGATTATTCGTCTTATGCATGCAAGTGTGGCTCCATGTGATTATGAACCTTGCTAGCTAGAAAGCATTAGCAACATGCAGTTGCATTAAAATGTGCCTTTTCATTCTTTCCAAGAAACTAAAGAAATTTCTATTTCGGATGTTACTATGAAAATATTCTTTGTCCTCAGTAGTACTAAATGGCCAACCTAAATTATGTCTCGATATTATGGCGATTAGTTGTACCTTTTTTTGTCATCGTTATGGGTTTCTTTACTAGTTAATATCTAATAGGATTAAGATGTAAATAGATCATAAACACTTTCCGGTTCACTTGTTTCAAAATTTGCACACGTATCACTGTCATCTTGCAAAGGTAGCCATTCAAAAGGATGAGCCGATGGCCATTTACACTTAGATATTCAAGTTAGTTTGTTGGAAATAGGAACAAGTATGGAAGAGAAATAAAATGGATGGAGATTTGGCTAGAAGTTTGATTTTCAAAGCTTTTCCTTCAGGTTACAAGGAGCAATTATAAGAAAGTTAAGGTTGTGAGTATTTTAAACCTTTTATATCTCTGGACACACTAATTGGTGCCATATGTCTTTCACTAATTAGTAAGATTATTGTCAACAACTCATTTGTTTGATGCTCTTTGCATTTTTAACGGTTTTAGCTCACGTGATAGATGGCCACTAATCTCGTGGTAGAATAATTCTAGTGTTCCTTTATTTGATACAAATAATATATATATATATAGGGGCGGACCTAGCACCCGACGAGCCCCGACAGCCTCCCGGGCTGATCTGTCAGGAATAAATTTTTTTTGTTGACAGTAGATAAAAATTTTAAGTTATAGATGCGAGAATTTTCCAACCGCAAATGTACGATGTCAAGTTTTAATATAGTGAGAATAGAGTATCGTTTTCCACGAGAATTGAAATCAAATCTTAATAATTCCTGTAATTAAAATAACCTTAATTTTTTCTAGAAAGTAGGAATATTGGAATGAGATTACTAACAAACTAATTCAATAAATTAGCAATGCAATAAAACAAGATTAACACTAATGGACTTAAACTCTAGATCACCTAACCATCGATCATGCTTCAATCATCTAAGTATTCATTGATTTATTCTTATGGTCATTAGTCAAGAATTCCGAAATTATCTTAATCCCCTCTCTCGATGGTGAATTAAGAATTACTCTGAAAACCCTAATTTTAAGTCTCCATCTAAAATTAAGATGATAAAGTATATTTAGATATTTGGTTCTCTTAATAACTATAAAGGATTTCATAGGTCTCTCGAACTCTATAATCTTTTAGGTTGTGTTTATCAATGATCCCTAACTAAAATTCCATCACTCGATATTAAATCTCAAATTCAATATCATTCAAATGGTGATCAAGCATTCAAAAACATTAAGAGTCGATAAAGACAAATAAACCAATTGAATAACTTCTAGAATAGATAATTAAATAATCAAAGTATAATCTCTAGTGTTGGCTACATTGCATCACTAGAAAAATAAATTACTCCATGAAAATATAAAAGAAAACACAATTCATGTTCTTAAACATTGATAAAATAGAAAATAGAGCGTTGATTTGTTGATTTTTGAATTCATCAATCTCCAAGGGTCTTCTCTATGGTGTGGCTCCTGGTTTTATTTTCTCAAAAGTTCTTTAATTGAACTCTAGAAGCCGTTTTTTTTTCCCCCCCCCCCCCCCCCCTCTCCCCCTAAACTCTTAGATTTAGGGCATATTTGGCAGTCGGTGTCGTCGCGGCGCAGGGGCACCCTAATTTCAAGTGAAAATTAGTTTTGAAGCTTCCAGTGGCGCAAGGGCGCCCTACAATGGCGCAGAGGCGTCGTCCCCCTGGTAAACTACTGCACATTTCTTCAATATTTTTATCATAACTTTTTATTCCAATGTCCGATTGAGGCGATTCAAGATGTGTTGGAAAACTAATTCAAAGGGCTACAACTTTACTTCAGACATATCCTCCAATTCGATCATTTACTTTGTCAAAAGTGAGTCTCAGTATGAGACTAAAACTCCGGAGCATAACTTCTCAGTTGGAAATTGATTTGTGATCATCTTTTGACTAAATTTGAACCCTTTAACTTCTTTCTTTATCCAATTGACTCCGAGCACTCTCAAATTTTCCTCGTGAGGTTCGGCATAACATTTAAATATTTACACTTTAGTCCCCGAACTTTAGATCTCTTACAATTTAGTCATTTCTCCAAATTTGTCAACTTTTACTTTTTTTCTTCATTCTCACCAACCTACATCACAATATCAAAACACACATAAAAATACTCTAAAACTATCTCAAGGGTAACAAAATAATGTATTAAATGACATAAATATCATGAGTGTAGAACACTCACCTCGGTTATATATCCGATGATTCATTTTATTTTCAAATATTGTTTATAGCGCAGTTGGTTAGAAGATATACATACAAATTGGAGATCCAGAGATTGAATCCCTTTCAAACCAGTTTATTGTATAATTTTATAGTTCACAATTTTTAAAAAAACCAATGCAATAGGGAGGAAATTCGAACATGTAACCCACTTTAAGATTATTGAATACTTGATTATCATGACACTTGTTCAATTTTGAATCTAACATAATAATATATATTAGTTTTAGTGCAATTGTAAGGATTCGAACATATACTTTTCTTTTGATTTATAGGAAACATAACCACTATATCATTTGGTGAACATTGTCCATATATATAATAAAATTATATATGTTTGGTTTTAATAAAGTAATTATTATATTTAATTTTTAATATTTTATTACGACTGATGGTCAACGGTCAACGACCGTCTGTGCTCACTCAAAATTCTGGATCCGTCACTGCTTCACTAGCTATGCTTTGGCTTTACATAAGCAATTATGGTCACCGTTTAACTTAGGAAGATGACGAGGTTCTCATTGTTTTCATCTAGCCACAAGGTTTACTAAGACATGATCCACCTTTGGTGAACATTTTCTCATTGGTGAGCTTGGTTACTAGCTTTGCCTTAATGAAGAAATCTTGACAAGGCACATATGGGTTCACAAGATTGTTTGACTAATTCGTGATGACATGCTCAATATGAGACACGTGACTTGTGCTTTTGACGTGGCTCGCATGTGACATTCACGTGGGGAAAAATAGTAATGTGTAAGTTTGGAAGTAACATTGTTGATACGGTGAAATATGACATTGGTATATCATTTTCTGATTTTTCATTTTAAATAGGTGGATTTTTTAATGTTAAAATTTACATCTTGCAATCTTGTAACTACATTTTAAATTATTGTATCTGTTTGATTTCATCATTTGAACATATAAAATCACTGACATAGACCTCAAATAATGATGAAATTGGATGAAATTATCTTGATTGAGACAAACTTCCCTTAGTTATTCGATTGAAACAAATTGAACAACAGTTAATATAATGAAATACATTGAAGTTCAGCTACTTGAGTGACATTTGATTGAAAGTGCAGTTAACACTAATAGAATTGCCCTACGAAATAAATGAAATGTATAAATAATAAAAATAAAAGATTATTAAATGCACGAAATGCACAAAAATGTATAAAATTGCGTACAAAAATGTACCAAATATTTGGAACGTATGAAAATGTACAAAATGTAAGAAGATGCACAAGATTGCACCAAACGCACAAAAACGTACCAAGAGTGTGTTTGGTAGGGATTTTTAAGGGAAGAATTGATTTTTGAACAGTGATATGATGAGAAATGTATGGTTGAAAAAGAAGAAAAAAGTATTGATGTGATGGAAAATATTATATTATTGAAGAATGTGTGGTTAAAAATGAGAATTGATTTACTGTAAAAAAAAATGAGAATCTGTACCAAACAGGCTCTAAGTCCCTGTTTGGTTTGGATTAAAATCTAATTAAAATTTCAAATTAAAGTCAACAATTAATTTTAACGACATTTTATGAGACCTGCAACTTTTCAACCACACATTTCATCAATTTTTATTAAAATTTACTAAAAATCTGATTTTAATCTCTACCAAATATGGGCTAAATATATGAAAATATGCAAAATGCACCAAAAGTATAAAAATGCACTAGAATGTTTGAAATTTAGAAAATGTACACTAAATATTAAGATCATGTTTGGTATAAATTTTTAAAAATTCATTATCTCCTGAATTTATTTTCAGTCACACGTTTTTTCAATAAAATATCGCATGAGGACTTATAATATTTTATACTTTTTAACCACGGAATAAAAAAAAAAAATCCAATGAACAAAATTGTACGAAACAAGGTAACTTCCTTAAAGGGTCAATATATACATTTGGTCCTTAAAGTTACAGCATAAAGTTAAGTTAGTCCTCAACGTTTATCTTGTTCCAAATCAATTACTAAAGTTTTCTAATAGTTTCAATTTAGTCAATTTGTCAGCTAAATTAATCTGAAATCCCATGTAGGCAGTAAAACTGTTGTGTACTAATAGGCAACTATTCTCATTGCCACGTGCTAAAAATAGAACGACAAAATACGAAACGCATTTTTTTACAGAAAAAATTTCAATTGATTTTACGTTTTGGTCTATCTGGGATATTAAAATCAAATTTAAATAAGCAATAAATCAATTATAAGAAAAACAAGTTTCATGGCCACGTCATTTCATTTTTTACATGACTAAGGCTTGCTTAGCAATGAGATTAAGGGCTCATTTGACAAGATATTGTTGGATAATTTCAACATATTTGAGGTCACACGTTATATATTAAAATGTGTGGTGCTATTATTGAAAGGACATTAGTCAATTAAAGTGATCTGTTAAAAATGTATTGTGACTAATGGGTATTAGATTTCATGAAAATATAGTGTAGAGACCGAAGTGTTGTTTTAAATTGATGAGGGGCCAATTTGAAGCAATTGAAAGATAGTAACTATTGAGTTGTTACTATTATTTTATATGGTCATGGTCTCTATTTGATGGTGTTCTTAAGGTTCTCTACATCTCCATCAAATAGAGAGAGCAAAATTGAAGCGAAGATCACCAATCAATTGGAAGATCGTAACTCATTCATGCTAAGATTCAGAAATCTATAAATCAATGTATGTTTATGCTTCCTTTATTTTCATTCTCATTGATTTTAACATGGATAATTATATTTTGAGAATTACGAATTTAATTATTGTTTTGATCGATAATCTTATTATGTTTTTCTAACATATATTTGAAAAGTCGAAAATTATTTTTAAAATTAAGAAGTTACTTTTGAATATACTAGATAATTTTTAGAACTTTGTTCAGTTAGAAGAACTTTCAGAGAAAGTTGACCTAATTCAATTTCTTCTAAAACTCTTTTACAGAAAGTATAAGCAAAAATAGAAATCCTATCAAATGTGTCCTAATATTGTGCTAGTACACAACAATTTTTATGGTCTACAAACAAGATTTCAAGTTAACCTAACTAACAAAATGAAGGAATTGAAAACTATTAGTAAACTTCAGTGACTAATTTAGAATAAAAATAAACATAAAGGACCAAATGTGTATTTTTAACCCATTCTGAACTGAGATTACAGATATGGGAGTTGGGACATGAGGCTCAAACGATCATGCTACTTGTACAAAGTGGCTTGACAAACTTGGTTTACAAAGTGAGGTGGCAGGAATTAAAAGACTAAAAAGTCCTTCCTCTATTCTTCAGTTAAATCAAGGTTTTCTATTCCCAATATAGGATAAGTTTGATGTATTTCTCCTAATAAATAAAAAAGCCAATTATGCTCGTATTTATCAATATATTTTTTATTAAAACAATCGTTTAATATTCTAATTTTATTTTCTAATTTATTAATTTCTTTATTAATTCTAACTATATTTTCTGTAAAATATAAAGGCACAGGTATATTTCTACTATTCTTCAGAAAATAATCAAGCACAGTATAAAATGATTTAATTTCTTCTTTTTTCCTTTCGTAGTTAATTTCTAAATATTGAATAATAGTAACTAAAACTTCATAAATATCATAAGTGCAAATATTAATGCAAGTATTCAACATAAATAAGAAAGATCTTACAGTATTGAAGCAGATGGTAAAGACAGAATAATATCAACGAGATTTCCCTCGAGCTTGCTCCCGTATGTTTATATACTCAGATATAAGTGATCGATGTTATTTGAGTTTAAGAAAGTGGGTTATGGTCCAACACGACTTCCGTACTCTTATTATTTTTCTCTCGACTCTTTTGCAAATCTCACAATGGATCACACGGAATCACAGTTTTCCTTTCAACTCCTTATTAAAACATCACCTTGAAAGGTAACAGGGTTCTAATGGCTTTCTCTAAAAACGCCTCAAACGCCAACACACGGCTAAACGGCAACAAGATACTTGCACAACCCTCAAGGTTCTCACCGTTGGAGTATAAGTAAGACAAGAGTTTTTGAGAAAACAACAAGATTAGAAAGACAGTATTTTCAAACAACTTTGATTTCATAAACTCATCACACTAATATCTCTTGCATAAGAGTATACATACATATTTCGGCTACACTCTTGGTACTTTCTCTAAAGAGATTAGAACTCCATAGAGATTACCTTATTACAAGCTTCAAATGAAAGAGATAAACTGAAATGGTTACAAGACTCGAAAATTCTAGAGAGAAAGATAGTTTTTTGCTTAAGGATGGGGATGCCTTCTTCTGAGAATTAGTCTTCCTTTTATAGACTCGAAAAAGCTCTCCAGCTGGTCTTCATTATTGTTGTGTTACTGTGTAAGATAATGGGAATCTTACTGTGGCCTAAAGTTCTTTGTCTTAACATGGAAAATAATGTAGGTAAAACCCCACAGTTTTTCTTTATCAAAGTAACTTTGACAAAGTAGTGATAAAGGGGGTCCATTACTTTTCCATATGAGATTCAAACCACTCATCCGGAAATTCCTCTGAATCAAGTGAGATTGGTGAACCATTTTCTTCATTGCTACAGTACTCGCACTTATGGTTTGGATAACGCCAAAACTGTTTACACAGTTCATTTTTTGTCTTCTGTGTTCCACTAGCGTTTCCTCCAAAAATATGATCACACCAGATATCGAGATAGTGCCAATCTTCTTGTTTAGTGGGTGCCACAGCTTTACTGTAAATCAAGTGGTCTTGTGATTCATACACCCAAATATTTTGATTTTCTTCAATAACTTTCTGGATATGCTCAAATTGCTCCTTATATCCTTTGGCTCTACGGAAGGTTGTCATCTTGATAACATCTTCTCGGTGTAGTTTCATGGACTTCACTCTTCTCGAGTGAAGATGCTTGGAAGTAGTGGCAATCCTAATGACATGGCTAATCGGCGTAGTCTATCTTCTTCATTATCCCATTCGGGACAGGCAGAGAAAAACCTGATATATATGTTCTTATGTTTAAGAACTTGGCAATATCTTTCAATAGCTCGGACTACTTCTTTTGGTAACAAAGAAATTTCTTTTAAAGATTCTGATGGGTAAATACAAATTATATTTCCCATTTCATAAAGAGCACGAACCCAATAAGCTGGAGCTCCTGGATAGAGGTTAACTTTATTATAGGTTCCATATGTTAAGGTTTTCATCCAACCTCCAATCGGTAAACCAAAGAACAAAGCGAGATTAAACAATACATATGCCAAAATAAAATCGTTTTTACTTTTGATGTCCATAACACCATGAGTGTTGCAGGCTTTGATGATATTTGAGCTATTAAGCTCTGGTATGGAGATACTATCCTTTGTAAATATTTTCTCCTGTGAGGGAGACAAAGTAGTATTCTCTCTAACTGAAAGTTTATGAAGCTTTAATGCTTCTGGTTCAATATTGGCACCGAGGCCTTCAGATTTATTGGCACTAGGACCTTCAGATGATATAGCCATGTTGGCTTTCTCCGATACTGGCTTGACAGCAGCCATCTCCATTAGAGTTATCTTGGATTCTATTGCAGCAATCTTCATGTTCATTTCGAACTTCAATATTTCTAGCTCCTTCCTGATTAGCTCCATTCCTGGTTAAGAAATCTGGAATAAAATTGTCTTTCCCTTTAATATGGACAATATCAAATTTAAATGGTGCAAACCACATTTGCATTCTAATAAGTGGTCTTTCAGCTGCACTTGTTCCAAGTTTATTTGTTAATAATGGTTTTACCTGAGTATTATCTGTCCTAATAAGAAATTTTCTAGGTAGCAAGTATGGTTCAAATTTTGCTACTCCTTTCTTAACTGCTAAACATTCTTTACGATTAATATCATACCTGGTTTCGGCATCTTTGAATGTGCCTGAAGTATAAGCGACAAGCTCTTCTGGGCATTTGCATAATGGATTACAAAGAAACTCTCTATGATTTTCTTTTCTTTTAAGTATTGCTCCCCAGTGTAATAAAGAGGCATCAGTTTCTAAAATAAAGAAATCTTCTTCATTTGGAATATTTAATTCAGGTAGATTTTCACATATTTTCTTAATTTTGTTTACCATTTCTACATCTTCTTGTGTCCATTCCCATACAACTCCTTTCTTCAGTTTTTTGGTAAAGTGGACTTTATATTTAGCACAATTTTTTATAAATTTTTCGGAATAATTTAATAATCCAATAAAGCTTTGTAATTCTTTCTTGTCTCTAATTTCTTCTGGAAATTCTGTAATCTTCTTACCAATATGAGGTTGCTGAAGTATTTTTTCTTCGGTAAAAATATATCCTAAGAATTCAATTTCAGTTTTAGCTATTTCTGCTTTTCTTTCTGATAAGGCTAATCCATACTTATTAGCAATATAGTTGAACTTTTTAAGATGTTCAATATGTTCTTTTAAATTTTTACTATGAATAAGAATATCATCTACATAAACAATGCAGAAATTCTTTATTGGTCTAATAATCTTATCCATTCTTTGTTGAAATATTGCAGGTGCATTCATTAATCCAAATGGCATAACATTCCATTCGAATTGTCCTAATGGATTAGGGGTAGTAAAACTAGTTAAAGGCTTTGAGGCTTCATCTAGTTTTATTTGCCAATATCCTGATTTACAATCAAATTTAGAATATATTTTACTTCCTTGTATTTGTTTTATTAACAAATCTTTTATTGGTAGTTTATAGCTATTTGGTATTGTTTTAGAATTTAGGTCTCTATAATCAATTACCATTCTAGCTTTTCCTCTTTTAATTTCACTATGATTTCTAACCATAAATGCTGGACTATTATATGGACTAGTCGATTCTCTTATTACTCCTAATTGTAAGAGTTCTTTAATTTGTATTTCAAATTCTTTCTTATCTTCTTCACTATAAGGAAATTGTTTTCCTGATATCTTAGCATTTGGATCTTTTAACTCAATGGTTGCCATAGGTTTATCTTTGTCCCATTTGGCTAAGGGATTTTCATGATAACATTCTTTTAGTTATGATTTAATATTTTCTAATTCTTCTTCTAAATTTTCAATTCTTAATACTGGAATTTTTTGTTTTTGATTAATTTACGTATAACATCCACCACGATTACTGCAGTAACTCTGATGTCTAGGTCTATGGTGAATAGGTTGATGTGCAATTCCAATAGCTTTATAGATTTTTGGTATTTTAATTTTGTGATTACAAGGTGTAGTAAATTCAAAACTATCTTTATATTGTGTAAAAGGGCTATATGTATAGATAAAATTTTCTCCTAAAAGGATATCACATCCAATTTTATCTGTTGCATATATTCGTGGAATAAAACATTCTCTATTACCTATAATTATAGGAACATTTTCTACAAAATCTCTATAGATTTCTACAATATCTTTTACTTTTTGACCATAAGTTGTTTTCTTATAATCTCTTTTATAATAATGTTCTGGGAACACATTTCTTTTACATAGGCAAATACCTGATCCAGTATCGATTATGGCATGAAATTTTATCATACAATAGTCTGGTAAATTGAGAGTTATCTCAATATATGGACTAAGTATACTAGTTTTGATTGATCTAATTCCTTGTATCATATAAATTGGTTCTTTGGTTTTAGTAATTCTAGGAATCATTTTTTGTTTGCCTTCTATAGTTATTTGTAGAGTATTCTTTTGTATATGAAATGGCGAGACTTTCTCAAGAAAGTTCATTCCAAGTAATATTGGACTAGGATCCTTTCCTTTTCTATAGTCTTTATGAATTTTAAGATTTAATTTAAATTGTTCTCCTTCAATATCTGTAAAACTTAGTTCTAGATTAACAAATGTTTTAATTTCATATTTAATTCCATGATAGTCTGTAAGAGTTATTCCTTGTGGTAGGTTTTCTTCTAATAAATGATCAACTAAGTCTGCTCTTATATGACTAGTACTAGCTCCTGTATTAACAAGGGCTATAATTTCTTCGTAGTTATTTTGATTATTGATATATTCTGTTAAGATAAGGAAATTATCTTCCTCACACTTTCTAAGATCAATATCAATGCTATTTTTAGGCATTATTGGGTAATTTCTACTTGTAGATGCTCTACTAGAGCTTGCGAGTTCTCTAGTACTGATACTTCTTTCTATTCTTCTACTAGGCATTCTGGCTATAAGTTGTCCAGAGGTATTCAAGGTAACTAATCCTTGATTTCCTACATTATTATCTATTCTTCTAGATTGCTTATGAAAATCAAGCAATATATCTTGTGGTAAGGAAATATTATTATTACTCAACATTCTTGGTGGAGTAAATTGTGCTAAGTCTTTAAAATCTTCATGGATTTGTATGAAGTCTCCTGAAACTTTATTGATTTCTTTTTGGTGTGTAGTAGTAAATGCATATAGAGCTTTACAATGTAAGGTTACAGCTTTACTTCTTGGTGGCATAATTAATCTATCAATTCTATGATATAGATTTAATCCCATACTTAAATTCTCATCTAGTAAGGACATGGCAAATCCAGGTCTTATAGTAAATATAATTTTCTTATATACAAGATTTCCAGAGACTACTCCTAATAGGGCATCCATAGGATCATGAAGTATTCTCGTTATCCATCAAATACATTTGTATAGGAATATCCATTCCTTCTCTAAAATATCCTTTCACCATAATTTGGATTCCTCCTATCACAATATTTTTAATCTTTCTCTAGTGGATCTATTTATTTTGGCTAATTCTCGATTAACCCATTCTTTAGTTACTAGAGGTATAGTAGTATTGCCTTTAACATTTTCGATATTAATAGGTACTTCATCATATTTTGCAATATATATGGTTTTGTTAAACCAAGGTAATATTGGTCTTACAAAAACGTCTCTATCTCTTAAAGATATTTGTTTTTCTTTTATTGCTCCATATCTTTCTTCATCAAATACTACTGTTTGTGAAGTCCCTTCTTCATTATCTAAGGTAGTTTCTATAGTATCAATAATTTCTTGGTTCATATAAATTTGTTCAAATTCTGGTTCCTCAATTTCTTCTATATCTAGCTCATAGATTGAGTATGTTTCAGATAATTCATCTAAATCTTCGATTATTTCATAGTCTGAGTCAGATTCTATTTCTTCCATTATTCTAATGGCTTTAACATTTTCTCTTTTATTTCTATTAGGACAGTTGGGAGATATGTGTCCTATTTCATTACATGTAAAACATTTACATTTTTTATAAAATTCTTCCTTAGATTTCTTCTGAGGTTTTTTATGTTGGTTATATTCCTTTTTCCAAGGTTTTTTCTTCTTAAAATACTTCTTATTGCTCTTAAATCCTTTGTTTCTCTTCCAGGGTTTAAGATATTTCTTAAATTTCCTTTTATAGTATGGTTTCCTAGGTGGTTGGTGACAACCAAATTGTGGCACTGCTGCTATTTCTCCATAGCAACATAAACTTGCTTTCTTACCATGTTTCCTAAATAGGTGTTGATACATAGATTTTCTACACCATTCTGATATTTTTCTTTTAGCGAATGAAGTTCTCATTCCTAAGGTATCACTCTATGATTAGGATCTTCCCATTCTATTTTATTCCAATAAGTTTGGTAATCTTCAAATAATTTCTGACCCCATGGCCAAGGCAGTTTAAGAAAATATCTATTAAGTAGTTTTTTATCTTCTTCTGATAGATTCCATTCTTTTATGGATTTAGATGCTTTGATATATATCTTTTCGAATTTCTTGGTATATTCGTTTAATTCACACATATCACAGATTTTTAATAATTCCATTTCTCTTTCCGCTTGTAAGGCTTCTTGAGTGATCATATCTATTTTAGTTTCTGGTATAACTTCTCCTAAGAGTAAGTGTCTAAAGAAATTTTCCATTCGTTTTAAAATTTCCTTAAAATTTTCAGCATCTAAGCTTTCATTGCTATCAATAGTAGTTGTAGATTTTTCTCCATATTTAATTTGATTTTTAGTTTCTTCTAAGTCCTTCTCCGTGATATCTGAAGTGATTCCTCTAAATGTGTGGATTATAAAGTTATATGCTTGAGTAGTATTCCATTTATGAAAAGCAACAGCTAAATTAGTAGTTTTTGCCTATGAGTCAATAATTTCACTTTTATTATTGCTATCATCAACATCTAGCCATATTCCTGTTGTAGGAATTTGTTCAGTAAATAATTTAACTGGATTATTATCCCTGAGGTGTATAGGCTTGGCTGATGTAGTTTTGACTCCTTTTCTAAAATTATAATTTTCTCGTTCTTCTGTTATTCCATGCTCTTTCATCCATTCAAAATTCCAGTCATCAGACTCGACTTGAATCCAATCATTAGTTCTACTTGTTTCTCCAACAAATGTTTGTGGTTCAACTTGTTGATTTAAAGGTGGAGTATTAATTTCAATGGTTTCTTCTTTGGGCGGATCATTCATATAAATATTCTCGGTTTGAATGGCTAATTGTTCTAAACTCTGTTTATAAGCTTCTAATTCTTCACCTGTGACTTCATAGAATTTAGTTTCTAATTCTTCTATAACATATGCCGGTAAAGGTGGTTCAATTGATATATAAGAATCCTTAATTTTTGATCCTTTAAATTTAGATTCAATTTGTTTATATAGGATTTTTGGTCCTATTTTAATATTGTCATTAACAATTTCCAAATTAGACTCGATATTTTTTATATGAGTTAAAACATCTTGGTTTAAAATATCCGTTTCTCCTAAAGGTTGAGCAAAATTATCATATTGTTCCAAAAATTGATTTATAATAATATCTTCTTCTTCATTTTCAGAAAATTCATCTACTAATATTTGTAATCCTTTATTTTTTATTTCTGCTAATTGTTGAGGACTATTTACTTGTTTTATCTCCTCACTTAGAGATTTATATTTAATACTTAAATTTGTTGCTAATTCTTGTAATTTAATTCGATTAGTATTAGTTAAAATATTAATATTTTGTAATTCTTCTAAAATCATTTTATCTTTTATATTCATTTTAAAAATTTCTTTAGGTTCGTTACTAGGCTCTGATACCAATTATAGGGATAAAAATGCGGAAAAACAATTAAAATATAAAGGTAAGGGTATAATAGACAATAACTAAAACATATAAAGAAATAAATAATAAGATAATGGACAATTCAATCTCATCCGTCAATTACAATTCATCCAAACCGTACACCTAATTTTGTCAACTATCTTTGTCAACAAACTTGGTACAAATAGATTAATTCGAGGCTCAAAATACTCTCAGAAAACCTCACCTTATTCCTCAATTCCACGCACAAAAACACTCACACTTGAACTGTGAAAGTGTGAACACACAATTGTATAAACTAAAATGAAGCTTCTTCGCGCTCCATGCTCTTCCTCTTCGCCATTTCATTTCTCGAATTCACAACCCAGAGGAAGTAAGTTTTGCTTTATATGCAGTTTATACTGCACATAGAATGAATTGAAACTTCTTTTTTTATGCCTGAATTTTCATATTTATTATATTCAGGATCGATATATGTAGTGTATCCGATGAATCTCTTGTTCGATTTTCTGTTAATTTCTTGTTTCCATCTCAAGGACGTGAAAGGCCTGCATGGGTTTCGTTTAGAGATTCAGCGTGGAGCTCAATCACACCTAAAGCTGCTTCTATTCAAGGTGGACTTTTTATTCCCAACAAATTCAATTTACATAATAATGAAAACCCATTAGTAGAATTTGACTAATGCAATTGGATTACGTGCACAAGTTTCATATACTGGTTAGTGCTGCAATATGAAGAAAATTTTGAGTTGTTACTGCAGAGCACTAAACAGGAACTTGAATTCAAAATATTTGTATTCAAGCTCCTAACAAGTTTGAAGGTTTGTATGAGTTTCTAGGGTAGATCTCAAAACGAGATTTGAAGGGGAATGGTTGTTAGTTAACATTTTTTCCCCTCACAAATTCAACTTTGGTGTTAGTCTTAGATTCCTCTATTTACTGAAATAAAAATGGGTATTACTTTCTTCATTTTGGTCAAGAGAAGGAAATTTTTTATGGACCATTACAATAACTTTCCGAATCCTGCTGTTGGACGTTGCTGGCATTTCATTTTTTTTGAAAAGGTTGAATCTAGATGGAGGTGAAAATTCTTTTGACATGGATGAGATTACATTCCAGAAATACGCATATAGGCTTGAATTTAGAAAGTGTGTGTGTGTGTGTGTAGAGAGAGAGAGAGAGAGACTGTTTGAGCCCCATTTTTATGATGAAATAGTATTTTGATAGAGAATGTGTGGTTAAAAAATAAGGGAGAAAAATGTATATTGAAGAATGTGTAGTTGAAAATAAGGGGGAAAAATGTATTTTGGAAATAATGAGGATCAAACAATGACATATTTTCCTATAGAAAATATTAGTTTTAAGTCTCAATCTTGTTAGAAATTTTTGCTTATAAACAGAATGCTATACTGGGTAGAAGTTTAAGTTCCCAGTGATCTTACCAACAGAGGAAACATGGTTGGAACTAGTTATATAAGGCTGAAACAATTATCACAAACTGTTGTTTGGACGATATTAGATGCCCAATGAGAAAGTTAAGATCCTTAGGAATCTAGACTGGGGTCACAATTGGTTTGATATTTTTTGGTGCAAGATTCCAAGAGCTGAACCTAGATTTTAACAACAATGTTTGGAGTCCTGTACCTATGCCTGTTTTTTTGCGGTAATTAAAATAAAAAAACTTGTAGAGCATCATGCTATTACAACATTTCTGTGATTAAAGCAATATGTATTACCAATATTTTTTTCCCAAGTTATCCAGACCAATAAAAAATGTCCATGTAGCTCATAGCTATGTAGGAGCAGTACTTTTGCTTGTTTTTGTAAAATCATTAAATTAAATATTGGACAGCGAAAGATTTTAATTATGTTTCTGTGGTTGTCATATTTCCATTTTTGCAAGCCATGCTGACCAACAAGAAATAGCCATGATACTCGTGGCATATTATCTTTTCCACACTTCATATGTCATTAAGACATTTTTGGCTTAATGCAAAGTTGTTCTTATCAAACTTTTAATTGCAGCTTCTGCTTCAGCAGTATCAAGTCAAACAGCTGAGAATGATGTGCTAAAATCTCTGTCTCAGATCATAGATCCAGACTTTGGCACAGACATTGTCTCTTGTGGATTTGTGAAGGACCTTAATGTGAACAAGGCATTAGGAGAGGTCGTTTAGAAATTAGATGTGATAAATTCCAAGATAAGTACGTGATAACTGATGTCCTCATTCAACTTTTATCCATTGATTCGCAGGTTTCTTTTCGGTTAGAGCTGACAACACCAGCATGTCCAATCAAGGACATGGTAAATGTCACCATCACCATTGTTTTATCCAGATTTGATGTGTGTATCAAGTGGTACATACCCTTTTTAACCTATTCTTTTACTTACTTTAGCTTTGTTCATTGCTCAATAATATGCAAAATACCCGACAGAGTACTACATTCTTCTTCTCATTCTCTCTCTTGGATGGAAAATTTATCAAACTAACTTTTATTGCACACATTGCAAAGAGATGGACTGTGTTTTGTTTGTTTAGAGACGATTATTGTTTTCTGGGTACATTTGGAACATGTCTAATGCCATCACCAAATTGTATATCTAGTTTGAACAGCAGGCCAATGAGGTGGTTGCAGCACTTCCCTGGGTCAAAAGGGTGAGTATGACAATGTCAGCCCGACCAGCCAGACCTGTTTATGCAGGGAACCTTCCAGAAAATCTGCAAACAATATCGAACATCATTGCCGTTTCAAGTTGCAAGGTACACATATTTTCTTAACTAAGTCTGAGATATGATACCAAAATAACAAATTAGCTTTGTATCAATGTAATCTCATCATTCATACAGAACGAATTGGTGTGGTCTATTCATATCATAATATATGAACAGTAAGAACTAACATTCTTATTGATTATAACTCATAGGAAGAAGATTTATGGGTGGAATCAGATACACAAAATATGCATACAAAAGTATTTGGTTATTTATTTCATACTTTTTATTATGCTGGGATGTCTTGCATTTTTGCCCAATTTCGCCCTGCACTATTTCAAGAGGGAAAACTATAAGCTTTACTTCACGTGAAGTGGATAGCTAGTCTGGAGAGAACTAACAATGCTCTTAAGGAATGGCAGTAGAGTTCCAGCACTACTAACCCGTCCTGTTATGTAATTGTGTGTGTTTATATGTTTCCCTCCGAAATGTAGCGTATTGGCTTCTCACAGTAAATGTAAGTCAATGAACCAAAACGCATAAATCTTTACGCCTTTTTTGCCCTGTTATTATGTATGTTATTGAGTGTTACTGAATGTTCATTAATATACTGGAACCAGATTGGCAGTGTCTTTTGATATATTAATACTCCTATAATTGAAGGGAGGGGTGGGAAAGTCGACAATAGCTGTGAACCTTGCATACACTTTAGCTGGTATGGGTGCAAGAGTTGGGATTTTTGATGCTGATGTATATGGCCCCAGTTTGCCAACGATGGTCTCCCCAGAAAACCGGTTACTTGAAATGGTAATCTTTCAATTCTGGTCCAAAAAATTTTAATTCCTTGAATCAATATAACCTTTGAAAGCGATCTTCTAGAATCCGGAGAAGCGAACCATCATTCCAACCGAATACTTGGGCATTAAGTTGGTATCATTTGGATTTGCTGGCCAAGGACGTGCAATAATGCGAGGTCCAATGGTTTCAGGGGTCATCGATCAACTATTGACTACTACTGAATGGTATGACATGTTCCTACATGAATCAGAAAGTTCAAGTAACAATATACAATTTAAGGTGAATCGTGTTTTCAGGAATTTGTTGATAGTTCTTGGTTATTGGGAACTATGTTTCCGATCAACCATTTCATTTTTCATGATCGTCCATGGTATGCTATTGAAATTACATACATAACTTTTAAAGCACCTTGTCAGTTGGGCAAAGTCCAGAAGTACTGGAAAATGAAGGTTTTTTCTTGGTGATTTATCAAATGCTTCACTAGATATCGATTTTATCACAATGGTCAAATATTCTGAGTTGATGTGGCTTTGCTTTGATTGCACTTCTTGAATTATATACCAATCACATTCGTTATTCTAAGGAGGATGTGGCATTGATTAGATTTGATGTCATGAATAACAATCTGATCATGATTTGTTACTACTACGTAGGGGAGAACTGGACTACCTCATTATTGACATGCCCCCTGGAACGGGTGATATTCAACTCACCTTATGCCAGGTGTTGTTTTGATGCCTATTTAACGAGATGATTTCCTAGCATTTTCAGTGGTGTCTCTTAAAAATATAACCATATAATTTAGAGATGCTCTTGATTAACTTTGACAGATTCCACTTTCAGGTCGTTCCATTGACTGCTGCTGTCATTGTTACCACACCTCAGAAGCTAGCATTCATAGATGTCGCAAAAGGAGTTCGCATGTTTTCAAAGCTAAAGGCACGTTTCTTATATTCTCTAATGTGGTCTCCTAAAGATTTGAACATTTCTTGCGTTTGAAATGAATTTAGTGTGAGACAAATATATAAGTTAGGATAGTACTAGGTATTGGATAAAATCCCACCAAACATGCAGTGAATGCAGCGGAAATGAATGACCTGGAAAGAAAAAAACACAAATTAAAAGTGGTTCGGCAAATTATCAACGACCACGAGAGAAGAAGACTTTATTAGCTAAGAAAACTTTGCAATACAATATTTTCTTTACTTTCTCGACTTCTCCATACACAAAATTAGAACACTCAACGTATGCCACAAACATGCACGTACCGTTTCTCTTTCTAGATTTCTCTCTCTAAAACTCTTACAATTGTGAATGTACATAGTTCTCTTCCCGAATTCACCTCACCTTGTTTCCATGCACACTAGACTCAATGCCATGCATTCCTTATTTATAACGAAAGCGTTCATCCTTTTCCTAATTGCATATGAAGTCATTCTCTCGATTATATTAGGAATCCTTTTCTTCTTATATAAAATCCCCTTTTCACCCAAAAACTAATAGTTGAATTAGGACTTAAATTAGACTACTACTATGAATCCTAACTTAATTCTACTAATTTTAGTCAATCCCAATGCTAGGAAGGGTTTACAATTGCCTTGTATATCGTTTTAACAGGTGCCTTGTGTAGCTGTGGTTGAAAATATGTGCCATTTTGATGCTGATGGAAAACGCTACCATCCATTTGGTAGAGGGTCAGGTTCTCAGGTTTTTGATTGCTTTCATGTCTAACTTTTGTTTTGCCTGTCCCACTTCTCAGCCACTACCAGAAACTTTGCTACAAAATGATGGACAATGATAATAAATCATTTATAATATTAACCAAACAATGTCAAATAATGCTGCGAGTCTCCAGCATTTCTGCAGATTTGTACTTCTGTCTCATTTCTACACACATCTGCAGGTTGTTGAGCAGTTTGGGATCCCCCATCTTTTTGAGCTCCCAATTAGACCAACTGTAAGTTTCACTGGCGGTATGCTTTGGTCATTGTTTAGATATATATTCAACTGGGAGATCTAAGCAGTATAATCTGTCCGGATAAAGTTTGGTTATTTTCATTTTACTGTACTATAATTCAAGACGAAAAGCTTTTCATGAGTCTCTGTTTGGAAAGAATATTTAAACGGTTTTATTTGTAGATAGAAATGAGTGGTGGGTTAGTGTATAGTACTTATGGGTCCATTGAAATGTGTGGTTGAAAAAGAAGTTTGACCAATTTATAAATTTTCCTAACAGAGGACCGTCGGAGAAAAACTTTGTTTGTTTAAGGGAGAATTACTGTCTTTACCTCATCAAATCCTTTGCACCTGACCAGTTAATTAGAATTTTGCACATTTAAGTAAAGTCCATTTATTTTAAAAATCATTTATTGCATATTAGTAGTTGACTTTTGGTAGCATGTAATTATTGAAAATGAACAAAAGACAGGACATTTACATTTCCTGATTTCAATCATTTTGCCTTCATTTAATTAATATAATTTTTCAGTAATTGGCATTTTATAGAGAATATATGGGCACTTAATTGCCAATGCTATTTTATTTATTCTTTTGATACTATGTTTAGATTTCTTTGTGTCCTTAACGATGGATGGGAATGCGTAATAAATGTGTATTTGAGTATTATTCTTCACTTCACAGTTATCAGCTTCCGGAGATAGTGGAATCCCTGAAGTCGTGGCTGATCCTCAAGGTGAAGTTGCAAGAACATTTCAAGAGTTGGGCATATGTGTGGTGCAACAGTGTGCCAAGATCTGCCAACAAGGTAGCTTAATCTTCGTTCTTTTATGACCCGGGGATAGATTTCAATTTAAAATGTAGGAAAGCATAGGTGCTACCTTTATTCAAATGGTACAAGGACTTGTCTTGTAAGTATTATTGGGAGATATTAGTTCTGGAAGAAAAGGGATTGAGTTTCAAACTAGATATCTGTTATCCACAATATAAGCAATTGATAGAACTTGTATATGGGAATAAACCAGCCCTCACTAGCCAGGGTTGACATTCGGCACAAATTTGTGAAGATCTAAAGTTTATAACTCTTGCTGTGGACTTTCTTATAGAGCATCTTTGTTTGCTACAGTATCGACGGCTGTCACTTATGATAAAGGTATGAAGGCAATCAGGGTGAAAGTACCCGATTCAGTTGAAGAGTTTTATTTGCACCCCGCAACTGTTAGACGAAACGATCGATCTGCTCAAAGTGTGGTAAGTGGAATAATCTTATGCAATTTAGTCATTGAGATAATAAATAAGTGGACATTAAAAAATATGGTACAGACATTAAAATGAGAATTGTTACTGCAAACATTAAAAGTGATCATACAGCACTCTTCTATGGTGCCACTTTATATGGTTAAGTAATTCACAGTCAGAGGCAACTGTGATTTGAATATCCGATTTGCGAAACAGCCATTGATTTTCTACGTTACATCAAATGTTAAGTCATTTGTGAAAATAGCTCTATCTTGAAACTATGAAGTGAAACCTATATGAAGTCTAGATTTTTGTGATAAAGGGAAAGCTCAAAGATGTTCTCCAAGCTGTTGGACTAAAAAGAGTTCACAAGGACTTGTGAGGTAAAATTTATTTGTACAGAGACCGAGAGAGGCTGGAAAATGTGTTTACTGCCTTTACAGTTGTTAATATCAACTGATATATCTATTCCCTATATTCTTAGGTCCGTACCATGAACAAAACATCTAGAGTTATCATCCCCACATTTTAGATTCATTTGAATAGAGTAGAATGCTAATGGTCTAACCCGAGCTGGAATTCATAAAATTGAGTAATGTAGCACAACATATAGTAAATGAAAATTTACTTTCTGAAATGAGAACCCTTGACAAAGTACCATTTTTATCTTCTTGTAGTGATTTTGTTTTGAGTTGAACTATCAAATCTTCTCGTTTCATGTGAAAGCTGTTAATCCTTACTAATGATCATTTCATTTTGGTCTAATCAGGATGAATGGACTGGTGAGCAGAAAGTGCAGTATGCTGATGTTCCAGCGGACATTGAACCTGAAGAAATTCGGCCCATGGGAAATTATGCTGTATCGATAACCTGGGCAGATGGATTTAGCCAGGTACGTTAATCTAACCTGATTTTCAGCTGGTAAATGATCAATATTTTAAAAAACTAATTGTTAAACAGAAATTTGACACGTTGTGCAGAGTTTTTCTGGTTAACAACACGAAATATCAGAAATTTGGTTATTGCAACTAATTTGTGCTACAAAACAAAATCATCTCTACGGTAACTTAAAAACACAGAATTATGCGTGTTGGACACAGTTAAATGCAGGCGGATGAATAAGCAGAGCGAGAGCAGTGCTTATCCATCCTTGATATTCGTTATGAGCATGATGAGCTTTTGCCTCAGGTTCAACTAAATGGTAGCTTGAAGCAAACTTCAGTATTCCACTTTGTGCTGATGATATTTTCATGTGTTGTTTTTATTGCAGATTGCTCCTTATGACCAGCTGCAAACAATGGAACGCTTAGTTGATGTTCCGCAATTGATCTGAACGGCAAATTGGCTGTTCTGAGGTTATAGCATAGATGCTGAAAGGACCACACGATCAATTTGTACCTTGTGGTCAGTTGTATTCACTAGAAGATGGAGATTTATGTTTAAAATGAATATAGGATTCTGAAGATACTTTGATTGCTTCAATTCTACATTTCAAGTAATTAAATTTCTTCCCTTTGTATAGCACTTGGTATGGTTGGTGTCAAACAATACTCTTATCGACCACTCTATAAATAAGTAGGTGCAAGTGTCAATGGCAAAGCAAAATTAGTGTGCAAAACATAGCCATGCTTCTAAAATGCCAATTGACTCATCACTAACTCCTTTCTCAAGCTCGTGCAGAACGCATTTGGTTTGTTATTCTGAAAAAATACTTTTCAAACTAAAAAAATTGAAAAATACATTTGATTTGAAATTTTAATAAATTGTTGAAATTTGATTATTAGTAAAATAGAACAATTTTATGTTAATATATTATCAAGATTGAAATCCATCAATCGATTTATATGACACGTCATTGATGTTTAACATGAGATGAGTACCGGTGTTCAATAATCATATATATATATAAGTTGATGAATCTTACAATATTTTTTTTCCTTGCAAAAGTAAAATAAAAATAAATAAATTAAGTTGGCAAAACATAGAAAAAAACTAATGACGTAAGCTAAATATTTTTATCCGTGTTCATTTAAATATATATTTTTAAATTTTTTATTTAAATAATTAATAAAGAGGTTGAACTATTTTTATTTTTTTAGAGATTTTAAGTTTTTTTTTTTTCCTGAATTTTAGATTTTATTTCAATTTTCTTTGTGGAATTTTATAATTTCTTTTTCCAAAATCTTTATTTAAATAAAAATATTTAAACACTTATTTCCTTAACTGAAAACACTCAGAAAGTTAAAAATACGTATTGAATTTTATATTTATATTTAACCTTTTTTTTTGAAAATATATTTTTAGAAATTCTAGACACGTCGAGTTTTTGCAAATTTGAAAACTAAAAATAGCAAATCAAATGCCTTCTAAAATATTTAAGTATTATATAAAGGGAAAAGTTTATGGGTCAGGTGTTTACTATTCCAAAATTAAAAATCAGGCCCAACAGTTTAAAATTACAAAAATCAGGTTTTTCTTAAATTAATTAATTACATTTCATAATTATTATATTAAATTAAATATTTAACAGTCATATAATAAAATCACCCCACCCCACCCCACCCCACCCCACCCCACCTACACCACCACCATTGCTCCGGCTACTACTCCGGCGATCGGTGACTGCTCCGATCCGGCGACCGGCGACTGCTCCGATCCAGCGACTTTTTCGAGGTCACAGATCAAGAAATTTGTAGGTCACAGGTAATTTCGAGGTCACAGATAAAAAAATTTGTAGATCGCAGATTATTTCGAGGTCACAAATGAAAAAAATTAAGGTCACAGATCCCCTTTTTAAGTTACAAATTATCAATTTCAAAGTCACAGGTCAATAGTAAGGTCACAGACACCAAAAAGAACCACAATAGCTAGGTCACAGTCACCTAAACTTTATTTCAACGAGTCACAGACACAATTCTTAGGTCACACACACCTACCTAGGTCACAGAGACTCACGATCGCCACCTCCAACGCCTTCGACCCGTCACAACAACACAGAATCATCGCCACAACAGTTCCAACACCACCAAAACGTAAAAATAATCACCACCTCACCATTTTCATTTTCAAAAAAATCACGCAAATCACTAACAAGATTTGAGAATGAATAAAAACTCAATATCATCATAACTCAAAAACCCAAGATCTGGTAGTAGGAAGAAGAAAAAAAAAATGCACCGGCGACGTCGCGATGGCTGGTTGCGCACGTTGCGACGCGTCTCGGGCGGCTCGCAAGCGTGCGGCCGTCACGCAAATCGCAAGCGGCGTCGCCCGCTCGCTACGATTTGTGCGGCGTCTGCACAAATCGCGACGGCGCGACGCTGCTGCTGCGACCAGCAGCAGATTGCTGCTGCAAATCGCAGCAGTGGCGTCGCCGGCTGCTACTGCGATTTGCAGCAGCGATGCAGGGGGGAGGGGGGGAGAAACGGCGGGGGAGGTAGGAGAAGAGGGGAGGGGGAGGGGAAGGGGGGGAAGAAAGGAGGAGAGGAGGGCGGTGGCGGCGGCGGCGGGTGAGAGAGGGAGGAGGTGTGAAATGGATTAGGGTTTGGATAGATGTTATATTTAAAATAAAGTGGGTGGGGGTAGATAGTGGGGTGGGTATATATGTTATTTTAATTTTATAAAGTCATTATTAATTAAAATTATAAAAACCTGATAATTGAATAAAAAACTTAAAAACCTGAATTTTTAAAATGTAAAAGAAAAGACATGATTTGGTGTAATTTCCTCTTATATAAATAAGGATTAATCCCCAAGTACAAGGGCTCAAATTACAGGGCCATTACAGGCCTCTCAACGTAGCAGTGGGCCCCACCTGTTTAAAAAATTGAAAAAAATGCCACCCCACCACCCCAATGTGTCTTGCCTGTGAAACTACCCACCCCCTCCCCGCTGTACTTGTAGCATTGCCCTATAAATAATCATAAAAGTGGATTATTGAAATTTAAAATTTGACCTAGAGAGCTAAATTTACTCTCTATTTTAATTTTTTTTAAATAGATTGTGTTGGGAAAATAAAATGAAGAATTTGATGAATATACCTTTAAAGGTCTGTGATAAAATTTTGATAAAAGTTCGTGGGTTTCATGAAATATGAATTAAAATAAAAATTTGACGGTCAAAAAATTGATACATTTTAGTAAATTTTTATGCACCAAATTTAAAAATGTTTCTCTTGGACAGTGTACAACAATGCTATGCTTCGTGCTCGGGGTGTTTTTTAAATGCCCGCATATGAAATGTGCGAGATAATACGATCAACTCATTTCATTGACGGCATATGCGCATTTAAATGCTTAAATGCGCATGCATTTGTGTTAAAAATTGTGTCTAAATTAGTATTGCAAAGTTATTCACATTTTTATAACTTAAAAAAAGAAGCAAATTGAGCACAATAAACATTAAATTACCTCAAATCGCCATGGATTATATACAGCAATCTGTAGGTTATTGGCGCTTTGAAAAATAAAAAATCAAAACAAATTTTTTGTAGAATTGCAAACTATCTACGTCAAGTCCAAGTCTTCTTCTTCGATCTTCCTCTAATTTCATTGCTGAGATCTTCATCTAGTTGCAGAAACTTGAAGGCGCTTTTTTGTCATTTTTGTATTGCTCACCTAATAAGAACTTTAAAGGTCCTTTTTTTCCCTTTGATTTTTAGCATCCGTTTAGGCTCCATTTTTTCAAAAACTCATTTTTAACCACATATTATCCTAAAAAATAATTATATATATAAATTGAAAACTTTCTTTATTTTTTTATTAACAACATATTTTCCAAAATATCATTATTCCAAAACATATCTTCTCTCTAAAATGGGATCAATCATACCCTTTATTTTAGAGAAAAATATTTATAAAATTCAAAGAATGCATTATTTATTTATTTAAAATAATATTAAAATTTTTAAAATTCATAATTACATATATGCTTCGTAATAGACATGTATATGTTTATAATGCTTAATACTCGATCGAAACGCACTAAGTATTTTACAACTTTCCTTTTCGTATCCTGTTTGAGTCCCAATTTTTACCCATAATGCATTCAATAAGAGTATTTTGATAGAGAATACGTTGTTAAAAAATAAAGACAAATTTTAAGTTTGCGTATCACATTAATTAATTAAAAATGTATAATTAAAAATAAGAGAGTGAAATATATTTTTATTAGTTACAAAAGCATCACGCATCTGCCCTATCAAAATGCATTACGCATATGCTCTTTATTGGAGTGCACGCAACCTTGGGGGCATAAATCACCTCCCCCTTCAAATTTTCAAATTCTCTTGAGAAAATTCAATTCCCCTCTACTTCAGAAGTCAGAACTATGCTGTTCCCGCAAAATTGCCCTAATTCTCCACTGCCTGTACGCTCGATTCGCATGATGTCCTCCACCACTTCTCACGTAGTTCCACCAGTTTCTATTCCGTACAAAGAACTTAAGGTGAATTGTTTCGATCATTAGTATCAATTCTGTTCTGTTACTTATCCATATTCTGATCGTTTGTTTGTGCTGTGGTATTTGTTGACGATAGGATCAGAATGCTGATTTGTCAAAGAAAATCGAACAGGGGTTTGGGCCAAATGGTCTCGGAATTATATCCATATCATCTGTATGAAACAGTTTTTCCTATTACTGTTGCTATTTTTTTTTTTTTTAATTTCATTGTTAGGTGTCTTTGACAATCAATTTCGTAAGCTGCATGTTTGGTTTTATATCTTATAGGTATGTTTCTTTTATGATCAACTCAGTATGATTAATTTATTAATCCTTTCATTTTATACAGCTTTCAAGGTAAGTTACTTTTCATGGAAACAAAAAACACATTTATAGGACATGCATCGGAACGGCTATTAGTTGATGTTAAAAAATTAAGCAGAAAAGTAAAATTGAAGTTATTATTAATTGTATACATTACTTATTTTATTTTTTCCATTTTCTTCTGGGCATGTTCTCCTCATTTTCTAGCTATCACCGGGATTATTTCAGTTGAGCAGTCTATGCGAAAGTTTCTGAGTACCTATTAATATTATGCAGGATTTTTCTTTTTTTCATTTGTATTCCTATATAAGCTACACATCCAGTGTTTGACTTTGGTTATACATGGGAACTACTTTGAGCTTTGTTTATCACGTGCTATTCTAGTTAATTTTATTTTTTTTTACTACTTTTTCTTTTTTTAAATTCAATTTTTGCATTTGACTCATTTCATTACAGGTCCCTGGGTATGCTTCCTTGCGCCAGAATCTTCTCCATCTTGCACCCAGGTACAACCTTTATGAGCTACTCCTATTGTCTGTTTTACATAAACTTGATTATTTTGTTAATTCCATAGGTATTCAGATTATGTTTGCCTTCTTCCTCTTTCTACTACTCATCACTTTCTTTTTTATCAGATTAGCAAGCCTTCCAGAAGAGGTAAAGAGGGGGTTAGAAGACCCTAATAGCAGGTAATGTAAATTATCTCTTGATTATTTCTTCAGTAACTATTTTTCACTTCTTTGTCTTACACACTGCTGCATTCAAGCTACATTGCTGATTATGTAACTTTTTTGACTATCTTCCAATTTGTATAGATTTTTCTTCTGGTATACTTGCTTGAAACTTCTTGGAATGATGTTTAACAACCACCCCGCCTCAGGAAAAAAAAGGAGAAAGCTCCTACCTTACTTCTTTCTATTCATATTTGTCTAAATTATGGAGAGAACATGTAGGTACAACTTTGGATGGAGTCATGGCAAAGAGAAGCTCGAGTCTGGAAAACCAGGTAAAAAGATTGTCGGACATTTAAAAATTTTAAGATATAAACCATTTTTTATCCTTCATATTTTTCTTGGTGTTTACATGAGATGAAGCGATAGAGATTGCATCCAGAGTGGTGGAGATTGCACTACTAACAAGGGATATTCCAATTGAAAAATTAGCACTTATTTTAAACGTAAATTTAAGTAAGTAGATAATTGATTTTCTTGTAATAACTAAGGGTGCGTTTGATTGCAAGGGTGGAAAATGGGTGGAAAGAAAATGATTTCCAGGGAAAGTAATTGGTTAGAAATTGTTTTGCAGAGAATTGTTAATTAAGTGTATTTGATTGGTATAATTTTCCACCCGGAAAAAATTTGAAATTTTGGATTTTTTTTGTTCACGTTTGGCTTTATTTTACATGGAAATTATCCATTAAAATGATTTTTTTTTTTATAATTGGTTATGAAATTTGTTAACATTACCAAAAAGTGAAAAACAAAAAAAAAAAATTTTGCTCGAAAACTATTTTTTCATCAAAATTTAGTGTTCGTTTGGTTTCGTTTTATATGGAAATTGTCCATTAAAGTGAATTTTTTTTTTTATAATTGGTTATGAAATTTGTTAACATTGCCAAAAAAATAAAATTGGCAGAACATGGAAAATGCTTTCCCACCAAGTGGCACGTGGGTGGGTGGGTGGGGGGGAAAATATTTTCTTGGCCAAATTTGTCATATGAAACACCTACTTTGCATGGAAATGGAAATTTTTTTCCTAGTTCTAGGGAAAATAATGGTTATCAAACATGGCCTAAGAGAAATTCCACCTAGCACCCTGGGCAATTCATTGTTACAGTGACATCCTCTCTCATTTGAAAAGTTTTAGATATCTCCCTTGTCAAGTGTTTTGCATAACACATACATTCATTGATGGTTTTTAAGAAAAAAGATGTCAAATATTTTTTTAAAAAAGAAATAATCTCTCTATGGTTTGAAATTATGGCTGAGTGGAGTTTGAAAGATTTATAAAATTTGTTTCCATGGTTATACACAGAGGTGACATGATCATAATTGTTCTTCATGCTTGTCAAAGATGTTAAAGTTACTCTTCTTATGTGTATATTATTATTATTGTGTCTCATGATTACGTGAAGGAAATTTGAAAAGTTCTTGCATGTGAATTTGAAATTAAAGATCTAAAAGTACCTAAGGTATTTTGTAGGTATTTTAGTTGCTAGAACTAATAAAGGAATCTTTGCTCCTCAAAAGTACACTGGGTATTTTGAAATATGTAGGTATGTTGGGTTGCAAGCCCACAAAACCTCCGAAGGATGTGAATTACAAACTTGGGGCTGCATTAGAAAAGGATTCAATTGACAAGGAAAGTCATCAAAAGCTCGTGGGCGGCTTATTTATTTCTCAGTGGACTAGATATTACTTTTGCAGTAATTGTTAGTCAATTTATGCACTTTACTTGTGAAGAGCATATGGTGGCTGTAGTCACAAGATTTTTAGTCACTTAGAAAGTGTGGGGCAAAAGTCAATGCCAGAAAACGAGATTTCCTTTTTTAGTAATTAGATTTGATTTCCAGTATCCATGGGATTTTACCAGTTGTAAAATTGTATATTTACCATTTCAGTTAAGTTCTTGTTGTATATATTTAGGGTAATTTGATGCTTTGGAAAGAAAAAGGATATACTGCAAGGGAAACCAGTTCCATTCACATATTCTATCACGACATTTTTTTAGTTTTTCTTGTGCATTTGATGCTTTGTGTATATAACTCTTCACTTGATGAAAAAGGATTTGTGTAGCTGACCCATATTTACTTGAAATAACGTCCTGCTTATCATTGGGTAATAACTCTTCATTTCTTTTAATTGTGTAGATTTGTTGAAAGGATCCTTTTATGCAAATCCAGTATGTGACCTTCCTACAGATGATGCATCGCTTATCAGACGGTAATAAATGATACTCCTGTGCTTTCCATGACTATTTGATGTGGATAATATTACATTGAGAAGGGGAATATATTCCTACAGTAATTTGTTGAATGAACCAACAGAGAATTCCATGATTCACTTGATGACATGTTACTTTAGACTTTTATTAGGTTAAGCTGTGCACATTTCCCTTATGGAGTTGAATGCATAAGCCATTATTGCTGGTCTTCCTAAAGATTTTCCGGTGTTCTTTCTTGTTAGGTACCCCTCCTACTGTGGACGAAATATATGGCCTCAGGATGCTTTACCAGAACTTGAGTTGGGTATGCATTGATAACCTTTTTTTCAGGATGTCTCGATATCCAGTACCAAGGCTCCCATATAAGTGGTGCCTCAAGTTTTTTCAGTTCTTTCCCCTTGAAACATGTACTGATTTATAGGTTACTAGGTTTATGTTTGGTGTAGATAAAACTTTGATGGTGTATCGGAAAAACTAATGTGCTGTCATTCCCGTACAAATTGGTGCCTCCAGTTTCATTTTTCTTTTGTTTCTCTCCTGAAGATTTGACTGTTCTTTACATGTGTGTTTGGTGTAGATAAATTTTGGCGGGTTTATCAGAAAACTAATGTATTTACTGTGCTAGATAATATGTATTTGGTCTAATAAAATTACTAGTTGGTAACTGATTCAGTAAAAACTGTTCTAAAACCAGGTTTCTAATTAATTGTCTTTTGAGTATATTTGGGTATCAATTAAAGTATATGATGTCTATGATGCTAACCTTTGACTGTATAGAGCTAATTTGTAATTTCTCACTGTTCCAATCATGCTGCAACTCAACATAGCTCATTGGTTGTGTTGGTTTCAGATGACGTCCCATCATTGCTAGATTTAATTGTCTGTCAGTTCCTTTTAAACCAGTTCTGTTACTTTTTCTTTTGGCATATTAATTTGTGTCAATTTGTAAGGCATCCTCAGCTTAAATTTTGTGCATTAGAGTCATTGGCACCTAAGATAAAGCACTTCTTTTGGCTAGCCATGACGCTGATCTTAATTATTATAATTGTTATAGTTTGAGGAAATGTCAATTGAGCAGTGTTTCTCTTTTACCTCTATAATTTCTTTGGTTTTGGAAATGTGGTTACTTAACATTGTTCCTTACGATTTGGTAGCTTTCAAAGCTCTGGGAAAACTGATTCTGGATGTTGGCTTGCTGTTGGCATATCACTGTGATGGTTACGGTAAGTACATGTTTAAGATTTTTCTTTTTTGTTATGTCTTTGAAATGACTTCTCTTATCGTCCAGCAGTTTCTATTATCAGCTTTATAGGAAATTTTAAGTATACAATACCAAGGAATGCATATTTAATATTCTTAACACACTTTATTAACTTGGTTTCTATGGATTTAATTATATAAAAAAACAAACTGAGTTTTATTTCTATTTAAGGTCGGATTTATTTTATGCCACTGTATTTGGTCCATTGCTACACCTAAACGAATATATGATGAATCAAATCCTTTCTAACAAAATCATCTCACGTGCTTTTGGTCTGTCTCCTCCTCTTCTCTTCTAATCTGTTCTATGGGCACCACAGAGTTTTTTTGATTGAGAGCTTCTTTTGCTCTACACTATGCACCCCGACTTAGTTGCTCTACACAAGACACACACCTGGCTACATAAGTTGTTCTTTTATTGTAAATAGGTACTACCCCTACTTGGCAGCATATATTCTCATTTATTATGTTAACCAGTATGTTCTTATAATCCTTTCATGAAACACCATACCTTTTCATAGAAAGGATGAAATGTATATGACTTCACATTTTCTTATTTTTATAAGTACTAGGTTTGTGTATCTCTTGACCACGACCAAATGAAACATAAATGAGTGTATTCTTGTTAATAAGATCTAATGAACATATATGATGTCTTAAGTTAATGTTCTTGATTGGCCCTGGGAATGCTACTAACATTTATTTGGACTTATACAGTATCTGAAGGGCTGAAGCACAATGATGAAGGTCTTCAACAAATTCTTCTTCGGTCCCGATGTCATAAAGGTCGCTTGCTTTATTATTTTCCTGCCCTTCAAAGGTACTTTTTCTGTTTACTCTTTTGCTTTTATAACCATATTTTTGAGTTCTTTTCCTTGACTATAATTTTTCTGCTGTTAGTATAACAGTGCATAACATCAATATTATTTTATGCTTTTTTAGTAACTAAGCACGTTGATGCACAGTGGTGTAAATAGGGTTGGCCTCCCTGGCCCAGGGTGGCCTGACTCGTAAAAATCCCTCTCATTGGCTTGACCTACGGGAACCCAGGCCATGCTGGGCCAAGGCTCAAACCGAAGGGCCTACAATCCCAAAAAGAAAATGAGCAATTTGATACAAATGGAAATTGACGAACTCAATGTACTTTCCTTTTACTTCTAAACTGATCGACATGATAACGTAGTGACATTGAAATAGCTCTATATTGTCTCAACTTGTTAAATTGGTAAGTAAAGGTAGCATCCCTATCAAACTACATTAGTCCTTCAACTTCCCTAGCATTGCCAATTATCCTACTTGATGACAGGCTCTAGAATTCACATTGAGAGCTAAAAATTTAGCAGCGCAATTAAGATTATTTGTAAAGTTACCTTTTTGAGCATGGGAAGTAGTCGAGATGGAGGATGATTGGTTCCCATGTAAAGTACACTTTAAGTTTCTCAAGTTGTTCGTTGCTGAAATTTGGCAGTTGCAAAACTCTAATATTATTAGGTTGTGAAGAGTTTTCCGTGGCTGTGTGATATTTACTGGAACTGAGGTGTTCAGGGGGACAGTTTGGCCTTGAGTTTTTTGGTTTACCATGTATTCCTCCGGCAAATTTCCGTATTGTGGCGGTTGTTATTACAAATATCCCAAAATAGCTTGTATTTTTTTATCTGTTCTATCTTGGATTTCTTGCACTATTGTAGCTGTGACTCGTGGTTCTCTAGTCAAGTTCACTGTAGAGTTGTCGCTGAGAGCTTGTTTGGGAGGGATTAAAATCGGATTAAAATTGAAAAACTAGTCGTTATTGTTGACTTTTATTAGACGGGTGGGACCCAATAACGGCTATATCTTCAATTTTAATTGGATTAAAATCCCTCACAAACAAGCCCTGAATGGACTAAAGGCTATGACAGGTGCAATTTGGCTTCCCAGTCCAACATTCTTGTCAGCAAGTCTCATCTCTTAGTACAGAAATATGGCTGACAGTGGGTTATGGCCCTTTACCCAAGATTGTCTCCTTCATCAAATTCTTTGTCAAGGCCAACCTTATTTTTTAAGGATTAGGCCGTTTTGCTAAAAATAAGATTTTTAGTAGATTTTGGTAAAAGTTAATAAAATGTGTGGTTGAAAAGTTGATAAGAGTTGTGGGTCCCATGAAATATGTGATTAAAATTAATTTTTGACTTTGACTTAGAATTTCATCAACTTTTTTAACTAAACCAAACAGGGGATAGATCTCTTTCTTGAACTTTCACAATCTGAGAGCTATTGGTGCATGCCAATTCGAGCCAGAATAAATCAAATTCTTATCGCAACCCCTTCAAGATGTTGTGGTGCTGTGTAATAGTGTTTTGCCATTCATGTCTAAAAATTGAAATTTCAGTTTCGAACATTTGGGTGGAATTGTCTAAATCTGAGTCGGTTTCTTTTACTGCCTCCCAAATTTCTTTTGCAGCAGACTGGAACATATATATTTGCCCAATTTTTGGTTCCATGAAATTTATTGTTCATGACATCATCATACATTTTTCCGAGTTACAAACATTGAACTTTGGATCCATTCATCAGGAGCTTTAGCTGAAACCCAAATAGCCAAATTCCCCTTGGTGTGAATGTAAAACTTATTGTTTCAGCAGGGATTGGGGATTTTGATCCCTGTGACTGAGTTGTAGAGTTGTTGTTGGCTTCTGCAGTTGTGCTGGTGGCCTCATGGCATCACCTGACACATGACATACTTGACAAACACTAGAATTGGGCGCTTGGCTCTAATACTATATACACGAGTGATGCAGCTGTCAAAATTATTATTAACTTGTAATTGAGTGATGTCTTTGGGTTTATTATGAAACAGTAACTATAAGAGAAAATTATAACCAGTAATGGAGTGTTGACATCCCATAGAATATTAAATAAGCTTTTGCCAGTTAATGCTATTTTGCAAGTCTGCGTTATAAACGTTAGCTTTATGTTCACACTTGCACTTTGAATTGTTATTGTCCTTGTGCATATCAGAGCTTCTTTGATATTGCACATCTTCACATGATTTAGCGTTCTTCAATCATATTTGGATCTGTGGATGTTGCCTATGAATAGTTTCTTTTCTAATGCTGGGATTTTTCATTGGGGATTGAAATTGTAATGTTTTAAGTTTTTTTTTTTCTTCATGTAGTAAATTCTCATTTGTGGAAGTCTCTTTCTAGTAAGGTTCTAGGTAGAAAATTATTAACTTCCAAATTTTTGAGCAAGGTATGTTTTGATTTCTCATTTTCATTAGTTAACCAGTGCAAAATAAATTTTCTTCCAGTGGCTATGCTGAAGATGGAAATGCAATGTCATCATGGTGTGGATGGCATACAGATCATGGTTCACTCACCGGTGAGCAATTTGCAATACATGAATGTAGAAATATGCTATTGGAAATTGGATAACATAAGTCTTTTCTGCAACACGAATAAGCATTATGGTCAAGAAAAATGAAGGCAATAGAACTCGAGAATAATAAAATGGTTACTTTTGTTATCACAGGACTCATAGCTCAAAATTCCTTGTTTGAGTTTTGCTGATATTACTTTGTCTTCAGTGATTGTGAATGAGAAAAAAAAAAGTGAGGCAGATCATTTAGAGAGGTGAATTAAAGCATAATCAGATAGTTTGGTGAGTTCTAATTTATGTTTCAAGATAATTAATAAATAAAATTGATTAGATCAGTATTGGTTTTGTCAAATTCAGTTTGGTGACTCCATCGTACTTATATAACTAAGATTTAGAGAATGTTTGAGCCCCATTTTTTTTGCAAATAATGCATTTTGGAATGGTATTTTGATGGAGAATGTGTGGTTAAACAATAAGAAAAAATTTTGGGTTTGCGTGTAATATTATTTTATTAAAGAATATGTGATTGAAAATAAGATAAAGAAAAATGTATTTTGGAAATAATGGGGACCAAACATTGGCTTAGATTTGTAAAGTGATTTATATCACAGTCAAGTGTGAAGGGTGTTTGAATATAATTGCGTCCATTATTTATGTCGTACATGGGAACCTAAATTTTGGGAATCAAGAAAATTTATTTTGCTAGTCATTTAACTAGATTAGTGCATAGATATCTTAGATATTAATTGATTATAAGAGTCGGACTCACTTTGGAAAAATTCATCAATTGTGTAAGTTTAATATATTCTGGTGGTTTGAGTTCATTTCCTTAAAGAAGATATGATTGGGAAGAAAACAATACAAACTAAAACAAAACTTCATTTTCATTTATGACCACATTAACATCTAAAATGGACCTACTTTTAACTTCAATAATTTCCACGGCCATGAGATGTAATGCATGGTTTGGTTATTGGATACATTCTTTTTTACCAAGAAACTCAAAAATCTGGGTAGAGTTCAATGTGTCTTTTTCTGGCACGTATTGATCTAATGGATGCTGACAACAATTTCATGATTATGATACACTTTAACTTGATTTTATCGTTTCTCATGTTATGTCTGAATGCCGCTTGAACTCATCATGTAGGTCTTACATGTGCCATGTTTATGAGAGATGGTGTAGAATTACCTTGCCCTGATAGTGCTGCTGGCCTTTATGTGAAAACGCGCTCCAGTGAAATAGTCAAAGTATATTTCCTTTTGCTCATAATAATAGTAGCGTAAAAGGTATATTGGTATTTTACAGACTTAATATTTGAAGTCTATATTTCAAGTTGTAAATAGCAGCCTATACTAAATTTTATATGAAAGCACTTGGAGAAAGCAATACTTCTGTTCTCTTGTATTGATTTTGTAAACATACATCCCCATATTAACATGATGAAGTGATCTTGAATAAGGAATCAAACACTAGCTGTGCTAAGGTAAGAAATGTAAGGAATTAAATAACAAGACCTATAAGGAAATACTTAACTTTCCTAGTATTAGTAGATTTTCCACAATATATTCAATGATATGTATAGATTATATTTCATTTTTTCATTAGCAGATCATTAGGATATATTTTCTGTAACAAAAATGTTAGCAGTAGATCTGTTACTGTCATAAAAATGTCCACGTTCATCAAATCTGGTGGAGTCAAAAGATTTTCTATTTTTAGCAGATTATAGAGTAACTATAGGCATATGTAGCTGTACTAGAGCTTCTTTATTGTTCTCTTTTTAGGTGTACTGAGTAGGTTGTATATTATGTAGAGTAATTCAACTAAAATAGAAATACTTCTTTAGTTGCGTGGTACCAGAGTTGGCATACTTTTGGCCTTCATTGCCAATTATTTTTGTGTTTCAGCCTTTATCTCAGATCCTGTCCATGTACTTCCTTTCAAGCTTATCAATCTCTCTATTCTGATGACAAAAATTTACTGAAATATTCCATTGCAAAATATCTCATCAGCCAAGATCTGTTACCCAATTCAAAATCTAATTTTTTGCATTACTTCGATATTTGACGATGGAGATTTTCTTGAGTAGTGAGAAACTATTACTACCTCTACTTAAAAGAATTTTGGAGTACTGTTAAGGAACCGAAAGCCTCAGATCCTTCCTTCGAGTCATTGGAGGCTGGATAAAATGCCCATTAATGAACTTGAAGGATAAAATTACTTTTTGCTATTTTGCACCCCCTATGACCAAGTTTGGTTTAACTGTGCTCCGAAAATATACCTAAAGAAATTGCTTCTGCACTTGTTAAAAGTTATTGGAGTAAGAACAAATTGTGGTGTGCTATTCAATTTCTATATGGTATTTTTTTCTCTGCTTTGGAAGATCAAGTCATAGTTATGCTGTAAGGAGATCAATATTCCTTGGTTATAACCATTCTCAATCTCTTATTCCTTTAGGTGGTGTATGGGGAAGATGAAATAGCATACCAGATTGGTGAAACAACAGAGATATTGTCAAGAGGTCGGCTTTGTGCGACACCACATTGCGTCCGAGTATTTTCTGCTAAATCTCTTAGTCTACATGAAACATATGTGCTGCAAGTTTAGTTAGCATCTTTTATTTTCTTGCAAATCCCTCACACTTTTCTGTGATTTGATTGTATGTCTTTAGAATGAGGATGCAGGGATAGCGTGCATCTTATCCCGTTGTTTATTTCCATATAAATTCTAATAATTTTTAGCTTAATGGCTTTATACAAAATACTGATTTGTGGTTGTCAATTTACAACTTGAAATACTGATCCCTATTTTACTTTTGGGAAAGACGTTTAGATAAGATATTAATTTACACTATGGTTCAACTAGAACATAAAGTACAGGCAACAATATTTGCTCGTCACTCATCAAATATTGGAAATGCAAGTATGTCTCAAGTGATACTTGACTAAGCTCTCTGTAGTCTTTAAGCTACAACCTTTTTCTACATTATGCTTTCTAACTTCTTCCCGTGTTCATAATTTGGTCTTCCTACTACCTGTCCCTCTCCCTATGAAAAATATACCAGTATCCTGGGTTGTCTCTGAAATTATCTGTCCTATTTGTTGAATTAGTCATCACGAGTGTCAGAACAAATGCACGACTTGAGAATAGGTAAACATACTCTGTTACGACTGCGCATATTTCGGTCAACAGAGGTGTGCATGCATGGAGTTCTGCCTGGCCAGGCCACAGATTGCAGTGTCAGATAGACTGCTAATAGAGGAATCCAGCAGCAAATATAGTAATCCAGCTTAATATTCGGCTCTTGACAGCTGACGACTCTTTAAACTGGCTAAGCTGGGAAGGAAAGATTGTTTCCCAGTTGAGGAAGGATCAAACTAAATGCATGTGGGTGTTCTTGTAGCTGGAACAACCTGTGGCAATAATTTTTTCTGTCATTCTATTTGTATTTGACTCTTTAACATCTTTTTCATGTAAAAGTATACACTCCGATGATTCTCAGGAATATGGGTTCTAAGATTGAAATTCGATCCATGATGTAATATCACGGCCAATGACACCATTGTGTTGATTGCCTTTTTTGTTGGTCGATGCTTTTGCAGCATGCGTGAATTGATATCCCCCCTCCCCTGAAGTTTTCATTCTAGTAATGATTAAACTTCTACCCTTGTTTTAATTTCAATAATCCCTGCTATCAAACAATCGCATGGCAAGACCTTGCTAGCTATTCTATCACTGAAAACATATTCCACTTGTTGAAATTGTCTGCAGAAGCCAGAAACTTTTCTCTACTGTTGCTTTCATATCCGATCCTCTCTGATATATGTGCACAAGCTGAAGCAAGTTAATAGTGTGCACCTAATGAAAAACTAGAAAAATATTTAACTTAATTGATTATTTATCTTGAGAGTGATTCCAATATATTTAGATGAACATATTTTTCTACTCTAAGTCTATAGAGAACTTTGTGATGATATTGATTTTTCCTAAGCAAAGTCCATTATGTACTTCAAAAATCACCCATATGTTTTGCCACATCATCTAAATTGAAGTTTTGAGGAAACATGCTGGATCTTAGACCGATGCATATGATGGTGAGTGAAGTGAAAGAAGTTATGCTTATGCACTGGCCACACATAATAAGGAATGTGAATAATCCAAGTTTCATAATATTTATTATTTGTTTCCCATTATTTTTTAGGGCTTACCATGTCTCCATATTGTGTAAGATATTTGAATCCCTTGGCTTTTCCTCTTTCTGCACTACTTATGGCTGTATAATTTAGATGATTGATTTATATTGTGGTTAATTGTTAGGCACCAAAAGGGGAGGCAGCATCTGGAGTTGACCGTTCGACATTTGCATTATTCATGCAGCCTGATTGGTACTTCTGCAGACATAAATCTGTTTACATAGCTGTTCATTTCAAGTGGGTCTCTGGTCATAAAAAGTTTCCTAAATATTTTCCAATTTGAACCTCAGTTTTGAGACATTTGATAAACAAGGTTCAGTCATCAGAGCAATCAGGATGTGGGAATTGAAAAAATAGTTAGTTGCAAGCACTATGTTAAGCTCTTAACATTTTACATGGAAAAATAACCTATATGCTTTAACTAGTAGTAATGACTGTTATCAAAATGGAGATATATTTCTTTGCTCTGAATTTTCAGATCTTGCTTGGCTATTTCCTAATAGTTTGATTGCATAATTGAATTAAAACCATTCCTTCTCTAAATAGTTGTAACCCGATAAATACAGGTAATTATTATTATTGGTTTTTCTGTCACAATCATATTTTGTATACAGTTTAAAATGGTACAGAAGTAAGTTTCAATGCTGCCTTCTGTTGTTCAGCATGTGGCCTTGTTACGCTTGTCCGGCCAATATATGCATATTTTTTTACCTGTTAGTATTGCCGTTGTCCTTGGTTGTTGCAGTTGCCGCCAGCAGGCTTGCAGTGGCTGTTTGATTGTTCCTTTGAGCCCTAAATTTTGGGCCTTAATTGGTTCTACTGTTTTCTTCATATCATTGCCTATGTTGCCTTCTTCATTCCCCCTATCGAAGTTGCCTCCCTCAGAAGTTTGGGTCTGTTACTTTTTGGGTTGTTGGGGTATTCTAGACTTGTGGTATTGGGTTGAGTGGTTTATTTGTTGTGGTATGTGTTGGGCAGTTGATGGTGGTTACCGCCTCTCTGGTGACGACCACTCCTTTCACCACTTGGGATTTCTAGGAACCATTTGTTGGTTGCATAGCCTTGTAGCTATCTTGCCCATCTTTATTTATTTATTTATTTATTTTTACATCCTAACAGTGACATCGTTTCTGCAAGTCATTCACTTCTTTGGAGATTATATAAGCATTAAAACAAGTAAATAAAGTTTACGACCTCTTGTTTGAATATTGGGCACTTCCTCTAAAACTTTGGATTGAAATGATTAACATGTTATGGGCACCATAACCATTGAAATCAGATCAAATACCCATCAGAGAAGTGAAAGGGAACTTTGGTTCTTCAGGTGAAGTATGGAATGGAGAAACTAGTTAATGCATGCAACAGCACCTGAAATTTTTCCTGTGATCAGAAGCTCAGAAAGTTATCTAGAAAAGTGGGATATCTGGACTGTAATTCCGAATTTGATTTGATTGCAACTATATCAGTCTCATATTTTTATCTTGCTATTGTTTACACCCATTAGCGTGTACATATCAGTTGATCTCCATATTATATCAAGTTCATGTCTTATTGTGTATGATTTGTTCTTCCTAATCTGTTTCAGGGATGAGAAGCTCAATTTTCCAGATGTGGTGAATATTCACCAGGAGGTGAGTCTTTAGAATACCTAACTATTATGATAGAGATGTGATACTCGAAAAATACTGCACTGTGTGCTTGCTTTCCAAGAATCCACAAGTGTTGGCCAAAAAAAAAAAAAAGGGAGACAAGGCTTTGTTGCACGCCAAAGAACAATTTTTCTGTAATTTTCAATGCCGTGTCTTCCAATTTGCCTATTTATCTTTTGAGTTCATATTCATGTCTTGTCCTCCAGTTTCTGATATTGCAAAATCATTTATGTTCATGCGTTTTTCTACTGAGGGGATAAAAGGTTATTCTAATACCTTTTGTTTTCCTAATTTTTTCTTACAGTTTCTCCAGCCTAATGGATCTCTGTCCTTCGGAGAGTACACAGAAAAGCTACTCGACAAGTACTATAACCTTAAATCTTAAAGCTTATTCAGTAGTGTAGAGCTATTTTATAGTTCTTACTGTTTTGGTGTCAAGAAACTATTAGGTGTGGTTTCTTGTTCATCAATATTAATTTCAGTTCTTCAGTATTGCTCATCTCTTAAATGGTTCCGAATATGTTCTGGTACGGTGGTATCCATGCTTATATTTAGAATGTGATACAAGTTTGTTGTATTAGGCTTAGTCATTATTGCCAAATTATAGATTTATATGTAGAAATCAGATGTATTTGCTTACTCTTAGTTGCTTGGAATTAGTGAGAAAATGTATTTATCGGTGTTATAAAACATCGGACTGGACCAACTTGGTGTAGCCGTTTCCCGGAGAAGAGCTAATATTGAAAAGGGTTTTTCCACTTGTATCGAAAATGGATGACAACGAGTTAGACAATCTCTCACATGCTTGCTAGCCCTGCATGAATGAAAAATGGAAAAAAAATGTGGGCCATCCCCATATCGTGAGTGCTCGGTCAAAGTGTTTGTTTTCCATTTTCGGTAAGTGTAGGGTTGCTATATTGAAAATAATACAAATGTTTATAATTGTTTCATGCAAGTATTCTGGCTTTGAACACAACCGTATTGTAGGTGAAGGATAGAATACTTTAGATTGAGATTGTACAGAAATTCAAACTGGTCGACAGATCGTGTGCATCTGTCACGCTGTCTGTCTGTTCAAATAGCTTTATTCATACTTAGTTTATCAGATTAGATTGGATAGGGTACTAGAATAAATTAATTTAGAAGAACTACAATCTTAGTAATACTGGATTGAAATAATACGCTTTTGTGATACAGAAATTAATATAGTAACATTTTACAAACTATTTTGGGCATCCCAATGACATGATTTTGGATATTTTAGAGCACCCGATTTCTCAAAGCAGCACTATGCAAATAATGTCTGACAATAAAAATCACTTGTGAATAAGTGAAATCGTGTATCTACTTATGAAATTTTATGCATGTGACGTTATGCGCATGTTTGGGCGTCATTGTGCATAAATTTTAATAAGAAATTCAGCTGTTATATAATCACGTGTGTAACGACCCAATTTTTTTTTTTTTTAAATCTGAAATCGCTACCAAAATTTTCTTTTACAATTATAATAACTAATCATTTAAATTGAATGTTAATCTGCCAAAATACTCACTGCTAGGTTAAAACACCAAATTAACATGTGCAAAATTAAATGACAAGTAGTATATTAATTTATTATAATCTTTACAAAATCATGATAGTGACACATCATTTATTTTCTCTCTCTTCAACGAGTAGGACATGGCCTCAAAATTCACCCAACTTTATATCATCTTGGCAGATTGCATTTCTTCATAGAAATTGTAAATCAATTACCAAAGTCGTTCTATGTTTAGTCTCCAATATATCGTAATTATTTATGCAGAAAACTTATATAGCAGAGAAAACACAAAATATCCTAAACAAATAAAAATTTTCAAGTCACCGTACGAAATTACATGTCAAATAACTCTGTCCCAAATTTCAAATAAAATGAACGACCATAACAATCATATATGTTTGGCTAGATCAATTAACCTAAATCTACTGTTTAAAAAATTAGGACATAATGTTGACATATTTATAATAATTATCCCTTGAATTTATTTGATAAATCATTCCATGAACAGTAACTACAACTACAATAAACCAGTTATTAAATTACAATTCTCTTTAATTAATTTAAATATTTTATTGTATAAAATAGATGATAAATTATATGTTGGCTCCACTGATGTAAAATAAAACACACGAAAATGCATAATTAAATAAAACATGTTCAAGTCCTAAATAAAATATCCACAACAATAAAACAAATGTTAATGCTGAAAATAAATAGGTCTTGTCATGTTACACCGAATTATTTCTCTTTAGTCCGAAAAATCTCGGCACCATGACTGCACCTCATTGTCCGCCGACCAACGTCCCGATCTAATCTATGAAGAGTAGAGAAAAGGGTGAGTACATGGGAATACTCAGTAGGATATAAAATAACAGTGCAATCCCGAATAAAACTTTTTTGGAACATGTATCAAAAATTATCATACCGCTATCATACCTTTAGAAATTGGTAAAATCTCATATCATATCATATCATTTGTACTGGAATGGCCATATCATTCATATCATATCGTAACTTTAACTTTCATGAGCATAATAATTCATCAACATGAAAAAAAAAATTTAATAGGATAGAATAAATTGCACTTCGTTATCCTACCTTGTTAGATCAGATCCTTGAAAGATAAAACCACAAAATTACGTTCCACATTGTTGTTTGCCTCTCTCTCTCTCTCTCTGTTTTTTTTTTTTTTTTGGGTGTGTAGTAAAGTTATAATAGAACTCCATAAAAGTATTGAATTTCGTGTAGAGATTGGCATGACTCTAACACACGTTTCTATCCATGTGAAGTGAGATGTCTCAACCAACCACTTAGTGGGACACTTGGCATGCTGGTAAAATTTTCGCCAAAATATAAGGATGACCATTTGACTCATTCTATAACAATTCTACCATTATTCCCATGGCTTCTCATAACTTTCTCTCTCCTTTAATTTTTTTTATTATTGTTATATTTTCTTTCTGTATTTGATTAAATCAATTACTAATTACCCACAACTAGCTTTAACATGTGCCAGCCATTTAAGCTCCCGTTTGAGCCCCATTAAATTAAATTTCATTACATTAATTTTTTCTTTCTCTCTTCATTTCAACCACACTTTCATCAAATAAAATAATATTACACACAAATCTAAAACTTTTCAACCACACATTTTCCCATTAATCACTATTCTAAAAATTTTCAACCCCAAAAAATGGGGGCCAAACAGGGGCAAAGTTTCTAAACTCATTAAATAATTCAATTAAAATATCATTAAGACAATATCTTTCAACCTCGATATCTTGGGCTTCGCTAATCCAAATTAACTTTTTCTATGGCCTAATATGCATGATTAATTACGATCTATCCAACGAGTCTAATATTCATATACTTACCATTGCTCCATTAATATCTAAATATTTGACACAATTAAAAATTGAAATTTAATATATATGTCACTCTAGTTCCTAACTTCAAAATATTAAAAATATAGCATATAAAATAATTAATTCTATCCCAATAAAAAAAAAAATTGGGACTTTACAACGTGGACTCAGTTGTTGCAGCCATTATAAACTGCTTTTTACAAATCAATTAAAGTAGACTGTGGAAACGACCATTGTGCTCCTTAATTTTTTCATTCAGAGTGTGTTTGGTAGGGATTTTTAGGAGAAAAATTGATTTTTGAATAGTGATATGATGGGAAATGTGTGGTTGAAAAAGAAGAAAAAAGTATTGATGTGATGGAAAATATTATTTTATTGAAGAATGTGTGGTTGAAAATGAGAATTGATTTACTGTAGAAAAGGAGAAGTTTTACCAAACAGGCTGTCAATCTGTTTAAGCGAGGCATTTTTGGGATTTCGAAATAGAAAAATAAGGTTGCTTTTTGGTTTGTCAATAATTGCGATTGAAGTTGGGTCATCTTCACTGTTCATCATGGTAGGATTTTGTATTAAAATTTGGAAAGAATTGTACCCAAACAGGTGCTATAAGTAAATGAGTTATTAAAATAAATATATATTTTTTTTTTATCAATCGAAGTTAAACGTAAGTTTAATAAAATGAGACAATCTTATCAAAGTAAAATGTCCCTCTTCATTTATGAATCATGGACTATAAAATTTAAATCGAATATTTTGTTACTTGACAACTTAAGCACTCGATTCAATATCAAAACGATCTACCAATAAATACAAGCTCCTAAATAATATCATCAATTTTATCAGAAAATAAATTAATATTTTATTTAAAATGTCGTGAAAACAAATAAATTTAATCTACATACAAAACCTATCGGGTTAATTTCACAAACGGTCACTGAACTTACGCAAAAATAACAAAACGGTCACTAAAGTTCAAAACTTGCAAAAACGGTCACTGGAATTTCATGCACTTTCACAAACGGTCACTGAAGGACCGTTTTGCCTTTAATTCAAACATAAAGGACAAAAGTGAGCTAACATGTTGCCACGAACCAATATACCAAATTGAAGCCCTCAATGCCCTCTTAACAACCCATCCAACCACTGGCCGTGATCCCATCGGAATTGGCCGGAAAATAGAGCCAAAGTGAGCTACCCGGATTTTGGACAGCTTGGAGGTGCCAACTTTGGACCACCATAACTCCATCCTCCGGCCACCTTTTTCCACGGACCAATATACCATATTGAAGCCCTAAATTTCCTCTTCAAATCCCACCCAACCAATGGCCGTGATCCCATCGGAATTGGCCGGAAAAAGGATCCAAAGTGAGCCATCCACTCACAGTCGGATTTTGGACAACAAGCTGTGCGTGGGTAGCCCACTTTGGGGCGATTTTCTGGACAATTCCGACGGGATCACAACTAGTGATTGGATGGGTTTTGAGGAGGGAATTGAGGGCTTCAATATGGTATATTGGTCCGTGGAAAAAGGTGGCCGGAGGATGGAGTTATGGTGGTCCAAAGTTGGCACCTCCGAGCTGTCCAAAATCCCGGTAGCTCACTTTGGCTCGATTTTTCGGCCAATTACGACAGGATAAAGGCCAGTGGTTGGGTGGGTTGTTAAGAGGGCATTGAGGGCTTCAATTTGGTATATTGGTTCGTGGCAAAAGGTGGCCGGATGACGGAGTTATGGTGGTCCAAAGTTGGCACCTCAAAACTGCCCAAAATCCGGGTTAGCTCACTTTGGTCCTTTATGTTTGAACTAAAGGCATAACAGTACTCCAGTGACCGTTTGTGAAAGAAACTTAAATTTCAGTGACCGTTTGTGAAAGTACATGAAACTTCAGTGACCGTTTCTGCAAGTTTTGAACTTCAGTGACTGTTTTGTTATTTTTGCGTAAGTTCAGTGACCATTTGTGAAATTAACCCAAAAACTATCTAACAATATGTTCACTTGGTTTTAAAAATGAAAAACTTCTGTGAAAGTCCAAATTGAAATCTATGAAGTTTGTGGTATACCTGAATCAATAAGGTTTCCAATGATCTCTAAGTTTTCCATTAATGTTTTTTGTATTGATCAAAAAATAATTCGAACGTGTCTCGAAATTCTGCAAACTTCAGAAAATTAGATGAGTAAAGAGAGAAATTTGATGTCCCTTCGTTCTAAGGCTCAATAACATTGCTGTGTCAGGAACTCTCATTGCATATATTGAAAAATCCTACTTGTACAAAATTATTTGACAAAAAAGTTGACAAACTCTCACATGATGACTGGCCCCACATGAATTAAAATTTTCAAAAAAAAATGTGCCCCCCCCCCATTGTGAGGGGGCCGGTTAGGGTGTTTGTCACCCACCACCGGTACATATAGCATGTTTCGCATATATTTCCCTTAATTTCATGGTTTATTGACAAAAAAAATAGAGTTCATTAAATTTTAGAATTAATCCCCACGTAAGGGGATTATTTTCACAGGGGCTCACCAGACTGCTCACATAGTTGGGACCTACCATGTATTAAAAAAAATTATACTCGGAACTCACATGTGTGAGTGCCGCACATAAACGGAGGAAAGTATCATCAAGATTCAGGAGAGACAGGTATTATTGGTGGTTTACATTGAACCGCGTCATCTAAAAGTTTAATAAGATACAATTTATTTATTTATTTGGAATCCATTTTACCAAGAAAATGCATTTTGGAATAGTAAAAAGTTGGAGAATGTGTGGTTGAAAAATAAGAAAAAGTTTTGGATTTACGTGTAAAATTATTTTATGGGAAAATATGTAATTGAAAATGAGTATTGAAAAAATGAATTTTGAGAATAATGTGGTAATTTAGTTTTCGACTCGTCCCTTGTGTGCATATCGAATTTATTATGTAAAATATTTATCATGAATAGCTTGAAATATGTAAAATATTCATAAACGAGTATAGACAAGATTTAAACTCGTGACTTTTGGACTATTTTGGTACCACGTTGAACTCGTTAGAGATAATATTTAAATAATAATTATGAAACTCGAGTCGAGATCGTAAACGAAAATGGAGGAGATGATAATCAAGGCGATAAATTTCTTTAAAGGGCAAACAAATGACCAAGAGAAGCAACTAATCAAATCTCAGCAAATTTCTTTAGATAAAAACTTGGAGATCATTATTGATGAAGAAATCACTCTTTCTTGTTGCTGCACGCAACTCATTGACTTAGTTACAGTAGATTCTTATTGAATATTGCACTGTGACTTGAAGTTCAGAATGCAAATTAAGAACTTGTTTGAGCCTCATTTTTCTTATTAACAGCGTGAAATGTGCATAATTTTGATAAATAAGTGATGGCACGGATTTTTTAAACTTGTTTAAATAGTAAAATGTGGAAATAGGATTAAAAAAAAAAAAAAAGCACCGAAAAATAGACCCCAGAAGAAATTGCAAAAGTTCTCGAATTTCTTGTTGAGGACTTGAGCTTCGAATATCTGGTAGATTTGATGTCGCTGCAAGGGACATTCACGGATTGCAGATCGAATTCTTACGAGAACCGAAATTAGAATCTCTCTCTCAAATACAAAACTTGTAGCCTCTCACTAAGAGGGGGTTATCGTTCAATTTGAAGGATGTATTCAATTTCAGTGCAGTAAGCTCGGTATTTCATGATCCAGTTCATATTTGATTGAACGATTTATCGTATATGTAAGCTCGTTGCTTTCTTTTCCAGACATGTATATATGCAGCGTGTAAAATGTAGATATAAATTCGCAACGGAAGTTTGCACGTTGCTCAAACTTGACTTGTAATAAAATTGTGACGACTTGATTGGGGAATTTGACGTGAAGATATTACACCGATAATGTGCATATTATATTCAAATCAACACGTACTTTTTTATGTTCATGAAATCGAAATAGAATTCGACTTACCAAAATGGGATTTGAGAAGACAAGCAATAATTATTGAAGTCGAACACGTGTCAATGGATGTTGTTGGACAAGTTTCACTAATTGTGTACCGGATATACAGAATAGGAGCTTGTTTGGGAAGGATTAAAATCGGATTAAAATTGAAAAACTAGCCGTTATTGTTGACTTTTATTAGACGGGTGGGACCCAATAACGGCTATATTTTCAATTTTAATTGGATTAAAATCATTCACAAACAAGCCCTAGATACTGTATTCGTGAATTTTACTTAAGGCGTGGGCACGCCTTACTTAATTGAAATTCTACTATAAGTTTTTACTTAAGGCGTGGGCACGTCTTGAGGAATTGAAATTCTAGTTCGAAGAACTTTTAGTAAAAGTTGATCCAACGTGTAACTTTTTCTAAAAGAACTCAAAATAGAAAGTTCTTTTAAGAATTAGCCCATGTTTGGCCCCATTAAATTATATTACATTACATTAAATTTTTCTCTCTCTTCATTACAACCACACATTCACCAAATAAAATAATATTATACACAAATCTAAAACTTTTCATTACTTTTCCGCCACACATTCTCCCATCAATCATTATTCCAAAAATTTTCAACCATAAAAAATGCAAAATAATGGGGGCCAAACAGGGACTTAATTTTCAAATAAAAGTTATTAAGTTAGTTTCCTTCGAAAGTGTAGGCTTTTTAAATTTGGCGAGAAGCAATAAAACCCTGTAGTTTTCATCATCTTTACAAATTACATCCCTCAGAATCAAATTGCTTTCCTAAGATTCGCAGTTGAATGTATGAACGAACAGCAAACTTTCTTCTTCCACTCTTTTCAAAAGCACAGATTCCTCGCTGCGTAACACACACGTCTGTGCCATTACATGTACAGATAATTCCTGTGCTGCCGCGCGTTCCAATTCGTTTCACGCTCAGCATTCACGAATACAAGTGTTACCAAAACCCCCATTTTGACTTTCTTCCCATCTACTACCCATTCCATTCCTAGACCACCCACCAAAAGAGGAAAACGATACTGCTGCGTCCCTTTGACAAAATGATAGAAAATAGAGGCCCGTCATGCCTAATTGTGGGTAATTATTGCCACGACGTTTTGATTAAAGACGACTCCGTGATAGGAGAGTCGCTGGGTGGCGCCGCCTCATTTATCTCCGGCGTCCTTGATGGGTTTTCCATCTCCTCCACTTACGTCTCTAAGGTGGGTATCGATTTTTCATACCCTGTCATCCACCCGCCATTAATTTGTCCCTCATCAAAAACCACCGTCTTTCATGCCCATTTTTCCTCTGATGTCAAACGGGATGACCGGGTCCTGAAACGGGTCTGTGCCTGCGACCCGATAACTCCTGATGATCTCCCAAACTCACATTTCAGCTTCGGGTTGGCCGTCGGTGTGGGCGGGGAAATCTTGCCGGAAACATTAGAGAAAATGCTTGATGTTTGTGATATAGTATTCGTGGACATCCAGGCTTTGATTCGGGTTTTTGATTCGGTCGATGGAACTGTGATGCTTGTTGATTTGCGAGAAACCGGGTTCTATCGATTGCTACCTCGGATCAGGTTCTTGAAGGCGTCAACTGATGAGGCGCCTTATGTGGATGTAGAGGAGGTGAGGAAGTATTGTTGCTTGGTGGTAACCAACGGGAAGGAAGGGTGCACGCTGTATGAGAAGGACAAGGCGCAGCAGATTGCTCCTTTTCCAACTATTCAGGTTGATCCCACAGGCGCTGGAGATAGTTTTCTTGGAGGACTTGTTGCGGGGCTTGTGCAGGGATTGGGGGTGCCTGAGGCTGCATTGTTGGGGAACTTTTTTGGGTCGCTTACAGTTGGGGAAATCGGGCTCCCCAAGTTCGATTTGAAGTTATTGCAGGTTAGTTGAGAAACTTGTGGTACTTTCTTTCTATTACATGGAAAAATCGTTAATTGTGTTGGATTTGGAGTCTCTTTTCACTTGCATTGCGATCGAATTTGTTTCCATGCTATCATTGGAATTTATGCTTTTGAAACAACTAACTTATGTTCTTAGTATCATTGGGTGTTTGTCGAAGCATTTTGTTGGGCGTTAAGGAGGCTTTTCTGTGCTGGATGCTATGATTTTGTGTGACTGACAAAGGCTAAGCTACAAATGGTAATACCAAAATCAAATGAAAAGGATGGGAGTCTGTAGTTGCATGTTAGCAACTAAAATGCTGTTCCGTGGCAATTCGTTTAATGGAATGATAATGAAATTCTTTTCAATCTTTATCTTCATCAATGTGATATCAGCATTTTCTGAAGGCTTTTCGCTTAACATTTATCAGGTGTCTATTGAGTACTTCGTTTTACGTTTTTTCAGAAGTTGTATTACCTTTCCAAGCACAAATATGGGGAGTTCCTCTGTATGTTTAACACTGTCTCCATTTTAACATTAAGAACTTGGGAGATTTTATCATTCGTGATGAGTGATGACACCTTGCTTATTTAGTAGAGAATATATTACAGAAAATTATACGGGCTTTATATTGTTAGCAGGAATCCCCCACAGAGTGTCTTTTGAATGGACAAGAAAGATATGGTTCGTTGTATTTCAATTTCGAGATGATTAATAAGAGAAATTTTGATTCGAACTTAGATTTTTATGTGATCCTTGTCATGGCCTCTAAGTCACATCACCAATGAAGTACCATTTTTCTGATTGTGTCGTCTTTGTTTGGGTGTTCATTCTTTCTGCTGATTTTTATGGTAACCTCCATATGGGTATTGTGTGAGGTGTGGGGCTGGGGATTCACCATGTGGGGATCAAAGAAATCCATGAGGTGGAAAGAATTTACCATAGCTGCAAGTGTGGGAATCCAACTGATCATCTTGATTTCTTTACTCTTTGGCATGCTATCCTATGATTTCTTAACATTGCTACTTGAAATCTTTATATATCGCTCATACGATCTTTGATTTCGAATTCCAGAGAGTCAAGGATGAAGTGCAGCAGATGCTGTTGCGATGCACTGGATGTCCTGAAGGCCAAAATGGTGAATTGATGTTTATGAAGTCACCTGATTGCCAAAATGGTGAATTGATGTTTATGAAGTCATTTGATCACGAGCAATTCCATATAGCACTTGGTGCAGCTAAATTAACCTCCACTCATCCCATTCAAGAATGTCTACGGGACTTGCCACGTTTGCATACCGCAGAGCAGTCTATCCACAGCCAGTGCAGCGGTCGACAAAAATCATTATCGAGCACCTTCTATGAAGAAGTGATTAAATCCCCAGATGATATACTTGGACAAAATTGATTACATCCCCTCCAGAAATGGACAGAAAACAAGAAATGGGAGCCCCGAAAGCCTTCCACTTTCCTTTGGTTAGAAATTTTAAAATAAAGATAGATCTAACATTGGAGTGTCTGCTGGTTGATATTTTGAAATCCTGAATCATTCAATAGCAGTTTACACCTGGTGTTTGTACTACTCTGTCCCTTGGTATATTTCTGTAAAACTTAGTTTAAAATACAGTACAAGTTTTTTCAGTTTTGCAGCAGAGACTACAAGTTTTGGTTTTAGGCTTGCATTTAGAGGGGACATTCTCGTTTCTCTGTACTGAAATAATGGATACATTGCAATTTGCAAGAGTCAATGAGAACATGATACGGTTCTGTTTTATTGTTATTTTTTCTTATTTTTATAAATGTTTAAGCTATTTTTCCTCAAATACAATCTAAAAATTTGTTTTTTAAGAATATGTTAGGTTTTTCTAATTATTCATCATCTCTAAATTAATTGTTTAGTATGGCAAAAATTAGCTAGAAATGTTACTCTTTGTTGGCACATTTCGTCCTTAAAAGCGATTTACGTCTAAAAAAATATACTAATGTAGCGCAAAAAGATGAATGTACCCTTTGACTCAAATAAACTAAAGAAGAAAACGGAAAATGTTTCATCTTCTTCCCTTTCCTAAAGCTTGGATGCCCCCATTGGAGTCCAACACTCGATTGCTAAACTAGAGAATTTATAAGAATAAGGTGCAAGTTCTAGACTTTTCCAATCCCATTTTATCAAGTTCAGCTGTATCAATTTAGGCTATACATGGTCATTTGTTTGAATTAACCTTAAAACAATCAAATATAATACGAACACATGTTCCCGACAGAAAACATGATTGACTTTAGTCCCAATAAATTAGTCCACTGATCTACACAAATCTTGACTCAAAGTAGGTCATACGACAAATTGTTAATCCTCAAAAGACTCATTTTGCAGGATTCTTAAAACGTTAAAAACTGCTTCTAAAATTAAAAGAATGCTTTCGTACACTTTGAAGAATTTTTTGAAAGTATTTTATCTGAATAGAAGAGCTTTTAAAAAAATTGGCTTAAGTAGCTTACTCGTGAAACTCTTGTACAAGAAGTAGAAGTAAAAAACAGAAACCAACCAAACAAACACCATAAAAAAATACTTGGCCATGAAAGTTTTCTAAGCTAAATATTACAAAGCAACTCTGATGTATATTTTACACACTTATTTGGACTTAAAAATATAGATATTTAATAGTTATTTTGATCAATTATAACATAATTTATTGTATATTTCGTTTATTAGGTGAAACTCGATTAAAAGAAAGTAGAATTAAAAGAAGGATGTGAAAATTGGCGAAAAAATGGACAAGATCCAAAGTTTGGGGACTAAAGTATAAATATTTAAAAGTTGTGTCGAATCTCACGATAAATATTCAAGAATGCTATTGGTCAGTTGGATGCAATTAAAAGTCAAAAGGAGTGAAATATGATCAAAATATTTTCACAGATTAATTTTCAACGGCACAAGGATTTTCCATGATCAAGATTTCAAAATCCCGGTTATGAACTCTATACTTTTTGTTTTTCTTTCATTATTATGAGTAGATAACTTCATAGTTAGAGAACAATGTAATCTATGTGTGACCATTTATTTATTTAATTCAAGATTCTAGTTCTTTAAATGCATATGTATTGATTTTATTCATGAATTTAACACTTTGAATTTTTTGGCCAATTATTCGATGATTTTGTGAATCTATTACGAATCGAGAAGTGAGTTTTAGATTTAAGACACATAATAAAATTCGGTGATTTAATATAACGTGTGAAGATACATATACTAATTATTACGATCATTAGATGAATTCTTTGATTTAATACTTTATTTAACTAAGATTTATTCACATAAAGATATGAAATTGAATTAGTTAAATAGACCCAATGAGAACTCGAGAGAGGTAAATTGAATACTTTAGAAGAATTCAACCGAACACTACAATAGTAATAAATTTTCATTAGCAAATTGAAGGGAATTCATATGTAAAAAATTTTAAGTCCTAGCATCCACATTCATACTTTTAAAATTCAAATTTGATAAATTGTGTACGTTAGACAATTTAGTTTAGTTAGAATAATTTAGACAGTAATCACAAACATTATTATTTGTTTTCGATCAAATTAACGTTATGAATAATTTAATCAATTGTTAGATAGTAATCCTCGTGTGAATGATATTCAAAATCATTGGTCCACTATATTATTTATTACGATTCGTATATTTGAGGGATATAAGGACTTGTTTGAGAATGATTAAAATCCAATTAAAATTGAAAATATAGTCGTTATTGGGTCTCACTCGTCTAATAAAAGTCAACTCCAACAGCTATATTTTCAATTTTATTCTGATTTTAATCACTTTCAAACAAGATCTAAATATCAATGAAACACCCCTTGAACAATTAGTCACGAAGTAGAGCCAGACCATATCAGGTCCATGTTTGAGCCACGTTCTCATTTTTATTCAATAACTTTTCCTTCTACTTATTTTCAACTCCACATTATTCAATAAAATAATATTTTTAATCACATCAATAATTTTTCCTTCTTTTTCAACCAAATATTCACCATCACATTACAAAAAAAAAATGCATTCTTTCCATTTTAATGTACATCAAATACACTCCAGAAATCATCAAAATTAGCAAAATATTGTCACGCTCTTGTACTTTATGAGCTTTGTAGTCAAATCATCGGATGCCAGTCAAATCATCGGATGCCAGTCAAATCATCGGATGCCAAAAACTTAAATTATGTCTGGTATTGAAGTTCCTTTAGTTTTTAACTTTTCAAGGGCTCATTCTCCCATTAAGAAACCTGCCCCGAGGACGTCCTCTTCTTAGTGGACAAATACATAGAACTATTGTTATATCCATCATGCTACATTTGACATTGAATTTGACATTATTGTGAAGTTATAGTTTTCTACACTTAGATTGTAATAATACTTTAGAAAATCAACGGCACAAATTTTGACAACACATAAATTGTCAAAATTAATGTGCCTCAAATGTATACAACTAATTTAATCTTTTTTATATTGAAAGGCGAAGATATTGGAAGTCTAATTTGGGCATTATTTGAGAATGAGTAATGATATTCATTATTATTGGTGTCAGTGCCAATCCAGACGGCAATTGAATGACATTAAACGATAGATTTACTTAAATACTAATTCACACGATTTATTTAGTTCTAAACTGATATTCTAACACCACTAATACTGGATAATATTATTCTTTGAGAACTGTCGTTGTTTGTGTCATAGATTCAATGCTCGTTCGGACAACCTTGCCAATGTAAGAGTCATGCGGGAAGAAAACATGGTCATCCTTGAGAGTCACCATAATTTATAAATCTTATGGGAAAGTTTTATTTGCGATCATTGAACTTTCGACGAAAATTTAATGGGATCATCAAAATTTAATTTGTCTCAATTGAGTCTTTGAACTTCAACTTAGTTTCGATAGGGAATTTCAATTTAGTTTAAAATTTCATCATTCTATCACCTATCATCTCTAAAAGTGGTGATAATTTCCTAGTGGAGAGTCAGACTTCAACATATCTTCTACGTAATGGATAAGTTGCATGCCAACTTACTAATAAGCCATATCATAATAGTGTGAAAATAGTGCTGTCCCCATTTCTCCCAAAATTCATTTTCAGTCACACATTTTCTCATAAAATAATTTTACACATAAATCGAAAACTCTCTTATTTTTTAATCATATATTCTTTGAAAAAATCATTATTCCAAAATACATTTCCCTGAGGGCTCAAACAAAGACTTAATCTAAAGACATTTCTATAACCCTCATTTTATTGTTTTTTGCTTTTATAGTGCCACGTAACAATGGAAAATGCCACTCGTACGTCCTTTCATTGACATACTTGTTGATATTGTCAATGTCGACAAGTGTTGATTGAGTGAAAAAACTGTGTAAAATTTAAATTGTCTAATGATGTATTGTTACGTGATAAAGTGTAAAAAAATGTAAATGATAATGTAGATGTAGCATAACGGCATAGCAATTACGTCGATGATCAATTATGATATGGTGGTCAATAAGCAATTTCCAACTTCAAAAAAGAAAAAAAAAATCCTAAGATTTTCTTGCTTGACTTTGGTCCACCACTCCTTGGTACAAGAGCCATGGTCACGTGTAAAAGAAGTTGGTTGTCTAGCATCAATCTTTTTCATAATCTTGTTTCATCCAAATCCACATCTTGAAATCAACAAGAAAGCAAAAGAACAAAACCAAACCAGCCAGAATTCTACATAAACTACTCACCATGAAGGAGAAGTAGAAGGAGATCCTAAAGAAGATGTTGAAATACATTCATTGTTACTATTCGAATCACTACCAGTAGTGCATAGAGAACGAGCATCTCTCAAAGAAACTGAACATCCTTCACCTGGAAGTTTCTTCATTGGTGTTAATGGAGGCGTTTCATCATCATCTTCTTCTTCTTCATCTTCCCCACAAGACTCAATTCCTTCGTCTAGCCGTGAAGGCGACGTATCAGGCGTTACAAATGGCGTATCCACCTTGCAATTATTATAAATTGGATTGGATATGTATATAAACTGCTCTTCATGTTGAAGTTTCTGTGAAGAATATAGATGGCCAACTACTTGAGCATGAGTAGGTACTTGAACTTCTGCTTGTATTTCTTGTGAATTTTGCTTCTCTAAATCCACGTTAGAATTTGGAGGGAACAGCATACTTCTTGGAACTTGAAGAACCCCTTGTGAATAAAAGCCACTGAGAGACGATTGCGCAGCAGCTATGCCATTCTGTTGGGGAGTCGAGTGATCGTTTGTTGGGGAAAATCGTGATTTGTGTGTAGAAAACGAGTTCTTGCGGAAGTGTCTACTCAAGAAGAGAGAGCAGTAAAGCTCGGCCAGTAGTATCAAAACTAGACCCAACACTAACGCAACGCCAACCGCCATTACAATTGTTGCAGCCATAACTATTTTGGAAGTGTTCTTCATATCTCTTAAGAGTAGTTAAGGGCGTGAGTGAAGAATATGGAGAATCTATCGTTAAAAAAAAAAAAGAAGTGGATAATTTTGGCGGGAAAAGAGTATTGGATTGTACTGGTGTTGGCTTGTGAACTGTGTGGTGGGACAAGGGAGGTAGATTTTATTGGATGTAAGGGGGAATCTTGAAAAGGGAATTGGGAAATGAGAAGTAATAGTATGATGATTTTGAGGAAGTAGGGCTTGTGCCAAATTATGCTGATTTTGTGAAAGGATTGATAGCAATAAATCATGGTCTTGTTTTGAAGTCGACAACAATCGATAGTATAAAGTTCCTACTTGGTTTAGACAAAAATCAAATTTTTAATAAATTTTAATAAAAATCGATGAAATATATTATTGGAAAATTGTAGATCTCATGAAATATACGGTTAAAATCAATTGTTGATTTTAACTTAAATTTTAATCTAATTTTTTAGCTTAACCAAACAAGGGCAAGAGGCTAAGAAATTATAAAAGTGTCAAAAATATATATAAATCTAATATCAATAAAATGAATAAATAAAAATAAAATTGCTATTAATGTTCAATTTTGACATCCCATTTAGAAAAGAAAAAAAAATTAATGTTGTGTCGCATCACTAATGTCATAAGAGTTATGCTATTGGGCCAGGCTCACAGTCAGGCCCAAAAACAGGGCGCCGTGCTGCCCACGGTTAGGCCCAAAAATAGGGTGCCGCACGACGCCCTGTTTTTGGGCCTAACTGTGAACCTGGCCAAGAATATTTACCCATGTTATGATGTGACGCCCTGTTTTTGGATCTGGCTAGACAACGCCCTATTTTTGGGCCTGACTATGAGCTTAGCCAAGAATATTTACCCATGTTATGATATGACGCCCTGTTTTTGGGCTGACTGTGAGCCTAGCCAAAAATATTTACCCATGTTATAATATTAATCTAGGTGATTATAAGCCATAAAACCTCTTAAATGTAACTAATTTTTGTACTTTTAAAGTGTGTGATGTTCGAAGTTTTTAAGAAGCTTGCTACACTGACATGGATGTTGGAACCCAAATCAGGGTTGGTGCACCTAATTCTGACCAATGTGGGGACCATACATCCAGCTCAAAGTGGATTGTTTAAAAAAAAGGTTGAACCCCAATCTTGAAGGCCCTCCACTATCCCGTCCCTAAAACATTGTGGAGGAGGTAAATCGCGGATTGTGCATCAGCAGATCAGGGTACAAGAATTGTCATATTGGTGCCCATAAAAAGTTCAATTTCATACCTTGTAAGAGGTAGGAATCAAACTCTCACATTACGACTGTCAGCTCAATTGAGACTACCCAATTTCTATCATTTGCACCACCGAACTATGCTCAGGGGGCTCAAAGTGGATTGTTCAACGTAGCTCAAATGGGTTTCTATTTTTTGATTTTTCATTTTGGTCCCTGAACTTAACTTTCAGCCCATTTGCAATTAAGTCCCCAGACATTTTATAACTTCTAACTGAAGATCAATTTAGTCCTAATGTAATTTATCGTGTCCTAATTATTTTCCAACCATTTAAATGAATTTTCTAGACAGTCATAATGACGTGGGAGCCAAGCTCAAATTGTTTGGAACCTTCCAGATTCAAATAAATACGAAATTGTCCGCACTTTCTCGATTCCTTCTCCACTATATATGCAACCACCACCATCTTCATTGTCATCATCGTCGCGACATTTCAGCTTCATTTCTTTACAATTTCGCAATTATCAGTTCTATAAAATCTTCTCACAACTGAGGAATATGCCGAACAGAAATCCAGGGGCCGTGGCGCAGGACTGGGAACCGGTAGTTCTCCACAAGGCCCGGCCCAAAGCGCAGGACCTTCGCGACCCCAAGGCCGTGAACCAGGCTCTACGAACCGGAGGTCAGGTCCAAACAATCAAAAAATTCGACGCCGGGTCGAACAAGAAGCATGTGGCGACAGACCTGAACGCGAGGAAGCTGGATGAAGCAGCCGAGCCGGCGGCTCTGGAGCGAGTCTCAGTAGAGGTAAGGCAGGCAATACAGAAGGCTCGGATCGCAAAGAAGATGAGCCAAGCCGAGCTGGCTAAGCTGATCAATGAGCGGCCACAGGTGGTTCAAGAGTATGAGAATGGGAAGGCTGTGCCGAGCCAAGCTGTGCTGGCGAAAATGGAGAGAGTCTTGGGTGTGAAGCTGAGAGGGAAAGTTGTACATAAATGATGATTATAATTGAATGTTGAAATTCCCTTGTCTGTGTGTTGATTCAGAATAAGATTTGTGTTGTAGTGAAATTAAAAGGGGGAAAAAGCACAGAAAAATGTGATGATCGAATGGTCTGGAAGTGAAATTTACTGGTTGTTATGTATATGATAATTTGATCTGTTTAGTTATTTCTCTCTCTCATATGTCACTCTATCTCTCTCTCATTGTTTTCACATTTGCCTATCTTTGTTTCATTTTTGGTTAAATCAAATTCATTTATTGAAAAGTGAGATTTTTTTTAAAAAAATAAAGAAAAATATTCACCATTTGAATAAGAAATATTGACATCGTGTAATCAAGAATAATATTGGATCATGCTAATGGCACATCAAACTTTTCATCGGGGGTTACACCCTCCCCACATGAGAGGTGGGGTTCACTTGAATAAAAAAATATTATTTTAGTGGATCTCACCCCCCATGTGAGGGGGGTGTAACCCTTGATGTACACCACTTGATGTACAAGTGGCATAATCCAATAATATTATGGACACCCCTATGCGCCACTTAAGCACTCATAGTATTTTCTTAATATTATTCATTTATATTAGTGCAATGAAGAAATATCAACAAAATATTGTTAATACAATCATAAACAATGTGGTATTGACATAACTAATAGGGGGCGCCTCAGGACGTCGAGTGTCCATTAAAGACGCAACTACGGGTACATTTATGTATCCATAACATTTTCCTAATATTATTCATTTATATTGGTGCAATGACTAATACAATTATAAACAGTGTGGTATTGACATAACTTTTATATAGATTAGTGCTATCGTTGAATAACATTACTCAATGTTTTTGGTAACCGATGAGTAATTTATTAAGCATACAATCGTATTTTTGAATGTTGAATATTAGCCAAATATCTTTCTTGTCTTTTTTCATCAATTAAGAGTTCGTTTGGTGCACATTAAAATGAGAGAATGTATTTTTTGAAGTGATGTGATAGAGAATATGTGATTGAAAAAGAAGGAAATGTTATTGATGTGATGGAAAATATTATTTTATTGAAAAATGTGTAGTTGAAAATGAGTGGAAGAATGAAAATGAAAAAAATAATTTAGCTCAAACAGGGGCTAAATCAGCCACGACCCACTACCCTAATTGAATCTATGAATATGCAATCAAATTAAATGATAAAAGAATAGAATTGACATCAACGTGAAGAATATTGACATATTTTTTTATGAAGTCCCTTTGTTCTCAGCTTCTTTGCCTGCATTGTTGGATACAAATATTTGAATTTTACGTACTATTATAGCCGGAATTTGAAAGGATTTTGCACAAGAAAAGAGAGAATTTTGAAAAATAATACAACCAAGTATTTTTTGCGTATCTTTGCTGTCAGCAATGTTGATCAACGGAGTGGCAGTGTGGCAACATCGGGAGAGTTAGGGTTTGATAATGCACAATCTTACACTGGGATTCATACCGTATTAATTAGGGTGTGTTTAATAGATATTATTGAGGAAATAATGTATTTTAAATAGTGATATAATGAGAAATATGTGATTAAAAAGTAATGAAAAATTATTAATGTGATGTAAAATAAGTATTATTTTATTGAAAAATATGTTGTTGAAAATAAGTTTTGAAAGAAAATATTTTTAAAGAATGTGCACCAAACAGGAGCTTAACATATAATGAAAAAATTTAAGAGAGCCCACTCCCTTGTACTCACCTCGGATTTCAACATGCTCATACAGTCATACTTTATCCATTCGCTCCATGAGAATGCTCCAACATTGACTCAAAAAGGGACAAAACTATCAACTTTGATATCAAAGTATTGCAATCACTTTGTCCAAAAGTCATATATCAGGGCACAAATACAATCCACCCAATACCATCATAATCAAGTCGGGAAACAACCCTAAACACATTGCCTTGAATCCAATCCGTTTCAAGTATGCACTTACAACAACAATCTGATAGCAGCCCCAATAGAGCACAAGTAGACACATCCACTGAAGTACTCCATCATTTACTAAAAGGGATGTACAGAAACCCACAGCCAAATGGTCCAACAGTACAATAATAAATACACTACTCCTGAGCATCAAAATTAGTCATGCCTGTATCTTAAAGTCCCAGTGTTGTCCACTGTCAAAATATACAATCATCCGAGAAGATCTTTAGTATCCAAGTGAACAATTCCATCCAGATTCACAGTGAATATAATGAAAAACCTTCTTTGCGTAAATTAAAATCTAAGATTTGTTATGAAAGTAACATTGGAACAACAAGAAAACATAAATTATAGTCTGTAATAATATTACATTGTCCTCAAGAAATCATTACTAAAACAGTAGGATGAAGGAACTTGGATAGTTTTCCTTATACGAGCAACATTTAGAACAGAAAACTATAGAATCGACTGATATATTACAGGATATTCTTTGAACTAGATTTCTGCATGTATCGTCAGCATGTTCTGCCTTCACAAGAATTATCTACACACCAACCTAAAACCATAAGAGGAAACATCCATTAGTTCTGAAGAATGACGGAAAATTGAAGCAATTCATCAAAAGTTTTTACTGTATGTAGAATTAGTGCCTATATGAAATTTAATTTCCTGTGATGAAGAGAAAACAAATGCAAAGGCTGAATCATATTCTATTTTGGATGAAAGCTCAAAAATGTGAACATGGCAATGCTGTCGTCATTGAAATATGGTGGAAATGATGCACAATCCAAGTCAAAAGATCAGAAGATTAAACATCAATCCAAAAAACTAATCTGTACAGTGACAAAAGCTCACAATTGGAGCATAAAGTTTATGACTAAAAGCTTGTTTGGGAGGGATTAAAATCAGATTAAAATTGAAAATATAGCTGTTATTGTTGACTTTTATTAGACGGATGGGACCCAATAACGGCCATATTTTCAATTTTAATTGGATTTTAAGCCCTCCCGAACAGGGCCTAAGCATTAAGGTACATTCCTACACAACAGATTAAGCTACTCCATTGAATAAAATGCCAAATCAGAGATGCTATGCTTAAAAAGAACTGGTAACACTACCGATGACCTTTCTCCTGCTAAATATCCCAAATCCAATACCATCTTTGTCATGCAAGAAAGATTAAGCAGATCAAGATACCTGTGCGAACACGTTTCAATAAACCAACACAGCATAAAAGCTCTCTTGGGCCAATTTATTAGTCCCATGATACAAATAAAATATCTTTGGGATCTTTTGCCTATCAATTTAATTTTAATCTTGTTCATGGGATTCTAGCCATATGGCATACTACACAGAACTCTTTTGAAAACGAAGACCTTTAGATGCTAAGATTGAGACTTTCTCAAGCCAATGAGAACTCGTTAATATTCCAATTATCGTAATTTCATTATTGAAAAACGATGCAAAAATGTAAACTAACTACTGTATGGGAGACATATTACAAACAAATATATTTTTTCCAAATTCTATGGCATGTCATGAGAGACAAACCAATTGCAAATATTATAACTTAATTCAAACAAGTTGTGTCTCCACTAGAATGAGGTAGCTTTTTGGGAATCTATAGGAAGACATGTCTTGGTCTCGCTATACAAATTAGATTACATCCAAAATAGAAATAGTGAAGATAATATCTATAAAACCACTTCTAGGCACTATTGCTGTTGTAAAATAAACTTTGGCCTGTGTTTTCCTTTATAGCTCTAATAATTAATTCCCCAGTCTACAGGAATCAAATGTAAAGCCAAATGCAGCTCCATACAATGTCCAATAAAGGGTAGGAACATGAACTCCTTCACCTACGGATTCAGTTGATACTTCATTTTATACTTTTTCATGTGTTATAATATACAATACATAAGTTTTCGCTAATTAAACATGTATAAGCAAAAAAATAGAACTTTTTTAGATAAACACAATCTGATGGTGCAAACTAAAAAACTCATCAATTATCTGGCAGATATTTTCATATTTGAAGAAATGATACAGAAACTGGAAAATTATACGACTATAAACTCTTTAAAGAAATAAAGTGTGTGGTGAATAAATTACAAAGAATTTTGTAAGATGCCAATTCCAATTCTAAATGCAAAGGGAATAGTTACCAAGATACTCCTAAAATTTGACACAACACTTCAAGTTTCACCTCACACCGTTTCTCCAGACTTCAAACTAAAGAGAAGAAAGTGAAGGAGAACATCATTTGTCAATGGGCAATAGTTACTGTTAAGGGATATAATCCCATATCGAATAAAGATGTTGACACAGACCAATTAATAAAGATCTTGGGCTACTCCTCTTAATAAGGTTGACCTTTTAAGATGGAGCCCCAATTCTTTGACATGGTATCAGAGCTCATTATGCTCCAACGAGCGATTCAATCCCGATAAGACTCCAAAAAGTGAGCACGTGGATTTCAAGATTGGTCTGCTCAAATGAGCCACCATCTTGCGGGGGCGTGTTAAGGGATATAATCCAACATCGAATAAAGATGTTGACACAGACCAATTAATAAAGATCTTGGGCTACTCCTCTTAATAAGGTTGACCTTTTAAGATGGAACCCCAATTTAGGCATATTTTGGTAAATGAAAAAAAAAATACCTCAACTTTGAGCAGGAGCCTCAACATATGAAATAGAGTTCCCCTCCCCACTCAAGTGCGGGTCTCTCTTCTGGTCTGAAATGACCCAAGATGTGGGATTGACTGCAACATAAAATTAATCCTATCAAGCCTAACTAGAATCTGAATAAGTAGAATAAAATGCAGCTAAGAAATAAATAACGAAATATGTTATAAAAGCAAAGATTCATTTAGTTAGAAATCTTATTACTTCAGCATCAAATGTCAAACCTGGCATAACAGTGTCACTCATGTCATGCAAAGTAACAGAACGAGCATGACGCTTCCGTACATAATTTTCCTCCAAAGGTGAGGGGATTTGAAATGAGAACTGAGAAGCTGTTAAACCTGGGAGTTCTGGATGTTCGTTCAGGTAACTGAAAGATAAAACATTCCAAAAACTTTAAAATAAATAAAAGAAAATAAAAGATTCTAAAATCTAAAATCCAGATCTCTTGCAGTTATTTATTCATTTAAAATTAGGGCATAAAGAGCCAAAGCAGTTGAGATGACAATCAAGAATTGTACCTCTGAACTTCCATCATTGATCGTAATCGCTTGCTAGATGGTGCTACATAATACCTGTTAAGAGACATGACACGACCCAATTGAAGTCAGAATGACGTTTCCATTGCTCAAAGCTTTTAAAGTAATTATAAATGGAGTAACAAACAATAAATGACATCACAGACATACACATCAGCAAATTTAGTGCCTCCTTTAGCTCTGATTCGTAAAATCCGTTGCCAACCAGGAGGACATTGAGGAATACTGGGCTTGTCTATTGCCCAACGCCAGCTTCCATCTCGTACAACATCTGGTTCATCATCACAGCTTAAGTCAGGACGCCATTCACGTGCTGTTTCACAAAAGAAAGGTTGTTCTGCTAGCCTTTCTCGTATCTCCTCATACTTCTCCTTTGTGGGAATGAACCTCCATTTAGAGCATTTTTCACACTGAACGGTATAAGCTGCTATAGAATCCCAAACCCTTTTGGATGTCTTCTTTGAAAAGGAAGTTTTGTTTCCGGTAGCATCTGATCTATTTGGTTTTCCTTCCATTTCTTTGAAGAACTGTGAATATCAATAGGAAACTTTCTCAACATTACATTGTGACAATGTTGCACTTTTTTAGAGGATCCATGCCCAATATTGACATAGAGCCAAACAAAAACATGAATTGCAAGCCAAAAGAGAAAAATCCATTAGATTTGCAATCCTATCTAAGAAACTCAAAGTAACCTAAGAAGCACAGACACGGACACGCGACACAACATGATGCGGACACGGCAACAAGTTATTTTTCTAAAAAGTAGGATACAAACATTGGGAACATGTCAATTTTAATTCTTCAAATTTTGAAATTTTTATTTAATATCTTTATTTTTATACCTTTTAATGTGGGACACGGCACATTCTATGTCGAATAGTTGTGGAAGAAATCTCCACAAAATATCCCTTGGACGTTAGAAATTTTAAAAAGTTATAAACAATAGGACATGGCATGTGGCTTTCAAACCCATGTCATGGAGTGTCCAAGGAATACTGGTTTCCGACGCAACTGAAGATATGTTGGACACGGACACGTTGGCCTAGTAGAAGTGTCTGTGCTTCATTTTAAGCAAAAGAAAATAACTTGATTCAAATCTTATTATGAGCAAGTGGCAGAAAGAATCTGTATTAGAAATCAATAGAAAGAGCCCAACATTCTGAAAAAACCAAAAGGGATATTGATTGCAGCTCATTGGAATTTAAGCCAAAACTTTTTAGTCCTTTTTAACTACATATTCTCCAAAAATTGACTATTACCAAACTCATTTTCTACCAAAAAAAAAAATGGGCTCAAACATAGCTAAGTTTAAAAAATACAAGATGTTATAAGTTTTATTCTGGAGCATGTTCTTCTCTTTTCTTTATTGAGTTCTGATAAAAACCGCCGCCACCAAGTAATCTCAAAAATTAAAGTCGAGTCAAAATTAGTTAGTGTTCTCCGTTCATATTTATGTTGCATAGAAGCAAATATGGCATCTCAAATACAAAAAAAAAACACAAAACACAACAATTCTTGAAAAATATGAACACAAAACAGATAGGTACTGTCCATTAATAATAACTGATAAGCCTTAGCAACAATGAATATGTAAAATCTAGGATATGCATACTTAACTCTTCTTTGATGAAAGGAAGCAAATATCTAGTATAATCTCCAATTGTATAATGTATATATTCCCAAGTCATAATCAAGACCATAAGTCAACAAACGATAGCAAGGCTAATAAGTCAAAACAACAAAAGACCACAACATAAGCCCTTTTGTCATCTACGTTGCAATTTTACGATGCACATCATATATTACGTGAATGATCTCTAAGCTTTCTTGTACACTTTTGTTGTACTTATCGAAGGACTTAGACAAGTGTATTTATTATTTTTCCTTTTACTTATTTGTTGGACATGTTATGTACGTGTCCATAGAGTGCCAACTGCCCAACAAGTAGTCTCATGTACGATTGCTAGACATGGAAGGACACATTCCTATAAGCTTTTCTGCTACATTGGTTCATAATATTTTAGAAAAAAGAACGACAACATAATGATAAGTTTCTAAAACACGACATCGAAATCTAAAACACTTATAGGTTCCAATTTATTTATCGTGAGAAACCTCCAAGAACGCTTTGGTACCATGACAGTTCAAAATAGTATCTTGCGTGATTAGATAATACAAAGCCTTGTTCACTAAACAAAAAACACAAAGTATACACGCACATACAAAAGCAGCACAACTCAAGTTGCTCTATTACATGCAACTTTGTAGTATAAGTTAAGGATGCCTCAACAAACAAATACTACACAATCTTACCAGCAGCAAGACGCGATAAATTTTGAACTTCTATCGACATTGTGTAAAACTATTTGACCAGATGTGAGTAGCATGGAATAAATGAAATTTAAAACCGAGGATGGTTGTCATTTTTTTTTTCATTTTGCCGCCCAAGCACATAAGAACGCGCATCAAATTTCAAACCTAGTGTATACCGCGTGAAAACAAAAGTACCGTGCCCAATCATAAAAATACTGTCAAGACCAACAAGACATAGAAATATATAGGTAAAAATACCATTACCGCCTTGTAGTCCTTCTTCACACAAAAAGCAAATCAAATAGATAGACTCAAATTTGAGCCTCTCGTGGAAGCACTGGGAAGACGCAAATTACATGAATGTATAGGTGAAAAGAAAAGGCAAAATTCACAAGCAAATAACTCATATCAAAACCAGAAAATTTTAAGAGAGAGAGAGAGAGAAATCAGTTGTCTGAAAGATGAAATTATCTATTATTTTTTAATAATGAAAGAAGAACTTGCAAATCAAACTTAACCCATGTCTAAAATCGACGAGAAAAAATAAAATCCTTAACCGGGCACAAAATCTACGGGCATGCATGTTTATCCTCGACAGTTCTATGATATGATATATAGACACACGGGATCTTGATTCGCAGATCCGCATAACACATTCAATTAAATCAATTGTAGAAGACCCTATACAAGAGCTACGCAGACATTACACATACAATAATATACATGCATAAAAGAGTGAATGAGTGTGTGAGGGAATGCGAAATAGTCATCGGATATACCTCTAATTGACCGGAGAAAATCAACTGATTGCGAGTGACAGAGAAGGTAGCTTCTCCAGAGTTACAAGTGGAGGGTGACGTTTATATCAATATGCAGTAAAATATGGAAAAAGATTGGGAATTTTCGGTAAATTTTCAAAAAATTAAATTGATTTGCCATATACAAACAATTAATATGAATTCTATGCCAATAAAAGAATATGGGTTTTTTTTTTCCATATAAAGTCCCGTTTGATACACATTTTGGGAGTAAAAATGCATTTTTACTGTTAATGTGATGGGAAATATGTGGTTGAAAAAGAAGGAAAAGTTATTGATATGATGGAAAATATTATTGTATTGAAAAATGTGTGGTTTTGAATGAGTAGAAGAATGAGATTGAAAAAAAATAATGCGGCTCAAACATGGGCAAAATTTATGTATAGAGATGTTAATGTTGACGAGAATGACCTGAATCAAAAGAAACAATTTATTTATTTTTAACTATTTTCTTTCTTTATTAATATTTTAGCTTTTGTTTACTTTTAATTCTACTTTACAAAATGTTTGTAATATAGTTGTGCTATGCTTGACAATTCTAGGGTAGTTATACTCGCACTTAAGTTTTCATTAGTTTTTAGAGGTGGCAATGCATATAGCTTGAGCTTGAGCTTGAGCTTGAGCTTGAATTGCGTCGATGAAGAGGCTCGCTTTAGCCTTTTTGACTCATAGGTCTCATGGGTTTAACAAAGTCATTCACTAGTCCGTTACCTTTTCATTTTATTGTAAATAAATTCAATATGAGATATGGTACAAGAAATTTGAAATCTCATTTCTTTGGATTTGGAATCGGGTACTTTCAACATATGCGTAGTGTACGTATACATATATTTTTTTAAGAAGTTAAAAAACTAAAGAAAATTAGCGTAAACAATACTTACAAATCATGTAGTCGAATATTGAAAATCTCCAACTATTAATTTGTTAACTTTATTTTGAATTCGAATCTCTGCGTCTTTTCAGTCTTTAAACACGTTAAACTTTTTTGTTCTTCTTCCTTAAATCTTGATTTGTAATCAAACGAACGTGTCACTTGCACTAAGAGCCTGTCTGGACATACTTTAAATTCAATTTCCTACCGTTAATGGAAGTAAAAAAACAACCGTTGGACTGACGCTGTCAGAATAAATTGAGTGCACTTTTACCAATTTGTCATTGCCAACCTTCTTGGACTTTTCAAACCATATTACGTGAAAATTGCTGTGAGGAGGGCAAATGTGAAAATTGGCTGGCCAAAAGCTGAATTTTAGTCTGCAATATTTCTGTGAGTTTTGTCCTTGGAAATGTTGTTAACGGTCGTTAAAATGCTCATAAGCATTGCCAGACAGCCTCTAAAGCAAACTCATATGCTATAGTAGATAAAAGAAATTGTAAATGACAAAATGGAGTGGGGTTAGGGTGGTTTGGTGATTTTGATTTTATATGTTTAAGGTGTGTTTGGCTGACGTGGGTGGAGTCCACGTGTCAATTTAATTTACCAATAACGGTTATGTCATTTTTCCGTCATCCACGTAGATATAATCATAGACGAAAATTCATCAGATGATTGATGGAGTGCAACGGATCTAAGTTTAGCACCACTAAGAAGTTTTGTGAAGTTGGGTGAGTAAGTCGTGACGAAGTGTAAAGTTCAGTGGTCAATGAAACATTTAACTCACATTTTTTATTCTTTAAAGATCTTTCTTATATCAAAGGTGCTTAGAACTTCGAGAAACTCTTTAAGCTCATGTTTGGGTCACATTATTTTTTTCATTCTCATTATTCTACTTATTTTTAACCACACATTTTTTAATAAAATAATATTTTCCATCACATCAATAAATTTTCTTTCTTTTTCAACCACACATTCTCTATCAATCTACTATTCCAAAATGCATTCTTTCAAAATAAAGTGGCTAGAACCCACAAAATCTTCTATAATCAATTCTTAAAATTATGTTTCAAAAGATTCTTTAAATTAAAATTTTAAAATAGTTGGAGAGTCAAATTCACTCTTTATAATTAAATGCATTCAAAATATTTTAAATTTTAATAAAAAAAAATAACATAATAATTTGGAAGAAAGCAAGAGAAAACAAAAGATAAGAAAAAATAATAAATAATTTTTCAAAGTAGTAAAATTAAATGTTAAATATAACCATTTTGTTAAAAATATTTACTCTCTAAATTTATAAACTCTTTTAATTACTAAAATTGTTATTTAAAAATAGAGAGACTCTTCTATTTTTAAAGAGCATCAAGATGCTCTTATAAGTTGGTTTGACCAACTATAAGTACAACCAAACATGGTCTATTTTAACAAATTAAATCACCCGTTGGCCCCATTACATCTCTGTAATTTATAATTTATTTTTCTTACTTTTTATAAATTACACATTCTCCAATAAAATAATATTACACGTAGAAAAAAAAAATTTCAATTACACATTCCCCGAAAATTATTATGAGTAATGTTATTCACTGGGGATGAAAACACAGCTTATATGACTTTAAATGATAGGTTAAATGAAATGTGAACTTATTTAATTTCACCTGTCATTTAATGTCACATTGACGTCACATAGGCTGTATTTTTATCCAATTGAGAATGAATAGCGCTACTCAATTATTATTACCGGTGTTATATAATTTGGAATAAATTGCTCCCACGGGCGCCACCACAAACCGTTTTCACGGTGTACTGTAGGGAGGTCCACCGCCCAATTCATCTGCCATTTCGATTTCAACCAGATGACGCTGGGGCTTGTCCCTCCATTCCCTTCTCTGAAGAACCCTAATTTCCCCTGTGTTTACTGCTTCAAACCCACCAATAATTTCAATCTTTCGTCAAGGACCCTCCAATTCAGCCCCACCCATTTCAAATCTTTCTTCAAGGGCCCCAATTTCCTGTCTTTCAACCACTCAGAAAGTAAAAATGCTCTCTCCCAGACCCTTCGTTCTGATAGAATCAAAGACTCCAACAAAGAGACCGTAAATGCATCTTTGGACCCGGAGGAAGGGGATGGCGGCGGAGGAGGCGGTGATGGAGATGATGGACAGGTGGAGTCATCACCAGAGTGGCTGAATTTCACTTCAGATGACGCCAAGACAGCTTTTGCAGCGTTGGCCATATCGCTTGCCTTTAGGTCTTTTGTAGCTGAGCCTAGATTTATTCCTTCACTGTCTATGTATCCCACATTTGATGTTGGAGATATGATCGTAGCGGAAAAGGTAACTATGAACTCTCTTTCTTATTTTGGTGATGAAGTTTGGGACTTAACTGCTAAATGCTAGGGGAAGTTTTGACGTATTAAATATTCCATCTTGGAGTAGCAAAATATGATCTTGGAGATAATTCATATATTATTGGGTAATGGTAACTGATTCACTGTGGAGAGGGCTTATCCAGAATGTTTATTTTTATAGTTTAACAGATTAACATTTTCAAATTAGCACTAAATTCTGATCGTAGAACTGAACCGAAGATCAAAACTCCCAGAAATATATGTATATGTTTCTGTGTGATACCTGCATAATTCTATTCCATCCAACAACTCCTTAATCTCTGGTTCTTTTTTTTTTTTTTCTTTTTTGTGGATTGGGTGCCGCCTGGCAGGAGAAGGCGTTATTGTTTGTATTTTGTTACAGGCAAAAGCCTGCAGAACAGTTTTGCTGCAAAATACAAATACTTGAGGAGTGTTATTTCTCTCCTAAGTTTTGATAAGTGGCATTTTTTACTCTTTTAGCGATAGTTAGTGTTATGTACCATGTATGTTCATGTGTCCTTGTGCCTGCATATTGTTCAACCAAATTATAATAATATTGGCTGCTTCCTGCTGGAACCACGCCCAGGTCTCTCTCTCTCTCTCTCTCCTGGATATTATCAAATTTACTTTTAATTTTTCCATAGCTTGATTGTGCTTCTAGTATGCATGTATTGCTAAAATCGTAAATTAGTTGGAAGTATGAGTGGACAGGCAGCTTGGAAGGAAGAGGTTAAAGGGTTTCTTTATTGAATAAAATTTGAAGTATATGCATCGAGGAAATGGGTGCTTCCGTATTTGTTCATACAGTAGGAGCTGAAGGATGCCATTCATGGAATAGTTCTAGCTAGTGTAAAATTTTCCAAAACGGAAGAAACATGTAAGAAATTACGATCACAATAATACACAGTTTCAACCATTTCTGAGTGAAAAATGATGCACTCCCTCCAAGCATCATGAGCTAGATCTAGTCTGGCTATTAATTATAAATATAAACTATCTCATCATTATATGATGATAGACTATGCATACCATCTCAGTTATTGAGTTATCTACTGCAATTAGTATGACACTAAAAGCTTGAACTCTTACACATGAAATTGTATGTTGATGTGCTCCCTTTGTTCAGAATTTACTATTTGAACTGCTATAACATCCATATTTGACTGGAAGATCTTTGGTAACTGATCGAATTGTTTTTTGGTGTAGCTGATGTTCATTTGGAATTTACAGGTCTCTTATTATTTCAGGAAGCCCTGTCCCAATGATATTGTGATCTTCAAAAGCCCGCCAGTCCTTGAGGAAGTTGGATACACAGACGACGATGTATTTATTAAACGTATTGTTGCCAAAGAAGGTGATATAGTGGAGGTGAGACTTTAAGACATTTTTCCTCCTGTTTGTGCTCTATTATTGATAAAAAAAATTGTCATCATGGATCCATTTGTTCGTCATGATCTGTATCATCCATAAGCTTGTCCCTCTACAATTAATATACTATAGGAAAATGACTATCCTAAGGTTTGATGAGTTATGAGATATGTTGTTAATTTTGAATGATTTCTTAAATGGCTGCTACTGGATACGATAATTGGTATATATATTAAACTTGGAGTAATATTCGCCACTCTTGTAATTCCATTACCCTGGTCGATCAAGGAAGAAATGGGACAGCAGGATTAATAATCTGTATGACGCAATTATCTGGACATTGACTAGAATAACAGAAAGTAAACAAAAACAGTTCATTGGAAACTAACACAATCTCCATTTGCTTACATAGCCTGAAATTTTATACCCCGTCTAATTTAAGGACAGAACGTCAAAAAGATATACGTGCCTTTTCATCTTCTTGGAAACAGTTACGAATCATCCGTAACTGGGGTTTTCCTGTACCATCTTGCTGCAAGTTGAACCTATCAATTCTTATTGATGCCTAATCCCTTTCGGATATTCATTAACTCTCTTGGGTCATTTTTGATAAAACTATAAACATTGTTAATAGAACTTTAGTAATTAATTATCCACAAGGTTTTGTATTCGCTTTGAGGGAGTTTATCGTGCACATGGTCTGCTACCATCATATGAGATCCTCTCTCCAGCATCAGCACCATATTACGGCAGAAGCAATCGTCTTAAATTGATTTCTGTTCTTAAAAGCATGAATACAAAAATATTCTTAGATCTTCATCTACTGATTCTTGAACTAAGTTCTCAACTTTGATTTCTTTTCATAGTTTGTGATTTCTGTAGTCATTAGCTATCTGTAAGAATCTTTAGCAATTAGACATGTAATGCCCATTGTTCTTGTGTTATTCTTTCTAGTGCAGGTTCATGATGGAAAACTGATTGTAAATGGGGTTGTAAGGAATGAAGATTACGTTCTTGAAGTACCCAAATATGAAATGAATCAAATTGTGAGTTCAGATTTAACGCTTTATTGAGCTCGTCTTTTTCCCTTGTGAGTGTTAAGATCAGGATAAGATGTCAATAAGACTTAAAATCTATTAATGGCAATTAATGATTGAATCCTATGATCTCAAAATCTCTGAGTTGAAGCCTTGTATGGTACTCCGACCACCATACACTAAGATTTCAAAATGAAAATGTTCCCAAACAATTTATAATCTGTTTTTGCGTTTCGGTGCAGCGTGTACCAGAGAACTCTGTTTTTGTGATGGGCGATAATCGGAATAACAGCTATGACTCACATGTCTGGTAATATTCCCTGCAGTTAAAGTTTACTATCACCTGAAGAGATTTACACTTTCTTATGCATGATATTTGTCATATGATTAGGGGGGCCCTCCCTTCAAAGAATATTTTAGGGAGATCTGTATTTCGATATTGGCCTCCGGCCAGAGTTGGTAGTACAGTTCTTCCAGATGACTGCAATACTGAAAAACAGGAGAATAGTTTAGCTTCTCAATGATACTGCCACCATTGTCAATTCAGTTTCAAAATTGATAGTGCAGTCTTTCGGATCGCAGCAACATTGACTATACGAGAGTAGGTTTAGATTCTCGATGATACCTTCACCACTGCCGATCTAGTTGGAAAACTGAAAGTGCATGTCACTACAAGGATGTTTTTATAGGAGAAGTCGAGGCAAGAATGGTTTTTGTTGTATTTCCAGTGACTCAAGGTTTATTTGGCTCGAGAATAGAAAAAGGGTTACTTACATTTCTAACAATAGTGAAGGTCTCTAATTTATACTTATTTTGACATTATGTCCCGAAATTTAATTTGTTATTTATTTTGTTTATTTAAAAATACGAGAGGAAATTATGTCTTTTTACGCCCTCTACGAATTATTTGGACGAAAATCACCATCAAAGATAAAATGTGTTAATTAATAGAAGACTGATAATAAGAATACAACAAAAAATGCTTGAGACAGATATGATTGTAAAAATGTGCAAAGATTATGAACGTTTACTACAATTAAAATATATTGTTATTAAAAAGAAGTGTGGTGCGAATATAATTACCCTTACCAAAATGAATTTGAATTATGCTTTTTGTATATTTCTTGATTCTTGTTGACATCAAGAATGACATCCCCTATGTATAGGAAATTTGGTCGTTGATTGAAAAAAGTGTTGTTAAAAACAATGTATAAAAATTTGTCAATTTACTTTTTTTCTTTATAACCGTAGATATCCGGGTCAATTTATGCGCACCTCGACTAATCCCACGGAGCCCTGAAATTTACGGTCAAGTACTCACCTCAGTGGCCGTGAGGGAATTCAAACTGGTGACCAATGGGGAGCAAACTCAACCAATTGAGCAACCTCTCAAGGTTCTGTCAATTTACATGATGACGAACTTGATGTGATTGAACTTTCAAATAGCATAAGTTGAAGAAAAATGCTTAACTGAAAGACATCATAACTAATCTTCAACGTAATTATTACATAGAAGGAATTGATGAAATGGAAGTTCTAGCAATGCATCTAAGTTAAAATGCTAAAAGTTGTCGTTTTTTGAAGGAAAAACTTTTGTGATGCGATGAAATGGTAAATGATATGTAATACATCAATTATCTAGAAAGATTTAGTATGGATGAAAATTAAACAAGTTTTATGAATATGAGAAATGACAAGTTCGAAATGGCAATGAGATTCCTTGATCCTCATAGGGACTCTGGAGATTCCCTAATTAATTGAGGAATGGGGCCAAAATCCTTGCCCAGAATCAAGAACGGGGTGGGGACGGGCCTCGATTAATAAAAAAAAATTTTATTATTATATTTATGCATAAAAATAGTATATTGTAGTTTATTTATCATTCTTTTTCATGTTTTAAAAATAATATTATAACTATAACAATTTTAAACTATAATATATTATAGTTTAATTTAATATACAGGAATTGAGAGTTTCCTGTCCCAATTCGAACCCGATTCCGAATAAGTTGGAATGGGGGGAGGAGGAACATGATTCCTGCCTTCAACCAGTCTCATTTCCATTCCTACGACAAGTTATGGATTGAGAATTGGAACCTGAAAAATTTTGTGTTCGACGACTCAATTGAAGTTGAAATTTAGTAAATTAATTGAGACAAATTAAAAGTTTAATAACTCAATTAAAATTTCACTAACGGTTGTACTACATGTACATAGCGATTTACATAATAATTTACATATACACGATGTGGTGAAATATGATTGAATCAAAAATTTTTCAACAAAATAATAATAATAATAATAATAAACATCTTTGATAGTCTTTGGGATATTAAGCGCTTACTATCACGGGGACGAATTCTTAGGAAAAATTGTAACGCCCCAAAATTTCAAGCATTTTGAGGTGTTACCAAACATAATTTTCATGTACTTAAATGCGGAACTGTAAAATTATATTTTTCTAAATAAATAGAACATTCATAACTTTAAATAAGAATCATAATATCGTGTCTTTGAAATAATTTAAATATTCTTAACTAACAAATTTGCTAAAAATATTATTGGAACAAAACAAATTAATAATTTTAAATAAAAGCAGTAAAACCTAATGTTATTCTCATCGGTCGAAATCCTTTGGCAGCCCGCATCACCGTCCATACGGCTCAATCGACCCGAACTAATCTGTAAAAATTGTAAGAGTGAGTATTTTGAAAACACTCAGTAAGATACGTGCAGTTTCCATTATACAATTATATGCAATAAAATAACACTCCATACCACTCTTCTCTTATGGAGTATCTCGGTGACCAAGCGAAACACCCATCTAGGTCATCTTAAATTCCCGAAGGATCTCTTATCTCTTTCTAAGGAACCCGAAGGCCCATTGAAAATTCATGCATAAATTACTGAACATAAAAGCATAAGGAAACAAACAACTTTACACAAAAGTATCTTACCTCAATTGATCAAACGAGCTTTTGAAAATAAAAATATACTTAGAATTTACAACTGCTTTCTATATGAAAACTGTTGTGTGAAATTCTGTGTGGTGAATTGTGAGATATGAGCACACTATTTATAGGAAAAAAATACAGTAGTTGAGTCGTAATATAACTCTGATAAAATTTATATTTATTCTAATTTGATAATAATGAATCTTTAATAAATCAATATAATATAACATGTGTACTAGGATTTGTATACGATTTCAAAATTGTATCCAATAATAAGCGTGCAGTCCGTGGTCCCCAATTGGAAAAAGAATTGGATGTGAATACGTCTCTTCTCTGAGATAAGCATGGCTGGCAGTTGAAATATTATAGCAGAATATATATGCATTGCACACGCAAGGACGGAAAGCAGAATGACAGAATTAACAATCCACTCTTATAATTGTGATTATATAATATAAAATTATTTTCTATTTTGCTAATTATCTAAAAGGACCATAATTAAATAATAAAATATTGCATATAAATCATACTTCTTCGAATTGAAATATTTTGGGCTTAACTCATCTGAACTTAAATTTTCTTGAGCCCAATAAACACTATTTAATGCGGGCTACAAAATGAGCACAATATTAATATACTTTTGATCACTCTATAGGAAGTTAAATATTTTGCCCATTTAAAACATAAGGATTTAAAAGATACTTTATTTTAGCCCTTCTACTTTCAAAAACCATAGAATAAAATTTATAAAACAAATATTTTTATTCTAAAATTTTCGGGGTGTTACAATCTCCCCTACTTAAAAAAATTTCGTCCTCGAAATTACCTGCGTTCTGGCCGTCTGTGGCTTGTTCTTTAGTTAACGCAAAAACTCGTGCATTCCCCTTCTTTTCTTGTTCAACGTTCCTTTTCGTGGGGTCTTCCTTGCAATTTTTGGAAACATGACCAGCTTTGCCGCATCGATAGCACACGTGTTTCCCGAAGAGACACTCCCCCCAATGCATCCTGTTGCACTTTGGACATGGTGAAACGACTTGTCCAAAACTCGATCCGGTGTTAAATTTTTTATTCTGTCCTTCCCCTTTTTCTTCATTGGACCCACTCCACTTCCGCTTTCCTAAGGGCTCGACCCCTTGCTGAAAAACTTGGTCAATCTCTAATCTGTTTGAGATTGCTTGGGCAGTTTGCAGTACCCGACTGTAATTGGTGAATTGATGAGACGCCATTATGCCACCAATCTCAGGACGCAATCCCAGTTCGAACCTCCTTGCTTTCTTTGCTTCCGTGTCCACTAGGTGTGGTGCATACCTAGAGAGTTGTTCGAATTTTCTCTCGTATTCCTCAAGCTTCATCTTCCCCTGTCTAAGTTGAAGAAATTCTGCCTCTTTTCGATCTCTAAGGGCTTGTGGGAAATATTTTCCCATTATTTCGTCCTTGAATTGTGTCCATGTCAGAGCACGTTGTTGATCTTCTGTTCTAGTGCGAGATGCTGACTCCCACCAGTGGCCTGCAGCCTCAATCAACATAAATTCTGCACATAACACCTTTTGAGCATCAGTGCAAGAAAGATGTTTGAAGATTCGCTCCATTCCTCTTATCCATTCCTCAGCTGTTAATGGGTCTGCCTTGCCATCGAAGGTTGGAGGTTTGTAGCGGCGGAATTGTTCCACAATTGAACTGATGTTGTTGGCATTTGCATTCTGGGGACTAACCTGTGCTTGCTGCCTACCTAAATCTTGTACAGCCCTCAGCAAATTCTTGATGACTGTAGTTTGATTTTGTTGTTGTCTCGGCATTTTCTTAACACAATTAAAATTCTAATTTAGGCAAAGTCTGATAACACAAAAATTAATTATAATATTGATGGTGAAACATTTAAAAATTTCTAATATAATATAAAAATCCAATAGATAACTGAATAAACTTTTGCTAAAGGAATAAAACTATTGTTAATCTCTATGAGTCCTAACAATATTCTTTATGGTGTCTCGTCATCCGAAGTAATGCATGACTCGGGCTCAGAATCTGTAACCAAATCGATGATAGGGTCTTCCGGCTCCACTTCCTCTTCTGGGTCTTCTTCAGGGTCCTCCTCAGGGTCTTCTTCAGGTTCTGGCTCAGGCTCAGATTCTAGTGCTAGCTCTTGTTGTCTGTGGTTCCACAAGATTATGATGTCCTCACAGTATCCTTTAAAATCAATCATGTCCCAATCTTCTTCCAAATATAGCCCATAATCCATATCTCTCACGAAGTAAGCCACGTTTCTCCATTGTGGACGCATGGTGGTTATAAGATGGTATATTGAGAGGATTGTCCCCTCATTATATCCGAACGATCTTGCATGTTCCCACTTAAGAAGGAAGTCTTCAACATGTTCAACAAATGTTCGCTCCCATCTTACTTCGTAATCCATGTATCTCTCGATAGCAATTTGAGCACGTTGTAAGTATGTTGGGCTATCTCCAGTCATCCTAGTTACTTTCTGTAATACCCCGGACCAAGAAAGTTTAAGAGATTTGATAGGTACTACTCATACCAACAAGGTACACCTTCTTTTCCGGAAGTCCATCGTTGGAAACTCCACAGTTAAGCGTGCTTGGCTTGGAGCAATTCTATGATGGGTGACCCCCCCTGGGAAGTTTTCTCGGGGAGCGTGCGAGTGAGGACAAAGTATGCTGAAAAGACCCATGTTAGTACAGTGAGGACAGTACGTCATCGATCTAACGGCCAGGACAGCCCGTTAAGTGGGACCCGGGTCGTTACACTTTCCAAGTCCTAATCATGTGACACATATAACTTCAATTTTGCTTCATCTTTCAGTGACCATATCATTTCATTCCGTTTGCATCAATAATGCACATATCATTTGTGAAAATTTAAACAACTACTAAAATATACGAAGTAAACGTGATTATATATCTCGTAATATAGGGCAAAATGACTCATAAGCATGCTAAATGAATAACATTTCTTTCCATACTTTGGATCAATTGGAGAGTGATCGAGTAGTGAGCGCTACATGCCAAGGATTTTTCATTTCATTACATGTTTAAGATTTTAACTCTGACATTGTCCGTAAACTCCTAATATTTATGAAAATGGTGCATTTTTGTAATATCTAAAAATAAGATTTTCTCACAATTGAAATTTCCAAAAAGAATATCTTTTTTTTTTTTTTTTAAAAAAATACTGTATGTAAGGTTTGAAATATTGTGTTTCATCTCATCAAATTGAATAACGCGCAATCAAAAGGTTTCCAGATGAGGAGGGGGGTCACAATGGACCGCTTAAATCCCAAACTCTTCTTAGACAGTTTAGGTCTTTTTGACAAAGCCTTTTAACTTTACAATTATGCAAATCGACAAAACTATGACAATAAATCGAACATGGAATCTCTTAAAATGTAAAATAAAAAAAATTTTTTTTTTTTTTAAACATTAACAAGGGCTAACAAAAAAAAAATTTCACGTGTGAAACTTAAAATATGAGAATTAATCCATAAAATTTTAAATTCCACATTACTATCATTCTTTACCAAAGATAAGGACATATCTCTAAAAAGTAAAAACATCTTCAATCTCCACGGTTCACGTGAACAATCCCTATGCTACTGTACAATTCACAGGTGCCTTTTAAAAATTATTTTTTTTTACTACTGTTCATATGAACAGTAATCCGTACTGTTCAAATTTCACTATTCACGCACTGTCATCCGTGAACAGTACTTTCAAAAAAAAATTTTTTTTTTTTTTTTTGTCTACAGAATCGATTTTAAAACTCTTTGCTCTGATACCAAACTGTAACGCCCCAAAATTTCAAGCATCTTGAGGTGTTACCAAACATAATTTTCATGTACTTAAATGCGGAACTGTAAAATTATATTTTTCTAAATAAATAGAACATTCATAACTTTAAATAAGAATCATAATATCGTGTCTTTGAAATAATTTAAATATTCTTAACTAACAAATTTGCTAAAAATATTATTGGAACAAAACAAATTAATAATTTTAAATAAAAGCAGTAAAACCTAATGTTATTCTCATCGGTCGAAATCCTTTGGCAGCCCGCATCACCGTCCCGCCACAGCTCCAATCGACCCGAACTAATCTGTAAAAATTGTAAGAGTGAGTATTTTGAAAACACTCAGTAAGATACGTGCAGTTTCCATTATACAATTATATGCAATAAAATAACACTCCATACCACTCTTCTCTTATGGAGTATCTCGGTGACCAAGCGAAACACCCATCTAGGTCATCTTAAATTCCCGAAGGATCTCTTATCTCTTTCTAAGGAACCCGAAGGCCCATTGAAAATTCATGCATAAATTATTGAACATAAAAGCATAAGGAAACAAACAACTTTACACAAAAGTATCTTACCTCAATTGATCAAACGAGCTTTTGAAAATAAAAATATACTTAGAATTTACAACTGCTTTCTATATGAAAAATGTTGTGTGAAATTCTGTGTGGTGAATTGTGAGACATGAGCACACTATTTATAGGAAAAAAAATACAGTAGTTGAGTCGTAATATAACTCTGATAAAATTTATATTTATTCTAATTTGATAATAATGAATCTTTAATAAATCAATATAATATAACATGTGTACTAGGATTTGTATACGATTTCAAAATTGTATCCAATAATAAGCGTGCAGTCCGTGGTCCCCAATTGGAAAAAGAATTGGATGTGAATACGTCTCTTCTTTGAGATAAGCATGGCTGGCAGTTGAAATATTATAGCAGAATATATATGCATTGCACACGCAAGGACGGAAAGCAGAATGACAGAATTAACAATCCACTCTTATAATTGTGATTATATAATGGGTTATGCTACATGTACATAATTTTTTTACATAATCTTTTACACCCCACTCACATTAGGAGGTGGGGACCACGAGCCGCCATTTTTAAACACACACTGGCCCCGCACACATTGTGAGGGGGGTACACCATTCGGTACCCCCCATTCGGTACATATGGCTTTTTCCTTATATAATATAAAATTATTTTCTATTTTGCTAATTATCTAAAAGGACCATAATTAAATAATAAAATATTGCATATAAATCATACTTCTTCGAATTGAAATATTTTGGGCTTAACTCATCTGAGCTTAAATTTTCTTGAACCCAATAAACACTATTTAATGCGGGCTACAAAATGAGCACAATATTAATATACTTTTGATCACTCTATAGGAAGTTAAATATTTTGCCCATTTAAAACATAAGGATTTAAAAGATACTTTATTTTAGCCTTTCTACTTTCAAAAACCATAGAATAAAATTTATAAAACAAATATTTTTATTCTAAAATTTTCGGGGTGTTACAAAAATACTTAGCCAAATTCTCGCCTGTGATAACAATGAGGTTTCACTCAACCAGCCCACGAACTTGCACGATGAACACACGAAAAGTAAGGCAACAATGTAAAAGAACACACTGTTTTACGGGTAAACCCAACCCGTTTATTATTATATTTATGCATAAAAATAGTATAATGTAGTTTTTTATCATTCTTTTTCATGTTTTAAAAATAATTTTATAACTATAACAATTTTAAACTATAATATATTATAGTTTAATTTAATAAACAGAAATTGAGAGTTTCCTATCCCGATTCGAACTCGATCCCGAATAAGTTGGAATGGGGAGACGAGGAACAGGATTCTTGCCTTCAACCCGTCACATTGCCGTTCCTACGGCAAGTTATGGATCGAGTGTTGGAACCTGAAAAAATTTGTGTTCAACGACTCAATTGAAGTTGAAATTTAGTAAATTAATTGAGACAAATTAAAAGTTCAATAACTCAATTAAAATTTCGTTAACGGTTGTACTACATGTAGATAACGATTTACATAATAATTTACATATACATGATGTAGTGAAATGTGATTGAATCAAAATTTCTTCAACAAAATAATAATAATAAAAAAAATATCCGATAGTCTTTGGGATATTAAGCGCTTACTATCACATGGACGAATTTTTAGTAAAAATACTTAAGTCAAATTCTTGTCTATGATGGTACTGAGGTTTCACTCAGTCAGCCCACAAACTTGCTCAATGAACACGCGAAAAATAAAGGCAACAATGTAAAAGAACACACTGTTTTACGGGTAAACTCAACTCGTTTATTACTCCACAATAATACAAGAAAATGAAGGAATAATGAAAGAACACAACATACAATGTGCCTTATCAGTCTAGCCTTCCTAATTTATAGACCAAAATTCGTATACAGTTAACACCCTTAATTTTAAAAGGGATAAACCAACTCAATTGGCTTAGAACTGTCAAAAACTGATTCCCACAACCATTCCTAGCAACCACCCATACTTTCTACTTGTATGGATCACGAAAATTGCAAAACACGTGTCAAACATGTGCCCAATTTGGACACCCGAATTTGTGGACTAAAGCCCATTAATAGCAAGCTAGATCAGATCACGCCTTGCTAATCTGCAACACTTTGACGTCAGCCAAATTGAAGCCCATATTTTCCTTGCTCCGAAAATTCAAAGTGTGCACCATCAACACACCTATCCACAAAATCCTGACATGAGTGCAAGGTGTGCACATGTCATTGTGCGTGTCAACCTTTAAGGGGCTGACACTTACCCTATACCATTAAATATTCGTTTAATAAAACTTTAGCAAAATTTTATCAACTTTTCAATAGATAACAATAAATTTTAACCACATATTTCACAAAACTCGTAAATTTTATCAAATTTTCAACTATAAATTTCATCAACTTTTTTCAATCTTAATAAAAAAAACGTTTGACATGACTTTTGAGTAACCAAATGGAACTTTTAAGAGCTTTTGTAGCTTTGAACTCATTTGGCTAATTTTTGTTATTCTTCCAGTTAAAAGAGCTTTTAGATGAAACTAATCCAACGTGATTCTTTAAAAGCACATTCAAAAAAAAAAAAAAAAATCTTTAAAAAATTAGCTTTCAAACAAAAATTAAAATAATTTCCTTAAAAAAACTCTTCTACAGGAAGCAAGAATTACGCCAAATGCACCCCTAAACTTTGTCAAACAACCCCTAAGTTTAGACTCAAGGGAAATTAGAATTTCTAATGGAATAATTCATTGCGTGTTTAGCAAAGATTAATTTTGATTTAAATTGGTTAAGTATATTTTTCATCCATACATTTTTTAGGATCCATAATTTATAATCCATAAATCAGCCACATTTTGTAATATTCACAATTTATAAATACTTAAAAATCAATTCAACGTCATAAATAGAAAACCATTTTTTGAGTCTGGAAACCATTTACAAAATGCATATTTGTCCTATACATAATTAGGTAAAGTACTGTAGAACCTTATTGACAATTGACATTATATTCATAATATAATACGAAGGTTTAGATAAAAAAATCAATCATTGATATTCTGATACAAATATACTATGCCCCCAATTTGTTGGAGATTAAAATCAAATTAAACTACTATTTCTTCTCATAAGTGAAAAAAACGAAGCAAACTATATTTCCACTACTTCCCTACAATGTACACCGCGACAATGGTTACATCATGTGATTATAATCTAACGCTTGAAAATTCAAATTTCTTAGATACCGAAATAAGCAAACCATGTGCACGTACCATTGACTTGTCTGCAATACATCCCATGACTTCAATCTCAGCTTCTGTTAGGTCTACTCCTATCCACTTGAATAGTTCTTGGGTCCAAGGTAGACAGTCTCTGGGGCATTGACATGCCACCCGATACAACAATTTCTGCGAGCAAAAAACAAAGTCAAAAGTCAGATGATATTCGACAGTAACTAACATATATATTATCAATTAACCACGATGCAAAACATTTAAGTTTGTCCAGTCTCTTCAAGCACCATCGTTTTATATTAGACTCGGACCTAATGTCACTACACTTGCATCTCAACATAACCCCCCTCACCCAACAACAGTGTGCATAAAATAAAAGAAAACCCAAAATAAAGAAAATTAGTGCAAAATAGTAAAAAGAGATGCTCAGTGAAGAATCCTGATATAATCAGTGTCTAGCGTGTGAAGGCGGAATGGTAGCAAAGACTTGTTTGTCTAAAGAAATAAAGGGCGTCTTTTAACAAATAGCACGTAGTTATGGTAAGTCAAGAGAAAGAACTCTTACCAATTCCTTCCCGGACAGACAAGTTCGGTCTTATGACATCCTTGGCATTGACCAAAAAAATGTCACCAATATAAAGATGATTTGTTGGGACATAAACGCAGCACAGCTCTTCCTCTGCCGTATAATTCTGAAATGAGAGAAAGATATAAAGAATTCGGAACTCATAATCAAGACTACAATGCAGTAAGTATGAAGTCTGCCTCTTCTATTTCAGGTGAACCTGGCAGCCAATCAGCTGCATCCTGCCTGTTTGTGCTAATATATGCTATTTTACCAGACGTGATTGCATGTTTGATGAGTTATCAAGTTGTTATTTAAATGCTGTTTTAAAAATAGAGCATACAAGCTTGTTACTCCAAGAGAAATGGAAAAGGCATATATTTAGAATTATCATAAAATTGTAAAAAATAATAAAATTCACCTTTTTTTAAAAAAAAACTGGACAAGCTTGAGCTGGGTTGGGGGGTGGGGAGAGAATGACGGTGGGAGCAAGGGGAACCCAGTTGATCATGCCTAAAACATTATGCTAGGTTAAACAAACAAATCATGCACATCTATCCAACTCAGTCCTAATACAAAACTATTTGACAAGCAGATATCCGATAGCCCTTGTAAGGTACTTCATAGAGACAAATCAACAGTCGTGCATCTGGTGAAGAAAGTGGAAATCTTCCAACCTTTTGAATACCACCAGATTTTAGCTGAATCAAATATTCAAGAACTTTTCTCCTAAAAAACGTAGCTGATGTAAACGATTTAATTAGCACCAAGATTCAAAGTAAGACGGTGAACCAGATAACTAACATGAAGTGCATATCAAAAACCAAATCTGCAATAACACAAATATAGGAAAAGGTTAAGCAACAGATTTTCTAGATGAGGAGATGATATAGAGCATGGCTGGCTAAGCCTAAAAGTTGATTTTCTAGAAAGTGTTAAGGCTTACTCTATAGCAAGTTTTATTAGTAAAAAATGTAACTTTACAAAAGAAGCATAAAAGCAAGGGATGGATAATGCTTGAAGACCCATCCTGTGAGAATGTAGAAGGCAAGTCCTACATGCCTTCCGTAAGGCTCGCTGCCGACATAAATAAACTGATAAGTAACATTGACTTCTTTTTAAGCTTAGCCAAAAGTGGAATCAAGCATGAAAATAATGGCACACCTGGAGGGTGACAGATGAAGTGATGAAGCCAAATGCATATTCACCAATACGTGGATGCCTTATAATTGCCACTTCCTTGAAAGCCTGTGAGTTCTGATCTGCAATAATATTGTAAAGAAATATTCACCCATCACTAAGAGGAAACAAATCAAAGAGACAATTGCAATAAAAAACCAGAAAGGCTAAAAAACTAATTAAATAAATAAAGCAAACCTGGAGATATGGCAGAACTAATTTGCTTGGAAGCATTGTAAATATGACGAACAAATGGCATACGCTTGATGAACCACTCCCCAAGGCTCAAAACGGACGCCCCCAACCACGATGACATGAATACTCCAACCAAGAAAATAAATGTAATAGAAGTAACAAATCCTAGACCTAAATCAGGAAATAGGAACAAGTATTAGCCGAATGACACAGGATACATAATTGTTGAACAAGAGTTTCATCATAAAAAACTGTAAGGGGTATTCACAATTAATCTATTATGACAGTTGCAAAAGTAACAAAACCCACATTTTACTTGAATTATTTTGTAATTCCATGTGCTCATTTTTCAAGTCAGTAAAAATGACGATAAATGTCTATCTTCATTTTGGACATAGTTGCACTTTTGGGCATTAGGTGAAGGTGTATAAGCTTACCAAAGATGTCAATTCCAAGCCGAGTATAAATTGGTGAGAAGAATCCGTCCATAAAGTGAATAAACCACCACGTTATATAGAATGTAATAGCTATTGGGAAGAGGATGACACTGCAAAATGACACAGTAAGCAACAACTACAACAGTAAAGAGCATAAAGAGCTACAAGAGTAAATTCACAAGGAACATAAGTTAAAAGAACTTGATAAAAAATCCATCAATATATGATTTGTCTGGCAATTTTATCATGAAAGACAAAACTGTGGCAACAACTCCAATTTAGAAAATCATTATTGGAGGATCATTGCCACGCAAGGCATGCACAGGAACCTGGTCTTTAACAGATCATGGTCTAGTTTCCTTTCCTAGTACTGTGATTAGAGAATGGATTGTGTTCTAATTGCCAGGCATCACAGCTGATATCAGTACCACTGTAGCAAGCGCTAATCCAAAGAAGATATGGAATCAAACAGCCGAAAATGTATCCACCTCGTTAGATCCATTGCTAAATGCGGCAGCGGTAATCTCTTTTTAGACAAAAATGCTCCAAGTCTAATGTTCATGAATAATTATCACAAAGCATGCTGTGATATTTACAGATTTTTGCATCTCCGAATTTATTGGAATTGTCTTTTTTTTATTATTATTATTCTCAAAGTTTGCTGAGACTTTCTCCTTGCAGATATCAATATAATTTTCTATTTATTAGTTTATCAATGTACTTCAATAGGTGTCCATGTTAAGTGAACCTAATTTATTATTAAAAGGGGACGAGATAAAGCCTGCTCAATTAATAAGTACGAAACCAAAAACCAAAAACTGCATATATTTAGTGCAGTTGGATCAAATTAATGTCAATTAATTATATCTCAAGCTCAGAATCTAAAGAGCACATAGCAGATAAATAGAAAGATAACTGTGCTCACCAACCAGTCATAAACTTCTTCGAAGCCCAGCTCCTGACAACTTTGTAAAAAGTCTGTAGGGTATCAATTCAAGCATAAAGTATAAGGGACCTTGGGGTATAAGAAAATTTGCATACGAATTGTTTATGAACGTTGATACTACAAGGCTCATCGCCTGTATGTGCACGCAAAAAACACATATACAGAAAGCGGAAGCTAGTATGGGCACATTTGATCAACTAATGAGAAAGTAATATTAGTATCATCATGTCACACGGCAAGAAATAAAAATGACTATGGAGCCAAGTGTTATCCAAAATAACCGAGGAGCTATAAGAGGTAGATAAAATAGGCTAAAAAGCCCTACTACTATGTCACAACCAATTACTTGCATTTATTGCAAAAGAAAAGCAAAATGTCAACATATGAATTGAAATTAAGTTGTTTCAGCTAGATTATGTTTTCTATTTCTGAGTTGGAGAGAATCAGAGAAATCAATCTCTTCTAGGAGTAATCCAAGGGAACACACCAAGGTAAGAATGTATCGATATTCAAAACATAAAAAAATTAACTCCCCCCTCATTCTTAGATTAAACAAACAAGCTGGCAATATAATCCTAGTTCGAGATAGCAAAATTCCAGACAAAATCCAACATGAGCCCCAAAAAATAATTAATTCTTCAGCAGTCTCAATTCTGCAAATCGAGGAACGAGTTAACACATAATTTCTTAATACCCATAAACTAAAAAAAAACTCCTCGAGCCCTAACATGACCCATCAACACAATCTAGAAATAGAATTATACCTCGCGGCCAGAGTTATGTTGAGAAGCGGAAGCGGAAGAGGAGGGTTTTGACGAATCATCATGATGGTGATGGTGGTCAACGGAGTCAGCCACTGGTATCAAAAGCTCTCGATCTCTTTCTCTACTGCCATTCCCGATTACCCCCACCATAGTTTCCGATTTCTCATCTCCCATCACAAGAAAAATTAACCACAAACACCCACAGCTTCCTTTCTCTCTAGTCTACTAGTCCAAGAATTTCAGTAACCACCTCCGTCCTCACTTTCTCTCTCCACCTGTGAAATTTCTAGCTGTATGTAAATCCAAAATTGAAATACTTTTTGTAATGGGTTTTGCTTGGTAATTATAATAGAGTAGGAAATTTTGGGCTGTCGGGGCATATGCACGCGAGGATTTCAAGAAAATAGGCGTCGTCTTTTGGACTATTAAAGGTGAATTTGCACCTTCGACCCCAAATTTTTCAAATTTTATCTGTTTTGGTCTTTAATTTAGAGCAGTGTTGGTCCCCAACCAAACCAAACGAAATCAAACCCGCCAACCCATGGCCACCACCTGCCACTGCAAATCGCCGCCACCAATTGTCTTCCCCAACTTAACTTTAACTCTCCGGTTCATATCCATTAGTGCACAACTTGAGCAATACGTCTTATGGAGTGCCTACCTCCTCCAAAACTTTTCACTTATCTTCCCTAGCCTCTTTGCATTGGTGGATAAATTTATGGTAAATTTTATTATTTGAATTGGTGCACAAATGTGTTTTTTTGTGTTTGTTTGAATTAAAATGTGTTATATTGTAGTGGAAATTACACTATACCCTAATTTTAAAATCCTCAATTCTAAAATCAGGTGAAAAGTTAAAAATTTCACAATTACATTTTAAATATTAAATATACAATTTTCATCTCAAACCTAATCAATTTCCTCCCAACTCTCTCTCTCTAAATCTCTCGCCTCTCGCATCTCTCTCTTCCAACCCATTGCCTCTCCATTCTCTATCTTTGTACCAATCCATCACCTCTGACAATCACGAGGCGGCTCCGGCAGCTCTGGCGATTCCTGTAGTGGTTGGGTGTCGTGGTTTACAGCAGCGCCGGCGGTGGTGAGGTGGTTTTGCGGTGGATCGGCGCTGTTGGCGAATCTGGTGGCGATCTGCAGTAGCTACTATCTGGCTGTGAATGATTTGTGGGTCTAATGGTGATGGTGGATCCAGCGGTAGAGGTCATGAGTTTTCTGGTGGCGGTTGCTGGCGATGGCGGTGATTTTGTTGAAATTTATTTGAATTGATTAAGGAAAAAAGGTTTAGAGAGTGGAGGAAAGAAGAAAGGCCATAGAAGATGTGTCAAAATATGCACAGTGTCCTACACATTTGGCAGTCATGCAACATGACCATGCTGTTCTGAAAGGGATTGTTGCTTTCCTTCCTCGATTGGCCAAGGTGGGGAGGTGAATACAGAGACTAAGTCTTTAACTGCTGAGGGCATATTCTAACATCCAGACGGTGGTACAGGTAACGATCGACGGTGGTGGTGTCACGCTAAATACAATATATTGTCTTCAGCATGTCTGGCGCTAAATACATGTATAAAGATCATTACTGGGTTTCCATTGGAGGGATATGTCGGCTCACCTTATATTGATATCTGTCTCAAATCCACTTAAACACAATACATACTGAGTGTTTTTAGGCATTGAATTTATTGAATTTTGATGTCCTATTACAGTAACTGTAGTTAGTTTAGAGTGACCAAAAGCCATATTGCAGCAGTCGGGGTTGTGCAGAAGGTCCAAATTGCATGATTTTTTGGGTGTGCTCGTATCTTTAGTACTTTGTGAACAAAGAAAAGGTGTTAGTGGTGGTTGTGGTGGTGGCATCAGCGACTATGCAGTTGGTGGCAATGGTGAGGTGGTGGTCATAAGTGTCGGGATGGTCATAAAAGTCGGGGGTGATCACAGAAAAAAAATCGCATAATGGACTAACCGTGACCTTAAAATACGGTAATTTGTGACTAAAAATTAATCTGTAACCAATAAATTTGAAAATATGTGACTGATAGATAACTGTGATCTGTAATTTTTTTTATCCGTGATCAATAAAATAATCCGTGACATATAAAATTATTGATTTGTGATTTCGAAATAATTCGCGATATACAAAATTTTTGATTTGTGACTGCTAAACAAACGGTGACGTATAAAAATTTTGATTTGTGACCGTAAAATAATTGTGACGTATAAAAATTATGATTTGTGACTGAAAAATAATATGTGACTCAATAAATTGTGAATCTGTGACCATATTGTATAAATATGTGACTTTAATAGATTTAATTAATTAAATCATAAATAATTTTTAATAAAAATCTGATTTTTGAAATTTGAAACATGTTTTCTTAGTTTTGAAATGGGCAATAATTATCTTCTTACTTATGAAATTTTCCTTTTACTTTATACGTGGGTTTAAAGATATTGACTACTCATGTCTATGGAATTTGTGGGGTTATATAGAATTTGGATTATTTTTTCTTTCATAAATATTTTTTGCTTAAAAAATGTACATGAATTTAATGTTGATTACAATCTCCTTGACAAAACGGAATTTTTTAGCCCCCTCCACATTCCCACAATTATATTCCTTCTTTCTAAAATCCATACCCCAGAGAACGACAATTTATTTATTTATTTTGTTATTTTAGTGTGATCAATACATTAATTTTAATTTCTATGTTAGGTTCAACATGTTATGAATCTAATTTTGAAGAAAATGTTTTATGAATATTAAGATTTTAATCAAACAAAAATTTAAAAGAATAAAAAGGTCCAAAAGATATTAATTAGGATAAATATTAGTTGATGAATGTAGAGTGATGAATTTTATTATTGTCTACTTAAATGTAATATAGATTTATTTTTTTTTAAAAAAAAGTGGGTAAATATATAAAAATGGTTGATGGAAACAACGGCACCCTTGATGTATCATGTCATATGTGCAATTCAACCATGGATCCAAATTTACTGGGATGGCGAACCAGGGGGGAAGGCCGCCACTCTTCATGATTAGTCGGACCAAACTCGGACACTCTACTTAATCTTTTTCGGTATGAAAATTGCGAGAATTTGGGGATCTTCCTTAAATGTGGGGCTTAGGCAATTCTCTCACTTGCCGAAAAGTTGATGAGGCTTTGGTAGGACACATTTGTTGGAGAACTAAACCAAAATCAATAAGTATATTAATCATTTAAACAATTTAGACAATTGAAGCTTATATTAGAATGTTCTAAGAATCATTTTATACATAATCCTTGTTTGATTCACATTATTTTTAAATTACAATTTTTTTTTTCAATCACATATTTTTCAATAAAATAATATTATTAAACGCAAATTCAAAATTTTTCTTTATTTTTTAACTACATTCTACATTAATCGACTATTCCAAAATATATTTTTAACAAAAAAAAAAAGAGAGAGGCTCAAACAGGCTCACAATAAGTTATGCATATTTGGGTCCTTTTATGTTTAAAAGTCTCCATTAAGGCTTACATAGCTATGTTGTTGGAGTTAAATAGAGACAAAACATGAGTGTCGAATACATCTGTCATCATAAAAAAATCAATGAAAACCAATAATGACATCTAACGATACCCATTCTTCCCATGGGCTCATTATACGAGTATTGAAACTCAAGTTAGAAAAATTATTTTCTACGACACCAAAGGAAAGGGACAACCGGAGTGCTGATTCTTTCATGTCAATGGCAAAGAAACTTAAAGTGCCTTGAATAGGACAAGTTCGATTTAAAAAACTAAAAAATGAAGTATCAAGTATCAACAGAGCAGCAACATGAACTGTTTTTCACTTTGATACACAAAAATTTACAGAGAAATAGGACACACATGCACCTAGAGATGACATATCAATGAGAAGAAAATGAATAAATAAACTGAGATACTGAGCATTAAATTGTTCTATATTTCATTATCATACCACTTGCCTTAGATGGTTTAAACCTTCTCTGCCTATAAAGGACAATATTTGTTCCATCCACCACTGCTTCAAATGGACCGTAGTAGTCGAGCCACTTCTGCAATGCAGTGCAGGTACTTTACATACTTGAAATTTCTGAAAGCTTAAATGTTTTTCTCTTTGTGCAGCTATAGCTGCCACTGATTTGGCAAAATTTTCAGTTTCTACAGGATCAAGGTCAACAGTGACTAATTTTTCACTGCAACATTTGCATAGGCCATCTGATCCAACATGTGTGCGAGAGATGGTCCATTTTCCTTTTACCTAACCAACCCTGTCCATGCCAGGCACCTCCTCCGTTCTTCAAAGATTTTGAATAATTAATTCTTTATCCCATTTTCTTTTACCCACTTTTGTAGCTATCTTGTTCTTAAACCAAGACTCGATCAAAGCTTCTGTAGATGGTGAAACCTGCATGACACTTGTTCTAAGTTTATGCAACAAATAATAAACCTTGTCACTCATTCCAGCTTCTATACTTGCTTTCAAAAAGTGCCTCGAGTTCAGGCTCCTCTGGATAGACACCGTGTTCTAACATGTGTTTTTCAATCATAAATGCTGTATCAACATCTCCTTTACTGCAGAACACAGCTAGAGCAGGGCCATATGATCGCAGTCGAGGATTTATCCCCAATTCCATCAATTCATCGGAAACTTTTCCGTACGCATCTCCTCGTGGATTTCCAACCCCTTCTGGAGTGCCAATCTCTTTACATCCTCACTCACTTGAATTTCAAAACCTGTTTGTTCATCTCTATCATCTTTAACATTTGAAAAAACAGCAGCGTTCTTCTTCATCAATTGAACTAAATCATCCAAAGTTTTAGGGTAAAGCTGCATTGTCCAATTCACCACCGAAACTCTTAGTTGAATCACCTAATGCTACTTCAACGGGAAAACCATTAACACTTTTTTGATCTTGTATATTCAATTCAATTCTATCAGAAGACCTTTTGGCCATTTCACTCAAATCTTCAGAACCCATTAGAATTCTCCTTAGATAGGTCGATCGGACTCAAACTCCGGCTACCATTCCGGTTGACCCCAGTAGCAGCAGATGAACAAAGATACAACAGAACAGCACAATGATACCTGGGACAACTTTATTCCATCTTTCTTTGCTAAATTTACGAATAATGTTATTTTATTAAAGAACGTGTGATTAAAAAGAAAATCGAGAAAAATATATTTTAAAAATAATGTATCAAACATGGTCTAAATCAAAACTACAACGTGAAAAGTTTAGAAAGCCCGTTACAAATTTCTCTAGAAAATATTATTATTACCCATCTTCACACAAGTGTTAGTCCACATAGACTGATAATTTCTCTTTTCAAATTAGTCACTAAACTAGTCTTGTTAAATTCCTATTCGTTAAGGAAAAAAGGAAAAATCATAATATTCTTAGTCTTTGTTCAACCTCCATTTTTTAAAATTCATTTTTTTTCAAACTCATTTTTAATAACACATTTCAAGTTTGTTACAATTTTCATCAACTTTTCAAAACTTCAAATTTCATAGACTTTTATTAAAATATATTAAAAATCTTATTTTTATCAAAATCAAACAAACCCATATAATTTAGATAAATTCGTATTTTTAGTAAATTTTAATAAAAATCGATAATATGTAGTTGAAAAAATGTGAATCACATAAAATATATAATTGAAAATGAATTTGAGTAAAGGTGAATTTTTGAAAATAGGAATTAGACGGGAGCTTAGCTCTTGTTTGACCCCCAGTATAATGAGATTTTTGGAAATAATGTATTTTGAAATAGTGTTTTTTAAAAAACTATGTAATTAAAAAATAAGAAAATGTTTCAAAATTACATGTAATATTACTTTATTGAAGAATATGATTGATAAGAGGAAAGAGAAATGAATTATAATTTTAATGAGGGACAAACGTGGCTAGATATTTTCTTCTAATAATGCCACTGTTTGTGACAACATACGAAAGTTACGAGCCAAGACAAGCCAATTGGCATTCAGTTGATCTACTACATTTCTTTACCGTCAAGGCCCTGATAACATCATTATCAAAAACAGCCTGTTGAAGCTAAAGAATGTAATTTCCCCAAAAATTTCTGCCTCGTTTCTTTCAAGGTACGTCCATCAACCTTCATTGTAACTCTTGGAGGGAGCTCCGCAATACAAAATACGAAATAAAAAACAAATGTAGCAAGATAAATAACCAGTAACCTCCATTCAGGCACATGTCATTACAAGTTCGCAAAAATATTTGAAGGTTTTGGAGCATTGGAAGTCAGCAAAGAGAACTGTGACCTACATTCCTATCCAACGGAAATGAGCCCCACCTGGACCAAACTGGAAGAGGCCATCATAAAGGCATTGAGATGCCTGCAAAATTATGAAAAGGAAGCATTCATAACACAAATGTGAAGTCAATGCATGTGATGCACCACGAATTTGTCATTTGCACGTATAGTTAGGTGAACTCTTATGTTACAACCCAACGACGGATTAAAAAAAAATAGAGAGAAATCATGAAACTTTAAGAGTGCTTATTGATGCAGCAAGCTGCATATTGCCTTCAAATATTGCAGATTATTTCCTGATACCTAAATGGTGTTGCAATACTTTAAATTACAGTAGGTGCAATAACAAGAAAAAATCATGCAGTATAACGAAACCATTATCGCTAAAAAGACAAGCCCGGATCATTAGTTATTAACTCTAACCTGAATCGAGAATATGATTTCTGCAAGTTAATATAACAACTATATTATTCAAATAATTAGAACCTTCTTTAGTATCAAGAACATAATCCTCAACAAAATCTCAATGTATTAATAAGATCATGCAACAGCAAGCATAAAATAGAACTATTAGTAACCACTGTCCACTTCGGGTGGTCATTGTTTTCCTACAGTAATGCGAAGCAATAAAACAGGAAACTCTGTGGTTTGGAGTTCAAATGAGTATAAATTGTAAGTTGATTATATCTGCATGCATATATAACTGAAACTAAAAAATAGAATACAAAATTGTTGAACAGGATACAATGGCGGTTAACAGTTCATTTGTGCAGAGATGCTTAGATAGAAATATGAATAGCCAATTCATAGATGTTAATGGGAGTACGAGGTAAAGCCGCAAAGGTTAAGATTATAAGAGCAAGCCATTTTTGGACAATGTAGTTACCATAATGTAGTGGCATCCAAAGACAAACGGCACACAACTTGCTTGCAGTAGTTGTTCTCTTAGAATTTGGATGAATCAAGAGAAAATTTCCATACATAATAACCACAAAGGTCACTCAATATGGGTAAGTTGATTAATGTTTGTAGCTAGGTGGAGGTCCTTGGCATTTAAGATCTGCAGATCTGGTGGATGCACTAACAATGCCAAAGCCTTTTCGTTTCTTTGTTTGACAACCAAGGAAACACGTGAGAAAGATGCAGCCAAAAACGACCTTCCTCAAAGCACCCCAATGTCAACAAGGCTTGAGAAAGTTATGGCATGAATGGTAGGTAGATTAGATAGTAATGGACTTTACAGTCTAATAGTACATACCAAACATGCACTCAAGGTTTCTAGGTACCCTTAATATGCTTATACTTATATAACAGCCACCAGCTTGTATACGGTTAAGTACGTCGGAATTGAAAAGGATATACTACGGTCACTCACAAAAAATAGCTTCCATTGAAACCACGAGCGTATATGACTGTAACACAAAGTCATGAGCTATGCTATTCAGAGCAAGTGACAATAGGTCCTTAATTGTAAAATGGCTTCATTTTGCAAGGGAGCAACTATTCAGAGCACACAGTGAAAAAATAATTGGCCACCAAAAAGGTATTTTCATTAAAGTGGTGCTATGTGTACATACAATTTTTTACACAATGTTTTACACCCCCTCACATGGAGGGGGGCCCACGATTATTTTATTATGTGTGGGCCCCCTCCATGTGAGGGGGGTGTAAAACATTGTGTAAAAAATTGTGTACACATAGCTTTATTCTTTTCATTATATTTCTTTATTGCATTAAATTATATATTTTTAAAGTAATACTTATTTAATTATATAGTTTTAAAATAATCTCAGATTCAAGTGATTGTAATTTTAGAACCGAATGAAGAAGAGTTAGAAAGAGTATGGTATACCACACTTTCTTTACTATATGACAATGAACATGATATGCTAGATGACATTGTTAGAGGAGAGAGAAATAATGTAGCGCACCGAAATGACAGTGATACTTATCCTAAAACACATACACATACTTCATTTGGAGTTGGCCAAAGTTCTTCCAGTCAATGCAATTATGTCACTAGACATGAAATTGAAGACGTGTTGAATATACATAGACAACATACTAAAGATGACATGCATGATATGTTGAATGTACATAGAGAACATGTAGCATCAGATGTATCAATTTTCTGCAACACCTTCAAAACGGAGATCATTAATGAATCAAAAAAGCGCTACGAAACAATTCTTCAAAACCAACAAGAATTGTTTCAACAGCAGCAGAAGTGGCGGTTTGCATGTTGGATTGCCATTCTGATAACTTATTTTATACGCTGTTATTTTCTTCACTGATATATTATGTTATAGAAGTCAAACTGGTATTGAAGTAAGTTTTCATGCTTGATTGCATGTCTTCGTGTTGCTGTTGTTGCCACTGTTGTTGTTAGAAGTGTTCTTGCTGCCACTTCTACTGCTATTGAAACAATTATTGTATGTCATCTTTAGTATGTTGGAAGTGCTTTTTTGATTCATCAATGATCTCCGTTTTGAAAGTGTTGCAGAAAATTGATACATCTGATGCTACATGTTCTCTATGTACATTCAGCATGTCCTGCATGTCATCTTTAGTATGTTGTCTATGTATATTCAACACGTCTTCAATTTCATGTCTAGTGACATAATTGCATTGACTGGAAGAACTTCGGCCAACTCCAAATGAAGTATGTGTATGTGTTTTAGGATAAGTATCACTGTCACTTCAGTGCGCTACATTGTTTCTCTCTCCTCTAACAATGTCATTTAGTATATCATGTTCATTGTCATGTGGTAAAGAAAGTGTGGTATACCATATTCTTTCTAACTCTTCTTCATTCGATTCTAAAATTACAATCACTTGAATATGAGATTATTTTAAAACTATATAATTAAATGAGTATTACTTTAAAAATATATAATTAAATGCGTAATTTAATGCAATAAAGAGATATAATGAAATAATGAAAATACCTTTTTGGTGGCCGAGTACTTTTTAACTGTGTGAACTAATTTCGTTAGTCACTTAAAACAAAAATTCAACCGCACATTACAATCATACTTGTGCATGGATGTAGCACGTGAAAGTAATGAAATTTCTCAATTATGGGACAATCCACCCTCAGTGATAGTAGCATCTTTCATTGTATAATAGCCTCACTTTGCTGTTTGCTCGGAAGCTTTTACCCTTATTTCAAAGCTTTTATTCACCCTCCTGCCAAAAAGCTTGGAAAGCCAACTCATTCCATTTACACATTAGAGATTCCAAAACAGAGGACTGGAACACTTGAGCTTTTATAGTTTTCAACCTAAGGACAAATTTTAACTAAAATGCCGGAAAATATACTTGAGGTGTATTTTGTATGGTTCAACACCTCAACATCCATAAAGAACTTCACTATGGTCACCGTAAACAGTCACTTGCATGATTATCCATGAGTGTGATGCAACAATCATGAACGCAAATGGATGGGGTGCATGAGTGTAACATAACTTCACAAATACAACTGTTCATAAAAAACAATAGTAACATTTTTCATTGTAGAATGCATTTGTTATACATGGAAACTTTTACCTTGGCGTTGATATTTTTATTTTCCTACTTCTTCAAAGACTTGAAAACCCAGCTCAAGCCAATATGCATTAGAAATTCCAAAAGAAAGGACAAAGGAAGCTTGAAGCATTATTACACCACATCAGTTAAAAATGGGAAAAATTCAGGAGAGCGTGTCTAGCACCTCAGAAGTGAAAAAGAATTTCATTACAGTGACAAACAGACACAAGTGTGATAATGCATTATAACAATGTGAGTGAGTGGATGTTTCATGATGAGTAATCGTCATAGGAAGTGACTATTCACCAGGTTTATTCATTTTCTTACTGCACTTGTAACCCAATTCGTGCCCATATTTGCATTTCTACATGTCAAAAGGCGGCAGAAAGCAGCATATAAGCTTGAGTCAAGTGCAAAGTTTATAATGTTGGGATCGGATTCCACTTAAGCCCTTATCTTATCAAACATATTTCATATGCTTCTTCCAGTTCACCCAAACACAGTCAAAAGCTACATCAGTTGCCTATGAACATATAAGAAATATCTCAAGGAGAGACTATGGAACTAAACCTGAGAAAGCCATTCATCTCACAATCATTTAGGTACTACTGTACTAGGGACAACAAAAAGACTATCATACAGATCAAATTGAAGATAATAGACCAAGATCTTTCATATTCCTAATCTAGAAGATAACATGGACCTTAGGAATAATTCTACTCTTAATGTCTACCAGGTAAGAGCAACTTTTCCTTTCTCTTCATTTTTCTCCCTCAGTTGATAAGTTGCATTTCTACTTCATAAATTACACAAAAACAAATTTTTAAAACCAAATAAAATTAAGAAGCATAGAAGACTCAATTGACTAAACTTCAATTTTGGTGCTCGCATACTTATCAGTATACTATTATTTGTCCCATTTATTCCTAGATGACCAAAGAAACAGCTATACGTGCAAGGGTCCGATGATGAGTCTACACGGTGAAGCACAGACACTCCATGTCAGTATCTGATACATGTCATATGCCGATTCTCCTCAAGTATGTATCCAAAGTATTATATGTTCCATTTTTAAATTTCTGACATTCACAGGAAACTTCCTCAACGTGCCCTGTATACGGCACAGAATCCTATATTTTTCCATAACATTTGAGGTTTTATTAAGAAAATAGAAAAGTACAAAAACGAATATGTAATACATAACATCATGTATAATATTAAAAACTTCTAATCAACGTGACCCAATGTGTATGTGGCCATTTCCAGTTTTTCATCTTCATAGATTCCACTGCAAAGCCATAATTAATTCCAATCCTGGAAATTTTCATCTCAAAATCTCAAAGTAACGAAAAGACTGGAAAATTGACAATTAAACTAATGTAGCTACAAACAACACGACTGCATAAAAAATATTTTACATTAACCATGCTACTAATGAACTACATAATCCCCAATTACTAGCTTCATTTTAACTAATTCAGGCGTCATTTGTAGACATTTATGAAAAACATGGCCATATCAAATGCAGTCAAGCAAATCAATAGATTGCAAACCTTGAGGAACTAAACCCCATTTCTGGGACTCAATCGACAAGCTTGACCTCAAACGAGCAGATGCTATTGCACTGTGCAGAGGTATCATAGTCTCCACGCAACTCAATTCCACAGGTAACCTAAAACCCACATTTCAAAATGCATACAAAAACGTAAATAAATACAAAAATATAGACAGTGAATAACATATCTGAGTCTACGCGTCGTTTACCTTGAGACGATAGAGAAGCGCTTATTAACTGAGGAGTCAGAGGCGGTTTTGAAGAGTGAAGGGTGTGTTGAGATTGTGGAATTCTTGTGGAGCTTTACAACACCGATTTGTACTCTAGAGGATAATCTGGAGAGTACTCTTGAAGAGGCCATTTGGAGTTAGAAAGAGGCTGCAAAGGGAGCTCGGAGGGTTTTTATTAGTAACGCTTAAGGGCTCGTTTGCCTGAAATCTGATTAAAATACTTTTATAATGTAGATTTGTATTTACTGAAGTTTTATTTGTAAGAAGACCGCTAAAATATTACGTTCCATTAAGTTTACTATTTAGCCCCTATTTGTTGATCAGTTTGTCTCACAATGGGACCCATTCGTTTGAAAAAAATGGTCAAAAAATCAATCCTTCTGTTACAATAATGAGAAGCAATCGGGTCCTTCAGGGAATATGTTTAAAAGTATATAATTAATATTTGGAATTATTTAATGAGCAAATGGAATACTATTTTTAGTAAATCGAATTGTATTTTTTGCAAAAATTAAAACTAACGCAATTAATTTTTCAAGATAATTTTCTAGTTTTGCTAATTTCGATCTTATTTATTGAGACTTTAATTGAAATTGTAATTTACTGTACTTAAAATTAATAATTAATTTTTTATTTAATACCAATGTACTATTTTTTAAATTTATTATTTGAGAAATAATGTTTAAAGTCATTATCAATGGATAGTGACCACGTATGGAGAAAAGCATTGCTGATACCTAAGTTGATGGGGTTGCCAATTATGAGTTGAAGCAACGCTGAAGATTAGCCTGATGATAGTAGGAATTTATGTTTGTAAAGAGTAAATCTGATACGGTTAATTTATAAAAAAATAATGTATATTAGAGGATTGTGATGAAGAGTTATCTAAATTGTGTAATACTTTATCTCTAACGGTTCGATCTCAAGTCAAAGATGGAGCAACAATTTCACATGTTTTGCATATTAAATATCCAACTTTTGGTGTTCAATGGAGTTGAGATTGCATTAGCATTTTGCATTTTTGTCTTTTGAAGATCTTGTAGGAAATAAAACCAACCATAATGTTTACCGTCATAAGATCGTTCATGTTGGATCATCAAGACCTAATTAACCAAAAGCGGAAGCGTACCTGGATCAGACATGATTATCGCAATGAATAAGTCCTGCGGTTTCAGTCTTCCAGATCAACACGTTGTTCCTTAGTTTCTCTCTGAAGATGGGAGTCAGAATAGAATGAACAGAACGTGTGATCCGGGGACCATAACCGTATATTTATACTGATTGCCTATTGACCTAATCCGGCTCATCATGGAATTAGGAATAGGCCCGGTCTCTACACATACGAGCCCATACTTTAATTAGATGCTTCAAAGCCCAAAATACCGAAACCTTATTAGATCACTTTAAATGGGCTTAACCGAAATTGATAGCATTTAATTTAATACACAATATTTCACATATAAGGAAATAAAACCAACCATAATGTTTACCGTCATAAGATCGTTCATGTTGGATCATCAAGAACTAATTAACCAAAAGCGGAAGCGTACCTGGATCAGACATGATTATCGCAATGAATAAGTCCTGCGGTTTCAGTCTTCCAGATCAACACGTTGTTCCTTAGTTTCTCTCTGAAGATGGGAGTCAGAATAGAATGAACAGAACGTGTGATCCGGGGACCATAACCGTATATTTATACTGATTGCCTATTGACCTAATCCGGCCCATCATGGAATTAGGAATAGGCCCGGTCTCTACACATACGAGCTCATACTTTAATTAGATGCTTCAAAGCCCAAAATACCGAAACCTTATTAGATTACTTTTTAAATGGGTTTAACCGAAATTGATAGCCTTTAATTTAATACACAATATTTCACATATAAGCCCACATGTTTGATTAAAAAATCCTTACAATCTCCCACTTGGGCTATATGTGTTACCTTATATTTGTGCATTAAATATAACCTTATGAGTACTCAGAATTTTGCTATCATTACCAAATGCATCCCCAAACAATCTGGTCCATCAATCATATCAACATAGGATCAAAGAGGCTTTCGCTACTTGTATCGTAACTAAACCCATCAATGGTCACGTATATTGACATAACTGAATGACATGGATCAAGCATGGATGTGTAGCATGGAAATTTCATGTGATGTGATCTTAACATGCCTATTTCCAACTGGTCCACCTTAATACCTTAGTGAGATCATTTTCAAATGAGTTCAGAGATAATAAACCAAAAACTTTATAACTGAAAATATCTTTAACCATAAACCATATCCAAAATGACAGTATATGTGTCTAATATGAAAAACACAGAAATACAAACTCCCATTGAAACTAGATATCTTCAAGAGATATTACACCCATATGAGCAGTATGCTCACGAAAGACCTTGGGTATCAATCCCTTAGTAAGCGGATCCGCAACCATGGAGTTTGTCCCGATGTGCTCTATTGACACCTGTCCACTCGAACTCTTTCTTTAACGGGAACTTGATCTCTATATGCTTTGACTTCGTCGAGCTCCTGTTGTTATTGGAATACAGTACTGCTGATTTATTGTTACAAAATAACTTGAGTGGTCTTTCTATATTATCCACAATGCGCAGCCCAGTGACAAAATTTCGCAGCCATATTCCATGATTTGATGCCTCATAACATGCTACAAACTCCGCTGCCATGGTGGAAGTAGCTATGAGTGTACGCTTAGCACTCTTCCAGGATATAGCACCTCCAAAGAAGCATGAAGATATAGCCCGAAGTGGATCTCCTACTATCTTGGCATCCCGCGAAATCGAATCGTAATAACCGATGATCTCCAACCGATCCGATCTCCGTATGTGAGCATGTAGTCCTTTGTTCTCTGTAAATACCGCATGACCCGTTTGGTCGCTTTCCAATGATCCATTCCCGGTTACTTAAATATCTCCCTAACATCCCAACAATGTACGCTATATCCAGGACGCGTACAAACCTCGAGCATACATCGGACTCCCTACAATTTGAAGAATAGGGAATCTTCTGCATTTCTTTAATTTCCAAATCATTTTTGGGGCATTGACTTAAACTGAACTTGTCTCCTTTAGCCACGGGGGTGTCACCTGGTTTACAATCTTGCATGCCATATCTTTTAAGTACCTTTTCGATATAGCTCTTTTGTGATAATCCTAGAATACCCCGAGAACGATCCCGGTGTATCTCGAATTCCTAATACAAAAGAGGCGTCACCAAGATCTTTCATCTCAAAATTCCTTGCTAGAAATCTCTTGGTTTCGTGCGGTAAATCTATATCGTTCTTTGGCAAGCAATATGTCGTCCACATATAAAACCAGAAAAATATACTTACTCCCACTGAACTTGTGGTATATACAGTCATCTACCAAATTCATCTCAAAACCATACGAGATGATCACTTGATGAAACTTGTAATACCATTGACGAGAGGCCTGTTTGAGTCCATAGATGGATTTCTTTAGTTTACAAACCATTTGCTTTGCATCATCCGACACAAAGTTTTCTGGTTGTACCATATAGATTGTTTCATCAATGTCACCATTGAGAAACGCTGTTTTAACATCCATCTGATGTAACTCAAGATCGAAATGTGCTACCAAAGCCATTATAATCCTGAAAGAGTCTTTCGAAGAAACCGGAGAGAAAGTCTCTTTATAATTGATGCCTTCTTTCTGTGTAAAGCCTTTTGCGACAAGACGAGCCTTATACCTCTCCACACTACCTTTCGAATCCCTCTTGGTCTTAAATATCAATTTGCAACCAATGGGTTTCGCACCTTCAGGCAATGGAACGAGGTCCCATACGTCATTGTCCTTCATGGACTTTATCTCTTCATTCATGGCATCGAGCCACTTTTGAGAGTTAGAACTTTCTATGGCTTGACGGAAGTTGATCGAATCATCTTCCACCACTCCAATGTCAACTTCATGTTCTTGAAGAAATAAGATGTAATCATCCGAAATCGCACTTCTACTCTCTCTAGTGGATCTTCTTAATGGCATTGGTTCTTGAGACTGTAGAGTTTGTTTTTTTGGAATAAGTTGTTTACCTTCAGAGGGAGATACAACGACATTGTTTTGATCCAGAGTTGCTTCTTAAATAATGTCGGGATAAAAACCTGATCCTGATAATTTTCAATGGTAATTGGAGGAATTTCAATGTATTCCTCCTTAAAGACAAAGTTTGTAACTCTTTCTCCCATCTCAAACTCAACATCTTCAAAGAATCGGACATTTTTCGTCTCCAAAATTTTCTTAGTTGTGGGATCATAAAACTTGTAACCCCTGGACCTTTCAGAATATCCAATAAAATAACAACTGGTAGTTCTTGCGTCCAGTTTCTTTTCATTTGGCCTATAGGGCCTTGCCTCAGCTGGACATCCCCAAATGTGTAAGTGCTTCAAACTAGGCATTTTACCCGTCCAAAGCTCATAAGGGGTTTTATCAGTAGCCTTAGTTGGAACTCTGTTGAGTATATACACTGCGGTCTTTAATGCTTCACCCCAGAGTGATTCTGGTAAGGTAGAATGAGTAATCATACTCCTCACCATGTCCTTAAGCGTTCTATTTCGTCTTTCAGCAACACCATTCATAGTGGGCGAACCCGGCATAGTGTACTGTGGGACGATACCGCATTCCTCTAGGAATTTAGCAAATGGTCCTGGACGTTGCTCACCTGAACCGTCATATCTGCCATAGTATTCACCACCACGATCGTATCTCGACGCTTTTTAATCCTTTTGCCAAGTTGATTTTCAACTTCAGCTTTATAGTTTTTGAACACGTCCAGTGACTGTGATTTTTCATGAATGAGATATATATAGCCATATCTTGAAAAGTCGTCTATGAACGTTATAATGTATTGTTGACCATTCCAAGAAGCCATGGGGAATGGTCCACAAATGTCCGTATGTATAAGTTCTAAGACGTCCGAAGTCCCGTTGGCTTGAAATCTCCTTTTGTTGGTTTGTTTTCCCTTTATACAGTTAACACACATATCATAATCTGTAAAGTCAAGGGGATCGAGAATTTTGTTAGACACAAGTCTCTCAATTCTCCATTTGGAGATGTGACCTAATCTCTTGTGCCATAACGATGCTGAATTCTCACAGGTTAATTTTCGCTTTACACCTCTAGTACTTACATGCAAGGATTCATTAAAAGAAGCAATTGTATCAATCAAATAAAGATTATCATAACCTGATAAAGAACCGGAACCAACCAATTTTGAATCATGAAACAAACTAAATATTCCATTCCCGAATGAACAAGAATAACCAGATTTGTCCAAAGCAGAAATAGAAATCAAATTCCGTCGAAATGACGATACAATAAATGTCTCATCAAGATCCAAATAAAATCCAGTCTTTAACAATAATCTAAATTTTCCTATTGCTTCTACTTCCACCGTCTTGCCGTCGCCAACATAGATGTATCTTTCACCATCACTTGGTTTTCGGCAACTCAGGCAACCCTGCATAGATACACTGATGTGAGTTGTTGCACCAGAATCTATCCACCATGTGTATCTAGGTACCGAAGTTAAATTAACCTCAGAACAAACCAAATTAAGAAGAATACCTCTCTTGACACGCCATGCGTGATAGTTGGTACAATTCTTCTTCCTATGACCTGGAGCTCCACAGAAGAAACAACCACCGTCAGTTGGTTCCTTATGCTGTTTCTTTTGTGATGCTGTACCCGCAGCTTCCTTATCAGTTTTCCTTTTCTTGTTCCTTTTGTCCTTAGAGGTGGTGGCTAAATGAGCACTTTCTGTCTTGTCATGCTTCAATCTCTCCTCTTCCTGGACACAGTGTGAGATGAGCTCATTAAGGGACCATGGGTCCTTTTGACAATTATAGCTCACCTTGAATTGACTGAATTGTGCCGGAAGGGATATCAAAACCAAGTGCACTAATAAACCTTCAGATATATCCATCTTGAGTGCCTTCAGTTTTGAAGCAATGTGAGACATTTCCATAATGTACTCCCGTATGTTTCCTTTCCCTTTGTACCTCATTGAGATAAGATTTGCCAAAAGTGTACTAGTTTCAGCCTTTTCATTCTTGGCAAACCTCTTCTCAAGATCCTCAAGGAAACCCTTAGCCGTAGTCACCTTATCGGACATAGTGCCCCGAAATGCTTCTGGAATAGCACGCTTCATGACCATCAAGCTTATGCGGTTAGATCGTTCCCACTTTTCCATCTCCCTCTTGTCATCAGAGGTACTCTTATCAGTAAGTGCAGTAGGTTGATCGACCCGTAAAGCAAGATCCAGATCCATGACTCCGAGAACAATCATTACGTTCTCTCGCCATGCCTTAAAGTTGGTGCCATTAAGCATTGAAATAGAGTTGATATTAGCAGAGATATTAGTAGCAGAACCTGAAACTGAATTAGAGAACTTTTTAGGTTGAAGAGCTCACAATCCTTAATATGCAAATAATAATTTAAAATAGTGGTAGGGCCCATCACAAGATACCTAGCACAACATCAATACTTAGGCTTTGGACATAAATATTGACTTATAAGTGATACTCTTGTTGTAGTGATCAAACATTGACAATAAAAAAACATGTCAATCAATAAACCTTCTTTGGACCGATTCATTGATCACACGTTAAACCAAATAATCGCCACATATTTATCACCACAGGTGTATGTGCAATTCGGCCAAATACTGACCTTCCTTTGGGCCGATCAAGTATTCGCATGAATAACACACACAAACACCTTTTAATATTCTAAGTAGATTAATTTTCACAAGAGAGGTTGCTTTGGCAACATGTTGCTTCAATTAATTCACTTTCGAATATTATATCTCTCAAAAGAGTCCTTTGTACCAAAATTTGAAAAAAGGAATCACCAATTTTGCATATTTGAGTAATTTTGAAACTTTAGGGACCTTTAGGTTAATAATTCAGAACTTAAGGGATCAAAAATTAATTATCCAGAACTTTAGGGGGTCAATAATTAATTATTGGAAGCTTTAGGAGTCAAAGATTAATTATGCAAAACTTTAGGGATCCAAAAATTAATTATTTAAAACTTTAGGGGCCAATTTAAATTAATTATGAACTTTCAGGGGCTTAATTGCAAATTTCAAAACTTTAATGGCCCAAATTAATTAATTTTCAAACCTTAGGTACTGAATTATTAAACCCGAAACTTTAAATGGTCCAATTGAGTGAATTATAACCTTAGGGGCTTAAATAACCAAAGTTACAAACTTAAGGGGCTGAAGCTGTAAATACTAAACCCTAATAGTTAATTGCAAACAAGGGCCCAAAGACTTCAAATTTTCAGCCCATACCCCGCCTCCAAATTCACCCAAACCCTAACAAAAAAAAAAAAAAAAAAAAAAAAAATTTTTTTTTTTTTTTTTTGAATTCCGGGGGCGGCGGCGGCCGCCCCATAACCCTCACGCAGCGCTCGCCTGCCGGCGAGGCTAGCTGACAAGCCGCTACGGCATGTGGCCGCTGTAGCTCAACAATGACTTTCACATTCTGGCCCAGAATAAGCTGTAAGCCAGCAAGGCGCCGACGCCGCCGCCATAAAAAAAAAAAATTTTTTTTTTTTTTTTAAACCTTTAAATCTGAAAATCCGAAATTTTAACCAAATAATTTTCAAATCTAACAAAACTAAATCCGGTATTGTTAAATTCGAAAAATAATGAAATTAATACAAGAACGAAATTAAAATTTCGATTCTCAATGATTCAACATGAAGAGGCTCTGATGCCTCTTGTAGGAAATAAAACCAACCATAATGTTTACCGTCATAAGATCGTTCATGTTGGATCATCAAGACCTAATTAACCAAAAGCGGAAGCGTACCTGGATCAGACATGATTATCGCAATGAATAAGTCCTACGGTTTCAGTCTTCCAGATCAACACGTTGTTCCTTAGTTTCTCTCTGAAGATGGGAGTCAGAATAGAATGAACAGAACGTGTGATCCGGGGACCATAACCGTATATTTATACTGATTGCCTATTGACCTAATCCGGCCCATCATGGAATTAGGAATAGGCCCGGTCTCTACACATACGAGCCCATACTTTAATTAGATGCTTCAAAGCCCAAAATACCGAAACCTTATTAGATCACTTTAAATGGGCTTAACCGAAATTGATAGCCTTTAATTTAATACACAATATTTCACATATAAGCCCACATGTTTGATTAAAAAATCCTTACAGATCTGTCATGTCAATAACCTCGATAGAGTATATTATCCATACAACTCTTGGGCAACATTTGTATACCAATTCACTTGAAGTACGAAAAATCAAGATGAAAAGCCCGGATGATAGAGAGGTAAGTGAATTGGTCTAGCGATAATGTCATTATGTCTTTTTGTCATCGTATCGTTCGTAGAATATGTAGGCCAACTTTGCGAACTATTTATTTATGTAATTAGAATGTGCTTCAACACTTTAGGATACACCTAACTTTAAAGACACTATTCCTAGAAAGGGGACTATTGGAGTAATCAGGAATACACTTGAAAAGCAATTTGACTGCACTGTTATTGGGCCATCACGTAAGGGTTTGTTTGTGCTCCATTTTTTGGCATAATAGATTTTGCAATAATGAAATTTTTTTTTTTTTAAGAATGTATGCTTAAAAATTAAGAAAAAATCTTGAATTTACATGCAAAATAATTTTATTTGGAGAATGCACGGTTAAAAATGAATTTGAAGAAAAGTAAAATATTAAAAAATGAGGCTCAAACAAGGGCTAAATATACATATTTTTCGTTGAAGTTTGAGTGAAACACGATTTTTAATTCCTCTGTTTGAGGTTTGAGTAAGTTAAAGCAAACTAATCTACAATATATTAAAAGTGAGGATTGTGCATAAACTTTTAAATGCCAAATTTACCCCTGCATATTTAACTATATGCCCAATATACCTTCATAATTGGAATACTAATTTAATTTAATATTTATCATTTGGTTTGGGATTAATAAAAGGAACGAAATATTTAATTGATATTTATCATTTGGTTTGGAATTAATATAAGGAGTTAAACTCACATTCTATTGCTAAAAAAAACGGAAATTAAGCGACTTAACATTCAATTGACTATTTTGTTCTTAAATTTCTTTATGGGAAGTCTACTGTGTGGAATTAAAATGTGTGAGTCCGACTTGACATTAACTGCACAACATATGTTAGACGTTATTTTGATTAACAAGGTAATAATTTCTGCAATATTTATTAACTGCCGTGATTAGATAACATAGTTACATTTGAATTAGATATTTTAAAATAGTTGGCCAAATAAGGATTTAATGTAAATATGCTTTTGAGGAATATGGTCCCATCCAACGATGTTTGGAATGGAATAAGAATGATTTGTCGTGATTATAAGAAATATATTAGCCATGTAGAAATAATCGTTGGATTATTCGGGAAAACAAGTTTTCTTTCCACATATCTCATTAATTCCAACAAATAATGAATGATATCAATTCAATTTCAAGATGAAATAATTTTCAATACGTCTATACTTGTAATAATCATTAACAAGGTTCAAGGACAAAAATTGCCTACTGTTGGAAGACATTTTTTCGAACATGTATTATTTCACAGGAACTATATGTCGCATTTTCTTGCGGAGTTTCAATACAAACAACAAAAGTTCTAGTAAATGCAGAAAATAAAAAGAAGAAAAGATGTAGGACATTGACAAAAAAATACTGTGTACAAATAAGTGTTATTGTAATCATAGCATTACATTTAAGTTTATTCGACATTTTCACATTACATAAAAACTTTAATTCATTTATATATATATTTTTTCTATTTTAATTTGCCCTTTAACATTATCAATTAACTCAATTACTTTAAAAAATGTCATTAATATTTCAAAAATATTAATTATATTATTCATCTGATATATAAGACGTGCAACCCGCGTTCTTAGTACCGGTAAATTAAAAAACATGTTAGACGAGTGGTTATAGGGTCGCACGATTAGTCATATTGAATCGAAACATATTGGACTCACTGTGCGAAAATGACAAGCACCATCAATTGTTGACAAACTTTTGGACCACCAAAGTTGCGTTCACTATTTACATTCTCCGAATGGCGTGATTCTCATTCTAATGAATTATACTACTCGAACAAGGCCACATGTGCCCCATTGGTGGGCTCTCAATTTATCTTGAATACTAGTTAGGCGCACGTGCAATGCACGTGTGTTAGGGTAGTTGGCTATTTAATACCGTGGAATGATTTTTGGTTATTTTACATAATTATAATTATAGAAGTTTAACGAAAGAATGAAAATAATGACCTTAAAGAATATTGTTTAATAAGATGAATTTTGTTGTGTAAGGCAAAAAGATATCGCAAGGTTTTATATAATGTCAAATGAATTAGGTATGCCAAAAATTATATTATGATATTTGATTAGCAAAAGATTAGAAGTGGAAAAGTTGGCGAAAATTTAAGAATCAAAAGCAATTGCTAAACATGTAGTACATAGGTGTAAAAGCTATAGATATGAAAATCTGATTCTCTGGGTCATTAGAAGAATATCTGAATGGCAGACCATAGTTCGCCGTTATGTTCAAATTTCCTACCAAGGAAATCATTTCTACGCCACAAGAAAAGGACTCTCCTGCCTTTCACATGTAAAATATCCCCACAATGTACTAATAAATTTTCTCTCTTTAAGTTTTAATTATTTCTGGTTCTTGGTTAGAAGATTTTCGGGGACCTTTATTCTGACCACATGCACAAACTGCGAATTACTATTCACATACTTTATCTTCATCGAAAATATGTAAGCTTTTGCAAGTTGCAACACTTGATTCCAATTATTTTTCATGGATTTAAATAGTTATGTTCAGCGGTTACATCTAGACACAACATGAATAGTGGTATTAAAATGTACCATTTTACAATTTTTATTTGCAGCCTTAAAACTTGAAAAATATACAGAACTATACAAATAGTCAACGATGTCGTATTCTAATGCTATTTGGCATGAATTTCCGGGGGTTGGGACCATCCGTTCGGCTTAGAATATGTTAAATCTACTAATGTTATATGACTTGCCTATTTATGTGACTTGATCATATCAATATTCTTAAATACAAGGAAATTTGTTGAGAATAATTTATAACTCATGTGATTCTAACATAATTAATTTAATTAACTGTACATAACCATTGGAAAAGCCTCTCACGGAGAAGAAAAAAGAAAAGAGGGCAATAGCTGACTAAACTTCGGGCATTGGTTAAAAAAACAATTATAATACAAATTGTAAGTGAAGGGTGGCTTCAAACAAGAAGAGGCCGGTAAATTATTCAATCAAATAATATTGAGTATTCGAGAAATAAATGGGCCATTTCTTTGAAAAATTGTGCAAATATACAAATGGAACCTAACAATACATTTCCTCCGTTTATATAAAATCCATCCTTCTCCATTTCATTTTTTTTCTTGCTCTCGTAGTGTAGACATTTTTACCATCAATTCTTCCGTCTCAATTTAATTCAGTAAAATTACAGTGTATTCGTATTAATTAAAACATGTGGCGGCCACATAGATGAATGCTAAACACCTTTGAGATTATTAGCCCATTTACATTATCCAACATTAAAACCTCGTTTTTCAAATTTAAAATTTCCAGCGTAGTGCATATTTGCCATTACAATAACTTCGATGATTTTTTACTCTCTTTTTTTTTCCCGGCGAAATAGCACATTCACCGTGTGAACGATGGCTCGTTATTGTTCTCACCGACCTTATATTTTTTCTTTCCCCTCTTACTTTTCCAACCCAACATAATCCTGACCTTCAAGGCATGGAAATACACTCTTAATCAAGTAATTGGATTCATTTAAACACATTGGAACCAAAACATGAAACCCATTTCAAATACATGTTAAAGGACTTCAAACACACATCATATATATGAGTTTAATATCACTAATGTCCATAAACCAAGAACCACAGCCAAAAGTTTCAAGTAAAGTCGAAAAATCTTACCTCAAGCTAGGGTTCTTAAATGGAATTACCTTCCATCCTTCCCCAATCAAAGAAACCATAATTCGTGCTTTTAAATATCCAGTGAATGAAATTGGGGTGAACTTTTGTGTGGCCTTGCGCACTCACAAAAATGAAGCCTTGTTTGAGCTCTTTTTTTTTTTTTTTTTCCACGAGTTCAAGTTACGATGGCATATTCTTCAATAAAATAATATTAAACACAAATTCAAAATTTTTCTTTATCTTTTAATCACACATTTTCCATCATAATACTATTAAAAAATACATTTTTTGCATTGCATTTTGCAAAAAAATAGACTCATACAAGCCCTAGGCATATGCTTCGGTCACGGTTACACGTCAAATTGCTTTTTATATTGATTTATAATTTAACACTTTCCAAACATATTTTACATGATTTCTATAAGTTATTTTAAATAAGATTATTTCGATAATTTAATTTTACTTTTTTTTAAAAAAATTGTAGTTTATAAAGTAAAAGAATTGCCAAAAGCAAGATTACGATATAGAGCCAGATCACCCATCTATATAGCCTATCAAGCCCTAGCTGTCGTCCACCTTGTAATCCCCTCACATCTCATCTATGATCTTTAAGTATCGATTAATTTCAAATATATGTCTGTGTTCAATATTATTGAAAATGAGGGACGAGAAGCAGATCTTCTTGTCATATCAATATCAAACAACAATGATTTCCCTCGCCATTTCTCTTGGTATGACGAAAAAATAACTAATCATGGACACTAAATTAAGAAAATCCTCTAACTTCAAGATGATCAAAAGATAATTTAATGAACTCTTACCATAATTGATGTGTGTATAAGATGGGACTACTTGTTGCCTACAATTATTGAAAAGGTAAACCCCTCACAAAATTCAAGTATGAAGAATGATATTCCAGGTATAACTATATTCTTTCAGGCCAAGAAAATATAGTACTTTTTTGTTTTTGGCTATACATGCACGTACAAATGATTTTCCTTTAGAAAATATATATTCAACTACAGTAAAATTTCATCGATTCTTTCTGTTGCTTATTATGCATCACTTTTTCTTTGCACCGGAGTCCTTGACAGAATTCTTTATACAATCTACAATGCCTTCACAGTCTGCCTCAGGAACTATACAACCAAATCATTATCCCGTGCATCGTCTGGATACGAGTGAGGAGAGCGGATGCTTCCATGAGTCTGACAGGCTTGCATTGTCTTACAATGCTCTGCTTCATCATCTCCAATGTTCAAAAAGACATCGTACAAATTCTCTGGAATAGAAAACAGTAAAACAAAGAGTATAACTTCAATTAGCATGCTTACGATATGCAACCATGGAAAACTGAAATTTCGATTGCATAATTGCACTAAAACCGCATGACTTTTAGACACCAAAGTACTTGTTGAAAGTCGTACAAATATATAGAAGAAAGTATTGAGAAACTCTTGCCAAATTTCTGATTACGTAAAATAATTCACATAAGTAGGCTGCTGCCTAAGTTCAACTTTGCACTCAAAGCAACGAAGAAAGAAAAGACTGGTGAAAGCCAAATAAAATATATCACTCCCTTAATATTTTAGACAGTAGAATTTTATAGAAAGCGTTAAAATCAGATATTTTTAAGCATTTTCTCAGTCCACAAGCATGTCCTATGGTTTGATTAAACTTCTCAAGAACTCGGCCAAAATTTCCTTCTACAAATTTAAATTCAAATTTGTATATCTACACTGCTTGAATTGTAAAGAAGTGTGTTAGAACTTAGAAGCCAAAAAACTGAAACATTTCAATTGGACATACTCACTCTAGGTTTCCTTAAATGGCCCAAAATGCCTTAACATTACAATGCTTTAAATATTCACGATATTATTCTTACCAATTTTGGCCGTCAAGTATTGGGGGGTCTTGCTGTTTGAAATTCATCTGAAATGGTGAAGCAACTTTAAATTGTTGGACCTTGATAGGCTGTAATGCAATGTAAAAGAGTATATAAGACAATAAAACTAAAACTTACCAAATAAGTACAAATCACCTTCGGTGTAATATTTAACCGCAATTGTCGGTGCAGGCAATTTCTTCAACTCCTCTGCAGGTGGGACAAAGAACGACATATTACCACCATTAGCAGCATGAAAATAAAGAGAAAGTTCTTTCTTTCTTCCATTTGCTTTTTGTCAGAAGAGAAACGAGGTACATTAAAAGTGCAGGAAGACAAATTCCAGCTTTCCAATCTTACTTATGATGGATACAAAAGTTAAGGGCCCAATTTCACAATAAGAACTATCATAGAAAAGCAATGAATTAATATGGTTGAAATATAAGAGAATATGTTTAGAAGCTACTCACTAATGAATCATACATTTCCTCTCTACCCCAGGTAAATTAATCAATTTCAATAGTGGAGCTAGGAAATATCAGAAGTTTTAGCTACAATACTCACTCAGTTTATGTATTAGCTACAATATGCTTTTTTGGCATTGAAGAAACAACCTGTCCAAAAAGAATGAATAAACATACCTAGAAAAATGGAGTTTTAAGTAAAAAGATACAAGTATTACAGGAATCTCCAGACCATACCTTTACATAAGAAAATCCAACAAAATTGTCAAGCTCACCAAAATGTGTTTGCACTGGTGCCTTAGCATGGAGAGGATCTGCAAGTTCTGGTGAAGGCACACAATAGAAGGCTACCACAGCATCAACCCCTGGGACCAACACAGAACTCGCAATAGCAAGAACACCCCCCATGCAGTAACCAGTTACACCAACCTATTGAACATTCAAAGGCTATTGCAATGAGATAATCGCCCTTTATCACACCTTCTTTAAAGTGAAACAGAGTTCATTTTAGAAGTAAAAAGGATGGAAAATGTATCTAATAAAATAGGAGATTAGAAAGAAAAGAAGATAGGAAGCATACCAACACGTAATAAAAAATCAACCTAAAAAATTGTTTCATTCTATCAACTGAAGAAAACTTTCTTGAACAAATGCTCTTCAAAATTATGACTTCATCCAGGAAACCTTTTAGTCACTAATCCTTCTACTGTAATTATTTCAGAATGCTTAGACTCTCAAATGATGTAAATTATCCTAGTACAAAGAACCACGTGTTCATCAAAATAGTCAAAAAGCAAAATCATCTTTCTCTGTTCATCAAAATCTAACAACTTTATAGTATTTATAAATAAAAAAATATCATCTCTTCCCATCCAACTGAGGAAACAGGAAGGAAATGAAAAAATGGGGAAAACAAGGATAAGGCAATTAAATACATACGCGTAGAGGCACAGACAAGCAAATGAGATTTTTAGTGTCACCGTGTCGTCTCTCTGACTCTGGATTTTCTTGGAAGCTGAAGAGGAGGCAGGCTCAGAAGCCATTGCACGAACCTGATGAAGATGAATCAAGAGATTCCGAGAGATGGAGAAGGCCGGGTATGTGAGTAAATGATGGCTCTATAGTTCCAAGCCATCACCCAATGAAGTAAATTATTCTTTTTACTTCCAACTCATCATCCAGAGTATTTCCATCCTGCATCGTTGCAGATCACTTACACTCCATCATGCATAGATCATTACAAATCAAAAGTTCCAAACTGCAGCATACTTACAGTAATGGTAATGATTCCTTCCTTCCCGACTATCTCCATTGTCTGTGCTATCAGATTCCCAATTTCTCGTTCACCATTTGCAGAGATAGTGACTACCTAGAATTTGGATACACGAATCAGAGCAAAAAAGAAAATGAAAAATAAAAAATAAAAATGAAAAAACGGTGGTATCCTGGCTAAGAAATTGCTTGTTGATGTTATTAATAATCAGAAAGTAAAGCATGCATTTCTCGGCTTGAGGTCAATCCGGAAATTTCTGGAATCAAGAAAGGCAGTTCTCTCGAGTTTCCTTCTCTCTCACACCAACTCTCTAATTGCTCACGCTATCTTCCTGCACACAACATCAATAGACACACCTCTTTCTCACAACACACAATCATCATTATCATATACTAAATCAAACTCACCATCTAATCTCTGATGAATCACATAAAATGCCTAAGGAAATAAAATTCACAAAAGATATAAGAAAATTATTAGAGAACAGCTCTGGGTTTTTTAAGCGCAAAAATCGGCCCAAGAAGCAAGATAATCACTAATAAGAGTAGTCAAAAATTACATTAAAAACAATAAACTTTAGTGTGCTTAGGACATGATCATTTGAAACAAACATCTGCATCAGATATCGATTCAAACCATTTCCTATTTAGTGTTCAAGACTTTACAAATATCTGAATTGGTCATTCAAACCATTTCCTATTTTCTAGCAAGTCGAATTTCATGGTATGTACCACGTTGCAATAAATAATCCTTAGGGAGGAGGTCAACGGTGGGAGCAGTTTGAAATTTGGAATGATTGGTGGCCCTAATTTGTTCCCATGTATACCATACTATAATTTAGAAGACACGGGTACTACTTTAAAATCTGATTTTTGCATGTTACCACACAATGTAACAAGAGGTGAACTAATTACTGACAAGTGTTAAAAAACTGATTTTTTATGTGATTTTGATAACCCTACTTCTTTATCGAACTCTCATCTCTTGTGCTGGCATCAAAGTTCCATTAGTTCTAAAAATCTTCAAAAAGGCTGCATGCTTACCTTTGATTGATACAGTTGCACAATTTTCACATATTTAATTACAAAAATTCAACTTTGGGCAGATGGACAAGAAACTGAATCAAATTACCCTGTCTTACCACTTTGTTTGGTTGTGAGCAACAATATGTATAGCTTCCTTGCTCCATTCCAAGTCCCGCCATCCATTTACATTGCCATCATAATGGAATAAAATAACTGTAAAATTCTCTGAAAGAAACTGAAATTAAAAGATTCAGGCAATGGATGAGGACAGTTAAAATACTATGAATCAGCATAGAGATTTCAAAAGTTCAAACCTTTATAAAATGTGACACCTTTTGAACTATAGTATCAACATTCTCCTTTTGCCTAATCCCCACTGGCGTTGCTAACAAATTATGAGAACTTCCAACGTTATCCTGAAAATTGAAAGTTAAAGGAGGCCATGTATTAACATTCGGTCATTGCTTATGTTACCATCAAAAAATTTATCAGACCACAGTGAATGTAAGGGAAACTTTTAACAACTGAGGGCTAATCATAATCAAAGGATTACAAATGCTCACCATCCAGGGAATAAAAAAGAAATCAGCATATTGACTCCACGGAAAATCAGTATCAAATGTTTACCTGTGACTTAGTACTGCTAGTAATCCATAGAGGCTTTAACTCCAGGTCTGACCTTGGTTCGATGATTCCACGGGGTAAACTATTTAAGCTTGAGGCAGTCATGCCTCAATCCTGGACAAAAGCATCAATAATACCTCAGTGTTGCAATGAATGAACATCATAAGTTTCACAAAAGTTAGTGATGCTCCAAGAACAATTTGCTATGCAACTCATCTAGTACGGACAAGAATAATACAATGAAGTGCTAACATAAGTAATGTGATGAGAAGCTAGGTTAAGATTATTACCTTTAATGTGTAGAAGGGGTGCAATTTTGATTCGATCTGATAGAAAGAAAAGGTTAAAGTGGTTATAGACAAACTATGCATAATCTTTTCAAAGTTCAAAGGGCAAAAAATATTAAGCAAACTTGAAGTTATTTAGAGGAACTCCGTTTGCATTGACAAAAATATGGTATCCAGAAAATCGATTAGCACAAATTTCCAACTGATTACTTTTTGGGAACATAGATGAACATAGTGAGAATGTTAGCAATTTCCCGTCGAGCATATGATACGCATAACCGAATGACACATTCCGAATATAATAGAGATTAAATTTTTATAAGAGAACGAAATCGGACACATAAACACTCACATTGAGACGAATAAAAAACGATCCAATGCATCCAGTGTTTGGAATCACCGTGATTAAGTATCAACATTTGGAAATGTTCCTTACTGCCCGCTGTGGCCCTTCAGCGATAATATTGGAACAAATTGGTATGTAATTTGACGTGTCAGCAATAGATGAAGCTGCAAACATTCTGAAGTCTCTTTGGGAATTACCGGACAAGCCAAATGTCTGCAGAATACCTTTATAAACATTACCATCACTGCATATACTCAGATAACTGAAAAAATACAACAAAATGCAAACTTTTGAAATGTAATAACGTTCACAATGTCTTAATTCTTTACTAACTAAATCCATCAAGCCAAAAATTAAAACTAAGATATCCCTCAATAAATTTTTACAACACTATCATTGTTTTAAACTTCAAAAATATTAGGAATGACACTGATAATCAAGTTTTAGTTTTACTTTAGTTCTTTCTTCTTCTTCTTCTTTTTTTTTTTTTTTGCAGCATTTGTTCTCTAATTTTGGCCATCAAATGTAACAGTAATGTTAAGTTTATGAATTTTCAACAGCTTTTCAGCAGGAAAAAATGATTTCGTGTTTGTGTTCGCATTGAGAAAAGTATTGAATGTGAATATTGCCACCATTTGATTTTCTGATGATACTCAGAAAAGTTGTTTTATCTGTGGTGTTTGCTTCTCTATGAAGTGGATTGATCAAGATATATGCATTTCTGATGATTCAATTATTAGACTTAGTTGATGATTATAGAAATTTTAGGTCGAGAAGCTGAAAGATTTGTGCTTGAGACAAAAGGAAGAGATAAAATATCTTAAAAATGATGTACTATTCCCGGATGTTATGAATTCGCAACTTCAGAAGCTTTTGCAGGAGGAGGGTTCAGAACTGAAATGGGATAAAGAAAGTCCAACTCGACAATCTGACATTTGTGAAGGATGTGATCCAAACGTTATTTTCACCCATAAAAAGATGCATACTGATCATGGTAGCAACATACCTGATCCGAAAAACCAGCCCCACGGGACGTAACAACTGCCCTCCTATTTCCTGCAGTTGACATGGCAGTGACAAAGAACCCCTCTCTCCATTTCTTGTTTATCCACTTAAATGGAAACGAATTGCTGACTTTATAGGACTGCTGCAGATACGAAGTACTTGTATTTCATAAAGAAAAAGAATAGGTGAACCCCTATTGCATCAAGAGACAACAAAAGTGACACCAACCTTTCGACATAACTACTAACGAGCTCCCATTATTTGGCCCAGCTATTGCGCTGATGTAAAATTTTTCTCTGACTGTTCCATAATCCATTCCTACGGCAAATACAAAGGAAAGATTTTAGTTCATATGTGTGCTGGAGGCAAACCAATTAAAATAATAACGTGCACAAATTCATAAATTTTGATACGCATTATGCATCCATGCTCACTGGTGTCCCATTTTCATTTCATTAAAATATGAAAAAATTGAGATAAGTAGTACTAAAATTTGAAATGAAACGTTTTTTTAAACATTTTATTTTCTTTACTCAACAGGTGGACAAAATCTAAGGTATCTATAGCATGTGAAGTGTTATTTTTCTCATTTGAAACAATATATTGGAAGTATTAATTTCTTTCTTCAAACACAAGGTCAGAAGATTGCAAGAGACCTCGTGAAGAAATTGCGGTGACAGTTCATAAACTTGTGCAATAAAGCCTGTCCCTGATTCCATAATTATGGCCCATAAGTTCGAAGAAGATGCCACGCTGCTGATAAATAGTCCATCTTCGTTTCCTCTCTCATTATGCTGAGCAAGCCTTAAATCTGCCACATTATGGTGATATCTACAAGACCAACCATAGGACACAAATCTATTATACTCGGAAAATCTTAGGAAGAAACTTAGTGCTATAAGCCACGCATACCTTTGCTTCATAGGGCGGCGAGCATTATACACACTAATCCACTGCGTTGCAGGCATTCCGATGCGGACTTTTTTCTTTGGTTGCTCATCATCATCATCATCATCATCATCCTCGTCTATCATCAGTCTTCCTCTCTTTTGTCCAACTTGATATATAAGCTTTGCGAGCAGAAAGCACAATTCCAATTTCACTAAACTCTGAAGGATGGTAAAAATTTCAAAGAAATGAAAAGAAAAAAAATGTAGAATACCTTCTGAGCACCCTCAGTGTTTATTGGCCTGATGCTGGGATTTGGACCAATTATTCCATCAAAGAGCGAGATGTATTTTGCATAATTAGGCTCCTCGTCAAACTTTAAGTTAACAATATAATCAACAAACTGTCTGAAAGGTGCTAGGCAGAAGCAACATAGGGATTCTGGAGAAGTTGCCATCTTCTTTTTACAGACAAGGAAGCCTTTATTGTCACCCTAAGTGAATCATAGTGTGCTGATCAAATTTGTGCCATTTTTGGCAATTTCCAAGCAGAATTGATGGAAAGTAAACAAAGCATAAGAACTGCAGAAATACATTCAGATTTTAAGAAAATCTTTATATGCCCAAAACAAAATAGGATCAAGTTAGCTATTTTCATTAAAAATAGGGAGTCCAACAAAAACAGATTGAATTACAAAAAATTTACAGTCGGCAGCTAAAAAGGAAGAATAGATTAAATTACAAATGACAGATGATAGCTCCATAAGAGATTAAGCACTAAATTCAAACATCAAAGTGGCAGAAGTTTCTGTGCTGCACGGAGGTTTTTTTTTTTAATAATTAGAATAAAGCTAAGCTATCAAACCCGGTTGAGTCAAAATCATAAAGAATCAATTTTTTTCCTTGATTATCCCAATCACAAAACTATAGAATCATATAATACATATATCAACAAGTAATATATTTTGTACCTTGCCAGAGCCAAGAAACCCGGTAAGAACCTACCTTTCCGGCGAGGTGGTGATGATGGTGGTTGCTGAATCAACTCCAATGGAAATGGATAAATATAGTTGGGAAAGTTAGGGTTTTACCAACAGCACGGAAGAGGCCGCCGAATTACATTCAAATGTAGAAAATGGGAAAAACGAAACTCAATTGCCAAAAAAATAAAATCGGGACAACTAAATTAAAATTAACCCAATATGAGGTTAACGTGTTTAAGCGGCAATTTGACAATGAAAATGACTGAGATTTAAAATCATCAAGAACCTCAATTAAATAAACCCTAAGAAGCAAAATCCAAGAGAAACCAAAACATGAAAAGAGAGAATAAAAAGCAGCTTTTGCATACACAAAAAGAAAATAATAAATACCTTCGGCGGAATCAACTGGGTAACCGGATTTTGGTAGGAGAGAAAGGCGAAAAACGAGCGTTGATTTGCGCTTAATACTTACGAGATCTTATGGGTGTGATATATTTTGAAGCTAAACTGAGGAAAATCAGGAAAATAATCGCGGGTATGCACTAATCTTATTATTTTGTTGCATTTAATGTGATTTCACAGATATAGAGGGTTGGAGAAGGCACAACCTCAGGAGGATTGCTACAGTTCCGATAAGGTAAAAAGTCACAGGGATGAAGCGTCTTTGTTGGAGGGCCAACGAGAGGGTTGCTAGGGTTCCGGGAAGGCAGAAAATGAGCGGTAGGCAACGGGTTTCATAGTGGATGGTTAAGCCAAGACGATGTCGTTTTGGTAAGGACACGAGAATTGGACACGTGGCAAAATAAACTGGCTCTTTTATGTAGTTAGGATTAGATCGACAATAAGAACGTTCATGCTTCATTCAATTTCTTGAAGAGAAACCTTTTATTCTTCCCGTCTGGTCATACAAAAAAGTTTTAGTGGGTGTTTGATGGAGATTAAAATTAAATTTTTAGTAGATTGTGATAGAAGTTTTTGAAACGTGTGTCGACAAGTTGTAGGACCCATGAAAGATGTGGTTAATATTGATTGTTTGACTTTGACCTAAACTAAAATCTGATTTTAATCCGAAACAAATAGGGTGTTAATAAGGTCGAACATTTACTTTTACGGGCCATGAAATGATATCCGATAAAATGCATATTGTTATTGTCATTAGAAAATAGAAAATATATTCGAAATAAATCATGTCAACTACGTTTTTTGGTTTTTTAATAATGTCAATATTTAATTTTCGTTTTGACAAATGTAATTTTCATTCTTCTGAAGTGTTCCCAAACTATCTTCTGCTCTATTCACGAATTTCAAATTATCTAATTATTTTCGTTATAGTGAACAAAGTTGACAAGAATTTATAATTCATCTAGTCATTTTCTCACAAATTTCGAAATATTTAACTAACTACCTAGGGCGTGTTCGGTAGAAATTAAAATCAGATTAAAATTGAAAAATTAGCAGTTATTTTTTGCTTTTATTAGACGAGTGAAATCCAATAACGACTATACTTTCAATTTTAATTGAATTTTAAAAACGACCAAACACGCCTTAGGTAAAATTGAAATAGTTTAAAGTTCATTTGAATACTAGAGCTTGTTTGGGAGAGATTTTTGGGAAAAAAATTGATTTTGAATAGTGATATGATGGGAAATGTGTGGTTGAAAAAGAAGAAAAAATTATTGATGTGATGGAAAATATTATTTTATTGAAAAATGTGTGGTTAAAAATGAGAATTGATTTATTGTAGAAAAATTTAATCCCTCCCAAACAGGGCCCTAGTTTATAGTCCATCTACAAACTATAAAAAATACGACGACCAGACTTTATTGACCATAAGAACCATAAAAACAAAATAAATTTTTACTTTAAGGTAGGGAGAAAGCTTTTAGCAACTTCCTGGCTGCTGTGTTATAGACTTAGACGGTTGACTCGTGGCTGCCTAATAAAGTCAAATCGCACTCCACTTGGAATAATTATGCAAAAAATAAAATTAAATAATTACGAGTTTAATCAGGACAATTGAAAATCATTTCAAAAATTATAAAATATTAAAAGAAATTCAAATAGTTTAAAACAAGTCAATAAGTAATATAACCATCCAATTTAATCATAAAAAACCTTTTATTTTTTCAATAATTCTTTTATCACCCAAACCCTGCAATCATTTACAATTTTTGTGTTGGCTGATTTTTAAAACAATAACGTCTGATTTGTCATCTTAAAAAATTATTTCTCAAAACATAAAATTAGAATTTGAACTTTTTTTATTTTTCTACAATTTTTTATAGTTTTTATTTTTCAAAATTTAATAATTTTATTTCTAGAATTTTATTTTCTTTTTTCTTGATTTTAAAATTTTGTTTATTGGAATTTTATATATATATATTTTAAAAAATTTTAACGGTTGTTTAAATAAAATTTTACTTAAACGTCCGCTTTTCATGTTTTGAGTATTTTTAGAATTTTCACTGAAAGCACTCGAAACATAAAATATATATTTTTTGTTTTGTCATAAGTTTATCCTTATTTTCGAAAATACATTTTTAAAGATTTCATACCAAAGATGTTTTCAATATTTTGTAAAATTGAAAATAACAAATCAAACGAACCTTAATTGTCTAAAACTACCATTCCCACTATCTTTGTTAACCGACGTTTATTTTATTTTTATTTTTAGAACCCATTTTCAATTACATATTTTTTCGTAAAAATATAATTACTTCTAACATTTTAATCATACATTTTTTTTAAAATTACTTTTCATAAAATGTATTTTTAAAAAATCTCTACCAAACATGACCTATAATATTTGCACTTTCACTACTCTAACAAACAAAGACTTGTCGGGGCACGTGTGCAGCACATGGTCCGTTTCTTTCCGTCCACTACGAAATTGCCAGGGGGCATTTACGATGCCGTTTCGTCTTCGTCTTTTCCCACTTCTCATGTATCACACCCGAGTCACTGGTGTCGTGGGCCCCTACCCCTCCACCGACCCCGCTGTATATATTTGCGCCTTCTCTACCTTTATTACATTTGAGTGGAGACGACTGATCAAGCTCTTCTTTCCATTTTAATTCAAGAAAAAGAGAAATAGAGAAACAGAAATGGCGAGTGCTAGAGTGACTATGGAGGTAGGGAACGACGCCGTTGCAGTCATCACTATTTGTAATCCTCCTGTCAATGCCGTTGCCATTCCAAGTAAGCTTCGAAATTTTCCTCCCTAAGCATGTATTGACACGAAGAATTAGACTTTACTACAAGTCATAAAAAATCATTTAGTGTTTAACATATAGCAATATATGTTTTTATGTATTGGAGTGATTTAATCGAGTTTTTTTTTTTTGGCAGTAATTGAGGGGTTAAGGGAGAAGTTTGCAGAGGCCACGGCGAGGGATGATGTAAAAGCTATTGTTCTTACTGGTAATTTTCCTATATATATTTGTTTCATTGTTTAATTATTTATTTTAGTTGATTTTTGCTCAGTTTGAACTCCATATCCGATGCTTGTTTTATTATGGAATGTATTAAAAGTTCGAGCAAATTAGTTTAGTGTTACTTTCACCAAACTATCGATGAAAATTTCATGAAGAAATTTCTGGTAAATTTCATGGAGAAATTTCTTGTGTAAGTTTTTCAATTTTCATGAAGAAATTTCTCCTGAAAATAAAGCAATATTTAAAGGCTGTTTATATTGCTCAATGAAGATGCGTAGCTTGCATTGTTTGTGGTGAATTTGTTGAGTTGCAGTATTCAATGGGGTAACTGTCCGGATGTGTGAAAATCTCCTGATTGTATATCATGATCTCAATACAAAATCGGAACTACAAAATAATTACGTCATGGGCAGCATTGGATGATAATATGAAAAGGCTCTCCTTCACTTTTAGATGGAGAAATTTGTCTGCTTCTTTGGAATGAACATCTGACCTTTTCCCTTTACTTCAGGCAGTGGTGGAAGATTTTCTGGTGGATTTGATATCAATGTCTTTGGAAGAGTACACAAAACTGGTGTGTCTACATTAATTTTTCGGTTTATTCATATGGTTTCGTTTCCAGAAACAGAACTGTGTGTTTGAGAATTGACTAAATTTGTTGGATGTGCAGGAGATGTTTCTATCGTGCCTGATGTATCGGTTGATCTCGTGGTAGACGTAATAGAAAGTATTTGACTAATTTTATTGTTGATTTTTTTTATTTGTATATGAGATTTAGTTTATTTTTCTACTTCATGAAAATCACGTTTCATGTATGGTGCAACTTCTTGTCTTATTAGATGCAAAGAAACCTGTAGTCGCTGCCATCGAGGGGCTTGCACTAGGAGGTGGCTTGGAACTGGCATTGGTGTGTTTTCCCTTTATGTCATGGCTGATTTCCTGTTAGTGTAGGAAGTTTTCATTCAATCCATCGTATCTGTTAACTTTATGCAGGGATGCCATGCACGCATTGCTGTGCCAAATTCACAGCTTGGTCTGCCAGAACTCAGCCTTGGGATTATTCCTGGCTTTGGAGGTACAGCTGCTATTTAAAAAAATACTCAGATCGCTTGCATTATAATATAGAAGCAGAGAAGATTCTTTAATTTTAATTAAAATGACCGTGACCTAACCATGTTTTCTTGTCAAGGCACGCAACGTCTTCCAAGGCTTGTAGGGTTGTCAAAAGCTGTTGAAATGATGATGGTAAGTTTCCCTCCCAGTAACATGGCAGTGAAGCTAAAAGTTCCGAAACATGTTTTTTCTCTGCAGAACTTTTTAAACTACTGATATTTTTTAATCTCATCTCTTGGTTGCATTTCCTTCATAATTAATATGTATGTGATTGAGGTTATCATCTCCTTAGTAATTATGCTACAACAAATATAATTATTGCTATGATTAACATACGGGCACTATTTTCTGTCATTTGCAAAATACCTTTAGTGTAAAAAACAAAAATGAGCACCAAATGTTGCTCCAAGTTTCATGTTGTGCACCCAACTTCAAATTGTTTCATATTGGTCACTGTACTTTCTAAAACATTGCAGTTATCTCTTCGAACAAGATTTTGCCCGTCTGATATTTTGGAAAAAATATGTTTTGCAATAGTGATTTTTTGGAGAATGTGTGGTTAAAAAAATAAAGAAAAGTTTTAGGTTTGTGTCTAACGTTATTTTATTAGAGAATGTGTGTTCGAAAATAAGTTTTGAAAAAATGGATCCAAAACAGGGGCTTTTATTTTTTGCATCTGCTCCTTTTTAGTAAGAATAATTTGCATTTGTCAATTACATTATTATGTTAGCTTCACATTAATATCATGCTACAATTGATACTGATTACAGTCATCTAGACCAATAACATCTGAAGAAGGAAAGAATCTTGGTCTTATTGATGCTATTGTGCCTTCTCAAGAATTGCTGAAAGTATCTCAGCAATTGGCATTAGACATTGCTGGCAGGGGCAAACCTTGGATACGCTCTCTTTACAGGGCAGACAAACTTGGCTCCCTATCTGAAGCGCGTGATACACTAAAGATGGCAAGACAACAAGTCAAACAGACCTATAAAAATATGCCTCAACACCATGCATGCCTTGATGTGATTGAAGAAGGAGTCGTCCGTGGAGGATATAATGGTGTTTTAAAGGTAATTTTCTATGTAGGACCTGTTCATTTGATTAGAGTCTCAACCTGTTTCTTCAGTGAAGAAATTTGTAGGGTTCTATTTTTCTTCAGAATAACGTCTGTATGATGGATAGGTCATTCGTTCCACTTAAATCTTAATTCTCGACTTTGTAAGAATAGAATGTTCAGGCTAGTTCTTTGATTAACAACTTTGTAATGCCTATACGTTGAGCTTGTCTTCTGGACTTATTTGGTTCTTTTGGTAGCTCAAAGACGAGAGTTGCGAGAAGCAAGAAATGTTCTTGAGCTCATTCCTGTGCAGCCATAAAAGACTTGTACCTTCAAATGAATGAAATGCTATCCAAATACATTTTTGTTTATGAAACTAAAAGTAATGTATGAAATTAAACTTCTTGTGATCATTATTAATTTTTTTGCAGGAGGCAAAAGTGTTTAAAGAGATAGTCCTATCGGACACAGCAAAAGGTCTTGTTAACGTGTTTTTTGCCCAAAGGGCAACAGCAAAGGTATGAATGATCCAAGAAATGCATTACACACTTCATTGATTTTTGACATTAGCAATAACAAACCCCCATTTATTTTCCCCTAGCCTAATAAATAAATAAATGGTGGGAAAGATTGAAATGATGTTAATAACTGCACAGTTTCCCACCCTGAGGGTCATATGGACAAAGTGAACTATGAAACTTGGTAATACTCTCAAGAAGGCTTTGTACCCATTTGGAGAGGTTGTCTCTTTTGATCATGTCTGCAAAATAACTCACTAACGTCAGACACTTGTGTGACGCCGAGCGCTGAGATGAAGCATGGACAGGCTTCCGGCACAGTGCGTCAGTGTCCAACACATAGTTGACACCCACATATATCCGAGATGTGTTGGATACACCAAGTGGACTGCCCCATGTTTTTTCTTGTTTTCCATTGTTGGACATGTCGCTATCACATCTTGGTGGGGGAATGAATATAAGAATAAAAGATATTCTTAATAGATTAGGGATAAAGATAGTTTTATCTGAATTAGCTTATTTTAGTTTTCTAGTTTAACTAGAATGAGGGGTTTATCTAAGGGATAAAATGATAGCATATTTGGTGCCCAACCTTTGAAAACATATTGTAAATGTCACCAGAGATTCAAACGTTTGAGAAAATAGGCTTGGTAGGTCTTTGATGACAGAATCCATCCATTTCATCTGTTAAGGTTGCATAATAAGACAGAATTGCCCTCTACTTTAAATAAACAAACGACAAAAGACAATACAAAAAAGAAAAAGAGGAATAAAAAAATAACCAAATATACCCAAAAAATAAAGAATAACAAAGAAGGCCCTCTTCTTCCTTCTCCCCAACCACCAAAAGCAATCACTGGTCATCTTCTTCCACCCCCAACCCCCACCTTTCCTAAACCCACTGCCACCACAACTACACCCATAACGGCTGTGAAGTTCATATTTTCTGTTAGCTTTTGCGTTTTTTGGGTCTATTGGGTGCCTCCACCACCACTACACGCAGTATTTTTGTCAGCTACCTTTTTCAGCATCTCTTTTACTGTAAAACTACTTAAAGTCCTTTCCAGATGGAGGTTTCAAATTCCTAATTATGACAGGTACCTAATGTTACTGATCTTGGGCTCAAACCAAGGCCTGTAAGGAGAGTTGCTGTAATTGGTGGAGGGCTTATGGGTTCTGGCATAGCTACAGCTCTTATTTTGAGTAATATCTATGTTGTTCTCAAAGAAATCAATTCCGAGTATCTTCACAAGGGCATAAAGGTGATAGAAGGTTAGTTATGATATGATTTAGGTTCCTTTCTTAACTTTCAGTTTTCCACACCAACCATGGGAAATTATGTTCTGGAATATCTGATGACAAATTATAATAAATAAGGGGTGGGTTGAGGGGCTAAGGTTTCTTTAACCTATAATCTTGTCAATGTATTATATGAACTCATTTCTCTATTCCTTGTGACGCAGCGAATGTTAGAAGTCTTGTATCGAGAAAGAAGTTGTCGCAGGATAGAGCAGACAAAGCTCTGTTGATGCTTAAAGGCGTCTTAGACTACTCTGAATTCAAGAACATGGATATGGTCATAGAGGTATTAATTTCAACATTAATATTAAGTTAGCAACTTATAGTTTTTGTTACTGGAACATGTTTCCATTTAGGCCAAGCAATGTCGTTATAATTATTTTTGTCTATAACTGCTTTTCTTCTTCATAGTTTAGAAATTATTATCTTTTGTTGGTGACACTAAGAGGATTGAGAAAAAGCTACATCAGAGGAATGATTTGTTGAATTATGAATTAGAAAACAATATTCCAAATATTTCAGGCTCCTTTGCAGATATTACATAGCACACATCAGTTCTAAATCCAATTCATATAGTCTTTTATTAGTTAGCCTTAAATCTGAATTTCTTATAGTCTTTCTCGTCACTCTCACTAACTATTTAAGGGTTCGAAAATGATAAATCCCTAGGCTATGCTGCCACATTTTATCTGGAGCGTATGGGTGATAACAATTGATTACTGCTGGTTGCACTCTGCTAGTGCTATGAGTTTCTTGACACAGTTATTTCTGTATTGCAGGCTGTTATCGAAAATGTTCCACTAAAACAAAAGTTATTTAGTGAAATTGAGAAGGCATGCTCTCCACACTGTATTTTGGCTTCCAACACATCTACTATTGACCTCAATATAATTGGAGAAAAGACCAGGTCTCAAGATCGGATTGTGGGTGCACATTTTTTCAGGTTATAGAACTTCTTCACAATTTTAGAAAAAAAGATCACGTAAATTTTGTTGTTACCCAAAGGAGAAAATATTGATAAAAAACTAAACTATTATACGCTATTTGTTCTCAGAGCACGTAAGTAGTTTTACAAGCAATATGAGTAATTGGAAGTCTTTTAACGTGCCTATTCTGTGTCTTGTAAATTTTATACCATTACTTTGGGGTCATATTGACGAGACTTAGCCCCCTGTTTGAGTCACATTAAAATTTTCGTTTTCATTTTCATTCTTCTACTCATTTTCAACCACACATTCTTCAATAAAATAATATTTTCCATTTCATCAATAACTTTTCCTTTTTTTTTCAACCTCACATTCTCCATCAATCTACTATTCCAAAATACATTCTTCCAAAATAATGTGGCTCAAACACACTTTTAATGTCAAAAACAACGTTGCTTTAAATCTTCTATCAGATCTAGCAATGAACGGAATGGAATAGCAAGAAAGGAGCTTTGTTATTATTACTTTGCTCCTTTCCTCTTAAATAAAGTAGAAATGAGTAATCTTAAAGAATTTTTATAAATTAATAAACACATATATTAAATCAAATGTATGGCAAAAGCCATTCCTCTATGGTAACCAAATGTGAAATGATTATCTTTTAATATCGTCCTCCCTTTCCTTCCTATTTTCTATGCTGTGTCGCATGGAACACGAGAAACAGACAAGCTAACACGTGATTTTTTGAAAACTACAAGGAACACGGTGATTCAAATTCTTTAAAATTTAAAATTTATATATTGTATATTCATGTTTATACTCTTTAATATAGGACACTGCACATGCCTTGTCTAACACTAGTTCAAGGAGGAATGTCCCTAGAGTATCATCCCTTACTGTTAGAAATTTAAAGAAAGTATAAAACAATATGACACAACATGTGGCTTATCAGACCCATGGATTGTCCAAGGAGTCTTAGTATCCATCACAAGGCAATACATGTCGGGCACGAACACGTCGCCCTAGTGGAAGTGCTCGTACATCGTAGTTTTGAGGTCTGAAACAAGGATTATAATTTTGAATAAGGAAAATTCTTGCTTCTATTTGAAGATGAAAATAATTCCCTTTGTTGTTTAGGGTCTGTTCGATAATGGGAAGAAGGTGGAAATGAAAGATAGTAGAGACCAAAAAAAAATTCTAGCCAAACTTCCACCCTCTCTTAACTTCCGTCAAAGTGAAGTTAATTTCCCACATTTGGTTTGGTGAATAGAAAATATAGTGGCATGATCTTTTAGGCATTTCCATTGTGGTTGAATCTATTGCTTTTTAAACTATCAAAGAAAATTCAGTATCTCATTTTCCTTCAATCTTTTCTCTCTGACCAAATGCGTGAAAACCAATTTCTTTTCTCATTTTCCTTCTTACATTTCTTTTCCACTCACTTCCCTTCTACCAAACACACATAATTATCCTCCTTTCCCTTTTTCATCCCCTACTTAATTGCTTAGCTGAAAATATATAGGTGAAATTAAAAAAACATTTGTTTTCTAATAATTTTGCATTGGCGTTCTTAGTGTAAAATATGTGCATACAACTTACAAGAAGCTCACTATAGAAAAGTCTAAATTGTTTTTTGAATGTGAGATTTGTGAATATCAGCATCTAATTTCTGCTTAAAGGTGACTATATTATGTTTTAATTTAATATATCTGTTGACAGCCCTGCTCATGTAATGCCTCTCCTGGAGATTGTACGGACAAATAAGACCTCTCCTCAAGTAATTCTGGACCTTATGACTGTTGGGAAGATCATTAAGAAAGTTCCTGTAGTCGTGGGAAATTGCACTGGCTTTGCTGTCAATAGAACCTTTTTTCCATACTCTCAAGGTGCACATATTTTGGTTAACTTGGGAGTGGACGTCTTCAGAATAGACCAGCTCATCAGTAATTTTGGCCTTCCCATGGGTCCATTCCAGTAATCTTCTTTCCTTTGGCCGTGTCATGAATGCATCTACTTGTCTTCATCTGTATGTCTGTGACAAAGGCCGTCTTCTCTTTTGTCATTTTGTTTTGTAACTATGGGTTCTCAAAAGCCTGTGAAATGATACACAGTTGACTTGTGGTGCAGTGGTCACAATGTATTTCTCATATCATGCATAGCTGAGAGATATTTAAGCTTGAATGATTAAGAATCCTTGTTGCTTCGTAACTATGTACACAGGCTTCAGGATCTAGCAGGATATGGAGTATTTGAAGCTACAAGTAAAGAGTTTTCCACTTCTTTTGCTGATCGCACCTTCCAATCTCCATTGCTTGAACTTCTTATGAAAGATGGGAGAAATGGTAACAGTGGATTATTTTAAAACTACATTTTATTCTTACTCAATCTTCAGATGATACTTAATGATATATGTTCAGGTAAAAATAATGGGAAAGGATACTACATTTACGAGAAAGGAAGCAAGCCAACACCCGATCCTTCAGTGCTTCCAATAATACAGGAGTCTAGAAGGCTCACCAATATGATGCCTGGTGGGAAGGTATGCAATGGAAACGGATTCTGCTCTAGCATTTGATGTGATATTCGTGTTTATATAAAGACTTCTACCTGTGATTAATGATTCTGCTGGTAATTTCTGTCCAGCCTATATCTGTCACTGACCAAGAAATTGTTGAGATGATACTCTTTCCAGTTGTAAACGAGGCTTGCCGTGTTTTGGATGAAGGTGTCGTAGTCCGAGCTTCAGATCTTGATATTGCATCTGTTCTTGGCATGAGTTTTCCATCTTATCGGTGAGTGCCACCATGATAATTCGTTTGCTTAGGATAAGAGTTTCATTTTGTTGTTTCCCCTTCATGATTATCTTTTCCAAGAACACTCTTAGAGTTACTTGAACCTTTCTTTGCAAATAGTATAAACATGTTGCAGCGGGTAATAATTCAATTATCTTGTGTATCTGGAAATACAGACATGAATAAAATGGAAAGCAAGCGATTTTTTTTTCAGTCATTAGAGGTGCAAATGAACTTAAATGGAATGCAACATAAGACTAGAATAAAATAGGAATATTAAAAGCAACACAAAATAAAAGATGTGAGGGAGGGAAACACAAAGGGAGTGGCTGATGGAAGGGGGAGAGAGAGAGAGAGAGAGTGAGAGTCTCAGTGTGTAGAACTATCAAAGATATTATCTTGAATATTCATGGGACTAGCGCACACACGCACATATGTATTTCTGAAGATGCCTAGTATCCCGGGTTGTGTGACCATGTCATTATAACCTTTTATTTGAGCCAAGTGTGGATGTTTATTTTGAGGAATATTGCAATATATTGATTTTGAAAAAGATCACCGACAAAGAATGTCTTCTGTGGCAGTGGTGGTATTGTTTTCTGGGCAGACACTGTTGGGGCTGACCATGTATATAGAAGTCTCAAGAAGTGGTCAGAAGAATATGGCAACTTCTATAGACCATCAAGGTTTTTAGAAGAAAGAGCGACAAGAGGCTTTCCACTGGTAAGTATTTTATCAAAGCTTACAGTTACAGCAATATACTTCTCTATCTGTAAATCAGCTGGAGGTTATTTATTAAGTTTGATCTGCTGTTAGTTACGTATGTGAATCGTTCATTGCCTGCCAGCATAATTTTTAAGTTCAACCTGAATTTTATCTCATAAGAGACCTGAGGATGGGTCACTGCTGTTGGCGGTAGCATTTCTCATTTATAAATTATTCATTCTCGATAAATTCTGAAATCTTAATAGTTGTATACTAAGATAGCATACTAGAATTTGTATATGCAGCCATAGTTTATGAATATTCGGATACACGCCTTTCCATGTCATTGTGCCATTTGGAAAATATCTGAATAGAGGATAATTTTCAATGTCAATAGGTTGATTATTTCACTCACGTAACTTTCATGAGGATAAAAGATCTTTTAAGAGTTGTTTCCCTAATTCAAAAGAGAGTACTTGAATCCTCCCAATAACTAAAAGGCGTAGCATCTGTATGCCTAATGGAGAAGAGGCGATTGTCTTAGTAAAAATTGCATATAGTTCCACTTGGTGAATAGGCCTCGGCTCAATTTGAGTCATTTTTTGCTTGTTGCAAAAGTTGGATTATAAAAATTGTCATTACTAATGGAGCTAAACAACTATGTTTTTTTGGCGCACACAGTGTGGTAGTAATATCTGTATTTCTTAATACATATATATATTTGTCCTCCCAACATTTTTTTGCCCCTCTACGTGAAAATCCTAGCTCTGCCACGGCATGGGAGTGGTCTTGCTGAAAACTGTGTGCGTGTTCTGAAGATATTATATGTATTTTGATCGATGATTTTGTCTTATGCAGAGTGCACTTGCTTCAGAAATTTCGGCATCGAGGTCACGCCTGTAGGCAGTACGTATATCTTAAGAGGTTTGTTTAGCTGGTATCCCGATGAGCACAGAAAATTGTTTGATGTTAGTTTAGAGAATTTTGGCGAGAAGCCGTGCATGTAATCGTTTGTGTTCAAACTTGGGACTGCTGGTGATGCACAAGTGAAAATGGATAAGGATTCAAATGTCTTAAATAAAATTCGAAAAAAAGCAAATTTGACCCATATTTAGGTCTAACTTATATCAATACTCGAGTACAAGGCATTTCTACTATGACAAGTAGAAGCTACAAGAGTTGTAGGAACAAATACGAGGCTATCAAGTTTACACTCTAAGGGGGTGTTTGGTAGTGATTTGAGAATCAATTCTCATTTTTAACCACACATTTTTTAATAAAATAATATTTTCCATCACATCAATAATTTTTTCTTCTTTTTCAATCACACATTTCCCATCATATCACTATTCAAAAATTAATTCTTCCCCCAAAAATTCCTACCAAACAAGCTCTAAATATCAACTTTGATAAAAGAAAATGTTATCTAACATCACTGATACTAGAGCTGTAGAGCACTTGTTTAGATTGTCACACTTGATTTGTCCAATTAAATGGATCGTTAAATTTTGCATTTAAATAAATTTATCATTTAGCCTCCGTTTGGGCCACTTTATTTTTTCATTAAAATGAAAAATATGATCGTTATCCATCACATCAACATTTAAATTCAAATTTTCTATTTCTTGTGTGGGTTTCAATAACGACTATATTTTTCATTCTCATTTTACAAAAAGGTGGCTCAAACAAGTCCTTAATGTCATTTAGTTGCTACTTGAATTGGCATTAAGCACCAGTAAGATTGCTTTTGTTAAAATTACTAAATATATATAATTTTGCGAGTCTATCAATCAAAGTTTCCGAAACGATAATAAGAAGAAAATTAAAACGTGACATAAATTTGCATGTGAATAGTAATTTCAACAAAAAAAAATTAAGAATTAATCTAGTTGCACAACTAGTTTGATATCTAGTGAGTTGTTAAGATTAGTACCATAGATTTTAAAAATAATTTTTAAAATGGGTGGATGTGATGTCCGCTAAATGTAAAATTGTAAAGAAAATTGTACAAGTAGCATCACTCAAAAAATGAAGGGTTTTTCTTTTCTTTTAATTATAAAAAAGTTCAAGTGAGAATAGGGGTGAACATGGTTCCATATGATCCTAGTTCCAAGATAACCGAACCATGAACCAATATTTTTTTGGATAATGGAATCAAATAGTTTTTTCAGATGCGGAACCAATTCGAACAGAACCATTTGGTTCTGGTTTGGTTTGGTCGGTTCTAGTACTATTACTTAAATTTTCAAATTTGCATCATATCCATAAGTTACTAATATGCACTTAAATAAAAAATATAAGCATCAAACATTTAGTAAGTTCAAATTATCAATAATCAAGATCATACAAGTCCAAACTAACAAACAAAATATAAACGAATGAGTCATTGCGAGAAGTTAATAATATCGAGTTCCATTTTCATCCTCCATCCAATCAATTTCTTTACATGAAGCCGTTAGACGTACATGAGAAAAATGAAAAATGAAACTGAAATATATAGTTAAAACTCGAAACTAATAGGCAGGGGTGGTGACAAAATGACCAAGCCAAACAACTTAGCCCTCACCATCAGATAACCATTAACCGTTTAATGCTCAATTACTTATGTTGTAACTTTGAGAAACTCTACAAACATAATTCAAAATACACAAATAAAACAAACAAAAATAAATTAAAACCATTTACAATTAATAAGATGTAATGTAATAATATTTTTTTAAAATAAATTTTACCAGATTCAATTTCGTCATAGAACTTTGTCTCCTCAATGCAAATTTTGTCTTAAGTTACTCTCAAAAGCCTAGATTCTTCTCATAACCAATTTTGGGTACAAATCAAAGCCTCAACTGTTGCGGGAGTTAAATAACTCCTAAAACAATCAAGAATGCGCCCTCCAGTACTAAATGCCGACTCAGAATCAACTGTAGATACATGAATGGCAAGCACATCTCTTGGAGTTTTCGTACATAAAAATTGCGTTGTTTGAGGTTTGAGGGATTAAGAATTTAGGAAGGCGTCTGGAGGTGTTTGGGACTTTGAGGGTTTGAATTTGAAATAATGCATTGAAATGATATTTAAACACAAATATTGAATACAATTAAAATTAATTGGCTAAACACATTTTATGGATGAGGAAATTACACCTACACCTGCTTTTAGATTTCCATTTTCATAAATCCTGATTCAAGTTCCACTTTTCAAAAATCAGGTTTTAATTAATAATTAAAAAAAAAATTAATTTTTTTTTTACAATAAATTAATTTATATCTATCTCAAACTCTAAAACCATTAACCCATAACCTTCTTCCTCCCGTCTCTCTCTGCGACACCACCACGACGCCGCAGCCGCCACAGCCGCCGCCGTCTTCTCTCGCCCATTCCTCCATTGCTGTTCTTCACCCATATCTCCACTCTCTCGCCATTGTCAAACCTTGAATCGACATTGAGGCGCCGTCTCATCTCCTCCCTCATCTCCCTTTCCCTGTTCTCTCGCCGACAGTTGGGGCAGTCTCGCCACCGTCACCACCAGGCTCTCTCTCGTCGGCGGTTGGGTGCGGTGGTGGTGTCTCAAGAACCCACCACCACTGGATCTGAAAACCAGATCTGCCTTGGTCGGGACGTCGTGGTGGTGATTTGGGTTTTTTTTTTTGGGCTGTGGTCCGGTATGGTGGAGTTATCACGGGAGAAGTGGGAGTCGGGGAAGTGTTGGAGAATGGGAAAGTGAGAATACATCGAAACTGCTTGATTCGGATGTGAAGCAGAAAGGTCGGATCGAGGAAGATGAAGAGGAAGGTGCTTGTCGGTTTGTTGGAGAGCCGGTTGCGGATGAAGAAGCTCGACATCGGTGGCCCCACCGATACAAGTGGGGTGTGCGTATGGCTGTGGTGGTGATTTGGTTTTTTTTTTTTTTTGGGCAATGGTCCGGTATGGGACGGTGGTGGTGTTGGGGGGTTTTTTGGTTGTGATGTGGTGCAGGTGGCGGTTGTGTGGTGGTGGTCCTTTTTTGTTGTTGTTGGAGATCGTGTGGTGCAGGTGGCGGTTCTTGGTGGTTTGGTAGTGTTGTGCAGGTGGCAGTTGTTGGTGGTCGGCGGTGGTTGGTGCAAGCGGCGGTGGTGGTTGCTGAGATCATGTGGTGCAGGTGGCGGTTCTTGGTGGTTTGGTAGTGTTGTGCAGGTGGGTAGTTGTTGGTGGTCGGCGGTGGTTGGTGCAGGCGGCGGTGTTTGTGGCGGTGGTGGTTGCAGGGGTGTTTGCGGCTGCGGCGGTGTTGTGTTGGTGGTGGTCATAGAGGATTTGTTGATTGTGACTATTAAATTGGGTGGTGTGTGACCAATAAAGAATAAATTGTGACAAATAAATACTTTGTGACCCACAAATTTATTAATTTGTGACCAATAAAAGTTATTTGTGACCTATAATTCGTTGTTTTGTGACTATAAAATAAGATGTGTGACTTAAAAATTTTATGATTTGTGACCGATGAAACAATTGTGACTTTTAAATTTTTAATTTGTGACCGATGAATGAATTGTGACCTATCAAATTTTGGAATTGTGACCTTAAATTTTTTGAATTGTGACCAAATTGTATAGATCTGTGACCGTTATATATTTATTAATAAAACATATAATTAATTAAGTAATTCATAAATAAATTTAAATAAAAACCTGATTTTTGAAATTTAAAACATCTAACCTTAATTTTGAAATGTGTATAAGTAAAAGCAGGATTTATGTATTCTTCCCTTTATGGATTGTACCAAAATAATGGCTATTGGGCTGACTTCAATTAACATAAAATCAAATTCATACAAAAAATAAAATTATAAATTAAGTTTGGTTCTCGATTCTAGAATTAGAATCGAACCAAAACTATAACCAAATGATTTTTTGTTCGAAAAACCAAACTATTAATTTTTTGTTTAGAAGCGAATTAAACCACTTGATTTGGTTAGGTTCTGATTTGATTTAGTTTGGTTTGGACATTTTGTCCACCCATAAGTGAGAAGGTGGGGACAAAATGAAAATTAAAAATTAAAAAAATTAATTTGTAATATGTTTGGCTAAACTTAAGAATGTATTCATAAGTTTTACTTAACCAATCTTAAAAATGTATTCATAAGTAAGTCATAATTAAGAATGAATAATTTTTTGTTTATTGATTAAAGTTATAATATGCAACTTTGAACTTTCTTATTTTTAAATAATTTTTATCTTACCATAAGCAAATTTAATTTAGCCAAATAATTGCAGATACTTCGAATACTTGATGTCTTCCGTTCGACAAATATATAAATAATTTATAGAGAGGAAAAGTAGTGGATCCACGAAAAATATGGATAATAATTAATATTAGTTACGAGTGTATGAAAATAATATATGACTCTAATTAAATCTACAAATCATCATTAAATTTGTGTCCAAACAGAGTATCCACATTCTTAAATTGTGACCTATTATTTGTCTAACATCATAATTCAACGTGTGATGTTGATTTGATCGCTTAAAATGTGGATTTAGTCACTATTTTATTGAGACGTATACAATGTGTGGTCTTGTAGACTGATGTGAACCTCTAAATATTTGAATGGGGTCCTCGATTGTATATTTGATGGGAAAATTACGTACGAAATTTCATTTTGATCTATGGAATGATGGTGTCACTAAAGAAACGGCGAGGAGAAAATTAAAAAACATAAGATGACAATTGCAAGTGGTTGAACCATTTTTTATTGCGAGTTGCACTGTTTTTTCAATTGTAAGCTAAAAATTAAGAAGCCGTAAGTTGAGGGCATCAACCTTTTTGGCGGGCTTTTGTTTGATTATTGTCACAAGGGAAGAATACATTTATCAGGCATTTACTTTACACCATTTTAAAAATATAAAATCAAGTTCAAAATTTCACAAATCAGGTTTTTTAAATTTTTATTTATGAAATAATGAGTTATTAAATCAATTTATTATTAAATATTTAATTCTTATATAATATAATTACCCTACCCCACCTCCACCACCCTTACCGCTCCGGGGACTTCCGGCTACCGTGCAGGTCACAACTCTTCTCCGGCAATCGTTCCGACGATTACTCCGATTCTGATGACTATTTCGATGACCGTTCCGCCGCCACTTTGTTCCGAGACCTATTAAAAGTCACAATTTGTTTATCGGCCACAAATCAAAATATTTATAAGTCACATTACTTATTTTATGGTCACAAACATCACATCAATTGAACATAAATTACATTTAGATCAAAATTTATCAAATTATTGGTCACAAATGAATAATTTTTAGGTCACACATCATGTATTGGTCACATTTTATCTAATTTATTGGTCACATATTGTCGCCAACCAACCAAATTATTGGTCACAAACAACCAAATCATTTATGACCACCACCACCAAAATTATTTGTGACCACCAATTCGCCACTGCCTCCATCAGTCGCACCACCACCGTCGTAGTCCAATAGCAACATCAACATCTCAAACCAACATCACACCCTCCCCAACACCACTATCACCACCCCAAAATCACCATCGCCACACGCACATCCAAAACAACATAGAACGTACAAATCACACACTGAACACACAACCACCACCATCACCAACTTTAGATCCACAATTCGCAGCGCCCGATCCACCGCTAACACCACGGCACAGCACCGTTTACGACCACCAGAACACACCCAACCACACACAGAGGTGAGAGGACAGACACCCAACTGTACCCAAACAAATCTGCACCTCCACGACTATCGCACCCACACATACACCCAACCGCACTTGTCGCCGCACCCACGCATACACACCCAACAACACCGTTCGGCAAAAACCACCACAGCAAACCATCGGCAAAAGTCAGCTATACAATCACATATCTGCCCGCTATGAGCAACGACGGTGGGCGCGCGACATCGCAGTGAGGGAGAGAAGACAGAGAACGGCGATGGGCTGCGACATCGCAGTGAGGGGGATAAGACACGGTGGTGGTGGTGGTTGCTGTTTCACCGTGTGTGAAGAGAGTGTAGAACAGTGAGAGAGTTGATACATGGGTGAGAGCAGTGGTGGTTGGTGGCGATGGGTGATGGTGCTGGTTGTGTTGCCGGGAAGAGAGTGGAGACGGGAAGAGAATGGAGACGGCCAAACAGGAAGAGAATGGAGAAATGGGTGAAAGCAGTGGTTTCTTAGGGTTTGGTTATGTATAATTATATAAAAATAAAAATAGAAAAATGTTTTTAAATTATTAATTAAAACCCGATTTTTGAAATGTTAAACTTGTGATCTGATTTGTGAAATTGAAAATCTAATTCCAAATCTAGTGTAATTTCCTCGTTATAAAGGGTTAGTTTTAACGAAATTATGATCGTTGTTACTTTAATGGAGAAAAGTTTGAACAATCTCTTATTTGGAGACAAATTTCACTACCAAATGATCACCACAACACTTTAGTTTCTTCACTCTAAATATCTTTATTAACATATCACCTCGATTCAAACTCCTTTAAATCTTCTTAAGCACATGAATTCTATTTTTTCAAAACTGAAAAGTTATCGATGTGATGAAAAATATTATTTTATCGAAAAATATGTGGTTGAAATTGAGTTTTGAAAGAATATATTTGGAAAACTGTGTCAAACCGGGTCTAATTTTAGCCTCGTGTCATTATTTGGCAAAAAAATATTTTGAATAATGAATTTTTTGAGTATGTGTGGTTAAAAGTAGTGCAAATTTTTTGATTTATGTGCAGAGTATTTTATCGTATGAATATATGGTTGAAAATAAGTATATAAAAAAAATAATTTTGAGAAAATGCTCAAATGGGGATTTAATTATTTACAATTTTAAGAATTATATTATTATTGACATTTAAAAAATGTGTAAAAAGTTCTTATAATTTTTTTTAATTATGCATTATTTTAATTACTTGTGACTGAATCCTAATTGAGACGGTGTTTGGTGGGGATTAAAATTAGATTTTTAGTAGATTGTGATATAAGTTTTTGAAATGTGTAGTTGAAAAGCTGTGAGACCCATTAAAGATGTAGTTGATATTGATTGTTTAATTTTGATTTAGATTAAAATCTGATTTTAATAGGAAACAAACAAATAATACATATCAATTAAATAATAATATTTTATATTTCATATTTCGAGAGTATTAAGTGGGATCCATGGCTGGAAAGAGACACAAAAAATGTGTGATTTGATACAAAAAATACATTTTTTTTTTGTAGAAAAATGGTTACCAAACGGAGGCTTAAATAACATTGCTTCCAAGAGCTCACCATCCAAAAAAAAATTGAAAATTAAGAACTGATCTAGAAAATAGCAAAAATAGCTTTCTTATTCTCCCTCTTTCCCCTTCAGACCCCCACTCACCTCACCGTTTCGAATTGAAGCTGAAGCAGCTGGAAGGTCTCCTTGGCTCTCTTGATCAGTTCGAGAACCCTAAGGTTTTCCTCTCCGTAGACATATATACTACGTGTTATGAGTGTTTGTAGAAGTTTTTCTCTCTTTCATTGTATTTGCACTTCCTATTCTTTATCGTCACTAAAAACGAATGATTCTGATGCTGCAACAGATTGAATTGGAACATTCTCCAACTGGGCTCCATATTGCATAGTTCTCTATATTCCATTTGCTCACTTTTTCTACTTTTAAGAGATACCCTTTTCCTCTAATGTTTATTTTATAGTGCTAAATGCGATTTTCTGGTGGGAAAATGAAGTGCTTTCTTAATTCTATTTTGGGATTTTTATTATGTTTATTTTAAGATTTATTTAGGCAGATAATTCGTTTGGGGATGTGGAGAATAAGGTGGTCGCTGATTTTGGTTGTGACCTTGTGGGTGCGGTACCTCAGGACTTGGAGCTGCTCTTTTACGGGCTGAGTGAGTACTTAGTTTCCCTTTTATATGCTTCTTCTTGCTTGACCTGTTTATGTTCAACTTTGAAGTGTGTATATATATTCAAGTGCGAATTCTGAGAGTTATCAGCTTGCTTGGTTTGACCAGGCACGTTATTCTGATACAGATTCTCTTGAATTGCATCCTCAAACGCCAATGATCTTGGTGTTCATATTTTTCTTAGACCTTGTGTGCTTTTCTTCTTGAAGTCTTGATGTTAATTTTATATCTGGTGTCATTTTTCTTAGACCTAGCGGTAGGAATATCTCATTTTCCCCTTTCCTTCTATAGTTAGGAATATCTTTTCTTTCCTTTCGTTGATGAGATTGTACTATTATATATAGGACCAATTGTCTAAGAACAAATTTCAAGTGTAACCCTTATTCAATAATCTTCTTTGAATAACAAGCACAATTGTACAAGCCAAAAGTGAAATCTTTCTTTACTTCTCTTCTACGGTGAAAAGACTACATATCAATGGGCAGATGCAAACTAATGTGATAGATGATAGAGAGAAGACAGGACTTATGCTTCTTTTGGTAACTGTCAATAAAATTTTGCTTATCGTGGAAGCCGAACATGCATACATGCTTGCTCTTATTGTACAAAAAATAAATAGGCCCAAATGAGGTGCACCAAGCCCAAAGTGGGACAACATTGGAAATTTTTTGTATTATGCTAACATTAATTGGATTTTATATTTATTAAATTGAGTTGGATTTTAACTTGATAGTGCATGGTGGCCCAATTAGTTAGTTGTGATCATAATTGAATATTGGGCTTGGTGTGGGTTTAGGCCTATTTTCTTGATGTAATGAATAAGTGTAGGGATGTAGGCCCATTAGGTTTTCATGATGGGTTGAATTCTAGTGACGCTTATAAAAAAAGCCTAGGTTACCTCGTCTCTTCATCGTCTATCACATTAGTTTTGTCTCATTGGAAAACGGTCTTTCACGGTAGATGAGGAAGATATGGGTTGTGCAATTGTGCTTGTGGCTCAAAGGAGAATATTGAATCATGTTTATCTATAATTGTGGCTCAAGAGGCATTTTTGCAAACCTCTATTTTATGTTCTATTTCGATGTGTTAAGTAGATTTAATCTATAAAAACCTATCAAGTAAGGATCAAATTAAAATGCATTCTCTCTCTCTCTCTCTCTCTCTCTCTCTCTCTCTCTCTCATCCCTCTTCTCTCTTGCTCACCCCCCCCCCCATTTTTTTTTTCAAATAAAGAAAAGAAAATTAAATTAAAATATCCGAGGAGAAAAAATGTCTGAAGAGGGAAGGTAGAATTGTTGACCTGCCTTAAGGTATCTTGCTCAATCCTCTTGCAGACACTTATCACATATATAGCCACAAATTTTTTTTTATTTTTTTCGCATAAGGTGTCTAACGTAAAGAATTCTTTTTGGTTACTGAATCATAAAGAATTCAAGTTCTATTTTTGTTGTACTTCATGTTCTTTTATTGTCTTTGTAAACATGGATATTAAAACCTTGTTAAATTTTTCCGAAAGGATGTGTTTCCACGTTACATCACGTGTATCTCAGTGTTGAAATATGCATTACACGTCTATTGGAAATGGTCTTGCATTTTTTATTTTTTTTGGTTATATTGTAGTCACACGTCGCATGCTTGATTTTGCTGGAGTTATTGTTTGTAATTTACTCGCAGTTTATATTTCACCTGCTCACCTTTAATGAGGTTTAACTTTGAAGAGTTCAAAGAATTCTTGTGCAGTAAAATGATCAACAGTTCACAACTAACTATTTACACTTCTTCATAATATTAGTGAACAAGTGGCAGCTTACTTGAGGGATCTGTGTAAGATGATCAAGGGAATGCAGCAGAATAGATTGGCTGTTGCTGTATTTGGAAATGTAGGATAGCATTTAATTTCTATCTTGGTTTTTAGTCTGCACCATCTACCTGATTTGATAAAACTTGGTGGTGTTTTTTCAATTATATCTTGGGAGTTCTTTTCCAATCACGCTACATGTACAATGATGGTTGACAAGGTTTGTTGAAAATCATGATTTGGCATAATCACATTCATCCATTTCAAATTTTTTTTCTAAATCAGATGTCCAAATTTTGCCACAGCAGACATTGCTAACAAACCTTGTCAAACAAGACAAACATTATTGTACAAGTAGATTAATTCGTTCTTTCCATAATCAATCTTCTAAATTTTTGGCCCTCTGCATTTATCCTGGGATTTCTATAAATATTTACACATGGCCATAGTCTGGAGAAAAAGAACCGATGAATCGATAATGGCTCTTAACAATTTCAATCTGATCTTGATTGTTGACAGAGACAGCTTTCTATTCTACGAAAAAGATTGCAAACTAAGAAACAAAAAATTGTCTACCAGCGTGCCTCAAAGAGTCGCAAGATCCGGTTAGTTGCGAGCGGTTATTACATAACGGTTGACTTAAGTATGTATTAAGGTCCCCCGAGAATCTGGCTAATTTTCAGGATTCATTGGTTGCACATCCCAAATTTCTTATTTGCAATTGTTAAAACCTTGGGTTGATTATGCATGTATCATGTTCATGAAAAGATTGTCAATATTTCGCACCCCGGCCAACGGAACTTCATCCTGACGCACCTACAGTTTCGAAGACTTGTTAAGCCTCAAAAGGCAGAAAATGTCTCGACTCAGCGGCATAGATAACTTTATATGCTGGAAATTCGTCTTTGGATTCTTTGAATCCCAAGCCTGAAATTGCATTTTGGTTCACTTGGTTTATTGAAGGTGTAGTAGTAGTAGAATAGAATGTTTATAATTCTTTTTACTTCCAGGTAATGCATCTTTGGTTGAAAATCTTTCCTTCAAGGCCATTGAGGTGAGTACTGGTCATAAACTTCAGGACTCCGTGGAATTAGCCGGGTTGCGCGCAAGCTAGCTCGGACATCCACGATTATCAAAAATCTTTGGTTGAAGTTTTATGGTAAAAATGATGCTTCTCAAATGTACACGTTGAGCCCTTTTTTCTCTTCGATTCAAAGAGACAAACGTAAGACTTGTCTGAACAGTTCATTACCTTGCGTGCGAGACTTCGAATTTATCTTAAAATGTCAATCTTATTAAGAAGAGTAATTCAAATTTTTATACGAACATCGACCACGGGAATAATGAAATCTCCCAATTCTCGAATATTACACTTTCAAAATTTTAGAAAGAATTGAACTGAATAGAAATATCAAATTTCTTCGTAAAGTTAACATTTCACCAGTGTTGCAAACAAGATACTGAAATCTTATATTACTCTTATTTTACATGGAGGTATTAGCATGTTTGATCCCCATTTGAAGCTGCTTTTTTGACTTATTTGTGCAGTAACCACATGCTTACTGTCGCAAGAAGGGCCAAACATGCCTTATGTTCATCGTCACTCCTTGTAAACACAACTTGGATGAAGTTTTGTTTCGACGGAAAAATCTTAAGGTGTGCACGTCTATGGATCATTAAATTACTTGAATATTCCCTTCATCAAATCTCTATTAGTCTCAGGCACGTATATCTCTCCTAGGCTACATGGTAATCACTTCATTTTTTAAATCCTAAACTTAAAACAAAATAATTAAGTTCTCTCTTCGTCATTTATTTAAAGAAAATTATGCACGTATAAGGCTTTAAAAAAAATGAAAACGAATTTTACTTGTACTGAATGAAACAAATATGTGCCATTTCTAAGAGCTTAATTTGTTATATGAGCGAGTCAAACTTGAAGGAGATCTCGTATCGATTGTTAAAAAATTGTTATTTTAACGTTGTAGTTCAGAACTAAATCATTAAACTATGATCTCGAAATCCAGATATGATAGAAAAACTACATATTATATTATGACAGAGAACAAATTAAAGGGATCATGTGGGTAAGGCATTACTTGTTTGTTACAAGATATGTATAGACAATATATTACAATAAAGAGCGTTCAAGAATTTGAATTTAGTCAAAAATGACAAACTTTCTGTTTTTGTCCTTGGCTTTGTGCATCTTTGTCTTCGGATTCCATTCAAGTTTAGTTTATGGCACTTTCGTGGAGAACATGTACATAAACTGGGGTACTCGACATTCTTCGTTTCTGGGCAATGGCGACGATGTGGTACTCGTCTTGGATCGATATTCCGGTGAGTGAATTCTTCCTTTCATGCACACGTGTGCACTCACAAGCATGGACGATCTGAGTTGGGTTTTCTGTGAAAGTTTAAACTGTTAGAGATTGACTACGTGAATTTATTTGGTTTTTTGGAATTTTAGGTTCCGGCATGGTGTCGAATAAATCGTTTCTATTTGGAAGCATCGAGATGCAAATAAAGCTAGCACTTGGAAATTCAGCAGGAACAGTTACGGCGTACTATGTAAGTTCATTGCCTTTTCAATTCAATCGCAATTGAAACTGCTCGATATGAAAATGATAGATTCATAATGTTTTCTTTCTAAATTTTGGCAGCTATCTTCGACTGGTGACAAGCACGACGAGATCGACTTCGAGTTTCTAGGGAACGTATCAGGACAACCCTACACTGTCCACACAAATGTTTATACGCTAGGACATGCTGGAAGAGAACAGCAATTTTATCTATGGTTTGACCCAACTGAAGATTATCACAACTACACCATCCATTGGAACCCAACAGAGATTGTGTGAGTTCAAACCTATTATTCTTCAAATATTTGGATTCATGCAATCCAATCCCTCGATTTCTTTACATTCGGTGTATGTTTGATATATACTACGATTCCATAGGATAATATTAGAAGTGTTCAAAATAGAATAAGAATATAGCGTATTTAAACAACGTACTTGAGTGAACATGTTCGCGTGAATTTCTAGCATGAAAAGTTTCAACTTTTTGTGAAGACATACGCTTTCTTGCATATATTGTCAAATGTCTATATATAGATGATTCTTCCGACGATTAGTGCATTTTATGTTATTATAAACAAAAAGGGAACTTTTATAATATTGTTTTATTTCCTAACAAACATGTCATTATAGTTATTTTTTTGGTACACAGCATGGGATAAGACATCACAACAAATAAGTAATGGTCTTTGGTTTCAGGTGGTATGTCGATAGTGTGCCATTAAGAGTCTTCCGAAACTATCTAAGCGAGGGAATCCCTTACCCAAGCCTACAAGCAATGAGGATTTACGCGAGCATTTGGAATGCCGATAGTTGGGCAACAAGAGGTGGGCTCGATAAAATTGATTGGAATGAATCTCCATTCGTTGCCCGATTCCGTAGGTTTCGAGCAACGGGTTGCGAGTGTGATGGACCAATTAGTATCACTCAATGTGCTACTCCTACACCTGCCAACTGGTGGAACTCTCCTGTATACAGCCAATTGAGCCATGAACAAGAAGCTCAAATGAACCGGGTCAGAAATAAATACATGATTTATGATTATTGTGAAGATATCAAACGATTCAAAGGGTGGTTGCCTGGTGAATGTTTCAAGTCACAAGTTTGATAAAAATATCGAATACTGGCATTAGGATTGTTACTTCAAGATACAGAAAGAAAAAAAAATGATTTAAAAAAGTAGGAATCTTTCGTGTTTATCTGTGCCCCTATTTATTTATTATTTAAAATAGTTAATTCTGTGTTCCGTTTTCTTCAAGTACGTTTTAGTGTCGCATTTATGGCATTGATCCTATGATCAACAAAACTTTGAAGTCGATTCTCAGCTAATGTTTAAATTAGAGATGGATGCAAAATGACTCGTTTACCCCTCCAATGACAAATATAGTAATTTATTACACACACTGTCAAGTTATTAGGGCCTTTTATTTTATTCATCCAAGTGTTGTTAGAGAATTATGGATTCCATCTTTTGAATATACGTTCCAAGAAGTCACAAGTCGGAATTCTTCAAGCAACGAGTTACGAGTCATATTATAACCTCACTCAAAAGAGTTCTGGTTATGAACCAAGGTTCATTACTCACTTGGGATAATGAAGTTATCACAATTTCTACGAACATTCACCTATTTGTACTAAATGTGATCGTTTATAGCGTAAGAGATGGAATTGTTACCATTAGAGGACAAGTCACGTGACCTCATCTGACATTTGACGTGCCTTGTTATAAGCATCATTCCATCAATCTTAGGCTGGGGGGTATTAAATGGTAGACAAACAAGAGCTAAGAAAGATGAAATGATGGTAGTCCTTTGTTTAGCATGCTCAACTATACACATACCCTCATAATACATTTGTTGTAGATTTGTTGGGAAGGTACTATATGTATGTATGTATGTATGTATGTATGCATGCATGCTAGGTCTAAGCAACGTGCAATGCACGTTTGCTTAGATGATATATAATTTTTTTTGGTTAAGAATTAAAGTTTTATTAATAAAGATGTAATTTTTTTGGTTAATTAAATAACTAATGATGTAATGTTTATATAATTGATAAATAATTACACATTGTGATATATTAAAAAAAGAGAATTAATATAATCTATAGCATGGTCCTATAAATAAACGTCGCTCATAGTTTTATGAAAGCCGTTTGAGATAATTTTGATTCTAAGATGACAATTCAGTATTTTTCCTCATCTTGCACTGCTTCAATAGATAAGACATTAAACTGCATATATTTTTTCTCCTTTAGTTTCTCTGGATCTACATAAACTTGAATCTTCCAATTTTTTTTGATAATTTCTCTACAACGCTTTTAACATAAGGTCGATTTTCCTACAAAATAAATTTTGAATATGTTTACATAATTAATAAAAAACCCAATTATTTTTTAAATAACTCATTATAATAAAAATCGAGTTTTGAAGAAAAATTTAAGAGATACCTCTCCAACACGTTCCATCAATTCAACCGTTGAACAACAAAGTGTCTGTTATGCTATTTCACCAAACATAGTAGCAGCTAGCTTTTCAATATTATCGTCCAGTTCAACATATCCCCTAACACTTTAATAGAAATATTGTAAAAAAATCTAATGTATAAGTTCAAATTTCATTCTGAATGATTCCTTCTATAGCTCAAATTGCATCTGTAATGTATACATACATTAACAATTTTTTATATCGTTCATTAATAAACTAATCTCTATCAATCAAAATTCTCAAACTAATCTGGGTGACAAATTGCTCAGAGTGCAGAAATAATTCAATCTAAAATGATTTGCCTTAGTCCATCTCTTATGCATCATCATTTAAATTTAAAACCAGATAAATTAAATAGAATAACATTAATCCCTAGATGAATTCAGCTTTATTTTGCAATTAAAGCACCCCGCAGCTACCAATAATTCATTAAACCAATTACCCAGATTTCATCAAAAAAATTACACCTTGAAACTGAATCGCTTAGCATATTTCCTAGAATTCGACAAATGCGAAACATTAACATGCAAATGTCAGAATGGAAGGAACAGTAACCTTGGGCTCCTCATCAATGGCGTAGACGAGATCGGATAAGAGGTCGAAGCAGAGAAGTGGGTTTGGTGGCTTGTGGGCCGCTGAAGCCACTGTAGATTCCAGCTACGCCACTAGCACGCAGAATCTGGACAAGGGCGTGTTGTCTCTCACGTAGTTCCTCGCCATATTCAAGCGAGTTGGCCTATGATCTGGGATGAAGAATTAACAAACGGAAAGGTGTTCCTGGGCAATGACAGTTTTGGTTGATGGATTTGTTTCACTGTGATCTCGCAGGGTGTTGGAAGAGAAAAGCTTTAGGCAATTTTCAGTTTTCGGAATAATGGTTTTCAGGATTTGAAGGAAAAAAAAAGAGTTCTTGTGTTTCTCTGTGAGGGAAGCAATCAAAAAGAAATTGTGGGAGGGAAAGCTAGAATGTGCCGTGAATCAAAAACCCAGTGTCTTGTATCCCACATCGGAACTTCATAACTGAAGCATTAGAACTGATGGCTATAAAAGAATGGGCCAACAAAAGCTTTAGAATCTTTTTGGACCTATCAATTATTGGGTTGAAAGATGAATAGTTCAAAATTTGTATTATATTTATATTTATTAATTATTAATAAACAATAAAAAACAGGTGGAACCGAATAAATCGGTTTTAGGTTAAAAAAAAAATTTGTAAAAAAAATTAAAATATGTAGTAGTACAGAGTCTTTTGCATTTTCCATTCATTTATTATTAGATAATAGAATTTTAACAGACACAATATCAATGACCACAAATGGTGGCTTAATTGCTATTTAATGGAAACAAGAAAACTAACGGTGAAAAAAGATTTTCCGTTAAAACAAGAAATTTCATGTCATATATATATATATATATATATATATATATATGTCCAAAATAAAATATGTGCTAAAAAATTCATGAGGTACAAATTAAGCACCTGTTTCACAACCATTATTTGTGAAAAATAATGGTTTGAATAGTAATTTTTAGAAAGTGTGTGGTAAAAAGTAAAAAAAAAAAAAAAGTTTTGGATTAACGTGTTGAGTATTTTATTGTTTAAATGTGTGGTTGAAAATAAGTATATGAAAAAAAAATTTAAAATAATGATTGTCAAACTGGAAAATGTCATGTTTCATGTAAAGTGAACCAATTTTCTTTACTTAGATTTTGGGAAGCAAATATCTTACGTTGAGATATCAATGGACTAACCCTCTTGATTTAACTTAAATATTGTGATATCTTTATATGGATTTTTAATCAAACATGTGGACTTATATGTGAAATATTGTATATTAAATTAAAGGCAATCAATTTCGGTTAAATCCGTTTAAAGTGATCTAATAAGGTTTCGGTATTTTAGGATTTAAAACATCTAATTAAAGTATGGCTTATATGTGTAGAGACCGGGCCTATTCCTAATTCCATGATGGGCCGAATTAGGCCAATGGACAATTAGTATAAATATACGGTTATGGTCCCCAGATCACATGTTCTGTTCATTCTATTCTGACTCCCATCTTTAGAGAGAAACAAAGGAACAACGGGTTGATCTGGAAGACTAAAACCGTAGGACAAGTTCATTGCGATAATCATGTCTGATCCAGATATGCTTCCACTTTTAATTAATTAGTTCTTGATAATCTAATATGAACGATCTTATGACGGTAAAGAATATTATTTTGTCCAATAAGTGGTATCAGAGCCACTTCATGTTGAATCATTGAGAATCGAAACTTTAATTTCTTTATTGTGATAATTTCATTATTTTCGAATTTAACAATTCCGGATTTAGTTTTGTTAAATTTGAAAATTATTCTGTCAAAATCTCGGATTTTCAGAATTTTCAGTATTAAAAAAAAAAAAATTTTTTTTATTGGGGTGGCATCGCCACTACCGGTTTGCAGCAGCCGACGCTGTTGAAAACAGCACCACCGAGCTACTGCTGCTGATCGATGCTGTCCGTGCAGTTTTGGGGGCGGCAGCGGATTCTAAAGACTTAACTAAAAAAAAAAAATTTTAAGGATTAGGGTTTGGGTAAATTTGGAGGCGGGGGCTTCTGTTGTAAATTCGAAGTGTGTGGGCCCTTGTTTGCAATTTAAAATTAGAGTTTAGTATTTACAGCTTCAGCCCCTTAAGTTTGTAACTTTGGTTATTTCAGCCCCTAAGGTTATAATTCACTCCATTGGATCATTTAAAGTTTCGGGTTTAATAATTCAGTACCTATGGTGTAAAAATTAATTAATTTGGGCCATTAAAGTTTTAAAATTTGCAATTTAGCCCCTGAAAGTTCATAATTAATTTAAATTGGACCCCAAAGTTTTAAATAATTAATTTTTGGATCCCTAAAGTTTTGCATAATTAATCTTTGACTCCTGAAGCTTCCAATAGTTAATTATTAACCCCTAAAGTTTTGGATAATTATTTTTTATCCCTTAAATTCTGAATTATTAGCCTAAAGGTCCCTAAAGTTTCAAAATTACTCAAATATGCAAAATTAGTAATTCCTTTTTCAAATTTTGGTACAAGTGACTCTTTTGAGAGGTATAATATTCGAAAGTGAATTAATTGAAGCAACATGTTACCAAAGTAATCTCTCTTGTGGAAATTAATCTACTTAGAATATTAAAATATGTTTGTGTGTGTGTTATTCATGCGAATACTTGATCGGCCCAAAAAAAGGCCAGTATTTGGTCCAATTGCATATACACCTGTGGTGATAAACATGTGGCGATTATTTGGTTTAACGTGTGATCAATGAATCGGTTCAAAGACAGGTTTATTGATTGACATGTTTCTTTATTGTCAATGTTTGATCACTACAACAAGAGTACTACTTACAAGTCAATATTTTTGTCCAAAGACTGAGTATTGATGTTGTGCTAGGTATCTTGTGATGGGCCCTACCACTATTTGAAATTATTATTTGCATATTAAGGATTGTGAGCTCTTCAACTTAATCGTTCTCTAAATTCAGTTTCAGGTTCTGCTGCTAATATCTCTACTAACATCAATTCTATTCCAATGCTTAATAGCACCAACTTGAAGGCATGGCGAGATAACGTAATGATTGTTCTCAGAGTCATGGATCTGGATCTGCTTTACGGGTCAATCAATCTACTGCACTTACTGATAAGAGTACCACTGATGACAAGAGGGAGATGGAAAAGTGAGAACGATCTAACCGCATAAGGTGACTACGGCTAAGGGTTTCCTTGAGGATCTTGAGAAGAGGTTTGTCAAGAATGAAAAGGCTGAAACTAGTACACTTTTGGCAAATCTTATCTCAATGAGGTACAAAGGGAAATGAAACATACGGGAGTACATCATGGAGATGTCTCACATTGCTTCAAAACTGAAGGCACTCAAGATGGATATATCTGAAGGTTTGTTAGTGCACTTGGTTTTGATATCCCTTCCGGCACAATTCAGCCAATTCAAGGTGAGCTATAATTGTCAAAATGACCGATGGTCCCTTAATGAGCTCATCTCACACTATGTCCAGGAAGAGGAAAGATTGAAGCATGACAAGACAGAAAGTGCTCATTTAGGCACCACCTCTAAGGACAAAAGGAACAAGAAAAGGAAAGCTGATAAGGAAGTTGTAGGTACAGCATCACAAAAGAAACAGCATAAGGAACCAACTGAGGGTGGTTGTTTCTTCTGTGGAGCTGCAGGTCATAGGAAGAATAATTGTACCAACTATCACGCATGACGTGTCAAGAAAGGTATTCTTCTTAATTTGGTTTGTTATGAGGTTAATTTAACTTCGGTACCTCGATACACACGGTGGATAGATTTTGGTGCAACAACTCACATCAGTGTATCTATGCAGGGTTGCCTGAGTTGTCGAAAACCAAGTGATGGTGAAAGATATATCTATGTTGGCTACGGTAAGACGGTGGAAGTAGAAGCAATAGGAAAATTTAGATTATAGTTAAAAACTGGATTTTATTTGGATCTTGATGAGACATTCATTGTACCGTCTTTTCGACGGAATTTGATTTCTATTTCTGCTTTGGACAAATCAGGTTATTCTTGTTCATTCGGAAATAAAATATTTAGTTTGTTTCATGATTCAAAATTGGTTGGTTCCGGTTCTTTATCAAGTTACGATAATCTTTATTTGATTGATACGATTGCTTCTTTTAATGAATCTTTGCATGTAAGTACTCGAGGTGTAAAGAGAAAATTAACCTGTGAGAATTCAGCCTCGTTATGGCACAAGAGATTAGGTCACATCTCCAAGAGAAGAATTGAGATACTTGTGTCTAACAAAATTCTCGATCCCCTTGACTTTATAGATTATGATATGTGTATTAACTGTATAAAGGGAAAACAAACCAACAAAAGGAGATTTCAAGCCAACAGGACTTCGGACGTCTTAGAACTTATACATACGGACATTTGTGGATCATTCCCTACAGCTTCTTGGAATGGTCAACAATACTTTATAACGTTCATAGACGACTTTTCAAGATATGGTTATATATATCTCATTCATGAAAATCACAGTCACTGGACGTGTTAAAAAACTATAAAGCTAAAGTTGAAAACCAACTTGGCAAGATTGTAAACCAGGTGACACCCATGTGGCTAAAGGAGACAAATTCAGTTTAAGTTAATGCCCCAAAAATGATTTGGAAATTAAAGAAATGCAGAAAATTCCTTATTCTTCAGCTGTAGAGAGTCTGATATATGCTCAGGTTTGTACGCGTCTGGATATAGCGTACATTGTTGGGATGTTAAAGAGATATTTAAGTAACCCGGGAATGGATAATTGGAAAGCAGCCAAACGGGTCATGCGGTATTTACAGAGAACAAAGAACTACATGCTCACATACAGGAGATCAGATCAGTTGAAGATCATCGGTTATTCTGATTCCGATTTCGAGCGATGCCAAGATAGTAGGAGATCCACTTCAAGCTATATCTTCATGCTTGCTGGAGGTGCTATATCCTGGAAGAGTGCTAAGCAGACACTCATAACTACTTCTACCATTGCAGCGGAGTTTGTAGCATGTTATGAGGCATCAAATCATGGAATATGGCTACGAAATTTTGTCACTGGGTTGCGCATTGTGGATAATATAGAAAGACCACTCAAAGTTATTTTGTGACAATAAATCAGCAGTACTGTATTCCAATAACAACAAGAGCTCGACGAAGTCAAAACATATAGAGATCAAGTTCCGGCTGTTAAAGAAAGAGTTCAAAGTGGACATGTGTCAATAGAGCATATTGGGATAAACTCCATGGTTGCGGATCTGCTTACTAAAGGATTGATACCCAAGGTCTTTCGTGAGCATATTGCTCAAATGGGTGTAATATCTCTTGAAGATATCTAGTTTCAGTGGGAGTTTGTATTTTTGTGTTTTTCGTATTAGACACATGTACTGTCATTTTGGATATGATTTTATGGTTAAAGTTATTTTTAGTTATAAAGTTTTTGGTTTATTATCTCTGAACTCATTTGAAAATGATCTCACTAAAGTATTAAGGTGGACCAGTTAGAAATAGGCATGTTAAGATCACATCACATGAAATTTCCATGCTACACATCCATGCTTGATTTATGTCATTCAGTTATGTCAATATACGTGACCATTGATGGGTTTACTTACGATAAGTAGCGAAAGCCGCTTTGATCCTATGTTGATATGATGGGTTAATGCCCTAAATAGTCACTAAACTTTGCTAAAAGTTCTCAAGAGGTTACTGAACTTCAAAACTTCCCTAATTAGTCACTGAACTTCGCAAAAAGTTTTAAGGAAGTCACTGAACTTTGAAACTACTCTAAATAGTTACTGAACTTTTCCAAAACTACCCTAATTAGTCACTCAACTTTGCAAGAAATTCCTAGGGGGTCACTAAATCATTGATGTATGGGATCACAATTTGCAAAGTTCGGTGACCTCCTAAGAAGTTTTAGCAAAGTCCAATGACTATTTAGGGTAGTTTTGAAGTTCAGTGGCCTCATATGAACTTTTTGCAAAGTTCAGTGACTAATTAGGGAAGTTTTGAAGTTCGGTGACCTCCTGGGAACTTTTGGCAAAGTTCGGTGATTATTTAGGGTATTAACTCTGATATGATTGATGGACCGGATTGTTTGAGGATGCATTCAGTAATGATAGCAAAATTCTGAGTACTCATAAGGTTATATTTAATGCACAAATATAAGGTAACGCATATAACTCAAGTAGGAGATTGTAAAGATTTTAAATCAAATATGTGGGCTTATATGTGAAATATTGTGTATTAAATTAAATGCTATCAATTTTGGTTAAGTCCATTTAAAGTGATCTAATAAGGTTTCGGTATTTTGGGTTTTAAAGTATTTAATTAAAGTATGGGCTTATATGTGTAGAGACCGGGCCTATTCCTAATTCCATGATGGGCCAAATTAGGTCAATGGGCAATCAATATAAATATACGATTATGGTCCCCTGATCACATGTTCTGTTCATTCTATTCCGACTATCATCTTCAGAGAGAAATAAAGGAACACGTGTTGATCTGGAAGACTAAAACCGCAGGACTAGTTCATTGTAATAATCATGTCTGATCCAAGTACGCTTCCGCTTTTGGTTAATTAGTTCTTGATAATCCAACATGAACGATCTTATGACGGTAAAGAATATTATTTTGTCCAACAATCTTATCTTAACATGTCAAAATGTAATTAGATCTTGTGCGGATGATTCTCTAGGCAGCGTTGGTAGTGGATATGCTTACAATTAAGGTTTATTGGAAAAGTGTCGGTAGACACTCAAGTTTCCTAGACTACGGAGATTGGAGAGAACGTATATGACATGTTATCACGTAGGTACTAAAATTGTCCAAGATTAAGATATAGGAATTTCGGTTAAGAATTTCACAAGGTACAAACTGAAGGTCACGTTTTGCCTGTTAGTCTCTTGACTTGGTTAGATTTTGGGAATCAAATACCTTATTTCACTCATAATATTTCAGTTGCTTATAAGTGAATGGAAACTATTCCCTAATGTTGTGAACTTTGACATAATGGGTTTAGGGCACCTTTGATATGCCATGTAAATAAAACATATTCTTTGCATGGCTACACAACTTATTCTACCACTTGAAAAGTTCCAATATCTATTAAGATGAGAGACATGGATGAATTCACTTATAGCGCAAAAAGGTGGAAGCTTTGGTAATGCATTCACACTAATTATTGAACTGTCCCAAATGCAATGAAGTCAACTATTTTGGGTTTGTTTTGGGCCAACTCCTCAAAATATCTACTTGATTTAACTAAATATTCAATATGTCTATTAAATAATTCACCCACAACTACTATCTATTAAATAATTCATCCATAGCAACTAGGGTTGTCAATAGATTAGATTTTGATCCGAATCCGATCCGAATTCGACGAAATTAATGGGAGATGGATTTAGGGTCTTAGTCCGATAATCCAATCAAGATCCAAATCCGATAATCTGTTAACTAAATGGATCAAATATGGATATAGGTCAATCCGACCCAATAACAATACGATCCAATTTGTTATAAATAATTGTGTCGGTAAAATATTTTTATGGCATATTATTTGTTACTAAAAATAAATAAATGAGAAAATAAATAAATTTAGAATAAAAAATAATCAAATTCAAAACATAAAAAAGTTTTAAAAAAATTTTATAATTATTAAATTTGTTTAAGAATTGGAAAATTTAAAAAAAAGTTGATTTCGACCAATGTTTTTCTAATTTTAGTATACTAATTTAAAGTAAATAAATATCTATATTTTTCTTAATTAAATTTATTATTGTAAATAATTTTACAATTTCAAAAACTAATAATTAATATGTAACAAATAATTTGATTTGTTAATGGAAATAATGAAATAAAATATTTATATTTAGAATTGAAATTCAATTTTACCTTATCCCACATCGAATGTCAATAGAAAACTAGAAGGGAGTCTCTCTTTTAAAAAAGAACATCATGATAGTAGAAGTCACTATTGGGCTTGCTAGGAAAAATAGGCGAGCCTTAAGTTAGTTCAAAATTTTTTCCCTAATTTCTATTAAATTCGGATCGGATTATCAGAATGGATATCCGATAACATTGCAAATCGGATATGAATTTAACAATTAAATATCCGTTGGATTATCGGATCGGATCTGATAAATTTTCTTAACGGATCGGATCGGATATAGGCAGATCTGATCCATATCCGATCCATTTACAGCCCTAATAGCTACTATCTATTAAGTGCTTATGAAAAATAAAAGGGGGCAAATGAGTGCCCAGCGTGGCAAAAAATCCATGATGGTGCACGGCACGTAAGGGTCGACCTACCACGTTGCTATCCCTTAGGTAATAAATTTTCACATTGACTATCACTACCGCAAAACCGATATGTTGGTGACCACTCTGCTAAAATGATGGATTGGGACCACACCACTAGTAGGTTTGGAAACAAGGAATACAAATTGGGTAGGAGTGAAGCAGCAATGCCTCACTATATAATGAGTTGAAGAATTGAGTATTTGTAACTTGAAGTGTATATCAAAGAGATGGGGCTTACTGGTAAGTTGATTGCCCATATAGAGTTCAAGCATGGAGGAGATGTATTTCATGAACTCGTTAAACACAAACCACACCACATATCCAACAAAATACCTGATTTAGTACATGGCTGTGATCTCCATGAAGGGGAATTTGGAAAGGTTGGCTCAAAAATCTACTGGACATACACTCATGGTATGTATATTCATCATATATGTCTGAACCTAATTCATTTTTCTTTTTATGAATTTTCATGTCATCGTAAATTTTTGATTAACCCATTTTTATCGTCCCATGCACTTCATTTACACAAACCTTATTTTTTTATGTCAACCATTCAGAATACATATTTAACTCTATCTAAAAGTAATTTAGTTAATTATCGGTGTGCAGATAAAGTTAGTTTGTGAGAACGACAATTAATAGAACGGCCCTAGACTTTGTTATGTTTATTGTAGCGACCGCGAACTTTTAAATTTTATAAAGTAATTTTCTCGAAAAACGTGTCGCTAAAACGTAACCCTAATTCTCTAGAGAAACGTGTTCGTCTAGCCGTTATAAAATTGAATTCAAATCTATTCGATTAAATCCAATCTCGAATAATAATTTTATTATCAATTTCAATTTATTTTATTTAAATTCAATTTTTATTTATTTCAAGTCCATTACAATTAAGCCCAATTATGTCGGCCCAAACATTGATGTTTAGGCCCAATCCATTTAGGATTCCTTACAACCCAATAGGCCCAATATACCACCTTGAAAATTGTGCCCTAAATTCCCACTATTTTATTCATCACAATTCCCTCCACTTCCACATTTCGCATGACCAAAAATTCATCTTGGTAAGAAATTGTCTCTCTCTCCAATTTTCTCTCCATTTCCAGGTGAAACACCATTGATGCTAGAAAATCCATTTCTAGCATCAACAGTGTAATCATCAAAACAATGCAGCACACAACACCATTCACCATCAACAGCCAATCTCAATCCATTCCAGCAGAACACCCCCAAAACCCAATGACCTCCATCTCCTCACCAACACTCAAACCAGAGATGCAGCCCTTTCATCAACACCACCTGAAACCACCAACCGATCGACGCAAACCATCACTCGCGACACGCAAGATTCAATCACCAACAGAACCCAATCTGTGAGAACCACCTTCACGGCGGATACCACCATTCGAAAGCTCCAACGAGAACCCAAGCTGAGAACCACCTTCACCGGCGGACTCCACCCCGTTCTACCATCACCACACGAGCATTTCACCCGAGAATTCGACCACGCTGACTCGGCTCGATCTCGAACTCCGGCGAGAAAACGAACCACCAAACTAGCTCCCAAAAACGAGACCTCAACTTTGAAACCAACTCCACCAAAAACACCAACCCGGTTGCAAGCACACCCCCAAACAGAACCAAGCAAAGCCATAGCCAAGCCAACCCGAACCACCAAAACCGAGACCAAAATCCGTGCAGAAACCCGTTGCAACTCCACAACCAAGACCCCAGGAAAACTCGCTGCCCGCGGACCTCACCACTTTAGCCAACTCCACCAACCTCGACAACATCTCAAAAACCGAGGACCCACCACCCAAGATCGACACCAAACGCCACTCGACGACCCCCATTTCACCACAAATCAACTCCAAACCAACTCGATCAAAAAAAATAAAGGTTACCCATGAACTTACCTTGCTTCCCTCACCATTTCTCGAGCTTGAACCACCAAGAGACCCAAATGAAAATCGAGCCCTAGGCGTCGATTGTGCGCCCAAAACACTCAAAAATAAGCCCAATTCGAACCACCCCCACGACCACCGGCGCCACCTCGGGTGGTGGCGGCACCATGCCGTGCGGTGGTGGGATCGGAGGAGGGCAAAGCCCCTCCATCGCTTCTCTCTCTACGTCGAATGAGAGAGAGAGAAAATGAGGGATGTTTGTTTTTTTTTATTATTTTGGTTTTATATTGATTTTGATTTTGTTTTATTTTGAATTTAGTTTAATTTGATTTTGATTTTTAAAAAGTTACGTTTTAGCCCCAAGTTATAGATTGTTTTAAATTAGTCCCTAAATTGTTTTAATTTCGGTCCCTTAAGTTTATTTCTAGTTTTAGATAATGTTTAATTTAACCCCCAAGTTTATAAATTATTATTTCGGTCCTTAATATTTTATTTTCGGTTCAATGATTTTCAATTGAGCCCTAAGTTACGAAAATGTTTAATTTCAGCCCTTTAGTTTTATTTTCGACTTTATTATATTTCTGATTAGTCCCTAAACTATTAAACATTATTATTTTAGTTTTCAACTTTTATTTTCAGCTTTAGTATATTTGACTCAGTCCTTAAACTTACAAAAGTTATTATTTCGATTTTTAACTTTTAATTCCAGCTTATTTATAATTACGGCTTAGTCCCTAACTTTTAAAATTTACTATTTTAGCCCTTAAACTTTTATTTTCAGATTTAATAAATTTTCAATTTAGCCCCAAACTTTATTTTATCGTTTTAAGCTATTTATTTCAGTTTCTATAATTTTCAATTAAGCCCTTAAACTTAATTTCAACACTTTAAAACTTTAAAGTTCGAAATACTAATTCAAACTTATTTCCTATTTTTGGCTAGACGATACGTACGAGCAATTAGGAGCTTGAAGTTATTTTCCCGCTCACTTTTCACGCAACTCGAAACAATTGAGGTAGACTCGCCACCATTAATTAGTTTAAATTATAATTGCATGCTTTATGTGAATTACGTGATTTATATGCTTTATGCATAGGATGAGAATGTGTCATATGCGATATATGATATTGTTATGCTTGTCATAACTTATATGCTTAATTGCATGAGAAAGAAAGAATCTCTTATGAGATAAGAAAGAATGTTATGCATAACTTATGTGCTTCATCCGCACAAGAAAGAAAGACTACCATGACCCATGTTTTTAAAGAGCCTATGATTTCAAGAAAATGAACCAAAGATGATATCACATTGTATATTGCATGAGTGTGTTTTCAATTATTACGTAAATTAATTATCGGCGATGAGTCTCTTGAGTATTTCTTCGAAATACTCATTCTACTATTTTTAACAATATTTGCAGACTTCGGAGGCGATCGTGATTGATCCGGCAGTGGTGGCATAAAATTTGATTATCGAATTTATCAAGTTTCCGAATTTATGTATTGAAACACTGTTAACGTATTTTCGTTTCCGCTATTCCAAAAACACGATATTTAAATTTTGAACAATTATCCAATGTATTTCAATTGCCGAAGTAGTTTTCAATTTCAAATGTGATTTTAAAAATTAGGTTATTTCCGCAAAATTTATTGACAAAATTAGGGCAAAAGACGATGACGTGGCAATCCGGGTTAACAGAACTCGGGGCGCTACATTTATCATTAAATTTATCAAAAGATCAAAAGTAATTAGATCCTTAACAACTACACTACGACGTGTTTGTCTTAGTTGATCCCTCTTACTTCTGATTTGGTTTTCGAAGGTCGTGTCACTCTTAGAAAGATCATTTTTCTATATTAACCCTAGCTCTATCAATTATGAGTTTACAATTGATGAAATTAATTTGTGCGAATGACAGATGGAAAGGTAAAGAAAGCAAAACAGTTGATTGAAGCCATAGAGGAGGAAAAAAAATTAATCAAATTGAGGGTGCTTGAAGGAGATTTGATGGAGGAGTACAAGGACTTCACTGTAACTATTCATGCTGAAACCAAAGGTAACATAGACATGATCTCATGGACTTTGGAGTATGAGATGCTGAATGAAGATGTTTCACATCCAATTTCTTTTCTGGCTTACGTCATTGAAATCACTAAAGAAATTGAGGCTAATCATGATATATAAGCTCTTCTATTGTGTACAATAAAATGTGTGCGTGTTTGCACACTTGTGGTTGTGCCTGCAGTGTGTAATAAGTGTTGTTTTTAAAGGTTTGTGATATAGCTAATTATGTATTGGTCTATCCGTAAGAAGATATTGGACAATGTCTGTCTTGTTCAATACTTCTAGTCGACATGCATGCACTATGCATTTTAATTTTAAATTAATAACTCATGTTTTTGAGATAATAGTTGACATAGCCTCAATATAGCTCATATTTCATATATTTGGGATGTAAAATTGGGTTGTTGAATTTTTATTTTTAACTAATCTAGTTTGAGATGTTGAGAACAAAACGTAGATACTTCATGTCTCTACACAATCTGGAATTTTAAATAAGATCTACCAAATTTAATAATAATTTAAGTGAATGTTGAAAGTTAGGATCTAAATATGAGTGAGAAGAATTTATTTTTAAATAATCCGGTTTGAGATGTTGAGAAGAAAACTTAGATAATTCATGTCCTTCCAAATTTAATAATAATGTAAGTGAATGTTGAAAGTTAGGGTTTAAATAAAAGTGAGTGTAAAATCAAGATCAATCAACAAATTTACGTGTACTAGTCAACTTTGAACGTCCATTGCATGCTATTATGAAATGTTTATAAGTGATGCAAAAGTAATATCTGAATATGTGTGAATGTTAATTAATTAAAAATTAATACAAATGAATATATACGTAACAATGAATGTTAAATCATATATTTAATTTTCAATTAAGTAAAAGTGGATATTAATTAGCATACATGGACATAATTAATGAAATGCATTCTAGAATATGAAATTCTAATTAACTTATAATTAGAATTAATAGTACTGAAATGTATAAATGATTATGAATATTAATTAAATGAATGTGAACGTTAATGTTAATTAATTGAGAATTCATACATTAATGAAAGCGCATAGGTAAAATGAATATGTTAAATATACATGTACATTGATGGTAACTAAATGATTAAATAAATTAATATATATTGAAAAACGAAAAGTATGGTATTATTGAAATAATTAAATTATGGTATGGCTAGAATCGACCAAAAAATGATTCTCACTTGATATGATATTTAGCCCCTGTTTGTCTACTATTTTCCCAAAAATTATTTTCTACAGTAAACAATCTCCACCATATATTCACCTAATAAAATATTCTACACATAAACCAATAAAGTTACTTTAAATTTCAACGACACATTATCCAAAAAATACTATTCATTACACCATTTTCCTCCCCATAATGGTCGACAAACATGGGCTTAATATATTATAAATGTATTATATTGAAGTTTTTTAGAATTAATTTTTGGGAAAATTGCAACAACGGTACCAAATTTTTCAATTTTTTTTCAGACTTTGCCAAAACATTTGTTTTGTGCAACCCACGATACCAAACCTTTAAATAATTCGCACTCGGAGTCCAAATGGACGGTTCCCGTCCAGTTGACCACGAAAACCGTTAGTTGACCTCAGAAATAAAACAACTTATAATTTCCACCAAATAGGCAAGGGTAATTTTCAAATTACACACAATTTCCACCAAATAAGTTAAAAAATGAATTAAAAATCCCAAAAATAATTTAAAAAAAAAAAACAACAACTGTTCATCTCCTTCCTCACCCCACCCACCACACGAAAAATCAACTACCATCCAGCCATGTCGGCCACCACCATGCCGATTTCGTGGTCAATTGCAAATAAATCAATTAATTATCTCACCTACCTCCAATCGAACAATAAACTTCGGATTCTATAGTAAAGTCCCTACAAGAAACCAAGAAAACCCCAAATCTTGGGCTTGCTTAGTATTTATCAAGCGAAAGATGCCTTCAAAATTTGGTTCTTGAAAGTAATTTAAGACCTTGAAATAAATTTGTACAGTTAAATTCCACAATTATGACACCAAACTACAACGTATGTCAGTGTGTGTGTGACTGTGTGCTGGAAGGGTTTCTGCGTGGGTCGGATTTGGGTAGAACTGACTGAGAAAAGCAGCAAAAAACTTATTTACCTAAAAATAACTGAAACTTCACAATATCTTGAGACAGATATGGGGTGGGGGGAGCCAAGAAACTTGCTCGCATTTACAAAATGAAAGAGGAAAGAACATTTCAAAGAAGGTACAGTTATCATGGCAACGATGATGGTGGGAGGAGGCAGCAGTGGTGGTTGAGGGGGCTGGATGGTGGTTGACTTTTTGTGGGTGGGTGGGTGGGGTGGGGTGGGGTGAACAGTTGTTGTTTTTTTAAAATTATTTTCGGGATTTTAATTCATTTTTTAACTTATTTGGTGGAAATTGTGTGTAATTCCGAAATTTCTCTTGCCTATTTGGTGGAAATTATAATTTTTTTAATTTCTGAGGTCAACTAACTGTTTTTGTGGTCAACTGGACGGAAACTGTCCATTTGAACTCCAGATGCGAATTGTTTAAATGTTTAGTATAATGGGTGGTACAAAATAAACGTTTGGGTAAAGTCTGCAAAAAATTAAAATGTTTGGTACCGTGGCTGTAATTTTCCCTTAATTTTAACCTATCATTAAAAAATGTGAGAAGAATTAGTTTCTTAAATTCAACATACATGGTGAAGAAATGCACCTATACCTTGCTTCCTTTTTAACATTAATTTTGAAGACTTTCGTCATCGTTTTCTTTAAAATTGAATTGTTTGGCCCTGTATATAATTTCGTACATGGTTTTAAATTGTGAATTTACCCTTCGTTTAAATTTTGTGATATATATGTCAAGGGCCAATTCAGAAATTTCTGACGCACGAGGCTAAAATTTAGAAGTCAATATAAATTCATTAAGGCAAGACAGCATAAACAGTTCATTATGCTGAAAAGCCAACGACAACAACAATTCATTAAAATGACAAGGCAACTCATTAAGTTGACAAGACAAGAATTCAACAACAATTAACTAATTTGCCGACAAGGCAACATTTAATTTCAATATTTTGTCGACGAGACAACAAGTAGTGACATGAGGACACTTACCAGGGGAGTATATTCAATCTTTACTTGTATATCTACACCTTTTGGAATTTGAAAACGAATTGGAAATAACAAGTTAATAGTGAAAAAATAAAATCTAAAATTTCTAAATCGAAGTAGGCCTTTAAATTTTTCTTCTTCAAGTTTGCATTTAAAATCTAACAATCTATTTTTCCGTCTTCAACTTGTAAGAGGGGATAGCGGAGGGACGGGTGAGCGAGGGTGGGCACCAATTGTTAGGTGGGGTGGGTGTGGCTGCGGGTAGATTAATTTAATTTGATAATACTATTATTTAAAATTAAAACAGAATTAATACCTAAGTTTTGCATTTTAAACTTAATGTTTGAAAATTGATTTGGTGCATACTTAATACCCGACTTATGATTTTTTTCCATTAGAATTTGGATTTGGGCTTTGGAGTTTGGGCCCATAAATTGAAGGTATAATTGTAGCAGTGGTCCCAAATCTTTGAGCTTTTTTGCAAACTTTACTTTAACCTTCACTTTGTGACACATACAGTCCCAAACTTTCATAAATTTGCACCTAAGGTCCAAACTATACATTTGACCGTTAGTTGACCAAAAAACTTGACTTTCACCAAATTTTGACAATTTTTTAAAGGGTAAAATGGTACATTTGCATTTTACACATAAAAAAATGAAAAAACATATAAACTAAAAAAATCAAAAAATGAAAAACATATAAAACTCACCATCTTCCCCACCCCACCTCTACCCTACCCCTCAACTCGATCCCCAATCAAAACCAAAAAACCACACTGCCGCCACCACCCACCACCACAACAACTCTCCTCAGCCACCACCGCCACTCCCCTTACCCAAACTAACTATCCACCCTAATTTACCTAACCACATGGAGGGGACTTTAATAGACCCGATTGTTGTCAGTAATTCAACGTGAGTACATGTAAATTGCAATAGGTTTTTTACATTGTCAAAAACTTTCGATTTTTACACAAGAATGGCAAAAGATGAAGTAATTTCACTTGTTCTGTCATTATTTTTTATATATTGAATCTTAAACTTTCTGCCATTTTTGCTGCGAATTCGTGGTGTTTACCGCTAGCCAAAGATGTTGTCGTTTTACTCAAAGTTTGGCTGCCATTTTGCTAAGAGTTATTGTCGTTATGTTGTGGCTATTTTTCCTGGGGGGCGTGGAGGTTGTGGAGATGAGTAATGAATGAGCGAGTTTCTGTTTTTGAGGAGAAAATAATAGTGTGGCAAGTGTGCTTTCAACATTTGTGAATGGACGAGATGGATGCGGTGGTAGCAGTGTAGGCTGCTGGCTGAGGTGAGTTGTTGTGGTGGTGGGCTGTGGCAATATGGTTTTCTGGTTTTGATTGGGGTGGGGTGGGGTGGGGTGGGGTGGGGTTTATATTTTTTTGATTTTTTAGTTTAATTTTTTAACTTATTTTATGTGTAAAATGCAAAGTTACTATTTTACCCTTTAAAAATTGTCTAAATTTGGTCAAAATCAAGTTTCTTGGTCAACTATCTGTCTTCCATCCATTTGGACCTCAGTTACGAATTTATGAAAGGTTTGGGACTGTGGATGACACAAAGTGAAGGTTAGGATAAAGTTTGTAAAAAACTCAAAGTTTTGGGACGCTACTGCAATTATCCATAAATTGAATTTACTCTTGAGGAAATTACACCTACACCTGGAATTAAATTTCCAATTTCAAAAATAAGATCACAAGTTTAACATTTCAAAAATCAGGTTTTAATTAATAATTTAAAAACATTTTTTAATTTTTATTTTTATATCTATATACAATAAAATAATTTCACCCAATCAAACCCTAAATCATTTTCAACCAATTCTTCTCCTCCTCTGTCTCTCTCATCACCTCCGGCAGCCATTCATCTCCTTCTCGTCTGTCTTCTCCACTCTTCTCACCGGCCACTGGAGCTCGTAAGGTCTCCCACCATCCGTTGGCACTGTGAAGCTCACCGTGTCTCACTTGTCAAACCTCGAAGCGACGACGGCGACGATTCGTTCTCTGTCTTCTCTCCTGCGCTCGATCCCTATTAATCCGCCACCTCTGCCCTTGAAGTTCCACAGGACAACAATCAGCAACTGTTTCGGTTCGATTTGAGGACTGGTTTCCTATCTTTGTATCACGATGTGGCGGATGTTGTTGGCGGATCTGGGGAATGGTTTCCCTAGATCTGTAATTTATTTATTTTTTCTAGTTTTTGAGTTTGCTAGGCGGATGTTGGTGGTGGATCTGGTGACGGTTTTTTTTATTTTGGGGTTTTACATTGATTATGGATCTTTGATGTCGTGGTTGGTGATTGTGCAATGTTGGTGATTGTGGATCTGTGGTTTGGTGGTTGGTGGTGGAGGTAGTTTTTGGGGTTTTTTTGTTGGCGGCTGTGAGGTGGTTTTGCAGTGGATTCGGCGCTGTTAGCAAATTTGGTGGCGATCTGTAGTAGTTACGATCTGGTCGTGAATGATTTTGGTGGTTCGACTGGTGGCAGTGGTGGTCACAGAAGTCGGTGGTGGTCACGAGGCGGTGCTGTTGGTTCTGGAGACAACGGCAATGATAGTCACGGGGGTGGTCACAGAAGTCATTGGTGGTCTTGGGGGTGGTCACAAAAGTCGGTGGTCGTCACACAAAAAATCTAACTGTGACCCGTAATATTTGGATCCGTGACCAATAAAATAATATGTGACCTATAAAACTCTTGATCTGTGAGCTCGAAATAATTCGTGACTTACAAAATTCTTATTCAGTGACCGATAAAAAAATCGCGACCTATAAAATTTGTGATTTGTGACTAAAGAAAATTTGTGACCAGCGAACAAATTGTGACATACAAAATTTTTGAAATGTGATCGTAAAATAATTTGTGAAAATTCTAATTTGTGACCAGCAATTAATATGTAAATAATTAAATTGTAGATTTGTAACCAAATTTCAAAACTAGAACGATCACTGGGATAATTGCTGGAATCGAAACGGTCGCCGAGAAGAGTGGCCGTCGGAACGGTCATCGGAGAAGAGTGGTCGCCGAAACGATCGTCGGAATAGTAGGGGTGATGGAGGTGAGGTAGGTTAATTATATTATATTACAATTAAATATTTAATAATTTACTATTTCATAAATAAAATTTAAAAAACCTGATTTTTGAAAATTGGAATTTGTTTTTGTATTTTTGAAAAGGTGTAAAGTAAACACCTTAGAAGTATATTGTTCCCCTTATTCTTTTGGGTCATGAAATTTGGTTTGGGCTTAAATAGGTGGGCTATAATGAATTTTGGACATGGGCTACTTACTAAATGGACATGGTCTCAATTTCAAAAAAATAAAGAGAGTTAATGGATCTGGGCTAGGGTGAACAAGGGCTATAGTCCGAGCTAGCTGGTGACTAGATCCGCCCATGCATACGTGTTGCAAGATCCGACAAAATTAATGCGTTCTATTTTATTATGTAAATGTGTGGTTGAAAATAGGTATGTAGAAAAAAAGAGTTTTCAAATAATAGTTGTCCAACATGGGCTTAGTTATTTGTCAATATAATCAATTGGATGCATTCATAATTTTGAAATTTGGCGCTAATCATTTGATTGTGTCTCGCACCTGTTTGATTGTCAAAACTTTTTTAATTTCATTTTTTCATGTCAAAAAGGTCGAAATTCTATAAGAATTCTAGAAACACTTCTTCTATTTCTAAATCATAACTATAAAATCTTGATATGTGAAAATTTCGAGAGAAAAACCCCAACCTCAAGACATCTCAACTTTTTCACTTCTTATATTTTGGTCCAGAAAACGCATAAAAAAAAAAAATAATAATAAATCCTAAAATGATGTCCAAATCGATTTCTCTAGTAACCAATGGTCCTATGTTTCTTTAATTTTACTAGATTTATTATTTCCCCAGCATAAATTCTCTTTAGTCCCTGAAAACTGAAAAAAATAGTAAACTGGCCCAAAACTTCCTAATTTCAGAAATAAACCAATATCATAGTAATATTGATTGTGCTACATGTATATCATCAAAGTATCGAATATGACTAATTACAAAGAGATGTAAAATTTTCAAATGATACTAAGCCTCTGTTTGTTTTAGATAAAAATCAGATTTTAGTATATTTTGATAGAATTTATGGGATTTGTTGTTGAAAAGCTGTTAGGCCCATGAAATGTGTTAAAATTAATTGTTGATTTTAAATTAAATTTTTATCAACTTTTGTAACTGAACCAAACATGGACTAAGAGAGATGAATTGATTACAGCTCTTTGTGTAATTAGTGCTAGCTTGCTCAACTATGCACATACCCTTTTGTTGTGGATGTGTTGGGTAGGTACTAAAGTTGTCCAAGATTATGTTATAAGAATAGCCTAAGAAATTTTCTATTTTTGGATTTTTAACTTTTTAAAATAAGTCGCGAGTTAAAATGGTAACAAATTGATGTAGAGCAATGGTTATGGCCAAGTATTTGGTTAGGTCGATTTTGGTAAGTTTTAAAAATGTTATAATAAATTAATGTAATTACGTGGAATTTATAGATATATTAATATTATTTTTTAACTCAATTGTATTTCAAAAAGGTGGAAGCTTTAATAATGCATGCACACTAATTAATGTGGGGAATGACATTAAAGCATGTTTGGTGCACATTAAAATGAGAGAATGTATTAATGTGATTGCATGTGAATGAAAAGTTATTAATGTGATGGAAAATATTATTTTATTGAAAAATGTGTGGTTGAAAATGAGTAGAAGAATGAAAATGAAAAAAATAATGTGGGTCAAACAGGGGCTAAACCTCCGTTTGTTTGCCATTTTTAGGAAAAATGTTACCGTTGGGGGTGGGATTTAGCCCCTGTTTGGTGCACATTTTGGGAGTAAGAATGCATTTTACTATTGATGTGATGGAAAATATGTGGTTGAAAAAGAAGAAAAAGTTATTGATGTGATGGAAAATATTATTTTATTGAAAAATGTGTGGTTAAAAATGAGTAGAAAAATTAGAATGAAAAAAATAATGTGGCTCAAACAGGGACTTAGCCATCATTTTTGACCAATGTCTCTCATGGTGGGACCCACAACTTTAAAAAAAGGGTAAAAAAAAACTCATTTTGATGTAAAAATAATGTAAGGATTCTGTGGGGGACAATATGAGCCTGTTTGGTAAAAATTTTCATTTTCTACAGTAAATCAATTCTCATTTTCAACCACACATTCTTCAATAAAATAATATTTTCCATCACATCAATACTTTTTTCTTTTTTTTCAACCACACATTTCCCATCATATCACTATTCAAAAATCAATTCTTCCCCCAAAAATCACTACCAAACACACTCTATATCAACATGACATAATTAATGTCTATTAAATAATTCATCCATAGTACCATCTCCTGATATGACAAGATTTGGATGTCTAGTGCTTACACAAGTAAATGCTTATCATAAATGAAAATAGGAAGAAGAAATTACACATGTAAATGCTTAGCATAAATGAAAATAGAAAGAAGAAAAGATAATAATTTATAATAAGAATCACTTAAAGTAATAGATGATTACTTGACTAGTGTCAATTAAACAATAATACAAACTTGTAAAATAATGAGATACAATTTGGGTAGGAGTGAAACGGATTAAAAAAGTAAATCAAGATAAGTTACTACTGTCAAAGAATAAATTCTACATTGTATGTTTAATTGGTTTTATTTTCCTTGAAAAATGTCTTTTTTTTATTCAAATTCTTACTTTTGGGGTGTTTGATTGACTATATTTTTCATAGAATTTTTTTTCAACTTTTGGTTAGATGACCATATTTTCATCAAAATCAAGGACAACGTTTTCTTTAAAAATGATCGATTTTATTTTCTAAATAATTCACTCTCTCATTTATTCACCAATAAAAAAATGGAGAAACACAATATTTGCTAGATTGAAAACTAAATCAATCAAATACATTTATTTAATAATTTCTATACAAATAAGTTCTAGATAATTAAATTGCTTAAAATTTATTTTCTTTCCATACAAATTTCATACATGCAATCAAACGCATCCTAATAAATAGAAAAATATTAACCAATATATAAGGGTTTGATTACTTATCTTAATAAGATTAATGTAATTACGAATCTTGATAATTGCACGGTGCGTAGATTAGGAATACCCGTAGCTCACTCTTTCTCAATAATTAAATACAATTGGGGTATGACGAAACATTTAGGTTCAACCATTAATACTTAGGGATGACAAAAAAATTCAACTGACTCAAACCCCACGAGCCTTAACCTGTAGGAGGTAAGAATTGATCGCTCCGTCAGTTAGTCGGTCAGGTTCGGGGGTAAGGTACTAGAGACTAATTGATCACATAACGAAAATCCAATATACTGGAGATGGTTGGATATTTGAGCTCCGGTTATGGTAAGTGCCTGGACAGAAGGTGCCCTGGCCCTAAGGATTTCAATATGACTCGTCGGCTCGGATGACTCGTGACTTAACCCGTAAAAAAGCTCGAATCGGCTCGACTCGCGACTCGATGAAACTAAGGCAAGGCTCGGGCCTAGCTTTTTTTTTCGAATGACGACTCGAGTTAGAGCGGGCACGTATCACAGACAGGCAACCTTCATGCTTGCTGCTTGTGGGTAAAAAAAGTCGGCTCGATTTGATAAGGCACGAGGTATATGAGTGTCCCGCCCACCTTAAGCAGGACACAATGGCAAAAATCCTCGATGGGACGGGGCATGAAGGGTTGTTCTCCCATTGCCATCCCCTAAGAAAATTTAAATAGGTATTCACATTAAGTACTATCACTACCGGCTACCGCAAAACCAGTAGGTTGGTGATCACTCCAGCCAAAAATATAGATTGGGGACCAAGTTGCAATACCGTTCGTAGGTTTGCGAATGAGGAATAAAAATTGGTGGAGAGTGAAGTAGTTAGGCCTCAGGCCCTCGACTATCTAATGAGTTTAAGAACTGAGTATTCGTAACTTGTAAGTGCATATTGTCAAAGAAATGGGGCTAACTGGTAAGTTGATTGCCCAAATAGAGTTAAAGCTTGGAGGAGATGTATTTCATGAACTCTTTAAACACAAACCACACCACATATCCAACAAAATACCTGATTTAGAAAAAGGTTGTTATCTCCATGAAGGGGAATTTGGAAAGGTTGGCTCAAAAATCTGCTGGACATACACTCATGGTTAGGGCTGGGCAAAATGTCCGAACCGAACTGAACCGAACCGAACCGAACCGAACCGAACCGAACCGAACGGGTTTTTTAAAATGAAATACCCGAACGGGTATTCGAATCGAGAACCGAATGGTTTGGTTCGGTTCTCGGTTCTCGACCGAGAACCGAAGAACCGAATAAGAACCGAATTTTTTTTTTAATATTGGATAAATCAATTTCTTTTATTTTTTCTAAACAAATTAATAATTTTTTTCTTATTAAATCTTATTAGTTGAACAATTTAGAGTTTATTTATATTTGTTAGTTGTGTTTTTTTCAATTTTTTCTTGTATAGTTTCTTAGTAGTTAGTACGGAAAGTCAACCAACTGATGATTACATTAAATAGTTGGTAAGTATTATCAATACTTTAAAATATTTTATTTTTGTGACTTCTAATTTATATTTCATTTTTATGTAGACTTGAAGGTTTGAAACAAATGAATTATTGATATGAATATCGAAGTTTTATTAGTAATATTTACTTTTTGGTATTTGTATTTGACAACTTATTATTTATATGTTATTAAATTAGATTACGTTAATTTGTAAAAGTTAAGATTGAACTTGGTATTTGTATCTACTTTTTGTTCTTAATATTGGTATCCACTTTCAGGTGTATTTATGTAGTATTATTTTAAATGTTAAAAAATTTAATTGTAGTACAGAACCGAAAGGAACCGAACCGAACCGAACCGAAACCGAACGGTTCCAAAATTATATTTGGAACCGACGGTTCCATTTACTAAATACCCGAAAATTTCTGGAACCGAAAAAAACCGAACCGAACCGAACCGAACCGACCCGCGCCCACCCCTACTCATGGTATGTAAAACTCTATCTAACAGAAAGTAATTCAATTAATTATCAATGTGCAAGTGATGTAATTATTTTGTGTGAATGACAAATGGAAAGGTAAAGAAAACATATCAACTGATATGTTATGTTTATCGTCAAATTTATCGAAAGATTTAAAGTAAATAGATCCTTAACAATTACAACATGACATGTTTGTCTTAGTTGATCCCTCTTTTGATTTGGCTTATTGACGTCATGTAACTCTTAACTATATTTAGCTCTATCAATTATGAGTTTAAAATCGATGTGGGAATGGCAGGTGAGGAAAGCAAAAGTGTGGATTGAAGCCATAGAGGAGGAAAATAAATTAATCAAATTTATGCCGCTTGAAGGCGATTTGATGGAAGAGTACAAGGAATGCATTGTAACTATGCATGTAGGTCACATGGACTTTGGAGTATGAGATGCCGAATGAAGATATTTCACATCCAATATCTTTTCTGGCGGTATTGAGACTAATAATTGAGTTGTAAGCTTTCCTATTGTATAATCAAATAAAATTTGTGTGTGCGTGCGTGCGTGCTTGCTTGCACACATGTAGGTATGTCTGCATTGATTAATAAAGGTCGTGTTTAAAGGTTTGTGTTAAAGTTAATTTTGTATTTTCCTATCCGTAAGAAGATATTATGTTATATTCAATACTTCTAGCTGGCATGTATGCACTGTATACATTAATTTTGAAACGATAAGTTGCGTTTTTGAGATAGTCTATTAGTGAAGAAGTTGATCTCACCAATTAATAGCTCATATTTCAGATAATTGAGCTATAAAATTGCGTATTTGATTTTTTTTATAAAATGATCGAGATTGAAAATTTGAGACGTTGAGAACAAAATGTAGATACTTCATGTCTATGCACCATTCAAAATTTTAAATAATATTTACTAAACATACAATAATCTTTTTAACATCAATGCACATCGTCCCTTCTTAGTAAATTATAAGACGCCAAAGTATAATGCGTCAATGTGTCAAAAATATATTGTTTTCTTTCATTTACTGAGAAGGTATGATATGTTGAAGTGTTAAAAATATAGTAAGAGAGATAGTTCAGGATAACATACTTGAGCTCATCGTGGGAGAATGATGAATTCAAATCATAGAATTAATCATTTTGACATGTCAATGAGTGCAATTGTTGCACAAAGGTCCTTTACATTAGAGTTGATTAAAGAACTTTGACGTTCAAAGCTAGTGTAGAAAATTTCAAATTTGATCGTAGTTTTTGAAAAAAAAATATTATTTTCATTCTTCATTTATTCGTCGAAAGTACGTAATTGGGTTAATTTTGCACCCACTTATACTAACAATTTCATTCACTTAACTCCCATAGCGTTCTGAATTCATTTATGTTCGAAAGTGTTTTTAACAAATTTTATTTTATTTTTTCGAAAATTGTTGTGAACAAATTTTGATAAACGATATGAAATTGAACTTCAAGTAATTTAACTATCGTAAATTCTGAGGATTTAGTGAAAAAAATGTTCTTAATATTCTCTTTGGGCACGACGTACAATTAGAGGATTGTTAAATGAAGGGAGTCGAGCCGTGCCGTGCGCAACCGGACTTGCTTAACAAAATCGCAGTTCTCCGTATTTTTTCAATTATTTTTACTGAAATTGTAAATTTTTCTAAATTTGGCGAGTCGGACTCGTAAGACTACTAGTTGCTCCAATTGCTAAATCGATGTTCGGCTTGCGCTCACCCTAGAACTCGAGCCGAATCAAATCGGCTCGCCTCATTAACTCATTTTCCTTGACGGGCAGCTACCCAACTCAAACACACGTCAAAGTACAAAAATACCCTCCATTCATTATCGTCCACGTGGCAACTCTATCCTCTTCTCTTATTTGCACGTTGTCCTGTATAGTGACGCAGTGAACAGGGTGTACAACTCTTCAAAGCCCTACCTGTGTCGTGTGTCGTTTCTCGCTTTTCACGAAGCACACTCTGTGTGTGTGGATTTTGTCTAGATTTGATAGATGACAATTGAGATTGGATCAAGTTTGATTTTGAATTTGGAGCTCTAATGGAAAGGATCGTCGGAGGTAAATTCAAGCTCGGCCGTAAAATCGGTAGTGGATCGTTTGGTGAAATCTTTCTAGGTAAGCTATCATAATTGTATATTTGTATACAGTTATATGTATATGTATTATTTATTTGTTGATTTTTGGTTTTATTGTTAAATTGAGCTGAATTTATTTGTTTGATTGTGCCTTTAATGTGATTTTTTTTTGCAGCCACACATATTGATTCATTTGAGATCGTTGCTGTCAAGATCGTAAGTTTTGTGTGAAAATTATAATTTTTGCATGCAGCAAAGTGGTCAATCATGGGTATTTTTTTTGTTTAGTTAAGTGAAAATTCATATATAGAATCTGATAGTTTGATTTATTGAGCATGATATTTCCACGCATATATGTAATAAATGTGCATGAGCAGGATAAAAAAATTTGACCGGTGATGTGGCAAGAGAACCTTACTTATATATGGTTCTCTTAGTTGACGATTAGAAAGCTTAGGACATGTTCTCTTACTTTTTCAAGCCTTTTTTTTTGTTTTCGATTTTTCAAAGTACTGAAAACGCGTTTTCTTTCTTATTTTCAAAAATACATTTTTGAAAACAAGTTATATAATCAAGTCAAAATTTTTAAAACGCGTTTTGGATATTTTCAAAACAATTTTTCAAAATGTCAAAAAGAACACATTTTCACAATGGACGCTCAAAACACAAAATTCAAAATGAATTCAAAACTCAAAACACAAAATTGAAACACAAAGAGAACGGTCCCTTAGGTTCTGAAGTTGATGATTTCGAAATTTAGGAGTATGTTTCCAATGTTAGCCCTTAGGACATGTTTGTTTTGTTCACAATGGAAGCTACAAGCATTGCTTAAATGATTTATATGAATCTATTAGCGTTTGCTGATAAATTGACATTTTCTTTATCTTCATTTGCAGGAAAATAATAAAACAAAGCATCCACAGCTTTTTTATGAGGCCAAGTTATACAATATTCTTCAAGGAGGAAGTACGAAGTTGTAGAAAACCACAAGCGATTTGAACTGCACAAGTCTTTTATTTTATATATGAATGAATATCCCCATTAACATGATTGAATGAGCACAAATATATGCTACAACCATCATGTCACATTGTCTTCATATGATGTAGTATAGATAACTGCGTTGAATGCATTTAATACATATCATTGAAGAAGATGTACTGATGTTTGTAAAACACAAATCGGACTTCAACATTTCTCAAGCATTCTTAAAATTGTGCAACACATTTTTACGGTGTTCAAAAATAAAAGATAAAAAGTAAAAATTCGAGACTTGAACAGTGTGGAACACTACTACCACACAATTTTATGATCAAGCTTAAAAGGTTAATATGTTTCTCGCATTATAATAGGAACGTTCTGTAGTTGCAATACTCTTGGCATAATCAGTTGATAGATAGTTAAAATTACATTGTAATATTATGATAAAAGTTTATAAAAATTGTATTTTCTGATATATTTTAGCTACATATGCACAAGCTTTAATTTGGATGAAATTATAGGATCAATTATATCTCACCAAGTAACCTGACCATGGAAAATGACATTGGAAATTTTAGTTGGTTGAATTTATTTTTTTTTTCCTTTTTCCTTTTAATTATTATGTCTTTGATTGTTTTCCTTTATTTATTTATTCATTCATTCATTTGTTGTAGGTGGTATACCTGGTACAAAATGGTCTGGTGTGGATGGGGATGACAATGTTCTTATCCTTGATTTGTTGGGGCCAAGCCTTGAGGACCTATTTGTGTACTGTGGTAGAAAGTTCTCATTGAAGACCGTCTTAATGTTGGCTGATCAAATGGTGAGAATTAGTTCAGAAAACACATGCTCCTGAAATCTTGGACTATATTTTTCTGTTTCCTGTTTGTCATAAACTCTTGTTTTAGTTCTGCGCTCCAAGTTGCTTTTTCATGGGTCTATACATAATTTTAAACCTAGGATTTATTTTATACAGATAACAAGGATTGAATATGTGCATTCTAAAGGGTTTTTGCATCGGGATATTAAGCCCGATAATTTTCTTATGGGTCTTGGCCGAAAAGCAAATCAGGTGATCATAACTACAGCACATTGTTTGTTTGGAATGAGCTCCTAATCTATTTTGTTCCAATTCTTTTCTCCAGTAATTATTGTTATTATTATTTTTTATCCTTCACTATTTGTTGGCCATAATTCTCATTCTAATATCACTCTCTTTAGGTTTACATTATTGATTTTGGTCTAGCTAAAAGATATCGAGACTCCACAACAAACCGACACATCCCTTACAGGTGTACTTTCTCTCTGGATGTGCTACTGAGGCATTTTGGAATATGAATGACTTCTCCTTATCTGATTTCCTTTTTCTTTTTACCAATTTGATCAATCAAAATTTTGTTTTGCAGATACAAAAGTGTTCTGAACCTTATCTTATTTGGTTAGGAATCATTTTCTTTTCACACTTATTTTGGGAAAAAACTAAGATGTGACTCTTTTTAATGGCTACTACTTAAACGATGATGTGATTTGGTTTATAGTTGTATATGAGATCATTTTCAACAACAATGATATAATGATCAGTATACATTGCTTTATTTTTTATCCTGCAGGGAGAACAAAAATTTAACAGGGACTGCACGCTATGCAAGTTGTAATACTCATCTTGGAATTGGTGAGTTGATAGGCTTTTTTTCTGGTCTTTCTTTTATGATAATACTCCTATCCCTACTTTTTTTAATAGACCAGGAGAAGAGGTAGATAAATTATAGGTTATCACATGATACGTGGATCACATTTTCTTTGTTTTGTAGAACAAAGCAGGCGTGATGACCTTGAATCCCTTGGATACGTTCTTTTGTATTTCTTGAGAGGAAGGTGTGCCAATTCTTCCACATTTATTATGTTATATTCTAATTTTCTTTTAGCAAAATGTTGTTATACATTGGTTTCTTTTAACCAATCACTAGTCTGTATATAGCCTTCCATGGCAGGGTTTGAAAGCTGCTACAAAAAAGCAAAAGTATGACAAGATATGTGAGAAAAAATTATCAACTCCTATTGAGGTAGGTACATGTATCAATTTTGTCTTTACTATTATCTGATTCTTTTATAGACCCTTTTTTTTATGTACTTTATTTTTCTTTGTAAGGTGTTATGCAAGTTCCATCCCGTGGAATTTGCCTCATACTTTCATTACTGCCATTCGTTGACATTTGATCAACGACCTGATTATGGATTCTTGAAACGCCTCTTCCGCGAACTATTCACTCGTGAAGGTATGTCCTATGTATCCTGGCTGTGCATTTTATAAAACTTCAGTTCAAGCATGAGGCACTGTGACTTTGACATGTTTTGTTGCTTCTGCCTCCTACTTCTCCATGTTAATGAATGATGATGCTTTTAGCATTTATTGGCAACCTAAAGTTATGCTAAGAAGTTGGGTGCATTGTCACAGTTTGCACTACCGTCTTGAAGTATTAATCTAATAATTTTCTGTAACTTGCAGGATGTGAACTTGATTACATATTTGATTGGACCATCCTGAAGTACCAACAGGCACAAACAAGTAAAACACAGCAACGGGTATCATCTAATTTTTCTTGTTGTCTGTGCTTTAGTTTTTGGTTTTTTTTTTCTTTTGTCTATACCATGATTTTTTTAAGCTTGACGTGTTATTATTCTATTAGAGCTAATGCTTCTTGCTGGGACTTTCTTTAGTCGGTTAATGTTCATTGCATGAGCTAGCACTTGTAGAACTTAAAACTATAATTCTCTTCAGTTTTTATTAAACTGGCGCATTTGTAGCTATCTTTCTTACAACTTTAAAATGTAAATATTTTGCAGCCTATTCCTGGAGAGAGAAGTCCTGCAGTTCCAGTGGATGTGGAAAAACATCAAGGTCTGTATTTTTTAGTGAGTTTCACCTAACCACATAAGTAAAGCTAACAGAAAATATATCTTCTGCATTCAGGAGAACTAGGTGTCATATTGAGAAATTATGCAACTATTTGTTGTATCTAATGGGGTCTGTACTTAAATGTTGGAGACCAAATTGTTTGGTAATGTTGTTCAGTCGTGGTTGTGGCCTAGGTTGAAAAGTGAACCCAAAAGATCACTAAGCATATTACAAGAAACGTTAGAATTGGATAATAAAGATTAGATAAAATTTGAAGAAAAGTATGCGACTAGTCAGAAATCTAGATCATTTTTTCTGTTTATACATCTGAAAGAAACTACTTGTGTCACTTATCATCTATTTGATGTCTGCAGGCAATAATGCTTCTTACTCGGCTGAGTTGACCGAACGTATGAAATTAAAGAATGATACTACTGCTGGTTTCAGCATGAAATTTAAATCACCTTCAAATCGAAATGTGGCTCCTGGGAATCATCTTGATAGAAATGTATGGCATCTTGTTTTGATTATAACGAGAAAGTGAAGAAAAAAATTTCCTGTGCATATTTGTTACACTTCTTTTCTTGTAAGATAAACAGTGCGCTTGTTGAAGGCGGTCTGAATTATGTTATCTACATTATATTAATTTGTTGTTAGGAGAAATCATTTCTTTGTAGTTTCTTTCAGTTCAATTGGATGCTTAAATGTACTTGTTTTTGCAGACAATGAACAATGCACACATGCAATCTACTTCATTCGCTCCTGCTGGCATGTCAAAAGGGAATGCATCAAAACCTATAGAATCTTCTGAAATCACAAATGTTAATCACGGAAAGCATGATGATGCTGGTCCTTCGAGTAGTTGGATTTCTTCTCTGCGGCGCATTTCTTCTGCCAAATGATTCATGTGGTACACCCCCTTCCCTTCTCTCTCTCTCTCAATAATTGCACCTTCCTGTTCCTTCATCCTGTGACCACTATTGTTCTTGTCTTCCCTTCTTCACTATTCCTATGTAACCATGCACTACATGTTAATGTACAATGTTCTGCTGCTTAGGTACCTCTTTTCTGTTTGCAGGTAGAACCAGCCTTAAGTACGTGGTACGGCATGTTGTGGACTTGATACGATGTGCTTTGAACTTGGACTAGTTATAGTTACCAGCTTCTGTGAAACAGTTACGATGTTGTTATGAGTACACGGTTGATAAGTGTGGACCTTCCATTGCATTCAACAAATTGCCTATAGAGGTGTTTGTAGTGCTGTTAAAAAATGAATTTCACTATTCCTCTTTTGTGGAAGATCTGTTTACATATCCTTCTCAAAGAGGAATTGTAACCACCTTGGTTGATCTTAGCTTGGTTCCAGTCCAATTTACTGATGCAACGATATAGTAGCTGCTACTGTTTAAGATTTGTGCATATACAGCTGTCAGAAAATGTTTCTGATATGTTTCCGGATATTTTGCTTGCGTTGGCCATCATAGCTTTATATCCTTTTGTGACTAGAATAAGTTTCGTTTTAAGAAATGTATCGATTAATGTTATCAGATTCCTTGATGATGAGGAAATTCGGAATCTTGATATTTTGAAAGCCATTATTTTATGCTTCATTGTGTAAATGATTATGTTGGAAGACAAGAATATTCCTTCCATGGCAACCTATTCATGGAAGTTATATTCGTAGAAGTCCTTTCTTTTTAGATATATTTGTTCTATCTGATCATTTGGAAATAAAGGGCTCTTCTCTCAGGAATACCGTATGAACACTCGCAAAGGAGTTCTACATGCAGATTCCTGATTTGCTTCATAACTTTACAAGCATATCAGGTCTAGAAAAAAATTTCATTTCCTACCCCCTCCCATTCTGTACCGTCATATATTGAACAAGTGCCAACATCTCATCCTCAGGCAATCTGTTATTTTCATTTCTCTGGTGCTTCATCCAGTGATGTTATTTTGCCCTTTCTGTTCTTTTCCATTTTTAATAATTATCTAATTCAAGCTTCGGATTTATTTTAAGACTAAAGGTATAAAGCTCTGAAACTCTGACAGGTTTTGCACTAACAATGAGCACAACTTTGGTAAAAGACGTGGCTTTCGGACTCTACTTCGTTTCCAATATATTTGACATTAGACATCAAATATGTGTCATGTATTTCGAATTTGCAGGAGATGCTCTTTCCATATATTTGCTTCCATGGGTGGAACCAAGCTGAGAAATTTCATTAAAGATGCCACAGGTTGATGTGGCTGTGTGGTCTTTGCTACAAGATGAGTCTTTATCTTTTGTCTGAATAAAAACCGATGAGGCAGGAATTATTGATCTTCTGGTTTGATCTTTCAGTAATTTGATGAATTGTGAGAGTAATACAATATATGTTGCTTACTCATAACGACGAACAGATTTGCAGGTGATGTATCATATCATATAATGATTGTTATGCGAGTCAGTTACGATGCCTCGTAATGTTTGCTTTTCAATGAAAGGGTAAAAAGGCGTCGCACTGTAATTAAGTTGTCTCTAGATCACTGATGTGCTCTTGATCATGGCTGTCAATTTTGTTAACATTACCAGGTTTTTACAGTGATGATTGTGGAATTTGGTTAAAGAATGGAGCTTTAATTTTCTAGAGTGTGCTGGGAATTTGTGGCTCGTAATTATGGTAATTTCCATATTTAGCCAAACTCTTTTGATGACTTGCATCAAATGATTCTCGTGAATAATTGTGCGTTGTTCGGTTGTGCAATGATCATATGGATACTGGACTTCATTTTTTAAATCAGTGATGGAAACAATCTCCATACATTCATAATTTGCTACAGAAGTTCTTGTACTTCAGGTAGGTTTTGCAGCTTAAAGGGAAGTATTCCAGTTAGTGCAGATGAGTACTAATAAAATTAATAAAATTTTCGTTTTTAGGTAATGAATTCCATCCATTACGCAGTGTTATAAACTTTGAATTAAGGTTTTGATGCTCAATAACGACTTACAACCGCCCATAATCATTTCTGGTAGAAGATGAAGATGAAGATGAAGAAGACGAAGATAGCAAAAGGTGGTCCACTACTAAAAGCTTATATTTCTTCTTTCGCTTTCTCCAGGCAGGATAATCAAGCTGGAAACTAACTAGCGACAGAAACCTTTTTTTGATGAACAAATGACTTATTTTTACTAACAATATTAAGAAATTCAATTAACAAAAGTTTGATTTTTTTTTTCTCTTTTTTCCCCCCTCAAACCCATTTTTTCATTGAACAATTACATTAGTGGCAAATAATAAGACATTTTAGGTTTATATCATCAACACTAAGCGCGATTAACAGGAAAACGAAGAGATTTTGAAGAAACAGAAATATATTGATAGCCGTTTTTCTGCAGTGTAGAATATACATAAGATCACGCTGATAATCCGAGTGGTGATGGCAGGAATGATGAACATACACAAAAACAGAGATTACGACACAAATTTCTGGTTTCAAAGGAGCTGAAACAAAGATGTGCAGATAAAAATGAATGAATAAATAAATAAACAAACCTCCAGATAAAGTTTTCCTAACACAAAAACAGGTGACACCGAAGCTGAAATTTTGCAAAGGGTTTAAGCCCCACATATGAATCACCAAAAGGTATGTTACCCGCAGCCTGTCCTGTGTACCATTCATCAGTAGTAAGTGAACCATCTGAAAGAGAGTAAAAGAATATAAACTTTCATAGCACATTTCATTCTGTTCAATACTATTAATGGGGTATTTAAACAATGTTTACCTCATGATATTTATCATATGGCAAGACTCAAAAATTTGTAACTTTCAGTGACACGGACTACATACACTAGCATTGTACACCTTCACCATAGGTGCCGAAGCTATTCATTTCCAGAAAGCCAATATTGGTCTGTTAAATCCAGATTTGGAACCAGATAATGTGGAAGTTAAGTTCTCTACCCTGCGGAATCCAATCTGCAATGACGTTAAAGAAGAAACATCAACAGCTTTCTCGAGAATGAGATTTTCATAAATCTTCATTAGCTGATTTTGACCTTTAAAGAGAACAAATTAAAGTACAATATTACATTTAGGGCCTGTTTGAAGTAGATTCTTTTATATATTTTGTGAAAAGTAATTTTTTTTGGAGAATTTGGTTAATAAGTAGGGAAAAGTTAGGCATCCATGTGCAAAATTATTTTATTGAGAGAATGAGTGATTGAAAATAAGTTTGTGAAAAAATGAGTTTCAAAGAATTTGTACCAAACCGGAGCTTAAAGAACTTTGGGCCCAGATTTACCTTGTCTAGAAGTATATCCTGAAAATCTTCTGGAGGTATCTGAATAGTTTTATAATTAGCTGCTGCTGTCTGCACAATATTAAAGGACCTCGTCTCAGAATAGTAAGGCTTTTACAAAACAAAATAAGTCTGTTCAAACTACAGTGTTCAATAAATTAGCATATGACCTTGTTGCCCACACATTAATAAATGGTCATTAGTACACATTCACCATTTAGCTCACTAATGGCCATTTTCGTGTTACTGTTGCCCTCAAACTGATTAATAAATTGCTGTTAGTAGAATATCTTTCTAATGGTCTTTTTTGTGTGATTGAAGACCTGTACATGGTAAAGCAATACCTCAGACACAAGCCGATTACTTTGATATGAGCTCCATGGTTGGGGTTCCAAAATGAAAACACCACCCTGCCCAAAGTATGCATGGTTGAGATATTCAGGAAAAGAATATGAATAAGAAATTAATCAACTCCATTACAAACAGAACTACAAAATAATGGATCTACCGGTTGAAGAAGCTTCCAGACTTTGCAAAACAAAGTGATTATTCCTTCATCACCCCAGTTCAAATGTATCCACTTTGTCACGCTTAAACTGGAAAATGAGAAGAAAATCCATTTCATTACAAGAAAAAGAAGAGAGAAATTAGAAAGCAAATTTTCTATATAAAATTATGACCTCATGAAAACACACTAGAACTTTATCTATTCCCCTGAATTAATTATGAAACAAACTATTTCTTGTTCATCTAAGGGAAGCATGATACAACACAAAGAAAAGGGTGGAAGAAAGGGGAGGGAGAGAATCATCTCAGTACCTACCTTCCATTCTTTATACTCCTCCTTTTTTGTCTTCAAAATAGACTTTTCTCCTAATGGAGCTGTAATTACTAACGTAAGGAACACATCACAAGATCCAGAATTATTTTTATTCCAGTTACATTTTCCAATTGAGGAGCAGAAAATTCTTTCTTACATTTGTAAACGTTAAATCAACTAGACAGAAACAAAAACAATCTTACCAAAGAATTGTATGGTAGTAAGCATCTTGTGGTGGCCTCCAATTCTGAACAAAATTTCCTTTCTGAAAAGAGACTATGTCAAAGAGATCTTTTCCCTGCAAACGAGGAGTATCAACAGACTTCTCTGGTGTCATTTCAGTCAGCAATATACTAGTATGGTTCTCTAACCCATTAAAAAACTCCACATCTGCTGGTTTGGGTGTCTTGGAAGGTAATATACAAGCACTCATCTTCCCAACTTTCCTGAGAGTCCAGTGGGCATCCTCAATTCTATCTGGAATATTAAGAACCGTGATTAAAACAATTCATTCCATGTTAAAAAATGTGGGCAATGACATATTTAAAAAGACATGATAAATTTCTGCAAATGCATAATACTTGGGATGACTAGAACCACGGGCCAAAAAACGAATGAATTAGGCATAGACCAACGATTTACCAATGTTCATATGCAAGAGCTACATCTGAGAAAAAAATCATGGAAACTCTCCTTTCGATCAAAGGAACAACAATTGAGTAAATTTATACCAGTCTAGTTTATTTCTCCTCTTTCCTACAGACCCACTAAAGTCCATATTAATGTAATTGATAAGAACCACAACTGGCCATGTAACAATATCACTTGTCCGGAGAAAAAGTAGCAGCCATATAGCTTGATATTATCATTTTATACATTCCAATTTTTCATTTTCCAAAAACAAAAAATTATAATCTTTTATTTATACATATTTAGAGCATGTTTGAGCCCCTTTTTTTTGTCCAAAATGCATTTTAGAATAGTATTTTGATGGAGAATGTGTTGTAAAAAAATGAACAGTTTTGAGTTTACGTGTAATATTATTTTATTGAAGAATGTGTAGTTGAAAATAAGATCGAAGAAAATGTATTTTGAAAATAATGGGAACCAAACAAAGGCTTACTAGAAAATCCGAGTCATGCTTACCATACAGTTCAAATAAAATCTGGTAATCAATTTTTCAGTTATAACTGTTAAACTGTATAGTAGCATACTCAAAGAGTTTTCAGTAAATATATATAAATGGAAAATATAATTTCTTAGAAAATGAAAAATTTAATAAAATATGTTAAATATTTGAAATTTAATCAAATAATTTATTTATTTATTTTGTTTTATTTGTCGTAAATTTGATATCAGTCACTTTGATACCGAGTCTATAATAATGGAAAAAAAGTTGCACATAATTTAATCCAACCCAACTTGAAAAAGATCTGTTGTGCTGTTTGTTCTACCGAAGACCTTGAGTTTGTTTTCAAGCTCAAACAGATACATATTTCTGGATTTTGGTGTATATTCCTATACATGCCAAGAGAGGAGAAACCCAGATTTTTTTTCCATATGCATGCTGATGAAACCATCTCTCAACAGACAGAAGATATACAGTAAGGACTTCGCAATAGTTTGTGATCACACGGTTAATCCAAATTAGCTCTACTATATATAAAGGAATTACATGCTGTACTATGGTGCAACATATCATTAACCTATAATGCGTAAATTATTTGCACCAGTAAATACAAACATAAATGCACTTGAAGTTACAAGAATTAAACATAAATGCAAAAGTTCATCTGCTATCATAGCGAGCATCATACACAGGCCCCCAGACCTAGTATGACTATGACATTTGTCATTCAGGAATGTATAAAGAAGAGTTAAGATAAAACTTGGTAACACTTACTGCCATCAATGTCAACTCCAAGAATGCTCTGGCAGCTGAACTTTTTTGCTGCAGAAAAGAAGAATCAAACGACCTTCAGTATTTTTTTTATTTTTTTTGAAAGGTAAAAGTCAAGTTAAATGACCTTCAGAATTCAAATGACAATAGCCAAGGTCGCTACATTCCAATTTCTGCATTCCCCATGGGAACAGGTGAACTGACTCAAAACTTATGCAGATATATGAAATCGCGAGTGGTATCATTATGGCTAAAAATCGACATGAAATTGAAATAAAACTATTGATTACCTATGGAGATTGTGATCAACCCACTATTGCAGCCAATGTCAAGGCATTTTTTTCCTTCAAACCATTCCCTCTTCAACACCTTCATTCTAGGATCTTCCTCCAAGTCATGATCCACCTGATAACACCATAATCACGATATACAGATTTAATTCAACTGTACAAATCAATCGATGCTTGCCACTGAAAAATTGCGGAAGATGAAAGTGATTACCAATATGTTATGGATTTTTTCACAATTTCCAAAGACAAAGTTTACATCTGTATGACTTATTAAACAAGTACTCCTCTATGATTCTATCTCAAATATGTTTATATTTACCCAAAAAATAATAATCTATAAAAACAAAGGCAATGCAAAGGTTGTGACACGTATACATAGAAGAAAAAATTATATATAAAAGATCATTGGGCAAATATCAAAATTAATCCGAAAGTTCTTCCTATATATCAAATAAAAGAACTTGTCTAATCTATTAGTTGATCCTTTGATGGCATCATAAATTACTAGAATTTGTAATTCATGATGTCGAGTTGACAAGAGAGAGAGAATCGGCAGCTAACTCTACTATTATTTTTTCTTTGCTTATTTCCTTATTTGATAATTCTCTCTCTATATTTTTCTTTTATCTGAGAATCTCACCAGTTCCGAAACAACTTGGGCAATAGGGTTGTGATTGTGTGTGTATATTCCTAAGGAAAGAGAAATTTTAGGCAAACCACTAGTCACTACTTCAAGGAAAGTGCGAAGAGGTTTAGAAATAAACAAGTCCTCAAAGGTCACTTGAAGCAATCACAATTCTCAGGGGTCTCATCTCAGACAAGGGTACAAAAATTCAAGAGTGACCGAGTATGTTGCTCAGTAATATGGTACTTACTGATTTAGATAAGAAAATGAAACTTGATATTTTGTAGTTGGATTAAATGTGAAAAATTCGGAAGGAAATTTTTAGTCTTATCTTGACTCCCCTATTAACTAAAACTAGAAAACGAATATCAAAGTCTTCTATTGATAAGGGAAACAAAGAAAAATTCGAAGAAATCATTAATGAGTCAGTAGAAGAGTCTAACAGTGCACAAAAAAATACTCGATTTGCATTGAAAATAAGGAGCCATAAATGAGTTGCAAACCAAGAAAGATGTTGCAACAACAGATGTTTTGGTTTTCATATTCTTAACCATCCCCTTTGTAAATTGATTGTGAAACGTCTGCGCATCATCCTATTCCTAAGAGTCTTGCAGAATTGTTGTGTACTTAAACATCATCTCTATTCGCAACCCAAGTGACATGATTGTGCTAAGGCAGTCCATGAGTCTCATGCTCATGTCCTTTGCTGTGTTCCTTGACATCCAAGGGACAAAGAAAACTGATTAGTCCCCCTAATCGTTTTTTCTTCAATGCCCTTTTACTTAATTTAACTTTAGATTGGGATACTGTTTTGTGTGAGGGACTTGTTATCTTATTATCTTACCAAGGTAAAAATGTTATCTCTTAACACCAACAACAGACCAACTACCGTCGGATAAATGACCAGGAATGAGGTCTTTTTATTTTTTATTTTGGTGTCTAATGCCAGGCATCCTATTTTGAATAACTTTTAACAATTTTAAGATTACTCGCAATTTGGCTTATTTCTTATTTGCTTTTTTCTTCTAATGCCTGTACGCACAAGGCAGAAACTTGGGTATATTCTCTGTACTAATTCTTAAAACTGTGGTATATCTTCCCCGAAACTTATTTAACATGTGCAATCGAAATGACCTTTTAAAAATCATTTAGAGGAGATTCTGAAATAGGAGCACGAGTTTTAGATTGTAAGAAAATCACAAACAAAAATGCATGACTACGTGGAACATGAATCCTTAAGAAATTTCCTCTAAAATATACACCTGAATGTGCGGCAAACTGATTCAACTAATGATCGTGCCACAATATTTATTAACCAATTCAAATATATACAACCGAAAAAATATTCAAATTTATTTATACAATCAAATTAAATTGCTGAAAAATAAACGAAATACAAAAAGAACATACGAGAAGATCAGTACTCTATAACCATAAAGTATACACCCGGAAGTGCCAAAGAACCAATTCAACTGATTATCATGCTAAAATACTTATTATCGAATACAAATATATACACCCGTCAAAATATAGAATTCATTTATACAATCAAATTGATACGCTGAAAAACAAATGAAATATGACAAGAATAGACGAGAAGAGGGATACTCTGTATCCATAGTAATTTCTGTAGTTTCCAAAAATCGCAACTTCTTTCCGATTCCGTTTCTTAGAGGATTGCTTAGTCGTACATGGGATTTCCCTTGTCTTATTCTCTTTGTTTTCGTTTCCTTCTTCAACCATTTTTGAATAGGGTCGATTTAGGGTTTTTGGTGGTGGAAACTGGAAAGTGGCCTAGCCGTTGTGCTTCAGTTCAACACAGAGCAAAATAAAAGGTGAGGGTTAATCCATCCACGGTATTGCTACGGGTAGATCAAGGTATACATCGACGTGTACGTCACACTCACATAAGAGTGGGACCCGTTTAAATAAAAAAATATTTTATACAAGTGGGTTTCATCCCATGTGAGTGTGATGTACACCTTGATGTACAATTCTTGATGTACAAGTAACATTTTTGATCCATTTATACATGGTACATGGTTGGTAGATAGACTACCCTCTCTCACGTGAGAAGAATGCTACATATATATCCACTTTTTTTTTTTTTGGTACCCAGATATACCAGCTTAGCTAGACTAAATCCTCAACCTCTAGCCATTGGCCCCTTAGCGACTCGAGAAGGTAGACCGCGAGTTATGCACTTATGCCTTTGTTGGCTCCCAGGCTCCTGCACTACTTAATATATATCCACTTTTTTACTTAGAGGGTGTTTGGTGGGAGATTGAAATTAGATTTTTAGTAAATTGTAATAGAAATTTTTAAAATGTATGATTGAAAAGTTGTGAGACCCATGAAAAATGTGGTTAATATTGATTATTTGATTTTGACTTAAATTAAAATCATATTTTAATCCAAAACAAACATGTTCTTAATTTTTTATCTACACTCACAATAGAGTGTGGGGACCACACATTTGGAAATTTTTTATTTATGCGGATCCGCGTGCATGTGATAGAGTGTAACATTTTCGGTACAAATGAAATTGTCCCTCACATAATGCACGGGGTCTTTAACAATGTGATCCTCATCCCCATTGTAGTAGTAGGTAAAAGATTCGGTAAAATATTCGGTACATATAGTATAATCCAAAAGGTAATTATATTTGCGCTGTTTTCAATTTTGTTCATTATTGCACTTTTTCCTGAACTTTTTTAATTAGTACATTCTACCTCTAATTATATTTTCTGTCCAAATATTCTTGATCCAAATATTTGCACAGTTTTCAATCCTAACGAAATTATTCATGTACTGACTCCACACAATACTTAAGCTTCACATGTTATAAATAATTAGCCTTTATTAGAATAATAAAAAGATAAATGTAGGGTTATGCTCCAATAGTAGTTTCTTCTTTATTTAAAATAAAAGGACTCAAAGCCTAATAGTTTTATCACTTTTTTCAATTGCTGCAACATTTAGTTTATATATCTTGATATGATATAATTGTTAAAAGTCATGACCCTGGCCCTGGGATCAATGACTCACATAAGCTATTAGAATGCATTTTTACACAATCAAAAACTCATTTTACTCTCTCTATTTCCATACAAACAAATCCCTTTTGTATAAAAAATTCAATTGTAATGCGTGTGTCTAGGTTTAACAGAATCATCTTGATACTAAACTAGATCAAGCCGAGGATCTTCTTGGATATGGGAAGATCTAGGATATGTAGGCAGCCTCTAGGAGAGAGTGATGTGCATCGACCAGGTGAGTAGGGATGTAGATCTGTGGTTGGTGGACTTCTTGCCGGGCTGACAGGTGGACGTATCACACCCTTCTCAAAGGAATCAAATGATGAAGATATATGCTATGTTCGTTAATTAGGTTATGCATGATTGAGGTGTATTATTACCTTGTAGGAACAAAATCTGATTTACCTTGGGAGAAAATTGCTTGTAACTTTAAGCAATACGAAGAGCAAATTTGTCATAAAGACTTAACAATTTGTTTCGCTTTATTAATTATAAGTTACTTTTGTTTGTTAAATCAAATTGTCGTGCATGATTATTTATTGCATACTACATTTTTTTGTATCATAGAAATAAGAGGCATGAGAGTGGCAACTTAAGCGATGTCACGCATTACGATATAGTGTTGAGCTAATGCTCCCTTCCTCGACTTAAATGAGATGAGTTTTCAATAAATTATCATGCTACGTCAATTTGCATATAAGTTATCATACAACGTCAATATGCACTTCCAACTTATGTTCCATGGCATTAGGTCTAGCAGAAACACATATATGCGTGCACACGCCATGTGGTGTGTGAGTTTTTGCCTTCAGCATAAAGTTTTAAGGAGGAGTTACTAAGCATTTTAATTGAAAAGCTAAATACGAGATTTAAGACATGTACGTATGTGACTATCTTTAAGGGTTTAAAGTTTTAGATGGAACGATTAACAATTTTAATCGAGAGTGCAAATCCTATGTAGTCACCACATAGATTTCCAACTTGAGTCACGATGGTTTGAGGAGAGAAAAATAAACATCTGCAGATATTTTGTATAAAGGTTGAAATAATGTATATGCTCATGTTTAACCTTCAAAAGTAGACAAGACAGATTGCTCAGTTTGGCCAGGCTTCTATGTGACTTTCGAGCTGTTACCTTTATAGTTTCAGGTTTTTTCCTGCACATGATCGGTTTCTCTCGTCCATTCGAAGGCATTGCACTAACATACACTTTCTTAAGGTACAACAAGATTGCTCTATTGAAAATCGATTCTAACCCACTCTATAGTTAGAATAATGCTAAGTGTACACAATTTTTTACACAATCTTTTACACATCTCTCACATGGAAGGGGGCCCACACATAATAAAATAATCGTGGACCCCCCTCCATGTGAGAGAGGTATAAAAGATTGTGTAAAAGTGTGTGTGTACATGTAGCATTACCCCTATAGTTAACCCCAAGTAGTTTACTTCTCTTTTGCATAAATTATTTCGATTTACCATTTTTTTTAGTGTATTAGATTGAATAAGATAACAAAGAAATATTTTAATTTATCCACCCTGCTGTCGAAAAGAAGAGGCTCTAGATAAAACATATCACAACTACATAGTCGTCCTTCTCTTCACTTGATTAAGCCGAGTGAAAGGAAAAAATCAGAGTGATAGTAGCATTTGTCGACAAACGACTAAACTAATCAAATACGCAATGCAGATCGACTGCACTACTTTTTTGTAATCAACCTCAGTTAATTGACAAGTGACCACAATTTTATCTTAACATACACAGCTTTTCTCAATTATATAAATCTTGAGATGAGCTCCATTGTTTTACAACTTTTTTAAATTAGGATGGCCTACATGCCTTTATGCATTGAACTAAAAGGAAAGTCCCAAATGGGAGGCCAATCTATCTATTCAAAAATAAAGTTAGGTCCCATATGATTGTTTGCCTGTCTCAGACTTGGGAGAAGTATATCCTCCCTGCCTCTATTGGGGCCGTGGATAGCAGAAAGCTAACTTATTTTACGTGTTTAATGCACGCGCTTTAAATACGTTCATTGAGAAGTTTTCGTGCATCTTAGCCTCCGTTTGAATACAAATTTATTAGTACTTTGTACGTTCAGTTAAAATCAAATATTAATTTTAACTATACTTTTATAATTTATGTCCAGTATTATTCACATATTTCGTGAAACTCACTATATTTAAAGTTTTACTATGTAATAGAACTATTTAAATTATTTTATGCGCGTCTTCAATTGAATGATTCTTATTCTTAAAATGTTAAAATCTATAGACAAGACCATGGGAATTACTTTTTAAGTACTTTTACCTTCGGTAGATCGATTTGTTGAATCTAGGTAAACATGAGAGAAGATCAAAATTTCTAATAGAAGTACTATCCGAGTCTAAATCTAAATAAATAAAACATTCCATGCATAGTTGTTTAAAATACTATATGATTGGGCTCCATTCGTGTTCCTGTCTTTTATTCCCCGTTTGGTAATGCTAAAAATTTTGATTAAAGTTTAAGTCAAAGTCAAAGTCAACAATTAATTTTAACTATACATTTTATAGAATTCACAATTTTTGATCTCCACATTTCATCAACTTTTATTAAAACCTATTAAAAAGCTGATTTTAATCTCTGCCAAACAAGGGCTTAATAAAGAAATGAATTGACTCGCACTTGGAAGGGACGCATTGAAATTCATATTTAAATAAATAATATGCATCATCTTAAATTGTTTAAAATTCTAGATAAAAATATCTTTAAAATCTCTGCAGCCCAGCATTCTCGACAAAGTGCACAATAAACTCAAAGTGCTACACTTTCTTGAAAAGTAGGATTAGGTGCCGACGACCATCTTAAAGTATAAGATTGTCCTGTACTAAATGTGATTACATTGTACTAATAAGAGCCGAGTTGAGGTATAAATCTCATATCGAATAAATGTAGATCAACTTATAAATGATCGGTCTACTCTTCTTAATGATGTTTACTTTTTAAGATGGAACCGGAGTCTTAATATGATATCATAGCACATTAAGTTCAAACGAGCGATTCGATCCGATTGAAATTCAAAAATTCCACATCCAATAAAGATAAAAATATAGACAAACTTATAAATGATTGTGCTACTTTACTTGGAATCAATATTGGTTGATCAAGATTTACTTGTCATAATCTAATGTGGGTGATACAATGTGTACGCTCAACTTGACATGGCTCAAAGAAATTATACAATCAACTAAGACGGAATGTTTGATAAAGTTTTTTATTTTTATTTTTGTAGATTATAAGTTGTGAGTTTTAAGGAATGTGTTCATAATAAGTGAATAAAAACCGTGGATTTTACGGAATGTTTGGATAAAAATTATGTTCAACCAACTTATAAATTTTAAAAGGGTTTACTAAACATACTCTAAATGGCAACTTAAAAGGCCAAATTAATGGAAGACCAAAACTAATTTCGAAAGACTTTTATCACTTCTCAATCTGGGGCAATGAGGCTTGGAAAGAACTATATTGTGTAACAACATTAGAATCTACATTCTTCACAATTTTTTATTATGAAGAACTAGATAAAAGAGATTTTCAATTTATTACTTATCAATATGCGTTGTCTCTTCTAATCCAAGAAATCTTGGATGCAGTCTTATCCTGGTTTGAAAAACCGATCGCCCACACACTTGTACAGTAGTACTCGAGGAGTTTTTGAAAAGATTCATTAGTTTGAAGTGCTGAATTGATACACGAAGTTCATCCTTTTCAGAAATCAGCATGAAAGTGTGGAAAAGAGGCATTTTACTTGTGCGCTTAATTAGATTGAGCAAACCATTTGAGAAGTATTGACATGTTCGCTTTTTATTTAACTAATATAATATTTTAATCCTTAATTCCACTATGTACGTTTAGGTATTTCACTCAATATTGATTTTAATAAATCGATTTGATACCATAAATTTCCCAACATTTTGCCTATATTGTCCAAAGGACTACATGTCCTATCATATTACACACAAAATTTGAAGCGCTGATATTTCGAAGTTGTTATCCTAATATCTTGGCAGACGAGTATCTCAATATCGTAAGCATTCAAAAAGAAAGAGACTAGTTCTTACTTCGATCATTTTTTGCTGTGTATAAGCACATGTTTGGTTTAGTTAAAAATTAGGTTTTTTAGTAAATCATGAATTTTTCCCCTAATTTTTATTAATTTCAGATCGGATATGGATTTAGCAATTAAATATCCGTTGGATTATCGGATCGGATATAGGCAAATTCGATTCATATCCGATCCATTTACAGCCCTAATTACAAGTAGCGTCATTCTATTTTTTAGCCTCCAAGAAGAAAAATTTATTCCAGTGAATTTGGGTGGGTCCCCAATTATCCCAAGATCAAACCACAAAACTCGCGCGTGGGCAATTCAATTCCCCTTTAACTCCTCAAAAAGCTATGGAGAGAGGAGGCCCCAACTCTTCACACATGCACTGTTACGTCTCTTCATCGAACACTCTTCCTTCTCCCCTGTAGCCCCACACTGCCACGTCATCTACTTTTCATTCACATCCACTGCACTTTCTTTCCATTAGTAAGTTTCCAAGTTCACTCAGTCACTTATTATCTTTATTCCCGTTCTTTCTACATGTTTATAGTTATATATGTAACTACTCTGTTTCTGTATCTAACTGTTTATATAAATTCTTGATGAAGGAGTATACTGTGAATTTCTTCAATCTGAATTGTGGGTTTTTTCGTTAGAAATGGGAAATTTTTTGGTGCTTTGAATAGATAAGAATTGAGTGGACCTGATTAGTTCTCTTGCACTGTCATAGATTTGACTTCATTACCTTCAGTTTTCAAATAAGTGAACTCCAGAGAACCAGTTGGTGGAGAAATTTTGTTCCAGCTATTGTTTAAGGTGGATGTTGTTTTATGTTTATGTGGGCTATTACAGAAAATAGAATCGTGAGATTATCTCTTTTGAATTTGAAACCTGATGGATCATTTGGGAATTGTGACTGGATTGGATTTTGTCAAAAGCTATTGTTTTGAATAATGGGTTGTGTTTATTCAAGGTCTTGTATTGGTGAAATATGTGCACCTAGAGATATCTATGTTAAAGAAACTGAAAATGTGAAAGCAGCAGCTGAGATTGCAGTGTTCTCACCTGCTCATTCTGACAGTGAAGAAGGGGAAATAATAGATGAATTGAATCAGTTAGCAAGGGATAATGAAGTTGGTATTACTAGACTGTCCAGGGTGTCGGTGCAATTTTTACCCCCTGATGGCTCGAGAACTGTGAAGGTTCCAGCTGGGAATTATGAATTGCGCTACTCGTTTTTGTCTCAGAGAGGATATTACCCTGATGCTCTTGATAAGGCTAACCAAGATAGTTTTTGCATTCACACTCCGTTTGGTACAAGCCTGGATTTTCATTTCTTTGGTGTATTTGATGGACACGGGGAGTTTGGAGCTCAATGCTCAAATTTTGTGAAGCAGAAATTATGTGAAAATTTGCTTAGGAATAGTCAATTTCACTTGGATGCAGTTGAAGCTTGTCATGCTGCTTTCTTGGCAACAAATTCACAGTTGCATGACGATGTCTTAGATGATAGCATGAGTGGAACAACTGCGATCACAGTTCTAGTTCGTGGTAAGACACTTTATGTTGCCAATGCAGGTGATTCGAGAGCTCTTATAGCTGAGAGAAGAGGGAACAATATTGTCTCTGTGGACCTATCAATTGATCAAACTCCTTTCCGGCCTGATGAACTTGAACGTGTGAAGCTTTGTGGAGCAAGAGTTCTCACTTTGGATCAGATTGAAGGACTCAAGAACCCAGATGTGCAGTGCTGGGGCACTGAAGAAGACGATGATGGTGATCCTCCTAGAATATGGGTGCAAAATGGGATGTATCCTGGTACAGCATTTACAAGAAGTATAGGTGATTCCATTGCCGAGACAGTAGGTGTTGTAGCAAACCCAGAAATTGTTGTTTTGGAGCTCACTTCAAATAATCCGTTCTTTGTGATTGCCAGTGATGGGGTATTTGAGTTTCTTTCCAGCCAAACTGTGGTGGAGATGGTACGATATTTCTTCTTTTGTTTAAGTTTGATGTACTTGGAGTGCTAAATGATTCATATTCTTTGATATCCATAGATGAAACTAGTGCTAGTAATTTACTGCCATTGCCTTTGTCTATGGTTGTTTGAAAACGGTTATTTCCAAAACAAAATATCTCAAGTCAAAGAATTTGACTTTGGTGATGTGCCACAACACTCCAAGGCTAGAGCATATGCCTAAATATTTATTTTCTAATGTTGAATTTAAAAGAACGTCGGTAGAGAAACAAAAATAGGTAAACTAAAAAGGAAATATTGGAAAACTAATAATCATGTTATCTTTATAACTTAAAAAGGATGAGTAAAGAATGCTGCAGTATTGAAGTTAAATGAGACATATACAATATTCTCTCCTGCTCACTTTTTGTTGGAGAAGAGAGATATTTTGTGATTTGAAGAATATTTGCTAATATTGAAGAAAATATTATGGCATGATTTGGAGAATATTGGTTGATGATAATTGGAATGTTTCCATAATTTGTTATATTCTTTCCGTAAAGCTCTTCAACCGAATTTCACAATTCTTCTGCCGAATCTGAAAAGGCAAAGATTTTAGCAATATGTGCTTCCATTGAATTTAGAAGCCAAGATCTAAGGAGTTGATCATTCGAAATCCACCCTTCGTACTTTGGATTTGTAGAATCTAGACAAGTAGAAGTGCCATTGATAAAACTCAACTTTTTCTTTCCACCAAGAGATAACGTCACAGTTCTTGACCACGGTATGTAATTTATACCATTCAAGAGAACTGTAGATAACTTCCATCCAGGATTAACATCATTCTCCATCACTATAGATGGATTAATTACTTTCTCAGTCATTGTAAACGGAGAGACAAACTGAAAAGAAACCTCGAACCGCAAAAAATTGGAAAAAGACACGAAGAGCTGACTATGAGGGCGATTTTGACCTACCAAACGTTGTTGAAAATAGCCCTAGAGGTAGTTAGCTCGATACGGACGATACGAATCCAACGGCACCAACCTTGCGCAATTTTGAGTTACGGTTTGAAAGATACAGCCATTTTCGTGGAGGTCGCACAAATCTGAAAAAAATTTGAAGCGAAAAAAATTTGTTTCTGCTTTCCTTTTTTTTTCCGAACTGTTGGCCGGATCAATACATCCGCTCTGATACCATGAAGAATTCAATATATAAGAAAGAATACAAAGAATTACGTGGTTCGGCGCCCATGCGGCAAACCTACATCCACGGGAGAAGAGAGAATTATATTCACTTATATCTGAAGTGTTACAATGACACATATATATAGTCATATTACAACAAAGTTGTCTTATTAAAGATGAGATAATCACAGAAAGAACATATGGAAACATTCCAATTATCATCAACTAATATTCTCCAAATCATGTCATAATATTTTCTTCAATATTGGCAAATATTTTTCAAATCACCAAATATCTCTCTTCTGTAACACTTTTTGTGTTTATTCTCTTAATAATTCTTATTTTCATTATTGAAGCATACCAAACACAATGAACCACCAACTTGGAGAAAAAGAAAAAGAAGAATGTTTGAGGGATAGGCAGAACCGAAGCTATCGAATATTTCCCATTTAAATGACGACTTAAAATTTAAATTAAATTTTGTTTGGATGAAGAGACCGGATCTGCTGTTTCATAATGGCATTAATTGAGATATGGTGCAGGAAACTTATCTCATGCCACAGGATTTTTATGGTCATTTCGCCAAACGGGGAGCGAGATCATATGTTTGCTCTAAAAGTTGCTATTAGTTTCATCCAGTTTCCTGTTGATGGCCCTGTATAGTCTGAACAGATGTTTTATAGCATATGGTAATCGTCTTTGTAATTAATAAGAGATACGGCAGAACTTATAATCACAGTAGTGGATTTAGACAAAAATTGAAGCAGATGTACCTATACGAACTCAGACATAGTGTGGTCTAACTAACATTAGATGCCTTAAAATGGTTGTGAATATAGAGGTGACTTGTTATTGACATCTATCATACCAACTACAACGTCTATAATTCAATATTTACCCAGGAAAGAGATTCATACTCCTGGATGGCCTGATTACTGCAAGAGAACAAAGTGGTTTGTTAGATGGACATACTTTGGTACTTCCTTTGATTTGTTCTGTTGTTGTTTTAGCACATTGCAGTACTGTGATTTGTGCCGCTAATTATTGCACAATAATCGTTAGAGGTTTTCTTTGGACCATTACACTCCAAATAATTTGCTATAAATGCCCCCCTCTCTCTCTCTGGAGAAATACAGGAGATAATTACATTGGAAAAACTATTTATCAAGAAACAAGCAATATGGGTGGCAAACATACACAGGATGGAGTTAGTTGGACTCTGTTGCATATATGTTGCCAGAAAGTTGTTTTCTGGAGAAAAGCATTTTTGCTTGACGTGGGCCTTGGTGACATTGGTCCCTATCAGGTATTTGAGAAGCGGGGAGAGAGAGAGAGAGAGAGAGAGAGAGAGAGAGAGAGATCTATAGGTACTTGATTGATTTAGGATAAGTCATGAAATCACAAGAAATATATAGACCAATAAACTTTCTGATTGAAGTGTCAAAAAGAGGGGGAGAGAGTATCGACTTCTTAATCAGTTAGTTTTTATTTTTGATAATTTGTTGTGAAAACAGAATACTTTTTTCAATGATTATTCATGTTTGTGTGTGTGTGAGTGTGAAAGCGAGAGTGTGTGAAATTGAGATATGAGTTTTTTAACACCCCTGTGGGTAATGTTACTTTAGAGAGAATGCCAGGAATAAAGGATGCCTTCTCTTAAGTTACATGTTACCTATATAGAGGATGTTATACTAGAATTGTGTTAGCCACGTTGGTACTATTTTCTCTTCTCCCAGTATTGTAGCTATTCTTTCTTCTTTATTATGACCATTCCAGCTTCTTCCACTACTGAGTTTTCAGGTTGCAAAATACAAGGACCCCCGAGATGCTTGTGCTGCAATAGTTGCTGAATCCTATCGCCTTTGGCTACAATATGAAACTCGTACAGATGACATTACTGTGATAGTTGTGCATATAAATGGATTAAATGATGTGAGAACACTCCTTGATTTAAGCTGCTTAGCTTTATTGAGAAATTATTGTTCGTCCCTGTTTCCTTAAACTTCTTTTAGTCTATTTAGTGATTCTATCTTTTTTTACCAGGCTGCTTTTTGTCAATCAATGAGTTCTGATACAGTTTTAAGACCCCCTGTGCCTCAAGTTGTAGATGTATCAGGATCAGAGTCTCCTTCACTTATGAACTGGAACACTAGAAACCACCATGCAAGGCATGATATATCACGGGCACGACTCCGTGCTATTGAAAGTTCTCTAGAGAAAGGGCAAGTTTGGGTTCCTCCTTCTCCAGCCCACAGAAAGACTTGGGAAGAAGAAGTAAACCCATCTCTTAATTTATGGCTTTTGAAAAACACCCCATTTTTGCTTTATTTTATATGGAAATAGATTAATAACTCCTATATGGCAGGCTCAGATTGAACAGGCACTGCAGCATCATTTTCTTTTCAGAAAACTTACGCACTCTCAGTGTCATGTTTTGTTGGATTGCATGCAAAGAGTAGAGGTTCAAGCAGGAGACATTGTTGTGAAACAGGTAATTTTGTTGTTTTTTAAGAATCCATAATCCTTTCCTAGAGCAATGGAAACTTCTGAATTTGTCTTCCAGATGCATTTTGATATAATTAAATAGCTGTTGAAAGTTGCTTAAATGAAAGTAAAATAATCCTTTTTATTGGATTTGCATATTGTTTTGGTCTTTGAAAGACTCTGATGTGAGTTTTTGGTTACAAAGTAACTCTTATCAAGATGGTCATGTAAATTGTGTTTCTTCATTTCTTGTCTATTTTGTTCGTAGGGAATTTCTTTATCTAGACAAATATAACCAAAGTGAATTATGTATAAGCTGAATAACTGGTAACTGAGGCTAATTTTAAGTTGAAGATCTGATCCATAAAATAATTAGCAAGTCTTTAATTTATTTGACTTAAAGACAATCACCTGATGTCTCTTCACTGATAATTTAAAAAGGAATACCTTTAATTCCATATGGTAAAACATAAAGCAATAAGTCCTCGTAGACCATGCTTGCTTTATCAGATTCCATTATTGACTTCTATGTTAAATGTGATGGACAGAAGAGCATCCCTCTTCATGATTGGTGACTCTTTGTTTGCCTCTTATTAATAAGTGGGATGAGTTTTTGGCTGGTATCTGTTAAGTCTTATTCTCCAGCACAGTGTTTGTTGAATGTCTAAGGTTGTAACTTTCTCCTTTCCCATAATATTTGCAAGTGTATGGCTGCATCTTTAATTATTTTCATATTTTGTAGGGTGGAGAAGGTGACTGTTTCTATGTTGTTGGCTGTGGAGAATTTGAGGTCTTGGCAACTGAGGTGATGATATTGTATTTCTTTTATTTTCAATATCAGGAATCTCGTAACTTATGGAAGAAAATAGTTAAACTTGGAAGTGTTTCAGTTGAAATCAGCTCGTACTATTAATATCATTCAATTTCTAATGCTTCGGTCCTGACTTGGTAGTGACAGGAAGAGAAAAAAGAAGCGCCTAGGGTTCTACAACGATACACTGCAGAGAAGTTATCATCATTTGGAGAGCTGGCACTGATGTGAGATATTCTTCTCTATGCTCAATAACAAATAATCTAGCACAGAGTGCTGAAGTTTGATCATATTTGTTAAAAATAGAAGAGTCCAGATGGAAACATATATATCTTTCCATATCTGTCTTGTCTTGTGCCCAAATTTTTTCACCATTTTTGGGGTGGTGGTAGTGGTGGGGTTTAGCTCTAATAATATTTAATGCTATTCTATTCTTTCTAATTTTAATTTTTATGTTTTTTTTTTTTTAAAAAAACTAATAATATGGATACTTGAAATGTTCTCTTCTTTGAAGGAAAATATCGGATAGCAATTTAACACTTGTAAAATCATGATTCCCCATTGCTTCTAGGCTGTCTATTGATGTCAATTATGGACTGTTATTACTATGATGGACGATCCAATCTCATAATCTATGTTTTTCTAACTTTGTTGAACTACAGGTACAATAAACCCCTGCAAGCTTCTGTTCGTGCTGCGACCAATGGAACTTTATGGGCACTTAAAAGAGAAGATTTTAGGGAGATTCTTATGTCAGAGTTCTCTAATTTATCTTCATTGAAGTTACTTCGATCAGTAGATCTTTTGTCGAGGTTGACAATCTTACAGCTGAGTCATGTTGCAGATTCTCTCTCAGAGGTGTCTTTCTCTGATGGGCAGACAATAGTCAATATGGTATACTTAGTTTGTAAATCTGAATATTCTTTCTAGTAACCATGTTCTCTTATTTATCTTTGGCATGCACGTGCAGGGTGAGGACCTTTCGGGTTTTTACATCATACAGAAGGGAGTAGTAAAAATTACTAGTGACATGGATTCAGTAAAATGTGTAAATGCATCCAGCCTGATGCATAAATTTGAGAAGCAGCATGATGATATGAAAGACAATAGTTTCTCAGTGGAGAAGACTGAAGGAAGCTATTTTGGAGAATGGACACTTCTTGGAGAAATTATTTCTCCCTTAAGTATTACTGCCATGGGCGACGTGGTATGCTCCATCTTGACAAAGGAAAAGTTTGACTTAGTTGTGGGACCCTTGGCAAAGCATTCACGAGAAAATCCCAAGTATGTCACAAATTACTGTCTACAATAACATTAAAGAGCTTGACTAAATATATATATATATATATATATATCTAGTTTGCACGGATGAATTCTGGAATTCATGTTTTCTTGGTCAACTTTCAAATTTCAATTTTTTACCTTGACTAAAATGTTTTTGCTTGTTAGATTGTTTCAGACAAAGGACTATTCTACTAGTTTCTCAACGGATTCTCACAAAAAATTGGAGAGTTCCACTATTGGGAAAGCCCAACTTGCTGATTTGGTAAGCAATAACATTGTTTTTCTCGATTATGTTTTTGATAACCTTTAATGGGAAGTGAAGTAATTCTAGTGTTATTTTGTCAAGGAGTGGAGAATGCATTTGTGTTCCACAGACTGCAGCGAGATTGCCCTAGTACTGTTGAGAGACTCAGGTTGGATTTTTTCACTTCATTATGTAATATTAATATCTTTAAAATTCACTAGTTCTTTGAGGTAGTAGGAAATTGCCCGACTTCTTTTATTGGTGTTTTTGCTCCGATATGGTTTAGTTCATGCATTTGGTTTATAATATACAGGGAAAAGATCCATTGGATATAAGATAGAATCTTTTTCCCTCTGATCTGCAGATAATTTGCTTAGCTTGAAGAGGTTTTCAAAACAGAAGATTAAGAAACTTGGAAAAGAGGCACAAGTTCTCAAGGAGAAGAATTTAATGAAGCATATAAGGCAGTCTACCTTTGTGCCTCGAGTTATATGCACTTCTGCTGATCAGACGCGTGCTGGCATACTTTTAGATACGCGTATTGCTTGCTCAGTGACCTCAATAATGCACGATGCACTTGATGAACCATCTGCACTGTTCTGTGCTGCCTCTATTGTTATTGCCTTGGATGATTTGCACAAGGTAGTATTTGCAAGATCAATTCAATTTCCTATATTCCAATGATATCTATTATGATTTGCTTGAGGCAGTATTTGCAAGTTCAACTTTGTTTTCCTATGTGCCAATGATATTTTAGAAAAAAATAATTCCATCTGTCTGTATTTTATTTGCAGATGGGCATTCTCTATCGAGGTGTCTCTCCTGATGTTCTAATGTTTGACCAGACAGGATATATACAGGTAATACATTATCTACGTTTCTGTGTTCTGAAATCTTTGTATGTGTTTTACGACCTTACAAAATAAGGCCAATTGGACAGTTCATTTGCATGATTTATTTCTTGATTCACTGTAGTTAGTGGATTTCAAATTTGGAAAGATGTTATCTGGTGATTTTGGTGAGCGAACATATACTATATGTGGGATGGCAAATTCTTTGGCTCCAGAAATAATTCAAGGGAAAGGTCATGGTTTTCCTGCTGACTGGTATGCCACCTTCACTTGCTTTCTGGTTAATTTTAAGTTCTACTTGTTTACTAGAGTTGTAGTCAAGTGTTTTATATGTTGTGTAACTAACAATATAGATGGGAAAGAAAGACCTGTCAATCTGTTACCTTATTTTTCTATTATGTATCATTATACTTTATATTCAGGCCTGAAATGGACCGCCTTGCCCACGGCATATCTTTAAACTTGCAGATATGTCTGATTGCAAAACTAGAACTGACCTGTAGATTTATAGGAATAAGAAAATCATAATCTAGACGATGATTCTTTTTTGATTATGAAATACTGTTTATGCATTTCTTGATAGCACTATACAAATCATATAGTGTTGTGCAGTTATAGCATATATGGTATTATGGTGTCAAATTTGAGTATCTGAGAGGATTTTGATCTTAAGTTCGGTAAGGTACAGTGAATATTGTCGTCTTACCTCATAGTTCCCCGATAATCAAGTATATTTGATCCTTAATGCACAATTTGAAACTACTGGTTGCTGCTGCAATTTCTATTTGCCGGCTTATTAGATAATACTTAGAATTCTATAATGCTATATATGACTTCACTTACAATTTTCCAAAACGATTTGTTGCCTCCAAACATAACAATCACAATCAGAGTCATGGTATCTGCCATCTAATCACTGCAATTTTTTTCCCGCGGGAAAGCATAATCATACGTACGAGAATGTAAAGTTAAACATTTTATAGCATATAAGGATGCTACACCTAGGTACCCTTAGTTTATCAACGTTGAAGGCCATTCTTGTTGCCGGGATAAATTCTGAATAATTTTTTACTCAAACTATTGAAGATACCGTATTTGGTATTTGCCTTCACATTTAGAAATGGTCATGATCTTTTCGGAAGTATATGAGTTGTTTCCATAGATGATTTGACCTTCTGCATGTGCGTATAGCCATTTTCTACGGTTGAATAGCATATTATTATTATTAGTGCTTCTGCTATCTTAATATCTGCCATCCTAGAAGTTCTCCACTTATTTTAAGTTGATTAGGTGGGCATTGGGAACTTTAATCTACTTCATGCTACAAGGTGAAATGCCTTTTGGATCTTGGAGAGAAAGTGAGCTTACATTTGCTAGAATTGCAAAAGGACAGCTAACCCTACCACAAACTTTCAGCCTTGAAGCTGTTGATCTCATCACTAAGGTGAAACTGAAAGTGTGAAGTTATTTCTTGATTCATAAAGTTTCACATAGCTCGATTCTAATTAATCATATGGTTCAGTTACTTGATGTTGACGAAAGCACACGGCTAGGAAGCCAAGGCATAGACTCTATCAAACGTCACCCTTGGTTTGATGGTGTTGATTGGGAAGGATTAGTACATCGTATGGTTCCTGTTCCCAATGAGATTCTCTTGCGTATAAATCAACGCATGGAAAGTTATTCTGAGGATGCATCAGCTTCCATTTATTCCCCACTTGGAGATGTGGAGGAACTTAACTCCCCAGAATGGCTTGAAGACTGGTAGAGCAGTTCTCTTCTGGTTTTGCTTCATTTACCCTATGGATCGACGATTTTGATTGTTGGAATCGAACGTGCACTTATATCATGGTCCCGTGTACATGATTTACGTGATAGTCATTGGGAAAGTGGAGAGAATCTAACTGCGACTGACTCAGCCATATAACAGCTCACAGAGGTTAGTCCTTAGATTTTTTTTGCATTCCATTAATGTGAATACGTAAATATGTAAATGAGTGAGCGTTCGCTTTCCATTTTTCTTCTCCGCCTCTGAATTTTGAGTACGTTTCTGTATCACTATAGCAGAGTAGCTCCTTCTAAGACATTGATTATTCATGATTTTATGCAAATGGAATTGAAGTGACTTCAATATTTTTACGATTTATTTCGCATTTCATTCTATTTTGTGAATTTTTCTTGAATATGTTCTACTCCAGATTTCATATTGATAAACAGTACGCCATCAGAAAAATATCAAGTTTTCGAGGTTTCAAGTAGAGTGAGTTAATTATCTATTGCCAGCAATTGTTGACTGGTTCAGGTTTCAAGTTAGCTCATTTGGAATACTTTGGAATGGAACCATGGAACATAACTACTCTTCTTTAGTATAAGCTATTCGATCCATCTTGCTGAACATGTGAATAAAGTATTATTATTTCTTTTTAAGGCCCTGTTTGGTACACATTATTATTTTTTTATTCTCATTCTTCTATTCATTTTCAACCACACATTTTTCAATAAAATAATATTTTCCATCACATCAATAACTTTTCCTTCATTTTTAACCACACATTCTCCATCAATCTACTATTCAATAATACATTCTTTCAAAAGAATGTGTCCCAAACACACTCTAAATAGTAACATACGAAACCCTTTTTCCAAACTTGAAGCTCGAGCAATAGAGCTGAGGCTTTTGTTATAAAAAAAATTGTAGACTAAAGTGGAACAACGTTATAAGTTGAATGACTAATGGACTATTTATATTTTGTTATTTATTTTGGAAAATCACATGTACAAATCATGATTTTCTACCCATATGCGTTTTTTGTTCACCATAAACCATTCTTGCAACTTTAATTTAGCATTTAATACAAGCAAATGTACACTGTATAATCTATTAATAGTTCCATAAATAACATAAATATGTATCTGAGCAGTAAATTGACTTATGTCAACAGATAGAAATAAGTGTTGGAGGGTTGAAGCTCTGGGCGTCTTGGAAACCTAAACATGGATAATAATGGAATCCCATGAACATTAAATTTAGTACATGCAGTTTGCCTAATCTGGCAATAAGGTGTATTCACCATTCAAACCATGTACGACCAACTGGCACCCTGTGATAGCTGAGAGAAAGATAAAACACAGATGAAAACATAAAATGTGTTGGATTATGCTACACGTACATAATTCATTGTACGTAATGGTGTCAACACATTCACATGGAGGGAGACACATTTCGAATATATTATATTTTATTCGAAGTGGATCCTCCTCCATGTGAGGGTGTGGATATCATTGTATACAATAAATTATGTACGTGTAGTATAATTCAGACGTGTTATGATATGATATGACAGGTGAAAAAATAAGGTGTGTAAATTACTAGACGACAATGTGTCTTGCGGACATGTACGAGATTATTGAAGGCATGCACCAGCACTTGAGTGAAATTTAATTTTCAGTGACAGGCAATAGCTCGTTTGCAAAGCACGTACATATGGTACATTCCAACTCACGTATATTTCTGGTTAAAATGGAAACCACATGTCAGATATAGAGGACAAAGACAAAGGACCCTCGCCATCAAATCAATTTGAAGTGGGTTGTCTTGTCTTGTCTACGTCTCGATTAGTATGATTTTGGAACCTCAAACTTTCAAAATTAAAATTTTGGTTTCTATCCTATGTAAATACGTGAATCTAAACCATTGTTTGGCCCCATTATAACGAGTTATTTGGAAAAAAAGTGTATTTTGAAATAATATTTTTTTATAAAAAATTATAGTTAAAAAGAAATGAAATTTTTTGAATTTACGTGCAATATTATTTTATTGAAAAACATGTGATTAATAAGAAAATAAAGAAAATGAATTATAATTTTAATGATGGCCAAATAGAAGCTAAATCTCCGATCTTCATGTGATGAAAACTATAAAAGTGGACGTTAAAATTGCGAGCAACTTTTATGTGTACTTCAACAAAAACCTCAAAAATATCAACTTTTAAGTCCATACGATTTTAATATAACTTTTGAATGATAAGGATCTAAAATCACGTTACCGAAAAAGGTTGTAGTTAGTGTTTCAATTTTTCAATTTATATATGACATTTGCTAACTGTTTAAATAAAGCAAAAATTCTAAGGGATAATTGGAGCAAAAGTCCCAAATCTTTAAAATATTATCAGACATTTCCCAAAATTTTGATTTATTGTAACCGTCACCCCTAACCTTTCCAAACGTTGGACGTGAGACCATTTGGACGATTTCCATCCATTTCCCTGTCATTTGATCACTAAAATAAAAAATTGATCACTTTCTACCAAAATAGGGGAGGACAAAATGGTAACTTACTATTTTTTCCATAAAATACTTAAAAAGTAAGGCCCAAAACATAAAAAAAAGAAAAAGAAAAAGAAAAAGAAAAAGAAAAAGGAAAAAAAAAAGAAAAAGGAAAATGTATCTTCTTCTCCCTTACCCCCACCCCCACACACAAGCCCAACCCCTCAATCCAAAACCAGAAATCTGCTACCATTACGCCTATTAACAACGACCACCACTACCACCACGACCACCACCACCACCATCGTGAGCCCAACCCCTCAAGTGATCACTACCAACAAGTTTAATGTTAAAAAGTGGGAAAATTTTGTCTGGATCACAAAAGATGAGCTGTTGGAGCATTTCCCCGAGCAAGCTAAATTCCTGAACAAAATGATCATCAGTTGATATTTCATGTCCTTTCTACTATTTAGACGCTTGGAATAAATTTCATTGTGTTTACATTTTGTTGAAAATAACGTGTATAGAATCAACAAGGAATTGGTGTTCACGGTGGTGGTGGTGGTGGTGGTCGTTGGCGGTGGCAGATTTCTGGTTTTGGGTTGAGGGGTTGGGCTTATGCGTGGGGGTGAGGGAGAAGAAGATACATTTTTTTTTCTTTGTTTTGGGCCTCACTTTTTAATTATTTTATGGGAAAATAGTAAGTTACCATTTTGTCATCCCCTATTTTGCTAGAAAGTGATCAATTTTTTTTTATTTTAGTGGTCAAATGATGGAGAAATAGATGGAAACCATCCAAAAGTGCCTCATGTGCAGCGTTTGAAAATGTTAGGGGTGACGGCTGCAACAAATCAAAGATTTGGGAAAAATCTGCTAATGTTTTAAAAGTTTGGGACTTTTGCTGCAATTATCTGAAAATCTTAAAATAACTATAGTTGTTAATGAAAATTATGTACTCGTTAAATCAAAAATTAAATTGCACGTGAAGTTTGAAGATAAAATTTATGTATTGACTATTAAGAGAGCATGAAGAAGGCAGTAGTATAGAGATTCTTGAAGAAGCATCAATTCCAAAACTAACGAGGGGAACCCATTCCAATCTCATTTTGAAATCTTTCAGTACTTTCTCTATATAGCAAAAGGAATTTATGATTATTATTTATTAATATGGTCATTTATATATATTTCTCTATATAGCTAAAGGAATTTCCCACTTTAAAAATGAGCTTTCATATTTTTGTTTTTCAAAATTAATTCCGCATAAGGTAACTTCTTGTGTTACTAAACATGTAATAAAACTGCATTTTTTACATATTACTAAATGATGTTACAATTTTTGTACGACCCAATCACCGACGACCTCATGTTCGAGGTCATGATACCCTCGAGTGCTCTCGTAGGGCCAGAACATTCTCGAGTTTATGTGGTCGGGCTCGGGTCATGATGACTGATCAGTGTAAGTCACTCATTGAACTAGCACATCTAAAACATAATTTTCAGTTTGTTCTTGAGCATTTTTGAAATTTGTTCATGTTATTTTGTAGTTTAGGTAACTTGGCATATTTCAGAGCTTGGAATAGAGCTAAATCGTTGATCATGGAAGTGGATATGAAAGAAGAGAAAATTAAAGTGGAAAAGAGGCTAGAATATGAGACAAACAAAGTGAAGGAAGCATATGGGCACCTAGGCGCCCAAGAAACAACCCGCAATCAGCAAAATGCTGGGCGTCCGTAACCAGTAGAGGAACCCATCACGGCGCCGCCACCCGAGGGTTAAAAAAATCAGATTTTTTGAAGAGTTTTTGACTCGATCCATTCCCAACTCGTTTTGAAACTTCAAAACACTATATGACCCTAAAGATCACTTTGCTCGGGAGAGAATTCATCGATTCAAGATCAAGAATCCAAGGAGGCAAGAAGCAAGCAATCATTAAGAAATCAAAGGGAAATCAAGAACAACATCGCAACGGAGATTGAAGATCTACCAAAACTAGTTTTTCTATTCTCCTCTATGTTATTTTATTTGAATTTGATTATTTCTATGGATTCTGTCATGAACTAAACATCTAATTTTGGGTTTGATGTAACCAAATTATTTTAGTTATTTCTATGAAATTTCCTTTTCTGTCTATTTGTGTTATTGATTTAATACATTCAATTAATTGACCACTAATTGAATAATTAAATGATGGTTAATTTCGACACTCGAGAGAGGGGAATTTAGGCGTGATCATAACAATTACATAACTTAGATTTTATGGGTTTCGAGAGAAATTGTAGAATTTATGAAGTTTGTTCCATCTAAGAACCAAATCTTGATAAATCTTGATTTTAATTCGGAATAGAGATATTTGAATTAATTTTTAAGATTAATTTTTCCCGGCACTCGGGAGAGAGGGTAAAATTACATTAAGGTTCTTGCTTATAAATATGAAAAATTGATTAGAGATAATTGGGTTTTTGAAAATCATATTTGATAGTTAGGTGAAATCATACCCTACGCTTTCTCATCTTGATTATTCTTCTAAATTGCATTTGTTTGTTGAATTTTTCACCGCATTCATCATGTTAACTTAGTTAAAACTATTGATTCCAAATGTCATCCATCTAGATAAAATAAGAGCTATACAATTATAGTACTTGGTAAAAATTAAATATTAATTCATGTGGGTTTAACACTCTAACTCCATTAATATATTACAAAACTTGACATCCTATATTTATGCTGTTGAAAATGCGTGACAATGACTTCGAGCTCTCTCCCTAGACCAGAACATCACCGGGCTCGTATGAGTGAGCTTAAGCTCAGGCTTGAAGCCCTTGGACATCTCATGTCCCTCATTATCATTTTCCCTCCTTTTCTATTAGGTCCCCTAATCTAATAGAACTCTACCAATAAAGTTTTGTGTTTATCCAAGCACTTCACAACTCTTTAATTAGATAAGGATGCTCAATTGATTTATCCTATTAGAAGTGCATTACTTAATTTTATTAAGAGTGTACTACCTACATCTATAAATACAAGACATCGAATCATCATTGAGGTATGCGTTTAGATAAATTTCAGCATATAGCATTTTGTAGAAATTCCTTCTCTAACTTAAGCATCGAAGGGGCGACGAGGACACACCTCGACGCCTTTGTTTTAGGTACTGGAAGATTCTGTTCATGTTCATTCTCAATCCTCAAACTCGAAAATTAAACATGTATGATTTCTGGTAATATCATTGGAGCCTTCTATGGGAAACATTACCAAAAGCCATGGTTAATACACGTTCAGGTCTTCCTTCAGCAAGCTCATCTGCTCTAAACCCACCTCCTATTATGGATTCCCCAATTCCTCAAGAGGAATAATTAGAAATACCAACGCCCTAACCAGTCGTCATTACCATAGAAGCATTTGAAGAGCTCCACCAATAAGTTGTCACACTAACTTAATTGCTAAGTTGAAGGAATTCGCATTCGACACCAGCACTGATACCTCCAGGGAATTTTATGGCCGATGCTCGAGCTTGGGTTTCTTGCCTTGCCCACGATATTGGTGGAATCGGAACCTCATGTATACTTCTTATAGCCTCGACCTCGAGGTCAGTTACTATGGACTCGTGTGAACTTGCTAGGATCATACATGATGGGATTGTTGCTAAACTACTTCAGAATACCCAGGGAACAGTAAGGTTCACTCCCAATACTCCATTTACCCGGATATACTGTCATACCTGTTACTGGACATATTCAAATACCCCCGTATAAAGAAGCACAATGGGACCACGAATGTCATGAAATTACAAGTCGTACCAGACCCTGTGATGTGCAAAGCCTTTCCACAAACCCTAACTAACATTGTTAGGGATTGGTTATCTACCCTGAAGCCCAATTCCATTACCTAATTCTCATATTTGGCTAACAATTTCTCTACCTTATTTGCAAGTTGTAAACACATCAGGAAAACCACCGTATCCCTTATGCAGTTTCGTCAAGGGAAAAATGGACCCTACACGATTTCATGACATAGTTTAATGCAGAAAGGCTCTAGATACCCGACCTACATATTATAGCAGCTGTCTTCGCCCCTACATATGCAATAAGATGTGAAGCATTCAAGATGTCCACATCCAAATCAGTGATCGAGCTTCTTACTCGAGGAGAAAAATACATAAACACTAAGGAAACAATGAGAAGCTCGAGCATTCACGAGTCAAATCCACGAGGCCCGAGTATTCACGAGTCAAATCCACGATAGGACCTTGCTCAAGGTAATTAGAAGCAGCACATACCACTAATGTCATTCACACATCTGAACACTTCCAGGTCCAACATTTTGATGGAGATCAAAGACCTAAAGGAACTTAAATGGCCTTCAAGGATGCAGTCCCATCCTAACACCACAGATAAGATTGAGTATTGCAACTTTCATCGTGACTAGTAGTGTCAATGGGCCGAGCCGAGCCGAGCCGGCTCGGTCCATTGTCTCACGAGCTCGGCTCGTGCTCACACGAGCCGAGCTCGTGGCTCGTTCGTACCCGAGCTCGCCCAAAGCGAGCGACTCGGCGAGCCGAGCTTAAGATCGGCTCGCCGGCTCGCATAATTTTTTTTTAATAATAATAAATAACGCCACTAGTACTACAAGTCTATTTTTTTTAAATATATATTTTTCAAAACATTTATCGGGGCTCGTCAAAAGTCAAAACATTTATAATTTTTAAAATAGTAAATATACATTTATTTAAAAAAAAAAGAGAAACCCTCCTCCTTTATCCGGGCTTGGGACCGGCTACTTCAATTTCGTGTAGGCGGAGTTAAAATTGTACACGAAAAATTTTTTACGTGTACAATTTTTTTAAAAAATTATAAATGTATGAAAATAAAATTTTGTAATGAATGTATTGAAATTAAATATCACTTACTTGATTACATGCAATTTCGGCATATTTATGTTGAATTCGATAATTAGCGTCTTCCCAATCCTTCACGCACATTAACGCTTCCAAAATATCTTCTTTTAGTCGACTTCGAATATCAGAGAGAACCCTCTTCCCTGCACTAAAAGCAGACTCCGAAGCTACAGTGCTAACCGGAGGTGTTAGTAGATCTTTTGCAATTGTAGAAACAATTGGCCATCGACGTTCATTATTTCGCCAGAATTCGATTACATCTTCTGAACTTTTCTTAACTGATTTGTTATTAGGCATAGTATAACGAAAGTAATCAATTAATTCAGATGGCAACGCATTTGGACTACTACTCGAAGTTTGAGTACATGCAGTGGAAGACATACTACTACTACTAGAGGAACCATATGCATATGCAGTTGAATCATATCTAATTGAGTCTATGTTTTCTAATAAATTAATTACTTCAGCGTCGTCATCGTTTATATTAGTGGGAGGAGGAGTAGGTACACGAGTAACTTGTGTACCTATTCTTGAAGCATATAATTCATACATCTCAGTTAACGTTTGTTCCAAATTCCTATAAGTAATAGGCATATTAAAAGTTAAAGCATTTGAAATTTGGTCAATTATAAATTTAGTACCTGATAAATTATATCGGGGGTCCATGACGCATGCTAAAGGAAATAACATAGGTAATTCTTCCCAATATTTTCTAAATTTTAATTCCATAGCATATATAACCGCATGCAAATCAGGGTCATTTTGATATCTATTAAAAGCCCTAACAGTTATATAAAGACATTCAAGAACCATGCAACTAGTTGGATAATAAACACCAGACAATATATTCGTAGACGTATAAAAACTTTCCAAAAATTTCTTAATTTTAAAAACTGTATTCCAATCAGATTCATTTAAGATATCATCGTCGTCGTCTCTAATATGCCTCTTTGTTATAAAATTCAGTGATAAATGGTTCAAAACCTTCACAGGATTTTAATAATAAGTAAGTTGAATTCCACCTATGACCTACGTCAGTAATAAAAGTTTTCGTATTAAAGTTCCCAACTTGTTCACAAAATTCTTCAAATGCTTGTTTTCTACTAGGTGTAATCGTAATATACATAAGTGCATTTCTAATTCGACTAATTTCGTCCTTCACATGTTTTAAACCGTCTTGTACAATTAAATTAAAAATATGGCACACACATCGAATATGGAATAAATAACCACCAAAATCGGGTTGAAATACTCTATGCAATTTATCGATAACTACTTTATTTACAGAAGCATTGTCAAAAGTAAAAGAACGAATTTTACTCTTGCATTTATATTCTTTAATTATTAACATAATTGCATTAAATATAGTGTTAGCATTATGAGGATACTCGACAATTTTAAAAGCAATAATTTTTTTATGCATAACCCAAAGTGGGTCTATATAGTGTGCAGTTGCAGCTATATAACCTCTCTTATTAATCCCTTCCCATAAATCCGAAATTAAAGATATGACACCCCCGTATTTTTCTAAATCCCCAATCAATAATTGCTTTGTATTAAGAAAATATTCAATTGTATTAGAACGAAGAGTATTTTGACTTACCCCAACGTACCTTGGTTCAAGATATTGTTTGACGTAGTTTACGAAATGTTCGTTGTCCACTATTGCTAGTGGTAGCTCCGCCGCGGTAACGAACTTCACCATTCCCTTTCGTGCTTCCTCCTCCGAATACATCCACGTAGAAAATGGCGTAGTAGTAGCACCGGTTCTACTAGTACCAAACTGTAGTTGCGTTTGTCCACGTTCAAGAAGCCCATGTTTGGCCGCACATGCTTTGTAATGACGGTTGAGGTGAATGGTTCCAATGCTTTTTTGCCATGCCAGTCGTTGTTGACAGTATTTACATACTGCTTTCATTTCTGGAAGTACATCGATCACACGACCAGTGTTAACCAATTTGAAATGATCACAACATTTTGCCTGCTTCTTCCCCTTTCTCTTTCCTCTTGCATCGGGAATATTTAGTGCATGTTCTTCATCTTGTTCCAAATCAATAGGAACACTAGGATCAACATCAACGTCATCCAAATCAATCGGATCGGCTTCACGAACGTCGAAATCGTCAATGTCTTCTGGAATTGGTAGTTGGTTGAGACTGGCAAATTCATTCCCAAATTGATTTTGGGCAGGTGTTTCGCCTTCCATACCGAACAAGTTTTCAACAAATGCTCGTGAATTCATTTGTGAATTGTTGAAATAGAATGTAGAAATGTAGAAATGAGAAGTGAATGAAGATTATATACTAGTGGCTAGTGTATAAAATAAGTTGTAAAATGAAGATAATAATGTAAAAAAATGTAGAAGAGAATTATAGAATAAATGAATGATATTGTTGATAATGATTTGTAAATTGTAGAGTAGAGAGTATAGAATGAAAGTTTGGTGGGAAAAAAATGTTGTAATGGGTTGGGTATTTATAGGAGAAGAATTGGAGAAAAGTAGGTAAAAAAAAATTTAAAATTAAGTGACCGATCTGGTCACTGAATTTTAAGTTTATTTATTTATTTATTATTATTTTTTTTATAATATATGGGCTCGTCTAAGACGAGCCCAGGCAGGCTCGTCTTAGACGAGCCTACTGGCTCGTCTCACGAGCGGCTCGACGAGCCGCTCGTGAATAGTAACGAGCCGAGCGGGCTCGGCTTGTCTAGCCCATCAGCCCGCTCGGCTCGTGCTCGGGCTCGTTTTTTGACGAGCCCGAGCGGCTCGTGGGCGTGAACAGTACGAGCCGACGAGCCGTTCGGCTCATTTGACACCACTAATCGTGACCATAGGCATACCACAGAGACATAAAAAGCTTTGCAGTGAGAGATCGAGTCTCTGATCAAGGGGGTTTCTAAAAGCTTATGTTGGTCAAAACAACCATCTAGAAATGATCATAGCAATGGGAATATCTCAGAGGTCGGGGACAGTAATCGACCAACAACAGGTATGATAAATGTCATTGTTTAATTGGTCAATGCCACACATCTAAAGTATATGGTCTTACATGTTTTTTCTTTGGCTTTCATACTCACTCAATTTTATTAATTGATTTTTCGGGCCTCTGTGCCCATATTTAATTTATAGTTGGGTCAAGTTACGTTCAATTAAGTAGTCATCGAGATCTTATCCCAATAAAGTCAATTTTTTCATTTGTAATGTTGCTAAAACTTTACCTGAGCAAGCATCTCAAGCCTTGCCTCGAGCAAGCACATCAAGCCTTACCTTGTGCAATCACCTCAAACCTTATCCCGAGCAAGCACATAAAGCTTTGCCCCATACAAGCACCTCAACCTTATAACCCCGAAGGCTATAAAACATCATATGTATAAATTTTAAAACAAGGCCGAGGTACAAACCCCTTCCTTTCAAATTTTAAATAAGGTCAGAAAATGAGGTGGGGTCTAACCCCTTCATTTCAAAATTTTAAATAAGGTCGGGGTACACTCCCATTCCTTCTAAAGTTTAAACAAGGCCAGGATCCACTTCCCTTCCTTCCAAATTTTTAACAACGTCGGATACAACATCATTCCTTTTAAAATTTTAATATGGTGAAGACATGCTATCCTAGATCTATGTGCTCGAGGGCCTATCAACTCGGCATGAGCATGCCTATCTCTTGGCATAAATATGTCTAATCCTTGGTATTAGCATACCTACTTTTAGGCATGATCATGCATATTCCTTGACATGAGCATGCATATTCCTTGGCTTGAGCATGCCTATTTTTAGGCATGGACAAGCCTATTTCTTGACATGAACATGCATAATCCTTGGCATGAGCATGCATACTCCTTGGCTTGAGCAAGCTTATTTCTTGACATGAGCATGCCTAATTCTTGAATTGAGCATGCATATTTCTAAGTATGAGCATGCCTACCTTTTGCCATGAGCATGTCTACATGTAGGCATGGGCATACCTAATCCTTGGTATGGGCATACCTACTTCTTGGCATGAGCATGCCTATTTCTCGGCTTGAGCTTGCATATTCTTTATCATGAGCATGCCTATTTTTGAACCCAACGTACTTGCGCATATCATTCTAGAAACTCACACATTGCGCACGAGCTCCTGATATGGATGCACGAGGGCCTATGATGTGTATAATTTTTGTATGACCCGACCACTCACGACCTCATGCTCGAGGTCATGATAACCTCGAGCACTCTCCTAGGGCCGAACATCCTCAAGTTTATGTCGTCGGGCTTGAGGTCATGACCTCGAGCTCTCTCCCTAGGCTAGAACATCCGCGGACTCATATGAGTGAGCTCGAGCTCGAGCTCGGCCTTGAAGCCCTTGGACATCTCGTGCCCCTCACTATCATTTTTCATCATTCTCTATCAGGTCACCTAATCTAATAAGACTCTACCACTAGAGTTTTGTGATTATACAAACACACCTATATCACAACTCCAATCAAATTACAACTCCTAGGTATGAAAAGACTCCAAAACACTTCACAACTCTTTAATTAGATAAGAATGCTCAATCGATTTATCCTACTATGAGTGCGCACTACTTAATCCTACTAGGAGTGTACTACCTATCTCTGTAAATACATGGCATTGGATTATTCAAGTACATTTTTACATAATTTTAAGCATATAACCTTTTACATAAATTCTTTTTCTAACTCAAGCATTAGAGGGATGACAAGAACAAACATCGACGCATTCGTTTCAAGTACTGAAAGGTTCTGTTCGTGCTCATTCTAAATCTTCAAACTCGAAAATCAATATGTATGATTTTTGGTACCATCACTAAATATTCAAGTTATTAATTTTTTTCATCTTAATACTGTACAAGGCCATCTAGCCTAATCAAACCTAACCAAAGGTTCCGTAAGGCTGTAAATCTAATCTCGTATTTTCATCTTCAAATATATGACATATTTGGTATATGAAATCAGATAATAATAAAACACCATTAATTTTGATAAATTGTGCATTGTATTTTGAAAACCGAATTAAAATTAATGGCTCATTAAATTGAAAATTAGAAAACGATCATGAAACTAGTTTGGTTACAGCTAAAAGTCTAGAAAATACAAAATTATTCAGAATTTTGTATTTTTATTTCTTTGTATAGCTAGAATTTTTGGTTTGGAGGGCCGGTTACGTACAGTCGACCGTTGGCGACATAGTTATAGCCGACAAAGATAGTGACATTAGAAGAAAATAATAGAGCTACATATTTTGTTCAAAATATATAAAAGCAATCAACTTTGTGTTACTTGTAAATAAAAATACAAATAAAATAGCGAAGAAAACCAAAAAATGAATTATTAACATTTTATATAAACAAATCAACTTATCAAATTTTAATTTTACAGAACATGAATAATAGAAAAAAGAACTGCACTACATGTACAGTGTTTAGAGGGCTGTAAATTTTATAGCACTCTCTAATTAGTGTGGGCCCCAACAAGAGGCTTTTTTTGTGGAAAAAATGAGAAAATAAATGGAAATCATAGTTTTTGTGTACATAAATACAAAAATAAAGCAAAAACGAGATACAAAATAACTATGCTTGAGTTAATTATAAATAAATTTGAAAAATCACCATTACTATGATCATCTTATAGTAAAATTTTCGTAACTCTTTCTTAGTAAATAGCCATAAATTCAACTAATTTTGACGAGATTTGTGCTTCAAAAAGGAAAGAATTTTCTTTCAAATTTGGAATTATAAATAAATGAAGTATTTAGGTTCGAAAGATTATGTTAAGCATAGTATTTTGCAAACTTTACCCTTCGAAAGGTTAGCTTGTGTATCTCACTGAAGAAAATTTAATGCTAAGGTTAATAAAATGAGTAATGCTATTCATCCCCATTGGGGATGAAAACACAGTTTATGTGGCTGTAAATGATAGGTGAAATTAAAGAAGTCATTTAATTTCACCTTTCATTTCACCTATCATTTACAACCACATAAACTGTGTTTTCATCCCCATTGGGGATGAATAACATTACTCTAATAAAATTATGTAAAAATGATGAAATGCAAACAGAACTTAAAGTCGGGGACTAAAAAGTCTATTTTAAAGGTCGAGTCGAATTTTTGAAAACGCAAAAATGTTAGGAACTAATTGTACAAATTCTCTAAAGAAAAATAACATTGTGGGTAGAGGTGTCAAGACGGACGGGTCGGCCATGACCCGTGAAAACCGGCCCGTGAAAACCGGGACTGTGGGCCGACCCGTGACCCGTGCGGGCGGTTCACGGGCCAATGAAGTGTAACCCGCGGGTTTCGCGGGTTGCACCCCCACGGGCCGCGGTTAACCCGCGGCCCGTAAAAAAAAATTGAAAAAAAAAAAATAAAACAAAAATTTAAAAAAAAGGGGAGAGAGAGCCAAACAAAAAAAATAATTAGACATGCATTTTGATGTAGTTGTTATTTGTTTAACTTAAATTTAAGTTTGCAAAGTTATAAATAATTCATGTAACATTAAATTTGAATTCTATGTAAAAATTTCTTGATATAATTATGAACTTATCATTTTGTTCAATTCTTAGTTTACATTTAACAAAAAAAATATATTTTTTGCTATAAATATGAAAAATTCTATATTTTTTTAATTTTATTTATACAATTATACGGGCCAAACCAGAACGAACCGCGACCCGTGACCCGCATGGGCTCGACCCGCAAGGGTCAGCGGGCGGGCCTGGGTTGTAGTCTAAAATTGTGGGCCGACCCGTAACCGGCCCGGAACCCGCAGCGGGCGGACTTTTTTTCACGCGGGCCGTTACCGGGCTCACATGTTGACGGGCCGACCCGGCCCGGACCACCCGGATTGACACCTCTAATTGTGGGTGGGAGGATTTCAACCCTTACCAACTAAAAAGAAACAAAAAATTCTTTAACGCTGTTATTCATTATTTTTAAAATATATTTTTCTATCTTTTATTTTCAATCACACATTTTTCAATAAAATAATATTATACACAAATTTAATTTATTTTTTAACCATACATTCTGCAACAAAATACATTTCAAAACGTATCGTGTCAAAAAAATGGGGTCAACTATATGCGTGAAAGTCATTATTTAATTGGGATCCAGTCATGAGTAAATAGTATACAATAATTTTTCTCCCCTGTTTATGCACACTAATTAACACTGAAAACACATGTAAATTTCAATTATACTTCATTATATGTATGTATATATACGTGCTCTTCTCTAACACCTACCACTATCTTCTACAATATTTTCCACATCATTTTTTCTCCATGGCTGAGCCTGATCTATCAAACTCGAATTCTTGGTGGAGTAGCTCAATCTCCTTAACAAATTCGAACAAAAAACACAGCCCAAAACGAGGCAGCAACGATGCCGAGTTGAATGGGAGAAATGATGGTGAAAAGAGAAGCAAAAGCAGTAATAGTAGTAATGCTAATAGCAAGCATCCAGTTTACAGAGGAGTGCGAATACGGGCATGGGGAAAATGGGTATCCGAGATCCGAGAGCCCAAGAAAAAGTCTAGGATCTGGCTCGGGACTTTTGCAACCCCGGAAATGGCTGCTCGGGCGCACGACGTGGCCGCCATCGCCATCAAGGGTGGAGCCGCCATTCTCAACTTCCCGGAGATATCCCACTTGTTGCCTCGCCCCGCCACCTCCTCCCCGCGCGATATCCAGGCTGCTGCCACCAAGGCCGCCAACATGGTCCACCTCTGCACTCAGCAGACATCGTCATCATCATCATCCTTGGTAAATTCATCATCAGAAGATGTTTCGACGATGAATGAAGAGGTGCAGGCCCAGGAGGAGCTGAGCCAGATAGTCGAGCTGCCAACTCTAGGACCTAGTAATGACTCGACTAGGCAGGATTTCGTGTTCAGAGAATTTTCCGAGTGGGACTATAATCATCCCTGGTTGCATAGTTTACAAGATTGTGGATTTCTTGAAGAAAATACGATTGAGAATATCATATGTAGCAGTTATGAAGGTCTTTTGAGAATTTGACAGTGGTGTGTGAATTTTGTTATACTTTTTCCTTTTTACCTTTTCAAATTTTGAACCCTTGTTTTCTTTGAATTTCACCTTTTGGATTGGTCCAAAATATGTACTTTCCTTGCACAGTAAGTTCTTACAGTAAGTTTGTAATATTAATGTATCTTTCTTCTTTGATATATATTTATGGTTTTGGATTTAAATCAGATTTTAATCTAAATTAAAGTCAAATAATCAGGGTCCGTTTGATTGTAAATGTGAAATTTGGGTGGAAAGAAAATGAATTACAGGAAATTGAATTGTCTAAAATTTGTTTTATTGATAATTGTAATTAATTGTGTTTGATTGATATAATTTTTCACCTGAAAAATGTTGAAAGTTTGGTGTCCGTTTGATTTCGTTTTCATGAAAATTGTCCATTAAAGTGATAATTTTTTTTTACAATTGAGTCTAGAATTTGTTCCAAAAAAATATATATATATATATTTAAAAAAAATTATCATACCAAATACAATTCATTTGACTTTGTTTTGTATGGAAATTGTCAATAAAAGTGATAAAATTTTGTACCATTGTGTCTAGAATTTTTTCCAATTAAAAAAAAATAAAATCTGGAAAACCAAGGAATGTGGCACGTGTGAGACAAAAGCAAGAAAAGGAATTTCATAGAAAAAATGCATCAAACAAGCTAAAAGTTGGAAATTGAAATTGAATTTGAATTCCATGAAAAAGATTGGCCTTAATATTAACCACATCTTATATGGATTCCATAACTTTTCAATTACACATTTAAAAAATTTCTATCACAGTTTACTAAAATCTAATTTTAATCCCCACCAATATCTATCTTTATTGATAAGATTCAAGAAAAAGTTAAATTTATCGTACAAAACATAATTGTACTTCCAAGCAACTTTTTTTTTTTCCCTATACGTGTAATTTCAAGAAAAATTATGAGGAAAATTGCTTTTACACAGCTAGATTTTTTCTCAATGAGTTAATGGGGCATATGGCAACAAGACTTTTGATGAGAGATCGAGCTGTCATTGACTTTTTTCTAGGCCAATGCCTTTATGGTCATAATAAGGGATTAATATAATTTTATGCTCTTTTCGTTAATTGAATAAAATAGTTGACAAGTAGCCCACGAGGTTGATTTCATAAATGTGGAAGTAGGTAATAAGTGCTAGGTTGATCGTATTCTCTCTTAGGGTCCATTTGATTGCGAGAATGAAATTTAAGTGAAAAGAAAATAAATTTTAAGAAATTGAATTGCCTAAAACTTGTTTTACTGAGAATTGTCAATTAATTGTGTTTGATTGCTATAATTTTTCACCTGAAAAATATTGAAATTTTGGATCCTCTGGTGTCCGCTTGCCTTAGTTTTCCATGGAAATTGTTAATTAAAGAGATATAATTTGTTACAATTGGGGATAGAATTTGTTCCCATTGCTAAAAAAAAAAAAAAATTTAAAAAAAAGTTGCCTATCCTCAAAAATAAAGAAAATATGAGTATGTGGGTGAAAGATGGAAAACCCAAAGGAAATCTGGACAATCAAAAATGCAAAAATATGGAAAATGGAATTTAATTTCCATCTTCCATGGAATTGAAGTGCAATCAAACAAGACCTTAGTGATTTATTCTTTAGTCCTTGTTTGATAAAGCTTCTTGAAATTATAAGTTGATCGGTACAACAAAATATGTGGTTAAAAAGTAAAATTTGACGAGCTTATATTCTCTAAACAGTTTGACGGATAATTTCGAAAAATAAATTCCTTTTAGGCCCTGTTTGAACCACATTATTGTAGAATGAAAATGAAAAATATAGTCGTTATTGGGGCCCACACATGAGATAGAAAATTTGAATTTAAATGTTGATGTGATGGATAACGGTCATATTCTTCATTTTAATGAGAAAGTAAGGTGACGTAAACGGTGGATTAAATAATTTGTAAAAATTCATCACGAGTCACTACGAAGTGATCGACAACTAATTGCTCTGAGTTGCTGTCAACGTCGTCCTAACCGCCACGCTTTTGGATGAACAAGTAAGCAAATCACATGATTAACGTTTGGAGGATTTGTTAGAATTCCATCAGCCATCTTAGTCTTAATCAAGGGTTGTTACTTGTTATAATTCCTTAATCAAAGCTTTTTTTTTAAATGTGATCATACCCTAACACGTCACACTTTAACATAAAAAATGATTAGTTTGGGCGTATTGGCCATGGTTACTGTTTATTAATTGAGATTGGTAGTTGAATAATAGGATATAATATTGAATTACTTAACTCCCATTCATCTCTGATTTCTTCTATTCTTTAACGCAATAGTAAAGCAACAATATATAAAATATAGTGATGGCAAAAAAAATTCGATCCCTGCCCCGTCCCGTCCTGCGAAGAATAAAAAAATTAATTAATTAACTACAAATTACAAAAGTACAAAAAATGCAACTAGCAGGCAGTCCTAAAGTTTAAACCTCATATCTTCATACCATATCTCTCTCTCTCTCTCACACGACTCGCCCACAATCTCTCACTCGCCCTCATATCCTAATTATTTTTGGACATTATTTGTTTTGAGTGCTTGCTTTTGATATTAATATAGTTAGTTTGAGTATTATTTGCTTTGAATTTTAAAATTTTGAATTTGTATTTTAACTGAAAATTTTTGGGATGGGATGGGATGGGATGGGATGGGAGGGGAGGGGAGGGGACGGGGTAGGGCCGCACCCGGCTGCTATCTCTAATAAAACATATGATATCTCATTTTTTATTTCCTATGCAAATAAGGCCTCAAACTATTTAACCCTTTCATTTCAGTCGAAATTTTTCATAATCAAGGCTAAACTGACCTCTTAACTTCACAAAAGAGAAGGGATGGAACTAAATGAGTGCATGGCTCGACGAGATCCCATCTCTTTGAAGCTTTTAAATTTTTCTAATCAAAAGAAAGGAGAATTCCTTTTTTTTTTTGTCGAGAAGTATGAAATTAACATAACTCGACAATTAAAATCTTGATGAAGTTGGCAGTATCTGAAATAAGTTCTTTCAAATTTGTTTGAGACACACACAAAATTATTATTTTTTTTTAAAAAAAATATTGTTGTAAAATGTTAATTAAGTATGATATAACTATTTTTAAAAAATCCACGATCCCAAATTTAAATCTCACACGTTCATCAAATTCAACATGTTGGTTATATTTAAAGAGAGAAAATGTAATTATCTACGTATGGTAGATCTTGTTCAAAATACTAAACGAATAAATTATCTTGTTTCAATGAGGTTAATTGTTTTTTCTCAACATAAAATGCAAGCTCATACTTAGCAACGGAAGAAAATCTCCTTTAAAGGCATGGAAATATGACGTCATTAAGAATTCCTTTAAAGAACAAAACAACAAAAATATACTTTAATTGTTAAAATCAGCGTTCTAGAAGCGTAAAGTGTATTTAGGCGAGGAAATCAAGTTTCAAACTTTACGAGCCAGGTGAGACCTAGAGATAGAAAAACGTTTTCTTTATTTCTAATATTATTTTAAATTTTTAATCATTCTAAAAATTATTTAATAATTAAAATAATACATACCAAATATTTGAAATTATAAAATACTATATTTACTTAATAATTCTTATAATTAGTCAATTATACAATTTTCAAAGGGAAAACTTGAAACTAAGTCAAATAAAATGCTTTTAAAGAAAAGAAAAAATAAATAAATTAATAAAGTGCATCTAGGCGAGCCTAGTCGCGCACTAAGTAGTCAACTTGATAATTGATCACTTAATTTTGCGCTTACTGTCAAGGCGAGACGTTTCAAGAGAGAAATGAAAGTGTTCCTAGAAAACTAGCAGAAAAAAGGAGTTTTGGAAGTTGACGATATTATTTTTAGAAGGGTTCCGCTTTTAAAAGGCATAACGTGTAGTTAAGTGACTAGATGTTTCCTATTTTAAAAATTGTTTTAATTATTATTATTGTTGTTGTATCAAAATAATAAAAAGGTGAGCGGCTTTTGGTGCCTAAGCTCGCACTTTTTCGCACCTAAATTTGCATTAGTCAAGTCCTTGACTGGTTGATCGCTCAAGCGTAACTCATCATCAAATAAATGTTCGTATGTATCAAAGAATGTATGAAAATGACGAACACAATAAAAAGAGAATGACCTTCTAATTTTCTGCCATTTTGTAATTAGCATACCAACAAATTAATGCTAGTGGAGAGACATAAAATATGGTGTTAAATAATCTATAATTATCATGATAACAAGACAAGTTTGAGGCTGCGTTTGAGAGTCTCTAAATTATTTTTCACGACTTCAACCAAGTGACAAGCCAACAAAAATATTGATCACATCTTTATGGTTTTAAAATAATAAACCCGTAGAATTAAAAAGAAAATAATAATAATAATAATAATAATCAATGATGAGGATTTCAAGGATTTGTTAGAATTTCTCGAGTCATCTTGGAGTCTAATATTAGATCATGTGTGGCTAAGCCCCTGTTTGCCCCCCATTAAATTAAATTTTTGGGGGGTAAATAATTTTTAGAATAGTGATTGATGGGAGATGTGTGGTTGAAAAGTTTTTGACTTGTGTGTATTATTATTTTATTTGATGAATGTATGGTTGAGATGAAGAGAGAGAAAAAATTAATGTAATGAAATGTAATATAATGGGGGCCAAATAGGGGCTAAGTTTCTTACATATTTTTTTATAAGGTAAAAGTTACTACTATTTTGCAAATGTGTGTGAATATGTTAATTTTTTTTTTTTACTTTTATGTAAAAAATTATTTATTTTAAAAGTAAATTTTATCTTAATAAGTAACTTATGTATTTTTTGTTAAAAAAAATGGGTTTGAGTGGTGACTTTAAAACCAAAATCGAACTTACCAACCTTATCAAAATTAGACAGAATAACGACAAATAAATGAGTAATAAAACACCAAAGAAAAATGTCAACGAATGGGACAAAGTAACACCAAAATAAATGGATGTAAAGTCGAAACAAGAGTTGAACTCTTTGTTCTTAAATCGATTTTGCCCCCCATTGGTGTCTATAGATGATGACAATCAACTCTCAAGATACAACTACTATCTTCTTGTATATGACAACACTCCAAAATACAAGAACAATTAATCAAAAGATAAGTTTCTGTACTCCTTTTGAATGAAATGGAAAACAGTTTTGTGTGCAGAATTTTGGCTAAGAAAAAATGAAATTTTATGTTATGTTATGATTGGATATCATTGGGATGAAGTAATGGACGTCCCATCTTATTTATAGAAAAGAAGATATTGTGAGTGAAGAGACATGCCTCAAAACTCAGTAACATTTGCTACCGGTCGCAGCTTTTCTTATCGTTTGCATGTCGCCCTAGCATTGTTTGAGCGTAAAAAAGAGAGAGTCTGTCACTCGAGCGACAACCTTACCACTCGAGCACTATGATAGCGGCAGAGTTGGATCATTTTCCGCCTTTTTGTCTTTCTTTCCTTTCCAAATTTGGACCACAATTTTTTATTCATTTGGAATTGGATTTGACATTCCAAATATACCACAACAATCTACTCGACGAGTAAAACGAGTTAACTTATTTATTTCCATAATTTGACTATCGGATCAAGTCTGAATATTTGACCAAAGTTGACACGAAAGTCATTTTACATGATTTTATAGTTAACCAATGCCAACAATCCCCCACATGAATGGAAATTCCACAATATGCAATACATTATGCAAATGATATGTAAACTCTAACAAAATGAGTACATATGACAAGATATAGCATTAAGATATGTGGCTTGTGACTTTGAATCATCCTTAGTTGAATATAATCGAATTCGCTAAGCTAATTAGTGAACTTCACGTCTTAAACCATTCAGTCGTTCGTGTAAATCAAAACAACTGTACCAACACAATAACTCATATAACCACTTTGGTTCTAATGGTTGTGTTCATTTTGACCCCTGAACATCTCTTGATTTCATACATGCTTTAAGAGAATTTTAAGTCTCAAATTCTCGTAGAAGCGGCCCCACTTCACATTCACATAGGCGATCTCCTACATCTCTTGTCTACTTCTAAGATATATGAATCATTACAAGTATACACTTATCTTTATACATTTATTATTCTAGCACTTTCGGTCTGTAGCAATGGGAGTAAGTGTTTTACTCTAAATTTTTCATAACTTAGTTGTCCCATTTAACCAAGATTTTGGGATCTCGAATATATAAGGTTGGGTTTTCGCTATGGTGATTCCATTCAATAGGCTTGAGGCCCATTCCTCTCGAAAGATGGTATACTTGATATTTTGTAAATCCTTTTGTCAAATGATCGGCTATATTTTCCTTCGATTTAACATAGTTAATTGAGATTATACCATTTGATATCAACTGTTTAATGGTATTGTGTATCCGACAAATATGTCGAGATTTACCATTATATATACTATTTTGTGCCCTTACAATTGCCGATAGATTATCACAATGTATATTAATCACAAATACCGATTTTTCCCAACATGAAATATCCTCGAAAAAATTACTAAGCCATTTTGCTTTTTCTTTGGTTTTATTTAAGGCAATAAACTCAGATTTCATCGTGAATCGAGCTATACAAGTTTGCTTAAATAATTTTCAGGATACATCTCCGCTTCCAATGGTAAACACATACTCACTTGTAGACTTTAAATCCTTTGTGTCAAATATTCAATTCACTTCGGTATATCCTTCAACACTACAGGATATCTTGTGTAGTATATTCAATAACCAACCATGTGTCTTAAGTATTTAAGAACTTGAGCTAATGCATTTCAATGGTCATTACATGAATTACTTGTAAATCTACTCAACTTGTTGGCTGCATATACTATATCTGGATGCTTGCAATTAGTAATGTACTTCAAGCTGCCTATAATGTGTCAATATCCTAATTGAGATACGGGATCACGAATCACCAGTATTTTTGGCTAAGTGTAAACTTAAGTCTACTGTTATTTTAACTGATTTATTGTCATACGCCTTAAACTTCTTAAGTATAGTCTCAATATAATGTGATTGAGATAATGACAAATTGTTAAGTGTCTTAAAGATTTTAATCTATTATATCACGTTATCAATTCCCATATCTTTTATGTTAAAATGTTTTATCAACATTTTCTTAATTGAAGTAATAATGTTCGAATTATTTCCCATGATTAGTATATTATCAACATACAGACATACGACCACATATTTGTTAGATGTAATTTTGATGTAGACACATTTATTAATTTTGAAGTCATTTGACAATATAGTTTTGTCAAATTTTTCATGTCGTTGCTTTGGTACTTGTTTTAATACATACAATGATTTTACAAGCTTACACACATTTTTCTCATTTTCTGGAGCAACAAACCCCTCAAGTTGTTCTATAAATATTTCTTATTCTAATTCAATATTTAGAAATGCAGTTTTAACATTCATTTGATATATTTCAAGATTATACAATGCAGCGATTGCAATCAATATACATATAAATGTGATCCTTGTTACAGGTGAATATGTATCGAACAAATCTAGTCATTTTTGCTTATACCATTTAGCTACTAGTCTAGCATTGTACTTGTCTATTGATCCATCCGACTTATAATTTTTATTTTTATTTTTGAAAATCCACTTTGAGCCTAATGTTTTGTTTCCTGGAGGAAGTTCAACCAATTTCCAAGTATGATTATTCATGATGAATACAATTTCTTTATTAATTGCTTCTTTTCATGAAGGAGCTTTGGAAGTGGACATTGCTTTGTTAAATGTCATTAGATCATTTTCTAGTAAGTACATTAGAAAATCTACACTAAAGGTCTTATGAATCATTTGCCTTTTACTGTGTCTCGATTCTTCATCTACACGAATATTACCATTTTCTAAAAAAGTTTTAATTTGCAGTATCGTAAGTTCGTTTGTGTGAGCTTACTTCTTTCTCTTTACAAGGAAAGATATCTTAAAAAAAAAAAAACATTCCTTGATTCAATAATAGTACATACATGTACATCAAATATTTCAGATTTATGAATCAAAAATCAATATGCACTACTATTATTTGCAAATATGATAAAGACACAATCTTTTATCTTAAATACAATCTCATTTAATGAACGATTAGGGACCGGGAATCAATATATTAGTACAATCTCAAAATTAAAAATAATTGAATAAAAGTAACAATATATAGTTAACGTCATCGAAAAACATAAATGAATATTCCAAATTGGGTTATCGTTACAAAGTTACATGATCACCATCGAGCAATGACTATAAGAGTGAGCACAAGCCGTAAAGATACCTCACTCGATGAATGATGAATCAGTATGGCTAGAGATCATGAATTGAAGCTTTTGTTTTTGCATCGTGCTCTTGTCTTCAAACAAAGTTAATTTACTTAAGTTTTTTAATTGGAGGTTATATAGATAATTCCTCGTAAATTTTGTGTTTTGCTTATCGTTCTCATTATCAATAAAATATACTACCACCATGAGTGATTTAAAAAAAAAAAATTAACAATTGATGAGTAGACATCCTAGCAAACAACATTGAGGGGTTCTCAAAAGGGTACTGGTACGTAGAATATGACCACAGGTGCCCTACTATCCTTTTCCATAATAAATATTTCCCTAATTCCTTTTACAAGATTTGCGGTTCTCCAAAAGTTCATGGAAAGGTGGTTCAACTCAACTATACAAAAAACACAGATATGAATCATTACTATGCCGATGTCGATGTCGATGTCGATGTCGATGTCGAGGTTCACATAGGTTACGACATATTTGATACATTAAATAATTAGATAATTTTAACACGATAATTTGGCGAATAATATTGTAATTTTATTTAATTGTAGCGCATGAAACGTGGTTTTACGGTTCGTGAGGTGGAAAAATGATTGAAGGATATAAAAATGGTATAAACTTGTTAGCTTCCATTTGTTGGGTTATGAAGTGACTCAACATCATCCTTAGGCAAACGCAGTAAGAAAAAATTACAAAGTTTTGGCCTCTTTCCAGGCTTAATTATTATTGTCATAGTCATAGGAGAATAGCATATAAACATAATTGTACAATGTAATCTATTGAAATAGACATAACTTTTTTTAAAGTATATCTATTGAATTCATATATATATTAGCACATTATTGTGTCGGTGAGAACATGTACTACATGCATCTAATCAAAGTAGTAACTCTAAATGTGTGTTATTAATTTGGTACCTACCATTCAATAAAATTTTAGGTATGTTTCTATTTTTTTTTTTTTTTTCAAGTTTGTAAATTAATATTTTTTTATTTTTTATGGTTGGCTTGGGCGTTTCCCAGGCCAAGCCACGGGCCACCCGAGCCAGCAAGCCATCCCTAGCTATAGCCCAGTCTCAAGTTGACTCGATTTTCTTTTCCTTTTAATTTTTTTTTAAAACTTGATGAAATTGGCTTTAAAAAGTCAGCAGCTTACTAATTACTAGTTTATTTACCTCTAAAGGACCCATTTGGATTCTCATATGATTTTCTATCAAAAAAGTACCAAATTAAATAGCAAAATGGTAAATAAATAATAGACTTATACACGCATGCATGGTAGGGAATATATACAAGAAGACATGAAATAATTGTGCATTCGAAAATGATCTACAGCCTTTGCTGCACTGGCAAAAGGAAGATTGATTTATAAAGTAGGATTTGATTATAGAGGAAAATAAGTGGAAGAAGCTCTCACTTATTCAATGTAGTCAATATCCAATTAATACTTCTATTCAACACTTCATTGTCAACTTATTAATGCTATTTTGAACAGTCATCACAAAGCAGAATAATGTATTTAGTGAAAGGAATTTATGTGTTAAAACATTCGTATGACTAGCTAGTACATTTTGTCTGGTGGGATTTTATGCCCGGTGATAAACAATATATATATATATATATATATATATATATATCAGTTATCAACTTTTATAAAAATTTACTAAAAATTTATATTGTTTTTTTGGCTAAACCAAACGGGAGCAAATTGACGTATGAAAGCTTGTACCACCCCTCCGAGCAAAGTCGATCGACTATCTATGATAGAACTTGAAGATTTAATATCACCGTCCAAAAGGCTTAAACAAGAAATTCGGTTTCCGAGAATGAATTTTTCAAACGAACCGTCATTATCTTACGTATGCATGATAAGAGTAAATTCCCAGCATATAAGTACTTGGATTATTCTTAACAACGTTGACATTTTAAAATCGATCGACAAAACTTAATAACTACGTAAATATATAATGATTATAAACCCTATATGACCCATTTACCAGTAACCTAAAGAACCAAAGAAAAAATCACAGGCCGGTGAGGGAGAACAGGTCGGTAAGACATATACACGACCACATTTTGGGACATGCATGAATGAAATAACAGTGAAGCCTGGAAAACTGAATATGACTTTGCTGCCGACGTAATAAAATAATTATATGTGGGGTTGGGTCATAATAATGTTAAGAAAAGGCAGCATTTGGCATCTTTGTCACATCTTCTTTTTAGTGGACTGAATAAAACTTGAGTTCTAAATCTGGAAAAAAAATAAATAAATAAATAAATCAGTCGACCACACCCAAACAAAATTCTAACCCATATTTTATCGAATGTACATTGTTTGGTACATTGGATAGGACTTGGCTAAACTGAACAAAGTAACAGTAACTTATAAGGTAGATCGGAGGAGATAATAGATCAATATTTCACGTATTTTTCTTTTTTTAATAGTATATCTCACGCTGTTTAATCCAAAAAATAAAATTTATCAGACGGAACATATATTAGATTACAACTCCGTTTCAGATGATAAGAAACTAAAAAGTATCATGTGACCGATCAAAGTCTTTTTAAAACAATTTATTGGTCGAGATGTGTGTGTACACGTTTGGAAATTTCAAAGATGGGGCGGTGGATAGAGGGGCCATGGTACCGAGGATCAAAAAGGCCTCTTAAGATTCGAGGCGTCGACAGAGTTTCGGACAAAATTTATCCCCAAGATTTCTGTTTCCAACATGGAAGGCAAGAGTCAATGCTCATGTACTTATCAGCTTCTTCATTAGCAGCCAAAATTACATGACATAATTCAAAATAGTTTTGATATTTTAGCAGTCTACTCATCCCAACAACCAAGTCATGGAAAAACTTCATAGTTTTGAGATTTTAGTTATGTTGCATAGTAGGCAATGAGAAACATTTTAGAACAGTCTATTTCTATTTCTCATATGTTACTTTTCAGGTCGTATAAGTACTAGGGGTGGAGTCTGGATTGGATTAAAAAATCTTTTAGATTGAACTAATATTTTTTTAGGGAATAATTCAAAACTAATGGATTAACTATTCACAATACAAAAATCAGGTTTTATGTTTGAAAGTGCAAAAATCAGGTTTTAATTAATTAATTAAAAATATTTATTAATTAAATATAATAAGACTACAATTATGTAATTAATAGTCACATATACATAATTAGAGGTCACATGTCACATTTTTTTAAAATTAATTGGTCACATATTAATTCGAGGTAACAAACCAAAAATTTTATAGGTCACAGACTATTTCGAGGTCACATATTTTTAATTAGTCGGTCACAGATTATTTTTGAATAACATATCAATAAATTTTTAGGTCACAGTTAATTAATAATCACATATTATCCTACCTAAATTAAGAATTTACAGGCCACATTTAATTTCATTGATCACATATTTTCAAGTTTATGGTCACAGATTATTTTAAAGTCACATATTCTCAAATTTTTAGGTCACGTGACACGACTACTACTCCGGCCACCAACATCACCACCAACAAACCCACCACCACCGCCTATATCCAACCTAAATCCACCGCGCCACCACCACCGTCAACACCTCCACCTACAAAACCAACAATACCCAACCCACAACCTCACCAACAAAACCAACGTCTCCACCGCCGGAAATCACCACAGCCACCAGACCACAACCACAGCCAAAAGCCCAACCAAACACACACAACAATGCATCAGTCCCACAAACTCACCAAAACCGTCGTCGATCCACCATAGCCCCCAACACATCTACCTGCACAGCCAACAAAAAACACCTAAAAACTCTCCAACACCACTAAACCACCACCACAACTCCACTGCCACTCCACCATTGCACACAAACCCACAGCACACAAATACACACACACCACCCGTCGCGACGCTGTTGTGAAAGCGTCGCACGGCAGCTCGCGTGACGCTACCGTTCACTGGAACGACAGTGGGTTAAGTACTAGATTGCGAAAGAAAGAAGAGAGGGGAATGGCGGAGGAGATATCAGATCTCTGACGGAGCAGTGCAATCTCCGGCATTTGTGAGGAAGAGGCGTGTCTGTGAGGCTCCACTCCGGCGACGGTAAGGACGAGGGTAGAGAGAGGGACGAGAATCGAAGAGAATGAGAGTAGAAAAAAATATAGTGACAGAGAGAAGAAAGACGAGAGTGAAGAGAGAGATGGTGAGATATTAGAGTTTGAAAATGGTTTTAATAATAATATTAAAATATATAATTATACCTGATTTATGATTATTAAACTTTTGTACCTGATTTCTGAAAAGTAATCTCCAAACACCGGTTACTGTGTAATTTCCTCATTTTTTTTATGTGAAAGTATTTTTTTATAAGGGAAAATGAAATTGGTCTTCGACTTGCCTACTCCCTTGATTAGTACATTTTACCGAAGAAACTTCACTACATTTTGTTAGAATTCTAGTCCGAAACGGGATCGAGTCATATGTCGATGTTGGATTTGACACTTGGCTAGCATCCATCGTTGGCTTACATTACATCTCGAGTTCATTTATAAAATTAATGGGACGAGGTGTGTCAATTTTCTGAACTTTAACAATGAGTCTTCGAGTTCCATTCTAAAAGACCAACTTTGTTAAAAAGGAGTAATTCGAGTCTTTACATATTTACTATTATTTTTGTATATAGGTGATGTGGGGCTTTATTTTTAACATACCCTTACAAAATGGTTGCTCGTTTAATAGTATTAATCTTGAAATTCGAACAATTCATATAAGCTTTATTGACGGATCGAATTGTTTGTTTGAGCTTATCAGACTCAATTATAATACCGATACTTGAAGTTCCATCTTAAAATATCAATTTTATTAAAAAAAAATAATTTAAATAATCTTTATATGTTGATAAATATTTTCATAGTTAAGTGACATGATGTCATTCTACCCCTAACAAACATTCAACCTTGAAAGTAGTAAAATTTTATGTCTATCCTACTTTTGAGTGCATAAATCTCTTTTTGGGTTGTACAAAACTGTATTATCAGAAAATAGTTCATTTCCATAAGTTTTAATTGTAATCTTTTGTAAAATATTTTCATCATATTATATTTGAGCTAAATAATTGGGAAGATTATTGAAGAATATTAAATGGCTTAAGTGGGAAAAATCTCAATGATGAATGATTTTGCTTTCAAGAAAATAATAAGTTGTAACTTATAATCATCGACATGCTCTAATTGGCCATATATTTCGGTCCCTTCGTATTTGTTATGGCTCAATTATTTTGGGTTTCTTGTCTTAGAAAGGGTTTTCTTATGTAATAGGCTTTCAAGCTTCCAACTTTCCCTTTTACATATCTACTGGCCGAGGCCCAAGTATTGGACCTAAGCTGTGTCCTTCCATTAAAATTCAGTGGGACGAGTATAGAGAAAACTAAGAATCCGTTTGATTGTAAATGTAGAAAATGAGTAGAAAAAAAATGTTTTACAGGGAATTGATTTGCTTAAAAATTATTTTACTGAGAATTATAATTAATTGTGTTTGATTGATATAATTTTCTATGGAAAATGTTGAAAGTTTGATTTCCGTTTGACTTCGTTTTTTATTAAAATTGTCTATTGGGTTTAGAATTTGTTCCAATTAAAAAAAAAAATTTGAAAAATATTTACCAACCAAAATATCAGGAATTTGTTTTTCTCAAAAAGATGGAAAATTTGAAAAGTTGGAAAACATTTTCTCGAGAAAATTTTGCCAATCAAACACTACAAAAGTTGAAAAATGGAAAAAAAAAATTCAATTTTCCATGAAAAATATGGTGTATCAAACGGAGCCTAATTATATTACGAATAATGCTAAGTGTACACAATCTTTTACACTATCTTTTACACCTCTCTCACATGGAGGGAGGCCCACACATAATAAAATAATCGTGGACCCCCCTCCATGTGAGAGAGGTGTAAAAGATTGTGTAAAAGTGTGTGTGTACATGTAGCATTACCCTTATATTACACTCGAAAATTTTTGCCTATCAAACACTACAAAAGTTGAAAAATGGAAAAAAAAAAAAAAAATTCAATTTTCCATGAAAAATATGGTGTATCAAATGGAGCCTAATTATATTACACTCGAAATCCTAATTTCAAGTGTCATTACATTTAGTGATGTAGTGGAAGCGTGTAAGAACTAAGAACAACATAGGTGATTGACGATACTCGTTGATTCGAAAGTGAATGCCAATTAGATCAATGAGGAAAACTCCAAAAAAGATGCAATGCTTATATTCAATCATCAAAGCTGTGTTCCAACACTTGCATATTTATACAAGAACTTGTTGGTTAATATCGACAAAGTGACACGTGATAAAAACAAATAAAAAATAGGTACGATGGAATAAAATCCCAGGTTTCATCCACTTGGTGTGGTTGTCACTTCTTATTGTCCATTTTCGAATGATTAATTCTACCCTCAAACACAATCATGTCCTTGTTTGCATGGTATAGGCAAATGCATTCTCAATTGAAAGTACAAGTACTTGAAAAATAAGACCGCTAATGAAAATTGCATAATAAACAAGGGTTTGAAAATGCAAGAAAGCGATTTCATTATCTGGATTGATATAAATTTTTATGAATTGACATTTTCGACATTAACATCAAATTTTGAACTGCACATGTCATTCATGTACTTGTGTCCAATTTTAGATTTCTGTCCCTTCAATATTAAGACAAAACAAATTATGAACTGCACAAGCAAAATATTCATTTTTGTAGTAAAAGAAAACAAATGAGCCTATAAATCATATATTCTGATTTCGAAATGAGGTTTGAATAAGAAATGAAATTTATCTATGATCACGAACAATCTTGAAACGAAACTGTCAATAATCTTGAAATACTTAGTATGATTGTGCTCTTGTTTCTTGTTCGAACCCATCTCCCAAAAGGGTTTAGGCTCATGAACATAGTTTAGAGGGTATTGGCATCAGAATTTGAGTCGGTTGGCTCAGCTTCAAAATCTTGGCCTTCAAAATAACAAATATAATGTCAGGTTACCAAATCTTATTGGTGGGAAATGGCAGTGCAATGGAGGAACTAGGTTTGGTTCGAGGGAGTGTAGTGTGGAGAAGATGATTGGTCTTTTTCATTTTTTATTTCATTTCCCCCTTTTGTTGAATTGCTAAAGGGATCCAGCTATTATACCCCCGGACAAAGAGCTCATTTACACACCTTGCCACGGAGAATCTGATGGCTGCTTCAGGTGATGATTTCAAAATTAATTAAATTTTGGAAAATGGTGGGATTTTCTGTGGATGCAGAAGTGTACGATGTTGGTTAGTCAACCACTTCTGCTTCTTGATTAGGGAGGCACATCTCCATCGGCTGCTATAGTAGATTGTTCGATATGGAAGTGCTCAGTCGGAACACCTATGGGTGAAAGCTTGGTTTCACAACATTTGGAAGAAAGACAAACTCTGTAAATCAACAACAATTATGATTTGTTAACCACAATCAAGCACTTCTTTAATCTTAAGACGGTTTAAACCCCCAACCTAAGAAACAAGGCAACGTTTTTTGGTAAACAATAACTCCTGAAAAACATAATTCTGGAATGTAAGAAACATAAATGATTCCATGAGAAAGTTGCAAAACAGTTTTGGGACGCAAGTCCCTCGGACCTCTGCTCCTCAGAAGTTCAAAACTTCTTCAATGTAGCTCCCCCGGGAAGTACCATATTGAGCTATAAATCCGATTAAAATGAGATTAGCTTGAGAATTAACCGGTGTCAGCACCAAACTTCCTCTCTTTGTATAGGTTCATACCAAAATTTGTCCACAGGTCAAATCAGATATACTAAGCAAACACTTCTGAATCGATCTGCTCAACGGTGGGGAAGATTTGTTTCAAAGTAGCAATATAATTTGGAGATTTAGCCTGCAGAGGAAAAAGAAGCATTAGGAGAACTTGATATACATTAAAATTTGGCAAGAGTCGACGCGGGAAAAGATTTAAGAAAACTGAAGAAGATTTTATAAGTAACTGGCTATGCCAAGAGCATTTAATTCAAAAAACAGTAACATCATTCTAGCCAACTGAAGAAACGTAATTCCTCAATGCAATGCGATAGAAAACAATTAGGATTTTGGAACCTCGTAATTGATATACAAGTTGGCTATACTAATCTAAAATATATCTTCAAATTTCTTTCATGGGAGAAAATGCAAGTTATAGTTCCAGTGTCTTGATAATGCAGCATTCAAGCAAAATTTTGAAGTTTTTGCCTATAATGACATCACAGAATAACCAGAAAAATGTTGGCAGACATGAATATGCAGTTGGAGATCAAATTTCCATGGGCATATAGTGGTCCTAAATCTTATTCAATATTCCTGTTTAAAAAAATCCTATGCCTACAATCATTGCCATCTGAAAAGCTTTGAACATGAGAAACTTCTGATGCACTCAATCAATTCGGGCTGCTACCCCTTGGCTTAACTATTCAAGATTAAGTATGATAATGGCAGAGTAAACACAATATGTTAACAAGTATTTCGATGCAACCCAGTGAATACAAAACAATGCAAGGACAAGCAGCTCAAGGCCTAGTTCCTTCAGTAGGTTCCCTTAGAACAAACTATTCGAAAAAGGGGATATATTGCTGGTATGTTGGCTAAAGGAGTAGAATGGATTTTGGATAAAGTGAACGGACAACTATTGTAATAGAAATACTAAAGCAATGCCCTAGAGAAGATTCTAAACCAAGAACCAATGGATGCTGAAGATTATATAGACAAGATGTTCCTGGTTTGAACAATGTCACACACAACGTTACACCAAGAGGCGGATATCTATACATACACATGGATTGCGCTCAAGGTAGATGGTAGTGAGCTTCTCTCTGGAACCGGCAACTGCCTCTTCTATTCCTTCTAGTGATGTTATTTGGTTGTCATTAAGCCATAGATCTTCTAACCTGCAGAACCAACTTAGAGTGAAGTGTATAGGGATGATTAATACAACTGCATGAGTGAAATAGAGATTCATACTGTTCCAATTTCTCAATGTCATTAATTTCTGTAAGCTTATTAGCTGACACATCCAAGAGCCGGAGATTTACTAATGTTGATAGGCCTTCCATTTTTGATATACCATTATGGCTCAAGTATAGTTCTTCTAGTGCAACACACTCCTGCAAATCACAAAAATTATATATATTGATGCAAGTGTTGCCTAGAGTTTAGAAGAAAGAATTGTATACAAAAGCTCTTAATCACAAAAACTCTTGGAACACTGAATACCTCCAATCCTGTAATGGAAGTTAAACGATTACTCTGCAGGCTAAGCTTCTTAATGCATTTCAACCCACAAAGATTAATTGCTCGAATTCGATTCCGTCCAAGCCATAGCTCTTGCAAGCTTGTTGAGTTTTGAAGGTTCTCCATTACCTGCACGAAAAGTACTTCTCTGTCAGGCAATTATCTAAAACAAAAAATATATACTTCAAAGTAAAGCAACTTTCTTAAAAAGTTATATTTTACACCTATGATTCCTATGCAGAGAACAGATCTTCTATAAAGCACATTAAAAGAATGTGTGTGCTTCCATCTTAAAATAAAAAAAATATTATAGCATAATGAGGAATGGGATCATTTGTTGAAAGTTAAGGAAGTAGTTAATAGCACTCTACACATTTTTTTGAGAAATTAAATCCTGACCCGTATTCTGTTTGATCCAAGCTCAAGAATTTGCAGTAAAGGTAAGTGTTCAATCTCCTCCATCTTGATAACTTCATTTTTAGAAACATAGAGCTCTTTAAGGGTGCTGGAGACCATAGACAGTCCATTAAGAGATGAGATCTCATTGAAAGAAACATCAAACACAAGAAGCTGCTTGAATATGCTAACATCAGGAATTTTCTTCAACTGATTATCCCGGAGAACTAGCTCCTGCAAAAAATATAATTAATTAAAAAAAATCTCTTGTTATTTTGACAGGACAAAAGAATTCTTGAAACACCTCGTATCTCAGTTCCAAAAAATTCTTCAAATAAACTTCCAAATGAAATATCATGAGTACAGCTGTTGTACCAGGAAAAATGAAAAAATAGCGAATGAAAGCACACATACATAAACAAATCAAGTCCTGATGGATCCCAAACCCACCCAAACAATTTCAGAAAAGTCCTCTTTCAACCCATCAGTTTACCACTGCCTCACCACTTTGCAAATTCTAAAAACTCATCAATGACCATCTCCAGCAGAGAGGAGTTAATATTGGAAGATAACAATATTCTTAAAGATTCCATTAACTCTCTAGACAAATCCAAATCCGCTCTAAACTAAAAGGAGAGTAAAAGACTTACAATATAACTGCTTAAACAGCTAAAATCTAGGGCTACAAGTTACATTCACTTAATTTATAATAATTAACTGCCTTGGATTTCAAACCTGGCACTCACTAGAAATTGTAAAGATAAACCAATAAAAGTAATTCCATTTAAAGACTTGCAGTCTTTTAGTGTCAGAAATCTAGAAGTTTATTTCCAAGTTTTATAATTTTTGCCGTTCTTCTTCAACCAAATTTTCTAAAATACTCTATACAACTGTACTATCTGTTTTGTAGAATTCACGGCACAGAAATGAATTGGTGAGTTCCAAGCCATAAGATGCTGATAGCAATTAACAGACTAGAAGCATGTTTGGCTTAGCTTATTTCCAGAGAAGAAGCAAAAAAATGCTTCTTTCTTGCTTTTCTTTACAGTAGGTAAGCAAGTTTTGCTTCTTTCTTAGAAATAAGCTAAGCCAAGCACATTCTAGATTAGGGAAATAGGAACATGTAAACACCATGCAGGTCAAAAATCATATTATTCCATGTCATTTCATTGCGTCATTAAAATTAAATTAGCAAAAAGAGAGTCAATAAATCAGCATTAAATAAATTGGAGCTTTCTGAGATAAGAAATATTTTAGGGATCACATAAAAAAATTAGCAAACTAATATTTCTTCAATGTGCTGATCTTCAGTTTACTAATTTTTCTGACAATTTACCATTTATCTAATTCAACATATGTATCTCTATACTCATATTGGCGAATTCCCATCTCTTACTAGCCGGAGGTTCTAATCTCTATACTAGAAACCAGTAAATGAAATTATACTTTTAGTTTACTAAACACACAATTTTGAACCTGTCTCCATTTGTACTGCTAATTCCATTCATGTTATGTAGCATACTCCATTGTACTTATCCTAAAACTTCAAGCAATAATCCTCACTACAGTTTATACTTTCCATAATATTAGCTAAAAATGGCAAATAAAAACCTCATTGTTGTTGCATGTAATTAATTTATCCGAGATAAGCTTTCTTCTGAATCTTTATATAAAATTCCTGTGGTCTTCAGTTTACTAATTTTTCTATCAATTTACCATTTATCTAATTCAACATATGTATCTCTATACTCACATTGTCGAATTCCCATCTCTTACTAGCCGGGGGTTCTAATCTCTATACTAGAAACCAGTAAATGAAATTATCCCTTTTAGTTTACTGGACACACAATTTTAAACCTGTCTCTATTCGTACTGCTAATTCCATTCATGTTATGTAGCATACTCCATTGTGCTTATCCTAAAACTTCAAGCAATAATCCTCACTACAGTTTTTACTTTCCACAATATTAGCGGAAAATGGCAAATAAAAGCCTCATCTTTGTTGCATGTAATTAATTTATCTGAGATAAGCTTTCTTCTGAATCTTTATACAAAATTCCTGTGGCATGCGCGTAGAAATACTTCTTATCGTAATTGCACTATGATAGATGGCCTTTACCACATAAATTAACCTAGTTATAAACTCTTCTTCTATGATACCGTAATCATATTTCTCTTGGATCTCCATATAACATTTCAAAGTAGATAAAGACCTTTTTTCTCTTGATTGAAAATGAGTGTGGAAAAGACGTGATTCACAAAGAATCAAAATCAAACAAGGGCTAAATATCTAAAATCAAGAATGGTTAGGGAAAGGGAAAATGTCACAACCAAATCATCCAAGAACAACAATAAAAAAAGTAAATACTTAAAAAGTCATCTTTATTTTTAAAAGCTTCAGGAGTAGACATGAATACACAACATCCACATCTAAAGAAGTAACAATTGGCGTTTTTCTTCCATATCTTCAGCAATTAAACAAGTAAATGACAAATACACCAATTTAATAATCAAAATAGTGAAATATATTCATACTTAAAAAGATAAAAATATAAAGAAGAAAATTAGAATCGGTACTTCGAGGGCCGAAATTGTGTGCCACGTTGAGAGAGGCTGGATTCCGTCATCGTTAAAAAGGTTCTGACGAAGAGAGAGCTTTTTGAGATTGGAGAGTAGGGAAATTCGGGCGTCTAACGTCGACAGACGGTTCGCCGTCAAGTCTAACTCGGTGAGACTCGGTGGAATCTCCACCGTTTCCAGATCGTGGAGTTGGAAACTCGAGAGGTCTAGCACAGTTGTCGAGGATGTCGATTCCTCCTCGTTCGCCGCCGTCGGATCGTTGTCCGGCGGGAAGTGATCGACGGGGCCAGCTGAAGTGTCCATAATCGGAGCGAGAGAGCAAAACAAAAATTAGATTGTACAAAGAGATAGAGAGAGAGAAGCGGGAGGAAATTAGGCATTTATTCCATTATTCGTCCCCTTTATTTTTAAAACAAAATTATTTATTCATTTTTAATTACATATTAACTTAATAAAATATTTTGTACGTAAATTCAAATTTTTTTCGAAAACATTCTCCAAGATGTACTAATCAAAACATTACTCTTTCAAAATCAGTGTTCTAAAAAGCGCGCCTAAACGCGAAGCGTGATGAAAACATTTCGCTTTGAACCTAAACGAGAATTAAGCGGACAACAACAATGTTGACCGCTTAATGCGCGCCTAAGCGTCCCTAGGCACGCCTAGGTGCGCCTTCGCTTCAGGTCGATATTTTAAGGAGGCCCAATGTTTCCCCCTCATTTTTTTTAATATAATCCCCAACCCAAGCCTTGGGCCCAGACCCACAGCCCAAACAATAATTAAGCCTTAAATATATTATATAACCCACAGCCCAACAATAATTTAACTTCAAAGTTCAAAAAACACCCCTTTTAGCGTACTAGAACTGAGAAGACGGAGGCACGATTTGAGAAGACGGAATTTCTCCACACACACCGCACGAATTTGGGTTTCAGACTTTCAGCCACCAAGTATGTATAACTTACGTAATTATATTCGAATCAACAGCTCAATTTCACACGCCTCACGGACAAGCTGCTTATTATTGTTTCTTTTTTATACTGAGTTTGAATCTCGTCTGAAAGGGTTCCTGCAGGCTACGATTAAGATTATTGTCAAGGAGCCAGAAGAGAAGTGTTTTGCATTTATCAATAGTGAAAATAGGCAAACAGAGTATGTTTAAGAACTCTCATTTACACCAATTCTTCATGTATTGAAGTTTAAATTTGTGCTTCTTTCTTTGGACGTTGTTGTTTGATCATATTTTTGCTGGGTATCAAATTTGTTTCACCTATCTTTTGGCTGTTTCGGTACCAAATTCGAATTATTTATGTTGGGCTTCTAGCCCTGTTTGTATCTGATTCTGCGGAATATTTATTCGGTTTAAGACTTTGAGCATTTCTGTATGCAGTATGCACTTTGAGCATTTATGTATTGAGCATCTGTATTGAGCATATTGAGCATTTCTGTATGTTTCTTCTCATGGATGAGTATTTTTTTTTTTTGTAGGAACCAATGGAAGAAGATGATTCCTCAACAACATCTAAATTCCATGCTAGTCAACTAAAAAGAGATTCTGGAGATGTTGGTTGGGAAACTGCGATTTTGGTAGATCCTAAAAATCTTAATAATGTGAAATGCATGTTATGTGATAAGGTTACTAAGGGAGGAATTTATAGACATAAACTTCACGTAGCAGGAATCAAGGGAAAAGGTGTAGCGTCATGTCCTAGAGCAAGTGAAGAACAAAAAGTCAAGTGTGCAGAGGCGATTCAAGGGAACAAGTCTAAAAAAATAGAGAAGCTAGTGAATGATGCTAGGTTAAGGGACGATGTGTGTATATCTTTGCCTACAATAGATGAGGAAGAAGATAATGAAATTTCGATTATTGAAAGAAGGACTAGGAAAAGGCCTATTAATGTGGGGACCCATAGATCAATTTACAAGGTCTGTTAATGTCAATGATGCTTCCATGAGTGCAAGTAAGAAATTGAGACAACAAAATATGAATGATGTAATTTCTAAGAATTATTAGAGGTTTGTCGATATTTGGCAAGATAGGTTTATGAAGCCGGAATTCCTTTCAATGCCATTAACAATGATTGTTTTAAATTATTTGTGGAAGCTCTTGGTCAATATGGCCTTTGTTACAATCCTCCTTCCCAATACCAACTAAGAGAGCCACTTTTGAAGGGAGGGGTGGAGAGGACAAATAAAACTTTAAAGAAACAAGAAGAAGAGTGGAAAAATAATGGGTGTTCAATCATGACAAATGCTTGGAGCGATAGAAAAAAGGAAGCATCATGAATCTGTGTGTGAATTGTAAATTGGAGACCACATTTATTTCATCAAAGGAAGCTTCACATGATGCTCATACTGTCAATACATAGTTGACTATTGCAATGAATGCATTAAAGAAGTTGGGGTTGAAAGTGTGGTTCAAATTGTAATCGACAATGCTTCCAATAATATGGTCGCCTCAAAATTGTTGGAATATGAAAGGCCTAACATGTTTTGGACATCATGTGCCACTCACACTTTAAACCTTATGCTTGAGGGAATTTCTAAACTTCCTAGCTTCAAGGGAGTGATTGACAAGGCAAAATCCGTCACTATTTTCATTTATGCACATCACAAGACTTTGGCCTTAATGAGAAAGTTCACAAAAAAAGAGATAGTTAGGCCAGGAGTTACTAGATTTGCAACCTCTTTCTTGACATTGCAAAGTTTGCTTGATAAAAAACAAGAGTTGAGAAGTATGATGACTAGCAATGAATGGGATAACACGAAATGGCCTAGGAGTAAAAAAGGAAAAGAGGCATTTGATATTATTGTTCCGAATGATTTTTGGAACATGATAGAGTTGTGTTTGAGAGTGTTCACTCCACTAGTGAAAGTGCTTAGACTTGTTGACGGGGAAGAAAAGCCTTCAATGAACTTTGTTTATGGAGAGCTACTAAAGGCAAAGGATGACATTAAAAGGACATTGAAGAGGGAAAGTGATTACAGGCCAATCTTAGACATTATTGATGCTAAAAGCAAGGGTTGTCATGATAGTCCACTTCATACAACAACTTATTTTTTGAATCCGTTCTATTTTTTCAAGAATCCATGTATCAAAAATGATCAATTGATTATAAATAATTTGATTGCTTGTGTTGAGAAATTCTTTCCTCATGATCAAATGCAACATCATGTGATAAATATTGAGTTGCAAAGATAAGTTCAAAAAGAAGGTTCATTTGGAAAAAAGCTAGCAATAAGTGGATGTGAGAACAATGATGCAAACTACAATCCTGGTAAGTTCTATATCTAACTTTATTTCTTCATTGCTTTTCTGCATTTTGGAGTATAACTTGTTCAATGAATTATACCCTATTGCACTAGATTTGAATTATACCATTTAACATGTTTCACTTTCATTTATATTTATTAGTGAGTTGGTGGGATTTCTATAGCAATGAAACACCATATTTAAAGACAATAACAAAAAGAATAGTTGGTTTGACTACTAGTTCATCAGGTTGTGAAAGAAATTGGAGTGCTTTTGAAGAGGTAAGTACTAATTAAGTAATTATGTTGTACACAACTCATTTCTTTTGGCCAATGAATAATTACTTGAATATGCTATGATCCATTAAATGTACATTTCTTTTTGTTTCTTTATCTTTATCTTTTTTTTTTTTGTAGATACACACCAAGAAAATGAATAGACTTGACACTACGAGGATGAACAATCTTGTTTATGTCCAATTTAATGCAAGGTTGATGAACAAGAAGAAGAGGAATGTCAAAATAGAGACTTTACTAGCAAGTGATACTATTAATGCACAATCTTGGATTGTAGAGGGTTGTGATGATGAGGGTGAGGATGAGAATGATAGGGTAGATAATGATATCTTACAACTTACAAGAGGTACAAGAAATGATCAAAATGAAATGAGGGAGCTCAATAATGATCATTTTGTATCGGACGATACGGATGACGAATTAGATGAAGAAGAAGATATTGAATTGGAATCCGATAAAGAGTTAAATTAGATAAGATTTAAGCTACAACTTATCTACGTTATGTAATTATAATTTTGAAACTTATCTTTATGTAGGAATTATTAAATAAATACGGTATTTTATAATTTTAGATGTTTGGTATGTATTACTTGAATTGTTGAATTTTTTTTACAATGGTTAAAAATTTAAAATAAAAAACGTTTTTTTACCCCTAAGCTTCGTTTAAGCTCGTAAATCTTGAAGCTTGGTCTCCACGCCTAATCACGTTTTACACTTTTTAGAACATTGTCCAAAATAATGACTAGGGGCTATATAAACTTGAGATTTTTGATTTATTGTAATTAAAAGTTTAAAATCGACAATTTATAAGTAAATTCGACTTTTTCTGAAAGTTAATAATTTTATTTAAATTCAAGTTTTGATAAATATAAAAAATAATAAATGATTGAATACATAAAATATCATACTACTATGGTTCAATGTCTCGAAATACCGATTTTTGTATAATTATTCATTTTGTTAATAAATAATAATTCATTAAAATGATAGTTTTTCTTAGCATTTCAAGAGACCTCCCAATAATATCCACTTATTCACCACTCATTCTTTTCATTCCTTTCTCTTTGTAATCACACCTCAATTATGTACTTCCCTAGTAATTAAAGGTTTCCAGTGATTTGTAAGTTTTAAAAACTTTTTTTAATGAAAATTAATATATTTTTCATTTACGAAGATACATTCATGAACGTGCGAAATAAAGATAGGAATACAAACAACCCAGTTCAGATACATCAGAGCAAGAGTAGCACATGATACAACCGTATAGACCATACAATTTCCATTTCCCAGAAGAATCATGCAACTTGTACAATTTTGGTTGACAACTTCATACTTGACATCATCATATTCATCCATTTTAAAAATTATGTTCTAAATCAATGGTCATAATTTTGACAAGACCAAAATTGTCAACAATGATAGTCAATAAGGGTTGTACAAATAGCTTAATTTTGTAGGAATATATTCACAAGAGTCACACCCACATCACGTCAAATAGTAGAACTTTAAATAGAAAATTTCATTATTTCTAATAGAAAAATGCAACTAAAATTAGTTGTCTCAATCTAATGAATATGTGCAATAAAATAAATTATTAAAAACTTAAAAAAAAAAAAATTAAACGGAGTAGTAGACGGAACAATGGCCCTGCCCCGCCTTAAACGGATAAGGGGACGGGGCGGAGAATTGCTTGACGAGGCAGGGGGCATGGGAGTTTGCCCCGACCCCGCCCTGTCCCATTGCCATCCCTAAGTCTCGATTGAATAAAGGTGGAATAAATACTTTTTTTCATGATCTCAAATAATTTGGTGTGTTTGTTGGTGTTAGCCCAATGGTGTCGCCTAAATGACCTATGAGTTACTAGAATAAATGCTTGATCTGGTCTGTGTGACTAGGTTTGATACGTTTGATTTTGCTGAATTGAAACCCTTTACTCAACAAGATAAACTCTAAGCATCTCAATTAATTTTCCAACTCTCAAAGGAAATAATTGCACTTAATTTCTACTTCAATCAATTGCATTAAGAATTTACATGCCATGCGCCATGAAATAATATTGTGCACTCGAATTTTGGGGCATTACAAAATATGTGAATAGCACTTGCTTTAGGCATATCATCATCTTACCTTTCCCAAGAATTGAAGTGAGGTGTGGCATTAAATTAGACAATTGCAGCTTGCTAATAAAGCCTATGTAGTGGATTGCAGCAAATGGGTAGAAAACAAAAAGTAAACGAGGAAATTGGTTTGTAAATCAAAGAAACAAAACTCTCTCTCTCTCTCTCTCTCTCTCTCTCTCTCTCTCTCTCTCTCTCTCTCTCTCTCTCTCTCTCTCTCTCTCTCTCTCATGAACATGACGTGGCTAGATGTTCGACACATGTTATAAACGTTCTAATTAATCACATAAATGTTAAATTGGAATACTTTTGTCGTGTGATTAATTTTAGATATGATTTCTTTGTTGTATCTGCTTGTGATCATTCTTCGTTATTGAATTCAACATGTTTTTAATTTTTAACCTCGAGTCGTCTGTGATATTATTCAAAGTATAGATTATAATGGTAAGTCGACACCAAATCCAAAAACTAGAACCTAAACCTAGATTATGAGATTGATTTTGGAGAAGAAGAACAAGCTCTTCTCTATCTATGAGCACATCCACTAGATCTAGTAATAAAACAGGGATTTTCCTCTTCCAATGTTCTGCTTAGGATTGTTTTTGTATATGTAGTCCCTCATCTTTCATTACTTATGCAGTTAAGTCCAAGACTTTCATGAGCTGCCACAGGGACTCCATAGGATAGGACCTGTATAATCTAAGATCCATTAACTCGAAACCGCCTAGTCTCTGCGTCGTCCAATTATTAATCTTTTCAAACATGCACGCCTTGGGGTTTTCTTGGATGCCGTGGGCATCGTACCCTAGGTCTAGTAGGATTTTTATTTATTTTTTTAAAATTCATTTAGTTCACTCATTATTATGTCAAAGAACTTTCGAGCTCACAAATGAAGCTTAGGTTTAGGTAATTAATACGGCGATAATCTGTGATGTGATTCGATTCTCCATATAGCCATGTTATGAAATTAAATTCTACTCATGGTTTAGTACAATATACTTCGAGTGCACTAGTGTCACTACTCTAGAAATACTATTTTGCGATCGGGACAAATCATTCAACCTAAATGGGGAATTGATGACACTACGACATAGATAGAACAAAGTGTCAAATGTTGCTCATCGACTGCAAACTAATTATTATTGATCAGAATACAAGTCATGTTACATTGTGTTTCACCAAGCAAAGACTTGACTTATTATCACATAGTATGATTCTAGTCGCTTGCTCAAATAATCAAGTAGTCTAGTGCAATGTACATTTAGATTTTATAATAAACAACGAATTGTAATTTATGAATATCTAAAAACGTCAAACGAATTACACCAAAGCTATACTTTTTGAGCAAACAACTCAATCGAAAAAATCTTGAATAAATTGCACAAAACCAATCTAGGATATCCAAAAAAGAGCAGGTTGTAATGACTTGAAAGGTTTGTGGGTTGAAATGACCCAACAAAAGATTTCACAATCTTCAAACTCAAATATAGTCAACATATCAAATATTTCAGATTTTCCATCTATTTAATATTCTGAAAGATGTTTATTTATATTTCTAAGAGTTAATTCCTAATAAGATAAGCAATGTTGGGGTTTACAATTAGTTAGATTAATTTCAAATCTAAGGCTCAGGGTCGATTTTATATCGTCTTCTTACATGACTTGTTTCATTTATATAAGAGAGCTGGGTTACTCATCAACGATGATGTGCACCTCAACCATCAATAACGCCAACTAGATGAAGGAATGTCCGAACACAATTGCATTTAGACGATAGTTTTATCACCTAGAAGATTTGAAAGAGCAATTAGGAGTACTTGTGAGATAGGTTTAATCAATGTCTTTTTGGAATGGCAAACGTGTCATCTCAAGCCACTTTTGACACAAATGATTATGTCTCGTATAAAGAATTTAATATAAAATTATAATGAATATATATTATGATATAGATCTATTATAATAGATTATGGTGGAAGGTCCATTGATTTTTTATTCAAAAAATTGTCATTTACATATATCTTCTTTATCCGATCTAAGCCTACCTTTAACCTCTATAATATAGTTTATAGTGCAAATGAGTAACTTTTGAATAAAAATTTGAAAAATACTATCCACCTTAATTCACCATAATATTATATATTTATTACTATCTATTATAATTTTATACTAGATTCTTTCTACGGCCTAATTCGGTGTGCCAAACGTAGCCTCTGTGTTTGTTTTGTATGCTAGTATGAAGAATCATAATGGCATTTCTTTAATTTCGAATAATGACCAATATTAGATGTGACACTAAAAATTTCTAGCTAGTGATATTTACAGAGCTAAATTTGATATTAAGCTTCCGTTTGTTTTTCATTTTTCTTCCATAAAAATGAAAAATATGAACGTTATCCATTACATCAAGTCATCAATTTTGAATTTTTATCTCTTGTGTGGGACCCAATAATGACTATATTTTTCATTCTCATTCTACAATATTGAGAATCAAACGGGCCCTAATTATTGAAATCTACAGATGTTAGTGGCCAAGAAAATCGACTGGTCTTAGTTTGAAATTTTCGAAAAGTTTAGGAACTATATTACAATTTAAAAGAGTTGCAGATTAAGATATTGTAGACCCAATGTATCTAGGGCTGGGCAAAATGTTCGAACCGAACCGAACCGGAACCGAACCGAACCGAGCGGGTTTTTCAAAATGAAATACCCGAACGGGTATCCGAATCAAGAACCGAATGGTTTGGTTCGGTTCTCGGTTCTAGACCCAGAACCGAATAAGAACCGAAATTTTTTTTTTTATATTGGATAAATCAATTTCTTTTATTTTTTCTAAATAAATTAATAATTTTTTTCTTATTAAATCTTATTAGTTGAACAATTTAGAGTTTATTTATGTTTGTTAGTTGTTTTTTTTCAATTTTTTCTTGTATAGTCTCTTAATAGTTAGTATGGAAAGTCAAGCAACTGATTATTACATTAAATAGTTGGTAAGTATTATCAATACTTTAAAATATTTTATCTTTATTACTTCTAATTTATATTTCATTTTTATGTAGACTTGAATGTTTGAAACAAATGAATTATTGATATGAATTATCGAAGTTTTATTAGTAATATTTACTTTTTCGTATTTGTATTTGACAACTTATTATTTATATGTTATTAAATTAGATTACGTTAATTTGTAAAAGTTAAGATTGAACTTGGTATTTATATCTACTTTTTGTTATTAATATTAGTATCTACTTTCAGATGTATTTATGTAGTATTATTTTAAATGTTAAAAAACTTAATTATAGTACGGAACCGAACGGAACCGAACAGAACAGAACCGAACCGAACCGAACCCGAACGGTTCCAAAATTATATTTGGAACCGACGGTTCCATTTACTAAATACCCGAAAATTTCTGGAACCGAAAAAAACCGAACCGAACCGACCCGCGCCCACCCCTAAATGTATCATTTCGGGGATGAACGTAAGTTTATAAATTGATATTTAGGATTGAAATTAGGGCAACTTACAAAAATACCCCTAATATTTTAGAGGTATTTTGAAAAATCATATGAAAAGTATTTTGAAATTAAAAAATATTGTATAGAGTTAAATGTCACTTTTTTTATTTATTAATAAGTAACAAAGTATGTCACTTTCAAAAGTCAAGTGTCACTTTTTAAGTAAAAAATACTTTATAAAGTTAAGTGTCACATTTTAAAATAAAAAAATGACATATAATGCCACTTTTATTAAAACTAGTGAGAAGCACGTGCAATGCACGTGTCATGATGTAGTTCACTACTTAATAGCGTAGGTATAAAAAAGTATTTATGTCAAACATTAGCTATATAGAATTTTTTTATAGGTACAAACAGTAAAAGAAAACTCGCTCCCAAAAAACGAAGATGCATATACTATTCAGATGAACAGTACAAATTAAAACTAAAGTAAAAACAAACTCACTTTTGAAAAAGAAAAAAAAATTAAAACATTATCTCTTCGTGCAGCACGAAGAGAAATTCTCCATTCTCCATTCTTTCCATGCAGCATCTCTCCGGTTCCTTTTTTTTTTTTCCTTTTAACGCTTGCTTTGAATAAAACGATATATTTTTTTGAAATCCAACTAATAGTATTAGTGCATAAATATTATAACTCGCTGGAAAACTTCAAGCTGACCAATATCTCAGTTCAATACGTGAACAATAAAATAAAGGAACATCTAGCTACAATAATGTGGAAAAGGTTTTTCATGGAAATATAACTGGCAAGATAGTGCAAAAAAAAAAGATGGAAGAGAAAACTCTTACTTTTACAAAGTTCCACCCCCCTCCCCCGGTTCAGCAAGGATGCCAGGCTCCTCCATCGCTCACCAATAAGCTTGGTTAGGTCTTCCGAAGGAAGAGATCACAGATGTTGACTGTCCATCCATCTTTGATGTTAAGAAAATATGTTCAATGCCGGAATAAGATTGATCAAGGCTGAAGCAAAAGTTGCAGAAATCATTGCCATACTTTTTAAGTAAAGATTTTGGTCGAGTGATCCTCTGCAAAAAGAAAATTGTACTGATTATTGCTCTATAAACTATTAAATGAAATCCATAATCATGGTCCAAAAATTAATTTTGTAACAGTGATATTCCCACAAGGATTATATTATCCATTACATTACCTCAAGAACTTAAAATGATATTGAGGTCAATAAATCTCAACTGCATTTAAGATAGTCCTTATTTGGTACACTTCTCCATAAATCAAAACATGGACCGTTCATCTTTTATCTCAAAAAATATAATAAATCATTTAAGAGATTAATAAAATTTGAAACTTACCCAAATAGAATACAAGGAAGCGCTTGGAAAACTGCCATCCAAGTTAACTTAGGCTTCTTCTTCCTGAAATATCAAGAAATTTGAAGATTCAGATTCAGATGAATTTCCTATGTGTGCAATTTAGCTTTAAGATTTTCAAATTCTTCGTGGGATTAAATTAAATATTCTTTCTTGTAAATCTGAAAATCAAAATAAACATGCATTACAACCTTTCAACCAAGAGGGCAACCGGAACCATAAAACCACTGCCAAACATAAATCTATAGCCCACCAAAATGGACAACTTCATTCCATCTTTTGCCGCCAGTTTATAAATAATATTGACTCCAGCAAATATTGTTTGAAACATCACAAAACAAAATAAATCTACCTACAAGAAACTTGAAAACCTTACCAAGAACGCCAAGAATAAATGAAAATTCAGTTTTTTTTCGAATTCTTGCTTGAAAAGGGGAGAACTTAATGGGAAATAGAAGAAAAAATATATCCCATCTTCAGTCATGTCCTTCTCCGTAACTCCTACTGCAACAAATAGAAATAGAAAATAGAAAAGAAGAAAGGTAAAGTCTTGGTTGTGTGGGGAAGTGGAATACAGAGCATGGGTGATTGTGTGGGAAAATGGAAATTTGTGAGAGAGAGAAGAAAGAGAAATAGAAAATTCGAAATGATGGTTGCGTGTGAAAGTAGTGTAACATACAAGAATAAGTAAAGACAAAAATGAATTCATGAAAGAGGGAACAGTGCCAACGTTCATCTCTCCGTTCAGAACGGAGATGCACTCCGTTCTGAATGGAGAGAATTTGGCACTGTTCATTGTTTTTTTTTTTTTTTTTTTACTTAGCCTTAGTCTTATCCTTATATTTTTTTATTCAACTAATGTAAACATGCAATTATTTTACTTTCGCCTTTTCACACGCAAACGTAAAGTACAAAAAAAGTCAAATGACTGTGAATTAACATCATTTTTTGGACCAAAAAAGAGGGAAAAGATAGTTTAGAATATAAAAATGGCTCGGCGAATGCGGCTCAACCACTTCGGCTTGGCTTAACATGGCCATACGGCTTATGAACAGTGAAAACTAAAGTGACTCTTTTATATAGTAGTGAATAGAAGAAAAAATATATCTCATCTTCAGACATGTCCTTCTCCGTAACTCCTACTGCAACAAATAGAAATAGAAAATAGAAAAGAAGAAAGGTAAAGTCTTGGTTGTGTGGGGAAGTGGAATACAAAGCATGGGTGATTGTGTGGGAAAATGGAAATTTGTGAGGGAGAGAAGAAAGAGAAATCGAAATGATGGTTGCGTGTGAAAGTAGTGTAGCATACAAGAATAAGTAAAAACAAAAAAAAAAATTGAATTAATGAAAGAAGGATCAAAAAAAGAGGGAAAAGATAGTTTAGAATATAGAAATGGCTCGGCGAACGCGGTTCACCCACTTCGGCTTGGCTTAACATAGCCATACAACTTATGAACAGTGAAAACCAAAGTGACTCTTTTATATAGTAGTGAAGCGATGTCGAAAAAAATAGTAAACAATAAAAAAAAAAGTAATAGAAACCTCAAAAAATTGACAAACACTATTAAAAAAGTGACAAATTTAAAAAAAATTACAACCAGTCAATAAAGTAATAAAACACTAATAAAAACCTATGTTTGTCACTAAAAAAGTGACACAATTTTTTGTTTAAAAAAATAAAGCAACAAACAATAAAAAAGAGATAAGAAATTCGGAAAAAAAGTGATAAACACTCTTTAAAAAAAAGTGACAAATTTTTTTTAAAAAATGAGAAACACTAAAAAAAATGACAATATCAATCAAAGCTTTAAACTTTATCATTTTATACAAATTTTACCACTCCACCGCCGCCTCCATCGATGGTTTAGCCCAACACACCCAAAACACAGCTTAGATCCAGTGGTGAAATTAGGATTTCGAGTCAGCAACGGCAACCGTGAATCGTCGATCGTTGTCAGCAATAAAATATTAAGAGCCCTGTTTGATGCCCATTTTTTATTGCAAAAATGCATTTTGAAATAGTGATTTGATGGAAAATGTGTGGTTAAAAATAAGGAAAAGTTTTGAATTTGCATGTAATATTATTTTATTGAAAAAATGTGCGGTTGAAAGAAGAGAAAAAAATGTATTTTGAAAAAAAAGGGAAATCAAACAAGGTATAAAATTTAAATATAACAAATATTTTGTTCAAATTAAACATCTATAATTTTGTTTTAAAAATTAACAATATTCACCAAATGATATTGTGACCAAATTTTGTATAATTCAAAAGAAGAGCACGGGTTCGAATTTTTACAATTACATTAAAATCATTGAAATGTAATATATATTATTCTGGTAAACTTATTATCAAATTCCATGGGTGTCACAATGGTCATGTCTTCAATATTTTACCGTGAGGTTAGGGGTTCGAATCATCTCCCCTATTTTATTTAATTTTGGCAAAAATTGTAAAATTTAAAATATTTCAAAATTAAATTGTTGAGAAATGGATTCGAAACAGAGACCTCTCATGTGAATATACCGATTCCTGCCAGTTGAGCCACAAGAAATGTATGAAAGAAATAGGAACTTACCAGGTATATAATCTCAAATGTTTATTCATTGTAAAAATAAAAAAAAAACTGTTTCGGCGGATCCAGCACGGGCGGCCGTTGGGGCTTGCCGGGTGCTAGGTCCTCCCCTACCCAGATCCCTTCCCATTGGAAATCCCTAGAAGAAATCTTGTCTGCATAGCACTGCATTATCGACTCACACAACCATGCCAAACAGTCATTATCAAGCTCCTTCATTGAATGCATACCAAACCACCTACCAACTTTACCAATCCAAATTTAAAGTTTATTGCCACTTTTATTACGAAGTGATGTTTCTCATAAAAAAAAGTGACAGAAATTTAAAAAAAGCAACAAACAACAAAAAATAGTGATAGAAAAAAGTGACAAGGGACAAAAAAGTGACAGAAAATTCAAAAAAGTGATTAGGATTTCGCTCTGCCAAATTGACATATTCGTAGTCTCTACTTTTCTTTGTAATCTCTCTGTAATTAGTGTGGCAGTTTTGGGGAGGTTTTGGGATTTTTTAAAGCGTATTAATTAAGATCATTAAAGATTTGATATTTTATAGTGTATTAATATAATTTATTTTCTTTTTAGAATACTGAGTCTAATTTCCTCTTGAAAAAGTTTGGGATAATTGACTAGAGTCTACGGTCCCATATAGCAAGAAATTCGAATATAGATCTCACTTAAACTTTAAAATTCGTTTTCAAAAAAGCAATTTGTGCTAATATTTTATTAGGAATGTCATGGACAAGAGATTTGAGTTGTAGGGATGTAACCCCCAATGAACTTTCATAATTTATTTTTATTTTTTAGTTGAAGCTAAAAAGATAGACTAAAATAATTGATTATGCAATTATCCATTCTTATACAGTGGGAAAAAAATTTAAAGTTTACATCCTTGGTGCATGTTTGGTTTGTGTTTCAGTTTTAGCTTATTTTCAATTATCTGTTTTGAATGTCAATTTGAAAATTGATAAAAACGTGTTTGGTTTGTCCAAAAAACTATTTCTCAACAGAAAACCTGAAAACATGTTTCATTCGACTTGAGTAATTCTTTTATAATGTCTTATTCCGTAAAATTTGATTATTCCGTAAATTATAACAATTTTATGTTAATATATTAATAAATAATATTTACATTATAAAGTTGATAAATCTCAAAATATTTTATTTTGTTCTGTATTCATTTAAATATATATTTTTTGTATTTTTTTTTTATGTAAATAACTATTAAGAGCTTGAATATTTTTTACTTTTTATTTTTATAGGATTTTTCAGAATTCTCTTTTTATCAAAATTATTATTTTTAAAATTTTCATTTAAAATTTTATTTAAACTATTATTACACATGTTTTGAGTGTTTTTAAAGTTTTTACAGAAAACACTAACAGAAAACATTCAAATGTAAAAAACGCATTTCGAGTTTATATTATAAGTTTAGAGCTTGTTTGGGAGGGATTAAAATCAGATTAAAATTGAAAATAGAGCCGTTATTGTTGACTTTTATTAGACGAGTGGGACCAAATAACGACCATATTTTCAATTTTAATTGGATTTTAATCCCTACCGAACGGGGCCATAGTATAATGCATTTTTGAAAGTCCTGGTCCAAACAAATTTTGGGTGTTTTGCAAGATTAAAAATTGAAAACAGCAAACCAATCTCACCTAACTTTTTATTTAAGAAAACATTTCAACTCCTTCGATTAACACTCAAAATGCAATTTTTCATTTTGAGTTTATATTATAAGTTTAGTATAATGCATTTTCGAAAGTACTAGATCAAACAAATTTTGAGTATTTTGCAAAATAAAAAAATTGAAAATACCTAACCAAGCTCACCTAACTTTTTATTTAAGAAAATATTTCAACTCCTTCCATTACTACCATCTAAGTCTCTCTCTCTCTCGCTGATTTTTCCTCAATTACAAGAAGAATAAAGGAAGGAAAGAAGAAGAAGATGCACTAGTCGATATTTCTATTTCATTCAAGGCATGTGTTTTGGCATTTAATCCTTTAAGCTAAGAGCATTTCTAATAAATTCTTACTTCTCTTATTCTTTCTATTTCAGATAGCCAATGTATAATTTACCTAATCCAATAAAATCTCTATCTATAAAAATTAAAGAAGAGAGTGTATAGTACTCCAACTATGGAGAGACAACTCACCCCCCTAAATCTTGTTTTTTAATGCTTTTCACATGAGATTGCAAAAAAAATTTATGCACTTTTTAAAAGAGAAGCGAGTAAAGAAAATGAAGAAAAAAGTATGGGGTTATAGGTATTTATGAGAATAAGCAAAATCAAAAGTACCTATAAAGAATTTTTTGGACTATTCACTCATTTAAAAAAAAAATTAAAAATTCAAGATACTCTTTATATTTCAAAATTTTATCTTTAAAACAAAGAACATTGATAGAGATGCTCTACGTCAAGTAATAGTTTCCACACTTAATCAAGATAAGATACATTTTATTGTCTAGTCCTAAGTGCTCGCTTAATATAATTTTATCAACTTTTCAACCGCACATTTTTTCGAATTATTGTTAAAACTTTTATCAAAAGTTTTTATCTTACAGTTACCCCTAAGTCAATTCACTAAAACCAAAATTTAATTAATAACATTTATGAAACACAATAAACTGGAAACCACATTTTTCTAAAATAATATCTTAGTCCCTAAAATATAAAATTGCAACAAGTCTTTAAAACTTCAAATAATGACTTTTAGAATTATAAATTACCCTCTAAATTTTTTTTTTTTTAAAATAAAATCCGAAACGTGCACTTAATTTTAAATTGTTGTTTGGTCCCTAAACTTCTTAAAAATAGCAGCGAAGCCCAGTGACTTGTTGTAACCAAGGACCCTTCTAATCATTAATTGTTTTTATAAAATCATATATCAATTTCATAAATAGATAGCATGAAATATTAGAGGGTGCTAAAGACTTGTGAAAGAAATATTTATTTTTCTTCTTTGTGTTTTCCTTCCATTTGCTCAATTTTCTTGAGGCTAAAACTTAATAAATCATTTGTATGATAGTAGTCAATAGCACCATGCTACCATGATGCCAAAAGTTAAGCCATAGGTCAGGAACGGATCCAAAACCGGATTACAGGTCGGGCTAATACGTGAAAAAAAAAAATTACACAAGAAATTTTTTTTTTACATAATTTTTTTTTTCTACTAAAAAATTTAAATGGCAATGTTCAAGAAATAGAGGTTAGGCATTCCGCGATCGGTGCCAAAAATTGAACGATGGGTACAACCCATGCTCAAGAAATAGAGATTAGGTTGAGGACGATGATATAATAATTTTTTCTGAACTTTTTAGATTGTAAAAGATTTTACTTTTATTATTTTATGATAATTTTAGAATAAATAGTTATCTTAAGTTGACTATTGAGTAAATTATATATATATAAATGAAATATTTTATTTTTCGAAAGTACGATTTTACTTGGGAAGAAAAATATATAGTTGTAAATATAGAAATAAAATTATGTGAAATCTTTTCGAAACATAATCATACATATCTATTGTCGTATTATGTCTTTTTTATCGAGTATTTTGTCGTATTATGTCATTTTGAACTTAAAAAGCGTAGTTATCATCTTATAATTAAATCATGTATCGGGTATTTTGTCGTATTATGTCTTTTTTATCGGGTATTTTGTCGTATTTACTTCTTCTTCTTCTTTTTTTTTTTTTTTTTTCACAATACCTAGATTTAAAATTCAGAGCATACAACCAAAAAAAAAAAAAACGCAGAAAAGAAAGAAAGGGAGAGAGATGAATAAAAGACTAAAAATGATGGAAACAAGCACAAGATTTATTTATTCTTTCTGGCATGAGAACAAACAGTCCACAAAGAGGCAGAAAAAGTAAACATAAGAAACTTAAGCATCCAAATTAAGCTGCATCAGATTGGATCATCATGTCTACACTGCTGTTATAGTATTGCCATGCATGTCTCCAAAAGTGTTGATACCATCTATGAATGTACTTCCAGTCATCAGAGAAGCTAAATTCAGGACTGATCCATTTTGTAAAATGTCATCTGTAATCGAAGGATCATATTTCTCACTCATACCCTTGTCTTTGCCTGCAGATAATTGAAGATCTTCTTGTTCCTCTAAATTCTCATCATTGTCTATCTCAAAGCGTTTAAGATTTAACAACAAACACCCATCTTCTCTAATGGATTCAAAGTACTCATAACTTTTCACAATCTCCAGTCGAAGAATCAGCCTTCCATCACAATAGTTTCTAGAGAGATAGCATGGATTTTGGATCGAAAGGTTGCCCATGGGCGGTGGCAGTGAAGGAATTGGCGGTGGATAGTCTTTCTTCTTTTCCGTTCGCCTTGTTTGTTTGAATTTGTAGGATCTTTTTGCTTCTTTTGGAAAAATATCTGCTTCGGTGCTCATGAATACACCACTATCAGTCCCAAGTAGATCACCGTTGGTTGATTTGGCCCAAATCGACCAGGATTCAGATGCTGATGATAGAGATAGAGAATTTGGTAGCGGTTTGTAAAAATGGAAGATTCTACCATCCTTTTGAGTTATCTTTTGTGCCGCATCTTTGATTGTAGAAGGCAAACTTATCACCCACATCAGAATCCATTCCACAACTGAAATTACAATAAGAAGATTGAGCAGAATGCTATCCTTGTTCAGTCCCATGGTTTGGTGCAACAATGGAAAGAGCAGTGGCCATCTGAAATTTGCATTCCTCCCATATTCATAAACACAATACAGATTGACAGCTTCACAACATGCCAAAAGCATAAAATGATAACAAACAAAAGTTTAGGAGTGAGCTTTTGGAAGTTCTAAGCATGCAACTGAGATGTGGCATGGTTGATGTAATTCTTGTTTATGCATCCGCCGATTCCATTTAATGAAGGGGAGAGGTCGAATTCAATTCTCTTATGTATGATAGAGTTGGAAGTATTCTACCCTAGTTAATGTAGATTTTTGTGATTCCACCATCTTCAATTTAATGGCCTCCTAATGCAGTACCCAAATCGAACAAAAATTTGACAAATTTACGATCGTCTTTAATATCAGTTGCCAATTTGAAGTGAGATGCCGCATTTATAATTCACGCTCACGTGTTTGATAAGTTGAACTAAGCCCAAATGATTTCTAATCTTTAATTGTCCTTATAAAATTATAATCGCAATTTCATAAAATAGATAATAAGCATGAAATATTGGATATTACAAAACTTTTGATAGAACCTTTTATTTTCTTTCATTTTCCTCAATTGGACTTGAGGCTAAAATCATATTTTTCTGCTAATTTAGTTATTTATGACATTAGTCTATGTCACCCTGGGTGTCGAAGGTTTGAAAATTTCTAGCACTCTCAAAATATAGAAGCATTAACATGTATATAATGTATCCATGTTTGGATCCCAATTAAACATTGGGTCCCACCATACTGGGTCTCATCTATCTAATACATTTATCAGTTATTTAAAAAGTGAGAGATTATGGAATACTTCATAATTTGGGACTACAAAATTATTTTACATTAAAAGTTAAGGGGTTGTTCTCTTTGTATTTCAGTTTTGTGTTTTGAATTTATTTTTAGATTTTATGTTTTGAGTGTCCATCTTGAGATGGTTGAAAATGTGTTCGTTTTGACATTTTGAAAAGACTCAAAACGCGTTTTGAAAATTTTGGTTTGATTATAACTGAAAACACTCAAAACGACAAATTTGTTGTTTTGTGTTTTCTTTGTAAAATTTTAACTTGTTTTCAAAAATTCGTTTTCGAAAATAGGAAAGAGAATGTGTTTTCACTATTTTGGAAAATCGAAAATAGAAAACGGCTTGAAAATGGTAAAGAGAACGGACTTAAGCATTTGGGACAACAATGTTCAAGAAATAGAGGCTGGGGACAGCGACAACAATAGTTCTCATTTTTTTATGATTATAGACATCATATTAAAACTCTAATTTATTTCTTATGTTACTTTTATAATAATAGTTTAAGGTTGACTATTGATTTCATTATATTATTAGAAGGTTGTATGTTTATCTTCGTTTTTTAGTAAAATTGTGCCACATTTAGTGGCTGAAAGCTAGGAAAAATACATATATATTATATATGTATTCGTTCTTTAAATGTACGAATTTTTCTTAGGTTGATTATTAAGAAAAAAATGTAGTATCATAAATATAGAAATATATTTATACGAAATCTTTTCAAAATACGCACCATACATATCTCTTATTGTATTATGTCTTTTTTATCGTTTTCTTTGTCGCATTACGTCTGTTTTATCGATCGTTTTATTTGTCACATTACGTCTGTTTCATCGTTTTATTTGTCATATTATGTCTTGTACTTAAAAAGCTTAGTTATCGTCGCATTATGTCGTGTGGTATTGTATTTTCTACTTTATGTTTTCACGATACCTAGATTCAAATGTCAAAACATACATTGAGCATAACACGTAATCTTTTTTTCAACTTACTAGTTTATTGCCCGTGCAATGCACGGGCAATGTAATTTCGAAGGTGATGTTAGCGTTCCAAAAAAATTTCAATAAAGATTCTGACCCATGAATAATATGGCCACATTGTAACCACCACATCATCTCAACCATTTTGTTGTGCATACTAACTGCAATCTGTTCTAAGGGAAGGGGATTCGGTGTTTCTAAGATGAGAGGAAATGCAATCGGGAAGATTCTGGAAAAAATGGAAGTTGTCTACTTGCTGATAATACCTCATAGTATTCCTTTATATACTGAAGTCACCAGTATCCCATTTCTATGAGATTTTCCTGTCAATTTAGGAAATTCTAGAAAAGTTGAACACGGTACGAAAACCGTTGAATCCACAAACAAGAAGTATAAAATTGTTCAGAGAAACGTGGAAAAAAGAACAAGTTCAAAATATACAGATTTGAAGTTCAAATCCATTTGAATGTATCCCAAGTTCCATCCTACACGCATGATCAAACAATATCAAATTAATCAGTGGCTTGAAGTCAATAAAAAAGGTCTCACTACTTGTCTGAAAAGTGGCAAACATTGGTGCAAAGAAGTCATATGTTGCTCCCCTTAAATGCCTCTTGGCTATTCAATTTGGAGGACATAAACTCAAGATGACAACGGTATACATAGGCAAAGTAAAACTTGAAACACGCCTAAATTGTTTTGTTTAGAAATAAGAAAAACCAAGTAAAATATCAGTTTGGTGACAGTAGAAGCATGCTTATAATATGCTTAATCTTTTCATCAAGAGGAAAAATTTGATCTTCCTACACCTTAACTATCATTTTAGCTACATATCTGTGAAGACCAAGTATTTCCTTAATTACAATCAAACACTATACACATAATCACCCAAAGTACAATGGTTAGGTCAAACATGCAGAAGATCAGAAGCTGATCTTCATAAGTTAACAAAGTTTTTACCTATAGTTTTTGTGGGCGCCGGCTTCGTTCCAGTCACCTTAGTAATGAGCAAAAATATCACAAATAAGTCAAAACAAAGAGTTTCTATAAAACATGATGATTAATCTTTATTCGTATCATAAGTAAACTTTAAGCTAGTGTGGCAAAAGAAACAGCAAAATTCGAATTGAAATTTTTTACCTAAATTGGCTTGGGATCAAACGATACCACCACCACAGCAATGTCAGTGATCCTCTGTTAACCAGCAAATAAACAATTTAGATAACCTCGCTCATGAATAATTAAAAAAAATTAGTGATTTTTACAACAAGGTATGTCAAAATACCTTGAGGATGTATGTAGCTGCCCACAACTCATCACACTTGAAAAGAAGGTCCAACTTGGAACTTCCACTGTATAGGAGGTGAATGGAAATATAAATATCAAATTAAAGTTCACGAAAAAACCAAAAGTGAAGAAAAAGTCTTACGTGGCTGGGCATCACTTCTCTATTGATGCCGCTTATTTTGATTCTTGTGTAAAGGCATGCCTTGAAATGTCCATCAACAATATCACGTCCAAAAGCTTCTTTGGCTCCAATTCCACAGTAGTATGGGCCTATGCATAAAAGAAGAGTCCACCATTATATAGGATATACACAATATTGGTGGCAAACGCAAAACTCCAAACAAAGACGAGAAAAAATTAAACACTTCAAAGTAGTAGAATTGAGCAGAAAGTACACAACAAAAATTAGAAAGGAATATACTTGAGGTTACCAAAACTCCAATTTCCGTGGAATTTTTAGATATTTTTGAAATATTTGTTAAAACCTCGCATAAAAAAGAAAGAAACAAAACAAAGATTCATAAAAAAAATTAGAAAGGAACATACACAGGGACACCAAACTCAATTTCTATCCAAATTTTTTGGTATAAAAAAAGAAACAAATCAAAAATCAACGGTATATATTTGAAGGAGCGTAAAAAATATACAAAAAAAGAAATTAAATGTTTAAAGATAGGGCATACAAGTAATCTTCATAGTTATGCATAAACTTGTTTGTTATTTTTGTAATGATCAAGAGAGGAAAGGCTGAAATCAATGTTAAAGGCGGAGAGAAATGAGTAAGCGTAGGCTATGAAGATTGAATGTCTGCTTTTATTTTTCCATTCCTTTTTTTTAGAAAGTGAAATGATTTAAAATGGCGTCGAGCAGTAAAACGGTGCATTCTGTAGTAGTATATACATATATTGGCACAAGGATCAGCCAACACAAAATATGATGATAATGAGAGTCAGGAACCCGCAAATATTCTTTAAATATTAATGTTCAATCTTCGAGCATATTGAATTACTGTCCATTCGTCTCGAAGAACACAAAAGGTAAAAAAGTTCACTTCTATTTACTTTCAAAAATGCATGTCCCATGACTTTCACTATAAAAATAAACAATCATGAATTTCAAAGGCCGTAGGTTTCAGCTATTAACTTTGGAGATTAATATGAAAACTTTTCCTAAAGTTTTTAAAGTAATGCTTGTTAGTGAGATATTGGGTTTGCAATAAAAACTCATACAAAAATCCCAAATTAAATTTGAAATGAATTTTGTCTCAGTTCAGCCCTAGATTGGAGGTAAGGAATACAAGTCAAACATAATTACTCCGTCAAGAACCCTATCCGATTGAAATTAGAGCCAACTAAACAAATTTGTGATCGGTAAAATACCAGTGAAATTAACTACTGCAATGAAACTCCAACTTTCTCAAACCATGCAAAATAGATAGCACAACGAACAGGGGCTTCTTCACCTTATTTCCTACACAAAAAGCAGGGATAATTATAATATAATTCATGTATACGTGTGTATGTACACGATTGAATTCCCCACTATTTCGAGGATCGAGAACAACGTCCCCATCTAAAATCATACTTCTCTATTAGTGGGGAATTCAAATAAAGAACAGTCGCGAGAATCTATACTAAAAGAGCATGATCACAAGGATGAGGAAAAAAGCTCACTTCCATCATCATCCATGCCGAGTCAAAGAACCTCCCAAATGACGATAGAAGAAAGCAAGATAAGTGTCCACGAAATCATCATCAATAGTGGGATTCACTATAAAATCAAATAGTTCCCAATTGTCATAACAGCTATGCCGTGTTTTGCAAAGAAATCCTGCAGGCCACACACACTTGCACAATTTAATCATCATCATTAATTGTCATAACACTTGTTAATTTGCATAAATTATTCAATTGAAACCCTTGATACATAAGAAAACAAAGAGAGAGAGAGAGAGAGAGAGAGACTTATCGAAACATGAATACAATCTTCTCGAAGGAAATCAAGGAGCATGTGGATGGTGAAATCAAGCGGATTGTGAAACATCACTAATGTACAAGTGTCCACTGGTCAATATACTTATCAGAAATTATTCGTAGTCAAGGGTACCATGTTTATAAACCAGACAAAATAAAGAATAAAGATTTACCTAAAAATAGAGTATGTTATATTATTTGAGGTCTCCATGCACCCGGTTACATTTACGATATAATGTTCGCATGGCCATGATCATCTAGAAAATATGACGAGAAAAGAATTGACTTCAAACTTCTTTTCCTCTTTTTTGGAGTTGGGAGGGGAGCATGTACTAACATCAAATCAAAAACAAATATATAGAACATTTAGGCCCTTTTCACAAGTCATCTTCTATATATTGACGGTTATCCGTTCTTTAAACTAAAAAGAAAGTAATGTTACAATAGAGCCCATAACGAGACGGGTTTACCAATGTGACCCTTCCGTGGATCATTATAATTTGTAGAATGGAGTCATGATAAATTATTTGCCTTGTGAAACGGGATACATTAGAGAAGGCTTAATAAATTTTTAATCGATTTCTGAGAAAGACCAAAGGTAGTGCCATCAAACCTTTCGCATGAAAGGTTGTCCTTTTTATGATAAAAAATTCAATTTAACATTTTTGACTCATAATATTAGAGGAAGCTACGGAAAATAACAATTCTATTTAACAAACTCGAGAGGATCAAATGGATGTAGCTTATATAAAGTCAACTCCGGTCAGTGAGTCTACATAGCCCACCTCCTCTGTATATTCGGGCATCAAACTCGTTGCCAAAAAATAAAGAACCTAATAGAAATATGTACGAGCCCACCTCCACATAGCTTTCATGTAACTTGTCAAGAGATAAAGCGACATCCTTGAGCGAGGTGCAGCCCAATTAATACAATAAAAAAAAACCCACATCGGATTAACCATAAAAAACCATATTAATACAAAACCATTGTCAAATTGTGATTATGTTTGACATAATCATTTCAACTTGATTTTGGCTATAAAGCACCCACAAGTCTACAACAATTTGTAACATTTATTGACACTAAGAGTTCATATAAACTTAATTCCACGATTAACTACTACCCGTAGTGAATGATCATTTGATCAAAACATTGTTGCCTAGAAACCGGTGTGAATAAAGTGTTTAGAGGAACGGCCACCCATTCTTTCCAAATTTCAAATCACCTGTAAGAATTTTTATAGCTTCTTTAAAAAACTTGAGCCGTACACCATTATCATGAACTTAAATCCCACCATTTTCCCAAAAATAAAAAGCTATGACCTTTTTGCATTACCCCATTTGGAACATTCAACAAATCACGCAGTTTTCTAGAGATTGCACTTAAATAAATAAAAGTTTCAAGGTTTATACTTGAACAAGTCAATGGTAGGCTATGAAGTTTGAATATCGTATGACGGTTATACTCTATACCTTTAAGGTAACAAGACATATAAGGCGCCTGACATGGTGTTTAAAGAAAGGTATTAATCATTATCTAAAATGTAATTTCTCTAAATGAACAAAATTTACGTAATGAATATACCTTTAAGCATGGCGTATTTTAATGCATATAGTTGTCAGTATCCTTATCAATATTTCTATTAAATAAATATTTCAAGCTTGAGGCAGTGCATTTGATATTCAACTATAGTATCTTAGACAAACATCAACTATGAAGCACTTAAGAACTTCCAAACTTCTACAACCATAAAGCATGTGACAAAACATCGAGACGTAGCACACACTACATAGTCAAAGACATTAATAAACCAAATATTATGACGAGAAAATTGCATATTGCACCATATCAACACGGAGCAACACTTTACTTAAAATGAAAGGAGGCAGCTTCTTGTGACGATAAGCGACTACCGCGTGCTTTAAAGTACTGTGCGAGGCGTGCTCATTATAAGAGACTCCAACGCCTCCTCAATTCAGCAATTTTGGCGTTGATGGGGTCCAAATGTTCTGTAAAATGACACCACCAAAATATAAACTAAACTAAATTTAAAGTGGAAAAGATAACGATAAAAATGTGGAAGTCAAAGGTAGATCTATTAATCAATATAATTAGTTGGGAAAAAAAAATATACAAGTAATCAAACAAAGAGATAAAATCAAATTCTTCAAAATTTCAAAAATTGCTAGAACACATCTCTATATTTTCAGCCAACAGTATTGTGAATAGGCCTTACTCAATATTTTATTTCAAAATATCAAGACTTCCAGCAGAATTTCACCCCAAATTTGAAGCAAACTGAAATAATGTAATGTGGGTACCTTATAAAAATTATTTTAATTGCTAATTTAGATTTCATTAAGATATTATCAAGAATCTGTATTGTTTATATGATGACTCTATACCTTGTAAAGACTAAAGTTAAGAAAAAAAAATCAATTATATAATTAAGTCACGCCGAAAGACAGAAAATATAATGATCTTTGAAGACTTCCACATGATTCCTGACCAAGATCTGCCCAAACATCCTAAATAATTGTATGTACATACAAACAATATTCTGGTTTTCAGAGCATCGGCAATCGGAATAAGCATAAGCTGAATTAGTCCTAAAATAATCCCAGAGATTCTTTCTTTCCCCTGGAATTTACTCAAAAATTCAAAAATTAACTCCAGCTTTTATATTTTACAAATAAAAGATGAAATCTTTGAAGAACTTACTGCCCAGTAATGGCGTTCACTAATATTCCAGCCTCCTCTATATTTATCGAAATTATTTAGAGGATCTTTTCTGTACGTCCTCTTTGCAGCCAACACAAGAGTTGAATTCCTTTGGAGGCTCATTGGAAACGACGATTCTTGTATCAAAGTAAATGTTAATGACGATGGAGAAAGAAGCATTATAGCTTTCAAAAGTTAGAAATATTATATATATATATATATATATATATATATATATATATATATATATATATATATATATACAGAAATGATCTAATGAGCACCGGTGCTCATCTCATCCTAAGCACCGATGAGTTGGCACATTAATTCATTGGTGGATAAAGATTTTGTGAGTTCCAATCCACCAATGAATTAATGTGCCAACTCACCGGTGCTTAGAATAAGATGAGCTTAGGTGCTCATTAGGATCATTTACGTATATATATATATATACGACCGGTCAATTCATTTCCAACGAAACTCACACATATTTAACAGAAAAATAAAAATCAATAATTATTAAAGGCTGAAGATATTGTCAACAAAGAAAATGCAACTAAATGCGTTATATATCAAGCCCTCATCATTGATTACTCTATATAACAGATCACCTCAGTAGGCAGCATTTGTTACAATAATATACTTTCATTTTGTTCATCTCATGTTTAATAAAATTTAACATCGTCAATCTAAAGTAAATTATGCACCTTTTCTTAATAAGCTTCCCACAAGCCAACAGAGGATATATAGGGCTTTCTCTCTATCAAACGTATGACAACACATGAATATAATATTCAAGTTCCTCACAAAGAGAAGGCACTATTCCTCTTCGAACAACCAGGGGATTACTTATTCACTAAAAGTTGTAGTAATAATATCATGTTTCTTACCCAAAAAACGAAGAAAATAAAAAATAAAAATGTATTCTCTAGGTGGGAACACTAAATCACTATGTTTGGGTCATAGTTTATATATCATTCTACAAGAAATAAATACGTATAATACCCGATCGAGTGAGACGGAGCACGGTCATCACGAGTGGTATAAACTAACGACATCAATTCTACATTCACCCAAAATAATTCACCCGTTCATAGTTGAAATTAATCAATCAACTTAAAATTACGACTACAAAAAGAAACCAAAAACACAAAGAATATGATGAAAACATACATTAGTCACAAAACTCAATTTTCGTTCAACCGCCTTATTGTATTTTGACAAAGATCCATTATAAGCTCGAACAAAAACAAGGAACTAAAGATAGAAATTTCAATAGAAACCGTAAGAAATATGCACGGGAGGATGAATATGAAGGCACAAAGTATAATTACGGGTATATAGTGAAGCAAAATTCAAGAAATCCGAGGTTAATTAATCTACGATATCTTCACAAATATATACAAGCATCAAGATCTATGAAAGACCCATTAAATAAGAATTGGTGTTGGGTAAGAAACCACTAGACCTAGACGATAAATTATCCAAAATTAAGCAAATCAGAAATTGGAGCATATTTGTACGGGAGGAGACAACAACAAAGGCACCTTCAATAGCTGTTAGCGATGCGACGGATGCCTTGAGTCGAAGCGAGAGAGGCGAGAGATGGAGGCAAGTGCTGTGTTTTTCTATTTGCTCGAAATGGATTGATTTTGGTAAGAGATGGAGGCGAGTGGAAGGATTAGGATATATAAGGCGTAATGCAGGAGCCAATTCCACTTTTTTGATGAAGTAGGGTTGATTTGGGGGAAGGACGGAAATCTGTTGATTGTTGAGAGAGAAGGAGAGAGTGAGAGAAATTAGGGATAAACAGAATTTTACGCGTCTGAGCGGTGGAAGTTGGATGAACAGGAGACGGTTGCACAGCGCGGGAGGAAGTGTTCTCCCCGTGCGCGCCTGTGAGTTTCGAACTCCCCGAGCGCGCATGGGGAGTTTGTCCCCGTGCGTTTCTGCTAAGTTTTTTTTTTTTTTTTTAATTTCTTATTTTATTTGTCAAAAATTCTACTGATTTAGATTTTACAAAAATTGTAAATATAATTTCACGGAGATTTTTTTTTTCCAATTTAAAAAATATTTTCTTAGTAATTAATAATCAATACACATTTTTTTAACATAATCTTATACTATAAAAAAATCGAATCATGAAAAATAATATTAGACGAAATGGAATATAAATATAAATATATAGTAATAAGGGAGACAATAACAAAATAAAAAAAAAACTACTTAAAAAGACACGAAATGTGAAGCTTAAAATCAACGCAGGTACATATTATTTATAAATGTTGGGAGTCTGGATAAATAATATATCAATTTTGAGTGATTAAAATGTAAATAATAAATGTGGGTATGTCGAATTTTGGAATTTTTTTTTCATTGGAAGGTGAAAGATTAAAAAAAAAAAAATGGGGAAATGATCTCCCCCTGCGCATACGGGGAGTTGCTTTCTCCCCCTGCGCGTACGGGGAGATCTTTGTCTCCCGTACGCTCTGAGGAGTTCAAATCTCCCCGTGCGCGCACGGGGAGATCCTGTGTCCCCGTGCCCGCACGGGGAGTTCGTTTCTCCCCGGTCGCGCACGGTTCTCTCCCGTACGTTTTGCTCTGATTTATTACTATTTTCAACTCCATCATTCATTCGAAAATATCACGAACATTCATGGACCTACTTAATACCGATATCAAGAGTCAACAAATTCAAGTGAAACAAAAAACTCATTTACCTGACAGGATGAAGCTGTAAGTTTTCTTTAACTTTACTTGAACTTGTAGTAGTAGATGCCGTGCAGCGCGATTATAAACTAAAGTTTTAATATCTAATACGAAAGAGAAATTGTACTGGAGAATAAAGAAGTTTGTGAGAAGGACGACAAATAATACTAAACAAAAATGACAAAATCGGAATGCATAATAAAAAAAAATGATTTCAACACTCTCGACCAAATCTTCTCGGAAGGCAGGGAACAACGAAAATACAAAACTAAACAAAAACGAAAAAACCTAAACCATGCTGCAAAAAAATAAATAAATAAATAAATAAATAAGCAAAAATATAACAACAATGAATAGAAATTTTACGTTCAAGAAATTGTTTTGTCACTTCACAGTGTGTGATTGGAATTGCATTTGCATGTTTATATATATAGTGTACAAAGTGGCAAAATACATACAGTGTGAGTAAGTCGGTTGTAGATAACTTTTTAAAATTAATTAAGGCGGCAAATTTCACCGCCAGAAGCTTGAAGAATTTAGTAGAAAGTGGCAAAATTAATACAGTGTGAGTAAGTCGGTTGCAGATGATTTTTTTTAATAAAATAAGGCGACAAATTTCACAGCCAAAAGAATTAAATCAACAATTGTGGCGACAATCCATATTAGCTACAGGAACAAATCAGATCCATATTAGCTACAGGAACAAATCAGTTTCAATGTGAAATGAATGAACAGTGATCCTGTCGAGATAATCCATATTAGCTACAGGAACAAACCAGTTTCAATGTGAAATGGAGTGTGACAAAAATGAACAGTGATCCTGACATTCTCACTTTTAAGGATAAAAAAAAAAAATAGGAGTGAAGTAGTGAGTAGTGATATTTGTAGATATTTTGCAGTGAACGTTTGGACCCATTCATGAACAGTAGTTAGCCAGATAAATACCAAATGAAACCAGATAAGTGTGAAAATGAGAGTGCAAAAATGAATAGTGATTTGCATATCCTCTCTTTTAAGAGAGTAGTGATTTTGAAAGAGCTAATTAAAGAGGGTGAAACTAAAAAAGAAAGACTGTATGTACTTCCAGAATTGGAAGAAGCTAAACTTACCTTAGCAGAAAGATGTTGCTGGCTATGAATATCTTACGTCGGCCGCTCGGCTCGTGAAAAAAGGAGCCACGAGCCGCTCGGACTCGTCTCATTGTTTTGACGAGCGGCTTGTGGGCTCGTAAAAAATGTGAAAAAAAATTTTAAAAAAAGATTAAAAAATATTTAAAATTTTTTTTTGACGAGCGGCTCGTGGGCTCGGCTCGGCCCAACAAGCTCGGCTCGACCCTCGAGCTCGACTCATGCTCGAATGAGCTTGAGCTTGACTCGTCAAACGTCACTTTGACGAGCCGAGCGCATGGGTAGAAGGGTTGAGCTGAGCCATTGCCACCACTACCCGAATTATTTTTGCCAGAGCTTCAAGTTTCGGCTCGTGGCTCGGCTCGACTCGTTTCATTGACACCCCTAGACTATATCAGTCTTCTTGGAAGATTTTGTACAATTTTTTTTTTCTATAAATGACCGTGCATTTTGTCAAATAATGACAAAAAATGAAAGAAAAGAGTTTCTTTTACACTTTGATTCCATTAATTCAATAATTTCTATGCGGGAAGAAAAAGAAAAAGAGTGTTGCTACACTTACGGAGAAAAAAACTCACAAAAAACTTACAGACACACACATGGGGTGGGCCCCATTTTTTTGGGACAATTTTTAATTCACATGGGGCCCATCCCCATGTGAGTGTCGTAAACATTCTATAAAAAATATTTCTGTACACTTATCATTTTCCAAAGAAAAATGAAGACAAAACACGAACAATTTATTATCCCAAATTTTATATAAACTCATACAAATTAGCATATTTATTAAAATTCGTATAAATTAATGGAAAAAGGAAAACGAATATATGTCTCAAATCTTGAAACTAGACTTCATTTTCAAACATTTTAACAAAAAATAATTAAACATCGGTAATTATAAAAAAGATAATAGCAATTTTAGAAAGAATAATGTTATCTAGAACTAGTGGTGCTAAAACACTAGTCTATATGACATTATGTGATATTGTCACTTAGTTGTTATTAATTTAATTAAAAATTTCATTTAGTGATACATATTGTAACATCAGTAGTGCTAAATAGTATTACTCTTTTAGCCCCTATTTGAATCACATTAAAATTTTCATTCTCATTCTTCTACTCATTTTCAACCACACATTCTTCAATAAAATAATATTTTTCATCACATCAATAACTTTTTTTTTCAACCGCATATTCTCCATCAATCTATTATTCCAAAATACATTCTTCCAAAATAATGTGGCTCAAACACACCCTTAGTAAATCGGGACCTACCAAGCATCGAAGCCTTAGGCTACTGCCTGAGCCGTGTAATACCTTGAGCTGCGGGTTTCCCGTTTGAACTATGCTATATGTACAATATTTTTGTACATTCACTTTGACAGCCCCTTCACATGAGAATGAGCCCGCGATTGTGGGCCCCACCCCCATGTGAGGGGGTGTCAAAAAGGCAGTACATTCGGCATTTTTGTTTTCGCTTTGATATATGTACATGCATTCAAGACCATATTCGTCTGTTAAAACTCTAACCAACGAATGAGGTCCCTTAATTTTTACCTCCATAAGCTTTACAGAGCCCAAAATTTCAACAATTTAATAATTTCTTGCCATCTGAATCACTCTCTAACCCAAAGCATTCCACCATTGTTGATCACAGGGTCGAGTAAGGAGTCAGTCGATCCCAAAACAATACCAACCCAGTTATCAAATTGCACCAATTTAAAACAACTAAACCAACTTTATGCCCATATAATTCGAACTCATTTCCTTGAATTATACCCTTTTTCATTCCATTACAATGTTGTCATCAGATCATACACTAGGCTAGATTTACCTGTTAAGGCAATACATGTTTACGTTGCCATGTCTCATGCTGGTGTCATGCCAGATGAATATACAATTCCAATTGTTCTGAAAGCAGCGAGCCAAAATTTGGATTATGTGTTGGGAAAACAAATTCATGGGATTTCAATTAAACGTGGGTTGGAAACTAATATGCATTGTGAGAGTGGTTTTATTAGTTTGTATTTCAAGGTGAGCAAACTAGAAGATGCACTTAAAATGTTTGAGAAAAGTACTGACAGAAAGCTGGGGTCTTGTAATGCTGTTATAGGAGGGTTATCGCAGGGAGGACGTGCTAAGGAAGCAGTATTTCTCTTTATTGAAATGATGAGAAATGGGATTCAGCCTGATGATATCACTATGGTCAGCTTGACATCAGCTTGTGGAAGTTTAGGTGATTTAAATTTGGCTCTCCAATTGCACAAGTGTGTTTTCCAGGCGAAAAGTGTGGAGAAGTCAGATATTCTAATGGTGAATTCGCTCATTGATATGTATGGAAAGTGTGGTCGAATGGACTTAGCTTCTAAGGTGTTTACAAGAATGAAGGTGAAGAATGTGTCGTCTTGGACGTCAATGATTGTTGGTTATGCGTCACATGGACATGTGGGAGACGCGCTAGAGTGCTTCCGTTGCATGAGAGAATTTGGGGTAAGACCTAACTATGTGACGTTCATTGGGGTATTAACAGCGTGTGTGCACGGTGGGACAGTCGAAGATGGAAATTATTATTTTGACATGATGAAAAATGTATACGGAATTATGCCCATGCTACAACACTATGGGTGCATGGTAGACTTATTTGGTCGAGCCGGAATGCTGGACAAGGCCAAGGAGATGGTGGAAAATATGCCGATGAAAGCGAATGTTGTGATATGGGGGTGTTTGATGGGTGCCTGCGAGAAGTATGGCAATGTAAAGATGGGGGAGTGGGTAGCTAATCACTTGATAAAATTGGAACCTTGGAATGATGGAGTATATGTGGTTTTGTCAAATATTTATGCAAGTAATGGTATGTGGAAAGAAGTAGAGGGGATTAGAGAGATTATGAAGAACCGAAAACTTGCTAAGCTTCCTTCTTATAGCTTGCCAGGAGTTGAATCTGGAAACCATTAGGTTCGTGAGTATTCATTGCTTGGTGGTTATATCAAAAGAAGGTTGTTGAGCAAAAACTTATCAAGAGAAATGTTTTCATCGTTAAAAGTGAAATCCCTCGAGTACCTATCTATTTGCACACTATCGGGTTGGGCTCCTTGGACCAAGACTTTTTACAATTTCCACTTACGAGCTTTCTTGCAGCTCTTTCGCCCAAGTACCAGTCTCGTAGCAGTATTAGTACAAAACCAATGATCCTTTACTTACTGATCATTCTCATTTATATTGAGTTGTAGGAATGAATTCAATTTTGAAAATGGAACTTTTTTCTCCAGTTCAACAATATTGAAACTTTACTGTGTAAATTTTACAGTGTCTTCAAACTGGATTCTCTCTTACAATTACATTTTACTATGAGGAAATTACACCTACACCTGGAATTATATTACCAATTTCATAAATCCTGAATCACGCTTCATATTACATAAATCATGTTTTAATTATTAAATTAAAAATATTTTATTTTTATTTTTATTTTTATATCTATATACAATATAAATTAATTTATATACACCCCCTACCCTATCTAACCGAACCAACCCTAAAATCATTTGAACCCATCCCCTCTCTCATCTCCTCTCCCTTCTCTTCCAAACCGTCGTCGCCGCCGTGGAGCTCCTCGCTGGGAGCAGTGAGCGGCGCTCCCTGCGATCGTCGGCAGACATTCTGGTGGATTTGTGAAAGCCCGGAGAAAGAGAAAGAGAGTCGATGTGGTATCTCGTGTCGTCCATGTCTCCAACACCGTTCATTTGTGCGTCAAGTGAAGATATTGTTGGAAGTCGCGACGATGTTGCGGTTGGGTTGTGGTGGTGGTGCTTGTTTGGCTGTGATCTGCCTGCCATGGCTGTGATCTGCAGCTTCACGATTTGATGTGGTTTTTAGGTGTGTTTTCAGTTTGTGGTGGATATAGTGGTGTCAAATGAGCCGAGCGGCTCGTCGGCTCGCCCGCTCGGCTCGTACTGTTCACGCCCACGAGCCGCTCGGGCTCGTCAAAAAACGAGCCCGAGCACGAGCCGAGCGGGCTAGTGGGCTAGATGAGCCGAGCCAGCTCGGCTCGTTACTATTCACGAGCGGCTCGCCGAGCCACTCGTGAGACGAGCCCACGAGCCGGAGGCTCGTGGGCTCGTCTAAGACGAGCCTGTGTGGGCTCGTCTAGGCTCGTCTTAGACGAGCCCATAAAAAAAAATTAAAACTTAAATTTCAGTGACCAGAACGGTCACTGATTTCAGTGACCGTTTGGTCACTTAATTTTAATTTTAATTTTTTTTTCTACTTTTCTCCAATTCTTCTCCTATAAATACCCAACCCATTACAATATTTTTTTCCCACCAAACTTTCATTCTATACTCTCTACTCTACAATTTACAATCATTATCAACAATATCATTCATTTATTCTATAATTCTCTTCTACATTTTTTTACATTATTATCTTCATTTTACAACTCATTTTATACACTAGCCACTAGTACATAATCTTCATTCACTTCTCATTTCTACATTTCTACATTCTATTTCAACAATTCACAAATGGATCCACGAGCATTTGTTGAAAACTTGTTCGGTATGGAAGGCGAAACACCTGCCCAAAATCAATTTGGGAATGAATTTGCCGGTCTAAACCAACTACCAATTCCAGAAGACATTGACGATTTCGACGTTCGTGAAGCCGATCCGATTGATTTGGATGACGTTGATGTTGATCCTAGTGTTCCTATTGATTTGGAACAAGATGAAGAACCTGCACTAAATATTCCCGATGCAAGAGGGAAGAGAAAGGGGAAGAAGCAGGGAAAATGTTGGGACCATTTCAAATTGGTTAACACTGGTCGTGTGATCGATGGACTTCCAGAAACGAAAGTAGTATGTAAATACTGTCAACAACGACTGGCATGGCAAAAAAGCATTGGAACCACTCACCTCAACCGTCATTACAAAGCATGTGCGGCCAAACATGGGCTTCTTGAACGTGGACAAAAAAGCATTGGAACCACTCACCTCAACTACAGTTTGGTACTAGTAGAACCAGTGCTACTACTACGCCACTTTCTACGTGGATGTATTCAGAGGAGGAAGCACGAAAGGGAATGGTGAAGTTCGTTGCCGCGGCGGAGCTGCCACTAGCAATAGTGGACAACGAACATTTCGTAAACTACGTCAAACAATATCTTCAACCAAGGTACGTTGGGGTAAGTCGAAATACTCTTCGTTCTAATACAATTGAATATTTTCTTAATGCAAAGCAATTATTGATTGGGGATTTAGAAAAATACGGGGATGTCATATCTTTAACTTCGGATTTATGGGAAGAGATTAATAAGAGAGGTTATATAGCTGCAACTGCACACTATATAGACCCACTTTGGGTTATGCATAAAAAAATTATTGCTTTTAAAATTGTCGAGTATCCTCATAATGCTAACACTATATTTAATGCAATTATGTTAATAATTAAAGAATATAAATGCGAGAGTAAAATTCGTTCTTTTACTTTTGACAATGCTTCTGTAAATAAAGTAGTTATCGATAAATTGCATAGAGTACTTCAACCCGATTTTGGTGGTTATTTATTCCATATTCGATGTGTGTGTCATATTTTTAATTTAATTGTACAAGACGGTTTAAAACATGTGAAGGACGAAATTAGTCGAATTAGAAATGCACTTATATATATTACGATTACACCTAGTAGAAAACAAGCATTTGAAGAATTTTGTGAACAAGCTGGGAACTCTAATACAAAAACTTTTATTACTGACGTAGGTCATAGGTGGAATTCAACTTACTTATTATTAAAATCCTGTGAAGGTTTTGAACTATTTATCACTGAATTTTATAACAATAGGCATATTAGAGACGACGACGATGATATCTTAAATGAATCTGATTGGAATACAGTTTTTAAAATTAAGAAATTTTTGGAAAGTTTTTATACGTCTACGAATATATTGTCTGGTGTTTATTATCCAACTAGTTGCATGGTTCTTGAACGTCTTTATATAACTGCTAGGGCTTTTAATAGATATCAAAATGACCCTGATTTGCATGCGGTTATATATGCTATGGAATTAAAATTTAGAAAATATTGGGAAGAATTACCTATGTTATTTCCTTTAGCATGCGTCATGGACCCCCGATATAATTTATCGGGTACTAAATTTATAATTGACCAAATTTCAAATACTTTAACTTTTAATATGCCTATTACTTATAGGAATTTGGAACAAACGTTAACTGAGATGTATGAATTATATGCTTCAAGAATAGGTACACAAGTTACTCGTGTACCTACTCCTCCTCCCACTAATATAAACGATGACGACGCTGAAGTAATTAATTTATTAGAAAATATAGACTCAATTAGATATGATTCAACTGCATATGCATATGGTTCCTCTAGTAGTAGTAGTATGTCTTCCACTGCATGTACTCAAACTTCGAGTAGTAGTCCAAATACGTTGCCATCTGAATTAATTGATTACTTTCGTTATACTATGCCTAGTAACAAATCAGTTAAGAAAAGTTCAGAAGATGTAATCGAATTCTGGCGAAATAATGAACGTCGATGGCCAATTGTTTCTGCAATTGCAAAAGATCTACTAACACCTCCGGTTAGCACTGTAGCTTCGGAGTCTGCTTTTAGTGCAGGGAAGAGGGTTCTTTCTGATATTCGAAGTCGACTAAAAGAAGATATTTTGGAAGCGTTAATGTGCGTGAAGGATTGGGAAGACGTTAATTATCGAATTCAACATAAATATGCCGAAATTGCATGTAATCAAGTAAGTGATATTTAATTTCAATACATTCATTACAAAATTTTATTTTCATACATTTATAATTTTTTAAAAAAATTGTACACGTAAAAAATTTTTCGTGTACAATTTTAACTCCGCCTACACGAAATTGAAGTAGCCGGTCCCAAGCCCGGATAAAGGAGGAGGGTTTCTCTTTTTTTTTTTTAAATAAATGTATATTTACTATTTTAAAAATTATAAATGTTTTGACTTTTGACGAGCCCCGATAAATGTTTTGAAAAATATATATTTAAAAAAAATAGACTTGTAGTACTAGTAGCGTTATTTATTATTATTAAAAAAAAAAATTATGCGAGCCGGTGAGCTGAGCTTAAGCTCGGCTCGCCGAGCCGCTCGCTTTGGGCGAGCTCGGGCACGAGCCGAGCTCGCCCAAATGGTAACGAGCCGAGCTCAAGCTCGGCTCGTTACCAACGAGCCACGAGCTCGCACGAGCCGAGCTAGTGAGGCAATGGGCCGAGCCGGCTCGGCTCGGCCCATTGACACCACTAGGTGGATAGGGGCTGTGGTGGTGGTGGTGGTGGTGTTTGGGTGGCGGTCGCTACTATAGCGGCGCTGCAATGTGGTTTGATTGTTTAGGTTGAGATGAGATCTATGTTTTAGTTTTGAATGTGGGGATATGGTGGATTTGTGGTGGAGACGGTGGTGCTTATGTTGGTGGTAGTGGTGGTTTTGCCGCTGTTGGGAGGTTTTGGATTGTCTGGTTGCAGCGGCGATGGGTCTGGCTGCGGCGGTGGTGAGGATGGTGGTGGTAGGATCTCTAGGTTGATTTGTTATTGGTAGAGAGTCGGGACGGGGGTGGGGTGTTTGGTGTATGTGACCGACATTTTGGTTCACTGTGACTCGTTATTAACCTGTGACCTCAAACCATTATTGTGCGTTTCTGTGGTGTTGGCGGAGGAGACGACAGTAGTGTTGTGTTCGTGGTGGTCACAAATGATTTATTGATTGTGACCGATAAATTAGTTGGTGTGTGACCAATGAAGAATAAATTATGACCAATAAGTACTGTGTGACCTACAAATTTATTAATTTGTGATCAATAAAAGTAATCTGTAACCTATAATTTGATTTTTTGTGATCATAAAATAACTTGTGTGACTTATAAATTTTGTGATTTGTGACCGATAAATAAATTGTGACTCTTAAATTTTTAATTTGTGATCGATGAATGAACTGTGACCTATAAAATTTTTGAATTATGACCTTAAAATTTTTGAATTGTGCCCAAATTGTAAAGATATGTGACCTTTATATATTTATTAATAAAATATATAATTAATTAATTCATTCATAAATAAATTTTAATGAAAATCTAATTTTTGAAATATAAAACCTCTTTCCTTAATTTTGAAATGGTGATACTTAAAAATCCGATTTATGTATTGTTCCCAACTATTTTACTTGGGCTTGGACCAACTCATTGGGCTCAACAGATGCTGCAGATGCCTTCATTTTCATTTTATTTTTATCAAAGAAAAAAGGACACAAGTGGCACCGGAAAGATGACGTGACAAGTAATGACTCCTTATGTCAATGAGTTAACGAAGCATATGACATCCTCGCTAGTGAATTATGTATGCCAGTGTTGCTTATGTTGGAAAAACTCAGTATAGTTGAGTAAAAGTACTAACCGTCGAGCAAAAAATTTCATTTGAGTACGTGAAAAAGGAAACTCAACCTCTAGACGAGTTCACGTACTATGGTGTAGGATTTTATTTCTTACTAAAAAGACCTTCAGTCTCTTTCGTTGATCTATTATCAAACTTAGCCCCCGGGACATAGTTCAGTGGTGCAAAGGACATGAATGAGGTAGTCTCAACTGAGCTGGCAGCCGCAGTGTGAGGGTTCGATTCCTGCCTCTTACAAGGTATGAAATTTGACTCTTTGTGGACATCAGTATGCTAGCTCTTGTACCCTGGTTTGCTGAGACAAATCTCGCGATTTACCTGCTCCACAATGCTCTAGGAGCGGGGCCCTCAAGTTTGGGGTTCAACCTTTATAATTGATAGCCTCTCTATGGGGTTTCTGTTATACAATTCCAGGATCAATATGGAAAGTTAATTAAATAAATCTTGGTATAAGATACCTACTAATTAATTAACATAATTAATTGGGAGCGTTTGAGTTTGACTAGTAATTTCATATAGAAAAGTTAAACTGTGGCACTAGATTATCATTGTATTAATTTTAGCTAATGAGTTCTACACAGACATAATGCATTCAAGCACGAAGTTAAGATACAAAATATTATTATGTCAACTTATTTGATCATGAATATTGACACAGAAAAGTGTTTCGTGTTTCTCGATCCTCTTTTTGTAATGTTTAATTGAGAAAATTAAATTGATTGGAGATGCAGCCTTCATATTGTGTTCTTACATACATATATGTGCCAGCAAAGACATCTAGAATTACAATTGGCCTAACCTTAAACGCTGATCAGCCCTTTTCCAAGGTTGATCAGTCCAATTTGAAAGGCTGATCAACCCCTTTTCCAAGGCCGATCAGCCTCATTTCAAAGACTGATCAATCCATTTTCAAGGCTGATCAGTCCCATTTCCAAGGTTGCGTAGTCTTACTCTCGAGGTTTGTCGTTCCTGTTATGATTACCATGTGCATCACATCCCAAAATCTTGAGTACGAGGCTCTGGCATGGATGTACGAGGGCCACTGATGATCCCAACATTGGTGGAGCTCGAGCACGGGGCCCAAGGAGCATTTTTCCAATTTGGGCTCAACGCCTCGTGAACTCCTCGACCTCGTCTCTTCGGGATTGCCTTTTCTTGACCCGATAGGTCTTCCTCGAGATCACGGCTAAACCTCATACCATGCAGCCCTTGACTTGGGCTTATCCAAACCTAAGGGAGATAGAATCCTGCTGTTAATATGTTACTTTATCCTAAAATGATTTTACCATCAGAGTCTCATCTTTATCCAAACACATAGGTAATACAAAACCAATTAAGTTGCAACTTCCAATCACATAAAAACTCCCAGGGATTTCAACATTGTAATCCTATTAGGAGTGTACCACCTAGCTCTATAAATACATCATTCTAATTCATTATCAAGGTACATTTTTTACACAATTTTCAGCACATAACTTTTCGAAAATTCTCTATCTGATTTGAGCATCGGAGGGGCAACGATGACACACCTCGACGCTTTTGTTTTAGGTATTGAAAGATCTCACTCGTGCTTATTCTCAGTCATCAAGCTCGAAAATCAGCAGGTAAGATTTTTGGTAGCATCAAGTGGATAAAGCACTACAAGAAAAATAGCATTTTGCCACGAGTAGAATTTGTGTCATATGTCCTCTCCAACGTGTACCTACGTGTTACGGCCTTGATGTTGTCGTAGAATAGACAAATATGACAGCAGACAATTCATGTTGCAAACGACCTCATATGCATGTTGAAATTCTAAGCTCGAACCAAAGAAGAGGTGATGGTTGTGCGACGTGGCCAAGCTCTTCCCCAAAATTGGAAGAAAAGTATTAATTGAGCGACTTGTTCAAACGGGGATAAGAAAGCATTTAATGAGAATTTATTTAAAATAAAGAGAACGACACGATAAGAACTTCTCTTCGACATCTTAATTGGGCCACCAATAATTTAGAACTTAAATTTCTTAATTAATCCATCTATTGAACATTCTTCAAACGTGGTTGGAAGCGTGCTAATGTGGCCTACTACATGTGGCTTCATTTAGCGTGCTTCTATTAATTGTGATCAATTTCAAGTGTTGATTGATTCACAAATCATACTATGCAATCAAATAATGTTAAACTATACGGATCAATCTTGTAAAGCAGTTGATTACAAATTATTGCTTTGACATACGCCAGTAATTTGATAAGAGAAGGAAAAAAATGTAAAATAAATATAGGAAGAAATTTTAATACCCAATTGAGTGACCACTGATCCATACAACCCAACAAAATTACATAATGGAACAATTTTTATTTTTTATTTTTATATTGACTTATAGTTCAAGAAAGATATAATTAAACATTTATTTAGAAACTAAGCTATACTTTATCTTGAACCTTGTCATCCCTAAATCCAAATGTTACTGATCGTTAATGGTTTTTTCTACTTGTAAGGATACTCAGAAAGTGAGAAACACAATTGAAAACCGAATACATAGGCAATAAGAGACTGGTTCCAACACTCTTCGAGCAAAGGCTCATGTTTTTACTCTTTCAAATCGAGATAATGCTAGGATTTCATTTGCTTATGTTCATGGAGAGAGCTTGGTTACGAACAAATATCGACACATTTGAACTAGCAAATCATTGAAAATATAATTCTCAAAATTTTCTCACATACAATCCAATTGACTCTAGCGAAAACAAATATTTCAACGAGCCTACCAAATATTACCGCGTATGATGAGGTTACATGATTTTGTAATCTTTAGCTCCTAGTTTTTGCACCATGGTAAATTATGATAATATATTTTCCATTGATTGGAGGTTTGGTCATATGCTCCCTCCTAAGTTTATATTCTTTCAGCTCGTGATTCTGCTAGATTTCATTTGGTTATGTTCATGGAGATATAGATGAAGCTTTAGACATGCCCTCTTGTATAGTAGGTTTAGAATAAAATATTCTTTTTAATCTGACTTTTTTGTTGAATCTTCTCTATAGTGGGACCTATAAATACATAATGCCTTCTCATTTCTCTCGTCCATTCCAATCATCTCTCTCTCTCTCTCTCTCTCTCTCTCTCTCTCTCTCAAACAAGAACAAGCATGGAGTTTGAACCAAGCCCACCAGCAGTAATAGCCAAGAAATTAAGGCATATCATAAGAACTGTTCTCTACATAATGAGAAAAGGCGTATCAAAGAGCAAACTAATGTTTGATCTTCACATGATGCTTAAACGAGGTAAAATAGCAAGCAAAGCCATAGGCAACCTAAGGCTCCACCACAACTACTCCACCTTCACTTGCCGGTCGGATGACGTTCTAACGTCTTTCATATCGCCCGGAGAATACGAGTTCAGCTGCAGCAATACCCCTGTCAAGTTCAAGAATCCTCTCCATCGTCGAAGCCGTTACCAAGTAGCAGAAGAAAAACGTTTGGCACGAAAAGTGTTTGATATTTTAAACCATTATGAAATGGTTGAACCATCTCCATTGACGACGCTGCCAGGTTTTGGATGCAGCCCATTAGTTCGCCAATTGAGGGTGACTGACTCGCCATTTCCATTACAAGATGCAGAAGAGAATAACCACCAAGTGGACAAGGATGCGGAAGAGTTCATTAACAAATTCTATAAAAATTTGAAGCAACAAAAGAGGATGGCTGCCTTGGAATCTCCATCGCCATACCATATATGGCATAAATGAAATTTATATTCAAGAAAATTTTCCGAATATTCGAATAGGGCCTGTCCAGTTGAGCAATTAATTCAAAATGGTTTTGTCAAAGATAAAGTTCTACGCAGCTACACGGCCTTCATCGTAGTCCTAGTATACATTAACTTCTTGTAAATTAGTTATAATGGATTTATGTTACACAAACATAAATCTAGCACGATTGTTCTTACTTTGCATTTGTATCGTATATGTATCAATATTTTGCATCAAAATCGGGTTGATCAATTATTTTTAGCTCCAAGTATAAATCTTTACATGGTATCATTGCAAAACTCAGAAGAAAAAAATTATTGATCATGTCTGAGTTGGAGCAGCATCGAATACAGATACATAATCTCACCCTTTCCGGTGCTGCTCCCTCCGACGCCAAATTTGTCGGCTCTTTACTTTCTGGCGGCACAGCCACCTCTCTTATCCCTAACTTATATTTTTCTTTACTCTTCTCAATAGCTCTCCTCCAATAGATTCACTCCAAACCCTTACTTTCTCTCTCTCTAAAAATGAATTTTAATAGGAGAAGCATATTCCGACGCCATATGCATAAAATCTCCGTCAATTTTCTTCTAGTTTTCATTTATCAAAACTTCTCATAAAATTTGTCTTCAATTTCAAGTATTTGTTTAATGATCAAAGAAGCTCGCAATTCTGAGTTCAAACTGTTACGGGCCTGTGTCAGACCCGCCACCTCGCCCGCCACATGTCCGTATACGTGGCCGAAGCCATGCGTCGGCCGAGGTGATTGAACATGGGCCGAGGTGATTGTACATGGACGAGGTGATTATACATGGGACGAGCTGATTGTACATGCCGAGGTGATTGCATAAGGAATGAACTGAACACGCGTCAGCGAATGAACCGGACTCATCCACAAGTACTCAGTGGATGCAAAGGCCCGCACTCCGCTTCTACAACGCTGCAACGCTTCACCTGCCACACCTCGCCTCTACAAAGATCTTTTGTACAAAGATCTTTCCAAAGTCAAGTTCCCGAGTGATTGATGGGACGTGTGGCAGGCTACAAACGGTCAATTCAGCTGCTATGTCAGATAGCATTCAATGCTAGCCAACCTATGGATGGACAGATTGACGCCTAGGAGAGAACGGCCCTTCAGGATCTGAAGCCAGGTGTCCTACCATCCAACGGCTCTCCTCTTCCCATGCTTAGTACAAATACCCCCTCTCCATAATGAAGAGAGGTTCCCATTCTAATCCTAGCATTCTAGTCTTTTTAACTCTAAAAGACTTTCAATATATTTATACACACTTGATCAACCACTTCCCGGCGGGTGTTCCACCGTTGGCGAACCCTTTTCCGGTTGAATATAAAACTGACTTGACCGTCGGAGTGCTTGTGGCCGCTCCCACCCCCTCCGGGAGAGGCCACGAGTGACTAACGGCGTGCTACGTGTGCAGGAAGAGCTGACTTGAAGACCTATCCTGTTGGCCACGTGTTCGAGCCATTTTTCGAGGTCAACACAAACCGTTGTAGATTTCAATTTAATTGTTTTAATTTTTTCTGTCTAATTCCCTATAGCTATAATTTCCTGAAGTATTCAAAAAACTTGATACCTGAATTTTCGTTCCTTCTTACAGGTCCGTTTACTAATACAAAAACTCTTTCACACCACAACCACAACCACAACCACAACCACTATTTTATTTTATATTATTATTATTTTTAATCTCCAAATGTAAATATTTACGGGTTAATTTCATAAATGGTCACTGAAGTTAAAAGCACAAAACAGTCACTGAAGTTTAAAACTTGCAGAAATGGTCACTGAAATTTAAATTTCTTTCACAAAAGGTCACTGAATTTTCAGATTTTTTCGGCAAGTTTTGCGACGATTTTCCTACAACTTCTGACCACCAAGACTGCAGGATTTGGATACCATTAGAAAGCTCACAATGTTCTCTTCAATTACCACCAAAAAGCTCCTTATAACTCCTAGAGATTTGGTTGAAATATATCCACGAAATCGGCTACCTAAAAATCTGAAAATCTACTCAGATTTTCAAATTTTTTGGGCTAGTTTGTGACAATTTTCCAGTAACTTCTGACCACCAATACCGTCGATTTCGGATACAATTGGAAAGCCCACAATGTCATCTTAATTACCATGAAAAATCTCCCCATAACTCTAACAGATTCGGCCGGAATATACCCACGAAGTCAGCTACCAAAATTGGGCAGATTTTCAGATTTTTTTGGTAGCTTACTTCGTAGGTTTATTCCGGTCGAATCTCTTGGAGTTATGTGGAAATTTTTGGTGGTAATTGAAGAGGACATTGCGGGCTTTCCAACGGTATTCGAAACTTACGGTATTGGTGGTCGGAAGTTACCGAAAAATTGAGGTAAACTTGCCCAAAAAATCTGAAAATCTGGGAAGATTTTCAGATTTTCGGTAGCCGATTTCTTGGATATATTTCGGCCGAACCACTTGGAGTTATGAGGAGATTTTTGGTGTAATTGAAGAGGATACTGTGGGCATTCCAACGGTATCCAAATCCGGTGGTCTTGGTGGTCGAAAGTTGCCGGAAAATAGCCGCAAAATTTTACCAAAAAATCTGAAAATTAAGTGACCGTTTGTGAAAGAAATTTAAATTTCAGTGACCGTTTCTGCAAATTTTAAATTTCAGTGACCGTTTTGTGAGTTTCAGGTAAATTCAGTGACCGTTTGTGAAATTAACCCAAATATTTACACGTTTAAGCAATATGGTAATGGATATCAAAGCACGTGCATATCTTTTGGTTACTAAAATAATTTTTCTCATGAATTTTTCTCGAGTAGCAAGTTTAAGTTATCACGAGTTAGAGAGATATTGCACTTGGCGTATAATCATATGAATGTGTCACGAAGAGATATAATTTTTTAGCTTTGACATTGTGCTCTCCGTCTCTGGACTAGATACGTTGCAGTCTTTTTTTTTTTCCCAATTGTACCTTCAGTTGAATGTCATATTTAGCCCACTTCATTTTTTTTTCTTTCAAAAATGATTCAGACTTGGGGGATATATCTAGATGTTCTTTCTTTTTCTCTTTACCGACTGAATCTGATAGTAACGGTGTTCCACCGATTGACTTCACTTTTGAGCGTACCAGTCTTTTCCCTTGAAAATACCACACAGAGGAGAGGCTTTAAATTACGGTTTTGCTATGAGTACATCGGGATGTACATCGGGGTGTACATCCCCCTCACATGGGGATGAGTCCCGCTAAAATAAAAAAATATTTTACATAGTGGGGTCCACTCCCATGTGAGGGGGATGTACACCCTTATGTATGGATGTTGATGTACAAGTAGAATTATTGTTTAAATTATATGGTTAAACTCTGCAGAATGTATAGTAAAGGAATATCTTAATCTTTGTCACTAAATTAGGACATCAGACACAAAAATCGTACTACGGCAACTTCTTTTATTGAAGTTTCATTAACTATTCATACCACAGCTAATAGTAAATAACTATTTTCCGTTAGCTATCAATCCTTTTTATGTTTTGCCAGTTACAGTCGTGAAAGAACTTTTCTCGAATCGTTGTAAATAATCATCTGCAACTTGATAATTTAAAATGAACTTCGTGTTTCGACGAACTACAACTTCTCCACGCTGTACAGCTAGCCACATGTAGACCTAATAAAGACCAAAAATGCTGGTTGTCCCGGGATTAAATCACGGGTCAAACCAGGGGCGCCTTGGAAGGAAGGCTTTGTGGTTTAAAATGGTTAAGGCTCCATCAGTCATTAAAGAAGAGTCTCTCTCAGGCATTTAAAGGTGCCTTAACGCTGCTTTCTTCGTCCACACCACACGTTCCATTCTCTTTTGACGAAGTTCTAATCATATAATGTATACTTATCCACACAAAAGGCATTTATAAATATTACACAGGACAATTGTTTCACGTACCTACTTACGTTGTCTACAATAAGATTCTGAACATTTTGCACTTTTTTCTAATTTTTCCTTGTAAGTTTTTGTGAAAAAGAATTCAAAAAGACTTGATAAAATATGATTTGTCGCATCACATGTTGTAGCAATGTTCTAAAAAGCGTAAAGCATGGCGAAGAGTGGAGACCAAGCTTTGGCCTAGGTGTAAAAAAAAATGTTTTCTTATTTTAATATTATTTTAAATATTTAATTAATAATTAAATAAAAAAAGCGTAAAAAAACGTAAAAACATAAAAAAGGCACACCTAGTCACAACTAGGTACAAAAGAAAAAAAAAGTACGAAAAAATATGAGACGAGGCTTTTTGCGCCAACTTTGTACTTAGCCCTCGTTTTTGGTTTTTCTTTCGAAAAATAATAATTTGTTTTCATAAATAGAAGAATTTGTTTTCGTACACATGATTTTGTTTATATAACTTATGAAAATGATTAAAAATTAAATGTTTTTTTAATTATTTAAACCACTCGGGGAGTATGCTTTGGTAAGAACAAAGGGAATAAAGTACAAGTTGAAAAGCGGACACGGCCAGAATTCCTAAATAATAACTTACAAAGAGTCAGAATCACAAGCATAAACTAAATTTCAAGGATTTTTCTAGATGTACAAAATGGGACAGGCGGCCCTCCAATAGTGGGGCGCCACTTGGCAATTTTGTAATTCATTTTGTACTTGTAGCATCCTCCAAATTTCAAATGCTCATGTCATCATGTGGCTCGTAAAATATTTGATAAATTCGTGATCGCTGTTTGAAGTCGTCTCTGAAGATTTTAATGTCATATTCACCAGGAAATACTCGTAGAAAAAGCTTGGAAGATAGACGCAATGTGAACGTTGGGGGAGAAGGTGCTTTTCATGTGTGCCGGCTAAAGCTTCTAAACTATGCTGACTGATTAATTACCCACAGAAAAATTCGATTGGGGGTAGCGAAGGCGCAACACCAATAGAAAAATCAGTTGCTGCTGTTGTAAGAGATTTCAGCTTTTTTTTGGGCAAAAACTAAGAATCAATTCAGTTGATTGTCTATAGCTATTTCTGTCATGTTCCGTCACTGATAAGCCTGATCCTCGTGCTGATGCGGAGCAAATAATCTACACTTTTAATCACCCCCATAGATTTTATTCTAATGTTCTTCTCAACTCACAAGGACCACCAGTTTAGTGTAGATTAAAAGTTGATAAAGTCACCCAAAATACTAAAGCTCGATTTTTTTTTTTCCACATATCAAATCTTCCTCCTCACTTAAATTATGTATAGTACTATGGGATGGGAGTAGAATTAGGTGTGGTCGATTTTGGATCCAACCTGAAGTCCAAACCAACTCGGGTAAAATGAAATCCAAATGGTTTGGTTGGATCGATCTGGTAAAGTCGGTTTCGGCGGCGACCCAAAATTGTGCTATTTTTTTGGACCTGCGTTTCTGGGCTTTGGCCCAATTTTGAGTTATTATTATTATTTTTTATCTGCGTCTAAAATTATACAAATCGTACACAGATACAAAGCAACCCCCCTTTTTTTTTTCATGTGAAGGGAAGATTCACAACTCATCCCACATACCAAATACAAAGCATACACAACACCCTAATGAGATCCACTGGCAAAGCATACATACATAATTACACCGCTAATGAGAACCAAGGACTTAAAATTCAGAATGAAAACAAGCATTTGCAACTAAGACTGACCATTCAAAATTTTAAAGCACCACACAAAAGGCATAATCATAAGATCATAATCACTGTCGAGCAAGATAAATTGAAAGCAACTTGAATTTAAGAATGACAAAAGAACAGCTATATTATTGAAAATTATCACGCGAGTTAAATTAAGGCCCCGTTTGATGGTCATTTTTTGGCAAAAATAATGTTTTGAATAGTGAATTTTTGGAGAATACGTAGTTAAAAACTAGAAAAAAAAAAATTGGGTTTACGATCCTTATCTTAGTTATCTATTCAACATATCATGCGGAAAAAAATTGAAGTTTTAAAAGTTCTTATTGATTTTTGAGCAATTGTTTTCATTGATGTTTGAGTTTGTTAGTGTAATCAATTAATTTAAGCATGTAGATTAGTGATAAACTTAAGGACTAGACATTGATTAACGAGCCAAGAGATAAGCTTAACAAAGATACTCCCCAACACAAAGATGTAAGGAACTCCAAATTTTTCAAGCACATTTAGCCCTGTTTGCTTAGCTAAAAATCATATTGTAGTACATTTTGATAAAATATACAGTTGAAAATTTGAACATAATTGTGGGTTCCATAAAATGTGTAATTAAAAATAAATTTGAATAAAAATTAATTTTCGAAAATTGGGGGCCAAACATAGGCTAATATATTGAATTGGACATGACTTAAAGAACAAATTTATAAGTTATGGCGTCCAAGTTTGTTCCATCAACTTGCAAACCCTAAAATTTGCTTCTTAAGGGTGATGAGTAGATTTTTCAAAACAGGTTGGGTGGCCCATTTGGATTCTTGCGCTGGATTTGAACGTACAAGTAACATTTTCAAGAGGACCGGATATGGTCTGTGGTGTCCACATAATTTTACACCTTTACTTATTAGTATTCATAGTAAGCCAGAAAACATGGACCTTTGGCATAATCTTTACACTTTAGATGCCTAGAGATGTTCAAACAAAAAGTTATTTGTGTCATTACTTTGTGGGGACAAAGATGCCTAAGATTATGACCTTAGTTTCCCCAAAGTGCAAGTTGTGGTGACTCAGATATGGATGTCTTCAAAATCTAACCTTATCTTCTTTCCTAGTAGAATGACATGGCTAAGAATTTCAAACCACATGAAAATGACAATGACAATTCTAAGGATAAACAACCATGTGGAAAACAGTAGAAAAGTTTATCACAACCGTCCAATCCTCCATTAACAGCCTTATAATATTCACCAGAAACTTAAATATATATTTAATTAAAAAGGCAAATCAGTATACACGTATATATATATATATATATACTTCCTCTAGTGATGCCTGGCTAAGTACAAAGTCTCTCATCTTATGATAAAAAATAGCTTTCTCCACTGCCCTTTTCCGTGTTTTTCTGCTCGGTTGAGTATTGCCATTGTTGGTTGTTACTGAAAATAAGATTTATTTTGTTGTTGTTATTGTTTGAGCTTTGCAATTAATGGGTGAATCTAAGCAAATTTATGAAGATGTTGGCTTCAAGAAAAATGATAATAATGGATCGCCACACATCAAGTGGGAGATCTTGAAAGGTGGAAGTGAAAGTTCTGAATCAGAATCCATGGAATCCGATTCATCAGACTGGGCTGAAGATACATCGTCATCACCATCTTCATCGCCATCAAACGGTCCTCTCTATGAATTATCCGACCTCATGACCTATCTTCCTATCAAGTAAGTTAGATACATACTATATTCAAGATAAACTTCCTACTTGCTTCTTTTTATAACATAGACAAAATAGATAACTGTCAAAAGATGCCTCCATTTCTCCCCATTTAAGCTTTTTGATGCTCTAATTCAAAGTAACAAGAAAGTCAAGAATATAAAATGGTAGTTTCTTTTTTCATAGACTGTTCGCTGCATACAAAGCAACTCTAGTTAATACTTAGATATCAACTATCTTCCCTTTTTCTCCATGAAAATGATCAACTGACCCCAGAAATGAACTTAATTATATACATGTAGCACAACCCTATGAGCAATATATTTGTGTGCACTCGCACTTATAGGTATATATATTTATGTATGTTGTGCACGTGTGCAGGAGAGGTCTATCGAAGTATTACCAGGGTAAGTCACAGAGTTTTGCATCTATGGCAAGTGTGATGAATCTTGAAGACCTTGCAAAGAAAGGGATTTCTTACGGCAAAAAGTTGAAATCGTGTAAAAGCTATGTAGGGAATTTGAACGATCGAAAATATGGTCCTAAGGCAAACATAGCAAAGAAAGAGCTCTTCAAGAGGCACTTCAATTAGTTAATAGTTACACAACTCCTGTTTTGCTCTAAATATAAATTTATAATGTACTAACCACTTCGGACTGACTAGAAGTTTATTGAAACCAGCAACCCACTTTGTACTGTTTAAATTTCATTTGTATCTGAAATCTTTAGTTAAATTTTAGATTGGTTTTTAAAGTTTGCTAATCAAATTAGTGTATGTGATTGAATTTCATCTGTCATAGTTGAACTGTGTAAGGTTATGAAAATTTGCATTATGCATCAAGGTTACATTGTATTCGATTTAAGTCTATCTAGATTGCCCGTGCATAAACGTAGAAATAAGTGGTTACGTTTATAACTTGAGTACTTTTTCACTCTTAAGCGATAAGTTTAGATAACTCATTATAGATCGTAATACGTAAGGGCGGAATTAGGAATTTCGTTTGAGTGGGGACGTGAGTTTACCAAAATTATAGATTTTGAAATGAAGTATAATATAACATAAGAATATTAAAAAATATTTAAATATGACTCTTTAGAATTTATTCTTGCCTTTTTAAACAATACATTTCTCTTTTCTGATATTCACCAAAGTAAAGAGGTATTTATTGCAGAATAAGCAAATTTTGTATTTCGCAAAAATGTGATAGACAAAACTGCCATCAAACAACTTAGTAGCATATTAAATGTGATAGAGAAAAATGGCATATACACCACTGATGAAGTCGGGATTTTTATTTGGGGGCCTATTATGGTTGGCATGAATCGATGGCATAGCGATATAGCTGGCAAAAAGGAAGAAAAATGCACATATTTTGTTCAAAAACTATGTTAAAAAGTATAAAAGTAATCAGGTTAACGGGTTAACCGTATAAAAATAAAATAGTGAAGAGAACAACAAAAGGGAATAAACAAATTATACAAAATCCGAATAATTGAAAATTTGAGAAAATGAATGAAAATCATAGTTACCATCTACGTAAAAATGAAAATAAAATAAAAAATTTATTCCCAATAATAAGTGAAGAAAAACACAAATTTTCTTGAGTTAATTAAAATTAAATTAAAAAAGTAACCACCATTACAAGGATCATATTCTACAAAGATTTTGCAAAACTTTGTTCGTAAATGGCCTGACATTCAACCAATTTTTTTATGAGATGTGTGTGTAATGGAAGGAAAGGGTCTTTATTAGAGTGTGGAATTGAAAATGAATGTTTAGATTCAAAAGATTATGTTAGGTGTCAAACATAATTAATAGAAAATTTAGATTGTGTACTATCTCGTGTAAGGAAAATTTAATGCTCAAGTTAATAGAATTATGTAAAAAATATGAAATGTAAATTGAACTTAAGGTTCGAGAGTACTAAAAACTCCAATTCTAAAGATTGGGACAAATTTTTCATAAGCAGTAAGGTTAGGGACTAATTGCACAATTTTTTTGAAAAGAGAATAAGATTGTGACTGGGACGATCTGAACCACTGTAGATAAAATAGGGAAAATAAGATCATGTTCTCTCTACTGTTTTCAAGCTGTTTTCTATTTTCGATTTTTCAAAACAGTGAAAACGTGTTTTCTTTCCTATTTTCAAAAACGCGTTTTTGAAAACAAGTTAAAAATTTACAAAGAAAACCCAAAACGACAAATTGAGTATTTTCAGTTATAATCAAGCCAAAATTTTCAAAATGCTTTTTGGGTGTTTTCGGTTAAGCCACCAACAATAATCGTCATTGCCGCCTGCACACACCACCTGTACCACACCTCCGTCGTCACACCGTTGTACCCATCGTTGGCGACGTCACAGCCACCACAACAGAAGAAGCCAGAGACGCCACCATCCAAAACCACCACAGCAGAAGAAGCCGGCGATGCCACCGCCCAAAAACACTACACCAGAAGAAGCCCACCATACCACCGCCCAAAACCACCGAACCCAAAAACACCGCACGCCATCGAGCCCAAAAATAAGTTTTGGGTGTTTTCATTTTTGAAAATAATTTTTCAAAATGACAAAAAGAACACATTTTTAATAATCTCAAAATGAACACTCAAAACACAAAACTCAAAATTGAAACAGGAAGAGAACAGTCCCCGAGCCTTTATCACTAGGCTGGGACAACATTAATATAATTTGCTAAAAAGAAAAATCGAGAACTTCTGAAACATTATAACTTCCTTAACTTAATGGTCAAAATCAAATATTAACTCTAATCACATTTTATAAGAGTCACAATTATTATCCACTTATTCATCACTCATTTTTGTTACATTATTAATTTAGCAACTTATAATTTATCCAAACAAGCACAAAGTATCCTACAATGTATTACTACTTCCGTTGCATTACAAAATAATAAATGTTAGGATAATTATATTAACACCATAATTTTTATTATTTGATTAACATTTTTATTCTACTCAAAGTCTTCAATCTTTACTCATTTGTGTCTCTAACTTTTTTCGTCAAATTCTTATCTTCAACTTTGCATTAATCAGCACATCTTGTCTTTTGTAATGATTTCTATAAATATTTTCTTTGCATGCATTAAATGGAGGAAAAAGTACTTTGTCGCGCCTTGCATCATTTTTTTTTAATATGATGGGCAAATAAGTGATTTTATGCCCTCCAATGAGTTTATGGGTGAAAACCGTTATCGGATATGAAATGTACTAATTAATTAAATATTGAAATTAAGAATGGTCGATAAAAGTTATTTATAATATATTAAATATCACATCAAGTGATAATCATTTTTTGGACAATTATATCGTACTATAATTCAATTATTTCAATAATACCTTACTTTTTATTTTTCAGTATATATTAATTTATTTAATCATTTAGTTACCATCAATGTACTTATATATTTGACAGATTCATTTCATATGTGTTGTATTTATTTTATTTAATTATTTAATTACCATCAATGTACATATAAATTTGATATATTCATTTCACATGTATATTTTCATTAATGTATGAATTTCCTATTATTAATTTCCAATTAATTAATATTTACATTCATTTAATTAATATTCATCTTCATTTATGCATTTCAGTGGTATTAATTCTAATTATAAGTTAATTAGAATTTCACATTAAGAATGCATTTTATTATCTACGTCTTTGTATACTAATTAACATCCAATTTTACTTAATTGAAATTAAATATCACATCAAGTGATAATCATTTTTTTGGACAATTTTAATCTTACTATAGTCTATAATTAAATTATTTTAATGATAAATTACTCTTCATTTTTCAATAAGTATTTAATTTATCTTACCATTTAGTTATCATGAATGTAGATGTACATTTGACAGATTGATTTTATATGTGTGCCTTAATAAATGTATGAATTCCCTATTGTCATTTCTCAATAAATTAGCATTCACATTCATTTTAAAAAAAATTCTTCATTTATGAATTTCAGTGTTACTAATTCTAATTATAAGTTAATTAAAATTTTACATTCAAGAACGCATTTCATTATTTACGTCCATGTATGCTAATTAACATCCAATTTTTCTTAATTAAAAATTAAATAAATAATTTAACATTAATTGTCAGGTATATATTCCATGGTATTAATTCTAAATGTATTAACATTCACGCATATTCAAATATTATTTTTACAGCACTTATGAAGTATTTTATAATAATGTGCAATACATGTTCAACGTTGACCAGTATATAAAAGTGTTATAATGAATAAAGATTAAAGACATTTAATACAATTAATTTGTCGTGGAACTAGCCAACTAATAAAAATTGTAGTTACCACAAATGTTCTGGTGCTTGCTTGTTTCATTTGTCGTTATTTTAATTATATGTTTATTTAATAGTATACCCGCGGTGGGATCTGACGTTAGGGTACAATTTCAAATTCAAAATAATATATAAATAATGATCCGTAAGAGCATATTTATGTTAACAAATAAAATGAAACCAAGATCATCATATTAATTATTGGAAACATTTAAAAAAATGTTTTACTATTCGTGTTGTCGAGAAAAGATTTACTTCCTTAGAGAATATATAAAAATAGATTTTAGGAGTTGAATTATGATTTTTCATGTGTAAAAAAAATAGTGAACAAGAAGTTAATTAAAGAAATAAAACAAATTGCTAACAATTTACCATCAATTTGGCCCAAACAAATACGGGTGAAATGGGGATTTGAATTAATCGAGTGGCGTGTGCAATTGAGTTAAAATAATTCTAATTGAATTCAAAACCTGAATCATGTCTCTAGTCGGTACAAAGGTGTAGATATCCATTCTGAACGAACGAATCTCTGAAGTCTACACTTATAAGTGTACATGAACTAGCTCTCAAATTATATCATCTTTAATAATTTATATAATCCTAAAATAATTTATGATAAAATGAATAATCTCGAAAATAAATACGTGTTCATAAATTTGAATAATTTATTTACTCCTAAAATAATTGAATAGCTCCCAAAATATGTGTACATGAACTTGATGACTTAATGTTATATTTAATATATCCATAAATAAACGTTAATTAGTATACATGCACATACATAAATAATTGAATTGTAATATTTCTAGAGTAATTGAACAGCCCCCAAAATATATAAAGTATGCATGTATGAACTTGAAGAATTAATTGATTGAATTGTAGTAGGATATATATAAATTAATGTTAATTATTATCATACACGTAAATAAATAATTGAATTGTATAAAAAGTTCATTTCAGATAAACAGTTTAACTATTTTTTATATTCGCTGATTTTCAAATATCATTTTTACAACATTTATAAAACATTCAAAATAACGTGCAACGCATGTTTCGCTTTGACTAGTTTATCAACAAAAGCTTGGGGGTAAAAAATCGAAAAGTATTAATATACTCGGGAGATAAATTGGAATTAGGTCTTAATGAAATTGGTCTAATGGATGAACGAATGAGTTACTCTTGAAAATCCATATACGTCATCGACCATGGCACCAAGGCTATGGAGACGTAGTATCGGTTCAGTTCGTTTGTCTGCTATACGCACATTGGTAGTTTCCTTTTGTTTTTTTTTGCCTTTTGTTTTGATTTGTGCTGAGTTATAAATTTTTGCACGTCATTTTTCCAGAATTGTGTGTTAATGGCAGAAGGTTTTTATTAATCTTTGTTGCTTCGTATGCAGTGACATAGTCTGAGTATCTGTTTTTATTCATTGACCCAGACAAAAAAAAAAAAAAAAACTGAAGCAAAGGAGAATTCCCTTGCAGGAACATTTGCTTGAAGCTGGTTGTAAGAAAGTATTGCTGATGCATCAAATGATAACGGTCTCTCTACAGATCTGCTCTTTGGAGTTTCTAATGCCCAGGACTTCTCTCCTATCTCTTACTGGATAATGATAAGCTCTGCACATCCACATATCTGGATCAGTTTTGTATTTCAAATGTATTGCAGATATAGCTTAGGTTGTTAGCCTTCTACTTTGAAAACTAGATAAGAGTGTACAAACGTGTATAAAGCTCTCACCTCTGTAAATGAGAAAATATGATTCCATTGCCTATCTTCATCTTTACATGGTATCAGAGCACTTTGATTTTATTTTTTTTTCTTTCTCCACCTTCTTCATGGCCGACCAAACCAACCCCCAGAATGGCAATCTTCGAGTCAACAAAACCAATCTCATCACCATAAATGTCACGGCCCAAGCTCCACTAAAACTAAACAGCTCTAATTACCTGTCCTGGAAGCTTCAATTCCAGACACTCTTCATTGGGTATGATCTGCAGGGGTACATGGATGGAACCAAACCTGCCCGCCATCCACCATCATCAGAGGCGAAACAACCGCACCCAACCCAGCCCATCAGCTTTGGATTCGACAGGACCAGCTGATCCTCAACGCCCTCATTGGGTCAATTTCCCCGACAATAATTCCATTTATTGCTCAGGCCACCACAGCCAAGGAGGCATGGACACTCCTGGCTACCACCTATGCTCAACCATCCAGAGGAAGGATCAAACAAGTGAAAGCTCACTTCAAGTCCCTCACCAAAGGTACCCTTGGAATCACTGATTTCTTACAATCAGTCAAGGCACGGGCTGATGAGCTGTCCCTGCTAGGAGCACCGGTTGACACCGAAGATCTCACCGAGAAGATATTGGAGGAACTCGGTGACGATTACAAAGAACTTGTTCGAGCTGTCCAAGCCCGAGACACATCCATCAGCTTTGAAGAACTTCATGAGAAACTCCTCAGTTTTGAGGCATCACTCACTGCCACCACCAAACAGCAGCACTTTTCCCCCACAGCCCACCCTACATTCCGCAACAATACCAACAGAAACTACAACTCCTCCACTCCTGTGCGTCAAAACCAGAATGGCAGCACTTCCTTCAACCGGTCTCAAGCATCCAATCCACGCCAGCAGTCCTCTGATAACTACCGTCCTTCACCCAGGCCTTACCTTGGCCATTGCCAGATATGTGGGATCCAGGGACACACGGCAAAGAGGTGTCCCTCCTACAAAATCACCCCTCTCAACAATCAGCAATCCGCTCAAAGTCCTACCCCGTGGCAACCACGGGCAAATTATGCCGCAGCTTCACCCTCCAACGAAGCGTCATGGCTTCTCGACAGTGGAGCCTCCCACCACATCACAGATGACCTCCACAATCTCTCTCTACACTCACCATACAGTGGAACAGATGATGTAATTATCGGTGATGGTACTGGACTTCGAATTACGCATACAGGCTCTGCGTCAATTCAAACACCCACCACTACTTTTAGCCTACAAAATATTCTCTGTGTTCCTGATATTAAACGCAATCTGATTTCCATTCACCAATTCTGTGTTCAAAACAATGTTTCAATTGAATTCTTACCATGGTGTTTTCTTGTGAAGGAACTACTCACGGGGGAAGTACGAGCAAAGGGTCAACCTAAAGATGGAGTTTACGAATGGCCGGGCATCTCTCCATTTTCTATCAGTCCACACGTGTTTTCCAGCGTCAAGATTTCACCAATAAACTGGCATTATAGATTAGGGCATCCTGCATTTCCTATTTTGAAAACTATTATTTCTAAGTATAATTTAAAGTCGTCCAGTCCAAAGGATTTTGCTTGTAACGCTTGTCATTGTAATAAGAGTCATAAGCAACCTTTTTTAGTTTCCTCAATAAATTCTGATCATCCTCTTCAAATAATTTTTTCTGATGTCTGGACGTCTCCTGTCTACTCCATTGATGGATATAAATACTACGTTATTTTTATTGATCAATTCACAAGATACACTTGGTTTTACCCAATCAAAAAGAAATCAGACGTCAAAAATATATTCCTCAAATATAAGCCACTGGTTGAGAATTATTTCAAACAAAAAATAATATCTTTTTATTCAGATAATGGGGGAGAATTTCTTGTCCTCCGAGACTATTTTGCTGAACATGGTATTTCTCATCTCACCACACCACCGCACACACCTGAACATAATGGACTCTCTGAACGAAAACATAGACATATAGTGGAAACAGGTCTTTCCCTACTCTCACACGCCTCCCTGCCCAATATTTTTTGGTCCTATGCTTTTTCAACAGCAGTTTATCTAATTAATCGAATGCCTACACGTACACTTCAACTTTCTTCACCATATGAAAAAATTTTCAAAACAGCCCCTAATTATGATAAGCTTCGAACTTTTGGTTGTTTGTGCTATCCATGGCTTCGGCCTTACACTAGTCACAAACTTGACCAACGTTCCAAGCCATGCATCTTTTTGGGCTATTCTTTGTCACAAAGTGGTTATCTGTGTTTTGATCAAGAGTCCTCCAACACTATTGTTTCTCGCCATGTGTCTTTTATCGAGTCCATGTTTCCATATAACTCTTCACATTCAACTCAAGAATCTAACTATGTTCAGCCTTCACTTGAGTCGTGGGTTCCACCCACAGTAGTCGTTCACTGCCCACTCACAGAGCCAAACGTAACTGCATCTCCAGCGCCCAATGTCGTCTCCAACGTGATAGACTCCTCACTGTCCACACCACATGTAAGTGATTCTAACTCTTCACAGATTGCGGTCCCTTCTCCCTTAAACACCGAACCTTCTCTTCCTTCTCCAACATTACCATGTCACGGCCAGATCAATCCATCACCACCTGTGGCTGCCATCATTCCTCGTTCCTCCCATCCAATGACCACTCGCTCCAGAAATAATATCCACAAGCCTATTCAAAAATTCACCTTCACCTCTATACTACACCCACCTAACGAACCAACATGTGTTACCCAAGCTTTAACAGATCGAAATTGGCGGAAAGCAATGTCTGAGGAGTTTGATGCCCTCACTCGAAATGGTACATGGGATTTGGTACCCACTGAGTGTGCATCCAATGTGGTGGGGTGCAAGTGGATCTTTAGGCTCAAAAGACACTCAGATGGGTCCGTTGCTCGCTACAAAGCTCGGCTTGTAGCCAAAGGCTTCCATCAATGACCTGGGCTCGACTATTCCGAAACTTTTAGCCCAGTTGTTAAACCTGTGACCATCCGGGTGGTCTTGAGCCTTGCTGTTACTCATGGTTGGTCTCTTGGCCAGTTAGATGTAAATAACGCCTTTTTGCAGGGTAATTTATCTGAAGATGTTTATATGACTCAACCTCCGGGGTTCCTAGATCCTGATAACCCCACCAGTGTCTGCAAGCTGCGAAAAGCCATCTATGGCCTCAAACAAGCACCCCGTGCTTGGTACCAGGAACTTCGCCAATTTCTCATACAATTCGGGTTTCTTAATTCCCTTGCTGACACTTCCTTATTTGTTTTTAGCAATGGTGCTCACATTATTTATCTCTTGGTGTATGTTGATGACATTATTGTCACTGGTAGTAATTCAGGGGAAGTTACTCAGTTTGTCAAGACTCTAGCTCAACGGTTTTCACTCAAGGATTTGGGTTCGTTGTCCTATTTTCTTGGCGTGGAAGTTCATTCCACCGCCACTGGTCTTTTTCTCTCACAGAAGAGGTATATTCTTGACCTCTTAGAGCGTACGGGTATGACAGCCGCCAAGCCCACCTCTACGCCACTGCCACCAGGGAAAACGCCTGCTCTCACTGATGGTTCTCCCTTAACTGATCCTACACAGTATCGGGCGACAGTTGGCAGCCTTCAATACTTGGCACTAACTCGTCCGGATGTTTCATATGCTGTCAACAAATTATCCCAATTCATGCACAAACCTACTGACTATCATTGGCAGCTTGCAAAACGCCTTCTGCGTTATCTCTATGGTTCTCTTGATGAAGGGTTGTTGTTTCATCACATGGCTTCATCCTCTCTCCATGCATATTCGGATGCTGATTGGGGAGGCAATAAGGATGACATGTCCTCCACCAGTGCATACATCCTCTACCTTGGTAAAAATCCCATTTCTTGGTCTTCTCGCAAGCAGCGAACCATCGCTCGGTCTTCCACTGAAGCGGAGTATCGCTCCGTTGCAGACACAGCAGCTGAAGTTCGCTGGGTTTGCTCACTGCTCTCTGAATTGCAATTCCCTCTCTCTCATGCACCGGTGATTTACTGTGATAATGTGGGTGCCACTCAATTATGTTCAAATCCGGTTTTCCATTCTCGTATGAAACATGTGGCTATTGATTTTCATTTCATTCGGGAGCAGGTTCAAAGTGGTGCTCTGCGTGTTGCTCATGTCAATTCTCAAGATCAACTGGCTGATGCTTTGACGAAGCCTCTGTCTCGACTTCGCTTGGGTTTCTTAAAATCCAAGATTGGTCTTCTTCCCCGCAGCCCATCTTGAGGGGGCATGATAACGGTCTCTCTACAGATCTGCTCTTTGGAGTTTCTAATGCCCAGGACTTCTCTCCTATCTCTTACTGGATAATGATAAGCTCTGCACATCCACATATCTGGATCAGTTTTGTATTTCAAATGTATTGCAGATATAGCTTAGGTTGTTAGCCTTCTACTTTGAAAACTAGATAAGAGTGTACAAACGTGTATAAAGCTCTCACCTCTGTAAATGAGAAAATATGATTCCATTGCCTATCTTCATCTTTACATCAAAGCTCATTATGGCCTTCTTTTAAGCGTATTTGGTACATGGAAATGCTTTTTGCATTCTGTATGCCTTTTGGAAGGACCTGGTAGGAGTGTTTGATTCTTAATCGGCATAAAGTTTTTGATTTGTGGTATTTACGTCTTACAGGAACATGTCTTATCTTTATTTGTCTCAGTTGTGAGATTCTCAAGAACCTTTGCCTTGAGCATTTGGCATTGCAAATACTTGAATCTAAAGATTTCAATATCTTGAATTGAACCCTCAAATGCAGGTAACTCGTTCTCAGTTTAATTGGACCTGTCCCAAAGTGAAACAACAATTCCAGTTTGGTCCCAAGATGGCGAAATGCAGAACATGTTTAACTGAACCAAAAACCTTACTGGCATTGCTATAATGAACTTAATAGGCACCTCTTCTACCTCATTCTTCAAACCTCAGAACTTGTAAATAACCAAACTCGACCAGTCCATTTCAGTTTTCTTCCTAGGCATTGCTCTATGCAGAAACAACCATGCTAATTCCTAATGCGCATTACATAATGACACGACGCACAAAAAAAAAAAAAAATTGTATCAAAATTACTTTCATTTGCTCCCTCAATGTTCACGCCTTCTCCAATTCAATTAAAAAAAATGTTCTCGTTCGACAGATTTTGGGGTGCCGTCGATGTCTTAGAATGAATTTGGGGGTTAAGGTTAGAAACGATTTTGGGCTTGGGAGCCTCCTTCTTGAGCGATTTCAGACTTTGCCCCAAAATGTAGTTTTAGGGTTCGATTTTGAGTTTAATTATTAAGTTGTGTTGGCTGAACTGGAATTCTTTGTGTGCATTTGATTTAACATCTAGACAAAATTAACAGTTACGTAGTTTTTCCGTCTTCCACATAGGCAAAACTAGACGCGGAATCCATCCAGTGATTGGTGGAGTGCAACAGAATCAGGTTCGATGGCCAATGGCCATTGGGAAGCTTTCTGAAGTTTGAGTGATGAAGTGCAAAGTCTAGTGACAGTTCAAACATTTAACTCGAAAGATTCGAAGGAAATCACGAAAAAAGAGAGTGAAAAAGTTTATATTTTATTTACAAATATATATTTTATTAAGAGGGGGGGAGGAGATTATTAAAAGAGAATGATGATGATGATGATGTTGTGTTAAAATAAAGAGAAAAGAGTAATATTGAAGAAATAAAAAAGTACTACAAATGAAAATACATTTTCGATGAAAGACTTTTTATTTGATTTTGTATTTTAATTTTTACCTAAAAGTTAATACGTGAATGATTTTATAAAAATCATTGACATTTGAGTATGGTAATTTTTTAAGATTTGTAAAAAAAAAATCTTGATTATCCCAATATTTTAAAGAACTTTTAAAAAGTTAATATAAATCAATGATCAAGACTTCTATAAATTCTTTTACACATACTTCTTAAGTTCTTGATTTTGCTAAAAATAATAAAATATGTAATTTGAAAATTATAAATTTCATAAAACAATAAATTAAAAATAATTGTTAATTTTAATAGGGCTAAATTTAAAAACCCTTTGATGAATATTATTAAGAAAATAATGTATTTTAAATAGTGATATGATGAAAAATTTGTGGTTAAAAAGTAATTGAGGTTGAGAAAAATATTAATTTATGAAAAAATGTGGAATTGAAAATGAATTTTGAAATAATATATTACAGGAGAAAGTGTGTCAAACAGGCTGAATTCCATTCGACGGCCATTGATCCCCCGTCCCAATTTCTCAAGATCATAAACAAAGAATGTAGAAAATTTTAAAATATTCCAATATTCCACACAGCACAATATTTTGCCCATTGAAACAAATACCGAAAGGTTTCTCTTTTGCTTAATAAGGAATAATGGGTAACAAGATCGCGCGAACGACCCAGGCTTCGGCGACTGAGTACTATTTGCACGATTTGCCATCATCCTACAATTTGGTGTTGAAGGAAGTGCTGGGTAGGGGCAGGTTTTTGAAATCGATACTGTGCAAGCACGACGAGGGGCTGGTGCTGGTCAAGGTTTACTTCAAGAGGGGTGACTCCATTGTTTTGAGGGAATACGAGCGTCGCCTTGCTGAAATTCGTGATAAATTCTCTAACCTCGATCACCCACATGTCTGGCCATTCCAGGTTCTCATCGCCACCTATTTCTTTCATTTTGCTTTTCCTTCTGTAACTAATTCAAGGATTGGAGAAAGTTACTTTACATTGACTGTGGATACAGTTTATAATTGCTTGGTAAAAATGGTGGGAGAATGAATATTTGTGTGTGGGTGGTCTTTATTGGTATTATTATGAAGAATATTATTGCTAAAGTGTTTAGGGAGGAGGCATTATCTTAGTATTGTGGACTGGACTAGTTAATTTTATCTCGCTAATATGTGCTGACTTTCATATTCTTTAAATGTTATTTTCGAGAAGGTTTATCAATCTATAATGGTAATTATGCTTGTTAAAATTTAGTTTGGCTGTTTAGGTGGTGTGTGTGTGGAGAGGGAGACGGGTGGATTAAGTTTTGGGCTAGTTTTGTTATAAGTTATAACTTCATTTGTTAGTACGCAGAGGAATGCGATGCTAAACTATAAGCAAGCATCACATCGTCCCTATAGATTAAGCTAATTTGTCTGTGGGACTTTATTGGAATCCACTACTTTGGTGGTTTTAATTGCTTTTATAGTAATTAAACCTTATAAAAATTTTCATTTTTGGTAATCAAAGTTGTGAGAAGAGAGAGAAGGGTAAAGGAACAGCTGTTAAAACTTTGGTGGGGTTTTATAATACTTTTTTGTGATTGAAAGGAGGAATTTAATGCTAAATATAGGTAACCTACACACAATTTGAACCAGAAAGGAATATTACTGGACCAGCACATATTGTGTTTTGGAGTATTAGGTTAAAAATTGTAATGGGTAACCAACTTTGTTTACAATGATTGTTTTTATATGGATTGGGTTGTTTATAATAAAGAATGTCAGTGGGTTTATTTGGTGTATCAAGCATAAAATTGTTCAGAAATTGTACAGACTGCAATCTTGAGTAAGTTACAGTTGATTTTCAGTATATGACAATTCTCTGCTTTATGTTTAAAACAAATTTAACTTAAAAAGAATTTTGGCACTGGGGGATCATATATTCTCAACTCAACTGAACAAAGTTTTATCCTATATTTATTTAGGGTTAGGCACTGAAATCTTCATTTTTCGGCCCACCTATCACGGGCAATTTCCACGGTTAAACTGCAAATGCTCAAATCCTTTTTAATTTCCTCATTCTATGTAATTTAGATTGGATTCCTCTTCTATTGTTTATTATTAATACTGCCCTGTCACATTTCCTTACCAGTTCATTTATCGGCCTTCGTTAAATGCGCCCTAACCCTCTTAACCGGTTCTTCAGCTGCTTATCTCCAATTGGTGCTTTCTTAATCAATTCATGAATATGCTCAATTTTCATTCGCTCCCTTTGTTTTATTGTAATTGTAGATACATTGCAGAATATGCATACCATCTGGAAGTGAAAAATAAGATGTTACCAATAACTATAAGTTAATCAGAGTCCTAGCTTTAGAAGTAGAGAGTTCACTGGTGTACAATAGCTGGGATCGAAGATTTATATTCTAGGAGTGTGTTTGGTAGGGATTTTTAGGAGAAAAATTGATTTTTGAATAGTGATATGATGGGAAATGTGTGGTTGAAAAAGAAGAAAAAAGTATTGATGTGATGGAAAATATTATTTTATTGAAGAATGTGTGGTTGAAAATGAGAAGTGATTTACTGTAGAAAAGGAGAATTGTTACCAAACAGGCTCTAGAATATGTGAGCACAATCATAAATTGCTATAAATGTTGACTCTTAATACATTTTGCAGTTCTGGCTTGAAACTGATAAAGCTGCTTATTTGTTGAGGCAATATTTTTTCAATAATCTTCATGATCGATTGAGTACTCGACCCTTTCTGAGTCATGTAGAAAAGAAGTGGCTGGCTTTTCAGGTTCTTCTCTTCCTCTTTTTGTTCCCCATTTGTTGGTGGGTAGGAATTGGCATCTCACTAAATCTTGGTATTGCAGTTGCTTTATGCAGTGAAGCAGAGCCATGAGAATGGAGTGTGTCACGGTTAGATAATTTATACACAAAATAAGTTTCTGCATAGTTATAAGGTTTCTTATATTCAATTTCCTTGAGAAAAAAACATAAAAATTGTTACAGGTGATATTAAATGTGAGAATGTGCTGGTCACTTCCTGGAATTGGCTTTATCTCGCTGACTTTGCCTCATTCAAACCAACATATATTCCACATGATGACCCGTCTGATTTTTCGTTTTTCTTTGACACTGGTGGAAGAAGACGTTGTTATCTTGCCCCTGAGGTTTGTTTTCTGTTAGTCAAGTTTCCTACTTGATTACGGGTAGCAGGGCTTAATTTAACTTATACTTGAAATCACTGTAAATACAGTTGATACCTGTAGCAGGCCTTTGCTAATGTTTGAATGTGGATAACACTCGTGACAAAATTTTAAGGAGTTGATGCTACTAAGGAAAGACTCAGATTCTTGTGGTGATCTTTTTAGCGATTAAATTCGCATGTAGACATAGTGACTTGCATTGCATGTTGGATACCTGGATCTTCATTGGTCTTTTGAGATCGATGATCTTTCTTTTCCATTTTGTAGAATTGCTTTAACCTTCATCCTCTTAAGATGAAATAGATTCCTTTTAGCATTGATTGTTGTCAACCTTTTTGTCCGAAAGTGTGCTTTGGTCAACAAGAGAATTGCATAATCTTTGCTAGTTGAAAAGCGGTATCTTATATTCTTTTATTAGGCTTTATTAATGTGAGAATTGAGATTTATCATCTTGGTGTATTCTGAACTCTGAAGGAGTCACCTGTTGGATATCCATTACACCTAACATCTTTATAGAGATAAATATTAGAAATGCCGATGCTATAAAACATCCAGTTCATTTTTTATATCAATGTGAAATTACAGCTTTCCTTTCTTTTCTGAGGTCCCTTTTGGGCTAAAAAGTCTCCTTTTCACTTAATTTTGTAGAGTTGCAATTTTACTGCCTAATAACTAGTATTCGTGTCCTAGTAATTCACTTCTTAAAATACAGTTACAAAGTACCATTAAATATATAAATTTGATGGATATCTGATATAGGAGGAGTATGAAGTCACTTTTAATAATAATTGATCTCAAATTCAGTTATGGCTAGCAAAACAAATAAGATTCTTGCAACTGATTTTCTTCAGTTTTTGTGGCACAAAAGATGAGGAGTATGATTTTGAGGGGTTAAAAAATCAATTTGATGGGTAAAGAATTGAAGCTTAAAAAGATGTGAGGTGTACTACTTTTAGGGACATATTTGGGCTCTGAAAAATATGCAAGCACAACACTAACAATAAACTAAGTCTTATTCTATATAATTGAGGTTGGCTGCACAAATTGATCTTCGCCTTTCTGTAAGTTCATTGTTACATATAGTGGAAGCTTCATAGTAATTAGATCTTTAGCAATCACAACAAAATCTGTTAGTTTTGCTGTATTACTCCATATTCAAACTCGTGAGATTATTTTATCTTATGAAACATTAGTTTCTTTAGGTTTAGACAAGGCATGTCTCAATCGCCCAAGTTGTCTTGCTGCTAATTCATCATTAATCGATTCCACCTCTACTTGATGTCATATATTTTCATTCCTTGTCTTATCCATTATGCACCACACATCCATTTTGTCATCTTCATTTTTGCTATGTTCAGGACATTTTGTCCTTTAACAGCATAATACTCATTAACATAGAGCTGAAGAAAATGTAAGACCCGTCTCCTTCATTCTCTCTTCTGAGATGTATAATCGTGCCATTGCCTAACCCTCTTAATTTTCTTTTGCGTTCTCCCTAGTTCCCTTACGTTAATTTAGCTGATGTGGACTTAGTTAAGGGCCAGTTTAGGCTATAAACTATATAGAAGCAATCTTTCATCATTGTACAAAAACTTCTCTGGATTAATTATTTCAAGTCTCTTATTGCTTTCACTACTATATGCATCTTTCCATGTTCAGTCCACATATATAATGTATTCATCAGAACCCCTTATTAATGCCCTTTAAGTTACACTGAAGTAGGTAAATGAGATTGCTTATTTTATTAATCAAAGAGAAATATTGAGTTAAATTACTTTTAGCACCATGTTTACGCTTGTGGAAACTACAGTTAAACATTTTAAGCACTAACCAGCTGTTATTGGAATATTGACTTCTACTTTCGAAGTAACAATTTCAATGTAATTATCTTTTCTTTTTAAAAGTAAAAGTATGCTGCAAATTTGCAGCTATTGACCAGCTTTATTTTCTTTCATTTTCAGAGGTTTTATGAGCATGGAGGTGAGACTCATGTTACACAAGATGCACCTTTAAAGCCCTCTATGGACATCTTTGCTGTAGGGTGAGCATATTCCTGAATAGAGTGATTATCTTGGAAGAAAATTCTAAATGTTTCGTTATTAATGTGATTGAATAATGGTGAATCATTATCGTATCTCGTTTGTTTGTTGAGGCAAAATGCAACAAGAGTGATGAAGCCAGACTTACACTATTTATTTAATTGTTTTCTTAATTTTATCTTTATATTATTTCTTGCACGTTTAAGTTATTCAGGGTAATTATGTTATTTGCATGTTTAGGACTTTGATTTTTCTATTCATAGTTTCTCAATTCTTACAGCGGTATGTTTAGCAAATCATTGAATATCTGATGCCCAAGTCCATAGTGCTTTTGTGTATCAATTAGTATTTTGGAGTGCTAATCATATTCTACATAATTCCGCTATATCCGTTTTGGTATTAGAGTATAGTCATGTTCTTTATAGAGATGAGTTGATCACGAAACCTTGATGGAGAAATCATGCGTCCCAATGAGTTTGCACAACTACGTTGACATGACTTCCCGATGGCACAATGGATCAATTGGCTATTACGATGATGTGAGGGAGCACTGGTTGTGGAATCAGGGATGGAGGACTCCAATGACAATGAACTTTTTTCCTGTTATTCATAATTACCATAGTTTGTCTATTTTTGACGTTGAGGTTAACGAACATGTATCAGAGAAGTGAAAAGAGGAAAATGTAAACACAGTGGACATGGAAAATCAGATTTGTAAATTTTATGATCTGGTGGCTGGTAGAACAAGAACCGAGGATGGTGCAGTAAAGTCACAAAGCATGCTTGAAGGCAGTTTCTAAAGGGCCAAATAATTGCAGTATAGAAAAGTCGCTGCCATTGTGGATGTAGGACAAATGACTACTGTGACTTTAGGGAACGGCTTTGATAACATTAACTCTTTGCTAAATAAGGGCCTTAATTGCTTGAATAGTGGTGATGGCGCATGTTTGAGGGGGAGAGTTTTCGTTGATGAAAATTCAAGAAATTATGATGGGAGCACATATGGTTAGCATGCACTTAGTTATGGAAACTGTAATTATTTTAATGGGATCTTTGTGAACTTGAAAAGGAAATTGCTCGGTACAATTACTTGGTTTTGGGGAAAACATTTGAGATTAGGGACCATGCAATAATACGTATACTACTGGATGTAATTGGGGTGCAAAATCTACTTGTTGGACCCTGATGGAGTGATTTATCAATGAAGTAGAGGGGGAGTTTTGGACGTGCCAAGAATTTGTTCTCACAAACAACGTATATATAGTATTGACAGGCTCGCACATGGACGAGTTTATTGATATTTTTCTTGTACTTCTTGGATAATTACTATTCTTACAAGGTATTTGGTCAAGACAACATAAAATTCGAGGACGATTCTTCTCCAATCTTAGGAGAATGATGAAGTAGGACTTTCACTATTTATTTAATTGTTTTCTTAGTTTTATATACATTATTATTTCTTGCACAAGTTATTCAGGGTAATTATGTCTTTCGTAAGTTCAGGGTTTTTTCCTGCGATGTTTTTCTATTTAAACACTATAGCTTGTAGATTTTTAATTGGTTGTTTATGCAATAAATATTATAAAGAGTTTCCCAATTCTTCCAATTATTTAGTATTTTTAGCGATTCCACAAATATTTGATGCCCAAATCCTTCTTATGCTGGCGGATAAAGGAATGTCAGTTGTGCTAATCATATTTTGCATAATTTCTTTGCATCAAAATACCCGTTGGGTATGGGTGAAATAATAAGGTCTTCAAGAAACTCTTTGGTTATAGTTCCTCTTCTACTGAGGGTCAAGTCTTTCCTACTTAGACAAGAATCAATGAAAAAATATTACATAATCCAATATTTAATACAATATATTGGATTTAACCAGTGTTTGATCCCCATTCTTTAAAAACTCATTTTCCCCAAATTCATTTTCAATTAAACATTCTCCTAATAAACAATTTTACACATAAACCAAAATTTTTTCCCTACTTTTAATGACACATTCTTAAAAGAAATTACTATTTTAAAATCCATATTCTCCAACAAAAATAAAAAATGGGGCTCAAACAAACCCTTTAAATCTATTTTCTTGATAAGATCTTGTCCTATGTAAAGTGTTGGAATATCTAGGAGTAAAACTTAGCTATAAGCTTGCAATTACTAAATAATATATATTTCATTACAATAAGTCATTCAATTAACAAATAATAACGATTTATAGAATGTAAGATCATGTTTTTTAACCATCATGAAAAACTAACACTCACACAGCTGTCGGTATATCATGTATATAATCCTTGAATATTATTACCAAAAACAAGAAAATCAGCAGAAAGATAATTAAGTTATTTTCCTAGGATTAAATACATTGCGGGTCATCCAACTTTCATCGGAGTTGCATCTAGGTCACTCATCTTCAATTTGGTGCCATTAGGTTACTTTACTTTCATTTTCTTGCAGATTGGGACATTCATCTTAAAATTGGTGAAATCAAGTCACCCATCTTTTACCTTTCAAAAAAAAAAAAAAAAAAGTCACCCACTTTGATTTGCTTACAAATCTGATCGTTTTGTTCACAGCCATTTGGGAAGGCAACAGGGTGCAGCCCTCCCTGCCCTGTCGGCGTCAACAGGGATTTGTACGAGCTGGAGTGGGGTCGGGATGGTGTGGATTAAAAAATCCTCGTTTACCGTCCTGTTAACTTATATATTAAGTTTTTTAATATTTTAAATACAATTTAATTGTAAAGCATAAAATAAGAATATAATAAAATAAAGTAGTTGGGGGCAGGACCAGTTCACGATCTTCGTCTAACCGGGGCGGGGTAGGGTAATTTACCCCTCCTTAACCACAGTCAATTTCACAGACTGAATATTCTAACATGGACCTTGGATAGCTGACATGTAAAAATGAGTTTAGTTCATACACAAGAAATTATATTTTATGGTGTTTCATGCATTATGCATTCAGATACCTGATTTTTACAATATTTTTTATCAGGTGTGTGATTGCTGAGCTTTTTCTTGAAGGCCAGCCTTTGTTTGAACTCTCTCAACTGCTTGCATATCGAAGAGGACAATATGATCCTAGCCAACATCTGGAAAAGGTTTGTTTTTCATGAACCATATGTTTTTTTTACTTAGAAAAGGTGTCCTAAGAATAGTTTTGTCTAGTGTTCCTTAGATTTAAATATTCTCTCAAGCTTTTAGATTCACCTGAATACCAAGTGATTGATTTATCAGACTGCATGAGTGCAGATTCCAGATTCAGGAATCCGTAAGATGATTTTGCATATGATTCAATTGGATCCAGAGACACGATGCTCTGCTGAAAGCTACCTGCAAACCTTCGCATATGTTGTGTTCCCAAGTTACTTCTCGCCGTTTCTTCATAACTTCTATTCAGTGTTGAACCCTTTAAATTCTGATGCAAGGGTAAGGAACTCATGGGAGTTCTCTCCGTGTGTTTTTTATTTCACTCCAATAGTTGTTTTTAATTCTCTAATGACTCCTGTAGGTACTACTATGCCAAACCTCTTTCCAAGAAATACTGAAACAACTGATGGGCAACACGGCAAGCGAGGAGATTGGTTGTGGACTGGAACCGTCTTCAGAAAATGCAAGTCAATTACTTCCTGGGAGGGATGCAAGTCAACATTTCAATCAGTCTTCGAGCAAAACAGAGGAGATAGATAAGGGCTCTGTTCATGATCGATTCGATCTTCTTGGTGATGTCAGTACCCTGCTCAGAGATGTAAAACGAAATAATTTCTGTTCGAAGACAACACCAAGTAATGTAGCCAATCCAAGATATTCTGAAAATCAAAAGCGAAGTGGCATGCAATCTCCTGGTGAACTAATTCAGATGATCTCCAATGTGTTCAAGAGAAGTCATCATCCCTTCCTGAAGAAAATCACAATGACTGATTTGAGCTCATTGATGTTGGATCAGGATAATCAATCAGATACTTTTGGAATGCCTTTTTTACCCTTACCTCAGGATGTTATAAGCTGTGAGGGTATGGTTCTGATCGCTTCACTTCTCTGCTCCTGCATACGAAATGTCAAGTTGCCTTTTATGAGGAGGGGTGCTATACTTCTATTGAAGTCTTGCTCCTTGTATATTGATGATGAAGCCCGTTTACAGCGGATCCTTCCATATGTTGTAGCAATGCTCTCAGATCCAGCTGCTATTGTTCGATGCGCTGCCTTAGAGACTTTATGTGACATTCTTCCTCTAGTTAGAGATTTTCCTCCCAGTGATGCCAAAATTTTTCCAGAGTATATTCTTCCGATGCTTTCCATGCTTCCTGATGATCCTGAGGAAAGTGTGAGGATATGTTATGCCAGCAATATATCTAAGCTGGCACTGACTGGTTATGGGTTCTTAATCCACTCGATAAGCTTGACTGAGGCAGGGGTTCTTAATGAAACAAAATTATTGCAGAAGTCATTTACACCTGCCAGTGAGACTTCTGGGCAGCCTAAGAGTCTGAATAGTGACGTACAACTTGCACAGCTGAGAAAATCTATTGCAGAGGTCATTCAAGAACTTGTAATGGGTCCAAAGCAAACCCCAAATATCAGGAGAGCTCTCTTGCAGGACATTGGGAACCTTTGTTGGTTTTTTGGCCACAGGCAAAGCAACGACTTTTTGTTGCCCATCCTCCCTGCATTTCTGAATGATCGTGATGAGCAACTTAGAGCAGTATTTTATGGACAGATAATTTATGTCTGCTTTTCTGTGGGCCAACGGAGTGTGGAGGAATATCTTTTCCCTTATATTGAGCAGGCATTAAATGATATCTCTGAGGCCGTCGTTGTCAATGCATTGGACTGCTTGGCTATTTTGTGCAAAAGTGGTTTTCTGAGAAAGAGGATCCTGCTTGAGATGATTGAGCGTTCTTTTCTGCTGTTATGTTATCCCAGTCAATGGGTAAGGAGGTCGGCTGTCACCTTTATTTCTGCTAGCAGTGAAAGCTTAGGTGCAGTGGATTCTTATGTATTTCTTGCCCCAGTTATACGTCCTTTTCTCCGTAGACAACCCGCTTCTCTAGCCTCTGAAAAGGCTCTTCTTTTGTGTCTGAAGCCTCCAGTCTCAAGAGAACTGTACTATGAAGTTTTAGAAAATGCCAGAAGTTCAGACATGCTGGAGAGACAGAGAAAGATTTGGTACAATCCATCATCACAGTCCAAACAATGGGAAACTGTAGACTTTATCCAGAATAGTGCTAGAGACTTGGATTCAGTGAAAAGCTGGTCTGAAAGACAACATAATGGTCAAGATCATAGATTTATTAGTAGCTCTATGCAACCAATGGGTTTTAGCAATTCTGATGATAATGAGGGTAAATTGAAATCAATGGGAAGCTTAATACAAAATTCTTCTAGTGCAATGGACTCCCATGATCGTGCTGCGTCAGAAAAGTTACAATTGTCTGGTTTCATGTCTCCACAAGTTAGTTGCATGAATAGCTTAATTGATAAATCATCGGAAGGCATACCTTTGTACTACTTTAAAGTTGAAAACAAGCGAACAACTGGGAATGCTACAACAACATCTGGTTCTTCATCACCATATAATTTGAGTTCCTCATCCTTGCCTTGGATGGATCCTAAAAGGAAATCATTTAGCTTAGCCAGTTCGGTCCCAGCTCCTAAGCTTGTCTCAGGGTCAATCTACATTGGAAATGGCTCCATGCAATTGCGGAGAGTTGTGCATGAAGTTGAAGACAGAGAAACTGATCAAACAGCCTATATTAACAGCAAGTTTCGTGAAACGGGATTGTCTGGCAGTACAAAAGGGCATTCCCTGGCAATGGAAGATGATTCCACACCCACTGAGGGATCAGAAATGTCATCTTTGGCATGGTCATCAACAATTCCTGATTCAGGGTGGAGGCCTCGTGGGGTGCTGGTGGCGCACTTGCAAGAGCATCGGTCTGCTGTCAATGATGTTTCCATTTCAATGGACCATAGCTTTTTTGTTAGTGCTTCTGAAGATTCTACTGTTAAGGTTTGGGATTCCAAGAAGCTGGAGAAAGACATTTCATTTAGGTCACGGCTAACGTATTCCTTAGGGGGAAGTCGAGCGCTATGTGTGACTGTTCTTCAAGGTTCTACTCAAGTTGTTGTTGGAACAAATGATGGGACGATACATATGTTCTCTGTTGACCACATATCCAGAGGACTTGGCAATGTTGTTGAAAAATACTCGGGTATTGCTGATGTAAAAAAAAGTGGCATCGGAGAAGGCGCTGTATTAAGCCTGTTGAACTACTCTCCAGATGGTGGTGCTAGCAAAATGATTCTGTACAGCACTCAAAATTGTGGGATTCATCTCTGGGATACAAGAACAAGTTCAAATGCTTGGAATACAAAAGTGTTCCGTGAGGAGGGATATGTATCTTCACTGGTGGCAGACCCTTGTGGGAATTGGTTTGTGTCTGGATCATCAAGAGGCGTGCTTACTCTTTGGGATCTGAGATTCTGTATACCTGTCCACTCATGGCAATATTCTTTTGCCTGCCCTATAGGGAAATTGTGTCTTTTTGTTCCTCCTCCCAGTGCATCTTTATCTGCTGTGACAAGACCTCTGGTTTATGTTGCCGCAGGTTGTAATGAAGTTTCTCTCTGGAATGCAGAAAATGGGAGCTGTCACCAGGTACATGGTTGTTATCTGTCAACTATCTTCCAAAAAAGATAATGTTTGTGCATCTGAACCACAAAGTGACATCATAAATTGATAATCATGTTATGCGTAATCCGACAGCTAAAATATGGTCAAGCATAATGATCTTGTACAAAAACCTTGTAAATTAAATAAGTAATTGCATTTTGGTTGGAATTTGTTCTTTTGGTGGCAAAGGTCTACTGTGCAATGCAATTTGATGGTTTCAGGATGTAAAGATGATGGAAATTTGTACTTAAAATGTAAAACCATAATTGAATATGGGATTAATATTGTGTCACATATAAAAGTCAATCATGCTACATGTACGCTCTTTTTTACATCATGTCACTTGGCGACACTACATTGAACAGTTTTAAAAAAAACACACATTTTCCTGCCAACAATTTTTTCGAAAACGATGGGAGTGTCAAAAACAATGTCAAACTTTGAGTGTACATTTAGCATTGTTCATAAAAAAATTACCATGGCACAAAGATAACTGTGCAAATGGTATTTTCTAAGTAAAAGATACATTTCCCAAAGGCCCTATCCACTTTGATATAGTACAAGATCACAGCATCGCAACAACTTTGGAGGAACAGTTAGCGTTATTGAGCTTCATTCTTAAATCATTTGTCTGTTGTTCGCAGGTATTAAGGGCAGCAAACAATGACAATGATGTGGAAACCTCTGATTCACCTTGGGCCTTCGCCAGACCATCCAGTAAGACAAACACTAAATCGGATCCTAGGAGAAATATTAATTCCAAGTACAGGGTTGATGAGCTGAATGAACCTCCCGCACGTCTTCCTGGTATCCGAGCATTGCTTCCGTTACCTGGTGGAGATCTCTTAACAGGGGGTACTGACTTGAAAATACGTCGCTGGGATCATTCCAGGTTATTTTCTCCCTCTTGATCTTGAGATTTTTGTTCTCTATTTTCATATATTTACTTTGTTAATGATGTTATCAACTTATTGGCCCCGACACATATCTGCAGCCCGGAGCGAACTTATTGCGTGTGTGGACCATCTATAAAAGGAGTTGGAAATGATGATTTCTATGAGACAAAATCTAGTTTTGGCGTGCAAGTTGTACAGGTATGTCAGATAACTGAAGAAGTGTGTGTGCGTTTCCTTCGCAAAGGTGATGTGGGTACAAAAGGTCTTCGTAAAAATTGTTAGAAAAATGTCGACTTCTGTTAAGAGAATCCACGATATGGAGTCAAGTTCTTATTCAGGTTTGTAGTGATATAAAGCAGCAAAGTCTATGACAGCTGAAACAACTGTGAAAAATAATATAAAGTTCACGTCTCACTTGTATCTACATGCCTTCCATTGTGACCCTTCAAGGTAGGTTTTGGTGCTCTCGCTTGTTTCTATGAGGACTTTGCAGTGGAGACTATCCTTTTCTGCCATTTCTTTCCATTGTTGTTCATCTCTTGGATTGCTTTATTTATGATTGAGGTAACTGGCCCAAGGACTGTGCTTAATTCATCCAATACGAGTCAACTCTTGTGGACCAGAGTTCCTTTTGTCCTTGTGGACTAGCACATTGGGTTCTTTCAGGGGCAAGTAGTAATGTACACAGATGGAAATGGAGTGACTGGATCAAGCTTGGTTAAAGATTACATTTTTATTTTTCTCTTATATAACCAAGGCTGTCTTATGCCCTGTTTCATTCTATTACTAACTTTCGTCTTTTGGAAGAAAATTGAGCTGGATGATGTTGTCCAAAGATTTTTAGGGAGGAATAGATTTATTGTTTTATTTTGGCTCATTTGTCTGCTCGACAATGCTGTCTTTTTTCACCATAGGGGTTGATTAGTGGCACAAACATGAAGTTAGTTGCTGTTTCATCTGGCAAGATGCTAGTTTTGCTAGTTGAGAGAGTCGAACCTCAAACCTCTCTCATAATATACATGGCCTAATTTTTCAACCCTTCAAGTAAATGTGTTTGTTTGAAAATGTGTTGTGACCCTGGAAGGAATTTAAAGTAGGACCAAGTTGTTATACAATCTGCTTGGAGAGTAGATGGTTGTCATATATTTACGTGCTAAAATCGGGTGAATGAGAAAGTAAGCTCTAGTGACCCTATTTATGGAGAGCTTGAAAGTGAGAATTTGATGGATAGTTTACATTCCGTAAAATGCAAGGATTTAAAAATGGTTTATAAGCATTTACTTTGGTTTTTGGTTTCGGCTCTTAAGGGCATCCAAATGCCTAAGAAAATGAAGGTTTAGGCCAAAGCTCGCACGCACGAGTGATGCCCCCCTGTTATTTCATATTTGGCTCAGCTTGACATGAGCAAGGGTACGGGATTGAGACTGGGCCTCAGCTATGGGCTGTTTCTCTTATGCTTGGACAGATATTGATTGAATTTTTATCTTCTAATGAAGTTTAGACATGTTGACTTTCATATTCAACAAGATGGTGTATGGTGAAATTGTGATTAGACCAGAAAGTAATAAATGGCGTAGAGATTTCTGTAGGCAGTTTTGTCTGTAATAAGACGTCTTTCCATGCAGTTATGTTTCTTTTCGGACAACTTGTGTTCGTGGCCTTTCAAATGTGCATGTTCAAACAAAAGGTTGCCTACCTTTAAAACATGCCTTGGATGTGCATTATAGTTCATTTCAAATCTCTTTGAGTTCTGTTCTCAGATAGAGCGTATAAATTATTGTTCTGTTCAATGTTCTTGGTGCGGAAGGGGAATAAAAATTGTTGAAACGACAAAAAAGTTGAAAGAGTTGAACATTTATAGAGAATAATTTGATTGTAAGGAATTAATGATTGAAAAGTGTACAAAATCTTTTGTTTATATAGGTCAATTAATTCCCTAATCCTAATAGCTTAAGAAAAAAAAAAGTAATCAAAACCGAAAAGAATAAGAAATAAAAAATCTGAAAGAATAAAAATTCCTAATATAAAGAAATAAAATCCCACAACAATTAATAATTCCTATCTTATTTGTAATAGGACTATCCCACATCATTCTCTCCCACTTGAAGAAAATTCGTCCTCGAGTTTGGCGGGAGAAGAGAAAATCAATCAATCAATCAGGAGTAACTCAAAAATTTTTGCCATTGGGATCTCTATCTCTAGATGTGCTTGATAAATGTCATCAAATTTCTTTATTAAATTGTTTGAAGTCTAAGTTTGGTGTTACCTTGCTCACTTTATTTTGTTTACAAACACTTCCTATGTGATATTCTTTCATAAACAAGCATATTTCAAATTTTCATCCATTAGTCCACTCTTAGAGGCCACTATTGCTATTTTCAATTCATCGTGATTTTCATCTTGTGGTATAATGTTGATGATGCCTTCTTCAATACAAAAGAACTGGGAGGGGGACTCCGATCAATACCATCTATATTTTCCTCGCATTTATCCAATTCGTCAGCACTAGGATTGTAAAAAAGGTCAACGAAGCTTTTTTTTTTCCTCAATTTGATAAACTTTACCTTTGACACCTTCATGATTTGCCCTATGATTCTGCGTTGCACGTTCTTCCTCTTGTTGCAATTGTTCACTGTCCGACAGAAATTTGCTGGAATCTGAGTTGCTAGGATGTTACTGACTTACTGTGACCTGTCGAAGCTGATTGTTGCCTCTAGGGTTTGCTTCTAACTTCAAAAATGAATGCAGCTATGGTTTGCTGACATTATGAAGATTTATTTCGAGCCCAATAAGTTGGTGCTCAATGTTTTCGAACCTCCGTTCATCGTTGGTGGATCGGACTCCACTATTACCTAGTACCGTCCTTAGTCATTAGGTCAGGTAAAAATATCAATTTTTGTGTGGACGTGGAATTAAAATTTTTGAAACAAGAAAGTTGAAAAATACAAAAATTTATAGAAAATAATTTGATTGCAATGAATTGGTGATATTGGAAGTCTAGCATTAGAGAATGTTAGTTTATTTCACATTTGCTTGCTATGTATTGGCAGTAATACTTCCCATCTTATTACATCTCTTCATATGTTGCATCTTATTGCTTTTGGAAGGTCAGGTTTACGCCCCCAACCTTTTGTCCCCGTGGACTTTGTTTTTATATATACGATTGGGGAATCCAAACCCCCATCCCATCAACATTCTTTGGTTGCGTCTGAAAACCACTAAGGTCGTGTTGGTGTTTTGATTTAAAAAAAAAAAAAAGAAGCTTTTGTTTATATAGGTCAATTAATTCTCTAATCCACTAAGAAAGATAAGTAATTAAAACCTAAAATAATAAATCATCAAAACCTAAAAGAATAAGAAGTCCTAATTTGAACGAGAAATAAAATCTTACTACAACAATAAATAATTCTTATCCTATTTGCAATAGGATTGCCCTACAATGTTGTAGTTATTCCTATTATAGAGAAGTGCTGCATGCAGCATGAGTTAGAGCAAGTTATACTTCAAATGGCTCCTATAGCTTCTGATAAACCAATTGGAGTATGACAAGATATCCCACATCCGAAGATGAAAGGTGTATAATTATTTTATAACCATTTAATTTGGCGATTGGGTTTTGTCTCCAAGGGGCACCAAATGTGTTGATGGGGTGCTTTGGTTTGTCACTACCTGTGCCCTTACTCTTAAGTTCAGGTGATAAAAGCTTTGTAGTTGGATGGTCATTGTAATAGAAAAAACATTAGGCGATAAGCCTAGGCTTGTTTGTGGGGAGCCCAACTTAACGCAAGCCAATAGATTGATGTGAATCTACTTTGCTCAGAGGAGAGACAAACAGAGTTGGTCTTAGCTTGGTCCTGGAATGTCTGTCTTCGATGAATTATATAAACCAAGTGCCAAAATGTGGCAGAACTGTGATTAAACTAGAAAGTGAATGGGCGTAGAATTTTTTTGGACGTACTTTTGTGTTTAAGAGCGCATGCACACATATTTTTTTTTCTGACAGACCTCTTTTTGGACAAGTGTCTGTGAAAAGGTATGGTATTCCGGACAAATGTGTGCCTATTTGGACAAAAGGTTTTCTACATTTAGACCTGTCATATATAGACATGCTTTTTGAAACAATCTCAACATCTATGCATAGGACCCCAGTTATGCTGAATATTCATTCAATTCTGTCCATTTCTTTCCCCAGCATTCTAGCCTACAAAGTTGCAGTCTTTTTGAGTTCCATTCAGAAAGAGTTTAAATATAATTTGGTTTTGTTCTCGTAATTTGTATTACTATATGAGAAGTGCTCGTTCTACCTTCTGAGATTATTGCCGATAGTCCGTTTGCACTAATTGGTATTTAAAAAAAGAGTACGATTCTTGCAATGTTCAAATAAAAGATTTTGCTTGTGCTTGAGTTTATTTTGTCAAATTCAATTGTTCTGAATTGTCCATTTTGTTTTATTAATATTGGTGTTGTATAAAACATACAGAGTAATTTTATTATTATTTTCCTACAATTTTAACTAGAGCTCTATTGCACTATTTTTTAATATCAAAATTTTCTCGTGTAAGCACTAATTATTTCAAATGTCTCAAGTAGCTCTGGCACTTATCAATGAAATGAATTGTCACTATGAAAATCGTGGTCGGAATCTTGTCCTCGTTCTAATTTTAATCTAGAATGATGTTCTTTTACTAAGAAAACAATTGATAATTTTTTTAGTTTTCAACATAAGAACTACTGTTTCGAAAATTCGAGGAAATTATGTTTTGCATCTGGTCAGGCAGTTCTTTCATAGCTGCCTTGACGAGGCCTTAGATGTCTATCTTTTACATAGATAACTTAAATTTCGAATATGTTTTAAAAATATTGCATAATTAAGATGATGAAACTTCAAACGTCCTTCCAAGTTTTAAGCTAGATTTCTTTTGCTTCTTTGACCTTTTCATTTGAGATAAGTTCCTCCATTCACTTAGCATGAATGCTTTTCTTATAAATTTTAATATGGGATGATGAAAATCCTTATATGATATTCTGTGATTGTTTGTTATATTGAAGATTACTGGACTGATAATTTAAGACCCTCTTTGAACAAACAGGAAGCAAAAAGACGACCTCTGGCTACCAGCTTAACTAAAAAGGCAATTCTTGCAGCTGCAGCCACCGATTCTGCTGGTTGTCACCATGATTCTATCCTCTCTTTGGCTTCTGTCAAATTGAACCAGCGACTTCTGATATCAGGCAGTAGAGATGGAGCCATAAAGGTTTGGAAGTAGTGAACTGTAACATAATAGTGGTTTAGTGTACATATAATATTCGCACACCAGTAAAAAAGATGTACAATATATTTTGGAAAATGGAATAATTTAAGTGAATAACTTTTTACATTCCTAATCAATTGTATAGTTGCTGCAATATGTTGGATGCTGTGAAGGCAAACGTGTCTGTGATTATGGTTATAGTGACATGTTTTGTTTATCTTTGCTATGGATATGCTTATAATTATTAGAACGTGTTAGGATAGTAAAGTCCTCAAGAAATCAGTGTCTTGGTGTGAAATGCTGCAAAGTAGCTACTCTTACTGTCGATAATCTGAGGAGAAAACAAATTTATTGGGACCTAAATTTTTGATGGTAACGCTTCAAGTTCAATTTTTTTTTTTTTCGGTAAATGTCTGTTCCCACCATCATGGCTCTTTTGTTCAGTTCAATGATTACTAGTAACACGTTTTAAGATTGTCTATAGCTCTAATTTTTGTGCCTGGAAAGCCAAAACTGAATCTATGTTTCTCGAGGATTTTGAACAAGGGAAGCAGGCTTTATGCCCTTGTTTGAACTCTAACGTGCCTCTTTGTTTCAATGGATTTGAATAATTAGATGCACTGTGTACAAAAACAGAATCAAATTATAAACTATACCCATATGATTTGACTGTAACACGTTTGGTATTACTTATAAGTAAACAATTAAGTAATTAAATCCACCAGAACAAGCAAATAATTTCTCAAATTTGTCCTTGTACAGTATTGCTACTGATTGTAGCTGTTTTACTTCGATGCTGCTGTTGCTGCTGCTTTTAGCAAGAAAAGGGTTTGTGATTTCCCTTCGACAATTACAATCTCAAAAAGAACTTTCATATAAACAAATGAAAAATATCCCACCATAGAGGCTGTCAATTTATAGAGAAAAATGATCCATTAAACAAACTGAGAATTCTCAGGCCACCTCATCTATTAATAGTATAATGAGCAAAGTAGAGGTGGATTTGGTCTTCATTAGAGCATTTTCAAGAATTCTTTTATATTTATCAAGAAAACTCAAAGAAAAGTGAAACAAAAATCCCTTGTTCATATTACATTGTCTATCATGTTCAATATGTACTCGTCATATTCAATGTTAAACATGCCCTACAGTCCTAAACCCCTCTAACTCACACTCACCCCAACGATGCATTTAAAATAAATTTTTTTTATTCAAAATACTGTACATTCATGGAGAAGTACTTTCTCGAGGTTGGTGCAGAATCGACGCACTTACGAATTTGAGAGCCAAATATGTTTCACACACACTACAGATTTCATCCCTTTTGGACATACTCATGCATCACAAAACCAGTTGCATTACTTGTTGCCATAGTCATGGATTTGGCATTCTTGTTAAGACTATATTATGTTGCTTTGTTTCTCCTTTTTGCTTCACCAAAGATGAAGGTGTCTGCTTTTTTGCCAACTTATTATTAGTTACCATCTATCTTTAATTTTCTTACAGATTAGATTAATTTTACCAAATGCTAGTGGATATCTTTAGAGCTCAAAATATGATTCAAATATTTTGGTACACAAAAAATGCACAACCCTTGTGCAAGGAAAAGTAAACAATACTATAAATTACATAGCAATATTGAGAGTAATGAGGAGACATTATATCGAAGACGGCCTTTTTTTCGACTTTTATTCTCAATATGAAGAGGAGTTATAGAACATTTTATTAATGTTCTAGAAAATAACCCAACATTAATGAGAAAATGTTTAGAAAAATATAAAAATTAACTAATCTGAAAAATATAACTCACAAGGTCTACCAAACTTATGATCACATTGTGATGAAATATTGCTACTAGACCACCTATTTATTGTTTTCTACCATTATTATGATGTCCTTTATTTTTTTCCTTGTGCTGCATCTGATCCTCAACTCGTGGAACCAAAAGCATCCCCTCAATCACTTCCTCTATTTCATTCCCATGCATACTTTTATCCTGTGCGGTGGAACTAAAATCAGCAGAGTTTTATCCTTCGTGACCAAACTCGCCCAAAAAATCACAATAGAAAAAGTTGTTCTTGCCAAGCGAGTAGCATCAGAGACATCTTTATATCAGTTCCCTTTTTGAATGGACATCGACCTCCTTAGATTAGATTCAAGTAAGGGCATTTGCTCCCACCAACACTATTCTTCTCAATAACTGATTCCCCATTCCCCATTATCATCAACTTCCATTGGCACACAATTATCATTCGGTAGTTTCCCCTACACTTCATCTTGTACCTTTATTTTACCCATTTTCTATTTTCCCTCAACTACACTGCATTCAATGCTACCAATACTTGACTTGAATTATCGACTCTATCCTCATTTCACGTTGAATCAGTCTTGTCCTTTGAAATAAACACTGGAAGCACACCACCATCCACTTTTTCACTTCTAGCACTGTTATTATTATTAGTATTAGCATGATTTTTTTCATCACTTGTAAAATACCACCAGATGACCCACATCCCACCACTTCCATCACTACCGTTGACCTCGGAAAATGATCTTGACACGTGGCCAACAAGATGTAACTCCACTTTAGCCTTTTCCTACGCGTTTGCAACATTCCGTTAGTCACTCATGACCTTTTCCAATGAGGGTGGAAGCATCCGCGAGTACTCCAACGATCAAATCAGTAAGATAGTAAACCAAAGTCAAGATTTTCCGGTGGTGGTGATTTGCCGGAACATGAATATGATTATATGGAGAAAAAGGGTAAAAAGGCTGGAGTTACCTTCCAAAAATATCATTTCTAATGGTGCAAGTGTTGATATTTATAGTAAGACTAAGAGGGGTGAGAAAAGAATCGTTGGATGTGGGGCACGTGGCTTCATATCCTGGCCGGATTGTTCTTTCATAGGCATCAATCAATCATTCCATAGGTGGGTGGGTATTTAATGCTTCCTGGTATAGTAATGTTTGACTTGACATTTTGGTATCTGTTGTACAAACGTCCCATCAATCAGTCAGAGGATTTGATTTTGGGTAGATCTTTGAATAGAAGATTTCCTAGCATATTGGGATGAAGCGTTGTGGTTTATGGCAGAAATTGTAGTAGCACCCATGCCACTTCATCATGTTGAGGTTCACCTCGTTACTTCGGACTTACGTGATTAACTGTCAATCCATTCTCTTCTTCACTTTGGACTTCAACAGGAGTGTGACGAGGTGATACAGAGTGCGGGCCTTAGCATCTGTAGTGCGGCAAATGAACTGAAGCATCCGCCACATGGCAGATGAACTGAGGCTTCGGACCTCATCATCCAACATGTGGGGGATACTTTGGATGCTTGTAACAATAGTCCCTCAAAATAAGATCTAACCATTTATATATTTGAACATTTTTTTGTGTCTCACAAAATTTTCATGAGGTATGGACGTGCATTCAATAACATTGAGCAAGTAAAAGTAAACAATACTATAAAATCCAACGCAATTAGGGATGCCAAAAAAAACAGCCCCGCCCCGCCCCGACGGTGCCCCGCCCCGAATGGGGCGAAAAAAACCGCCCCGACGGGGTTGGCGGGGCGGGGCGGGGCGGGGCGCCCCGTCGCGGGGCGGGGCACGGGGCGGGGATGCCCTGCCCCGAACCCGGCCCGTGAAAGATTTAAAAAAAATAAATAAATATATATGTGGATTTTTTAAGGAAAAAAAAATAAAAAAATAAAAAGAAAATTAAACGGGGCGGTTTAACGGGGCAAGCCCCCGCCCCGCCCCGCGCCCCGCCCCGTTTAAGGCGGGGCGGGGCACGGGGCGGGGTGGGGTGATGGCGTGGCGGGGCGGGGCGGGGCGGGGGTGCCCCGCCTCGAACCCGCCCCGTTGCCATCCCTAAACGCAATATTGATATGAATTAGCATAGATTATATCGCTAACATTCACGAAGTATCAAAAATAGAAGAAGCGCACGAATTTGTTTTATTGGCTGCTGTTTTTTTCTCTCTATCCACGTTTACCTTCAATTGATGTATGGTAAGAAATTTACAACAGAAGCCCCTCAACTCTTTTTGGCAAGTTCCTTAACCCTACATTTCCTTTCCTTTTTCACTCTGCCTCCAGCCGTCGTGCTTGCTCTCTACTTCATGTGCATGTATTCAGTATTATTCCTCGCGGCGTTACCATATCATACCTAGTCCCTCAAATACAGTAACTTTTCTTTCTTGATTTTAAGTTTTAGTGAACCTCAACAATTTTTTGTTCGTTTAACGTAATTTCCTTATCACAAAATCCTTATAGAGCATAAAATCATTTATATGTTTTTTATTAGTGAAATACATATAATATAATTACCCTTGAGCAAACATAGACGAGTTGAATTCCTTCTTAGGTGTTTTATATCCTATTGATAACTCTTTTCCTATTTATCTAATCCAGGCAACATTACCTCATATATGGTATTTCTCTCCCACATATTGGTCCTTATTTAGCATATTACGAAAGGGAAAAAGAAGAAGAAGAAGTTAAAATGTTATCAATGATTCGATGACATTGTTTATCATCTTCAATATTAAACATTCACTAAGTCCTTAACCCCAGTTTCGCACCCCAGTGATACTGTTGGGAGGAGACGACAGATTAGCTCACAAATAAACCCCAAGTTATGTGCAAGAAATAAGAAACAAATAAAACTGAAATATAAACTTCAAGAATCTGTAAAGCATGAACTCAGAAATCTGAATAATAACACTAAATAATCTGCCAGAATAAAGACTTCAATAATCGAACACAATCGAAGATGTAAAAGGTACAGAACAACAATCTGTAAAGAAATCGAACACACTATGAACTCAAATAAAAGGAAAGAACCATATCTTTATTTATCAGAGCCTCAGACCAAAATCATCCGTCGATCTGTGCTTCAATCACAGAAACTAACCACCGTTTGTTTCTGAATCACAACCAAAGTGAGATTACAAAGGTATGGCACTCAGACAAGCCCAATATTATCACAGTTTCAAGATCTCTCTTCAACCGTACACTATAGTTCACACAAGAACATATTCTACTCAAAGGAATCACTAAAGATTACACACTATTGAGAGAGATTAAGAAATCACAAGAGAAGATTTGATTTCTGCAGAGAAGAAGAGAAAGCTCGAGAGAACGATTCACACTGTAAGAGAGAAAATGGAAGACTCTCGAAGAAGCAGCGATGGAACTCAAACCCTAGAAGCCCTTTTAAATGGGTCACACAACAGTCGCCAATCCAACGGCGTTGGAGGCGACACGTGGTGACTCCATAGGCGTTCATTTCATCAGGTAAGTGAGAAACACGATTTCATCTTCAAGGTACACGTTTTCTAGCACCAAACAGAATAAACAAGTAACTGGGCCTCCAAAGATTTCCAGCTGGGCCAGTTCAACAGGCCCAATGGGCACTTGCATCATTGTGCCAAAATTTCCTTTCATACTCCACCTTGGTACAATGATTCAAACATCAGTGGTTACTCAAAAATCATCACAGATATCATTAGCACAGAATAGCAGCATCCACAGATCAGCAAGGTACAATACTCAAAGAAGGTCAAGCGATCCAGAATTTGTTTAAAGGTAGAACTTTAGTACCTACATCAATGTGGTTGTAATTAGTAGATATCTTTTCAAGTTTCACAACACCTTGTGAAATAACATCTCTAATAAAGTGAAATCTAACATCAACATGCTTTGATCTATTATGAAAAACAGGATTTCTACTTAAATGAATTGCAGATTGACTATCAGAATAAAGAACAACTTCTTTAATAAAACCAAATTCATTAAGTAACCCTTTTAACCAAATTCCTTCTTTTATAGCATCGGTGGTCGCAATGTATTCAATTTCATTGAAGACAAGGCCACAATCTTTTGAAGCTGGGATTTCCAGCTTATGCATGAATTACACAAAGTATACATGTATGAAGAAGTAGATTTTCTGTTGTCCCTATCACCTGCATAATCAGAATCAGTAAACCCTTTCAAAATAACACCCTCAGCCTGTTTTCTAAACTGAATCCCTAAGTTTGAGGTCCCCTTAATGTATCTAAGAAGCCACTTCATGGCTTCCCAATGTACTTCACCTGGATTTGACATATACCTACTTAAAACACTTATAGAATATGCCAAATCAGGTCTAGAACACACCATGAGATACATTACAGAACCAGTTGCATTTGGATAAGGCACATTTGTCATTCTTTCAAACTCTTCTTTAGTTTTAGGACAAAAATCATTTGATAGTTTAAAATGATTAGCCAAGGGGACACTCACACTCTTGGATTCAGCCATAGAAAACTTGCTAAGTAATTTCAAAATGTATGATTTTTGACTAAAACTTAGTGTGCCTTCTCTTCTATCTCTCTTAACTTCCATACCTAAAATCTTTCTCACCGGACCTAAGTCTTTCATTTCAAATTCAGATTTTAGCTTTTCTTTAATATCTTCAATCTCTTTTATGTCATGACTAGCTAATATCATGTCATCCACATAAAGGAGTAGGTAAAGTGAATTAGCTCCACCTTGACCTTTACAATAAAGACAAGTATCGAAGTTACTCCTCTTAAACCCAAGTCCAAGAACAAAATTGTCAAATTTTTTATACCATTGTCTTGGAGCTTGTTTTAAGCCATAAAGAGATTTCTTAAGAAGGCATACTAAGTCAGATTTGTTAGTCACTTCAAATCCTCTAGGTTGTTTCATGTAAATGGTTTCTTCTAAGTCTCCATTTAGAAAAGCTGTTTTTACATCTAATTGGTCTAATTCCCAATTAAATTGAGTGGCCAAGGCAAGAATGACTCTAACTGTAGTAAATTTTACTACAGGTGAAAAAATTTCATTGAAATCAACTCCTTCTTTTTGAGTAAAACCTTTTGCTACCAAACGGGCTTTGTATCTAATGTCATTCTCACTTTGTTCACCCCTCTTTATTTTAAAAATCCATTTACAATCCACAACCCTCTTACCCTCCGGTCTTTTTACCAAAATCCATGTCTTATTTTTATGAAGGGATTCCATCTCATCTTGCATGGCTACAAGCCATTGTTTGGAATCTTTGCTACTCAAAGCTCCTTCATAAGATTCAGGTTCATCCTCAATCATATCATGATAAGAAAGCAAGGAAACATCATTTTCAAACCTAGTGGGAGGTCTAATGGTCCTTCTTTCTCTATCCCTAACAAGCTGATAATCAGCTAAAGGCTGTACAGGTTCTAAATCAGCCTCAGGAACCTCACCAGGTTCGGGCCACTTCAAAGTGGGTCAATATTTAGGGGGTCAGAATGGTCAGAACACTCCTCAGGTTGCTCCACCTCAATCTCAACCCTTTTTCCTACATTTTCAGATTGTTCAGAGGGTTCAAACAGGTCTGCAGGTTGCTGTTCAGACTTAAAACAGGGCAGATCATGTAACGCCCCAAATTTTATTGGATTAAACCTTGGGGTGTTATCGATATCGTTTCTTAATGCGGAATCATTTAAGTAAAAATTGGACATCTAAATTTATTTAAAGCATTCAAACATCAATTTAAACATAATGTCAATAAAATCTAAACATTTAATGGAAATAAAGAAAGCACGGAATGCCGTTACATATTTTATTGTCAAATGTCTTTCTTGAAAGTTTATTACTTGGCAACCCGCACACCGCACAGCCACCATCCACGTAGACCGATCCGACCTGAAAACATTGAATTTTGAAGGAATGAGTAATTTGACTCAGTAGGATACGTGCGTCCAAAACAATACGATAATTCTTTAAACATAAACTTATAACATTTCATACCATCATTTTATCAAGAGCTATCGGAGATCAATCGAAAGCTCTAACATTTTGAGAAAACCCCGAAGGAAATCCCACATTTCATTTCATTTGAGAAAACCCGAAGGAGATCCCACATTTCATTTCATCAAGACCCGTAGGTCAATTAGCATTTAATGGAATAAATCATGTAAAAGAAATCATAATATTGAAAGGACATAAACATTTGCACGTAGTATCCTACCTTTACCGGACTGATGAAAAATGTTGTGAGATCTTTTGAAAATACGAGTTGCACCGTCTTCACTCAAATTTCTAAATAAAATTTTGAATATGAATATGTGTGGTGTATGTTTTCTACCGTGTGTAAGTAGATGTATATTTTTGTGGTGGGAATTCTTTGAAAGTAATGGCGGTATTTATAGGGTCCGCACCTAACATCAAAAGTTTAGTTTTAGTATGATTTAAATAAATGTGCCGTTTACCATATTAAAAATAGCAATCAACTTAATCAAATTCATATTTACATATTCTATTGAATACACGTGTTGTCCAAACCACACAATTCAAAATCCAATAATCTCAAACACGTGCATACCATCTATAATTCCTATATCAGCGCACACATTTTTATATAATGGCCTAAAGTCACTCAATGTTTCTATTTTATAAATGTACACGTAATTGGAACAAAACCAACTTATTTAATAAAAGAAATTTGACTCTATTGGTGGCACATAATCATGATGTGCAGTGTACTATGCAAATGAAGTGTCCATAAAATAGTATATTCTATGAATAATTACCCTATCAACATTTGGCCCAAATAAAATTAATATATGTCACTTTAGTCCATCAATTTTCAAAATATAAAATGTAGTAGATGAAATAAATAATTTTATTTTGTAAAATTTTCGGGGTGTTACAATCTCACCCCCTTAAAATAATTTCGTCCTCGAAATTTTTCTTATCTAGGTGAATCTCCTCTTCCCCAGACCTCTAAAAATTTACTTTCTATCGAAATTTGATTAAAAGTATTTTCAATTTATGCTAGAATATAACATTTCATTTCATTTCAAACATTTCTTGAATAAAATATGAGAATGTATACGCTCAAAATTTAAATAAGCGTTTTACATACCTTTGGTCCGTCGGATGGTAGGTGATTGGTGAATGCTAGGTGCCAAGAACATTGTTCAAATTCATGTTTATTATCTAAAATGCATATAATAACTTATCATGTGGTTTAATAATCATCTTTTTTTTTTTCCTCATTGGCCTTCGTCTCGATGATTTGAATAACGCGCAACTAAAAGGCTTCCAGGAGAGGAGGGGGGTCACTTGGACCGCTTAAATCCCAAGCTTTCCTTAGACAGTTTAGGTCTTGTTGACAAAGCTTTTCAATCTTACGAATATGCAAATCAAGAAAACTCTAGCAATGAGTAAAAACTAAATTGTCCTTTTGAAATAAAATTTTTTTTTTTTTTTTTTTAGGGCTCATAAATATTTATCACACGTGAACTTAAAATTTCAAACGTTACACAAGGTTAGGCTAGACAAATAGCAATTATTACAAATAACATTCGAACATAAAGTTCGATGTAAATATCCCTTTGAAATCAATTTAAACTATTATACAACAATTATTAATAACAACACTCAACAAATGAACATCTCTGTTAGTTATCATTTAAAACCTCTTCATTTTTATTTATTTATTTATTTTTTTGGATGAAACATATCACAATTGCATGGACAGAAAGTAATAACTAATAAGTAAATTTAAGTTTACTGTAGGTATAAGGTTTTTCATACTAGACAATCTTATTATTTATTTACTTAGTCCGTGGAAATTGCACAACACAGTAATACACCCACTGAAAATTATTTCATATCATTTTTGAATTCGTTAGTCAAATAAATATAAGCCATCGGTTTTATCTACATTCAGACTTCACTGTACACATATTTCTTACTCAAAATGTACGTTTATGCAACTAATATTTCATCTCATATATTCTACCATGACACATTAAATAAATTTTCAACTTAGAATCAATCTACTATATACAAAAAAAAAAAATTTCTTTTATTTCAGGTCGTTGTTCATCCGTGAACAGTGACACTAAAAAAAAAATTTTAAAACAATTTTCAATATTCTGTGTCACTGTTCATCCGTGAACAGTGACTTCCATTTTTTTTTATTTTTTTCAAAGTCTACAGAATCGATTTTAAAACTCTTTGCTCTGATACCATACTGTAACGCCCCAAATTTTATTGGATTAAACCTTGGGGTGTTATCGATATCGTTTCTTAATGCGGAATCATTTAAGTAAAAATTGGACATCTAAATTTATTTAAAGCATTCAAACATCAATTTAAACATAATGTCAATAAAATCTAAACATTTAATGGAAATAAAGAAAGCACGGAATGCCGTTACATATTTTATTGTCAAATGTCTTTCTTGAAAGTTTATTACTTGGCAACCCGCACACCGCACAGCCACCATCCACGTAGACCGATCCGACCTGAAAACATTGAATTTTGAAGGAATGAGTAATTTGACTCAGTAGGATACGTGCGTCCAAAACAATACGATAATTCTTTAAACATAAACTTATAACATTTCATACCATCATTTCATCAAGAGCTATCGGAGATCAATCGAAAGCTCTAACATTTTGAGAAAACCCCGAAGGAAATCCCACATTTCATTTCATTTGAGAAAACCCGAAGGAGATCCCACATTTCATTTCATCAAGACCCGTAGGTCAATTAGCATTTAATGGAATAAATCATGTAAAAGAAATCATAATATTGAAAGGACATAAACATTTGCACGTAGTATCCTACCTTTACCGGACTGATGAAAAATGTTGTGAGATCTTTTGAAAATACGAGTTGCACCGTCTTCACTCAAATTTCTAAATAAAATTTTGAATATGAATATGTGTGGTGTATGTTTTCTACCGTGTGTAAGTAGATGTATATTTTTGTGGTGGGAATTCTTTGAAAGTAATGGCGGTATTTATAGGGTCCGCACCTAACATCAAAAGTTTAGTTTTAGTATGATTTAAATAAATGTGCCGTTTACCATATTAAAAATAGCAATCAACTTAATCAAATTCATATTTACATATTCTATTGAATACACGTGTTGTCCAAACCACACAATTCAAAATCCAATAATCTCAAACACGTGCATACCATCTATAATTCCTATATCAGCGCACACATTTTTATATAATGGCCTAAAGTCACTCAATGTTTCTATTTTATAAATGTACACGTAATTGGAACAAAACCAACTTATTTAATAAAAGAAATTTGACTCTATTGGTGGCACATAATCATGATGTGCAGTGTACTATGCAAATGAAGTGTCCATAAAATAGTATATTCTATGAATAATTACCCTATCAACATTTGGCCCAAATAAAATTAATATATGTCACTTTAGTCCATCAATTTTCAAAATATAAAATGTAGTAGATGAAATAAATAATTTTATTTTGTAAAATTTTCGGGGTGTTACAGATCATTCTCATTAAATACCACATTTCTACTTATAATGACCTTATAGCCTCTAAGATCTCTCACCCACAGTCTATAGCCTTTAACCCCTTCCCCATAACCTAGAAAAACACACTTAAGAGCTCTAGGTTCCAATTTTCCTTCAGTTTGGTGTGCAAAAGCTGCACACCCAAAAACCCTTAAGTTACTAAAGTCTACAGGTGTACCTCTCCATTTTTTCTCGGGGATCATAAAGTCTATAGCACTTGCAGGACATCTATTTATCAGATAACTAGCAGTTTTAACTGCTTCACCCCAAAAAATTTTAGGCAGGCCAGAACACAACAACATGCATCTAACTTTATCAAGTATAGTACGATTCATTCTTTCAGCCAAACCATTTTGTTGTGGTGTGTGTGTGACTGTTCTATGCCTTAACATACCAGATAGTTTGCACATTTCATCAAACTCATAATTGCAGAATTTCAAACCATTATCAGTTCTTAAAACTTTAATTTTTTTTGTCAGTTTGGTTCTCAATTAAAAGTTTCCACTCTTTGAAAACATTAAATGTGTCAGATTTTGATTTTAACAAAAAATTCCAATTTTTTCTTGAAAAATCATCAATGACTAGCAAATAATATTTAAAACCAGATTGAGTGCACACAGTTGCTGGTCCCCACAGATCAGCATGCAAATATTCAAGTATGGAGGCAGATTTATGCATTCCAGGTAAGAAAGGAAGTCTATTATGCTTTCCTAAAATGCAGTAGTCACAAAAACTCAATTTTTCAATGTTATCTTTGCCAAAAGCACCCTATTTTTTCAAAATCTGAAGTCCTTTATCACTAATATGGCCCAATCTCTTGTGCCATATTTGTGATTTATCATTTTGGACTGAGATTATCATCAAGTGGATTCCAAAAAATTTTTAGTTTGCAAAATGTAAAGGCCATGTCTCTTGGGGACTTCTACAATGAGATTAGAGTCCTTCAAGATTTTAATGTAACCCTTATTGATAACAATGTCATAGTTAAGGTCATCTAAAACCCCTAAGGAGATCAAATTACGTTGCAAGTCAGGAACATATCTAGTCTTCTCTAGAATCAACTTATTATCTCCTTTTAAGTTCAAAGTGATAGTTCCCACACCTTTTACTTCACATGTCATGTGATTACCCATTAAAACCTTTCCACCAGTTACATTTTCAAAATCTGAAAATAACTCCTTATTAGGACTCATGTGATAAGTACAACCAGAGTCAAGAATCCACTCTTGGGAAGGGGAACTACTAACAGCCACATAAACTTCATCAACATTAGACTCATTATAAGCCAAAGCAGCCCCACCATCATTTTTAGACTTGTTTTTAGAGTCATAAAGCCTTTTAGGACAATTTTTAATAAAATGACCTTCCTCTAAACAATAAAAGCATTTTTTCCCTTTAGTCATCATTTTATTCTTGTCCTTAAAGTTGCTCTTTTTCTTATGAACGGGTCTCTTATTGTAATTACCCTTTTTGGGATTAAACTTGGACTTCATCATCAAATTAATGCCACTAACAGATTCTCTCTTATCAGATTTTAACTCTATCTCTTTAGACCTTAAAGCATTAATAATCACTTCAGTAGATAGAGTGTCCCTCCCATATTCAATTGCATTTTTAACATCTTTATATTTATCACCAATTGAATTCAATAAGACCACAGCCAACTGCCCATTTGAGAGTTTCTCGTCACAGTTGGCTAGGTCACGGGTCAATCTATTGAATCTATCAATATTAGACTCAAGGTCAAGAGAAGGATCAAGTTTAAAACCAAAAAACTGTTTTAGGAGATATACTTTATTTGGCATAGCTTTATTCAAATAAGTTTTCTCCAATTTATTCCACAATTCAAATAGTCTTAGTCTCACCTATTTCTCTAATCACATTGTCGACAAATGCAAGAAAACAAGACTCCATGCGGTTTCATCTTGTTCGGTTACTTTACTAGATTCAAGATCGTAGGCCATGACTCATCAATGGCTTTAGCACATTTTTGTTGAAGTAAGAGAGCTCTCATTTTTTCGACGCCGTAGACCGAAATCTCCTTTGCCATTAAAAACTTCCATTTCAAATGTTGAATTCGTTTTTGAAAAAATATGAATGAAATGGATGTATGTGTCAATCGGATACTAAATCGTAACACTTGCAATACAAATCAGAGAAGTACCACCACACAAGGGACACAACAGGAAAATCAGATTGCAAGTACAGAGAGCATATACTTTCAGAGTTGAATCACACAGTACACAATCTTGCTAACTCAATACAAACACAATTGTACAGAGACAAGCAAATTATATCCAGAACATTCAATCAAGCTGTATAATACTGCAGGATAATTTTCAGAAACAACAAGATTATCAAGAATCTAGACTGTAGTCCAGGTAACCCTCAGATTCCAGACAACTCTTGGTTTCTGGACAAAGGAATTACAAGGAGTCTTGATTCAGGTTTTCAAAAAAAAACACAAGTTTAGACAATCTACAGAATAAAGAAATCCAAACTAAGCAGAAAATCTAACCAAAGCAGAAAACCCCAACCAAACAGAAAAATCAAACCAAAGGCAGTAACCAACACAAGGCAGTAGAACCACTCAAGGCAGAAAACAATTGATTCAGAACCCCCAAACTAGGCAGAGTACTCAAATCAATTTACAGTTTGATTTTACACGTGAATAACTCAAGAAATCAGAAAGATCTCACCAATGCCCTTTTAATTAGGGTTTGAAGAAATCGCAATGCAGCTCAATGTACAGACAAAATTGAAGTCAAGATTGATCACAACAAGCATCAGTCACTCCTTCCAGTCGCTCTGATACCACTATTGGGAGGAGACGACAGATTAGCTCACAAATAAACCCCAAGTTATGTGCAAGAAATAAGAAACAAATAAAACTGAAATATAAACTTCAAGAATCTGTAAAGCATGAACTCAGAAATCTGAATAATAACACTAAATAATCTGCCAGAATAAAGACTTCAATAATCGAACACAATCGAAGATGTAAAAGGTACAGAACAACAATCTGTAAAGAAATCGAACACACTATGAACTCAAATAAAAGGAAAGAACCATATCTTTATTTATCAGAGCCTCAGACCAAAATCATCCGTCGATCTGTGCTTCAATCACAGAAACTAACCACCGTTTGTTTCTGAATCACAACCAAAGTGAGATTACAAAGGTATGGCACTCAGACAAGCCCAATATTATCACAGTTTCAAGATCTCTCTTCAACCGTACACTATAGTTCACACAAGAACATATTCTACTCAAAGGAATCACTAAAGATTACCCACTATTGAGAGAGATTAAGAAATCACAAGAGAAGATTTGATTTCTGCAGAGAAGAAGAGAAAGCTCGAGAGAACGATTCACACTGTAAGAGAGAAAATGGAAGACTCTCGAAGAAGCAGCGATGGAACTCAAACCCTAGAAGCCCTTTTAAATGGGTCACACAACAGTCGCCAATCCAACGGCGTTGGAGGCGACACGTGGTGACTCCATAGGCGTTCATTTCATCAGGTAAGTGAGAAACACGATTTCATCTTCAAGGTACACGTTTTCTAGCACCAAATAGAATAAACAAGTAACTGGGCCTCCAAAGATTTCCAGCTGGGCCAGTTCAACAGGCCCAATGGGCACTTGCATCATTGTGCCAAAATTTCCTTTCAGATACCCTATACAGAACTTTTTTTTTATTCAAAATATTGTTCATCTATGTAGCAGTACTTTCTCGAGGGTGGTGCAGGATCAGTGCATTTAAGAATTTGAGAGCCTTCCATATTGTACCTTACAGAATTCATCCCTTTGGACTTAATATTGCATAGGAAAACCAGATGGATTACTTGTTGCCATAGTCATGAATTTAGCATTCTTGTTACTATTTATGTTGCTTTAATCTCCTTTTTTCTCTTCCAAAGATGAATGTGACTGCCTTTTTATCAACTTAATGTTAATCATAGCACATATTTGATGACATTTTACCAGAAGTTTAGTGGACGAATTTCATTGTTTAAATATAATTTTATTGGGCAAAGTCAAATTCTTAGTATTGTTATAGTTCAAAATAAGATTCAAACATTTTGGTGACAAAAATTGCACGAGCTTGGCACGTGCATTCAATACCCTTAAGCAAGTAAAAGTAAAGAATATTATAACTTCCTACACAATATTTATATGAATTAGAAGAGATTATATCAAAGACTGCCTTTTGTCAAATTTTTTTTTCCAAATTCTAGAGTTTTTATTCTTCATAAAACATGGCCAAACATTGTTAAGAAAATGTTGATTAGACAATTATATAAAAAAAAAAAACACCTAACATAAACAGTAATAATCAAGGTGTTGTGATCACATTCTCTAGCGCCTCTGTATGCTCTTAGAAAATCGAAAACGACACCTAACTATTGTTGTGTACAATTATTATGATGTCCTTCAATATTTTCCTTTTGCTGAATCTGATCCTCAATTTGTGGAACCAAAAGCATCACCTCAATCACTTGCTCTAATTTGTCTCCATGCATATTGTGATCCCTCTGCCGCAAAACCAAAACCAGCAGACATCTCACTCCCACTGACACTATGCTTCTCAACAACTGATTCCTCATTGTTGGATCCTGAACTCACCCTCATTCCCCTGTTATTGTCAACATCCCTTGGCACACAATATGATTCGGAAGCTTCTATGATACTTCTTCTATTACCCTTTTTCCACCCACTTTCTAGTTTTCCCTCAACTCCACCTCATCAATGCCGCAAATACCTGACTTGAACTATCCACATTTCCTGTAGTAAGATTAGTCTTCTCTTCCACAACCAATGCTGGACGCACAAAACCATCCACGGTTTCTCTTCTAGTACTGTTGCTAGTCTTTACTTTCACAACCAACATTTTGCACACTGCCATCCGCCTTTTCTCTTGTAGCACTGTTACTATTATTAATATTAGTTTGATTTTTCTCTTGCCACTTATGCCACCTCAAAGATGACCCACATTCCCACCACTTACCACCAAATTGAGCCACATTCTCAACACCACTGTATCCGGACACCTCAGGTGATATCAACATAGCTGCTTCCTTCTTTCTCACCTTCTCCCTCATGAAAAAGAATACCAATGTTACAATGCCTCTTTGGACCTTTTCTTTGTGCACGAATTCTCCTCGGCCGTCTGGTCTGCCGCAGCAGCTTTGGACGTTGACACCGGGGGAATCTTGGCTGAAGCCAAAAAAATCTTTGCCGCAATCTTATAAGTTAATATGGATTACAACATGTTTGTCATTTGATTACCAATTAGATGACATTTTGCCAAATGTTCAGTGGATGAATGTCAATTTTGAAATAGAATTTTTTGGGGAACTGTCTAATTCTTAGTATTTTTAACGCTCAAAATAAGATCTAACCATTTATTTATTTAAACTTTCGATAGTTTTTACAAAATTGCACGACTACGCACGTGCATTCAATAACCTTGAGCAAGTAAAAGTAAACAATGCTACAAACTCCAATGTAATAATGTTATTAACTAGTAGAGTCTATATTGTGGCAAAACATTCACAATGTATCAAAACACAAAAAGCACCGGAATTTCTTTCATTGGTTGCCGTTTTTCATTCTCTATCCATGTTCACCTTAGATTGATGTATGGTATGAAATTTATAATAGATCCCCTCAATTCTTTTTGTTAACTTCCTTAACCCTACATTTCCTTTCCTTTTTCACTTGTCAACAGCCATGTATCCTGATGCTCTGTACTTCATGTGCATGTATACAATATTATCCCTCGGTGCATTATTATATTATTCCTGGCCATCAAATATAGTAACTTTTCTTTGCCCTTGATTTTCTTTCTTGATTTTAAGTTTTAATCAATCTCAACAATTCTTTTGTTCATTTAATGTAGTCACCTTATCACGCCATCCTCAGAGAGCATAATATCATTTATCATGTTCAATTATGCATACCTTTAATGTCCTTAATCTCTCTGACACACTGCCAGGGTACATTATAATTAAATTTTTTATTCAAAATTTTGTCCATTCATGCATAAGTACATTCTTGATCCCACCGACACTATTCTTCTCAACAACTCATTCCCCATCACTGGATCAAGAACTCACCATCATTCGGAAGCTTCCCTGCACCCATTTTTCTCATTTTCCCCTCAACTCCACTGCATTCAATGCTGCCAATACCTGACTTGAATTATCCACTCTATCTACATTTCCTATCAAATTAGTTTTCTCTTCCACAACCAACAAAAGATGCACACCCACTTCCCCTTTTTAACTTCTAGCATTTCACTATTATATTTCTCTCGTCGCTTGTACAATAACATCAAAATATATGACACATTCCCAACACTTAGATCCCCACCACCACCAAAATGAGCCACGTCCTCACCAACACTGGGTCCAGACACTTCAGGTGATATCAACGGATCTGCTTCCTTCTTCCTCTTGTCTACCTCACAACCAAGTACGCCACACGTTCCAGTGCCTCTTTCTTTGTGCACGAAGCCTCCTAGGCCCTTCACTCAGCCTCATCTCTTGCTGCCACAGCAGCCTTAGAAATTGGCGTTGTGGCAATCTTCGCTGCAGCCAGCAAGACCTTTGCTGCAGTCTTTCACATTCAAGTTAATTATATAGCCTCTTTAATTTTCTCACATATTAGATCAACGAAAGTTTACCAATTTTTTAGTGGATGAATTCATTTTTGAAATAGAATGTTTTTTGGAAAAAGTCTAATTATTATAATTTTTTAATCTCAAAATAACATCTAACCATTTATGCATTCAAACATTTTGGTAGTTTAAAAAAAAAAAAAAAAAAACTGCACGAGCTAGGCACTTGCTTTCAATATCCTTAATCAAGTTAAGAGTAAATAACACTATAAACTCCAAGGCAATAGTGATAATAATTAGCAGAGATTATATCGCAGCAAAACATTCACAACGTATCAAAATGCAAAAAGCATCGGGATTTCATTCATTGCTCGCGGTTTGTCTTTCTGTAACCAAGGTCACTTTAAACCAATGTATGTTAAGAAATTAGCAATAAAAAGCCCTTCAAATATTGTAACTTTTCTTTGCCCTTGATTTTCTTTCTTAATTTTAATTTTTAGTCGATCTCAACATTTTTTAGGATCACTTAATGTAATCTCCTTATCACAACATCCTTCAAAAGCATAAGGTCATTTATATTTTTTATTGACTAGAAATATTTATATTATTCTCTTTAAAATCCTCACCGCCCCAAATATCTCCATATAGTATTTGTGCTTCATAATTTTTCCTTGAGCAAAAACGGACAAGAAGAGTTTCTTCTTTGGTGTTTTATGAAAGAAAGTACATTCTTATTCATTTATGCAAATACGATATTTGATCCTGATGATAATTTTTTCCTATTTTTTCTGTCCAGACGATATTACCTTGTTGACGATATTTCTCACCCCATCCTTATTGAAAAATATTACGAAATAAAAAAAATGTTAAAATGTTATCCATTACATTATGCATCATTTTTAGTAGTACATACATATCATGTTCAATAATAAACATGCATTTATTGTCCTTAACCTCTCTCACACAACCCAATGGTACATAATAATGACCTTTTTCATTGAGAATTTTGTCCATTTATGCATAGGTACTTTCTCGATTCCACGAACACTATTCTTTTCAACAACTCATTGCCCATCGTTGGATCCAGAACTCACCCTCATTCCTCCGTTATAGTCAACATCCATTGGCACACGGTTATCATTCGGAAGCTTCCTTGATACTCCATCTAGTAATTTTATTCCACCCATTTTTTTCATTTTCCCTCAACTCAACTGCATTCAATGCTGCCAATGCCTGAGTTGAATTATCCACTCTATCCACATTTCCTGTCAAATTGGTCTTCTCTTCCACAATCAACACAGGATGCACACTGTTGTCCCTGTTTTCACTTCTAGTACTCCTACTATTGTATTTATCTCCTCACTTGTACAATAACATCTAAATATATGACCCACATCCCCACCACTTCCATCCCTACCACGACCAAATGAGCCACATTCTCACCACCACTAGGCCCAGACACTTCAAGTGATATCAACAGAGCTGCTTCATTCTTCCTCGTTTTTCTACATCACAACCAAGTATGACACATGTTCCAGTACCTCTTTCTTTCAGCACAAAGCCTCTTGGCACTATTCTCAGCCTCAGCTCTTGCTGCCACAGCACCCTTAGAAATTGAGGTCTTTAATTTTCTTACAATTTAGATGAGATTTTACCAAACTTTTAGTGGATGAATTTCATTTTTGAAATAGAATGTTGAAAAGTCTAATTCTTAATATTTTTAAAGCTCCAAATAACACCAAAACATTTACACATTCAAATATTTTGGTAGTTTTCAATAAAAATTGCACGAGCTAGGCACGTGCATTCAATAACCTTAATCAAGTAAGAGTAAACAATACTGTAAACTCCAAGGTTATATTGATACCAATTAGAAGAGATTATATTGCCGTAAAACATTCAAATTATATCAAAATGCAAAAAGCATCAGGATTTCATTCATTGCCTGCAGTTTGTCTATCTCTATCCATGTTCACCTTAAATCGATGCATATTAAGAAATTAACAACAAACCCACCTCAATTGCAACATTTCTTTGCCCTTGATTTTCTTTCTTGATTTTAGTTATAGTCTACCTCAACAATCTTTTTGGTTCATTTAACGCAGTCTCCTTATCAAACCACCCTTTGAAAGCATGGGGTCATCTTTGTATACTTTTTATTCACTCAAAATATATATAGTATTCTCCTTAAACAGCAATCCCCACCAAACAAAATATCTCCATATCCTATATGTATTTCATAATTTTTGCTCAGGTAAACTTGGGTTGGTTGAGTTTCTTCTCTAGTGTTTTATGTAGGAAGGTATATTCTTATTCAGTTATGATATTTTTCTCCCCCATGTTAGTCACGAAAGAAATAAACATTGCTTATCATGTTCAATAGCGTGTACTTATCATGTTCAATTTAAACATGTCATATAGTCCTTAACCCATGTCACACACAGCAATGGTATATTATAATTAACTTTTTGGGCTGGTCGCCAAAGCCACCGAGGCAATGTCCTAGAGCCTCAAAATTTGAGGGTCTCAAAAAAAAAAATTCCCCACAACCCGCAAAGAAAGAGCCACCGTCAAATAAATTTGAGGGGCCTAAAAAAACTCCAGGTTTTAACTTAACTTCTCTCCAAATTTCCTATTTCCGCCACCGCCTTGGTGTCACCCCAAGAAAGAAGAAAAAGAGGTGGTCAAATAATAGAAAAAGGTGGAGGTTTGTTATTTATTTAATTATTTTTTCTCTTGTATTTGCGGAATCAGATACATGTAAAATTGTGTTGGCCCATGGATCATAATTAGCTAACTCACATATCATATTTACAACCGTAATTTGGTTCCTCTTTTGTACCTTGATTGTTCTTCTCTCTTAATATGTATGTGTGTAGAGGTACAATAAGATTTTGATTTTGAATGTTATTTCTACCGTTTACTTGTTAATTTTGGAAATTTGGAACTTGGTAATTTGTACTTATGGTTTTGCCATTTTGGTAAAAGACGATAATTTGTAGAAAAATTTATATGAATCTAAAAAAAGAAGTCTTTTTTTGGAGGTAAATATATTTTTTTATTTGATGTGAGGATTAGTTGAATTAAAGTTCTAAGGGATTGAATGTTTGAACGGAACTGTGGAATAAGGAATTGGGGTTGGATTTTTATTTACTGGGACTAAGGTGGTGTTTAAGACAAAGGTGACATTTTGATTGGTTTTGATGTCGGAATTATTGGATAATGGTGGAAGTTATTGGAGCTCGAAAGAAACAAGTCTTGGTGCAGTCACATTGATCACATAATCACCAAAATCTTCCCAAACACTCCGCCAATACCTTATCTCGAGATTCTTAAGGTTTGGACAATTCACATCCAATGCCTTAAGTATGTCCTGTTGCCTAATCAAACACTTCAAAGCCACCGTCTCAAGATTTTAGACACCCTGAGGAATCTCTCCATTGTGATTTTCACTTGAAAAAAAAAAATCAGCTTAAGAACTTTTTTCTGTCAATGGCAACAAGACGCATTGTTGAGATGAAGAATTCTTATTGATGAAGCAGCATGCAACAAACTAGTCAATGTCACAAGACTATCTTTTGTATGAGCATGTACTTCGTGATTCCGCACTTTGTGTCTAATTGTAAGAAATACAGTCGCTAACAAAACCGGAGGCCATTTCCTTGTACAAGGAAAGACGAAACCTAAAATAATTAGTATCTTCCAGGCAGCCCAGAACACAATTTACAAATGAAGTAAAATTAACTGCAGATTGAAAAGAACAATTAAACATTCAAGTGATATATTTTTGTAATGAAATATCTTTATATTTGGCAAATCAATAATAATTTTTATTCCTTTATATGTTGCTTAATTCATGAAAGAATTGTACTCATTTAGATTTTCTTAATTTCTCTAGAGTTTGCCGTAAATCTTGTAATCAACTTAGCAGAGTAACAAAGAAGATTTATCCAGTCGGCCCAAATTTATTAGGAAAGAGCATTAACTGTGGATTTACTCTTACTTCAGTATTTCTGCATACCAATGAGTAATTTCATTTTGCAAGCAGTATTCTACAAGAAAAAATTACACCCAAAGTATTTAAATGGAGCATGAAGAAGAAGAAGTTATTCATTAAATAATTTACATTGTTTAAATGATGGATTTTATCTTAGAAAGCAGATCTTAATTTCTTTAGATATGTCCAATTTCTTAGTATGTATCATCATCAAAATAAGATTTAACCAGATATTCATCCAAATCAAATTTGTAATTTTTCACAAAAATTACAAGTGCAAGGCGCGTGCATTCAATAACCCGAGCAAGTAAAAGTAAACAATAGTCGCACATGGTTGGCATGTGCCCTCAGTCATATTCATTCTCTTTGCTGCAGAGGCCTCTGTGCACGACAGTGGTGAGGATAGTCAGGAGCTCGTTGAATTTCTTGCAATTCTGCAGCTATCTGGATTACGGGTTTCTGGCCGTTCTAGAGGCCGGGGCTTTTACACTTCTGTCAAATATGATTTCTCTTGACTTATCATTAAAGTTTGGCTCTGAAGTTTGATTTTATGTAAGAGAGAATCATGGAATTGTTCATTTCTCTGCTGAACCACAAGAAAGAAAGAATGTTACAGGTCTAGATGCAATTACTGCCACACATTCATGACAGGCAAGTATGGAGCAACATCTATTGAGTGATGCTGGAGTTAAGACGAAGCTTGTTAGTCTTCTTGAAGGCTCTGAGAAGCTAGTTTAGTATTTCTCTGTTGTTGTCAGGGAAAACCCAGAAATTGTTATGAAGTCTGGAGCTCAAGATGGAAGAGCACAGAATGTTTGTGAGTTTTTTACTGAACTGATCAAGGATGAGTATCCTCTGACAAGATTGCTAGGCTGCACATGTTTGATCATCATAAGGAACACTTGTACATCTATCTTCAAGATGTAGGAGTCAGGACTTGATTGGTACTAACCTTACTTGTGCTTCTTGATGATCCTAGTCAAGGGTGAGATAAAGGAGGATCTGCAAAAGATAGCATTTGACATTGTGGTTGTTGATAAATTATGCTACCACATAGATATAGGACCATTTCTAGCAAGCATTTGCAAGGAATATTTTTAGCATTGGCTGATATGCGCTCAAAGTTGGAATATTTCTTCAAAGGCAATGATATTTATAAAAGATGCATACTATTAAGTTGGTGAAAGAGTTATAAAAACTGTTATTTCTCTATTTGTTGGTCTTTGAATTGTACCCAATTAAAAAATCAACGAGATCTTAGAGCCCTCTTCCTTGTGCTAAAAAACCAATGAAGAAACTAGAAATGCATGGATGAAATTGTCTAGTGGATGTTGTTATTCGTTGAAATAGAATTATTTATTTATTTTTTTGGGTAGTCTAATTCTTAGAATTCTTCATGCTCAAAATAAGATCTATGCATTCAATCATTTTGGTAATTTACATAAAAATTGCACGTACTAGGCACGTTAATTCAATTCCCTTCAGCAAGAATACGTAAAACAATACGATAAACAACAGCGCAACATTGATATGAATTAGCAGAGATTTTACCACAGAAAAAGATTTAACACCGTATCAAAAATGGAAGAAGCACCAGAATTTGTTTCATCAAGGTTCGGCTAAAGAATTCCTATATCTGTGTTGGAGCTCCATTAATGGATACACTCCTCCGCGCTAATACTTACTCAATCACAAAATATAAAGATGGCATAATGCAAACCAGACCTAGAAGCCTTTATATTTGAACCCAAAACACTACAAATCACATAACGGATAGATCCACTCTCCAAATAACTCATAATCACTCTGATTTATCTCAACAAAAGTGAAAATCAATCAGAAATAAAGCGAGAACAACCACGAAAGATTTTTATCTTACAGACTATGTATTCTAGCCATCAAATGAGAGAGAGATGAACAGATCAACATTCTGGAAACAAGAGATGGATGTGTTCTATATGGAACCCAAGAAACCGAGATGTATTTATATTTTATACTCCAAATACACAGTCAAAATTTGATTGGATAATCCAACGGCTGAGAGTTGTAAGTCAAATGCTGACTATTCATCTTTTACTCGTACCATCTTTGTATCAATTTAACAAACATCAGTGAGGATATTATCAATTTCTTTGTCGTTCTCTATTGTGATTGACCAAGGATATGTATCGGCTGACGCCGGGCAAAATAGAGATTATTCTGCATGCAGGTAGTAACTGGTAATGAGCATGGAGGAGCACAAGAGAAAACATCCAAGAAAAGAGATATCTTTATTATTCCATCAATGAATCCGAAATTAACCCACAAACCGGATTATATAGCTAAAGAAATCAAAATTATCGGAATTTTACCAAAAACAGCAAAATCTCAATATTCATACCAAAAGATAATATGTAATAAAATAAATAAAATCCCAAAAATTCAGCTCAATCCCGGTTCATAATATATCTTAAAAAGGCAAGCGAAATATTACTAAAAAAAAAAGCAAAAAATAACTTAAAATTGGAATTTGAAAGGGAATACAGCAGATTTTGCCCTCGAAAATGATTCGCACCGAGCATAGCTGGGTGACCACGATATGCGCGCCGAAAAGAGCTTTCCGAATTGGGATCATGAGCCCGATTCCGATAACCGTAGCCAAAGTTATGGCCAAATTACCAAAACTCGTCCAAATGTCGCCCAAGTAGGAAAAGATTACGTTCACTTACCAAGGATATGTATCGGTGGATGAGAGTACTAAGCTGCACATGTTTGATCACCATAAGAAACACTTGTACATCTTATCTTCGAGATGTAGGAATCAAGACTGGTTTGGCACTAACCATACTTGAGCTTCTTGACATCCTGGTCAAGTTGGAAACCATGCTCACTCAGTGTTATCTAATTATTTCAGAAATAGGAGGATTTGCAAAAGAAAGCATTTGATAGCTGGTTTGTTGATCATTTATGCAACCACTTAGAGAAAAGACCATTTCAAGCAAGCGTTTGCAAGGAATATTTTTAGCATTGGCTGATAAGTGCTCAAAGGTGGAATGTTGAAGGGCGAGAGCCCTTTATTTAAAGGCAACGAAATTTATAAAAGATGCACTAGCGTATGATAGTGCTAAACTATGCACCAGGTGGGATAAAAAGTTAAAGAAACTGTATTTTTTCTTTGTGGGTCTTTGAATTTTAGTCACCGAAAACAAATCCATAAGATTTTACTACCTCCTTTATTTAGGCTTAAAAGCGATGAAGAAAATAGAAATGCATAAATTAAATTAGTTAGAGGATGATATCATTGTTTAAACAGATGATTTTTGCAAAGTCTAATTTTTAGTATGTCACATGCATGCTCAAACTAAGGCCTAATCATTTATGCATTCAAACATTTTGATCATTTTCACAACATGCACGTGTTTGGCACACGTTTACAATAATATAAACATCAGAGCAACACTCGTATGAAACAAGGTTTGTTTAAATGTATTATAGACATGAAACTAATATACTTTTTACTTCAAATAGCCCTACTCCCACCAAATCAAATACCTCCATATCCTATCAGTGTTTAAAAAAATTCCCTTAATAAACATGGACGAGTTGAGTTTCTTGTTCGGTGTTTTAGGTGAGATTCATTTAGTAAAACATGGATGATAATTATTTTCCTATTTTTTCTTCCAAGGCTATAGCACAGCTCATTGATGTTCTCTCTCTACAGTGTGCGTCCTCATTGTACATGTCGACCTCAAAATCCGGCAAGATCAACCTGCCAACAGTTCCCGACCACTTCCTTGTTAAACTATATTATAAACTCCAGAGAAACATTGATATGAATTCTCAGGGATTGTATCGCAGCAAAACATTCTCAACATATCAAAAATGCAAGAAGCGCCAAAATTTATTTCACCATGGTTCGACAAAATAATTCCTACATCAGTGTTGGAGCTCCATTATTGGATACATATAGATGCCGTAATACTTCCTCAATCTTCAGTTACAAAGATGGAACAATGCAAAACCAGGAACAGAATCCCTCCGGTTTGACACCAAACAATACAAATCTCACACGGGGGAGATCAACTATACAAATCACTCAGAACACACTTTAATTTACAGTTTGACACCAAACTATACAAATCTCACACAGGAGAGATCCACCATACAACTCACTCAGAACACACTCTAATTTCTCTCAACCAAAGTGATAATCAATCAGAAACAACTCAAATACAAGCACGATTTTATCTAAAACACCTGCATTCTACCCAACAAATGAAAGAGATATAGAGAAAAATCTGAAAATAAGAAAAGTGTGACATTCTATCTTAAATTCAAGAAAATGAGATTTTATTATACTCCAAATACTCAGTCAAGCTTCGATTACATGACCCAACAGCCAAGAGCTGTAACTCACATGCTGACTATCTCTTCCAACCAAGGTTTCATTTGAAAATGCGAGTTTTACTTATTCCTACTTTATAAAACTTATTTAAATGGTCGGAGGCAAGGATGAGTAGAAGCACCGGGAGACAATTCCTGCCTTGGTCACATTTAACAAACATCAATGATAGAAAATAATCAATTCTTTTGTCCTCTATGTTGTGACTCAGCTGACCGAGCACAAGTATCGTTGGATAAAATTGCCAAACTGCACATCTTTGATCATCATAAGAAACACTTGTACATCTTATCTTCAAGATGCAGGAATCAAGACTGGTTGGTACTCACAATACTTGAGCTTCTTGACCACCCAGGTCAAGTTGGAGATAATGCTCCTCTCTGTTACCTAGTTTAATTTCAGATAATGATGATCTGAAAAGATAGCATTTGACGCCAATGTCTTAGATAAATTATGCAACCACTTACAGAAAAAATCATTCCAAGCAAGCAATTGCAAGGTATATTTATGGCATTGGCTGATAAGCGCTCAAAGTTGGAATGATAGAGGGATAGAGCATTTTCTTTAAAGACATTGAAATTTATAAAAAGTTACAGAAATTGTTATTTTTCTTTATGTTGGTCTTTTAGTTGTAGTCGCCAAAAAAAAAAAAAAAGAGAAGATTTTACTACCTTCTTTCTTTGTGCTAAAAATCAATGAAAAAAATTAGAAATGCATAAAAATTATTTAGAGTATCGAATTTATTATTTAAATTGATGTGTTTTGCAAAGTCTAATTCTTTGTAGGTTTCGCGCATGGTTGAAATAAGGTCTAACCATTTATGTTTTGAAACATTTTGATAATTTTCACAAAACTTGTACTCATTTGCTTGCATTAAATACCATTTAACAGGTTAAAGTAAATAATACTATAAACTTTTTAGTAACCATGATATGAAACTACGGTTTGATACATCTTTTATTGACATGAAATAAATATACGTTACTCTTCAAACAGCCCCACCCCACCCCACCCCACCCCACTGTTAAATTTGTATACAAGTTCCACTAACATGACTGCAGCATACCAGCCAAGTTCACCATTGGACGTGCTGCCTTTGCCTTGTCATCAAGCTGATACTGAGAGTTGTTAATATGCACTACAGGGGTATATATATCAGTTGTAACTGAAATGATTCTCTCACGGTTTTGGCCGCATGTGATCAGTTATTGGCTAGCTTGTTTATCACTCCTAAATACCTCTATATAATGTACAAAGTTACAAAGTAATCTTAATCAAGTTTTGATCAATATAATTCAGCTCTTTTCTTCTTTATAAACTTAGTTGTTTTACTCCAAAATTCAACTTGGTATCAGAGCCAAAATGGCCAATACCGGATCAAACATTAACACCCAAACTACTCAGCCAGAATCAAACACTGGGATGCCTTCAATGATGGGAGGAAATCAGTCACCAGTGTTTGGCATTAGTCTCACACAAGTACCTCCTATAAAACTTGATAGGAACAACTTCTTGTTGTGGAAGAATATGGTTATGCCCATCATCAAGGGACATAACCTTGAAGGGTTCATCACAGGGACGAAGGAATGTCCAGCTGAGTTCTTAGCAACACAGAATACCAGTGCCACTGATGTTACGGTTGAAATGGCACCCAATATCGAATATGCTAAATGGATGTCTACAGACCAACTATTGATGGGTTGGCTCTACTCCTCAATGACAGCTGAAATTGCCATGAGAGTAATGGGATCCTCCACCTCTCACTCTCTCTGGAATTCTGTTCAGCAAAGCTTCGGTGTGATGAACAAGTCTAGAGTCACTTTCCTTATAAGTGAACTTCAAAGAACTAGAAAGGGCACTATGAGTATCGACCAGTATCTGAATATTATCAAACAGTTAGCAGACAATCTCGAAATCGCAGGAAAAAGCATTCCTCACAGTGATCTTGTCACACAAGTTCTAGCTGGACTTGATGAGGAATACACACCTATAGTGGTGCAAATCAATAGTAGAGAGCATATTACTTGGCATGAACTACAGTCAATTCTTATGACATTTGAGAGTCGAATTGAACATCTCAACATGGTGAAAAACAACCTAGCTTCAGTAAATCTAAGTCATGTTTCTGCAAATTTTGTACACAGGCCTCATACTAACAGAGGAGGTAGACAAAACTATGGAGGAAGAAGCTTTAACAACAGAGGAAGAAGCAGAGGCAGATTCTTCAGAACTGAAAACAAAGGACCATGCCAGATTTGTGGTCTGAACAATCATTCAGCAGATAAATGTTTCAATCGATATGATGAAAGGTTTATGGGATCCAGACCTGATCAGTACCAGCAAAATCCCTCAAAACCAACAGCCTTCATAGCATCTCCTAGCATAGTTGCAGATCCTTCCTGGTATGCAGATTCTGGAGCCAGTAATCATGTCACCTCTGAAAAGAACAGCCTGACTGAAGCTACTGAATATGGTGGTAATGAGAAACTCTCAGTTGGTGATGGTAACAAACTGCATATTTCACACATTGGCACTGATTACTTAAACACATTAAATAACAGATCACTTGCACTGAACAATGTGTTGATAGTACCCTCAATTCAGAAAAATTTGATTAGCATATCTCAATTAACATCTGATAACAATGTCTTTATGGAATTTCATTCTAATTTCTGTGTTGTGAAGGACAAATTAACCAAGGAGGTGCTGCTGAAAGGGAAGCTTAAGGACGGGCTTTATCGAGTTGAGGATCCAATTCAAGCCAAAAGACTTATCTATCAAGAGTCAGTTCATTCAAATAAGCTAGCTCCTACAATTCTTGCTACTGAATTCAAATTCCCTAAAGACGTTAGTAGAAATGAGTCTAGACTTAAGCAATGGCATCTAAGACTGGGACACCCTACTGTCTCTGTTATGTCACAGGTCCTTAAACATTGTAATGACAAGCTTAGAGTTAATGAAATCAATTTCTTTTGTGACGCTTGCCAACTTGGAAAATCACACTCCTTACCTTACAAACTATCTGACTCACATGCCATCGCCTCTAGATCCGATTCACACGGATGTCCTGGGTCCTTCACCTATAAACTCTACATCAGGCTTCAAATTTTACATAATCTTCATCGATGACTTCAGTAGATACACATGGATTTACCCCATGAAAAACAAATCTGATGCATTGAATCTGTTTGTTCAATTTAAAAATCTAACAGAAAACAAATTTGAAAGAAAAATCAAGACACTTCAATCAGACTGTGGAGGTGAATTCAAAGCTTTCACTGATTTTGCACTTAAGTCTGGTATTGAAATGCGTTTCTCTTGTCCTCATACTTCAGCTCAAAATGGAAGATCTGAGAGAAAACACAGACACATAACAGAAACCGGACTTACCCTTCTTGCTCAAGCCAAAATGCCTTTGCATTATTGGTGGGAAGCTTTCCACACTGCCACTTTTCTGATCAACAGATTACCAACACCTACTCTTGGCATGAAAGCACCTTTTCATGTTCTAAACAATCAACAAATAGACTACAAATCTCTCAAAACTTTTGGCTGTGCCTGCTTCCCATGTCTCAGACCATACCAAGCTCACAAGTTTAGTTTTCACTCCATGAAATGCGTTTTTCTTGGCTTCAGTAATACACACAAAGGGTACAAGTGTCTCAGCCCAACTGAAAGAGTTTATCTATCCAGACATGTCGTTTTTAATGAAAATGATTTTCCTTTTCATTCTGGTTTTCTTGACAAGAGAAGCAAGCCACAGAACTCAGAAATCATCATTCAATATCTTCATCTTCTCACTCCTTTAAATCAAAGTCCACCACACTCAACTGATGAAGCTCATCCTTATGTAACTCCAACAGTTGCTCCTCAAAGTCCTGATCAACCAGTATTAAATGAAAATGTGATGTCTGATGAGGTTTCCAACACTGAAGATGATTATACTGAGGCACAAGAAGGTATCATGAATTTTCAGTCAGAACCAACAGAGGTGAATGATGAAATGCTCACAACAATAGAAGAACAGGAAAATCGAGTTATAGAACATCCTATGATCACTAGAAGCAAAGCTGGCATATTCAAACCAAAAGTATATTCTGCTCAGTGCAAAGAGTATAGTCCTCAGCAAGAAAAATCTGAACCTACCAGTGTTGCTGAAGCCCTGTCGATCAATTGCTGGAGGGAAGCTATGGAGGATGAATACAGAGCACTCATGAGAAATAAAACCTGGGAACTTGTACCACAAATGATCAACCAAAAAGTGATTGGCAACAAGTGGGTTTTTAGAGTCAAATGTGACATTGAAGGAAAAATCCTAAAGCACAAAGCGAGACTTGTTGCAAAAGGTTTTTTGCAAACTTCAGGAATCGATTATTATGAAACCTTTAGTCCTGTTATAAAGGCTTCAACACTAAGAGTCATTCTCACTCTTGCAATCTCGAAGAACTGGAACATCAGGCAGATAGATGTCAACAATGCCTTCTTGAACGGAAAACTCGAAGAGGAGGTGTATATGAGGCAACCTGAGGGATTCATCAACAAAGATAAACCTGATTTTGTCTGCAAATTGAAAAAGGCGCTCTATGGACTTAAGCAAGCTCCTAGAGCTTGGTATGAGAAACTGAAGAAAACTCTCCTGGACTGGAATTTTTCAAGCTCAAGGGCTGATTGTTCTCTGTTCTTCTACATGAATCAGAAGTATGTGATATTTGTTCTGGTATATGTCGACGATATAGTAATCACAAGCAATGATAATCAGAGACTACAGGATTTCATTGACAAACTAAATGCTGAATTTGCCTTAAAAGATATGGGTGAGCTACACAAGTTTCTGGGAATTGAAGTCAGAAGGGAAGAGTCAGGCATGCATTTGACTCAAATCAAATACACAAGAGACTTGCTAAAAAGGTTTAATCTTGAACATATTAAACCTTGCTCAACACCTATGACAGCAGGAAAGATTATCTCCAAAAGTGAGGGTGTGCAAATGGAAGATCCATCCTTATACAGAAGCGCCATAGGAGGGTTACAATATCTGGCTCACACTCGGCCTGATATAACTTTTGCAATAAATAAGATGAGCCAATTCTTGCAATCACCCACAGACGCTCACTGGAAGGCAGTCAAGAGGATTTTTAGATACCTAAAAGGAACAATTGAACAAGGATTATGGATACAAAAAGCTGACAGAATCCATCTCACAGGTTTTGCTGATGCAGATTGGGCATCGTGCCCTGATGACAGGAGGTCCACAGCTGGGTATTGCATCTACCTAGGAGACACCTTGGTAGCCTGGTCATCCAAGAAACAGCATGTTGTAGCCAGATCAAGTACTGAATCAGAATACAGAGCTCTAGCACATGCTGCAGCTGAAATAGCCTGGATCGAATCATTACTGAAGGAAATCAGATTGCACACTGATTCACCTCCTATACTATGGTGTGATAACCTTGGTGCTAGTGCTCTGGCCTTAAATCCAGTTTATCACGCTCGAACCAAACATATAGAGGTAGATGTTCATTTTGTCCGGGACAAAGTTCTTGAAGGAAAACTATGTATCCAATATGTTCCCTCTTCTGACCAAGTTGCTGATTTGCTGACTAAACCTTTATCACATGCCAGATTTCTGTTTTTAAAGAACAAGCTAGGAGTTAAAGACTAAACTCTAGCTTGAAGGGGAATGTTAAATTTGTATACAAGTTCCACTAACATGACTGCAGCATACCAGCCAAGTTCACCATTGGACGTGCTGCCTTTGCCTTGTCATCAAGCTGATACTGAGAGTTGTTAATATGCACTACAGGGGTATATATATCAGTTGAAACTGAAATGATTCTCTCACGGTTTTGGCCGCATGTGATCAGTTATTGGCTAGCTTGTTTATCACCCCTAAATACCTCTATATAATGTACAAAGTTACAAAGTAATCTTAATCAAGTTTTGATCAATATAATTCAGCTCTTTTCTTCTTTATAAACTTAGTTGTTTTACTCCAAAATTCAACTCCCACCCCCACCGAGCCAAATACCTTCCATGTCCTATTTGTCTCTCATTTTTATTTTTTTTAATTATCAGAATGTGTACAAACTGTATCCACATTACTATATATATTTTTCCAAAACACATGATTCTTCCTAAAGTAGACGAACTTTTTCTACGTATTATGGCATTCCAATACGCTGTTTTTATCAATATATGCAGTTTCTTCTAGCTTTTAGTCTGATAAATCCTTTTGTAATTCAACGGTTAAGACTTCTGCACTAGGAGAATATTCATGTATGTATGACATCCGTCGTGGAGGTACAGTAATCAGGTTTGCATCCTATTGCCTGGATTTCATTGGTGGACGCTTCATATTTATTGAGAGAAGCTGCTCCTTTGAAAGGCTGGCAATGGTTGCATTCATCTCGCTGTATTTATCCACTACCATGAACTTTATACACCTTAAATTCCCGAACATTGAAGGTATAGGACATTTTCGAAAATCGGAAAAGGAAGATAGAGCCTTAATGGTCTTTAATGAGGGGGATAGAGACTTCACACTGCTTTGCTGGCCAATCATATAAATAAAACTTTGAGCCGTCCTTCGCCTTCTATGGCTTGCATACTTGGACAGTCTTACACGCAGTCGGATAACATATAGATCAATAGCGCGTACTTATCATGTTCAATTTAAACATGCCTTATAGTCCTTGACCCATCACACTCACAGCAATGGTATATTATAATTAACTTTTTGGGCTGACTGCCAAAGCCACCGAGGCAATGTCCTAGAGCCTCAAAATTTAAGGGTTTCAAAAAAACAAAAAAAAAAAAAAAAATCCTGACAACCGGCCAATAGCCACCGTCAAATAAATTTGAGGGGCCTAAAAAAACCCCAGGTTTAACTTAACTTCTCTCCAGATTTCTTATTTCCACCACTGCCTTGGTGTCACCCCAAGAAAGAAGAAAAAGAGGTGGTCAGGTCAAATAATAGAAAAAGGTGGAGGTTTGTTCTTTATTTAACTTTTTTTCTCTTGTATTTGCGGAATCAGATACATGTAAAATTGTGTCGGCCCATGGATCATAATTAGCTAACTCACATATCATATTTACAACCTGTAATTTGGTTCCTCTTTTGTACCTTGATTATTCTTCTCTCTTAATATGTATGTGTGTAGAGGTACAATAAGGATTTTGATTTTGAATGTTATTCATACTGTCTACTTGGTAATTTTGGAAATTTGGAACTTGGTAGTTTGTACTTATGGTTTTTCCATTTTGGTCAAAGATGATAATTTGTAGAAAAAATTATATGAATCTAAAAAAAGAAGTCTTTTTTTTTAGGTAAATATTTTTTTTTTATTTGATGTGAGGATTAGTTGAATTAAAGTTCTAAGGGATTGCATGTTTGAACGGAACTGTGGAATAAGGAATTGGGGTTGGATTTTTATTTACTGGGACTAATGTGGTGTTTTAGACAAAGGTGATATTTTGATTGGTTCTGATGTCGGAATTATTGGATAATGGTGGAAGTTATTGGAGCTCGAAAGAAACAAGTCTTGGTGCAGTCACATTGATCACATAATCATCAAAATCTTCCCAAACACTCCGCCAATACCTTATCTCGAGATTCTTAAGGTTTGGACAATTCACATCCAATGCCTTAAGTATGTCGTGTTGCCTAATCAAACACTTCAAAGCCATCGTCTCAAGATTTTAGACACCCTGAGAAATCTCTCCATTGTGATTTTCACTTGAAAAAAAAAAAATCAGCTTAAGAACTTTTTTCTGTCAATGGCAACAAGACGCATTGTTGAGATGAAGAATTCTTATTGATGAAGCAGCATGCAACAAACTAGTCAATGTCACAAGACTATCTTTTGTATGAGCATGTACTTTGTGATTCCGCACGGTGTCTAATTGTAAGAAATACCGTCGCTAATAGAACCTGAGGCCATTTCCTTGTACAAAGAAAGACGAAACCTAAAATAATTAGTATCTTCCAGGCAGCCCAGAACATAATTTACAAATGAAGTAAAATTAACTGCAGATTGAAAAGAACAAATAAACATTCAAGTGATATTTTTGTAATGAAATATCGTTATATTTGGAAAATTAATAATAATTTGTATTCCTTTATACGTTTCTTAATTCACGAAAGAATGGTACTCTTTTAGATTTTCACACATGGCACTCAAAATTTCGTGGTTGACCTTGGTCATAGGAAAAATGCCAAATCATAGACTATTATTTTTATTTTTATTCTGTTAGAAATGTCAAGCAACTTGGCAATAGAAATGATGAGGATCAAAGGAGCGATAAGGAGACTGGAAAATCTTAGAGTGATAAGATTGTCAAATTCAAATCAAAAGATAAATACAAAGTTGTTAATTTGTTATTTGATAGTTGTTATCTATTTTTTGGATAAATACTAGTCATAGAGAGTTATTGAACTTATTTTATTATAAATAGAAATAAATGTGTGCTGGGTACTCATGGCCTATGGTTATTAGTCAATAATGTTATAATTAAGTTTTTTATTCACTTTTAAAGTTCTTTTTATATTTTTTTTTCTTGGTATCAGAGCTATGCAAGCACTCAGCACACCACAAGTCTTCTCTTCCACTATCACTTTGCTATTTGTAAATATTGACAACTTCTTTACACTCACCTCTCATTAATTCTCGTCCATCAAATACATCCTACAAAATTTAAACAAAATAGAAACAAAACATTTCATACCAAAATTGACAAATGAATTCAAAAACAGGTTGATCATTTCACCAATGAAGACCTTGTCCATACCAAATACATTAAATCACATCCAAACAATACAAAAAAAAGAAAGGAAATTCACACCAAAATTAACAAATGAACTCATTGTCCGGTAAAAGTCCTCTTATTCATGGTTGGATTATCACAATAGACTTAGACACAACCCATGCAGTATGAGAAGCACTTGAAATACTTATATACACATGTGAAATATCTTCGCAAGAATGAAGATAAAAATCATTGCTCAATTTTTCAAACTAAACTGTGCCTTCAGCTCCAGCAAAGTTTGCAGGTGGATGTTAGAAATGTCATACAACTTCGCATGGAAATGATGAGGATCAAAGAAGTGATAAGGAGACCAAAAAATCTTGGAGTGATAAGATTGTCAAACTCAAATCAAATGACAAATATAAAGTTGTTAATTTGTTATTTGATAATTGTTATCTATTTTTTTGGATAAATACTAGTTATAGAGAGTTATTGAACTTATTTTATTATAAATAGAAATAAATATGTGTTAGGTGCTCATGACTTATTGTTATCAGTCAATAATGTTATAATTAAGTTTTTTATTCATTTTTTAAAGTTCTTTTCATATTTTATTCTTATTCGTGTGGCTAGTGGTTTGAACCGTCGACCGCCCACATAAATTCCACATATTTTACTACTCCACCAACTTTCCCAATTTAATTATTTCTTTCAAATAAAAATGTGATATATATCGAAAAAAATTTCTTAATGATAATTTCTGTAGAGTTCGCCGTAAATCTAGTAATCAACTTAGCAGAGTAACGAAGAAGATTGATCCAGTCAGCCCAAATTTATTGGGAAAGAGCATTAACTGTGGATTTACTCTTATTTTAGTATTTCTGCATACCAATAAGTAATTTCATTCTGCAAGCAGTATTCTAAAAGAAAAAATTACACCCAAAGTATTTAAAAGGAGCATGAAGAAGAAGAAGTTATTCATTAAATAATTTACATTGTTTAAATGATGGATTATCTTAGAAAGCAGATCTTAATTTCTTTAAATATGTCCAATTTCTTAGTATGTATCATCATCAAAATAAGATTTAACCATTTATTCATCCAAATAAAATTTGTAATTTTTCACAGAAATTATAAGTGCAAGGCGCATTCAATAACCCAGAGCAAGTAAAAGTAAACAATAGTTAAAATTGAACATGGTTGGCATGTGCCCTCAGTCATATACTCATATTCATTCTCTTTTCTGCAGAGGCCACTGTGCACAGCGGTGGTGAGGATAGTCAGGAGCTCGATGAATTTCTCGCAATTCTGCAGCCATATTCTGGCCGTTCTAGAGGCGGGGGCTTTTACTCCTGTCAAATATGATTTCTCTTGACTTATCATTAAAGTTTGGCTCTGTAGTTTAATTTTATGTAAGAGAGAACCATGGAATTGTTCATTTCTCTGCTGAACAGCAAGAGAGAAAAAATGTTACAGGTCTTGATGTAATTACTGCCACACATTCATGCCAGCCAAGTATGGAGCAACATCTATTGAGTGATGCTGGAGTTAAGATGAAGCTTGTTAGTCTTCTTGAAGTCTCTGAGAAGCTAGTCTAGAATTTCTCTGTTGTTGTCAAGGGAAACCCAGAAATTGTTACAAAGTCTGGAGCTCAAGATGGAAGTGCACGGAATGTTTGAGAGTTTTTTACTGATAACTAATCAAGGATGAGTATCCTCTGACAAGATTGCTAGGCTGCACATGTTTGATCATCATAAGAAACACTTGTACATCTATCTTCAAGATGTAGGAGTCAGGACTTGATTGGTACTAACCTTACTTGTGCTTCTTGACGATCCTAGTCAAGGGTGAGAAAAAGGAGGATCCGCAAAAGATAGCATTTGACATTTGTTGATAAATTATGCTACCACATAGATATAAGACCATTTCTAGCAAGCATTTTCAAGGAATATTTTTAACATTGGCTGATATGCGCTCAAAGTTGGAATATTTCTTCAAAGGCAATGATATTTCTAAAAGATGTACTCTATTAAGTTGGTGAAAGAGTTATAAAAACTGTTATTTCTCTATTTGTTGGTCTTTGAACTGTACCCAATTAAAAAATCAACGAGATCTTAAGTCCTCTTCTTTGTGCCAAAAAAACCAATGAAAAAACTAGAAATGCATGGATGAAATTGTCTAGTCGATGTTGTTCATCATTGAAATAGAATTTTTTTTTTTAATTTTTTTTTGGTAGTCCAATTCTCAGAATTCTTCATGCTCAAAATAAAATCTAAGCATTTATGCATTTAATCATTTTGGTAATTTACACAAAAATTGCACGTACTAGGCACGTTAATTCAATACGATAAATAGCAACGCAACATTGATATGAATTAGCAGAGATTTTACCACAGAAAAAGATTGACACCGTATCAAAAATGGAACATAAAACAATACGATAAACAGCAACACAACATTGATATGAATTAGCAGAGATTTTACCACAGAAAAAGATTGACACCGTATCAAAAATGGAAGAAGCACCAGAATTTGTTTCACCAAGGTTCGGCTAAAGAATTCCTATATCTGTGTTGGAGCTCCATTAATGGATACACTTCTCTGCGCTAATACTTCTTCAATCACAAAATGAAAAGATGGAATAATGCAAACCAGACATAGAAGCCTTTATATTTGACCCCAAACACTACAAATCTCACAAAGGGATAGATCCACTATCCAAATAACTCAATCACTCTGATTTATCCCAACAAAAGTGAGAATCAATCAGAAACAACGCGAGAACAACAACAAAAGATTTTTATCTCACAGACCATGTATTCTGGCCTTCAAATGAGAGAGAGATGAAGAGATCAAGATTCTGGAAACAAGAGAAGGATGTGTTCTATCTGGAACCCAAGAAAATGAGATGTATTTATATTTTATACTCCAAATACATAGTCAAGATTTGATTAGATAATCCAACGGCTGAGAGTTGTAAGTCACATGCTTACTATTCATCTTCTACTCGTACCTTCTTTGCATCACATTTAACAAACATCGGGGAGGATATTATCAATTTCTTTGTCGTTCTCTATTGTGACTGACCAAGGATATGTATCGGTGGATGAGAGTACGAAGCTGCACATGTTTGATCATCATAAGAAACACTTGTACATCTTATCTTCAAGATGTAGGAATCAAGACTGGTTTGGCACTAACCATACTTGAGCTTCTTGACATCCTGGTCAAGTTGGAGACCATGCTCACTCAGTGTTATCTAATTTAATTTCAGAAATAGGAGGATTTGCAAAAGAAAGCTTTTGATGGCAAGGTTGTTGATCATGTATGCAACCGCTTAGAGAAAAGACCATTTCAAGCAAGCATTTGCAAGGAATATTTTTAGCATTGGCTGATGAGTGCTCAAAGTTGGAATGTTGAAGGGATAGAGCCCATTATTTAAAGGCAACAAAATTTACAAAAGATGCACTAGCGTGGGATACTGCTAAACTATGCACAACAATTCTTTTGTTCATTTAACATAGTTGCCTTATCACACCATCCTTCGAGAGCATAATATCATTTATCATGTTCAATTAAACATACCTTTATTGTCCTTAATCTCTCTGACACACTCCAATGGTACATTATAATTAACTTTTTTATTCAAAAGCTTGTCCATTCATGCATAAGTACTTTCTCGATCCCACCGACACTATTCTTCTCAACAACTCATTCCCCATCATTGGATCAAGAATTCACCATCATTCGGAAGCTTCCCTGCACCCATTATTCTCATTTTCCCCTCAACTCCACCGCATTCAATGCTGCCAATACCTGACTGTTGTGATTCTCCGATCACGAAAAAGGAGTTATAAGAGGAAAAACTATTCTATTTCTTACTTGAATAGAATGTTACAAGAGAATTTACAAACTCTATCAAAAAACCTCTCAAACTCTCTCTAATCTATATTTCTTTCCTCACTTGGGTGTGTCAAAAAACAAATGAATTAAACCTCTATTTATAGCCACCGAGAGATGAAGATGGGAAGAGATTTTTCAACAATTCACAATTACTTTGGTGGTTGGTTGCTGCAGATTGGGTGGTTGGCTGTTGAAGAAATTTCTTCCAAATTGATGAAGTAAGAAATTGGTGGCTGGATGGTTGAAAGTTGGAGTCAACAAAAAGGGCTGCAGGAAAGGCTGGACATTACAATTCTCCCCCTCCAGCCGCATCTGAAGTGATTATTATTTGATAACCATCCCAGCTATGTCTCTGCACAGTTCTAACTTTTCTCTTGGAACCACCTTCGTCATCATGTCTGTTGGATTCTCACTTGTGTGGATCTTTACTAGTCTCAACAGTTGTTGATCCATCACCTCTCGTATCCAATGATAGCGTATGTCAATGTGCTTTGTCCGAGAATGATACATTGAGTTCTTACTTAAATCCAGGGCACTTTGACTATCACAATGTACTTTATACTCTTTCTGCTTGATCCCTAAATCTTGAAGAAATCGTTTTAACCACAACATTTCTTTACTAGCTTCCGCTGCTGCAATATATTCTGCTTCTGTTGTGGATAATGCAACACACTTCTGTAGTCTTGACTGCCATCACACAGCTCCCCCAGCAAAAGTGTAGAGAAATCCTGAAGTAGATTTTCTACTATCAAGATCTCCGGCCATATCTGAATCTGTATAACCTTCCAAAATTGGATCAGCTCCCCCGTAGCACAGACATGTCTTTGATGTACCCTTGAGGTACCTGAGAATCCACTTGACTGCCTCCCAATGTTCCTTTCCAGGATTAGAGAGAAAACGACTTACCATGCCCACTGCATGAGCAATATCTGGCCTGGTACATACCATTGCATACATCAGGCTTCCAACTGCTGAAGAATAAGGTACCAACAACATCTCCTCTATCTCTTTCTTGGATGAGGGGCATGACTTCTTGCTCAACTTGAAGTGATTGGCCAGTGGAATGCTGACAGTTTTGGCATCATGCATGTTGAATCTCTTGATCACTCGTTCAACATATCTTTCCTGAGATAGCCATAACCTCTTATTCTTCCTATCTCGAGTTATGTGCATTCCTAATATCTGTTGAGCTGGACCTAAGTCCTTCATGTCAAAGGACTTGGAGAGTTCCTTCTTCAGCTGGCTGATTTTCATTGCATCTTGTCCAACGATCAACATGTCGTCTACATACAATAGAAGAGCAACGAAATTTCCATCCGAAAAATGTTGAATATAAACGTACGGATCTACAGCTGTTCTTTTATAGCCTTGACTCACCATGAATGAGTCAAACTTTTTGTACCACTGCCTTGGTGCTTGCTTAAGACCATACAAGCTCTTCTTTAGCTTGCAAACGAAGTTTTCTTTTCCTGAAACTTCAAAACCTTCTGGCTGCTCCATATAAATTTCTTCATATAAATCACCATGAAGAAATGCTGTCTTGACATCCATCTGTTCAAGCTCTAGATTCAAACTGGCTACTAATCCGAGAATAACTCGAATTGAGGCCATCTTTACAACAGGTGAAAAAATTTCGTCAAAGTCAATTCCCCTTTTTTGTAGAAATCCTTTGACTACCAAACGAGCTTTGTGTTTCACCACATTTTCACTTCCGTCTTTCTTGAGCTTGAAAATCCATTTATTCCTCAATGCCTTCTTTCCCTTCGGAAGCTCGACCAACTCATATGTTTGATTCTTCTGCAATGACCCCATCTCATCCTCCATTGCTTGTATCCATTTGTCTTTTTTTCCATGAGATTGTGCTTCCTCGAAGCTTTCTGGCTCTCCTTCATCAGTGAGTAGAATGTACTCAGACTCTGAATATTTCATTGATGGAATCCGTCCTCGTTCAGATCTGCATACTTGTGGATTACTGGTTTCAGGAGGTGCACCATCATCTGGTTGATGTGATGATCCGACGACTTCTGGTGAAGAGGGTTGTGACTCCCCCTGATCAATACCCTCTTCTTCATCCTCGTGTTCTGCTTCTGGCATTTCCTCGTGCACGTCGCCATCATCTATGGTGAATTGCACTGGTGCTGGATCTGGAGCAATATTCTGGGCACTGAATTTAGGATTAGGAGAAGTGGGATTTTCAATGTCTTCTAATGTCTGGTTTTCATGGAACACTACATCCCTGCTTCTGATAACCTTCTTTGTCTTTGGATCCCATAATCTGTATCCAAATTCTTCGTCTCCATAGCCTATAAAGATGCATGGAGTAGTCCTTGCATCGAGCTTCTGTCTTAGCTCCTTGGATACATGTGCAAAGGCTAAACAACCGAATACTCTCAGGTGAGAGTAGGAAGGATTCTTACCAGACCATACTTTCTCCGGAATTTCAAAATTCAACGGTACTGATGGTGACCTATTGATCAGGTAGCAGGCGACTCGCACAGCCTCTCCCCAGAATGGCTTCGACATCTTAGCCATACTGAGCATACTTCTGACCTTTTCCATGATTGTCCGATTCATTCTCTCTGCTACTCCATTGTGTTGTGGGGTGCGTGGGACCGTCTTCTCATGTCGAATGCCGTGGCTTCTGCAATAGGCATCGAACTCTCTGGAAGTGTACTCGCCTCCATTGTCTGAGCGGAGACACTTCAGCTTTTTTCCTGTTTCTCGCTCCACCATGGCATGAAACAGTTTGAAGTAATCCAATACTTGGTCCTTCGTCTTCAAGAAGTACACCCATACTTTTCGAGAAGCATCATCAATGAATGTCAGAAAATACTTGTTACCACCTAGTGATTCAACCTCCAAGGGACCACAAACATCAGAATGTACCAGACTGAGCAACTCTGATCGTCTTGTCGAAGAGAAATTGAAAGAGACTCTATGTTGCTTACCAAATAGACAGTGATTGCAAGGATCCAGTGCAGCTTCCTTGGCAACAGTGATTAGCTCCTTCTTTGTTAAAGTAGACAACCCCTTCTCACTCATGTGACCGAGTCTCTGGTGCCACAAATTTTGAGAAGCCTCGCGTTCCACTATGTTGAGGCTGTCTGCACACATTTTCACATGAGTTTTATATAAAGTGCCACAAATATGTCCTCGAGCGACAACCATAGAACATTTCTTCATTTTCCATGTGCCATTGCTAAAATGATTATCATAGCCCTGTTTGTCAAGGGCTATCCCGGAAAGAAGATTGAGTCGAAGATCTGGCACATGTCGGACATCCTTCAGGGTTACTTTGCACCCGGCATTTGTTTGTATCTGAACATCACCAATTCCCACGATCTCAGAGAAACTGGTATTTCCCATCTTCACTACACCAAAATCGCCCGCTTTGTATGTTGTGAAGAAGTCTCTACATGGAGTGGCGTGGTAAGAAGCTGCAGTATCGACCACCCACTCAGCGTCTTGGCTTGAAACATGAAGACATGTCTCCTCATGAATGGAGCAGATAGCCACCTCTCCAGAAATAGTGACTAGTGTCTCTCCTTCCTTATTTTTCGGCTGCGAACTGTTCTGGCCTTGCTCTCGTAGCAATTTTCGACAGTTCTTCTTTAAGTGGCCCTCCATACCACAATAGTAGCACTTATAAGTAGGCTTTCTTCCATCTGTGGATCTGCCTCTACTTTTGCTTCTGCCTCTCCACCTGCCTCGATTGCCTCCTTGCTGTCTTCCTCGGTTCTCTGTGACAAGGGCATGTGACTGATCCTTGTCGATGTCCTTTCTCCTGGCTTCTTCATTAAATAGGGCATCCTTGACCATAGACATGGTAAGTTTACCATTAGGGGCTGAGTTGCTAAGAGATACTACTAGCGTTTCCCAGCTGTCAGGAAGAGAACTCAGAAGTAGAAGAGCTTGCATTTCATCCCCGAGCGGCATCTCTACAGACGATAGTTGGTTCACCAAGCTCTGGAATTCACTGGTGTGTTCAGCAACTGAAGTTCCACCCTTTAACTTCAGATTCACCATACGCCTCATCAACAGGGCTTTGTTTCGAGCTGTCTTGGCTTGGTACATGTCCTCCAGAGTCTTCCAGAGGTCATATGCGTCTGTCTCCTGTGCCACATGGTGAAAGACACTATGATCAATCCATTGTCGGATTTGACCGATAGTTTTTCTATTCAGCTTCTTCCACTCAGTCTCCTTGGTAGGATCGGGGTTCACACCTTTAGCTTCCAGGGGGTCGTACAAATCTTTACAACTGAGAAGGTCTTCCATCCGAGGCCTCCACAGTGTGTAATTTGTGGCGGTGAGTTTGATCATGACTCCTGATGATGATTCATCCATTGACATATTGACTTCACAATGGCGTGATCAAAATTGGGTTTGAGTTTGGCAAAACAGAGTATGCCGTTGCGTTCGGAACGATAGAAAATTTGTGGATTTGACTCTTCCAAAAAAACCGACTCCTAGAAAAAATTCAAAAAAAATGAGATATTTTGAAAGTTCTAGGACCAATCTGTAAATACCAAAAACTACAAGGACCAATATGAAAAATATTTTTGGCTCTGATACCACTTGTTGTGATTCTCCGATCACGAAAAAGGAGTTATAAGAGGAAAAACTATTCTATTTCTTACTTGAATAGAATGTTACAAGAGAATTTACAAACTCTATCAAAAAACCTCTCAAACTCTCTCTAATCTATATTTCTTTCCTCACTTGGGTGTGTCAAAAAACAAATGAATTAAACCTCTATTTATAGCCACCGGGAGATGAAGATGGGAAGAGATTTTTCAACAATTCACAATTACTTTGGTGGTTGGTTGCTGCAGATTGGGTGGTTGGCTGTTGAAGAAATTTCTTCCAAATTGATGAAGTAAGAAATTGGTGGCTGGATGGTTGAAAGTTGGAGTCAACAAAAAGGGCTGCAGGAAAGGCTGGACATTACACTGACTTGAATTATCCACTCTATCTACATTTCCTATCAAATTAGTTTTCTCTTCCACAACCAACACAAGATGCACACCCGCTTCCCCTTTTTAACTTCTAGCATTTCACTATTATATTTCTCTCGTCGCTTGTACAATAACATCAAAATATATGTCACATTCCCAATACTTAGATCCCCACCACCACCAAAATGAGCCACGTCCTCACCATCACTGGGTCCGGACACTTCTGGTGATATCAACAGATCTGCTTCCTTCTTCCTCGTGTCTACCTCACAACCAAGTACGCAACATGTTCCAGTGCCTCTTTCTTTTTGCACGAAGCCTCGTAGGCCCTTCACTCAGCCTCATCTCTTGTTGCTACAGCAGCCTTAGACATTGATGTTGTGGCAATCTTCACTGCAGCCAACAAGACCTTTGCTGTAGTCTTTCACATTCAAGTTAATTATATAGCCTCTTTCATTTTCTCACATATTAGATCAATGAAAGTTTACCAATTTTTTAGTGGATGAATTTCATTTTTGAAATAGAATGTCTTTGGAAAAAGTCTAATTGTTATAATTTTTTAATCTCAAAATAACATCTAACCATTTATGCATTCAAACATTTTGGTAGTTTAAAAAAAAAACTGCACGAGCTAGGCATGTGCTTTCAATATCCTTAATCAAGTACGAGTAAATAACACTATAAACTCCAAGGCAATAGTGATATTAATTAGTAGAGATTATATCGCAGCAAAACATTCACAACGTATCAAAATGCAAAAAGCATTGAGATTTCATTCATTGCATGCGGTTTGTCTTTCTCTATCCACGGTCACCTTAAACCAATGTATGTTAAGAAATTAGTAACAAAAGCCCTTCAGATATTGTAACTGTAAGGCCAAGACCCCACACAATATAAGAATTGAGAAACAAGAATAATCGAATCAAACTGAAAGTAAATTGCAAAATATTAAAGATTAACACCAATGAATTATTTCGACTGTAGCCCCAGAGGTTCAGTGACCGCTTCTAACACCTACATCCCCCGTTGAGCATCCAAGAAAATGATTATGCTCAGTTGCACTAAAAATAGCCCAAAATGGCAACGAAAGTTACAAATGTTTAGAGAGATGAAATAAGAGACTTATCTCAAATACAGTGATAGATCTACAAAGATTCACCAAGATATCTTCAAATAACCATTCGAACAACATCAAAACCCACAACAGAGAAATCACACAGATTCTCACAGTATTCACTCAGAATGTTACACAATGAAAGTTACTCTATCACACGCAACACTTAAAATCAGAGATTTTAAGTGAATCAAAACGAAGGCAGCAAACCCTAGTTTTCCTCATCTCTTTCTCTCTTTTTCTCTTAGCGCGCAAGAGCCCCAGAAATCTCCAAAAAGAATGAACTGTCCAAGTAACCCAAGAGCCATCGAGCCCAAGTAAAAACTCATCCACCATCCAATGGTCAGAAGCAATGCACGTGTCACTCATAAGGAGAAAACGTTTCACTTATAAAAGCGTGTTTCTCCAAACACGTTTTTACCAGCAAAAAATCTGGGGGCAACAAGAAAAGAACCAGGGTTCGACTCCAACAGTAACTTTTCTTTGCCCTTGATTTTCTTTCTTAATTTTAGTTTTTAGTCAACCTCAACATTTTTTTGGTTCACTTAATGTAACCCCCTTATCACAACATCCTTCAAAAGCATATAAGGTCATTCATATATTTTTTATTGACTAGAAATATTTATATTATTCTCTTAAAACATCCTCACCATAATTTTTCCTTAAGCAAACATGAATAAGAAGAGTTTCTTCTTTGGTGTTTTATGAAAGAAAGTACATTCTTATTCATTTATGCAAATACGATAACTAATCCAGATGATAATTTTTTCTAATTTTTTCCATCCAGACGATATTACCTTGTTGATGATATTTTTCACCCCATCCTTGTTGAAAAATATTACGAAATAAAAAAATATGTTAAAATGTTATCCATTACATTATGTATCATTTTTAGTAGTACATACATATCATGTTCAATAATGAACATGCATTTATTGTCCGTAACGTCTCTCTCACACCCCAATGGTACATAATAATGAACTTTTTCATTGAGAATTTTGTCCATTTATGCACAAGTACTTTATCTGAAAATACGTAGTTCGATCCAAACTACACCTAGAGGGAGATGAATAGGTGTAAATGCGGAATTAAAAATTTATAATTAATAGCAACAAGTCACTAATTAATTATCTCTAGATGATTAAGCATATATACAATTCGATTATCCTATGTTTGAATACCACAGAATATAATGACAGTAAATAAAATAATAAATAACGTACGGTATGATCACGGAGAAACCTCAATTGGGTAAAAACTCTGGGCACTTTGCCAGTCAACAATCCACTATAAACGATTTATAACTTACAGTCTACCAGACTAGACGACGACACGTACTATCTGATCTCCTGACTGCAATTCCAACAGCTCTCCTGGATTATGTGCTCATGCACCACTTCTAGTTGCAATTTCCAAAACTCTTCTAGATTGTGCTCTCCTACAGCAACTCCTACCTTTGTGAAATCGTTTATCTCCTGTGGATTCATGAAGAACACTGCGTTCTTCAACGACTGGAACTCCAGTCGCCTTCCCTTATCTTCAAAAACTCTAACAGATATATAGGAAGCAACAGTTTGGTATTTAAATTGTGAAACTGATGTTTTTCACCGCCAAGAACAGATCATTTTTAACAATGAAAGTTGAATGCTTCAGAGGATGAAAGGAATATGAAAGCAGTGGTTTTTCTCAATAATCAACCTTGGAAATTACGTTCTGTGGCGCTCAAGTATTTACATGTAGGTTAGGGAATGAATGGGCCGGACAAAAAGCCTTTAAAAACGAAATAAAAATTTCCTTAATAACACTGTCGCTCGAGTGAAAGTCCAGCGACAGTCGTGTGACATGTTGTCGTTCGACCAAATGTGAGGCGACAGTCTAGCGATGAAGTTTCTGTTTTTGAGGCTTGAGCCAAACCTTGGCGAAAAGCTAGCGAAAATCCGCGCCGTTTTTCCTTCTTTCCCATTCTCGAACCCTAAACCTAAAATATCACAATTTATACTAATTGCACACTACTTCTTGACTTTTTACAACATATCAATTTTAGTCTTTTTTGTTCACGAAATAGCCAATTACATAAAATACCTAACATTCTCGATTCCACAAGCTCTATTCTTTTCAACAACTCATTCCCCATCACTAGATCCAGAACTCACCCTCATTCCTCTGTTATTGTCAACATCCATTGCCACACAGTTATCATTAGGAAGCTTCCCTGATACTCCATATGGTAACTTTATTCCACCCATTTTTTTTCATTTTCCCTCAACTCCACTGCATTCAATGCTACCAATACTTGAGTTGAATTATCCACTCTATCCACATTTCCTGTCAAATTAGTCTTCTCTTCGACAATCAACATTGGATGCACACTGTTGTCCCTATTTTCACTTCTAGTACTCTTACTATTATATTTATCTCGTCACTTGTACTGTAACATATAAATATATGACCTACATCCCCACCATTTCCATCCCTCCCACCACCAAATGAGCCACATTCTTACTACCACTAGGCCCGGACACTTCAGGTGATATCAACAGAGCTACTTCATTCTTCCTCATGTTCTACCTCACGACCAAGTAGGACATGTTCCAGTGCCTCTTTCTTTCTGCACAAAGCCTCTTGGCACTATGCTCAGCCTCAGCGCTTACTGCCGCAGCAGCCTTAGACATTGAGGTCTTTAATTTTCTTACAATTTAGAAGAGATGTTGCCAAATTTTTTGTGGACGAATTTTATTTTTGAATAGAATGTATTTTAAAGCTCCAAATAACACCAAAACATTTACACATTCACATATTTTGGTAGTTTTCAATAAAAATTGCACTAGCTAGGCACGTGCATTCAATAACCTTAATCAACTAAGAGCAGGGGCGGACCCAGCACCTGGCCAGCCCAGGCGGCCGCCCGTGCTGGATCCGCCGGGAGCTTCAGCCGTTAGTTGTCGACTCACCGTCCGCCGGGAAGAAAATGAAATGAAGAAAACGTCTGAAATTTTTGAGTTGCAGGGTGAGGGACATTAGAAGGGAAGAAGACGATAGATTTTTTGAATTTGGGCTCTTTTTTGGCCCTTTTGTTTTGAAATTTTGGGAGAGTTGGGCCTTTGTTTTAAATATTAGGCACAAAAATCGGCCAATCCATGGTCCATAATACCCAGCGCCGGTTGTAAGCAATTACCAAACGTGAAACTTCCAAACCCTTCACCTTCAAACTTCGCCGCTTCGGTCGGTTATCCACTTCTTCTTCTCCCTGCTCTACTGCCGGCTATCTGCGAACTACCCAGACGTGACTAGTGAGTCTTGAGATGGCCAGACTTGCCGTCGGCTTCTGTTGCTGTGTCTCCGACGAGCCGTAAGCATGTAATTTGGAAGCGCCTACCGCCTATGCCTTTTTGTTTATGTTTCTGTTATTTTTTTCTGCCAAGTTGCTCTGTCTATTTTGCTAATTTATTAGGCTGTTGATTGGAGGGCGAGATGCTGTGCAGTCGGCTTTTGATAAGCTTGTCAAGAAGCAAAAGCAGCAAATTGAGAAGGAAAGAAATGAATTAAATCATCGCTGACTTTTTGGTAATAAATAAATTAAATTCCAATTTTTTTAGCACTTTTAGTTTCCATTGATTTTATAATTTTTTTTTGCCTCATTTTATATGAAAATGGAGGTGCAGTCATATGTGCTAGAGGCAAAACAGAAAATTGACGGGTTTGTTTAAATGTGGTTGAGTTGTGATTTGAAACTCATCCCTCTTGTCTAATTGTGGAGAAAGGAGGAAAAATGAAGAATGAAACGGGAAGTTATTTGAAAATTTTCAGATTACATAATATTATTTACGTTATTAGATTTTTGTCAGGGTTTTCATGAAGTGTTCAAGTTCATCTGTGAACTAGTTATTACGTAGTTCCTTATGTACACACACTTCTGATTGGGAAAAAAAGATTGGATCTTTTTTATATCAGTTTTGGTGTTCAAATCATGGAAGCTAATCAGATTTATCACTGTTTTCTACCATTTTCTATCTTTGAAGGAAATGGAACTTTCTGAGGACTCATGGGCCTAATCCAAAAAGGCAAAAACAACTTATATATTTGATAATTGCATTGTTACAAGCTGCTCTGGGGATCTTAATTTGTCTGATAACAAAAGAGAATTTGATTTTAAAGCCAATTATTCAGTTTCTCCTTCTGTGGATTTTCTCAATTCTTGTCGTACGATCAATGATCAACGGTCAACGATCAACAGTCGTCGCCCGTGCTGAACTTTGATGCTGGGTCCGCCACTGACTAAGAGTAAACAATACTGTAAACTCCAAGGTTATATTGATGCCAATTAGAAGAGATTATATCGCCGTAAAACATTCAAATTATATCAAAATGCAAAAAGCATCAGGATTTTATTCATTGCCTGCAGTTTGTCTATTTTTATCCATGTTCACCTTAAATTGATGCATGTTAAGACATTAACAACAAAACCACCTCAATTGCAACATTTCTTTGCCCTTGATTTTCTTTCTTGATTTTAGTTATAGTCTACCTCAACAATCTTTTTGGTTCATTTAACGCAGTCTCCTTATCACACCACCCTTTGAAAGCATAGGGTCATTTTTGTATAAACTTTATTGACTTAAAAAATATATAGTATTCTCCTTAAACAGTAATCCCACTAAACAAAATATCTCCATATCCTATATGTATTTCATAATTTTTGCTCAAGTAAACTTGGGCTGGTTGAGTTTCTTCCTAGTGTTTTATGTAGGAATGTACATTCTTATTCATTTATGATATTTTTCCCCCATGCTAGTCCTCCATAATATGAAAGAAATAAACATTGTTTATCATGTTCAATAGCGTGTACTTATCATGTTCAATTTAAACATGCCTTATAGTCCATAACCCATGTCACACACAGCAATGGTATATTATAATTAACTTTTTGGGCTGGTCGCCAAAGCCACCGAGACAATGTCCTAGAGCCTCAAACTTTGAGGGTCTCAAAAAAAAAAAAAATTCCCCACAACCCGCAAAGAAAGAGCCACCGTCAAAGAAATTTGAGGCGCCTAAAACAACCCCAGGTTTTAACTTAACTTCTCTCCAAATTTCCTATTTCCGCCACCTCCTTAGTGTCACTCCAAGAAAAAGGTGGAGGTTTGTTATTTATTTAATTATTTTTTCTCTTGTATTTGCGGAATCAAATCATAATTAGCTAACTCACATATCATATTTACAACCGTAATTTGGTTCCTCTTTTGTACCTTGATTATTCTTCTCTCTTAATATGTATGTGTGTAGAGGTAAAATAAGGATTTTGATTTTGAATGTTATTCGTACCGTTTACTTGGTAATTTTGGAAATTTGGAACTTGGTAATTTGTACTTATGGTTTTGCCATTTTGGTAAAAGTTGATAATTTGTAGAAAAAATTATATGAATCTAAAAAAAGAAGTCTTTTCTTGGAGGTAAATATATTTTTTTTATTTGATGTGAGGATTAGTTGAATTAAAGTTCTAAGGGATTGCATGTTTGAATGGAACTGTGGAATAAGGAATTGGGGTTGGATTTTTATTTACTGGGACTAAGGTGGTGTTTAAGACAAAGGTGACATTTTGATTGGTTTTGATGTCGGAATTATTGGATAATGGTGGAAGTTATTGGAGCTCGAAAGAAACAAGTCTTGGTGCAGTCACATTGATCACATAATCACCAAAATCTTCCCAAACACTCCGCCAATACCTTATCTCGAGATTCTTAAGGTTTGGACAATTCACATCCAATGCCTTGAGTATGTCCTGTTGCCTAATCAAACACTTCAAACCATCGTCTCAAGATTTTAGACACCCTAAGAAATCTCTCCATTGTGATTTTCACTTGAAAAAAAAAAAAAATCAGCTTAAGAACTATTTTCTGTCAATGGCAACAAGACGCATTGTTGAGATGAAGAATTCTTATTGATGAAGCAGCATGCAACAAACTAGTCAATGTCACAAGACTATCTTTTGTATGAGCATGTACTTTGTGATTCCGCACTTTGTGTCTAATTGTAAGAAATACAGTCGCTAATAGAACTTGAGGCCATTTCCTTGTACATGGAAAGACGAAACCTAAAATAATTAGTATCTTCCAGGCAGCCCAGAACATAATTTACAAATGTTGTAAAATTAACTGCAGATTGAAAAGAACAAATAAACATTCAAGTGGTATATTTTTGTAATGAAATATCTTTATATTTGGCAAATTGTGTATTTGAGCCACATTATTTTGAAAGAATGTATTCTGGAATAGTAGATTGATGGAGAATGTGTGGTTGAAAATGAAGGAAAAGTTATTGATGTGATGAAAAATATTATTTTATTGAAAAATGTGGGGTTAAAAATGGGTAGAAGAATGAGAATAAAAATTTTAATGTGACTCAAACAGGGGCTAATAATAATTTGTATTCCATTATATGTTTCTTAATTCATGAAAGAATGGTACTCATTTAATCTTTCTTAATTTCTATAGAGCTCGCCGTAAATCTAGTAATCAACTTAGCAGAGTAGCAAAGAAGATTTATCCAGTCGGCCCAAATTTATTAGGAAAGAGCATTAACTGTGGATTTACTCTTACTTTAGTATTTCTGCATACCAATGATTAATTTCATTCTGCAAGCAGTATTCTACAAGAAAAAATTACACCCGAAGTGAAGAAGAAGAAGAAGATCATCATTATTTAAATGATGGATTTTGTCTTACAAAGCAGATCTTAATTTCTTTAGATATGTCCAATTTCTTAGTATGTATGCATTCAATAACCCAAAGCAAGTAAAAGTAAACAATAGTTAAAATTGCACATGGTTGGCATGTGCCCTCAGTCATATTCATTCTCTTTGCTGTAGAGACCTCTGTGCACAGCGGTGGGGAGGATAGTCAGGAGCTCGATGAATTTCTTGCAATTCTGCAGCCATCTGGATTACGGGGTTCTGGCCGTTCTAGATGCCGGGGCTTTTACTCTTCTGTCAAATATGATTTCTCTTCACTTATCATTAAAGTATGGCTCTGTAGTTTGATTTTATGTAAGAGAGAATCATGGAATTGTTCAGTTCTCTGCTGAACAGCAAGAAAGAAAGAATGTTACAGGTCCTGATGCAATTACAGCCACACATTCATCCCAGGCAAGTATGAAGCAACATCTATTGAGTGATGCTGGAGTTAAGACGAAGCTTGTTAGTCTTCTTGAAGGCTCTGAGAAGCTAGTTTAGTATTTCTCTGTTGTTGTCAAGGAAAACCCAGAAATTGTTACGAAGTCTGGAGCTCAAGATGGAAGAGCACAGAATGTTTGAGTTTTTACTGAACAGATCAAGGATGAGTATCCTCTAACAAGATTGCTAGGCTGCACATGTTTGATCATCATAAGAAACACTTGTACATCTATCTTCAAGATGTAGGAGTCAGGCTTGATTGGTACTAGCCTTACTTGTGCTTCTTGATGATCCTAGTCAAGGGTGAGATAAAGGAGGATCTGCAAAAGATAGAACTTGACATTAAGGTTGTTGATAAATTATGCTACCACATAGATATAGGACCACTTCTAGCAAGCATTTGCAAGGAATATTTTTAACATTGGCTGATATGCGCTCAAAGTTGGAATATTTCTTCAAAGGCAATGATATTTATAAAAGATGCACACTATTAAGTTGGAGAAAGAGTTATAAAAACTGTTATTTCTCTATTTGTTGGTCTTTGAATTGTAACAAATTAAACAATCAACGAGATCTTAGAGCCATCTTCTTTATGCTAAAAAACCAATGAAGAAACTAGAAATGCATGGATGTTGTTATTCGTTGAAATAGAATTTTTTTTTTTTTGGTAGTCTAATTCTTAGAATTCTTCATGCTCAAAATAAGATCTAAGCATTTATGCATTCAATCATTTTGGTAATTTACACAAAAATTGCACGTACTAGGCACATTAATTCAATTCCTTCAGCAGTAATACATAAAGCGCAACATTGATATGAATTAGTAGAGATTTTACCACAGAAAAAGATTGACACAGTATTAAAAATGGAAGAAGCAGCAGAATTTGTTTCATCGAGGTTCGTCTAAAGAATTCCTATATTTGTGTTGGAGCTCCATTAATGGATACACTCCTCCGCGCTAATACTTCTTCAATCACAAAATATAAAGATGGAATAATGCAAACCAGACATATAGAAGCCTTTATATGTGACCCCAAACACTACAAATCTCACAAAGGATAGATCCACTATCCAAATAACTCATAATCACTCTGATTTATCTCAACGCAAGTGAAAATCAATCAGAAACAACACGAGAACAACCACGAAAGATTTTTATCTCACAGACCATGTATTCTAGCCATCAAATGAGAGAGAGATGAAGAGATCAAGATTCTGGAAACAAGAGAGGTATGTGTTCTACCTGGAACCGAAGAAAATGAGATGTATTTATATTTTATACTCCCAATACACAGTCATGATTTGATTAGATAATCCAACGGCTGAGAGAGAGTTGTAAGTCACATGCTGACTATTCATCTTCTACTTGTACCTTCTTTGTATCACATTTAACAAACATCAGTGAGGATATTATCAATTTCTTTGTCGTTCTCTATTGTGACTGACCAAGGATACGTATCGGTGGATGAGAGTACGAAGCTGCACATGTTTGATCATCATAAGAAACACTTGTACATCTTATCTTCAAGATGTAGGAATCAAGACTTGTTTGACACTAACCATACTTGAGCTTCTTCAAGCAAGCGTTTGCAAGGAATATTTTTAGCATTGGCTGATAAGTGCTCAAAGTTGGAATGTTGAAGGGATAGAGCCCTTTATTTAAAGACAACGAAATTTATAAAAGATGCACTAGCGTATGATGGTGCTAAACTATGCACTAGGTGGGATAAAAAGTTAAAGAAACTGTATTTTTTTCTTTGTGTGGGTCTTTGAAAACAAATTCATAAGATTTTATTACCTCCTTTATTTATGCTAAAAAGCGATGAAGAAACTAGAAATACATAAATTAAATTAGTTAGAGGACGATGTCATTGTTTAAATTGATGATTTTTGCGAAGTCTAATTTTTAGTTTGTCCCATGCATGCTCAAACTGTTCTTATCATTTATGCATTCAAACATTTTGATCATTTTCACAACATGCACGTGTTTGGCACGCGTTTACAATAATATAAACTTCATAGCAACACTCGTATGAAACAAAGTTTTTATAAATGTATTATAGACATGAAACTAATATACTTTTTTCTTCGAACATCCCTACACCGACCAAACCAAATACCTCCATATCCTATCAGCATTTAAAAAATTTCCCTTAATAAACATGGACGACTTGAGTTTCTTGTTTGGTGTTTTAGGTGAGATTCATTTAGTAAAACATGGATGATAATTCTTTTCCTATTTTTTCTTTCAAGGCTATAGCACAGCTCATTGATGTTCTCTCTCCCCAGTGTGCGTCCTCATTGTACATGTTGACATCAAAATCCGGCAACATCAAGCCGCCAACAGTTCCCGACCAGTTCCTTGTTAAACTATATTATAAACTCCAGAGAAACATTGATATGAATTCTCAAGGATTGTATCGCAGCAAAACATTCTCAACATATAAAATGCAAGAAGTGCCAAAATTTATTTCACCAAGGTTCGACAAAACAATTCCTACATCAGTGTTGGAGCTCCATTATTGGATACATATCACTGCCGTAATACTTCCTCAATCTCCAGTTGCAAAGATGGAACAATGCAATCCAGGAACAGAATCCCTCCAGTTTGACACCAAACAATACAAATCTCACACAGGGGAGATCAACCATACAAATCACTTAGAACACACTTTAATTTATAGTTTGACACCAAACTATACAAATCTCACACAGGAGAGATCCACCATACAACTCACTCAGAACACAGTCTAATTTCTCTCAACCAAAGTGATAATCAATCAGAAACAACTCAAATACAAGCACGATTTTTATCTAAAACACCTGCATTCTACCCAACAAATGAAAGAGATATATAGAAAAATCTGAAAATAAGAAAAGCGTTTCTTTCTTAAATTCAAGCAAATGAGATTTTATTATACTCTAAATACTCAGTCAAGTTTTGATTACATGACCCAACAGCTAAGAGCTGTAACTCACATGCTGACTTTCTCTTCCAACCAAAGTTTCATTTGAAAATGCGAGTTTTACTTATTCCTACTTTATAAAACTTATTTAAATGGTCGGAGGCAAGGATGAGTAGAAGCACCGGGAGACAATTCCTGCTTTGGTCACATTTAACAAACATCAATGACAGAAAATAATCAATTCTTTTGTCTTTCTATGTTGTGACTCAGCTGACCAAGCACAAGTATCGTTGGATAAAATTGCTAAACTGCACATCTTTGATCATCATAAGAAACACTTGTACATCTTATCTTCAAGATGCAGGAATCAAGACTGTTTGGTACTAACAATACTTGAGCTTCTTGACCATCCTGGTCAAGTTGGAGATAATGCTCCTCTCTGTTACATAGTTTAATTTCAGATAATGATGATCCGAAAAGATAGCATTTGACGCCAATGTCTTAGATAAATTATGCAACCACTTACAGAAAAAATCATTTCAAGCGAGCAATTGCAAGGTATATTTATGGCATTGGCTGATAAGCGCTCAAAGTTGGAATGATAGAGGGATAGAGCATTTTCTTTAAAGACATTGAAATTTATAAAAAGTTACAGAGACTGTTATTTTTCTTTATGTTGGTCTTATAGTTGTAGTGGCCAAAAAAAAAAAAAAGACAAGATTTTGCTACCTTCTTTCTTTGTGCTAAAAATCGATGAAAAAAATTAGAAATGCATAAAAATTATTTAGAGTACTGAATTTATTGTTTAAATTGATGTGTTTTGCAAAGTCTAATTTTTGGTAGGTTTCGCACATGGTTAAAATAAGGTCTAACCATTTATGTTTTGAAACATTTTGATAATTTTCACAAAACTTGCACTCATTTGGCACTTGCATTCAATACCATTTATCAGTAAAGTAAATAATACTATAAACTCTTTGGCAACCCTGACATGAAACTACGGTTTGATACATCTTTTATTGACATGAAATAAATATATGTTACTCTTCAAACAGCCCCACCCCACTAAACCAAATACCTCCACATCCTATTTGTCTTTCATTTTTTCTTTTTTCTTTTATTTTTTAATTATCAAAATGTGCACAAACTGTGTCCACGTTACTATATATATTCTTCCAAAACACACGATTCTTCCTAAAGTAGACAAACTTTTTCTACGTATTATGGCATTCCAAATTGGAATTTCCAATGAGCTGTTTTTATCAATATATATACTCTTTCTTATAGCTTTTAGTCTGATGATTCATTTTGTAATTCAACAGTTAAGACTTCTTCACTAGGAGAATATTCAAGTATGTAAGACATCCATCGTGGAGGTACAGTAATCAGGTTTGAATCCTGTTGCCTGGATTTCATTGGTGGACGCTTCATATTTATTGAGAGAAGCTGCTCCTTAGAAAGGCTGACAATGGTTGCATTCATCTCTGTATATTTATCCACCACCATGAACTTTATACACCTTAAATTCCCAAACATAGAAGGTATAGGACATTTTCGAAAATTAGAAAATGAAGATAGAGCCTTAATGGTCTTTAATGAGGGGGACAGAGACTTCACACTACTTTGCTGACCAATCATATAAATAAAACTTTGAGCCGTCCTTTGCCTTCTATGGCTCACATGGACAGTCTTGCAGTCAGATAACATATAGATCAACACAAAATTTTATCTAAAGACAACAAATCCCACTATAAATTCACCCTCACGATATGACCTTGGAACTCAGAAGAAAAGTCTAGGTGCAGTCACATTGATCGTATATTCAAGAAATGTACCAAACACTCCTCCAATACCTTATCTCGAGATTTTTAAGTTTGGACAATTCACATCGAATGCCTTTAGTATGTCCAGTTGCCTAATCAAACACTTCAAAACCAACGTCTCAAGATTTGGAAACCAAAAACTCTCATTGTGATTTTCACTTACACAAAATTTTTCAGCTTAAGAACTTTTTCTTCTGGCAATGAGAGTGAATTTGGTAATTTGATTTTCCCACAAGTTGCGTTATTAAGATGAAGAATTCTTACTGATCAAAAAGCATGCAACAAACTAGTCAACGTCACAATGTTGTATGTGTTTAAACACCAAAAGAAAATAATTTTATTAACAAAGAATTGCTTTTACACAAACACTCTAGATAACTTTTACACAAACAAAATCACCCCATTTGTTGTAGATTAAAATCAGATTTTAGTAGATTATGATAAAAATTGATGAAATGGGTGGTTGAAATGTTGTGGGTCCCATGAAATATGTGGCTCAATCTCAGGCACAAACTTGTTCAAATTCACTTGCAAATCTGAATATGTGTGCACCATTTGTGGTGCCTGGTGCAGCCAACACCAGCCCTAGCCCTGACTGCTGCACTGCATTACGATGCCTGGAACATGACTGCATTTGCAACACTCTCCGTATCGTTGCCCGTCTTCCGGTCCAGTGCAACCTCCCTTCCTTCTCTTGTGGTGGTTTGTTCCCTCTCACTCTTTTTAGTTCTTTCTGCTGATTTGCTAATGTCTCACTTTACCATCACATTCCATTTTTAATATTATTATTCGATACTATCAATCGAGTTCTTTGCAAAAGATTGTCAAGTTCTCTCGATTTTTTGAACTTATAGAGAGAGTGATTTCATTCTTTTCAGGTGACACAAATAAACAATTGAAACATTTGAACTTGAGGCGTTAGCCAGCGTGGGAAAAATCTTGTTTATTGGACATTTTTATTTTCTTTTAATAATGACAATGTTTATTGATCAGAAATTCAACATTGCAATGCAATAGACGTCATGGACAATTCTAGTGCCATAAAATAATAAAGTGAATATGTTTATCCATATATGAAAAGAATTAGATAAAATATATGCATATAAACTAAAAATATTATTTAAAAACTGCATAGATGATAAGTTTATGTGTAGAGACTAAGCATGTTCCTAATTTCATGATGGACCAAATTAGGTTAACGGACCTTTAGTATATATATACGGTTATGGTCCTCGGATCACATGTGAATTGTGTTCCGACTCCCATCTTCAGAGAGAAATAAAGAACTACGTGTTGATCTGGAAGACTAAAACCGCAGGCCTTGTTCATTGTAATAATCATATCTGATTCAGGTACGTTTCCGCTTTGGTTCACAAATTCTTGATTATCCAACTTTCAACATGAACGATGAATATGTTGGCAAATAATTTTCTCAACATATCCATGTTCACCTTAAATTGATGCATGTTAAGAAATTAACAACAAAACCACCACAATTGCAACATGTCTTTGCCCTTGATTATCTTTCTTGATTTTAGTTATAGTCTACCTCAACAATCTGTTTGGTTCATTTAACGTAGTCTCCTTATCACACCACCCTTTGAAAGCATAGGGTCATCTTTGTATACTTTTTATTGACTTAAAATATATAGTATTCTCTTTAAACAGCAATCCCCACCAAACAAAATATCTCCATATCCTATATGTATTTCATAATTTTTGCTCAAGTAAACTTGGGCAGGTTGAGTTTCTTCTCTAGTGTTTTATGTAGGAAGAAACATTCTTATTCATTTATGATATTTTTCTCCCCCATGTTAGTCCTACATATTACGAAAGAAATAAACATTGCTTATCATGTTCAACACCGTGTACTTATCATATTCAATTTAAACATGCCTTATAGTCCTCAACCCATCTCACACACAGCAATGTTATATTATAATTAACTTTTGGGGCTGACAATGTCCTAGAGCCTAAAAAATTGAGGGTCTCAAAAAAAACAAAAATTCCCCACAACCCGCCAAGAGCCACCGTCAAATAATAGAAAAAGGTGGAGGTTTGTTATTTATTTAATTATTTTTTCTCTAAAAAATTGTGTGAGTCCATGGATCATAATTAGCTAACTCACATATCATATTCAGGGGCGGATGCAGACATTTTGGGTTAGGGGGCACAATTAAACTCGGTACAAATCAAATATTTTGTTCTTGATTTTTGAATGATTCATACTTGACTTGAAATAATGCATATTTACATTTAATAAAAGATTTCTTCATTAATTTTTTGCTAATCATTTTCATCCATTTGATTTCGAAGATTCGTTTCATTAATATTTTGTTCATCACAAGAAATGCATATTTACGTTTAAAAATCTTATAATGCATTTGATAAAAACAATCAATTCAAGTAATCGAAAGCTTGTTAGTCTTCTTGAAGGCTCTGAGAAGCGAGTTTAGAAGTTCTCTGTTGTTGTCGAGGAAAACCCAGAAATTGTTACGAAGTCCGGAGCTCAAGATGGAAGAGCACAGAATGTTTGTGAGTTTTTTACTGAACTGATCAAGGATGAGTATCCTCTGACAAGATTGCTAGGCTGCACATGTTTGATCATCATAAGAAACACTTGTACATCTATCTTCAAGATGTAGGAGTCAGGACTTGATTGGTACTAAGCATACTTGTGCTTCTTGATGACACTAGTCAAGGGTGAGATAAAGAAGGATCTGCAAAAGATAGCATTTGACATTAAGGTTGTTGATAAATTATGCTACCACATAGATATAGGACCATTTCTAGCAAGCATTTGCAAGGAATATTTATAGCATTGGCTGATATGCGCTCAAAGTTGGAATATTTCTTCAATGACAATGATATTTATAAAAGATGCACACTATTAAAGTTGGTGAAAGAGTTATAAAAACTGTTATTTCTCTATTTGTTGGTCTTTGAATTGTACCCAATTAAACGAGATCTTAGAGCCCTCTTCTTTGTGCTAAAAAACCAATGAAGAAACTAGAAATGCATGGATGAAATTGTCTAGTGGATGTCGTTCATCGTTGAAATAGAATTTTTTTTTGTTTTGGTAGTCTAATTCTTAGAATTCTTCATCCTCAAAATAAGATCTAAGCATTTATGCATTCAATCATTTTGGTTATTTACCCAAAACTTGCACGTAGTAGGCACGTTAATTCAATTCCCTTCAGACATAAAACAATACGATAAACACCAGTGAATTAGCAGAGATTTTACCACAGAAAAAGATTGACACCGTCAGGGACGGAACCAGGACCGGATTACAAACCGGGCTAATACGTTAAAAAAAAAAAAAAATTAAACTGAAAAAAAAATTTATGCATAAAAAAAAATCTACTAAAAAAAATTGAATGGGCTGGGGGCTTGACCGGGCTGGCCCCCCGCCAGATCCGTCCCTGGACACCGTATAAAAAATGGATGCACTGCTCCGCACTAATATTTCTTCAATCACAAAATAAAAGGATGGAATAATGCAAACCAGACATAGAAGCCTTTATATTTGACCCCAAACACTACAAATCTCACAAAGGATAGATCCACTATCCAAATAACTCAATCACTCTGATTTATCTCGACAAAAGTGAGAATCAATCAGAAACAACGCGAGAACAACCACGAAAGATTTTTATCTCATAGACCATGTATTCTAGCCATCAAATGAGAGAGAGATGAAGAGATCAAGATTCTGGAAACAAGAGAAGGATGTGTTCTATCTGGAACGCAAGAAAATGAGATGTATTTATATTTTATACTCCAAATACACAGTCAAGGTTTGATTAGATAATCCAACGGCTGAGAGTTGTAAGTCACGTGCTGACTATTCATCTTCTACTCGTACCTTCTTTGTATCACATTTAACAAACATCGGGGAGGATATTATCAATTTCTTTGTCGTTCTGTATTGTGACTGACCAAGGATATGTATCGGTGGATGAGAGTACGAAGCTGCACATGTTTGATCATCATAAGAAACACTTGTACATCTTATCTTCTGGTTTGGTACTAACCATATTTGAGCTTCTTGACATCCTGGTCAAGTTGGAGACCATGCTCACTCAGTGTTATCTAATATAATTTCAGAAATAGGAGGATTTGCAAAAGAAAGCTTTTGATGGTAAGGTTGTTGATCATTTATGCAACCACTTAGAGAGAAGACCATTTCAAGCAAGCGTTTGCAAGGAATATTTTTAGCATTGGTTGATAAGTGCTCGAAGTTGGAATGTTGAAGGGATAGAGCCCTTTATTTAAAGACAATGAAATTTATAAAAGATGCACTAGCGTATGATGGTGCTAAACTATGCACTAGGTGGGATAAAAAATTAAAGAAACTGTATTTTTTCTTTGTGTGGGTCTTTGAATTTTAGTCGCCGAAAACAAATCCATAAGATTTTATTACCTCCTTTATTTATGCTAAAAAGCGATGAAGAAACTAGAAATACATAAATTAAATTAGTTAGAGGACGATGTCATTGTTTAAATTGATGATTTTTGCGAAGTCTAATTTTTAGTATGTCTCATGCATGCTCAAACTAGGGTCTAATCATTTATGCATTCAAACATTTTGATCATTTTCACAACATGCACGTGTTTGGCACGCGTTTACAATAATATAAACTTCATAGCAACACTCGTATGAAACAAAGTTTTTATAAATGTATTATACACATGAAACTAAGATACCTCCTATCAGTGTTTAAAAAATTTCCCTTAATAAACATGGACGAGTTGAGTTTCTTGTTTGGTGTTTTAGGTGAGATTCATTTAGGAAAATCATCAGTCTGATCCTGATGATAATTCTTTTCCTATTGTTATTTCCAAGGCTATAGCACAGCTCATTGATGTTCTCTCTCCCCAGTGTGCGTCCTCATTGTACATGTTTGACCTCAAAATCCGGCAAGATCAAGCTGCCAACAGTTTCGGACCACTTCCTTGTTAAACTAAATTATAAACTCCAGAGAAACATTGATATGAATTCTCAGGGATTGTATCGCAGCAAAACATTCTCAACATATCAAAAATGCAAGAAGCGCCAAAATTTATTTCACCAAGGTTCGACAAAATAATTCCTACATCAGTGTTGGAGCTCCACTAATGGATACATATCGCTGCTGTAATACTTCCTCAATCTCCAGCTACAAAGATGGAAAAATGCAATCCAGGAACAGAAGCCCTCCGGTTTGACACCAAACAATACAAATCTCACACAGGGGAGATCCACCATACAAATCACTCAGAACACACTTTAATTTATAGTTTGACACCAAACTATACAAATCTCACACAGGAGAGATCCACCATACAACTCACTCAGAACACAGTCTAATTTCTCTCAACCAAAGTGATAATCAATCAGAAACAACTCAAATACAAGCACGATTTTTATCTAGAACACCCGCATTCTACCCAACAAATGAAAGAGATATAGAGAAAAATCTGAAAATAAGAAAAGTGTGACATTTTATCTTAAATTCAAGAAAATGAGATTTTATTATACTCCAAATACTCAGTCAAGTTTTGATTACATTACCCAACAGCTAAGAGCTGTAACTCACATGCTGACTTTCTCTTCCAACCAAAGTTTCATTTGAAAATGCGAGTTTTACTTATTCCTACTTTATAAAACTCATTTAAGTGGTCGGAGGCAAGGATGAGTAGAAGCACCGGGAGACAATTCCTGCTTTGGTCACATTTAACAAACATCAATTACAGAAAATAATCAATTATTTTGTCCTTCTATGTTGTGACTCAGCTGACCAAGCACAAGTATCGTTGGAAAAAATTGCTAAACTGCACATCTTTGATCATCATAAGAAACACTTGTACATCTTATCTTCAAGATGCAGGAATCAAGACTGTTTGGTACTAACAATACTTGAGCTTCTTGACCATCCTGGTCAAGTTGGAGATAATGCTCCTCTCTGTTACATAGTTTAATTTCAGAAAATGATGATGTTAAGATTTTGGGTTTCATCTTAAAAGGTCAAACTTATTAAGGTGACTAACACAATCATTTATAAGTTGATCTATGTTTTCATCTTTATTTGATGTGGGATTCTATCCCTTAACATGCCCCATTAAGATGATGGTTCGTTTGAGAAGACCAATTTTGAAATCCGTGTGCTCAATTTTTTTTGAGTCTTAATCGGATCGAATTGTTCGTTGAAACTAAATGGGCTCTGATACCATGTTAAGATTTGAGGATTCATCTTAAAAGGTCAACCTAATTAAGAGGAGTAACACAATTATTTATAAGTTGATCTATGTTTTCATTTTTATTCGATGTATGATTCTATCCCTTAACGGATGATCCGAAAAGATAGCATTTGACGCCAATGTCTTGGATAAATTATGCAACCACTTACAGAAAAGATCATTTCAAGCAAGCAACTGCAAGGCATATTTATGGCATTGACTGATAAGTGCTCAAAGTTGGAATGATAGAGGGATAGAGCATTTTCTTTGAAGACATTGAAATTTATAAAAAGTTATAGAAACTGTTATTTTTCTTTATGTTGGTCTTTTAGTTGTAGTCGTCAAAAAAAAAAAAAAGGACAAGATTTTACTACCTTCTTTCTTTGTGCTAAAAATCGATGAAAAAATTAGAGTATTGATTTAATTGTTTAAATTGATGTGTTTTGCAAAGTTTAATTCTTTGTAGGTTTCATGCATGGTTAAAATAAGGTCTAACCATTTATGTTTTGAAACATTTTGATAATTTTCACAAAACTTGCACTCATTTGGCACTTGCATTCAATACCATTTAACGGGTTAAAAGTAAATAATACTATAAACTCTTTAGCTATCATGATATGAAACTACGGTTTGATACATGTTTTATTGACAGGAAATTAATATACGTTACTCTTTCAAACATGCCCACCCCACCAAACCAAATACCTTCACATCCTATTTGTCTTTCATTTTTTCTTTTTCTTTTTTTTTTTTTATCAGTACGTGCACAAACTGTATCCACATTACCATATATATTCTTCCAAAACACGCGATTCTTCCTAAAGTAGACGAACTTTTTCTAGGTATTGTGGCATTCCAATACGCTGTTTTTATCAATATATACACTCTTTCTTCTAGCTTTTAGTCTGATGATTCCTTTTGTAATTCAACGGTTAAGACTTCTGCACTAGGAGATTATTTAAGTATGTAAGACATTCGTTGTGGAGGTACAGTAATCAGGTTTGCATCCTATTGCCTGGATTTCATTGGTGGACGCTTCATATTTATTGAGAGAAGCAGCTGCTTAGAAAGGCTGACAATGGTTGCATTCATCTCTGTGTATTTATCCACCACCATGAACTTTATACACCTTAAATTCCCAAACATAGAAGGTATAGGACATTTTCGAAAATTAGAAAGTAAGATAAAGCCTTAATGGTTTTTAATGGACAATTCACATCCAATGCCTTAAGTATGTCCAGTTGCCTAATCAAACACTTCAAAACCAACGTCTCAAGATTTGGAAACCATGAGAAAATCTCCCATTGTGATTCTTTTTACACACTCAATTTAGTCTATATATCTAAAAATGAAGTGCGGGAACATATTTACAGTTGTGTATGTCGGTGGCTTACCATTCTAGACAATACCAGCATAAAATGATGAGATATACAAATTCCAGATTACTCTTCCTATGGCGGTGGACATCAGAATTCTCCAGATTATTACATTGCTTCAAGTAGTGGGAAAGAGCCTCTAGAACTTTCTAAATAAGGCGGTGCTGATTCTTCACACAATACTATCTTTTGTATAAGCACGTACGCTGGGATTCCGCACTTCGTGTCCAACTGTAAGAATTACAGTCGTTGATGGAACCTGCGGCCACTTCCTTGTACAAGGCAAGAAGAAACTTAATATAATTAGTATCTCCCTGGCAGCGCAGAACATAATTTACAAATGAAGTAAAATTAACTGCAAATTGAAAAAAAAAACAAAACAAAACAAAACATTTAGAGGAAATTACACAAAACTAGGTCTTAAGTTTGGCTTTTTTAAAAATTAGGTTTTCACGTATTTTTTTTCATTTATCAGGTTTTTTATCATTTTAATTAAATAATTAATCTTTTAAAACCCTAATTTATTAATCAATTCCTCAACCCCCCCCCCCCCCTCTCTCTCTCTCTCTCTCCATCGTCTCTCTCTCTTCCTCGCCCCCGTCGCCTTGTCCTTGGCCTTCCCTCCTGCCGCCTCCTCCCTCCCCCTCCTCCCTGTCGGCAGCAGCCGGCAGCGTCGTGACGCTGCTATGAATCGCAACAGCACCTCGACGCTGCTGTCGGCAGCGTCGCGACGCTGTGTGGCTGTGGCGGGCAGTGGAGGTCCTGTGGGTGTTTGGCTCAGCGTTGGGATTTTTGATGGGCTATGTTGGTGTAGCAGTCGTCTCTCTCTCTCTCTCTCTCTCTCTCTCTCTCTCTCTCTCTCTCTCTCTCTCTCTCTCTCTCGATGTATTTTGCATTCTCTCCATTGTTGCGATCTAGTGGCGCGTTGGGTTTTTTTGTTAGGTGGTGGTTGTGGTATGGAGATCTGTGTTGTCGGCGGTGATGGGGTGGGCGGTAGATCTGGTGGCAGCCGTCGCGAAGATGGGGTCTAGTTTTGGAAAATGTCTTAGATCTGAGGTTGTGTGGTTGTGGAGGTGGTGGATCTGTGGTGGCGGTCCGCGGTCGTGTGGTGGTGATTCGTGTAGTGGTGGTCTTTTTTGATAATTTGTAACTAAAAAAAGAATATGTGACCAACAAATTTGAAAATACGTGACATGTGACATATAATTTTTTTTATCTGTGACCTACAAAATTTTTGATCTCTGACCAATGAAAAAATTGTGACCTATAAAATTTTAGATTTATGATCTCGAAATAATCTGTGATCTACAAAATTTTTGATCTGTGACCGGAGAACAGTCGTCAGAGTGGTCGCCGATCACCGGAGTAATCGTCGGAGTAGAGGTGGAGGTGGGGTAGGTGGGGTGGGTTAATTATATTATATTACAGTTAAATATTTAATTTAATATAATAATTGTAAAATATAATTAATTAATTCATGAAAAATCTAATTTTTGTAATTCTTACCTGATTCTTATTTTAGGATAGATAAAGCCTGAGTTGTGAATTTTTCCCAAACATTTACTGCAATATCTTTATATTCAGCAAATTAATTAGTGGTTGCAATGGGCTGAGCTGGCATCTACCCATGAGCTCGGCTATCAAAGTGACGAGCCGAGCCCACGAGTTTTTTTTCTTTTACGTTTTTCTCACATTTTTTACGAGGGCATGGCCCACGAGCCGTTCGCGAGCTCGATGAACCAAGCTTTGATCACTGGGCAAACCCCCAGCTCTGGCTCGAGCCGTCCATAGGCCGAGCTTTGACGAGTCGACGAGCTACTCGACCCTCTTGTCAACCCTAAAATTAAAATAGTAATTTGTTTTCCTTTATATGTTTCTTAATTGAATGAAAGAATGGCACTCTTTTAGATTTTTGCACGACATACACAAAATATCATGGTTGGCCGCAGTACCACACTGAACAATTTCTAATCTTTGTAGAACAAATACCCAAAACGAGGGCAAACCAAAAATTTTATAACAGAACGTTGCTCAAGTAGTTTGACTTATAGTTTCCCATTGAAACTAACTGACAAAATATGCATGGGAGTCCACCAAAATTGCCTTCCCCAATTGAATTGCCCCGACAGTATGTAGAAAGGAAGATTTTGATCCCCTTTAGTTTTTTCCATTAGGGCCTGTTTGGGCCAGATTAAAATTCGATTTTAATTTAAGTCAAAGTCAAACAATCAATATTAATCACATCTTTCATGGGTCCTACATCTTTTCAACCACACATTTCAAAAACTTCTATCATAATCCACTAAAAATCTAATTTTAATCCTCATCAAACACCCTGGGATGGCGTGTTTTGGTAATTTTAAGCCAATATCCCAACAACTCATGCAGTGCACCACATAATGACGCGCAAGGCTTGATTGTAATTTTTTTTATTTAATTGTATTACTTTATTAAAAAAGGTCCAAATTAGTATCAAATTTAGGAGTGTAGGGACAAAGAGAGCAATTTTTAATTGTGGTTTTCTGTTATGAACCAACCAAAATACCAGAATCGCTCTCATACCACTTTGTTAGAAATGAGAATTATATATTAATATGAAAATAATGGATTACACAATAACACGAGATTTTATAGAAGAGGAAGAGAATTAATTATAACAAGAAATTAAAATTATTTTTACAAGATTTAATTCTTTCAATCTAAATCTAAACAATTCTCTCATGTTTCTAATATATACAACAACGATTTAATTTTTATTATGAGTCTCCAAAGAGTTTACACCTTGTGGAGTATTTATAGGAGCCAAATCTTGGAGTTATGGATGAAATAAAAAACAAAGTCACGTAAAAAATCAAAAAGGGGTGAAATTCCCCTCCCACCGAACAAGCGATGCCATGGCGCCACCCGCCCTGCGCTGGCCCTTCTGCTGCCTTTTCGCGCTGTCGGCTTCGAGTCCAGTGCCCGATTTTGTCCTCATGCTTCCAAACACTTTTTCATTTGTCACAAAGTCCTTATCTCAATCAAACTTCCAATCCATGATGAAATTTAATCACTTATCAATCGGACTTCTAAACCAACATTATCCAAGCTTCCTCCATGAATCAAATTTTCAAATCATGTGGAATTTGAGTCACAAACATAACATTTTCTTTTAGTCCCTGGCCTATTCAAGTTTTTGTTTAAGATTATTTTGATAAAATTGTGAGATTTCTCTAATTTTCTTGATCCAAATCGCCATGATGTGCAACCAACTATTCGTTGATCCTGTGTTCATTGTTTATGCTTCTCACCTTTGCTTACATTAATTTGTATCATAACATAGTCCATGCTCTTAAACATGCTACTGAGTAGACTATTTGGGGCTTATGAAGCTTTCATGGAAGATATTCTGTTGGATTTTGTGACCCAAATTAGGTTAGAATTTTTGAAAATATATTTTTCCCTCTTTACATGTATTTAGAAAAATATTATTTCTTTTATTTCACGTGTTTTATTGGAAAAATATTTTTTCCTTTATTTCACGTGATTTATTTTTATCTTGTTTCCATCTTGGGTTTGGACATCTTCCCTATAAATAGTAGACTCTTCATTCAGTTTTTTAGAGCATAAATTGTATTTTCCCTCCATTGGTTGTTTAATAAAATATCGGTTCTTCTACCAATTTTTTATTTTCTTTAATTTAAATCTTATTCTTATTTGGTGAGCGATCAATATCTCATATTGCTCTATTAATTTCTTCCGATTTTTCACAACACGTTGGTTCAAAAGGTCCCAATAAGTGGTATCAGAGCTGCAGGTTGTTGAATTTATTTGAGATTTTTAGTTTCAATAGCTACCATGAAGTATGACATTCCGCTTTTAGATCGCAATACCAATTTTTCTCTATGGCAAGTAAAGATGAAAGCAATTCTGGCGCAGATGGATTTGGACGATGCTCTGTTGGGTTTTTATAAAATGCCAACAACTTGGACAACAGAGGAGAAGTAACTGAAGGATTGGAAGGCGCTGTCTATGATTCATCTTCATCTTTCTAACAACCTTCTTCAAGGCGTGGTTAAGGAGAAATCAGATGCTGCATTGTGGTTAAAACTTGAGCAACTATGCATGACGAAAACATTGACAAGTTGCATCTAAAGCAAAGGCTTTATTCTCATCGCATGACAGAATGGAGTTCTTTGGAGGACCATCTGGCCGTGTTCAAAGAAATCGTTGCTGATCTAGAAATGTTAGAAGTCAAGTATTATGAAGAGGATCTGGCCTTGATCCTGTTGTGCTCACTGCCTGCTTCGTATTCGTCCTTCAGGGACACGATCTTGTACAGTCGTAACACACTCACCATTGATGATGTTTATGACGCTTTATTTTCAAGGGAGAAAATGAAGCATATCGTTGGAGCTAAGGATGAGAAAGCTCTGGTTTCGTACGGTGATCGACAGAGGAGTAGGTCGAGGGTAAACTTCAAGAATCGGGTTTGCTTTTACTACAGGAGAAAAGGACACATTAAGAAGATTGCGACAAGTTGTATGGTAAAGGTAATTTATCTGCAAATCATGGGAGGCAATCTGATCATTCGGACAAGGCTAATATAGCCGAGAGATTTTCAGATAGCGAAGATGTGGTGTTGACCGTATCTGACATGGAATCTAAGTCGGATGAGGAGTGGATTCTGGATTCAACGTGTTCGCTCCATATGTGTCCCAATAGGGCCTGGTTTGAAACATACGAAACGGTGAAGCAAGGTGGAGTTGTCATGGGAAACAACCAATCTTGTAGGGTTGCTGGAATCGGTTGGGTCAGATTGAGGTTATTGGATGGGACAATTCGAATTTTTGGCCAAGTTCAACATGTTCCAAACTTAAGGAAGAATCTCATCTCGCTGAGTACCCTGAATTCTAATGGGTACACATTCTCCGATGGAGGTGGAGGTGGAGGTGGAGTCTTAAAGGTCTAAAAAGTTCATCATGTTGTTCTGGAAGGACGAAAGAGTTCTCAATAGTATATCATGCAGGGGCGCGCAGAACTAGTGAAGTGACATCTGGACAGGTTTAGTACCGTGGAAGAGATCCAGTTTGGTACAGTACCTTTCGTGTTGGGCTCTGAGTCATTTGCTAGGAGAGGACTTATGAAGCATAGGTATCGGGTTTCAAATGTGTGTGATCATGCTTTCGGGGTGTTTGAATGTGATAGTTCTAGCAAGGGGCCTTCAATTCAAGCATTTGGTATGGATTCTGCGGGTATGCTTCGACTCTTTTTGGTATTTGTTGAATTCTTTGTTGGAATTTTGGGAACTCGAGGTTGGGTTCGGGTGTCGCTTGTGGACACTGGGTAGAGGTGATGTTTTTCGTGAGGTGGAGAGTTTTGGTACTAAAAGAAGTGATTGGTTTATTCTAATGCAGTCGGACTTATTTTTCCAAGTGGAGAAATTTTGGAGTTTCGTTCGTTGCACCAAATTTTATGTCAAGGTGGAGATTGTTGGATTTTGTGACCCAAATTAGGTTGAAATTTTTGAGAATATATTTTTCCTTCTTTACACGTATTTGAAAAAATATTTTCCTTTATTTCACTTATTTTATTGAAAAAATATTGAGAAAATATTGTTTCCTTTATTTCATGTGATTTGTTTTTATTTTGTTTCTATCTTGGGTTTGAACATCTTCCCTATAAATAGTAGACTTTTCATTCAATTTTTTAGAGCAGAAATTGCTAAAATTGTATTTTCTCTCCATTAGTTGTTTAATAAAATATCGGTTCCTCTGCCAATTTTTTCTTTTCTTTACTTTAAGAAGGTATTTGGTGTAAATTAAAATTAGATTTTTTAGTAGATTGTGATAGAAGTTCTTGAAATGTGGGGTTGAAAAGTTGTGGGATCTATGAAAGATGTGGCTAATATTGATTGTTTTACTTTGACTTGGATTTTAATCGGATTTTAATCATAACCAAACATGGGCTAAATCTTGTTCTTATTTGGTGAGCAATCAATACTTCATATTGCTCCATTAATCTCTTCTGATTTTTTACAACACGATGGATTCAAAGGGTCCCAACATATTCAACATAGATGTAAATGACACATCTACGTAGACAGCTGCATCTATTAACCCAGGAATTGACCACGACGGTGACATAGTTGCAGGTGTTATTATGAGGTGCTGCAGGACAAATGGTGGGACTGATATGTGGCCACAGTTAGAATTTCAGGCTTTCTGGTATAACGGCCATTGGATCGTGGATTGGAGAAGATGGACGTGGCAGTTAGACAATGGTTGGATGACGATTCCTATATGGACATAAACCTATTATCTCTGCTCATTCCCGAGCTATATGGATTGGATTTGATGGGGGATGAAAACAAAAGTTGGAAGTCAATTTTTAAATCATCAAAGTTCCACATGAGAATACTTTTTGCTTGAGGTATTTAATACTATTGAGAGATTTCTATAATTTTCTTGATATTATCGCTAGTGTCTTCTAGCTGCGTTAGTAACAAACATGAAATAGCCATCGTGAGTTTCACAAAACCAATTCCAGTGCATGGTTGTATGTACACCATCTGCAAAAATATACTGAATTCTTCCATGTTCTCAAGCTATATAGTAATTACAGTTTATATGGAATATGAGCACCAAAATTCTGCCCTTAAATTCGCAACGGAGGCTGGACGAAAATTGCCCAACAAAGAAGGGAGCGATTGGCAAAATAAAGATTCTTTTATTTGAGAAGCAGAAAGAATAAATTAAACTAATATTTTTAGGTTTTACCTTATATGTTGCTTTCTGCAGTTCTTTGCCTTACTTTTTTGTCTTATAATGCAGAAGGGTCACGAGGTCTGTCACGTTTTATTTTATTTTATTGAAAGTGGAAGAATGATTTTAACATTTCTTTTTTTTTTTTTTTTTAGATGTTTTCAACTTTTGAAAATCTCCAGTTCTAAACCACTGTTCACATGTAAAAAGGGGTTGCCACTAGCTACTTTTTTCGACGTTGCATCCTTGCCCATAATATTTTACTTTTGTATGACAAATTTCTGCAGTAAGAAAGAGAGAAACTTTTAAGCTGTAATTATATGCTGCGAATAGAACGAGATTCACTTTTTAAGTTCATAATTTACGTTTTCTAGTGTTCTTTCCTTTTCCTAGGGCAGCTTTACTACAAAATAGAAAGAGCCTAGATTCTATTTCTAGCTGTATAGAGAGTTTTGGACCAATGTGTATGCCCTAAGTTTGAAAGCCCGCCTAAAGTTTTTCTAGAAATACCCTCTTGCCACCCCATTCTTTTTCATTCTTGAAATCAAGTGAAAATGGGGAGAAAAACAAGGTGGTTGAAGGGTCTTTTTGGGTTTGGAATAACAAAGAAAGAGAAGAACAAAATGGAAAATTCAAGTTACGGTGGCCGGGAAATTAAGTACCAGTGGATTTCCGGGAGGGACACCATCGGATTGTGTCGCAATCCGACAACCATACCACCAAATATTACACCTGCCGAGGCTGCATGGTTGAGATCTTTCTACGGTGAGTCAGAGACGGAACAGAGTAAGCATGCAATAGCCGTGGCTGCCGTCGCCGCCGCACAGGCAGCGTTTGCAGTGGTTAGGCTCACCAGTCATGGTAGAGGTACAATGTTTGGAGATTGCCGGGAAAAGTGGGCTGCTGTCAAGATTCAGACAATCTTCCGTGGGTTTTTGGTAAGTAAACTAATCCTATCTTGAATTTGGATTTGGAAGCCCCTTTAGAAATAGGGGCGAGTACTAGCTAGTACACGAGCTTGTAAGTCAAGTACAGTAGAAGCCTTGTCTCCAACATAAAGCCCCCTCGTCTCGCATGCTTTTGGCGAACTTATAGCATTAGATTACAGCATTTCTATTTTTGTCTATTTTACTTATGAATTTGGGGTTGGAACTGGGAAAACAGGCAAGAAAAGCTTTGAGGGCATTGAAAGGATTAGTGAAGCTTCAAGCAGTGGTGAGAGGATATTTTGTGCGTAAACAAGCTGCTGCTACGCTTCATAGCATGCAAGCTCTTATAAGAGTACAAGCCAGTATTCGTGCCCAAAAAACTCGAGGATTTGTCAACACTAATGCCAGTTTTCAGCCTGAATTTCATGCCTGCAAATCTGAGGTTAGTTCCATACATGTGATAGAATGAAAATGCTAGTTTTTTGAAGTTCCCGTCCATCATAGTATAGATGTTTAATTGCTTTTGCAGGAAGATGAGAGGAGTGAGCAGTCAATGTCAATCCATAGCAGAAGACTTTCTACATCATTTGAGAGTGCCAAAGTTGCATTTGATGAAAGCCCCAAAATTGTGGAGGTTGATACAGGCAGGCCCAAATCAAGATCCAGAAGAACAAACTCATGGATTTCAGATGCAGGAAATGACTCGTTTGGACAAGCATCATCCTCTCCACTCCCGACTGGGATTCGAGCACGTATAATGATACCCAATTCCCAGAATTTCCAGGACTACGAATGGGGCCTAACCGGTGATGAATGCCGTTTCTCCACAGCTCATAGCACTCCAAGATTTACAAGTTCTTGTGGATGCAATGTACCTGTCACACCAGCAAAGAGTGCCTGTTTAGAAGGCTACTATAGGAATGCAAATAATCCAAATTATATGGTGAACACACAATCATTCAAGGCTAAGCTGAGGTCTCAAAGTGCTCCAAAACAAAGGCCTGAACCAGGAGCTAAGAAAAGGCAGCCCCTCAAAGAAATGATGGAGTCAAGAAATAGTCATAGTGGGATTAGAATGCAAAGGTCCTGCTCACAAGCTCAAAATGCCATATATTTCAGGAATGTTGCTATGAGAAAGTTTAGAAGGTCTAGAGAGCATAAGGATCATTCCATGCACGATGACTACTATCGTTGATGAGAATTTGAAGACACCGCAGGCCTTCGTGAAGACTCCTGTGTAGCTCGTAATTATTTTACAATTCTTGATGTAATTGTAGCCCACATGTGGAATAAATATACGAATCCTTTAGTAGTTTTTGAGAAATTTTGCTTATGGTGGTATTTCAATTACTATTTTAGATTAGGGTTTTTAATATGATATTTTGGAATTCTCTTTTACAATAAGATCCCATTACATTGTATAAACAAAACTACTCAAGTCTTTTGAAAAATGGGACTTTATGGAATGAACAATTGAAAGTTTTCAAATATGACTAAATTCTCAATATTTTTGTATGAATTCAACAATTATTTGATGCTAATTTTCTAATGTCAACGGGAACTACAAGGCTCTTCACATGGCGAACCTACATCGGATGAGTTCATTCCTTTGAGCAAGAAGCAAAGGAGAGTTCAACTGAAGGCCACATATGGTCATGACTATATGAAGCGGATCCAACAACTGGTTAGCGTTGATAATAAAGTGAATTGTATCATATTGTTGGCCCAACATAGAGGAATCCAAATCTATAATATTTTGAGACGAATTTTCTTCACATGGGAGAATTATGTAGTCCACATGGAAATATGAATCATTTTAGCCGTTTTTAAGATTTTAGTATTTCATGGTAAGCTTAGATTTTTTTTTTTTTTTTCTATTCGATTAAATAACTCACGCCCTTTTGCAAAAAAGCCCCAACGTTAAAAACTTAATGTGGAAAACTTAGAACTTCTAAAAAAATTTCATTTTGTTTTTGTAAATGTAGAACTTATTATTAACAAGTTTAATGAATTTGAACGGGAAAAAAAAATTACCAAGTTATGTTTTTCTAAATATTTAGCCTATGTCTGGCTCATATTAATAAACTTTTTATAAACAGTCAAATCAATTTTATCCATACATTTTGTAAGATCAACAAGTACTACTTATTTATCGATCTCTTGCTTCCATCTACTTATAATTCAAACAGTTAATAAACAAGGTTGGTCCTTAAATTTTCATGGCCTTATGCTAAACTTTATATGGGGCCTTCGGAAAATAATGAAAGATAAAATTACATACAATGATAATAGATAATTTTTTGTACTAAATAAGAACATTAACAATAATAATAATAATAATAATAATAATAATAATAATAATTTGAAACTTACGGAAGTTCACTTTAGGGCATGTTTGGGCCGGATTAAATTCTGATTTTAATCTAAATCAAAGTCAAACAATCAATATTAACCACATCTTAATTATATGGGTCCCACGTCTTTTCTACCACGCATTTCAAAAACTTCTATCACAATCCACTAAAAATCTAATTTTAATCTCCATCAAACACCCTCTAAATATAACATTTTGAGAAGAAAAATTAACAATTAAACTATTATAATCAATATATTCTAGCACTCGTTTTTCAATAGACACAATCACCAATGTGTCTCTCTTGTGATATTGTTGATCGAAAATAAAACTTTATCAATTTGAACTTTGAGATACTTTTCTATAAAGAGGCAATTGTACGTACCTGATATAACCAATAGTATTCTATAAGTGATTTCAAAACAACAATCCATCATCTTTAAATAGTCTTAACACCTCGATTGCCTTTTTCATCTCTTTTTGTAACCATCTTGCAAAATAACTTTTACCATCAATATCATAATCAAGCTTATCACACAGGAACACTTCAAATAATCATATTTGCTGAGTGTAATTTTTAAAACTAAATTGAAATCCAAAAGTATCTACACATTTTTTTGTTCAAACCCACATTTAAACAAGAAAGAGCTTGATGAACTATATATATATATATATATATATATATATATATATATATATATATATATATATATATATATATATATATATATATATATATTACCAATATCAAATGAATTATATAAGCCACATATTACAACAAAGATTCTTCAATTTAGAACTTGTATAAGCCATATTTTTTGTCCAAAATGCATTTTAGAATAGTGTTTTGATAAATAATGTGTGGTTAAAAAAATTAAGAGTTGCGTGTAATATTATTTTAGGTTTTGCTATTTGTACATTGGGGTTGATACCTAGATGTACACCCCCCTCACAATAGAAGGAGGCCCACGACCATTAAAAAAATTGTGGGCCCTTCTTGTGAGGGGGGCTGTACATTGGGTGTCACATAGCAAAATCATATTATTTTATTAAAAAATGTATGATTGAAAATAAGAGAGAAAAATATATTTTAAAAATAATGGGACCATACAAGGGCAATATGATATTTCAACATTTAAGTCAGATTGCATCTTTCTATGAATAATACACTTTTTATGAATTGTAAGTTTAATTTCATTAGAGGAGTAATAATCATGTCAAAATCAAATCCAATTACTCCATTGCTTTCATAAAAAAAAGAAAAAGAAATGAGTGCTTTCAAACAACTAATAGCAACATCAATAATAATACCCTCACTTTACAATATTTATCTTAACTATGTTAATAGTAGACTATATATTACACCACATCACACAAGAACTCATAATTCTTGATGTCAGGTGATAAACATTTAACATCTCCAAATACCTTTGAGTCATCACGTGTTCCATCAAGTGAGCTAAAGCAAACTTTATTCGTGGAGTTTGGAATCTTATTATTTTGATACTTCAACTCGACTTTCCCTACGTGTTTGTGATAGTAGCTTTAATGGTGTCAATGGGTCGAGTCAAGCCGGCTCGGCCCATTGTCGCACGAGCTCGGCTCGTGCGAGCTCGTGGCTCGTTGCCTTTTGGGCGAGCTCGGCTCGTGCCCGAGCTCGCCCAAAGCGAGCGGCTCGGCTCGAGCGAGCTCGTGGCTCGTTGCCTTTTGGGCGAGCTCGGCTCGTGCCCGAGCTCGCCCAAAGCGAGCGGCTCGACGAGCCGGGCTTAAGCTCGGCCCGTCGGCTCGCCATATTTTTATTTTTTTTTTAAATAACGTTACTAGTACTACAAGTATATTTTGCTAAATATATATTTTTCAAAACATTTATCGGGGCTCGTCAAAAGTCAAAACATTTATAATTTTTAAAATAGTAAATATACATTTATTTTTTAAAAAAAAAAGATAAACCCTCCTCCTTTATTCTGGTTTGGGACCGGCTACTTCAATTTCGTGTAGGTGGAGTTAAAATTGTACACGAAAAACTTTTTACGTGTACAATTTTTTTAAAAAATTATAAATGTATGAAATAAAATTTTGTAATGAATGTATTGAAATTAAATATCACTTACTTGATTACATGCAATTTCGGCATATTTACGTTGAATTCGATAATTAGCGTCTTCCCAATTCTTCACGCACATTAACGCTTCCAAAATATCTTCTTTTAGTCGACTTCGAATATCAAAGAGAACCCTCTTCCCTGCACTAAAAGCAGACTCCGAAGCTACAGTGCTAACCGGAGGTGTTAGTAGATCTTTTGCAATTGTAGAAACAATTGGCCATCGACGTTCATTATTTCGCCAGAATTCGATTACATTTTCTAAACTTTTCTTAACTGATTTGTTACTAGGCATAGTATAACGAAATTAATCAATTAATTCAGATGTCAACGCATTTGGACTACTACTCGAAGTTTGAGTACATGCAGTGGAACACATACTACTACTACTAGAGGAACCATATGCATATGCAGTTGAATCATATCTAATTGAGTCTATGTTTTCTAATAAATTAATTACTTCAGCGTCGTCATCGTTTATATTAGTGGGAGGAGGAGTAGGTACACGAGTAACTTGTGTACCTATTCTTGAAGCATATAATTCATACATTTCAGTTAACGTTTGTTCCAAATTCCCATAAGTAATAGGCATATTAAAAGTTAAAGCATTTGAAATTTGGTCAATTATAAATTTAGTACCCGATAAATTATATCGGGGTCCATGACGCATGCTAAAGGAAATAACATAGGTAATTCTTCTCAATATTTTCTAAATTTTAATTCCATAGCATATATAACGGCATGAAAATCAGGGTCATTTTGATATCTATTAAAAGCCCTAGCAGTTATATAAAGACTTTCAAGAACCATGCAATTAGTTGGATAATAAACACCAGACAATATATTCGTAGACGTATAAAAACTTTCCAAAAATTTCTTAATTTTAAAAACTGTATTCCAATCGGATTCATTTAAGATATCATCGTCGTCGTCTCTAATATGCCTACTGTTATAAAATTCAGTGATAAACGGTTCAAAACCTTCACAGGATTTTAATAATAAGTAAGTTGAATTCCACCTATGACCTACGTCAGTAATAAAAGTTTTTGTATTAGAGTTCCCAACTTGTTCACAAAATTTTTCAAATACTTGTTTTCTACTAGGTGTAATCGTGATATACGTAAGTGCATTCCTAATTCGACTAATTTCGTCCTTCACATGTTTTAAACCATCTTATACAATTAAATTAAAAATATGGCACACACATCGAATATGGAATAAATAACCACCAAAATCGGGTTGAAGTAGTCTATGCAATTTATCGATAACTACTTTATTTACAGAAGCATTGTCAAAAGTAAAAGAACGAATTTTACTCTCGCATTTATATTCTTTAATTATTAACATAATTGCATTAAATATAGTGTTAGCATTATGAGGATACTCAACAATTTTAAAAGCAATAATTTTTTTATGCATAACCCAAAGTGGGTCTATATAGTGTGCAGTTGCAGCTATATAACCTCTCTTATTAATCTCTTCCCATAAATCCGAAGTTAAAGATATGACACCCCCGTATTTTTCTAAATCCCCAATCAATAATTGCTTTTCATTAAGAAAATATATAATTGTATTAAAACGAAGAGTATTTCGACTTACCCCAACGTACCTTGGTTGAAGATATTGTTTAACGTAGTTTACGAAATGTTCGTTGTCCACTATTGCTAGTGGCAGCTCCGCCGCGGCAACGAACTTCACCATTCCCTTTCGTATTTCCTCCTCCAAATACATCCACGTAGAAAGTGGCGCATTAGTAGCACCGGCTCTACTAGTACCAAACTGTAGTTGCGTTTGTCCACGTTCAAGAAGCCCATGTTTGGCCGCACATGCTTTGTAATGACGGTTGAGGTGAGTGGTTCCAATGCCTTTTTGTCATGCCAGTCGTTGTTGACAGTATTTACATACTGCTTTCGTTTCTGGAAGTCCATCGATCACACGACCAGTGTTAACAATTTGAAATGGTTCCAACATTTTGCCTGCTTTTTCCCCTTTCTCTTCCCTCTTGCATCGGGAATATTTAATGCAGGTTCTTCATCTTGTTCCAAATCAATAGGAACACTAGGATCAACATCAACGTCATCCAAATCAATTGGATCGGCTTCACGAACGTCGAAATTGTCAATGTCTTCTGGAATTGGTAGTTCGTTGAGACTGGCAAATTCATTCCCAAATTGATTTTGGGCAGGTGTTTCGCCTTCCATACCGAACAAGTTTTCAACAAATGCTCGTGGATCCATTTGTGAATTGTTGAAGTAGAATGTAGAAATGAGAAGTGAATGAAGATTATGTACTAGTGGCTAATGTATAAAATGAGTTGTAAAATGAAGATAATAATGTAAAAAAATGTAGAAGAGAATTATAGAATAAATGAATGATATTGTTGATAATGATTTGTAAATTGTAGAGTAGAGAGTATAGAATGAAAGTTTGGTGGGAAAAAAATGTTGTAATAGATTGGGTATTTATAGGAGAAAAATTGGAGAAAAATTTTAAAATAAGTGACCAAACGGTCACTGATTTTCAGTGACCGTTCTGGTCACCAAATTTGTGTTTAATTTTTATTTTTATTTTATTTTATTTTTTTTATTCATGGGCTCATCTTACGGCTCGTGGGCTCGGCAAGCTGCTCGTCCAGCCGAGCCCTAGCTCACCAGCCCGCTCGGCTCGTGCTCGGGCTCGTTTTTTTACGAGCCCGAACGGCTCGTGGGCGTGAACAGTACGAGCCGAGCAGACGAGCCGACGAGCCGCTCGGCTCATTTGACACCACTAAGTAGCTTATATATCAAGTGGAGGAACACTCAATGCGCAGGCGGCCTTCTACATTATCTTTCAAAACTTTGCACTGCTTTGTAGAAGATGAATACAATATATATGAACATTGTACAATTTTAAAAAAAATATTAGCACTTATACAAAAAATTGCAATATAACATAGTGCAAGATTAAAAATATGGCAACCACATGGTGTAAAAAGCACGTGGATTAATTCAAGCTTGACCTTTTTGGTCACCTCTATCAAGTTCAAGTGTTCGTAAAGCATCTATAAATCAGCTAAATTTTTTGCTCTACCTTAAGGAATCCTCGGAAGAATTCTTCCACCTTAACTAAGACATCTACACATTGTATTATAAGAGACATTTGTTCTTCCTTACTTATATCTTGTGTACACGAAAGTATGATCGCACTTTGATCTTACATGCCAATATGAATATAAATTCAATTTGAATTTGAATAGTGAGTTTCCTTCTCTTGAATACGTCAAATATATTCTTTCATTAGTGGATCAAATTGCTTTTAAACCTAGAACTAAGATTTTTCCAATTCACTTATTCCTCCATTAGCTAATTAAATAATATTTCCTACTTGCTTAAACAACTCGCAACAAAAGCAAAATACTTTATTCAATAAAACCAAGTAGCCTAATCATTTTCTATTAATCTTCTTACAAGTTTTACTGAATTTTTTTTCTTGTATTATTAGTTTTTTTGTCGTATTATTAGTATTACATGTAAAAATTTATCCATCACTCCAACTCGAGATTGAATAAACTCTTGATTTTTTATTTTTTTTATAATTTATTTTGCTTTTTTCTTTCTCCATGTCCAGAGAAATACTTCTTAACATACATAATAAGTCAATCCAAATATCAAAATCATTATAGGATCAAATTAAAAAGTAGTTGAGGAACAATAGAACTTAATTAATATATGAGAAAATTTTCTGTCATTTAACTGCAATAAATTAAAAAGTAAAAATAGCATTATTATTTATAATTTATTCAATAAATTAAAAGAAGACGGTGATAATTTACGTTCGAGATCGTGGCGACGGGCTTCGACGATGTGAGAATTTAGAAGGAAGGGAAGGTCCAACATGGGCAGGCTTGAGCATTACCTTGGTTACATTACAAAAAGGTTGGGCTTGGTTTCAAAACAAAGAGGAAAAAAAACTACTTTGTCCCCTTTTGATCACATTTTTTAAAACTCATTTTTCTTTAAATTCATTTTAAATCACACATTCTCCACAATATAATCCTTACTTTTAATCTCACATTCTTAAAAAAAATAAAAAAATCACTTTTTTACAAAATATATTCTCAGAATATGGAGCTCAAAATGGGAATGCAACCAAAAGCAATGAATTTGGTGGGTTTTCTCACGCCGACCGCTATAATTATATTAGTTCGTTGGAGTGTCGGAATGTGGAGGTTCTCTTGGACTTCTATGTAATTTTCTTATCTAGACGAATAAAAATTTTAAGTATTTTCATGGCATGTCATAGAAGAGAAGAATTTAGTATTTCATCCCTATCAATGAATACTGAAAATGTTGGGAAATTATTTAATTTATCATATTGGCCGACATATGTAATTAATTGTATATAAAGACTATCTTAAAGTTAAGCTCAAAATTAAAGTGATCTAATAAAGTGGAAATTACACTAATCCCTACTTTAAGTGTTCAAGATTCTAAAATCAGGTGGGAAGTTTAACCTTTCAAAAATCAGATGTTTTAATTAATATATTATTATTAAATATATATAGGATTAATCTATATGTACTACAAATTATACTACATGGTTTACTACATGGCCACTTGGCGGCCATGTATTGGAGCCTCGGGTGTGGGGTCTCGACCCCACACCCGAGGCTCCAATACATGGCCGCCAAGTGGCCATGTAGTAAACCATGTAGTACCCCATGTAGTACATGTAGCATCCTCCATATATATATTATTAAATTCAATTAATTTAGAAATCAACCCTACCTCCCTCCAGCCAACTCATTTCCCCCAAACCCGTTCTCTCTCTACCTCTCCTCTCTCTCTCGTCGTCGTCACGACGATTAAAGTGGCGGTCGTAAATGGTGAGGGCGATGATGGACCGGTGGTGGCTGAAAATGGTGGTCGCGGTGATGGTGGCATCGATCTGAAGCAACAGCCACCACAACCATCGCCGCGACCGTTCTTTCCTCTGTGTTTACACCCCACCCCGCCACGATTTTAAAACCCTAATTTCTCGCTCTTTTTCCTGTGTTTATGAAGCTAATCCATTTTTGTGCTCACGGCGAGCAAATATAAATGAATCAATATGCTTGGGGCTGAATCGAGGGTCTCTACTTTTACATTTTGTGTTTTGCAACTTTAGATTCAGTACTGGTGGTGTAGTGATTGACGATGGTGTGGTGTGGTGATCGACGGTTCGGTGGTCGAAGTGTGCGGTGGTGATGTGCGCGCGTAGAGGTGTGCGGTACGGTGACTGGTACAGTGGTGAGCGTAGGCCAAGTGTTGATGATGATGGAGGTGGCATTCCGGTGTTCTGCTTGCAGTGCCGTGCACGGTGGTTGCTCAGTCGTACACGACATTGTACTCCATATTTGAGCGGAGCTGCATTTTTCTTTTCTTATTTTTTTTTTTTGTTGTGAGTTGTGGTGGAGGCGCCATTAGTGATGAGGTTAGTGGTGAGTTGCCGGCTGTGGTAGTGTACAGTCTTTGTGACTGTGACTCACTATAATTGAGTTGTGACCAATAAAAGTTTTGATTTTTTCAATCTGTGACCTATAAAAAAATTTAATTAATGGCCGAAAAATAACTTGTGACCTATAAAAAAATTTGGATTTGTCATCGATGCATAATATGTGACCTAAAAATTGTTACTATGACTTACAATTTATTAAGTTGTAATCGAGTTGTGACCAATAAAAATGTTGATTTTGTGATCGATGAATAAGCTGTGACTTATAAAATTTTCTATTTGTAACAGAGAAATACCTATAAAATTCTTGATTTGTGACCCTAAAATAAATTGTGACCAATAATTTGATAAATTGTTGTCGATTTGAAATGAATAAATGAGTTGATAAGGTCACAGTTTATTGGTCACAGGTTTGAGTTCATAAGTCACAGTCATTTTGTATGGTCACAAATTAATATAAACGGGTCACAGATCAGTATGATTAATTAATCTGATAGTTGACTGTGGCTAAATAATTCGTCGTTAAGGTCACAAATCATTGTCACAGGTTTGAGTTCACAAGTCACAGGCATCTTTTATATGTCACAAATCAATATAAACGGGTTACAAATCAATATTAACATATCACATGTGTTTGTAGAGTCACGGTTCAAATTTACAAGTCACATTTTATATTATTAGTCAAAAGCAACAATCAAGAGGTCAAAAATCGTGTCAACTGTACCAAAAAAATAAATGAAAGAGTTGTCGCTGGTATATTCGTCGAAGGAATCGGAGCATTCGCTGGAATAAATCGACGACGAACGGTCGCCAGAATATTCGCTGAAATCGGAGCAGTCGTCGAAATCGGAGCAGTAGTCGAAACGGTCACCGGAATAATCGCCGAAATCAGAGCAGTCGTCGGAACTGTCGCCGGAGCTGTGGGGGTGGTGGAGGTGGGTGGGTTGAAAATCTGAGAAATGAATTTTCCCTCTAATAAATAATTAAATAATTGGACTTTTGGCATCTAAGTAAGGGAAAAGTTTATGCATCAGGCATTTACTTAAGCAAATTTAAAAATCAGGTCCTCAAGTTTAAAATTGTAAAAATCAGGTTTTTTTTTTTTTGAATTAATTAATTATATTTCATAATTATTATATTAAATTAAATATTTAACTGTAATATAATAAAATCACCCCACCCCACCCCACCCCACTCCACCTCACCACCATTGCTCCGGCTACTACTCCGACGACCGGTGACGGCTCCGATCCGGCGACTTTTTCGAGGTCACAGATCAAGAAATTTGTAGGTCACGGATTATTTCGAGGTCACAGATAAAAAAATTTGTAGATCGCAGATTATTTCGAGGTCACAGATTTAAAATTTTATAGGTCACAGATTATTTTGAGGTCACAGATCAAAAAAATTAAGGTCACAGATTCTTTTTTTAAGTTACAAATTATCAATTTCAAAGTCACAGGTCAATAGTAAGGTCACAGACAACAAAAAGAACCACAATAGCTAGATCACAGTCACCCAAACACCCTTCCCCCATCCCAGTACATCACCACACTTTGTCACAGGTCACATGTAATTTTTTATAGGTCACAGATTAAAAAGAATTCAAAACTTATACGGGTCACAGCTCTATTTCAGCGAGTCACATTTCCAATTTCTAGGTCACGGACACCCACACAGGTCACAAATTGAAAAAAAATCAAATTGTCTACCACCACCACACAGATCACCATCATCACAACACAACCCACATCCGCCACCACCACCGCACAAAACATACCACTACAGATCCACCATCTACACAACCCAGATCTGCCACATTTTCCAAAACCAAATCCAGTCAACACTTGCTCACAACCACCTCCAATACTTGGCAATAAGAAATCTAATGACCCACAGCGTGACACGGCAGCTTGGCTGGAAGCAGCGTGACACGGCAGCTTGGCGCACAAGCCGCAGGCGAGAGACATCATTGTCTCGCACAAGACAAGGCGGCCATGAGACAAAGAACAGCGTCTTCTTGTCTGCAGCAGCTGAAGCCAGCTGGCTGCGACTCAGCGAAACAGGGGGGAGGGGGGAGAAACGGAGGGGGAGGGGCGGCGATCTGTGGGGGGGAGGAAATGGAGGGGGAGGGGAAGGGGAAGGGGGAGAAGAAAGGGGGAGAGGCGGGCGGTGGCGGTGGCGGCGGCGGCGGCGGCGAGGGGCGAGAGAGGGAGGAGGTGTGAAATGAATTAGGGTTTGGATAGATGTTATATTTAAAATAAAGTGGGTGGGGGTAGATAGTGGGGTGGGTATAATATATTATTTTTATTTTATAATATTATTATTAATTAAAAATAATAAAACCTGATTTTTGATTAAAAAAAGTCAAAACCTGATTATTAAAAAGTTAAAACTAAACACCTTGTTTATGGTAATTTTCTCTCTAAATAAAGTGTTAGTCAAATTATATATGTAGAGTTTGGATCCATTAGGGTTTGAATTTGACTATGGGCCGAATACATATGGAAACTATATATAGAGTTATCATCCCAAATTCATATGTAATTCTCATTTTTTGTGACATCTCACCAAGACAAGAATTAATAGAGAAAATATATTGAAAAGGAAAATCCAAAACTCACAATCAATAATCAAGAATTATAATCAATAATCAAAAAGAATGATTTGAGAAATTAAATTGAAGAATAAGAAATCAAGATTTAAATATCCAAATTCATTATTCAAGATACAAATCAATGGATTAAGGTATGTTCCGCAATAATTAATTTTCTTAATGATTTGACATTGAGATCTTGGCAATTATAAAGTTTAATTTTCATGAAAAATTCAATAAGTGGTATCAGAGTCAACTCCATATTAAAGCATTGAGATTCAAGAAATAATTTTAGGGTTAAAATTCATACTTTGGATTACTTAATTTTGGGTATTTTCAAATTTGACAATTTTTAAGGTAATTGTTGAATTTGAGTATAATTATTATTGATTGGATTTATATATTGACTGGATCAAGGAACACCATAATGGTTCTCTCTGCAAAACGTTAAATACTGTCCACAGCAAAAGTATTAATTGGTTGACCACTCTTTCTTGCATGATTAACGTTCATCCATGGTCAATTGGAATATAGAAGAGTAATCATGACTTCATAATTTATATAATAATATAATTATGTTTATTTGATTTCAAGTTTGTGGTATTTAAAATTTATTTTGGATCACTAATTTTTCTAAATAAACTAATTAAAACAATATATTACAAAAGTAACCACTACAAAAAAAAGGGTTCCAGCGACCAACAAATTTGGTCGCTAAAGGTCATTTTTTGGTCGCTAAAGATCTCTAGCGACCAAATAATCGTGGTCGCTGGCTGGTCGCTAAATCACCGTAGATGAAACTTTCCAGCGACCAATAATGTGTGGTCGCTGAATATAAAACTTTCAGCGACCAATAATTGGTCGCTAATAGGTGCAAACAGTGGTAGCTGATGAAGGTTAAAAATAAGACATCCAGCGACCAAATACATCTAAGACCTCCAGTGACCAATTCCGTGGTCGCTAAAACCTTAGACCTCCAACGACCAATTTATTGGTCGCTAATGGCTATGTGGAAAGGGAACCTCCAACAACTAATATTCGTGGTCGCTAAATATATATACCTTACAGCAACCAAATAATTGGTCGCTAAAAGGTTCAACCGCGATGGCTTTACACTCATTTGCAACCAATCTTTGATCGGTGAACATTAATATCAATATTTTAATAGCCAATATTATTTGTTTTTGTTAATATTTTATTTATTAATTCAATTTCCAACAACCACAACGATAATTGAAATTAGCAATTTTGAGAATCTGAAAAAATTAAAATTAGCAAAAAACATGTACATAAATAAGATTGTATTGCACATATAACAAATACTAATAGTCGATACATAACCCGAAATGTCTAATATTTTACCACAAAAAAAAAATTAAAAAAAAATTGCAACTTCAACCTAGATTGAGTTGTCGACCTATTTACATCAGATTGAGCACTAGGTGTTGAGACATGAATGTGTAATTGATTGGAGTGTTGTACTTGTTCGAAGCTTTAAATATATCTCATCCCGACTCTTGCTTGAGATGTTGCTTAGTCTGTCATGTAGAAAGTAATAGAAAATGCCTGCAGAAATAAAATGAAAATTAATGTAGAAGTTTGGTACATATTATCTATTTTGAACATGGTCAGTTGTATCAGAACATTATGAAAACCTTCAGCAAGATAGCTAAAGGAGTTTTTATAATGAAGAAATAAATATCTAAAGACAATCATATGTATGCAGTAATAATCATGATTTATCTACTGTTACTTCAATTTGTCGTTGTTACACATAAAACAGATAGATATGCTTTGCACCATAATGGAAGTAACACTATAACTTTTATCAATCTGAACTGGAACTTGGTAGTAAAATTTAAATGTATATATAGACTTGTTACAACATATGAGCAGCCACTGCAGGCTTAGATATATGAACACAAGCTTGAGCTTAATAACTTACTGATAGAAGGTCAACTACATCAGGTTCCAGTGATGGAACAGGTCAAGCCAAGTTCTGAGGTTCCCATTGTGGATACACATACCAATCCCTCAGTGAACTAACTCCAGGCCACTGTTTCTCTGTTGGTGTTCCCAACAACCTTCCATGATAAACAAGTCATAGTAATTTGTGAGAAGAAATAAGTCATGCTCACAAATTAAGCAACAACTGACATCAATTAATTGGATTGGAAGACCTTATTCAATTGAAACTTGGTTATAAATGTCTTCGGGAAAAACTTGGTCCAGAAAGGATGAGATCTCTCACTACGACGAACATATCCAAAGCATCAGACATTAAAGATACCCTATAAACTTGGTCCAGAAAGGATCTTAAGCATATGAAAAGAGGCCATTGTATGTACTGTTAGAATATTTATTTAACTTATTTGCTATGTTTAAAATAATTCAAAGGTAATGATTTATCATAGCGATAAGGCATGATATAAATCAAAAACCATAAACATATTGATCAAACTAATAGAAGAAACATGTATGTACTGTTAGAATATTTATTTAACTTATTTGCTATGTTTAAAATAATTCAAAGGTAATGATTGATCATAACGAAGGGAATTTGTCTATAGAACAAAAGAAAGGAAGACAAATAATTTACCCAAGAATTCCATTTCTTTTGATCTCATCTCGACTGCAGAATCCTTGTTTTGTTGTCGTCAAGGAGGAAGACTCGAATTCCCTTGGGCAAATCCTTTGACCTCAGTAGATTATTACCAGTGCAAGCCACAACTTGTTTTGCATCTTTCTCAAGCTGAATAATTAAAGTTTCACTTCTGTAACAAAGAACAACAAAAAACACCACCTATTAGTTCCAGATATCAAGGTAGTTAACTAAACACTGTCCAAATAATAGTTTTTCATCATAAAGAAATTTGGGAATATTCATCAAAATTGAAGAGTACAACCGTGTCGAAAGTTGGTAATAAAGCATAATTAAGCGACACGAGTAGTTAATTCTACACCCAAAAACTTGAATATGATAAAACTGACATTAGATTCACTACTTTTATGTTCTGTATCGAGCATTACTTGTGTGGGAAAAAATCATAATTGTGCAGGGGAGAATAATATAATTCCATTTGTTTATAGGAATGAAAAATCATAATTGAACCTGTAAGAATGTGCAAAATATAATTTACATCTTGAAAAATGAAAGACAAAATGGGAAAAAATAAGGATAATACCTTGTGCAGGGGAGAATAATATAAATATGGACAAGAGCATCATCCTCAAAAACTACCTCTCCACTTCCATTGACACATTAAATCTGCATGCCAAAGAGTCTTAATCTTTCTTCCCAAATTGTATGAAGGGCACAAACAAACTGAATAGATATTACATTTTTATTGAATGATTGTATGATCATCTCATCTAAAAATCATGTTCTTTGACTATTCTTCCCACAAAAATCCCACCATGTAAAAAGCATTGTTCCATGCTCCAATTAATGTAAAATCTAAATAAGAGTCTTGAAGTTAAAATGTTTGCATAACCTATCAAAAAAAAAAGTTAAAATGTTTGCATAATATACCTTTCATGCTAATGAGAAGAACTTCTTACCCTCATTAGAACCATAATGAGTAGCCATTGATGCTAACATCCTCAGAACAAAACATGGAGTTTATCCATCTGTGCACATAGAAATGACAGAATTAGATTGAGATCCATGATGCATTTTTCCTTAATTTTATTTTGAAGCCAGAATTCTTGAATTTATGAAAAACAAGTAATTACAAAAACCATTGCTTACAATGGGAATCAAACCACCTGTGCTTCAGTCAGGAAGGTAGAGATCGTAATACTTCGACCTGGAAACTTATCAGTAGGTTTTAGCTCGCGCCATTTCTTCTTTAAAGAGGACAAACAGATCTTGATATTGGATGATTTCTCTACAAAGTGATTTAACTCAATTCATATACCTTCAAGTTCAAGATACAGAAATGTCTTCCAATATGTTTGACAAACCAACTTGCAGAACAAGGAAAAAACAATAGATAAAAGAAAAAAAATCAGTAAATGCTAACAAGTTTGTTGACTGAAAAGGATATTAAATCGAAATCTTGTCCACAGTTCATTGTTCTACTGTCCTCTACATTCTAATAGTTTGGCTGGACCCTTCCATATTTTGTAGATTAAGGTGGGTGAAACAATGCTTAGCCCATGCTCAATTTGGCACTTTAAGCCTTCTTAAGTTTCATCTAATAAAGTGAGACTGAGTATTAAATCTAGAAGCAGAGTATATACTATAATTTGGAATAATATGCACGCCATGGTATTTAAATCAGAAATTAAACTTTCCCAGGTTAAATGCAATTGGTTCTTAGCTTGCTTGGAATCAAACTTGTGCCCCTGCAAAAATTGAATGTTTGCATTTTAAGTAAAAGTTATCCATTATTTGGACAAATTAAATGTAGCCTTTTAAAAGACAAATAAATACTCAGTTTTGGCCTCAAGGGATCAATTGCACGTCTCAAGGCTTGGGACATACTACCCATTAGTTTTGAATTACCACAATATCCATCCATGTAAAATGGTATTCTAAGTTCCAAAAATATTGCAAAAATAAATAAATAAAGTCGCAGAAATTATGAGCGGAAAGTACTGGAGAGAAAAAAGAGCATAACAAATCCTAATCATTATACAAGTCCTATAGGATACAAATTAGTTTGTGACTTTTCATCTCCCTAACAAATCCTAATTATTTAAACACAATCAAAAACCCATTTCCACAAAGGGGAAAAGAGAAAAGAGCAAAACAGACAGCAATACTTGGGAGTTGGGGAAGACGGTGGTGAAGGCTCGGATCCAAATTTCGAGATGAGTGCCAAACAATCTGACCCTCTCTTCACTATCCTCTTCCTCCTTGCTTCTCTCTCCATTTCTTCCTGCTATTTCAAACCGAGGAAAATCACCAAATATTTTCAAAATAAATTTCAAGACAACAAAAACACTATATTGAGAAACAAGTCACAGTATAAACAACAAAAAAATAATTAAACAACTTTCTATCAGCTTTCTTCGTTTTGACCTTGGACATATCTCCTTTCATGGCGAAATCAACAAAGAAACAGCGAAAATAAATGAAACTCGGTCACAAAATGGTGTGAATCGGAAGAGTTAGCGGTGTACAACGACATCGTCTTGCGGTGCACAACAGGACGGGAGATCGGTAGGAGAAAAGGGGCTTGAATATAGAGAGGGAGAGGAGGCGGTGGAGTGAGATTAGGGATTTGGAAAGTTTTGAAAGGAAAATAAAATGTCTGGATGGGACTCATGGTAGAGAAATATGTGCTTAGAAAAACTGAAAAAGTGAGAGTGAGAATTTTTAAAGAGGGAAATTGAAACTCTCACACGAAAATTGAAAATTTTAAATTTTAATTGATTCTTATGTACTTTCTTAAAATTTCCAAAGGATTTTTTTGGTAGGAAAATGTTTAATAATATTTTTAAAAAAATCGACAGATTTTTATATGGGTGTCTTTTTTAATAATTTTTTTATTTTTACTAGAAAATTTTATCAATAAATTTATCAATTGCTAAATATTTTATTGAAAAACTTGTTGGTAAGTTTTTTTTTTTTTTTTTTTTTTTTACAACCAGAATTGTACCAATGGAATACTTTCATGGATAATTTTGTCTATAAATGAATATGGAATTGCCTCATTTTCTAATTGTGGAACTTGAAATTATGCACGAGGTTTTAAAAATATCTAGAGGTTACATTAGAAGACTTGGATATGATCAGTGGGGGATCCATGATTCGAGGTCATCTAGGGCGATCTTTGACTGTTAACCACGACTGCGGACAGTTAACAACTGTAATAGCGAGATCGTTTATTAATATTTAATTAAATAATATTAAAAATTCTTTGATCTATATGCGAATGCACTAAAACATAAAAATCATATACACCATGTTTATCAAGTGTTAAAAAAAGTGAGGAGCAAACTCATAAGTCACAACAGCGAAGGCTAGTGGGCAGTGGCGGAGATCGGAGGAGGTCGGCAGCAGGCCAGGGCAAGGACTATGGGACCACGGAGCAAGGTGCATGCAACCGTGCAAGACTTCAAGGCGGAAGGGAGGGATTGAGAGCCGATTACATTTTCTACTTTGCAATTGAAATTTGGGGATATAAGATTGGGTTTGGAAATGTGTGGCAAGCAATCTCAATTTGAGACACTAATGTATAAGTTCGTATCGGGTCAAGTTGGAACGTCTTCACAACATTCTGAACTAGCAACAATGTTCAATATGCCATCGCCAACTAAGTATTTTTATTAATCGCTATAAGAGAGATTTCACCGACTATGTTTTCGATTGGTTGGGAAAATTGGGTTGGAAAAGCTATGATTTCTTGTAGTGTCTTAGACAGATTTCAATTGGAAAATACGAGATGAAGGTCTGATGGACAAATTTATTCAATATCTTTAGTGTTGGTTATTATAGAAATTTGAAAATACATCAAACAATCACCAAGTCTTGAATACGATGGGGGAAATGGAGAAAAGAATAAATCAGTAGAGAAGTGTCAACATACTGTTTTGTAGGATTCAGATGTAACTTAAATAAATAAACACGATTACAACATTAAAAATCGAAATTGAATTCTCACCATCTCTTCAAAGGAAAATGAAGAAGAACCAAAATCTGTTGCCATCTTTAGCTGTCGTCATCGTCACTTAATGTTGTATTGCTATTTTTCTTTTTTCTTTTTAATAAAGATGTTGTATTGTACAGGTACTTTATGGCTTTTAACGAAGGATGTCAAACGTATCAAATTTCAATATAACATTAATAGATATTATAATAAATTGTGTATTGAGAAAAAAATAAAGCAAATTTTGAAACACGGCGCGATCAAGAGAAATTGATAACACGCAATTGTTCAGCAATATCACATAACAAGAATTACTGACAATTGTCCTCCACCATAAGAAAGAGACAAAAAGACTGATTAAATGGCATACATTTAATCAATTTGTGTGTGCCCGTGAACTGAAGAAATAATCATATTCTACATTAACAGAAATTGATTTTGGATCGGATTACCGAATAAAAAATTAACAATCTACCATAACAAAATTGAACTTAAGAACTTTTCAATCAATGTCTTCCTCGAGTTATCTGCGTCAATCTTTTTAAAGAATCGGTCCACCCCCTTGAATTGATTTCACTCCTACATCCCGCCAAGTCTTTTAGCAACCAAATAGTATTAGTTGGTGAAGAGCTGCACCAGCGACCAAATTATGGTTGCTGAAGGTGACTCATACTCAGCGACCACAATGTTGGTCGCTGAAGCACCTCGAAAAAATACTTCCCGCCAAGTCCTTCAGCAGCCAAACGGTATTAGTTGGTGAAAAGCCGTACCAGCGACCAAATTATGGTTACTAAAGGACTTTCATATTCAGAGACCACGATGTTGGTTGCTGAAGTTCCTTGAAAAAATACCGGAGAGACATCCAGCCAAGTCCTTCAGCAATCAAACGGTATTGGTTGGTAAAGAGCCATACCAGCGACCAAATTATGGTTGCTGAAGGAATTTCATATTCAGCGACCACAACGTTGGTCGCTGAAGCTCCTTGAAAAAATACCCGGGAAACATCCCGCCAAGTCTTTTAGCAACCAAATGGTATTGGTTGGTGAAGAGCCGCGCCAGCGACCAAATTGTGGTTGCTGAAGGCAACTCATATTTAGCGACCATAATATTGGTCGATGAATCTCCTCGAAAAAATACGCGGGAGGCGTCCCGCCAAGTCCTTTAGCAACCAAATTGTATTGGTTGGTGAAGAGCCGCACCAGCGACCAAAATTTGGTCGCTGAAGGCAACTCATATTCAGCGACAACAATATTGGTCGCTGAAGCTCCTCGAAAAAATACGCGACAGGCGTCCCGCCATGTCCTTTAGCAACCAAACGGTATTGGTTGGTGAAGAGTTGCACCAGCGACCAAATTGTGGTTGCTGAAGGCGACTCATATTTAGCGACCACAATGTTGGTCGCTGAATCTCCTCGAAAAAATACGCGAGAGGCGTCCCGCCAATTCCTTTAGCAACCAAACGGTATTGGTTGGTGTAGAGCCGCACCAGCGACCAAATTATGGTTGCTGAAGGACTTTTATATTCAGGGACCATACTATTGGTCGCTAAAACATTTAAAAAAATACGTGGGATACATACCGTCAACTATTCCAGCGACCAAGACGAAATTGGTTGCTGAATAATGACATCAGCGACCACATAATGGTCGCTAAAGATCATCATAAAATTAGTACAACTATAGCAGACTAAAACATTTACCAACCAATATTTGGTCGGTGATCATGTCTTATAGCAACCATTTCCGAATGGTCGCTGAAACCTTGGTCGGTGGAGCTCATTTTTTTTGTAGTGAACATCTCTTGTTTAGATTAATTTATTTGAAATATTAGGAAGGTAGTGTGTTTGTAATTCATGCGGATATTTATCGGTTCAAATGAAGGTAAATATTTGACCGAATTACATGCACACGTGTGGTAATAAATATATGACAATTATAATATTTTGTTTTATGTGAACAATAAATCGATCCAAAAATAGGTTTATTGTTTGACATAGTTTATTGGCAATATTTGATTACTATACCAAGAGTACCATTTACAAGTTGTATTTCTGTCCAAAGACTAAATATCAATGTTGTGCTAGGTCTCTTGTATGGGGTTTACCATTATTTGAATTAATTAATTGTTTCATACTGATTCTAATGTGAACATATTTCTTTGGCTTTGTTCTCCATTCAGTTAATTCTTTTGCTTCTACAATATCAGTAAATATCAACTCTATTCCCGTGCTAAATGGAACCAACTTTAAAGACTGGAAAGAGAACGTTCAGATCATTCTTTGTTGCATGGACTTAGACCTTGTGTTAAGGACTGAATAACTCACTGCAATAACAGATAAAAGTTCCGCTGATGAAAAAAGAGACTTTGATAAGTAAGATCGTTCAAATCGCATGAGTCTTATGATAATGAAGCGTGGTATTCTAGAATCATTCGGGGGCGTTATGTCCGATAAGGTAACTACTATCAAGGAATTTCTTAATGAAATTGAAAAAAGCTTTGCAAAGAATGATAAGGCTTAAATTAGTACACTTTTGACGAACTTAGTTTCACTAAGGTATAAAGGTGAAGAAAATATTAGGGAGTACATCATGGAGATGTCTGATATTGCTTCAAAATTAAAGGCACTAAAGTTTGAGCTATCTGATGATTTGCTTGTGCATTTGGTTTTGATTTCTATTCATGCACAATACAATCAATTCAAGGTCAGTTATAATTCTCAAAAGGAGAAGTTGACTCTAAATGAGCTCATTTCATACTATGTGTAAGAAGAAGAAAGACGGAAACAAGAAAAGACTGAAAGTGCTCACTTGACTAGTACATTTAAGGACAATTTCAAGAAAAGAAAGAATAAGGAAGTTGCACCTGGTCCAGCTCATAAGAAGCAGCAAAATCCTGATAAGGATGAATCATCTGGTTGTTACTTTTGTGGAATCCCGGGACACTTGAAAGGGGATTGTACCAAATATCACGCTTGGCGTGTAAAGAAAAGTACGTTTCTCACTTTGGTTTGTTCTGAGGTTAATTTAGTTTCAGTACCTAGACATACTTGGTGGATTGATTCTAGTGCTACTACTCATATAAGCGTGTCTATGCAAGGTTGTTTGAACAGCGGAAAGTCAAATGATGCTGAAAGATTCATCTATGCGTGCGACGGCAAATCAGTTGAAGTAGAGGCTATAGGGAATTTTAGATTATTATTAAAGATCGATTGTTATTTGTATTTGAAAAAGACTTTTGTGGTACCATCTTTTAGGAGGAATTTGGATTCTATTTCTGTTTTGGACATTTTTTGTTATTCTTGTTCATTTGGAAATAATAAATTTATTTTTTCCTTGATTCAAATATTGTGGGTACCGGTTCTTTATCTGGATATGATAATTTGTACTTCCTTAATTTGGTTGCCTCTTATAATAAAACATTACATGTAAATTCACGATGTATTAAACGTAAATAAACCAATGAGAAATCCGCTTCATTTTGGCACAAGCGTTTAGGTTACATTTCTCAAAAGAGAATTGAAAAACTTGTGTCAAATGAATTCTTGATTCCTTTGATTTTCAGACTTAAGTATTTGTGTACATTGCATTAAGGGAAAACAAACAAACATAAAGAGATTAGGTATCAATAGGACTTCGGACGTCTTAGAACTAATTCATATGGATATCTATGGGCCATTTCATTTGGCTTCTTGGAATGGTCAACAGTTATTTATTACGTTCATAGACGATTATTCCTGTTATGGTTACATGTATCTCATTCATGGGAAATCACAATCACTAGATGTGTTCAAGGCTTATAAGGCTGAAGTTGAAAATCAACTCAACAAAAGAATAAAACACATTAGATCTGACCGTGGTGGTGAATACTATGGCAGATATGACGGATCAGGAGAACAACGTCCATGGTCATTTGCTAAATTCCTAATGGAATGTGGAATCGTCCTACAGTACACCATGTCGGTTCTCCTTACATGAATGGTGTTGCTGAAAGACGAAACAGAACACTTAAGAATATGATAAGGAGTATGATTAGTCATTCCACCTTACCAGAATCTCTTTGGGGAGAAGCATTAAAAACTGCAGCTTATATTTTTAATAGAGTTCCAAGCAAAATAACTGTCAAAACCCCTTATGAGCTTTGGACAGGCAGAAAGCCTAGTTTGAAGCACTTACACATTTTGGGTTGTCCAGCTTAGGTAAGGCCTTATAGGCCATCAGAAAAGAAATTGGATTTCAGAACTATCAGTTGCTATTTTATTGTATACTTTGAAAGGTCAATGGGTTACAAATTTTATGATCTCACCACCAAATCAATTTTCGAAATAGAAAATGCCTAGTTCTTTGAGTAGGTGGAGTTTGTAGGGGGAGATAAAGTTAGGGATGTTGTCCTTGAGGAGGAACGTATAAACATCCCTCCTATTGCAATTGATGACGATCAGGATCATGGACAAATTCTTGCTCCAAATCTTATTCAAAAAACAATTTTGGATTGTGACAATATTCTAGAACTCCCTATAAACAATCAAGAGATTGTTCTAGAAGAACAAACTCAACAACCTCAAGAACAAATGTCATTAAGGAGATCCACTAGAGAAAGGAGAAATGCAATTCCGGATGACTTTATAGTATTTCTCCAAAAATATGAGGATGGCATTAGATTGATGGAAGAAGATCCTATCAACTTTCATCAAGCATTGAAAAGTAATAATTCTCAAAAGTGGATTGATGCTATGGATGAAAAATAAAGTCTATGAAAGACAATGACGTTTGGCAACTTGTCCCATTACCTGAAGGTACAAAACACATTGGTTGCAAATTGATATATAAAACAAAGAGGGATTCGAAGGGTAATGTGGAAAGATATAAGGCTCGTCTTATTGTAAATAGCTTACTCAAAGGAAAGGCATCGATTACAAAGAGAATTTCTCTCATGTTACAACGAAAGACTCTTTCAGGATTATAATGGCACTTGTGGCACATTTTGATCTTGAACTACATCAAATGGATGTAAAGACGACGTTTCTTAATGGTGAAATAGATGAGACGATATATATGGTGGAACTGAAAAACTTTGTATCGGGAGACTTAAAGAAAATTGTTTGCAAATTAAAGAAATCCATCTATGAGCTTAAGCATGCTTCTCGTCAATGGTATCACAAATTCCATCAAATAATCATCTCGTTTGGTTTTGAGATGAATGTGGTTGATGATTGTATACCACATGTTCAATAGGAATAAGTATATATTACTGGTATTATATGTCGATGACATACTGATTACCTGCAATGATATAGGCTTATTGCACGAAATCAAGAGATTTCTATCAAAGAAATTTGAAATGAAAGATCTTGGTGTCGTCTCTTTTGTATTAGGGATTCAGATACATTGAGATCGTTCTCGTGGCATTCTTGGATTATCACAAAAGAGCTATATCGATACGTTACTTTAAGAGATTTGGGATGCAGAATTGCAAACCACGTGATACCCTATTGCTAAGGGAGATAAGTTTAATCTCAATCAATGCTCTAAGAATGACATTGAAGTAAATGAGATGCGGAAAATTCCCTATGTTTCAACAATTGGGAGTTTAATGTATGCTCAGGTATGCACACGTCTGGATATAGCATTCATTATTGGAATGCTAGGCATATATTTAAATAACTCTGTGATAGATCATTGGAAGGCAGCCAAGCGGGTTATGCGGTATTTACAGAGAACAAAATATTACATGTTCACACACAGGAAATCGGACCAATTGGAGATCATTGGTTATACTGATGCTAATTTTGCTGGATGTCGAGATAGTAGAAGATCCACATCAGACTATGCCTTCCTGCTGGCTGGAGGAGCTATATCTTGGAAGAGTGTTAAACAGACACTCATAGCTTCTTCAACCACGACAGTGGAGTTTATAGCATGTTATGAGGCATCCAATCAAGGAATGTAGCTTTAGAATTTTGTCACTGGGCTACAGATTATACATGGAATTGAAAGACCACTTAAAAATTATTTTGTGACAATAAGTCCGCAATCTTGTATTCAAATAAAAATAGGATTTCAACAAAGTCTAAATTCATAGACATCAAATTCCTAGTTGTTAAAGAAAGAGTTCAGAGTGGTCATGTTACTATAGAACATATTGGGACAAACTTCACGATAGCAAATTCATTCACTAAAGGTCTACCACTCAAGGTCTTTTATGAGCACACCGCTCACATGAGTGTTGTAAATTTTGATGATATGCTAGTTTAGTGGGAATTCGTAATTTTGGATGTTGTCTTTTGACACATAATTTTGGTTGTGCACATTCAAGTTTATTTCAGTTCATTTCAGTAATAAAATATTCAATTCAGTTTTCACTCTGATTTTTTTTTTTAGTTTGATCTCATAAAATATTAAAGAATAAAGTATGACCAGTTGGAAATAGGCATGATTGAATCACATTTCATGTAATTTCCATACTACACATCTACACTTGATCTATGTCATTTGATTGTATTGATGTATATGACCATTGAGAGTTTAGTTATGATATTTGTAACGAAGATCGCTTTGATTCTATATTGATATAATCAATTGACGAGATTGTTTGGAAATGCTTTTGGTTATGATAGCAAAAATTTTGAGCTCATAAGGTTATACACATTTATAAGGTAACATATGTGGCCTAAGTGGGAGATTGTTGGGAAATTATTTAATTTTTCATTTGAGCCAACATATGTAATTAATTGTGTATAAAGACTATCTTAAAATTAAGCTCAAAATTAAAGTAATTTAATAAATAATTAAGTAATTGAGCTTTTGGCATCTAAATAAAGTGTATGTCAGGTTATATATGTAGAGACCAGATCCATTAGAGTTTGAATTTGACGATAGGCCGAATACATATGGAAACTATATATAGGGTTATGGTTCCCAATGAATATGTAATGCTCATTCTTTGTGACATCACACTAACACAATCATTAATAGAGAAAACATATTAAAAATGAAGATCCAAGAATTATCATAAAAAAAAAAAAGATTGGAGCAATTAAATTGAAGAACAAGAAATCAAGATTTAAATATCCAAATTCAAGATTCATTATTCAAGATACAAATCAATGGATCAATGTATGTTCCGCATTAATTAATTTTCTTGGTGATTTGACATGGAGATCTTGACAATTATGTAAAGTTTATAAAGTTTAATTTTCATGAAAAATTCAACAGAAAATCCTTGAATAAGTGGGAATAATGTACGAAGTGTAGGATTTGAAGAAAATTATAGGGAATATGAGAATTTGAATAAACTCCAAGGCACGTAAATTATTATCTTTTAAGAGATGTTTCTCCCATATCCAAATATGTTATAATAGGGTTTAAATGAAAATCTCTTTCAGGATACAATGAAGGTGTTTGATTCAAACTGTGACGATTTGATCAAATCAAGAGAACGTTATATGAGAGAACTGATGATGTCAAGGGAATGAAAGAAGAAATAGAATGAATATATATGTTGTGTCTGCAAATGGGCAACATACTCAATATATAAGGAGAAAAATGTCTGTTGGAATGAATTGGTGTGTCTATTGAAGTAGCAAACCATTTGCATGACAACAATAAACAAATAAAAAAATTATGAAAATTACAAAATTTGTTTTGATAAAAGAATAAATGAAAAAAAAATGGCTACATCACCAAAGTGATTGCCTACGTACCCTTACCAGGATCAAGCCATCGTAGTTCATGCAACACACACAAAAGCATCATCGAGGAAAATTGTACATAAATGAAAGTAGCTTTTGACTTTTGAACTTTCACTTAATGTAAATAACTCAAAGTTTAGTCAAGGTGCTATGGTGAACAAATCTTGAACCAAGAACCCTATAAAGTCTAACCGGAGTCAATACATATACTATTTCCAATAAAAGAGTGTCTATTTTGTTCCAACGCATTAATGACCATGCGTTATATCCTGATTTCACGAATGCTTTAGACATGGTCTAAATCTCATAGAAAGCGGTCTGACTTCCTCACTCATATAGGTAAACACGAAGTAGTAGTGCAAAAATAAAATAAAATACAAAAATTAGGGCTTTATGTGTTTCTTTAAATTTCATCCCCCAATCTTAAATTGTAACTCAACAAGCTTTTTCACCAATTTCTACAATCTATTTTCTTCTGTTTCTTTCCAATTTATACACCTCCAAACCAATTTCATTCACAGTTGATGTTATGGTTAAAGACACGAGGGATTTTGATTTTCAGAGTTTTATAAGTGAATTTTGACTGACCGTTTTTTTACTAAGATTTTGATTACAAAAAGTGGAAAATAAGAAAAAAGATGCCAAGAAACGATGAGTGAGAACATGGACTTTAAACCTTCTTTGCTTAGTGAAAATTTTCAGCCTTAAAAAATAAATGAAATGTAAGCATAATTATTATAAAAAATAGTCTACATAGTCCTTATCTCAAACTCCAATACAAAGAAGACTTAAATTATAGTTTTTTTAATCGTAATATGTGCAACGTACACGTTAAAAACTATTCGTTTACAAGTGTAACAATCATGTCTCCAACTTTTTATTTGTGGCACCCGATTCTACTTGATGGAAATTTATATTTAGTCGTTAAAGTCCACGTGGCATACACATGATGTCCGACAAAAAGAAAAAAAATTGTTCGAAAAGGAGCAACGTTTAATATAATTTGAACAATCTCCATTTATACTTTGAAAAGGTAATTATATTACCACCACAAAATTTTGTTTTTTATACCACATTATAACTATAACTATACCCCAATTAAAATATTTTTTAATAAATATACCACAATAATTTTACATTTATAGTCCTATGTCCAATATAATTTAAATGAGAAAAAAAAATTACAATATTGTGTTGTACACCCCATCCTACCCCTCATTTCCTTCTCCCATTCTTCCCTAACAACTTCTCGTACCCCACCCCATCCATCAACTTAGTAATTTTCCCCGTAAATAAGCTCAATATTTCAGTGAGTATTAGAATAGTAATTTTTTTTTTCGTGAGCAACATTTAACATATAATTAGACGTTTTTCATCTGGAAAGAAATTTTTTTTGACCAAAGACTTCACGCAAGGGTGAAGAGAGTGGGGCAGGCCTGGGTGCCTAATGCCCAAGCTCATTTACATTTTTTTTTTTTTTTTTGGGTAGAAATTAAAGCCATCCCTTGTTTTTAAGTTCTTAATTTAAAGTTAAGAATTAAATGTTTTTTTGTTCTAAAATCACATGATAATACATTTTTTAAATATTAATAATAAACTAATAAAATTAGAAAAATTCACAGCCCCACCCAGCAAAACCCTCACCCCCTATCCAATTCCAACCCTAAAATCTCCTCTCCATATCCTTCCCTTCTCCATCATCTCTTCGGCGAAAGCGCCACGCACATCGGATTGTGATTGTCGCTGTAACCGAGCAGCGGACTGTGATGCCACTTATTCGTCATCATAAACGGTTTCCGCTTCTCGTCCCTTTACCTGAAAAACTCTTCGGTGGATTCCAAATGCTTCGCCATTTACGTTTATTCTTCTTGGAGTCGTCTTCACAAAGGACAGTATTTGGGTGTACGGCATCGCGATTGCGATCTAGTGGACTTGTGGAGGTCGTGGCGGTGTGGTTGTGGTGTGGTGGATTTGTGGAGGTTGTGGATTTGTGGAGGTCGCGTGGTTAGTCTAATGTAGATTTGTGGAGGTCCGGTGGTTGGTTTGCTGTCTGTTGTGTGATTTATGGAGGTCGTGGCAGCGGCGACGATTCGGGGATATTTTAGTGGGGGCGGTGGTTACGGTGTGATATTGTAGTTGTGATTTTTGGTTCAGGTGATGGTGGTGGAGGCGGTGACGTGGTGGTGACGATGACAATGGAGATAGCGATGATGGTAGGTTTGATGATTTTTTGGTTGGTGGTGGTAGTGTGGTGGAGATGGTGATTTTGATTCTTAATCAGGTGGTGGTAGTGAGATGGTGTTTTGGTGGTGATGATGGGGTTGGGGTTGTATAAGAATGGATTGTGACCAATTATTTAGTTATTGTGATCAATAAAGTGGTTAATTAGTTATTAATAAATAATATGTAACCAATTATTTGAGATTATGACCAATAAATTGGATATTTTATGATCAATAAATAATATGTGAATGATAAATTGTGACCCATAATTTTTTTTATATGTGACCGATGAATAAATTGTGACTTCTAAATTTTTTGATTCGTGATCGTAAAATAATTTGTGACCTCTAAAATTTTTTATCCATGACCGAGAAATAATTTGTCACTAGTAAATTTGATAATTTGTGACCAAATAGTATAGAATTGTGATCTTGATACATTGAATTAATAAAATATATTTTTAATTAATTATTCATAAATAAAAGTTAATTAATAACTGATTTTTAAAATTTGAAATATTGTTTCTTAATTTTGAAATGGACTATACTTATTTTCTTAAATATGAAATGTTTCCCTTTTCATATGTGTATAAATCCAGTGTAAAAATATTTTATTCCACTGGCTCCGTTTTTGACTTCACGTGTGTATCGTATAAACATTTAAGGTATGTATAGACATTTTTTCTTGAGTTTTGCTATGGGTACATAGCAATACACATAAAGTTTGACATAATGGTCATGTGGCCACACACAATTGGGGGGGCTGCTGGACCCACAGGGTGGACCCAAGTGCTCCCCCAATTGTGTGTGGCCACATGGCCATTATGTCAAACTCTATGGGTACCATTATGTACTCATAGCAAAATTCTTTTTTCTTTAGGATCGCGCACACAATATAAATAGTACAATGCACATGAAAAGGTGGAGACATGACTCGCAAGTTTGAGAATCCGAGGAATTTATTCTAATAATTGTAATGTTCTTCAAATTAATAAAAATTTGGTTACTTTTCTACCTTCAAAAAATAAGGTTTATTTTTGTTTTGTTCCCTAGAATCTTACCTTTATCGTAGGGGAAAATGCTTTCAATGAGAAAAAGTAAAAAAAAAAAAAAGTTGGAATGGTTTCCCCAGTAATTCCCTCACAATCTTGACCGTTGATATTGCCATGTGGCAAAATATCCATTATAATATTTGGGTACGTTTGTGGAAAACAGAGTACAGTAACCCAGACAAGACATCCCAATATTCGCCCAACAGCTTAAAAACTGCGGAATCGAGACAAAATCTATCAACTCCATTTGATAAAGCTCTCTCAGGTCCGGACCCAAACATAGCTTTGCTGACACATTCTGCCCAATACACAGAGACACAGAATTGACACTTTTCGAGATGCCCCTCCAGAAAGAGACGTTACAATTGCTAGAAAGAGGAACGTTGCAGAAAAATAAAGTTTTGCTTTCAAAATCTGAAGAAAAATAGTACAAAAATCTAGTACAAAGTTTGAGTTTTTCATAGAGGAAGAGAGGAGGAAGATTATTCATTCAGCTATTCTACTGGAAAGCAAATGGGAAGTGGATTCGGGCTCATCTTTGACTGTATTTTGCTGCTAATGCTTTTTGGTAAGTACCCACATTCCATTAATGGTGTTTTACTGTTTGAGGTCTTAAGTTATGGAATATTTTTCGTATTTTCATGGGATTTTAAGGTTTTCCTTTGAATTAGTAGTGTTCTTAGTCAAGGGTAATGTTAAAAATGTTAACTTAATTAAACGAAGTTTGGTTATTATGACCCTATTTCTACTCTTGCTTCTTTTTTTTTTGGGCTTCTGATGAATGTATCTATTCAAGATTCTATTTTACCATGCTTTGTTTAGCTTAAACCTGCATTTTTATCTTTGATTATCCTTTCTTGTTAGGTAAATCAAACTGCAGCATTTACTTTTTATATTTGGGTCTTTTCCTCCGTTGTCTGTGTCTTTAAACCATGATCTGGCTTTATTAATAAACACGACAGCATGAGTTGGATGTATCTGTACAACACATTATTGAGTCAATTACTCTACTGAATGTACTTTGTAGGGCATAACATGAAAATTTGTTTATATACATATAAGCATTCATGTCCAGTAGGTAAGATTCTCTTAAGCTAGGTAGGGCCCGAGTGGATTAAGTACCTACACTCAATAACGACGAGCTAAACAGTATAACAAACAAGATTAGTTTCATTTTCTTCCCCAAAACTATCCAGTCCTATCTAATCTTCCTACCAAGCATGCAGTATTGACTAGTTCTATGTGCCCATCAACAATGTGGACTACATGGGAATTGGTGGTTTGTGATCCTCCAATTCATCTGTAGTGCCTAGTTTGCATTTCTTTGTAATACCCTGCTAAGTTTGATAGATTTGCAACTTCTTTTGAGGTTGAAGATGCTTGCTTTTGCTTCTTCAATGTTTGCCGATATCTTTCTATTAGCTCAAATTTCATTGCACCGGTGGACCTGCTAATCAAACTGTCTCTAGGTTGCCTGCAATTCAATATATACATGCTTATCAGGCTGCTGGTTATAGAAGTGAGTAATGGTCGGTCTGTCGGTCCTCAATTCATCCCACTCAAGTTGTGGATAACAAGGCTACATTCACAATCTTCTACCTTTTGTCCCAATGTAACTTAGGGCGATTCAATTGAGTTTCTTAACCACCCTTAAGTGTACGTCTTTGTGTCAGAATAACTGATTGTGACCCTATTTGGTTGTGTTCCATCTGTTTGGAGTGTGCATGTTATGTTTGAAGCTGTTGTTAATGGTATAAAACTTGTAATGTTTGAGATGAGCTTATAAGTTATCCCTCCTCGTGTTATAACTTATGAGCAGACATTGAGCTTTAGGTTTTTGCTCAGCATTTAGTATCATATTACCTATTAATTTGTAGAAGAAAATGGATCTTGGTAAATAATCATGAACATATGGTATATGGACTCTTGTTAATTCACAGATGAGAACAAACCCTATGCTCAAACTTGCCTCTATAGCTGATAAATAATAAATGATTACGATATTTGTTTTGTAATCGTTTTGGCATTATGATTTATGCTGCTAAAGCATTTCAACTTATGTGATAGGTGTCTGCCAGGGCAGCACTGTTGGAGTGTGCTATGGAAGAAATGCTGATGATCTACCTACTCCAGATAAAGTTGTACAACTTATCCAACTTCACAACATTAAAAATGTGAGAATATATGATTCCAACATCCAGATTCTCAAGGCATTTGCAAACACCGGAATCGAGCTCATGATTGGGATCTCCAACTTAGACTTGTTACCATTCGCTCAATTTCAATCCAATGCCGATACATGGCTGAAAAATAGCATTCTTCCTTACTATCCAGCCACAAAAATCACGTATATTACTGTTGGTGCTGAAGTTACTGAAACCTCCAACAATGTCTCCGCATTGGTAGTTCCTGCTATGCAAAACGTTTTCACAGCTCTAAGAAAAGCTGGCCTTCATAGGAAGATCAAAGTCTCAAGCACCCATTCTTTGGGCGTTTTGTCCCGGTCATTTCCACCTTCTGCAGGGGCTTTTAACAGTAGCCATGCTTTCTTTCTAAGACCCATGTTGGAGTTTCTTGCTGAGCATCAGTCACCATTTATGGTAGACATATACCCTTACTATGCCTACAGAGATTCCTCCAGCAATGTGTCCCTGGACTATGCTCTATTCGAGTCATCTTCTGAAGTTATTGATCCGAACACGGGTTTGCTATATACAAATATGTTTGATGCCCAGATTGATGCAATTTATTTTGCCTTGATGGCTTTGAATTTCCGAACAATTAAAATTATGGTAACTGAGACGGGATGGCCTTCTAAAGGATCCCCCAAGGAGACTGCTGCTACTCCAGATAATGCACAAACTTACAACACTAATCTGATCCGTCATGTCATAAATGATACTGGTACCCCTGCAAAGCCAGGGGAGGATATAGATGTTTATATATTTTCATTGTTCAATGAAAATAGGAAACCTGGTCTAGAATCTGAGAGGAACTGGGGCTTATTTTTCCCTGACCAGACAAGTGTTTATAACCTTGACTTCACAGGAAGAGGTTCTTTGGACACAACTACAGGTTCTAACATCACCAGTTCAAATGGAACGTGGTGCATTGCGTCACCTACTGCTTCTGAAGATGATTTAAGAAAAGGCATTGATTGGGCTTGCGGTTCTGGAAATGTGGACTGCTCTGCTATTCAGCCGAGTCAGCCTTGCTTTGAGCCAGATAGCCTGGCATCTCATGCATCCTATGCATTCAACAGTTATTACCAGCAGAATGGAGCTACTGATATCGCTTGCAGTTTTGGAGGAGCAGGGATCAGAACAAACAAGAATCCAAGTATGTTATCTGATATGCACCTTTTTGTAATGCAGTATGCCTTGGCATTGTTCTCTCCTTACAACTTATATCCTATTTACCAGAAAATATAGTATTAACCCAGGTATAGACTTAGTATACACGCCTTGGGAATGCTGGACTTATAGGTGTAGATATACACGCCTTGGGAATGCTGGACTTATAGGTGTAGATATAGTACAAATCATATCGTAACATTTTCTATGCAAAATGGTTGACATGAATTTCTGTGTAAGACGTGAATACAACAACTGTATTCATAAGGAGAATTGATAATGACTGTAATCACATTTAAAGATGGTTTTACAGTAAAAGACTTGAAACTTTAGGCTATGTTTTTGTGTATTCATGAAATTGTCAAGACCGTGTACTGAGTAAAATGTGAGGGATCTTTGTCAGTCTTTTGTAGAACACATGAGACATTAACTTAAACCTTCTTGTTCTGCTTGTGCAGGCTACGACAACTGTTTATATGTGACACGTGGGTAAGTCCATTATTCAATTAACCATTTCATTTGACATTTAAATGTCCCAAATTGATCTTTACTTCGAGTTGCTTCACAAATTCCACAGGAGCAACAAAACTGCTGCAAGTAATGCGACATTGAGTCCTTCAAGAACTTCGTCCTCAGTAGGAAAAGTTTCCATATGGATTCCAAGCTGTTTGCTGATGGCTTTCCTCTCCTTTCTCTAAATCCTCATCTGTTTTCGCCCTAGACAGAATTGTCATTTGAAAGTAGATTATTTTTTGCAGATAAAGAGTAGAATCCCTCTTAACAAACAAGAAATGAACATCCAATTGGGATTATGCATTTTAAAGTTGCATGTTGAGATTGTATAGCAATTAGCCCTCTAAATTTTGAAAATCCACCCCACCCCCCTAAGCAAATGGGATATAGAAGAGATTATTCTCTTGGGGAGAGGGCGCACTTGAAAAACCGAACAGAAAGCTCAGGTTCGAGTAAATGACTGAACTTTCTGTTGTATGATACTTGTTTGCTGTCTAGTTGAAGCCCAAATTTAAGCTAAATTTGATATTTTGAACTGCAATCTTTCTTGGGTTGTCAATTCCAATTCCATTATTCTATCTGGAATGATTTTTCATCTGAAAGTTATGCGCAGCTGTGCCTGTAATTTAGCAGTTTTGTGATTATTTATCGAAAAAATCGTTTTTGCATCATTATAAAATAAAATTTTAAGATATACCATATGATGTTTATAATTTATAAAGTACTGTGTGAATTGATAATTATTTTAGGAATCACTTTATACCAAATATGGATGTCGAAGAGTCTTTTGTAGTTGATATATTTTTGAAATAACCGAATATTAATCTTCACGTTCAATGCCCATTCAAAAATCATTACACAATTCATCTATTCATCAAAAATAAATTCGTGATTGCAAAAACGTGAAATTTGTATTGTGAAAGAAATTTCGAAAAACGATGATTATTTGAAAATGAATGCTTTGATTAAGCTGAATACGGTAATATATTACACATTCGATTAGGGTTTATATAATGGAGAATAAACCCTAATCGCCGTTGACATTGAAAATCAAGATACAAATACAAAAAAGATTTTGAAGGATTGCAACGACATTTAAATCTAATACAGTATCAATTTGTATGGACCAATTTGGTGGTGTTGAGAGGATTCTAGATGATCGAGAATATGAATGAATATGGACAGTCGTAAATTAAGGGATTTTTACCTGGTTTATTTGTACAAGGGCGTGTTTGGCGGATCAAGATCAGCTCCAAATTGATTATCAATTAGGAGTGAAGTAATTTGCTCTTTTTTATTTTACTATCATGTTTAAAGTAATATTAGGGTAAAAAATAGCACAAAGTATGTTCTGAAATTTTATCAAATATGATGTATTGGGCGTAGTACTGTCAACATTTTTTTTTCAAGAACTTATATTTGCGATCCTGCAGTCCTGCAATGTGTAAAAATGGGTTGGGCTGCTCAAAAACTAAATTGGCCCAGCCTAATATGGTCGGTTCATGTGTTGACTTAGCACAATGAGCATGCCATGCTGAGTTTAATTGTCTAGTCCGACAATCCATGAGGATTGGCTGAATTAAACTTGGCTGTGGACTTTGTTAAATAAGAGGAAATTACACAATTTCAGGTGTTTAAAGTATCAAATTCAAAAATTAGGGACTAAATTTCAATCTTCAAAAATCAGATGCTATATAAACACTCTAGGGCTGTAAGCAAAAACCGCCAAACCGGAAAATCGAACTGAAACCGCAATTTCGAAACCGGCGATTTGGTGCCACGTGGACCCGTCAACGAAATGGTTTTGAACCAAACCAAACCGGTCAAAAACGGTTTGGTTTAGGTTTGAGAATTTTAATTATGGTTTGAAACCAAATCGGACCGGCGAAAAATATATAAAATAAAAAAATAAAAAATTGATTTTTTTTGAAAATTTATCCAAAATTTCAATTTTGTAAAATTGAATAATTTTGTCATTTTATAGGTATTTTTGTCAATTTCTAATTTTCTATTAATTATTAAGATTTATGACCCACCCAACCCTAATTATATATAAAAAAATGCCCAAATTTGAAAGAAGTAGCACTAAATAACTCAACCCAAGTCCATATACTCACAAGTCACAACCCTAATTTTTCAATTTCCATTTCTCTCACTCGCAACTTGCTGGTCGCAGCCTCGCTCCCCGCGACTTCTCCTAATTTCCCCCAAATCGTCAATGCCCTCGAAATCTCGAACCTCTCAGTCCCCGGTAGTGTACGTTCGCCGGTATTATTAGACTATTTCAGGTTCTTGCATATTTATTTGATCGTGATTACAAGGCTTAAAATTGAAATTTTGTCACTTTCTAGTTGAAATTTGTTTACATATTTATTGATCGTGAGTAAGGCTTAAAGTTGAAATTCGGGCTATCAGGTGCGCAAAAGACATTTGTTTACATATGAGAGAATATGTATAATTCCGTGTTAAATTGCAGAAGATGAAGATGGGTATATATAGTGGAATGGGGGAGAAAAAATATTTGCAGCTTATCTTTTGGAAACCATTATTAGATGGATCCGTGTCTTAATTCTTTTTTTTTTTTCCAATTTGCTAATTAAATTTTTTTTTTGTATATGAAGGACAAAATTGATCATGAGTTCTGTGGTTTCTTGAGTATGTGAATGTTTCTTCCTTTTGCTAGTTCTATGAGTTCTGTGACAAAATTTGATGTTTCTTGAGTTTTGTGACAAAATTAATTCGTTTATTCATTTTGCTAGTTGAAAATGGACACTATTATGTTTTTTTGGACCTTATATTTATTTTAGTGGACTTGTATTGTATCTTTATCGCAAAGTATTATTCTAAAACGTCAAAAGGGCGAATAAAAAACTATGCTTTAGTTTTTTGTGATTTTACTTTTATTTTGTTGGTATTTAAATTTATAGTAAATATATTTAGTTTGTTTTAGATTTATTTCTAGTAAGATATAAATATATATTGAATTAATGGCATAAAAGTAGATACTAGATAGGAAAAAAATTTACGTGAAACCGGCGGTTTAAAATCGGACCAAACCGTTAGGTTTAGGTTTGAGTTTTTTTTTAAACCGGTCAAAACGGTTTGGTTTGAAAATTTGTCAAAAACCGCAAAAACCGGACCGCTTACACCCCTAAAACACTCTAACCCTAATTTTTCACACAACCCCCTCCCCTCTCTCTCTCTCTCTCTCTCTCTCTCTCTCTCTCTCTCCTCACCTCTCTCTTCCGTCTCCCCCTTCCCCTCCCCCTCCCCCTCTGCTGCGAACCGCAGGCAGCGACGTGCTACTGCGAATCGAAGCACTCTGCTGCGATTCGCTGCAGCACGACCCCTGTGGGTGGTGGTTTGCAGTGGAGTATTGGGTTGTTTCGACGCCGTGGGTGTGGCGGATTGCTGGTGGTGGTTGATTGGTGGTGGTGGTGGTTGGTTGGCTGTTGGTCTATTGTTGTTGGGGTTGGTGGATCTATTGTTGTTGGCTGGCGGTGGTGGTGGTGGTGGTGGTTGTGGTTGGCTGTTGGTGGTGGTGGTGGTGGATCTATCGTTATTGGGGTTCAGTCGTGTGTTCTGTCGCTGGGTAGTCTGTGTTGGTCGATCTGTGACCTACGACCAAGTATCGGTTGTATGTGACAAAATTTTTATCAATCTGTGACCAAATTTTTGTCAATCTGTAACCAATTACTCAAATGTGACCTAAAAATTTAATAATATGTGACCTCGAAATAATATGTGACCAACTAATTTAAAAAACTGTGATCTCGAAATAATTTGTGACGTACAAATTTTTTGATATATGACCTCGAAATAATTTGGGATCAAAAAATTTGACGATATGTGACCAATAAATAAATTTGTAACTTAAAATTATGAATATGTGACCATTAATCACAAAATGTGACTTTATTATCATTATTTAATAAATATTTTTAATTGATTAAATAAATACCTGATTTTTGAATTTTTAAACTGTTTACCTTATTTTTGAATTGAGGTAAAGAATACACCTTAAATATGAATTTTTCGCTAAAAATAAACTTCTGCTTTAACCCATTTCAGGAAAAAAATAAAATAATAATAATAATAACAAAAAAAAAAATTTAATAATCCGTATGTCCACTTCCCATTTTGATAAGGAGGAAACTATGTAAGCAGTTCGAGCGATCCAGGTCTTACAGCTATGTCTGCAATTGATCTAAAGTCAGATTCCGAAAAGAATTCAGTTAGATAACTAAAGTCCGTCCACAATGAGACGGACAAATGCTCTTAGCAATAATGAGTAGCTGAAAGACTGAAAACTCTTATTTTTTCTGCAGCAAAACTCCAAGACTGCTTGAAAAAGCTTCGTCACACAAGGGCAACATGGTAAAACCATGAAATGCATCTTCATCTGTTATATACTATTTATAAAGTGTTATAAATGCTTTCATCCTCCATACCACAAGTATTTTGTCACTGAATATGTCACATTCCTTCGACCAAGTCCTACTTCACCTAATCTTCTCTGGGGAGTATCAGTTTTTGAACCCCTCTTGGCTTTTGTGTTTACAACTCTACAGAGAAGATAAAATCAAACTTGCGGGGAACATCACGAAGGGTAAGTTAGAACCCGGGAGCACATTAAGAGGCGCAAGAACAATTAGGTAGCCAGAGAAATCATTGCCCCTAGTTAAATGTTAACTCTATGAACTAAACATTAGGGTACCATTAAAACGAACTGAGTTTAATCATCCAGAATCTAGTCAAGAAATTGTGCTAGACCTATTTTGCTTACAGCTATTAGAAAGGGTGTTCGATAATGAATCCTTTCTTCATAGCATAATATATTCAATGTGCATCTCCAACTCTCATCGTTTGTACTTTACTATCCAAAGGAACTTAGTACTCGAGCATTGATGAAATAGAAATAATCTGAGCTAACTGGAAGTACACCGAGAGTACTTTGAGAACTTCCCCACGGGTATACGCTATAATAAGAGATGTAACTATGACATGGCTTATCAAATTCACAGATGTCCGGCCTAACAAACATCGTGCTTTATAGTTTCAAGTACCTGAAAAAACATAGTTTCGAGTTTTCTATGTTCATTGAGAAGAACTTATGTGCGTGAAAAAGCATTGATTAACATTTTTTTTCGGCCTATACAAGTTCTAGTCCCCAAAACAGAGGTGTCTTGCACGACTATGGTAACTTCCAGCCAGGCCCCTAATGAACAGAAAGTTCACAGACGTTACATGAATCATGCCCATCTCAGTAGTTTTCCTTGCTCGCACAAAGTTGATCCCTGCGCTGAATTTAAAAAATCACCTAACTCTCAAGTTTATCTAATCGTATTTCATTTTTAACTTTTCATTTTAGAATTCATTCATACCATATATATAATTTTATCTATATCTTTGCAGTTCGTAATTACAGGAGGCTTCAGCAGATGTCAGAACAGAAGCCATGTGGAAATACATAGGAAAAAAAACCACTAATGCTGATCAGGAAAGCCAAATACTATACTTGCAAATACGTGTCAATCAAATCCAAATGCCCATAAAAAACTCAAAAACACATAATTTATTCACAAGAAATCTTGATAACAATTTTCGCAAGAAGAAAATTCAAAGAGACAATTCTTGTTCAACTCAGGATCAGATCACACTATCTATCACTTCTCAAACACCAGACTCTATTTTTCATGACCAAGACCCCAAAGCAACATCAGATACTTGTACCAGGTGTCACTGCAAAAAACTACCAGATCATACAATTAACTCGAGGTGGTATAATGGTTAAGTCCTCTCATTTCCAGAAGAAAAAAAAATGAAAGGTGAAAGAAGAAAGTACGTACCAAAACAATTAAAGACCCTGATCAATAAGATAATCACCAATCTTTTCAACAACCATGTTGCACTGGCCTGGAGTCATAGGCTCATCATAGATACCAATGAGCAAGGCCATAGAGGTCTTTTTTATTGTAACTCCACCAGGTCCCTGCAGAGAAAAAGAAAAATAATCATAACAGGTTGTGAAGTCTTATTTTCACTACTTCAACGCAAACACAAACACACACTTCCTGTAGTTGATAGGCTTGCAGGGAAGTACGAACATGTATACAAATACGAATAGAAGAAAATGCCCTAGTTGATATACTAAGGACCTGGTCCTTATTCTCAATACTTAGCAACCAATCTCAAAATCCAATTTGGACAAAACTCATCTGGTCAATTAAACGCTAAAGCCACATTTATCCACAGCTACAAACTCTAGCAAAAACAACATACAACCTATAAATTGAAGCAAAAGCAGAGACAAAAAAAATACCTTTTTCCCTCGGATGACAACCCCTGGCTCACCTTGAATTACCATGTATTTAGTACCACCAAGGTACAAGCCAGTAGGAGCAAGTGAACCAGGATTTTCAAAGTCATTCATGATAGCAGTGATTTCCTCAGGCTTGAACTACACCAGCATTAATCAAAAAGAGAAAAATTTTAGTTCACAGATTAACATAGAGGAAATATAACCCAGCAAAATTTAGTGCATTGCAAAACATATAGGCTCGTGTTGTACTATTGATGCCATTCTACTTCTATCAACAAAATTGCTACTCTTATCAATTTCCATCCATCTTTTGTTAATATATTCTGATACGTGCGTGATATCCACAATATCATAATATTTGCTTCTGTATCACACTTCCTTAAAACGGTTTATAAATAACAGTGATAAAAATACAAATCAACAAAGTGTTACCACAGTCAAAATAATATCATTAAAGTACAAAAAAATACACCAATAAAAGCTGGATCAACCAAGTAAAAGCTCGTTCTGAGAAATATAACAATTTGAATTTATAAAATACATACAAATAACTGAATTAATCAGTATCCGAAATCAAATAAATCTAGTTAAAATTAATCGTTAATAATCAAAACCAACACAAACAACAAAAAATTAAACAGAAAGCTAGATCAAAAATATAAAAGCTCAATCTAGAAACTAAATCAAGGTACAAGGTAAATTTAATAAAATGCAAACAAATATCTGACGTAATTGATATCCAAAATCAGATCAGATCACGTCATCAGCATTCTTACAATCAAGAATATAATAAGTACCCAGAAGATCTGGAAATTGAATTGAAAAACAAAAATCATACGATAAATAAAAACAGCAAAAAGGAAATGAAAGACCTGAGGGAAGGTGGTGCTCTGAGCCCAGACGCTGCCGTCATGGCCAAGGATGGCGGCGGCGGCGAGGTGATTACCCTCGATCTCCGCCATCAAGTGATCATCTATGTACGATTGCCACGACATCTTTGATTTGATTCTTTAGATTCAAAATTTTGGTTCTTGTACGTAGTTGGAGGTGAGATTTGAGAGTTGGATTATTATTTTCTCAAAAGAAAAAGAGGTCTGCCGGTGCATCTCGATGTGGTTAAATGTCATTTTTGCCCCTTTGATCTTTTCTATCTACCCTATCACATTATTGAGCAAATTATTTGAATTCAAAAATGTTATTTGACTTAATTATTGAAAGATTGATGAAATAGTAAGTATTTAAATTGTTGTAAATAAAGAATCTCAATAATAAATTATTTCGTAATGCTATTTGTGTATACTCATGATTATCATAAGCATATGTGACGGTCCATGTGACTACATATTTCACTAAAAAATTCAATTCGCGCCTTTTAACTGCATAAACAAAGTTAAATGTCCCCAATTAATTTTAATTTTTTTTAGTGAATAACATCGTGAGGAATGTTGTAAAATAAGTATTACTAATAATTCTATCGCATTTTAATTACATTAAGAGCCTGTCTGGCCCAGATTATTGCAGCCAAATAATTGATTTTCTTTCCGTTGCAGCATACAAAATTTGACCATATCTCTCTGCAGTGGGACCTACAGATCTCCTCCAACATTTTAAAAAGTGATTTTCCTACCCAATTTCTGTGCGCCCAGACAATCTCTAAAGATTTTTTTTTATTTTTACTATTATCATACTTATGTTTCCGTCCTTTTCCTTCACCTCGGATTTATTCTTAATCTTTCATTAATTAATACATCTTGTCGTTGATTATGATTTTGGTTTAAAACTTCTATTAAACGGGCATAAAAATGACTTAGTTGTCTATTGTATTTTTAAATAAGCAAAAAATTAATAAAATACAGAAGGACAATTATTTTTTTTCAATTATTTTAAAGCAAGCTAATAGAATTTCTCGACAAGAATCGTCATAAAAAAAAACACCATGTGCGAATTAATGAAAAGTTAAGAATAAGAATGCGATTTAAAAAATTGGAGATTCAAGTGTAAATAAGAGGTCAAATACGAACCTTTAATAAAACTAAAATGTGATGCATTTATAAAAAATTGTAGTAAAAATATAGTTTATCGAATCTTAATTTTACTATTATCAATAATACCCTTAAATTTTGTTTGCCTCAAATACTTTGTTTTGTTCTTTTAGTTTTATAAGAATATTGAATTTAAAAGCTCCAGTTTTTAAGAGAACTACCAGAGTACACATAGGGAAATTTTGCCATTGGATTCGATGCCTTTTCTGAAAATTCTACAGATTAGTATCGTTTCTGGCAGTGTGCAGACCTGGGCCGATTTTGGGTTACCATTAGTAGCCCAACAGAGTGTCCAGTAGTAGAAGTCTAGCACAGGCTAGAAAGGCTTCAAGTGAGCTTAATAGTCACTACTGTAAAACGAACTTTATTAACACTGGCCCTGGGACTAACTCAAAGTATAATTACATTTTCAGCACCCATACAAGACAGCCATACCGATTTTTTGAGGGTTCGTTTAACAGGATTTCTGTTTTTGTTACTACTTCTTAAAGAAAGAAAGCTCTTCTGCTTGTAAGCTATTACCGCCACTATATACTAACTAGAGTTGAATCTATTGTCACGCAAATCTTAATCACGCTAAACATGGGATGATGAAACCCCAAAGGCCATTTTGGTCGTCTTCGAAAATTTAAATCATATTTCAATAACTATGTAAAATTGATTTCATAGCTTCGTCAATCCTTTTCAATATGATTTAGGCTTGCATGACAATGGAATTAAACATTCAGTTAGTACACAATCGAATTAGGATTTTGAAAATCCCATCTCAACATGACCCTTTCTTAAGATGTTGAGTCCAACTTGATACATCAAAAATCATCTGGGCCTAGTATGACTGATGCTGTATAGGGTATTAAGCCTTTGTTTGTGCCTTATTTTATCAAAAATTCATTTTTTTAAAAACTTATTTTCATTCACACATTCTTATCCAGTACCACGCTCTCCAATTTTGACATCCTTATCCCGTGCCACGCTCTCTGATGAGTTTGGAAGAATCCAAGAAAAGTGATTTAAGCCATGGGGTATTCTTCATTCCACTAAACAATTCCTCTTGCAATGTCTTTAAGGGACCAAATCTGCACAACTGGTTAAGCCCAAACTCTTCTAGGACTACTCCTTTTAATAGCATACAAAATCTTTCTATAAAGTGAAAGAATTGAATATCAACTTTTTCTTTTTTCATTTTTAAATATTTATCGAAGCAATCTGTGTGATTTTGTGCTAGATACCACAACAGTCACCAAAATATTTAAATAATTGACCTTATATATGGACTTCATTATCATTTGGTTTTGAGTTTCTACCCTTCCACAAGTAGAGAGTAGATGATAATATAAAATAAATACAAAAATATCTACCGAAGCACGTATTTTCTTAAGATTTCATTTAAGTTGACATCACTTCAAAGTCTATTTGGAGTAGAAAGTGAATGGTCGACCACACTTCATACCTAAGTTAATGTCTAAATTTAGTTTGGCCCGCCCTTCCATCCAGTCTCCTATTCTGCCCGATCCTAAGATACCCTTTGAGGAGCTATCTGTGTCCAACTTTATCCATCCACCCAATGTCTAGCGGTTTCCATTGATCATTTTGAAACATCATTGGCAAACTGCTGAGGTTGACGGTGATAGGATATGGTATGACGGTGCTTATGCCACTAAATCGATACAAGTAGCTAAACAGCTTGCTACAACATATAAAGGCATCTTTGACATACATCAAGTTGAAGGAGTTTTGCTGATTCTCAAAATATATAAAAATGCAAACCAACATATAAAAGTTTATACTATTTCCCTTAATAATTTTGACTTTTTAAAATGAAACCAGAAGTCTTAGCCCCTGTTTGGTGGGGATTAAATCAAATTTTTAGTAGATTTTGACAAAAATTAATGAAATGTGTGGTTAAAAAGTTGTTGATCCCATAAAATATATGATTGATATTAATTGTTAACTTTAACTTAAATTAAAATCTTCAACATGCGCTTTATATGATATCAGAACTCATTAATGTCAAACAAGCTATTGAGTTCATTTAAAACTCAATCGAGCATTCATATGGTAATATTGGTATGCTAAACATGTTAAAGGATAAAATTCCACATTGATCAGGTATAAAAATACTAAACAACACGAGAGTTTGCGTTACTGCTCTTAAAATGTTGACATTTTAACAAGTCTTAAAACATGTGCTTGGCATTAATTGGTACTATGGTGGAAAAAAGGTGACTTTGGGATCCTTTCAACCATTCTCGAGTTATCTTTTCTTAAGATCATATCGACCGTTTATATATGTTCGTGCTAGGTCGTGACTTATTTCATGGAGACAGAAGATTCTGGTCATTTTAAAATTAAAGCCAATATATTCTTGTCCTCTCAATCGTTTTTTGCTTATCATTGATTTCTATCTTGTTATTCCTGATTGAGGCTCTACCCCTTCAGAAATTACGATGAAGTTGCCTCGACTCCTTGTAAATTAGCTTTATTACATGCATGTCTAGAAAGAAGGCCGAATGTGACCCACGGAACATAATTAGCAAAAAGATGGTGTACACAAATTTTCCTTTTATGTCACAATTCTTTGAGACGTGCATATGAGTAAGGCTTCACTCGACTTGAAGACAGGGTCGATCCTGACTATAGACGGCGCAGGCGATCCTCTAACGCCCCACTTTGTTGAGGGTCCCAAATTATGTAAGGTTAATTGATTGGTTAAAGAAAACGAAAAATTATAATTACGAAATTCTTTAAAATAGAATTATCATATGCAAACACAAGAAACTAATAAAATTTGAAAATACAAACATTTCTAAAATAATCATATAAATGACATAAAGCTTATCACATTCATTTTTTGTATAACGTAAATATATCACTTTCATTATTTTTTCCGTGTATAATTAATTTAATTATTTATCTTTCTAACCATCATTTTTTTGTTTCTTAACAAAAAATAAAATGTCACTTTTCTCTTTTCAAAATTTATGGTCATTATTTTTTCTTATGCTCTCATGGTGGGTTTTACACTTATTCAAGGAGCTGCTGCTAAATTCATTAGTATTATTTCTCTCTCTAGATTAGATTTTTGCACTTCGTTTCATTTGTCCATTTTTTTCAGTTTTTCATATCATTGTATTGATTAATGTTTTAATTAAACTAATGGTTCTCCATGTACTATATAATTTGGTTTGGGATTTTCTTGATCCACTTACTATTTTTCCCCTTTTTATGTGTGTACTAAAGTTTAAATCTTGTATTTTGTTTTTCAATTTTCCTGATTATGTTTACTTGTATTTAATTATTTTCTGAGTCAAAATTAACAATTAATTTCAATCACACATTTTATAGGACCCACAACTTTCCAACCATATACATTCTATCAACTTTTATCAAAATTTGGTAAAAATTTGATTTTAATCTCTAATAGGCTCCATTTTAATGAAATTTTGAGTGAAAATGAGTTTTAGATAGTGATTTTTTGAAGAATGTGTGGTTAAAAAATAAAGTAATGTTATTGGTCATTATGATGATCGAACATCGATAATATGACATCACATCATCCCTCACATTTCTCTCTCCCACTCTCTATCATAAAAAATGAACTGTCTAATCTCATTATTACGCATAAATTGTCACATTATCGATGTTCCATCGTCATAATGATAAATAGTATTATTCTAAAAAAATAATAACGAAAAGGTTTTGATTTAGATGTAATTTTTTTTCAGAGAACGTATTGCTGAAAATGAGTTTTTTTAAAAAAATGGGAATCAAACATATGCTAAATATTCATATAAACCTCATATTTGAAGTTGGCATAGGGCCCCCAAAATATCAGAATCGGCCATGCCTGAAGAGTTGGACACTTGTACAAGAAAAAAATACACGAGCGAAAGTTATTATTATTATTTTGTTTTCTCTCCCATTTTGATATTCAATAATATTGTTTTGAGTTGTTTTGCATAGACCAACATTGTTCATTCTAATACTTAACGGTTAATAACCCGACCACGGCTATCTAATCAACAACCAAACAAGATTGAATTCAAGCGAGTGAATGAACGAGTCACTGATTTGTAAAGAGCAAAGGACTTTAAAAAACACTACCCCAAATAGGAGTCTTGGCTAGTTTGAGCTGGAAGACGAGTCGAAGAAGTCAAAAGAGCAGGAAGAAGCATAATAGACATCAACCGGAAGCAGTGCAGAAATAGGAGGAGAGCCACCGATTTACCTATCGACGATTAACTTTAGGGTAATTCTAGAAGTCACAAAAATTCAAGTTTGCTCTATACTTTTTGTTAAAACGACCTCACTTTAAATCTTGTAGTAGCTATGGTGTTCTTTTCATGTTCGGGTACACAGTCTTTATCTTTTGATCTCATTTTTTAAAATTCATTTTTAACTATACATTTCATGAGATTCACAACTTTTATCACAGTAAACAGTGAAAGTGAAACAATTTAATTAAAGACCACATCAAATTAATTATTACATAATAATACATTTATATAAGTTGTTGTCTTTCAATATGTTTTTGTTGTTAGCTATAATTGAGTAATCAAATTAAATTGCATGTGCTAACAAGTTTGCCGGACTTATAAATTCCTTGATATTAGCATCGTTATTTGAGAATTGTTCTAGAACGCGAGATAGTTCTTGACAAGGAAATTTTGGACGTGCCAATAGAATGATAATGAAAGAAGACCTGTGAGGCTTTCATAATCGAGCTCAAGAGTAAGAAGCTTAGTGAATCTTCTACTTAAGACTATTGTTTGATAGATGTTAACTTGTCTACTTCTTCGGTCACATAAGTATTAGGTACGAAATTTCATATTTAGTAAATTTTGATAAAAGTTGATGAAATGTGTGGTTGAGAAATTGTGCGTCCTATAAAATGTGTGATTAAAATTAATTGTTAACTCTGATTTGAGATTTTAATTGGATTTTAATCCAAACCAAACATGTATTTAGTTTAGGATGGGAGGATTTTTAATTGTGTCCAGTTCTCATGAAGAACAATAATTCTATTTCATGTTTGGATAGGAATTAGACTCGTCTATTGATATTAAGAATAATTATTATGTATTATCACTTAAAGAAATATACTATCGAAATGGAATATTTATAATAGAATCGACATTCTAAATTCTGATAATTCCAATTAGAGCATAAAATACAAGGCTCGTAAAATAAATATCACTTATATGATCTTTAGATTAGGTTATGTGGATATATAGGAATCATATACTAAAGTTGTTAGAAAATATGGGTCATGAGTCGTCCATATGGGGTGATCCAACCCACAAATTATTAAAGTGGATTGGAGGGAATGGTTTGAATAGAATTCAAACAAATAACTTCCTTCAACTCCCACCAACTTTTAAGTTTTTACATAATTCCAGTAACTTTTTCTTGTACTTAGAAGATAGGGAAAAGATAACAATAAAATGGTGAAAATTCATATGAAAAATATCACCAAAATTAAAAGGCACATAAAACCACTATTTCAGCATGAAAACTCACAAAAATTGGTACTTAAGTTATGGCCAATAATCTCATTTCATCGTGATTGAGATTGTGACCATTTGAGTGCAAGAAAATTTTAGACTTGGAGTTTTGAAAAATAAGATGATTCATCATTCAAAAGTTATTGGAATTCATCATTTCAAGTAAGTATCTTGACTCGAAATTCATGTTAAAATATGTTGCAAATTTACTTCAAAAGTTATAGAGCGATATTTGATTATGACTTATATGAGGTATACAATTTTTGCCTGTCAGATAAAATGATCAAGTAACATTTTACTACAAAAGAAAAAAAAATGGATCATCAATCCACTAAGCCTCATACATTTGGATGTAAGTGGACTCATGTTTATAAGAGTCAAAGATGGTCTTTCTTATTTCATCATATTTACATATGGTTTATAAGTGTGTTTTAAACACTTACGTAGAGTGATAAATCTACTTAATATTTTATTATTTTGACAATTGTTTCTACTTCTATTAGTGCACATATTATTTTTTAGGTAAAGATCCCAACTTCAAATCCTAGGTCTTCTATACTTATTGTAATCTTTTGTAACACAAGTTTTGTCATGAGTTTTTATTTATCCTCATACATCATAGAGATATAGTTGGTCGTAGGTGAAAATTGGATTAATTTATCTCGAGAGAAAAAGTTAACAAATAAGGAATATCGATTGTCAACATAAAACAAGAATTGATTAAAATCGAGTAATTGGGGACTAAAGTGGGTTAGCAATATTGATGAATTCAAGTTTCTAGTGCCTTCCTTGATTGATTAAACTCCAAGATTTGTTGTTCTTTGTTTATTGTTTATTTTATTAGATAATTGATATAGTTAAAATCAATTTTAAAAATTAATTGTGTATTTTTCTTGCATTAGAGCTAGTTTAATTAAAGTAAAATAGGTAGATAATGAGTTCTTGTGGATTCAATATTTTACTCATCATATACTACTTATTAACTATCCATCCACTTGCTAGATAAAATTGACGACAACGATGACGACAACAACAGCATCAGTAGTTATATTTATACACAATGAGGTTCAAATTTGAATTTTTGCAAAGAATACAGAAGATTTTGTGCGGTGGACTCCCATCACATGCGCACATCACCAGGGGCGGAGGTGGGGGGGTCCTGGGGGGATCGGACCCCCCAATTTTTTGACAATAAATTTTTTTTTTTTTATTTTTTGGGCTCAATTTTTTTTTTTTTAAAGTTATCTCCTAACAAATTCAGAATTTGTAAGATTACAATGCATTTGTGAACTTGTTCAAAGTTGGTTGTGACAAAAAAAATGAAGTATACCCGTTATTATACAAGCTTTTGACATTGACATTAATTTCTCAAAGTATGAAAACTGGAAATGAACACTTGTAATAAGGTATAATTTTGCTAAATTAAAGATTTGTACTTTCCTTTATACGTTTCTTGATTTTTTTGTTAAATCTTCGCACATTAATTTATATTCCGTTTTTTTTCTCTATTACAAAGTACCAACTTTCTTCATTTTAACACATAATGTTTCAAAAAAAAATTCAGGGGCCGAACTCCCGTGGGTCCTCACCCCTTCAACTCCGGGACCCCCCTGGTTCATCGGGCTGGCTCCGCCCTGCACATCACAATGTTGTATTTAAAGGGGGAAATCACAAATGATATGATTAATGATGAAGTAACACACTTCCAATATTGGTTTTGGGATATGAACTTAACACTGCGTACAACACACTAAATCTCGTCACATTCAAATTGGTTGATAAAATTCCATATGTGATATGAAAAGAGAAATGTTCAGTTTTTCTTGCTTTAAGAATTGAGACCACGACGCTTACGAGAAAAATGGCAATTCAGATAACCTAGAGCTTTATTGTATTTCTAAGCCATTTGTTTCAACCTAGCATATCACAACATAGCTATTCGAAGGCGTAGCTTCATCGTGGAAACTCATTAAAGAGTTTCTCCCATTGGGGAAAGTAGAGTGAAAAAAAAGTATGAAATATTCATAAACTATCAGTGCAACTCCAATTATTTCAAGCAAAACAACTCGAGGAGGAGTTCGACAAGAAAAAGAAAAAGAAAAAAATGTTCTCTTTCACTTTAGCTTGAACCTATAAATTAATTTCATCTGGTAAAGATTAAGGAAACAAACTATACAAATTATAAGAAGAAAATAATTTATAACAGTAAACATGATACGCTAATCATAATTTTGCTTTTGGGGCCTTACTTTCTGTAAGAAAAAGCGGCTTTTCTTGGTTTTCTTTCCTCCCTTTCTTACCTGTCCTTTTGCCTTCTTTTCTATCTTGTTTTTCCAACTGGGATAGTTGCATTTACAGGAAAAATAGATGGAAAAAAGGCAAAACTAGGTATATATGTGGTCCATCAGCACTTGGAGAAAGCTTCGAGTACTGATGAATATTTTGTCTGCATAGGGAATTTTTTTTGCATCCTATCTTTTATGTTTTGCTTCTACCGATGATGATCCGGGTTGTCAGGGTCATGCCAGAACGTGGAGTACTTCAACCATTCTGCTTCTTGTGGATTTGTAATGGATGACTCCTGCAATAGCAATATCAACATGCGTACCAATGGTTAGAGTTGTCCAATAGAAATTTTAAATAGATAATTTTTTCGCTTTCCAAAAATTAGTTTAAGCATTCAGATTAGGTAATTCAATATGATATCACATCAGATGAAAGTTTTGATTACTAGCTAGTTTCACCATCTTGCTCATTTTGATATGTTGTTTGAGTCAAGATATCGATTGAAAAATTATGTGGTATGCACTCAAGACGTATCGAAGAAGACTTTAAATAAAACGAGGCAGTGCAACTAGCTTTCTTTCATTTTTATATTTCTAATTCAATTTATTTTCACTGATGAGTTTCTTTTTGCATTTAAATTGTATTAATAGCCAATATAACTTTTTGTAGTCTTTGTTATATTTTTTTTTGTATTAGTAATTAGAATAATGCACTTATTAGTTATTAATAATCTTTCTGCTTAATATCTTAAGTTTTTCAAAAGTAGAAGAAAGGAGGAATCTTGTTGCAGCTCCCACAATTGATGTCACAAGAGGAAAGCAATAAACAAAAGGAAAGAAGAGAATATGAAGAGGAAAAACAAGCGATGCGTCCCGTTGCATATTTGGTAAGATAGATTAAATAGTAATGTAAATCTTTGTATTGTCATGCACGATCAATTTTGTGCTCCATACCGAGCACACCATTTCGTTCTTAAAAGTTGGCCTAAACGCAGTAGGGCACCACTGTGTATATACAGAAACAGCTGCAAACTTACTACATTGATCTATCAAGCAAGGAAACTTATTTCATTTACTTTTTCACAGTTAAGATATTACGTTTAAACTTAAATGGGAAAGAAAAAGGAGATAAAGGAAAAGACTAACGATAACGTAAATCTTCCTTTTGAGTTTATTATGAAGATTTTGGAAAAAGATGCTTGATTTCATGCCTTATCCTTATCAATCCGTCATTACCTTTACTTTTCTACGACTCAGATTAAAATTAAAATTTTACACGAAAGAGTATTTTGTTTCTGGATTTAAAAGTTTAATACTTACTTCCTTGATATGATCAGTTGAAGTGCAGCCCATAATAACTTCCTCCAATCCTGATGCAGACCTCTCCAGTTTATGATGTTGCTGCTGAAAAAATGTAGTCATTTAGAACAAAACAACACATAATCATCTTTAAGATTATATGTTGTCTGAAAAATATGTTGTCTGAAAAAGGCATCAAGTATAAAGGAAAATGTAATTATTTGTTTACAATTTAGAAGACATAAAATCATCACTGACTCATGTAGCTTAATTTTAATTAGAACATATTTTAGTACGCATTGCCATAACAGTACAACGCACAATATTATATTAGGTTTTTTTTTTTTTTTTTGGTGATACTGTCCTATCCTTCCTACCAAAAACTATTATGATCTAGGCACAATCACTAAACTAAGATTAAGGATGGTTTATTTAAAGCATGTTTGGCTTTGCTTAAAAGCAAAAAAAAAAAAAAGTAATTTTTTTGGCTATTTTCGATAGTAGGAAGGTCATACTTCCAAAAACAGACAAGAATCGTTTAGAAAAAGCCACACACTCTAAAATTGACTACGACAACAGACAAAGACTCATTCGAAATAAGATTTGGAGTCAACCTCATTCGTCTTCCATGTGGACCTCGTATGAACCAAGTCAATAACGTCCGGACCAAGAATCATCATATCTAATCTTATAATTTGTTTCTGAAGGTTCAAGAAAATATTGGGATTAATTACCTGGAAATTTTGATTTTGGAGAATCATTCTAGGGAAGGAGTCGTCGTCAAGAATGATAGAGGCGTGATGATGAAGAGGTGGTGGAGAAATTATGGTGGATATAGAGAGCGAAGGCCTGCTGATGTGGAATGCTGTGGTTGCAATCTGGTGTTGCTGAGCCTCATGGGTCACGTGAGGTGGTGGCATTTGATGCTCATCGCACGTGCCTGGTGCTGAAAATACTTCCCTTCCAATTGAAGCTTCTCCAATCCCAGCCTGGAAGAAATTAATAATCCATAAACAGTTTGCTAGCTGGCCAGTCTCTTGTCAAGGCTCTTTTTAATATTCTGTGCCTTTTTCTTTTCTTTTCTTTTTTATGTTCAATATGATTTTGTTCGGCATTGCTTTACTAATTTTCTCTTCTCAGGTGGGTGAACTGCTCAGTTTAAATTAGATGAGTGTTATTATCAAGCAAATCTGATATCATTTTCAGGCTTTATGTACAAGCATCCAAATGTGAAAATCCATTTTTTCTGCTGTTTTTTGTATTGCATGCATGCATTACTTGCGTAAAATTCTAAGTCAATTGGTTATGATTTTGTTTTATACTCAACTACATGGAATATAACATATTAGATATATTGTATAGCAGCAAGAATGGAAACCTTAACTTCGGAAAATATTGAATACAGAAACAAAATTCACTGTTTAAAGAGAGAGGAATTTTGAAAAAAATAATTTATGATGATAAACTATACTTAAAATCTAGATTAATCTTGTATCGAAACACGGCCAACATAGTAATTTTTTTGAATGTTATAAAATTGTTTTGTATTATGGTAATAAGAATTTTGAATAGATGATCAACGTATATGCATAAAAATACCTCATCAAAGGGTTTACTAAATGGAAGGAAGCTGAAATAGTCACCATAGCTAGACATAGGAGAGCTGCCGGCGCCACTGCCACCAACACCGCCATGGATACTCCGAAATTCATCTGTAGGTAGGATTATTTCCTCAGAAGAGCGGATCCCAGTACTGCCACCATCTCTATTTGCTGGATCGCTGATTGTTGCTAATTCGACGGCATTATTCGTGCTATTCTTTTCCAACAAATTGCACTGCCTTGGTTGAGTCTGATAAAATATCTTGGAAACCACAAGTTCACCTTCTTTTTCTTCTTCATTTTGGCCTATGTGGTATTGATGCATAACCCAATTTGTTTTTTCAGGTTTTCTATTTTTCCCAAAATTTGTATATAAAACCAAAATTTTCTTGCATCCCTTTTGCTTTCCATTAACCATGACTGGCCTGGTTTTGCCTGTCTTGTGCCAACGGGTTTCTCCACCCTGCAAGTCACATTCAGTTTGAATTTTTCTTCTTTTTCTCGTACCGGTGGTGTAAGCCTTTGATGGTCTGTGGAAGAAATGCCTACTCAATCCATCCCTTGTTACTCCTGAAAGATAAATGTACAAAATTAGTATTTTCTTCCACTTCATTGATTGGCTCAGTATATATTTAGCTTGCTTCCAAATTGAAGCGCGGTAGAGGAGCTAGACGTTAGTAACCAATTTCCGAAAAAGGAACCCGACAAGAGCACTTCGTGCACTAATTTTATTGAAAGTTAAACCAAGGACGGAGATATTTTAAAGTTAACAAAATCAAAGTTAGGTTTACTTAGGTGCAACAAACTATGAGACTTTAATTAAATTTCTTGAAATAGCAGAAAAAAAACAAGTGATAATAAATCAAACCCTAAAGTCCTTCTAGTTGTATATTCAAGCAAGAAGGTGTATAACCTAACTCCTTGAATTAAGGAAGACTGAAAAGCAATTTCACACGCACACACGACACACAGTGAGAGCGTATTTCTTATACCTGGAAGCTTTTCTGGGTGAGTATAGCAAATGCCATCAAAACCTTCAATTGTAGGGATGAACTCATCAATCAATGGATGCGACTTTGATTCTTCGCCTTCTACTTTTGCTTCAAGGTGTTCTATCAATTCTTGATCTGTTGGGTCAAATTTTACTCCTGCTGGTAGACCTACCCAATCCTGCAAATAAATCAAAATTAACTTAATAAAACCCAAAAAATGAAAATAAAAAAAAAAAAAATTGAAACATCCTTAATTAGTAAAAAAAAGAGTCGTACCGGCTTCCCTTCGAGCTTTTGTCCACAACCCGGACACTGCTGATGCTCCTCAAGCTTCGAATCAATGAGATCAGAACTGCTCATGGATCCTAGTTGAGTCTTATTCATGGCTCTTCAAACGTATCAATTTACATCTTATATATACTATCAACTTGGATGACAAACTCCCATAAGAAACCTTAACTTGGACGAAATCTTCTTATGTTGTCTGAATTGAAGTCTCTACAGTTGATATATACATATATTATTTGGACTGAATGAACAAAGAAAACAATAATTCATATGTATATAAGCAGAAATTCAATATTGTCCAAGAAACTAAATTAAACTGGTGAGGGCTTGAGAGAGAAGGGGATAACAAGAGAGAGGGAGGGAGGGGGAGAGAGAGAGAGGAAAAAGAGGAAACTGTGAAGGTGTAAGAGAGCTATAAAACCTGCTTTAGCTATGAAAAAACAGCAGAATTCCCTCTTAACTTTAACGGAAGCCAGTGAGATAAAGAAAAAGGTGTCACATACTCTATATACTGCCTTTAACTCTTTCCTAATTTAAGAACACTATATATACACGGTTTCTCTCTCTATCTCTAGAGAGAGATAGAGATATTATATACATATATATAGAGAGAGAGGGGGGAGAGAGATAGGATTTTGGTAAAGCTTATGGGCTGCTGCGCCTTTGTTTTGAGTCTTCTTGACCGGTAAAGCAAAAGCCAGGAAACAGCCTCTTCACCTGTTACTGTTTCATACACTTAAATAATCCAAGCGTATCATCTAATACATAACTATATTCTTATCATTTTCTCACATGAATTTCAATAAAGCTATGTGTTTAAATTTGGGGGCAAAATAAGAGGTTAATATGTAATGTATCTTCTTGACTAAAATATAAAATTAGAAATTAATACTTATTTGCTTGATATATATTATATTTAGATTTATTTGCTGATCATAGAAATATAAACAAAATAAGCTATTTTTTAACAATTTAAATTATGCTACTTTAACATAGTATGAGAAAATTACATTTTTAATAGTCGGAGAAATGGTAAAGATCGTGTGTTAAGTTTCTAAAATAAAATAGTCTCTTAGATAAAGTGATTGAGTCTTGACGCGTTGATCGCTTTCAACGAAGAAAAAGAAAGAAAAAAAGAAAGGAAGAAAGAAAGAAGAGAGAGATTTTAAAATACAAAATAGAAAAACCAACTCCTCACCCACTTCCATCCCCTAAAAAATTTTATTGACAAAATATAAAACTCACGTGACATGAGTATAGAGGTGGAGGACTGATGATGACAAAAGGAGGAGGGGAAGGGTGGGTTGGGGGACAATGTTGCTTGATATGCAAGGCAAATCAGCAGTATACTTGATGGACAACCACCATCTATTCTATTATTAAACATAGGTTTCAACACCAAAAACTCAATAAAATAACTCATGTAAGAATTCAGATGGGTTTGTTTATAGCCATAGGGTCAGTCTGGTTTCTATGTGCATGGTCTTTATTTCTAATTGCGTATTTTGCTAATTTTATGTTAATGATTTGGATAACTTGTAATTTTCTACAAAAAAAAAAAAAAGGAGTGATCGGTCATTAAAGTTTGCATGTAATTTTCTACAAAGCAGATGACCAAAACCATTAATAAACTTTTAAGAACAAATATTTATTTAAATATCCCCTTTTAAGAAAAAAAAGTTAAAAGCGCCATTAATTTTAGAAAGGTAAGCGGCCCCTACATCGACTATATTCAATCCCTATTTGGTATGGATTAAAATTTGATAAAAAATTAAGATAAAGTCAATAATTAATTTTCGCTACATATTTTATGAGATTACAATTTTTATCAACTTTTAAATCATATATTTTGTCAACTTTTATCAATATTTAAAATTCTATCTCTTTTATATTCCAGAGAAGAATCAAAGAATAAGCATATGTTTGACGATCATTATTTCAAAACTCTTTAATTCTCATACTCATTTTTAATAATATATTACATAAACTCAAAAAAAATTCTTACTTTTTAATCACACATTTTTTTAAAAAAAAAAAAATTATCGTTCAAAACTCCATTTTCAAGAAAATAAATGGCCAGGGCTAAATAAGAATAGGATACTAATATATCTATTGGAATGTTGATGTTGCGGAAACTTGCTCCAGGGGTAGTCAAAACGGTGTTTTTCGGACTCAATTTCACGTTATCTTTTTCTACCAAACTACCAATCCAAACGGCTCCAACTTATAATCAATATATCCACCTCAATTACTCTTCAATTTCGGCCCCACAAAGGATAAGATAGTGATGATGATTTGTAAGCCACAAAGGCACATGAAAAACATAAGAAGAAACACGTTATGGAAGTCAAAACACAAAGAAAGCCACCGATTTTTCCTCTCCAAGCAAGCTGCCGATTTTTCTCCTTCTAACACACAAATCACACACAAAACAGCTAGGGCAAAGACACCATATATATAGACTAAGTTAAGCTTTAGTTGGACCAAGGAAAGAGGTTAAATGGATCAAGATTCAAAATCATCCAAGATGTAATATATATAGGTCATGAGTAACATTAATTGTTTAAGTTACTTCCAACGGTCCACATTGTTTTCAGATTGATCATTTGGACTTGATTGTTGGTAACAATAGAGATGACAAAAAAACTCGATACCCGCAGGGCCCCACCCCGAACAGGGCGGGGATAACACACTTAAACAGGTAATGGGTGGGAAAGGGTAACAAGGGCCCCGCCTCGTTAAATTCAATACTTTAAATGAAAATTTTCATTAGTTCTAATAGAAAATAGCAACTAAAATTATTTGTCTAAATCTAATAAATATGAGTAATAAAAATAAATTATCAAAAACTTAAAAAAAAAAAAAAAAAAATTTAAACTAGGAATAAAAATGGAAAGGACCTACCCCCTCCCCACCCCGCCCCACCCTGCCTTAAACTGGTAACGGGGCGGCCGGGCGGGGAGGGCCCCCAGCCCCTGCCCCGTTGTCATCTCTTAGTAACAATTTAATCCAACATTTACATTAACACTTGGGATTCATTGGATATCAAAACTCAACAGTTGACTAACCAAGTAGTGGAGCCCTGCCTTTTTTTTTATTTTTTTTTTCCAATAATCATCTTGGCATTCCGTGCTTGGAAACAAATATTTGATCAATTGATTGTTTGTGTTGTACCAACCAGCGACATCGACAAACACGCTTCTTTTTTAAGCATTATTAATTTTAAATTTTACCTTCATTAAATATCGAAATAATTATTAAAATATAAGAATTAGATTATTTAAGATGAAATTTCCAAATTTTATAAGGTACTAAGTTCGACAAACTTAAACTAGCAATTTAATTGGTCTAAACTTCTATAACATAGGTTTAGAAGACGCATCTACTAGATGATCGCGAATGACCCTATTATGCACTCGCAACTTGAAATTTGTGAAATGATTGCTATATTATTGCTCTCGAGAGCAATATTTCATATATCTGTTTGGAATGATGAAAATGTCTCGAGTCTTAAATTACTTCTATACAAAATAAACCTTGTGGATAATAATTTATGGGATGTGTTGCCACCTATAATTGTTTATGAAATTCCAGCGTTAGGGTTAGAAATTAAAAGGCTGGAAAATAAATTACATAAATAGCATCATAATTATCCTCGATCGACTAATGTAAACCAAAGGTTCAATAATGATAGCAAAAAAATTGACATCTGCAATACTAGTAGAGTCACCTATACCAATTATAAAGAAAATAGAATTAATCTATGTGTACATAGGTGTACACATAGAAGTTGACAAATGTGAGTGGGGTGGGACCCACAACCAATTATAAAGAAAATAGAATTAATCTATGTGTACATAGGTGTACACATATAAGTTGACATAATCACACTATGTCAACTGAATAATGCTAAGTGTACACAATTTTTTACACAATCATTTACACCTCTCTCACATGGAGGGGGGACCCACACATAATAAAATAATCGTGGACCCCCCTCCATGTGAGAGAGGTGTAAAAGATTGTGTAAAAGTGTGTGTGTACATGTAGCATTACCCATGTCAACTTCTATGTGTACACCTATGTACACATAGCACTTCCCAAGAAAATATTTGTCAACATATTTTTGTAGGGAAAATGCTAAGTGTACATCACCCTCTACATAAGGGTGTTCATAATGGACATCCGGCGCCTCACTATTGGAGGAAGTGCCGGCACTTTCTCCAATGGAGAGGCGTCGGGTGTCCATTATGGACACCCTTATGTAGAGGGTGATGTACTTGTAGCATCACCCTTTTTGTAGTGCTAAATATTATTGATGATAGCTATTATATTAAAGCAAAATTCATCAAAAAATACAATGTAAAAATTATTTGCCAAAAACAAAAAGAATCTCTAGAGGCAAAATTAAATTCTTCATAGTAAAGCAAAGTATTTAGACATGTAGGTCAAAACACTTGAAATATAATTCTTGCAGGTTGCAAATAAAATTTAGTTAGAAAATCTCTAATCAATATAAAATTAAAACTTCGATATTTGAATAATTTATATATCTTAGAATGACTCGGCATGCGTCTTACCTATCTGTATGGTTCAGTTGATTGTGAACCAAATGTTCATTTCCTAAAACCTTGTTTTCAATCAAGCTGCAAATATAATTATACGAATTAAAATAATCCGAACCTATATTGTATGATCCTTAAAAAATGTTTGTTGAAATATAGTTATAAGAATGGGATTTTTGTCCATGTGTTTTCATAAAGAAAACAAATATCGAATTTACAATTGTGGCAATTTATATCTTTCATTTAAATCTTGTAGGAATTAGTGAAGAGCTCAACAAAATTGAAGATTATTTGAAAAAATGAATTTAAAATGTACTATTTGAAAAAAAAAAATTTAATTAACTTCGCATTGGATTGCATATTGAACATTTTCAAGAATGATTATTTGTTCTTCAATCCTTTTGTACAGAAAAATTTTTAAATTGTTTCTAAATGGATAAAACGTATTCAATGGCATCACATATAGTTGTTCGATCACTTGATGTGAAAAAGATCAATTTCGCTCACTTGAAGATAGAAAATGATTCTTGATCCTGAAGTACCAAATCTCATTACAATTAGAGTATTAACGTGTCTTGCAAATTGTACTTTACTAGAGATCTAATTTTTAAAATCTTTTTACAAAATATAGCTTTGCACAAACTCAAAGACGTTGGAGTGGTGTTAAACATATTTTTTGTGACCCAAAAAGTACTATTGATATGGGATTATTTTATTCACAAAAATTGAGATCATGAATGTATAGGTGAAGGTTATCTCTTATATCCACGTAATTACGTAAATTAGATAATAAATAAAAAAATGTGTTTATGAATGGAGGAATAGCTATACCATGAGATCTGCAAAGCAAATCTTAACAATAACATCTTGAAACCATTATGAAAGTAATGCAATTCATGAAGCATACTATGAATGTGGTTAAAAAATATGATACGTGTATCCAAGCATCAAGCGAAATAATTTCAACAAAAGATAGTACAATTATATTGTATGAAGATGATGCAATTTGTACAATTCAATAATATTATATCAAAGGTCATAAGTCAAAGCATATTTCTCCAAAATTCTTCTATACACATGAACTTTAGAAAACGGGTAACATCGATGATCAAAAAAATCGCTCACATAATAATGTGATTGACTTATTCATAAAAGCATTGTCAACGTATGTATTTAAAAAAAATTTGATACATGAGATAGAACTGCGTCAATTTAAAGATCTCCAGTGATCAACATTGGGAGAGCATATTTCCTTCGCTTGGTTTTTGTCTTGTTGAATTTTCCTAACAAGGTAACTTATTTTAATTATATACTCCAAAACTCTTACAAATAAATGTACTCTTTTTTTTCTTTGTTGGATATTTTTGTCCACTAGATTTTATCAAATAAGGTTTCAAACGAGACAACTACCGTGTAATTAATCTTTCAAGGAGTGTTATAAATTATATATTGCTTCTGAATGACTATTGTATCCCTACGACCCTAATTCTATAAATGTGTGGCATTGTTATCAATAAAATATACCATTGTTATGACTCTCAAGTCTCAATTCTCTTAAATTGGACCCTAGAAGTTACAATTTATATACTACTATATCATATGCTCTCATAAATATGGTAGTTTATCATTACTATTAACAAAAATTACAAGTAGTAAAAATTACAATGTAAACCAAATAAAAATTACTGCATTGAATTTATTCGATAGTGGAAGCTAAGAATAAAAATAAAAGAAATTGCGAAAACGCAATTTAAGATAGAATTTTAAATTAATAGACCGTATATAATATTATAGTATATTTCTTTCTTTCTTTCTTTCTTTTGTTATTCTCCTCAAATTCTACCTCAACATCCAAGGGGTTATGTAACACAATTTGTATTTTTTTTTTTTTTTTTTCACTCCTGATGACAATTAATGTGACTTTATTTCCAAATAACAGTCCCGTTCTCCTGCCCGCGACGGGCAAACTTATAATGCCCACTTGGAGAGAACCCAACGTGGGGTTCTCACATTTGGAGAGAACCCCACGTAGGGTTCTCCTGCCACATCAGCAGGTGGGCAGGATAAGCTTGCCCGTCGCGGTCTGGAGAACATTTTCGTTCCAAATAAACCCACTTTTTAAAGTTCATCCAAACAGGAATATCAAGACTTCACAAGAGACTTGAGAAAGATTTCACAGAATGGGGTATCCATGCAGCAATTTTAGGGGACAGATGGGGACAAATATCTCTGAAACTATGGAAATATGGATTCAGTTCAATTTTATACTTTACGGCTATGCATGCACATGTTTTCTGCCATATGACCCTTTTTCCAACTTAGCTCCTGTTTGACAAAATATTTTACACGTTATCGACTTTTTAATCACGTATTCTCTAAAAAATCACTATTCCAAAACTCATTTTTCCCCAAAAACACTCATTTTAATGATTGTCAAACAAAGACTTATTCTAATATTATGTATCAAACACATTCTAAACTTGTACGATCGCTTAGGACAAAAATCGTATAGAAATGGGATACAAAGGTGTGAAAAGAATAACATAGACAACGCAAAATTCATGAACTGTTTCGTAAGGAAGTCGTAACCTACAAGTTACAGCATCAAGAATTTGTTGCTGAGTTGGGTATGACTCAGACATCTAAGAGAATGAAAAGATTGGTGTTAGGTTCATCTAATGTTAGACCTTAGCTCTCTTCAACTAACCTTCTTCAAGACTTTTGACCGTTCTCTACAAATTTCATCCATTCCTAGTTCCTTCTTTGCATAGAAAAATTAGTTTATCATCAATCCTTCCAGGGTGATCCTTGTAAAGAAAGATAAGTAAATAGTTTGATCCTATGCAAGCCGAGAATTTGGACAATGCAAAGACTCGGGTAGAGCTCATTTGCGCTTATTCCACCAGCAAATGACCATTCTTAGGCACCTGGCTGACTCTTACCCCGACTTACCCAACAATTCCCAATAAATTATTAAAATTAGGCAGTAAACGGGTCAAGATTTCGCCCTCGAATAACTTATTATGAAACTAAAATGTTTTATAAAGACTTCACCTGATTTATTTTCATTGTGAAAGGAAAGAATTAAAAACAAATTTGTCACATAATTGTTTACAAACTTCCAATTCTGCTATTATACGAGTAGAATAGGTCACTGAGTAATCATCGGGCATTATTCTTATAAGAATGTGCAAACGAGACAGGAAATCATAATTTTTTCATCCAGGATGAAATTTAGCAATGAGAAGACTGAGAGCTGTGGAACCAGAAATTACGTCAAATTGCCCCTAGCCAAATTATTGTTCGTATAAAAGAATCTGAAGTTTCCTTATTTTCACAGCTATTCATTGCTCAAAAAAGTGGACAAAATTTGAGGAAACTGAAAAGAGCAGCTCTTGACTGGAGTACGACGATTCCTCACAAGGATGTTTTCATTTTGAATGGAATCTCCTGCTAACAGCATCATAACTTGGAACATAAATAACTGCAAGATGGAATTAAATGAGATTAAGGAATGCCGACCATGTCATGCAAAAAGAAATGTCATTGGGGAAAAGGATTTCTTTAGGACAAAGTAGCTACCATCTCCATAAGATGCCATTGTCAGAGGAGATGATAAAAGCTTCTCTGTAGCGGAAGCTATATCTTTAGCTGTAACTTCATCTACAGCCTTCAAGAAATGCTCAACTGGTTTCCTGAAGATGCAAAAGGAAAACTTATTTTTGGTTAGATTTTGCTACTAAAACTATAGAAATTCTTCTAAACAATAATCAACCACCAATATCAAATTGTGTAATATTCCAATTTACCATTTCCTGTTGGTTGTCCAGAATTTATCATGGACAGAGTAACCTACTATACAATGTATTGACCAAACAGTTTTAAAATTTAATCACATTAGTAATCCGCCAAACATGGCTACCAACCACCAAAAGAAACAAGTGATGAATTCATAAAATTCAATGATAAAAATCTCAACTCCATCAGGCCCAAAATTACCTCCTTCATTTCACTAGGAATAATATGTTAGGCAAGTATTGAAAGTGCAGATACTAGCATTGAGGCACCATTATTGCCCATATATAAATGAATGAGCGTGCACACACAAACATATATGCATGGTTTAAAAATTAGTGACTGAGGCCCAAGGCGCTGATTGTGAGATAGTTTTTGCGGTCGTATGCCTCAGTTGAGTGAGGCACACGCTTCGCAGCACCGCCTCCAAACTTGTGAAGCGTGTGCTTCTTAATTCTCCAAACTTATTATGTGTAGACTCAGAAAAAATTTCTAATTATAATTGACCCACTTTGGAAATAACCCATTGCCCCACTAAAAGTAGTCTCGTCTTGGATATGTAATGTAACCTCATCCATGACGAGCAGAAAAATAAGGACTTCAAGGCAGATCGTGCGGAAGAAGCAAAAAGACAACAAAAGCCATTTTTGAACTAGATATGATTCCAACATCTTGTTATATTTACAAGATAGTTTCGATGTGAGAATTATGAAAGGAGAATAAGAAAGATGATATAGAATGTTGGACAGGTAGGTCTCCTGGTTTTGAACCTATTGCAACGCTACAAGTATCACAAATGTTACATGCAAGATACTCGATAAGATTGGTTATCTCATGTAAGGATGTCAACGGGACGGGACGGGTCTAAGCAGCCATTCCCGTCCGATCAGTGGCGGACCCAGCACAAAAGTTCAGCACGGGCGGACTGAATGTTAGATCGTTGATCATTGACCATCGACAATCAGCGATCGTAAGAGCAAGGTCGTTTATAAATATCTAATTAATTAATATTAAAAATTATTTAATATATATGTAAATGCACTGAAATGTATCATCTTGTAAGTATGTCATCATAACATCATCTCTGACATTAGGATCATATGACTCTAGGGGGATGTTTCCATGGATTAGAAACAAGATCATCCACATTAAATTGAGCCAGAGACTTCTTTGTGTTATTTAACAATTCACGTGCTGGACTAGAAGCAGTGCGCGGAACTAGATGCACATCTAGAAGTAGAAGAACTAGTTATGGACTTCCGTTTCGGTTGAAAAAATCGTTCCATAATCTGCAAAAATTGTTTCAATTAAAACGGTATCAATCTAATAAGTAATAAATAGTTAAAATCACTCCAACAATTCAACACTTGTTACACTCAAACTATCCAATCCGACAACAGGAAACATCTAACATCTTGACAAATCTCAAATTCATCCAAAGTTTTCACTTTTCACTAATCACTAATTATTAAGCACTACTCACTAGTTACTAGTGTAGAATATGTACAATTCATATCATACAACCCAATTACACCTCTCTTTTCTCTGTGAAAATTCACCCAGATTTATTCAATAAACCGTTAATCAAGTCGACCAACTTTTCGTCTAAATCTCTTTCTTTAGTGGAATCTGAGAAAAAGAAGAATGGGGAAGTGGGTGTGGAATTTGAGAAGAATATAAGACAGTCACCGTCTACCCAACTGTTATCTGTTCCATTTCCAAAGACTTGATTTTTAGTATTAATATTACTCAAGAATTTTCATCTGAACAAACTTCCCATTCTGTCTGTCTGTCGACGGGAAAGGCGAAACTTTGTTTAACCCAAGGTTCAGATCAGTGGCAGCCATGGCCGATTGGGATGAAGAGGCACTGCTCGTCGCCAGTCTTCTTGTTGAAGACACCCTAGATCGCCAAATCAAACACAAGACATGCTCCAATTTACAGAATTTCAAGACCCCACCTACAAATTGAACAAGGTATTAACAGTACTTGGGATTCATGTAAATAATTTTCGTTTTCCAAGATTCATCTGCCAATGTTTGCTTTATCTTTTTGAGGAATTACCCTATTGTTCTTTTTAATTTCCAGATAACGCTGGGCTCAGAGAAGGAGTCATGCTGAAAAATGGCCCAAACTAAAAATATGGTTTTCTTCTTCCCTTCTTCCGGTCTTCTTTCTGCAACAGCACCCGGCGTATTGAAGACTCTGCCGGATCCAGAACGGGCAAACGCACCCCCTCGCGGGTGCTGGGTCTGCCCGTGCATCCCATACCTGGTGATTCGATGGGTTGGGGGGGGGGGGGATGGAAATGCCTTGCCCGTTTACCAACTCTTTTTTTTTTCTTTTTTCATGACTCTAATGGGTGAAAATCATTGTTTTTTTTCCATTTTATAGAACTTGGTGTCCTTTAGAAAGGATGATAATATTTTACTTTTTATGTGAAAAAAACTTCTATCTTGAGAAGGACTTTAAACGTGGCGAAAAACAGGGCGGAACCATGTTTTCCGACTCCCCCGCCCTGCCCCGTGTACCCGATTAGACGGGAAATCCCTGCCCCGTTTGAGGCGGGGGCCCATGAGTATCGGGTTTAATGAGTTATTTTGCCATTCCTATTCATGAACATACTATTTATAAAATTTAGACCACCAACAGTCACAGCAACACCACCTACCACCTCACTGCAAAGACCAACCTATCACCAAAGAGAAAAAGCAGGTAGCACCACCACAATTTTCACCACAAACATTGCCAACACCACCACCAAAACAGCTGACACTATCAACATAGTAACAAACACAATCGAGCTTCACCTTAACAAAAAGTCGAGTTACTATACTGATGCTCCATGACTTCAATAAGCACAGTACCACAAGCAGCCAAAAGCATGCCCTTATCAATAGAAACTCAAATTTCTTGAATCACAATCCAAGGATTCTTAATGACCAAAATAAGGCATCTACTCGTTATCTTCAACGCATTCTTGTAAATTCCAATCCATTTCACCGTGGAAACTCAAATCCTCATGTTATTTGAAGTTAATGTCATATATAACTGGGAAGCATAGTTAAACATGCAGATTAATTTGATAGCAACAAATGGTTGTAATGGTAGAGATGGTTCAGCAGACTTCAATAGCAGTGACAGCAGATTCAGGGGAGTTAAGATGTCAATGGTAGCAGTGATGTTCTTGCAGTGGGTTTACAAGTAGTGAGCAGTGCTACGGTGGTGTGGGAAGGAACACACGGTGACATATGTGCTAGCTAGGATGTATTTCTGATCTTTGGTGAAGGAGCCACTGAGATTCTCGAGGAATTCAATAAAACTTCAATCAAGATATGAAGAGAAAGTCACTTTCATACATTATTTGTATTGTTTCCAAGAGGGTAAAGTGGGAAAGGAAAAATCTCTTCTATTAAGCAGATATTACTTGGAAAGCTCCAAAATTGGAAAAAAATAAAAATAAATAATCACATTCAACTTAGGGCTCAGTTGCAATCTTATGTAGTTCTCCAATTCCGAAACATCTCTACAAGGTAATTATTAATATGCAATTCTTTTCAGCTAAAAAGTTATTTATGGATCTTACCTCTCTCCATATGTCATAATTTGTTTACCAATGTCTTCTGATGCAACCATCTGCAACAAACATATAAACAGTAAAAACATGATATAAACACAACTAAAGGAAAGGAAATACTCTGAACTTCTATTAAATAATAATTTTGAGTTTTTTTTTTCCTTAATTTTCGCGTACAGAATTTTAGAGCTAAAAAGGGTGGATAAAACGTGTTGCATACTCTGGATTCCAGGTTCATCAAAATAGCAGACTTGGTCGATTGTTTAGCACGACTCAGCTGTACCTGATCAACTGCATGGAGAACAGTGGAAAAAATTGCAGAAGCAATTTTAGAACAACTATATACAAATGAGATATCCAGATTTACCGTTTGGAAATATTTTGCTTCCACATTATAAAGTATAATCTCAATGTGAAATGCGGATGGGCACAAGAGGTGTTGTTTTAATGTGTTTATCGGAGAGGAGGCTTAATACGTGAGGAAGTGTTTCAAAACTAAAATATATTTATTCATGGCATGCCAGAATATGATGGATGTCAAAACATACTTTCAGGATCAACAGCCATCAGAATTCAGAAACACAATTAAGTGAACAGATAATGAAAAGGCTTCAAACCAAAGACGACAGTATTCAAGCTAAAAAGACACAAACCTTCCCCTGGAGTCGCAACGGCGATTAGTTCCTTAACTGCTATGTCAATGGCTTTCGCTATAAAGTCAGATCCCTGAATCAAAAAGGTAAGCCTCATATTAAGCTATCCAATAAATACAAAACAAGGAAAATAAAATGCAATAAACTGAGCAAATATGAACAGTAACGGATGATCACACGGCACAATAGATTTTCTTCTCTCTTTTCCCTTCCATTATATTAGTAGCTACCATTTTTCTAATAAAAAAAATTGCAATAATCTCCTGGACAAGTTGACAACAAATACACAATGAATAATATGCATAAATTTGTCTCAATGTTAAATCTTCAAAAAACTTTCATTAATCTGAAAGGAATGAAACGCAACTGGAGACAGCAATTTTCAGAGGCCATAGATATTTAAACCTCATCTACAGAGACTTGTGGGATGACCTAATCAATCATGTCCATTACAACTTCTGCCATCAAAATCATTTCGAATAGCTGGAGGCAAAGTCTAAAAATCAGAAAGAAAAACTTAAAAGACTCCAGTAAAGGGCAGTCCATGTATCAGCAGAAGCACATTCATGACTTCCTGAGGCAAACTAATTCTTGAAAAGCATTATAAAGTGATAACCAGTTTCATAACAAAGCATTGCCAATTAAATGATGAAGCATCGAACAGCAAAAGCAACAAAGGACTGGATGAACTGTGATTGCTAACATGAAAATAACAGATATAAAATCCATTATATGTTATAGTAGATCATAATATAAAATATACCCAAACCAACATTATACAATCAACACCATATCGAATTCTGCAAGTAAAAGCTGTCTAAAACTACAAAACATTCACAAAATTAAACAGGTGCCTTACAGTGGTAGCTTGAATTCCAAATAGTCCGGTATTATTGTAAATGCTGTTGAATGCAGAAAAAGACTGAATCTGGGGATACTCATTCAGGACTCGAAGATCTGCAAACCAGCCAACAATTAGCAGATGTTATCATGATGCAGAAGGAATAAGAAGACATAGTGCAAAATCGAACTTAGGACTAGTATAATAGAAAGCATTAGAGAAATTAAGAGATGCAAATAGGTGTTACTAGTTGGACCAGTACTTATATTTTAGCTCCATCAATGTGAATTCAAGCAGATGTCAATTTTCACATATTTATATTAAATATGAACATTATACATATGTAGAGGGCGCTTCCTTCAAGAAACATAGCTAACTACTAAATGATTAGGTAAAATAATGGCAACCCACATAGTCTAGAGTACATCCCCTTTCCAGGACCACCAGCTGAGAAAGATCCACCTCCTCCCATAAGCATCTACATGATCAATACAATCAGCATTTCCTTACAAGACGACATCCAAACCAAAACAAAATAGTGAAAGAAACAAGAACAAGCAATCGTATATTATATAGTTGACAGATGCATTTTATAAAAGAAATTTGAGCAAATAACTTGTTCAGCCAAGTTTCAATCTGTAGTAAGTACAATCTATGTTGGGGTTTAGAATCACGAAAAAAAGTAAAACCTGAAGAACTGTCAAAACTATAGAATCCTTTTCCTTGACCCAACCACCAGGAAGTTCAAAGGCAAGAGCGAAATGTGTTGTCTGTCCACAAATATAAAAGAAAATTTATTGTCATAGTATCAGATCATGTTCAGAAACATTTGTGCAACAAAGAGATGTAAATACACACCCCTGAATCAGCTTGATGACGATAATCACCTCCTTCATAAACTGGCTTTGGCTCAGCTGGACGTGGCACATTGGGTAGGTCAGATAAAAGTGGTTCTGCATATTTTAACAGCTCTTCATGGTCAACACCTGATGCAGCAAGGACCATCCGAGAAGCAGTATAATTTTCCTGTACGGTGAAAATACCATTCAGGAAAACAAACGACTGTTAAATATCAATGGACAAGAAATGTAAATGGGTTAAGAGTCGAAAACCGTAAAAAGGATGAAAAATTAAAGGAACAAAAAATCAATGATGTATGGGCCTCACAGCAACAAACTCCTCCAAAACTGCACTGTTCAACCTGCTCACCGCAGATTCTGATGCCAAAAGAGAATTCCCATATGGACCAGAGTAACCAGCTGAATGAATAGCCTCCAATAGCAAGTGTTGAGGGTTTTTAGAGCATTCGCTAACCTCAGCGCTCACCTTATGGAGCTGTAATGGACAATACTATATTAATCCACACACCCAAAATAGCCAAAAAATGAGCACTAACTCCCATATGAGATTGATGAAATATACCTGCTCGCTAACCTCCCAATCCAGAAAAGCAGGGTTCCTCACAGAGTCAATGAGGAGCTCTACCATTTGAGGAACATAGGTCTTCAGAGCATCATAGGTGTAACCCATATGTTCCCGAGAGGCTGAAGCCATGACATTACCACCAATTGCCTCAACTTCTCTAACAACACGCAAGTGGCTCCGATTTGTTGTGCTTTTGAAGGCCATACGTTCCAGGAGGTGTGTGGCCCCAAATGACGTCGGAGTTTCATATATTGAGCCACAATCAACATATAACCCAATTGAAGCTGCTGGGTTCTGTCGAAAAACTCAACAATCACAACTTTGTTCAAAGTAACAATGAAAGCAGTTCTTATTCTTTTCAAATGAAGAGAAAAATATAGATCATGTTTGGCTAAGCTTAAAAGATGTTTATCACATTTTAACCTTAGCCAAACATGCTAATAAATATCACATACCGCAGATGTTTCAGATGCAATTTTGAGACCATTTGGAAGAGTCGTTATAGTGGTTTTTCCAGGCTCAACAAAATCAGGTAATGGAGGTGGAAGTGCAACATCCTTAAGAGGGAAGTCTAGAGGAGGAAGTGAAGAGGAGTGCTCGCCAGTCAACCAGCTAAAGAAACCTCCTGACGAGGTCTTGGTCGCAACAGCACTCGTACTTGCAAATCTAGTCAATCCTCTATTACTTGTTCGGTCCTAACAAAGGATTCAATATCAAAAATATTAAAATCGGTGAGACCTTGTGATAGTTGAATTTTTGGTAGAGTATAATTTTATTGTAATGAATTGGTACTTGAAAAATTTTAAAAGCCTCTGTTCATATAGGCAAAATAATATCCTAATCATAATAACTTAAGGAAGATAAGTAATTAAAACCTGAAAGAAAAAATAATCAAAAACCTAAAAGAATAAAAAGTCTGAATCTAAACAAGAAATAAAATCAAATTAAAACAAGAATAATTCTGTATCCATTTGTAATATAATTGTCGTCCTTGAGTTTGGTTGAAGAAGAGAAAATTAATCCAAGATTTCTGCATCACATTGTGAAGTTTCGAACCTAGCTTGGCCTCGAGAAAAATCTCTAGCCAACTGTTGCCGTGTTTTGGATTTGTTGAAACGAACAACATTCCTAGCAATCGAAATCTACAATTTTTAGTCGGACATCTACGAAGCTATCTATCCTTCGTTCCAAATTATAGACAGAGGTAGGTAATTTTGCAATCCACTAATCGTCATCTCGAGGATGTATGCCACTACAACACTAGGTGGCCATCAACTAAGGGCAAAACCTCACTGTGATACTAATTTTGGTGCATTGGAGTTCGTGAATCAAGAATATAAAGTCGAACCAAGTCTATTGTAATGAATTGGTCATTGAGAAAATTAAAAAGCCTTTGATTATATGAAGATAAGTAACTAAAACCTAAATGAATAAGTAATCAAAAATCTAAAAGAATAAAAAAGTCCTAATCTTAACAAAAAATGAAATCCTATTACAAAAAGACATAATTCTGTTTGTAATAAAATTGTCCTTCATCAAAATTACTAGGGGAAGGATAGAGCATAAATAATTAAGGATGTCATCCTGCAAAAATCAACAGTCTAATTTAAAAGCTTGAGATACTACTCTCATATATGGAATTGGATGATTTTTTGGTTAAAACATAAACCAATTTTTTTTCCAATTACGATTCATGTTGCAATATTGCATATGTTCATCACATTCAAACGAAGCCAAATTTCCCAGCTTTACAGTTGTAAATGAACCACACTAAAAGTTAATATTAAATACAGGACTTTTTCTACCAGCTCCCGTATTTCTTGGAATTAATCATTAAGACAAAATTTCAATTTCACCACAAGCAATCATTGGAAAAAAAAACTAATCTTTCATAACAGACCAACATCAGATCCAAATAACAAATAATAGATATAAATATATGCTAAAAACCTACGAATATAAGAACGCCGATGTATAAAATTATATGTAAGTATATTTTGGAATGCTAACCTTGAGAACCCTGAGGCGAGAAGCTGCAGTTCTATACATGTCGATAATAAGAGAATAGTAATAGTGAGAAAAGGTGGGTTTAGGGATTTAGCTCGAGGCTGACTGTGAGTCTTCTGCTTTTCGGGATTTTTGAGTTTGAGGGAAAAGAGTACGGCGAACGAGGATCCTGTCACGTGTGAGAATATCTACACGTGAGAGCCTTTCACCGTTGAATCCACGGGAGGAGCCTTTCCAATGGCTCGGATCATTTTTAGAGTTACTTCCCAAGTTCCAATCCAACCAATAAGATGGGGAAAAAAATTAGGGCTCGTTTGAGCCTATTTTTGGGAGATTAAATTTTATAATAATGATTTTTTTTTAAATGGGTGGTTAAAAAATAGAGAAAAATGTTTCGTTGACGTATAAAATTATTAGATTGAAAGAATATATAATTGGAAATGAATTTGAAAAAGAATAATTTTTTAAAGGATGAGGTTCCATTAGGAACTTAATTTTGTTATATAGATAATTGTATTATGTAAGAGATTTATGGTTATGGCTTGTTCAATAAGTAGAGAATTTGGTATTCATTATTTTTAAAATATATTTTTATTCAATAAAATAATATTACATGCAAATATAAAACTTTTCCTTATTTTTTAACCACACATTTTTCATCAAATCACTATTTTAAAATGCATTTTTTGAAAATAAAAAATAAAAATAATGGGGCTCAAACAGTGCCTAAAAAAAGGTTAAATCTTACTTATCGTAAAATTGAGCCTATGTTTAGTTGGGATTAAAATCAGATTTTTTACATTTTAGTATATTTTGATCGAAATTAATGAAATGTGTGGTTGGAAATGTATGAAACTCATAAATATGTAGTTAAAATTCAGAATTCTTCCTATACGTATCTTCTATATATTAAAAGTGGCTATGTAACGGAATTTTTTGTTTTTAACGGAAAAACTAATGGAATTTGTTGTTTTAACGGACTATGTAATGGAATTTCTTGTTTTAAACAGACAGCTGCACCTTCTTTCAGTATTTTTATCATAACTTTGTATTCCGATATCCGATTGAGGCGATTCGAAATGCGTTGGAAAGCTAACTCATTTGGATACAACTTTGATTTAGACATCATTCTCAAATTCGATCACTTTCTATGCCAAAAATAGGTCTCAATATGAGACTAAAACATCGGAGCATAACTTTTCGGTTGGAAATTGATTTGTGATCATCTTTTGACTAAATTTGATTTCATTGACGTCTTCCTTTATCCAATTGACTCCGAGCACTCTCAAATCTTCATCGTGTGGTTCGGCACAACTTTTAATTATTTACATTTTAGTCTCCGAAGTTTGGATCCCTTACAATTTAGCCATTTCTCCAAATTTGTCAACTTTTGCTTATTTTCTTTGATCTCACCAACTTACATCACAACTTCAAAATCACACATCTAATTATTTATCAATTTCATAAACATTACATCATTAATTATTTAATTAACCAAAAAAATTACATCTTTATTAATAACAAATTAATTCTTAAACAAAACTATTAAATATAAACTAGACAAACGTGCATTGCACGTTGCTTGCACCTAGTAGTTAAAAATGTAGTTAAAATGTAACGTATAGGAAAGCCCTATACGTATAGCTTTATTCTTAATGAAATATTTAGCATCTTTTATAAAATAGGGAGGAAAGCATTTGAAATATTGCAATGCAATTGTCGAGTTTTCAGAATTTTTCCTTATTTTCCACTTAACCTTTTTTTGGTAATGTTCAATTTTCTTTGTTGCGTATTGAATTTTCACGATATTATTTCATTATAGGTCAAATGATACGCTATAAACATATGGTAACTAAATTTTTTTCATCAAATGCAAAATGAAATCGTTTTGACCATTGAAGATGGCATTGTAAGCACTTGATTTTGGCCCGTTTGGCATTTTTTGAACAGTCAAAAGAAATTTTTGAGATTTAAAAGCTACTTTTGGACGTATGAAATTGTTTCTTCTGGTCAAATGTGACGTTCTCTAAAAGCTTAGTTTTCAAATAAAATTTAAAAAAAAAATTCCTCCAAATGCTCTTCTACAAGAATCAAAAGCAAAAATAAAAGTCATGTCAAACAAGCTCTTTATATTCTTTTCTTCTTCTATGCAATGTGAAGCCTTTTCCAAATTTAATTTCGTGTTGTCTGTGTTATTAATTTTTTTAGTACATGGGAGACTGCCTTCCATTATTCCAAGTTTATATAGCGATGGAAAACCAATTCAAATCTACTTTTTGTCATTTACCCCATGATTTTTAATCTAGTTGCACTGACTGAAATTGAGCGAAAAAAGAACAAAATCGGTTCATTTTTACAAGATTCACCGAAAAAGATGATGTTTTCTTTGAAAAACATGATGGCGACGGGGTGGTTGTGGTGGTGGTGATCAGTGATGAGCGGTGGTCGTGCATGTGGTGAATGGTCGGGGGGTGGCGGTGGTCCAGTTTTTGGTGGGTTTGTGTGTGTCTGTGTGTTAGTGTATGTTTCCGTGCGCGTTAGGGTTTTTGTGCGTGTTAATAAATCACTTTTATTTATCAAATACTCAAATACTGATTTTAAAAATTATAGCAATTCTGAAATAAAAATGTACCTAACACTTATTGATTCTTTCTACGGCACAACTACTATTCATCGTTTTAAAGGAACAACAATACAAATCAACCTTAAGATTCTGTATGATTTAAAAATGTAACAATTTTTTTTTTCTTTTCAAAATTTAGTGCAAATATTATATATCTAATTTTATTTAATGTATATATGTGTTTTTGTGCATGTGGGAGTATGATAGTAAAATAAATAGATGTGGACGTGTCTATTTCTAGATCATATTTATGTTCATTCCTCCCCCACAAAACATGTTCAAAAAGGTTCCTAGGAATGTTTATTTAATATATATATATAAGAAGCCTTACAAGATGATAAACATTTTGCGGTAATTCGATCTGATTGGTTGGCTTATTCAATGTATTTAATTATATATTTCTTATTAAAACGAACTTATGACATGTTTTATTGCACTAAACATGAGTAAAGTACACTTTAGGAGGACAGAGCAATTCAATTCCATAATAAATGTGAGACAACACAATTCCTATTGAATTAATCCCCAAGTACGGGGGATTAATTCACGAGGGCTCACCAGGTCACTCACATAATGGACCTCATAATATATTGAAAAAAAAAAATTACGCGTGAATCTCATATGTGTGAGTGTCCTAAGCTGTACATGAAGCATGACTCATTCCTATTTGGGACAACTGTCCCTACCGGATATTCATGGCTTTGTTAGTACCTACATGGGAAGAGTCCACACACGAGTGGCTGCTATTTGAAGTTCACAACAGAAAATATCAGCTACAGTAAGTAATAACTAGACCAAAATGAAAGTGATTTTACTATGCCCCTGTTTGGCACCCATTAATTTCTCATTCTCATTCCCATTCTCATTCTCATTCTTCATTTCAACCACACATTCTTCAAATAAAATAATATTACACACAAATCAAAAACTTTTCATCACTTTTCCACCACACATTCTCACATCAATCACTATTCCAAAATTTCTATTCTCCTCAAAATTAGATTCAAACACACCTTATATATAATTAAACGCTGTGACAACATGATATTTACAATACAATAAAATAGAAATGAAAAAGAAATATAAACTATAAAAACTCCTATCAATTTCATTGCCTCGACTATTTCCATGTATAGAGCACCGATGTTTTTTTTTTTTTAAGTTCGTCGTCATGGATGTGTTAGTTGAAAAAGTTGTAATATGTTATGAAAACCCGTATGATAATATTGATAATGAGGTCACAATACATCATTATAAATTGTAAAAATCTTTTATGAAAAAATTCTAACATTTTCAAGCATTATAGTATTCGTGTCTGTCTTGCATGAGCACCAACATATGGCAAATTTATCTCAAGGCATAAAGGGTTAAACTCTTGTCTCATTCAACATTTTATACAGTGTCTCACTCATAATTTTTTAACCACATAATTTGCATATTCGCTTGCAAATGGTCGCTTAACTTCGTTAGTCTCCGAACTTCGTAAAATTATCGTTTGTCATTTGAGTGTCCCCTTGCATCTAAGGAGGCCAAGTGAGCTGGCAACATTCCTACATTATTATCGGCCATCTTCTGTGGCAAAATTACACGAACTTTGCTTTTACTGTAAAGGTCATATTTGCTGCAAATAAAAAATTAAAGAAAATTCAAAATGTTAAAAGTTTATCGAATCGTTTAGAATAGTACATAAAGAAAGTTTGAGAAAATGAAATTTACTTGAATACATGAAGCCACTTCAAATTCTCTACATCTTCCTCATTCATCAAGTGTGTATAAACTTCTTCCTTGTGTAGAGCTGCATTACATTATTCCATCTCAGTCATACCATTTAGCAATTAAAATCATATGCTTAATTAGTTTTAAGAAAAGTCATTCGACTAGTCACTTACGGTAAAAAGAGTGATATCGGATGATAAATAATGCAGCTGAAGGCAGCCTCGTTCCATTTTCTTTAGCTACCTGAAAATATTGAAAACGTGGCTCACATCAAAATTAAGCAATCGATAGGACAATGTTGGACAAGATTGAAGAAGGAAAAAACATCTAAAATCTTGTTCGTCGTACTAAGTACATGTAGTCATCTAAACTAATCAATTTTATATATTTTCCAGTGCTATAAATTCACGTCACCACACCGTGCACGGTAAGGAAAATAAAATCTTAGTCTTATTAGAATATGTCTAAGGATATTAGTTAGTACATACCATGAATAAGGCCTGTTAAATGCAACCAACCTTCGTTAGGATAATCTTTTCTAATTGCTTCTGCTGTCAGCAACAAATGCTCAATTTGGGGTTCATCCAAATCAGGATCACTATCATCCACAACATTATTCAAACGTTCACAACATTCCCAAATGCTCATCTCTATTTTGTCCAGTTTTCCATATCCTTCCCTCAATCTCTTCACCTGCATACAATATTCACAATTATTCTGATAAGTGCATTTTATACACTTATCCGGGCTCCAAATTATGACATTTTGTGGTTATTTTAATGAGATTATAGTCTAATTTATGATATAATGTGTTATTAGGTGAAACTCGATGGATGATGAAGAATTGGAGAAAAGAATGCAAAATTGACGAAAAAGAGGCAAGATCCAAAGTTTGGGGACTAAAGTGCAAATGCTCAAAAGTTGTGTAGAATTTCACGATAAAGATTCGAGAGTTTTAGGAGTCAATTGGATAAAGGAAGTCAAAGGGATAAAATATTGTCAAAATATGATCACACATCAACTTAGAATCGAAAGAGTTATACATCGGTTTTTAGACTCATATTGTGATCCATATCTGATATAGCAAACGATCGAATTTGAAGATTATTTCTGAATAAAGGTTTTAGGCCTTTGAGTTAGCTTTCCGATGCATCTTAAATTACCTCAATCGGATATTAAGAGATAAAGTTATGATAAAAATACTGAAAATGGCATAGAATTCGGAACAACGACCTAGCGCCCAGGCGCTATTTTACCCAGGCATTGCATCTATAGCACTTAGGCGTTGCATCTATAGCGCCCAGGTGCTACGCCGCGCAAGTTAGGTTTTTGCTTTTTGGGCCGCGAGAAGCCCATAAAAAGACTCCAAATTGACCAAGAACGTGGAGGAAACAATAAATAGAGCAAAGAAGACACAAATGGAGGGTCCAAAACATTGAGAAATGGGATACAACGAGAGATCGAAGAGTCCAATTAAAAGAAGAGAATCATCACGGGATTCGAGTTTAAAGTGTTGATTGGAAGTTGAAAAAGATCTTGGTGCAAGATTTAATTCGTTTCTACATCTTTATTCAAATTCGGTGATGTATTACATTACTTTTAGTATTTATTTCTACATTATGAACAATTAAATTCCTTATTAGGACAAAACAATGTAATTTATTGAGACCCTTAGTTCTTTAACTCAAGAATTCTGTGTTTTATTCTTCCATGTGTTGATTTTATTATGATTGCAATGCATTGAATTACTTGATCAATAATTTGATGATCGATTGAGTTTCTTGCGAATCGAGATGTGAGTTTGAGACTTAGACCGTATAATAAAATTCGATAACGAAGTATAACGTGTAGAGATACATATACCCAGTACTGCAGTCGTTATATGAATTCCTAGTGACATAACTCGTTTAACTAAGGGTAATTCGCATAGAAATATGGAATTGAATTAGTTAAATAGGCTCAATGAGAACCCGGGAGGGGTACATTGAATATCGTAGGAGAATTCGACCGAACACTACATTAGGCTAGAATCTTGAATTAAGAATTGAGGTGATCATTAAATGAACTTGTTTTGCCATAATATTCATTATGTAATCCAATTTTCTATCAATCGGTGTTTGAAATCTTTTTATACTTTCCATTAATTTTAAGTAATTAGTTCATAAAAGAAAAATAATTTTCACAACTTTTACCATACTTTATTTGTTTACTTTCATCAAATAAGAGTTACAAAAAGTAGATTAAGACTAAAGTATAGTCCTCGTGGGAACGATAATCCGAACTCAAAGGTCTACTTCATTACTTGATACGATATCGTACACTTGCGATAGAAAAACGCAACATATTCCAATGTCAAAACAAAATAACTTTTCACTATATCCAAAGCATTTTGTTAAAGGAAACAAGTACTCACATATTCATATGTTTGGTTGATGTGTTGCTTACCAAGTATGTCATAAACGAACATAAAAACGAAGTATCATAAGTAAAAATACATTGTGCAAACCTAAACGAATGACCGAATGAGTTGATTTCAGGGGCTTCAAATTCACATTCAGCTTCCATTTTGGGCATGACAAATCCTCCATCTAACACAAGATCATTTGTGTTGGAAACAATTTCCTTCTCTCTGACTTGTATGACTGCCAAGAATAAGAAAAACCCCGTGTTAAATCTAAACACGAGGGTTGAGCTCGACTTCACAAAACCAACTCTATTAAACACAAGAAAATAAATGTACCTTGCTCTGCAGGTTGAGTCATCTTCTCCTAAAAAAAAAAGACAAAAAAAAAGAATTAAACTCAACAAAATATAAAGAAATATAGAAAGAATGAATATGAATTCAATGTGTTGAGGGTTTTGAGAAAAGTGGAGGTATTTATAGTACGGTAAATAACTCCTTATCTGATATTAGCTGTTTGAGCCACATTATTTTTCTCATTCTCATTCTTCTATTCATTTTCAATCACACATTTTTTAATAAAATAATATTTTTCATCACATCAATAACTTTTCGTTCTTTTTCAACCACATATTCCTTATCACATCAACAATAAAAATGCATTCTTACTCCTAAAATGTGCACCAAACAGGAAAACTATTGGAGTCCTTAATTGAAATATCTAAGTTTCTTTCAGCCATTATTTTACTAAACGATCCATTAATATTTGAATAAATATTCTTTATGGTATCATCTCATTTCGAGGACTCACGTTATGGCGGAGAAATTAATTATATTTACAAACGAACAACCTTCTTCTAGAATGCAATTGGCCAACACGCACTTATCAAAGAGTGGTGAAATTTTAGCGAGCTTACTCATCTTAACGTGTGTATCATATACATAAACACGTTTAATTTTTGTGACGTGGAACTGACTCATATCCTACCACACCTTTTTAATTTTTATTTTTGTTTGCAAATTCTACAGTTAAGCTGTGTCCCCTGCGACTTGACCATATTTACTGCCTCTTTGATGATCATTATACAGAATAATGTTATCTAACACTAGTTTATGTGGCATTATACGACATGTTCAATTAAAAGTGAAATTATGTAAGTCGTTTAATTGAACTTGTCATTTGATGTCCAATTTTCTTATCAATTAGTCGTGACCTTCTCTTTCTCATAATAAATGTGGATTTAGGGTTAAAAAGCACAAGATCGCTGGTTACACATTTCGAGGAAATCCATAAATACTATCAACTTAATTCATCGCTCATTTCTTATCAATTAAGACAATAATTTTATCCAAACAATATTTAATGGATGAAAATTTTAATTAATCACGATTATTTACAATGATTAGTCTTATTTTCTCAACTAATTCCATTAGTGATTAAACCCTATAACTCCATGTTTTTGCATTTTTTAAGTTTTGAAATCTTAGCCCCAATTAAAGTGATACTAACTAATATCATTTGTACAACAATATACACTCTTACCATTTTTTTCTAAAACATAAAAAAATTGGTTCCGTTCTAGTTTAGTTTTATTATCGTACATGAAACTATTTGTATCAAAACAGTTTTTATTAATGTAGAACCGAACCGAACTACACGATCATCTCTAAATTAGGACTGTCCCAATTAGTTGATTTCAATTAATCAACAAAGTCATATGATTTTAATTAAAAATATATATTTGGACTTAAGCAATGGAAGTAATTAATTAAAGAATACGTAGCTCAGGCTATTGAATAAGACTAGTCATATATTCTCCTTAAATAGACTTAAACTTGACACAAATGGAAAAGAAGAAACTGAATGGCGTGACGGGTTAGAGTTATTCCCCAAGTACAGGGATTAACTCACGGAATTTGTATGGGATGCTGCCAAGCAGCATCCTGTGCATTGGGGTGTGTGTGTATTTTTTTCAATTTTGAATCTGTGTTGTCCATTCTAAACTTCTGTATCATTTTCTTGTACTTGTAGACTAATTCGAAGGGTTATTGGAGAAAGTAGAGGAATTTATAGAGAGGAAAATTAGTCCTTTTCTGACAACTGGAGTGTTGGAAGTCCTCATTTGTAAATTAGAATCTATATGGAGTCCTTAGCTGAAATATCCATATTTTGTTGTCTATTATTGTACTTCCATTTCAAAATATCTCCAAAGAGAACAACAAAATGTGACTCTCCTGGTAATCACGTCTCGACAAGAGTAATATGCTTGTCGTACTGTCTAGTACGATTTGAGTGGATTAAATAGTACGGTGGATTACACCCTTAGTACAAATTTTTAAAAATTTATTTTTATTTTAACTTATTTTTAATCACGCATTTTCTCAATAAAATAATTTTATATATGACTCCATTATTTTTCAGTACTTATTATAGATTCTCTAAAAATATTATTTTTACAAGGATAATTAGAACATAACGTCCCCACCTTTTACTACTATTGTGGAAAACGTCTTTACTTTTCATTTTATTTTTGCATTTTCACCTTTATTTCCACATTTCATTGCGCAAAAATGTTATTTTCATCCATTTTCTCAATTAAAAATTGTGAAATGACTAATATACCTTTATTTTTAAATAAACAGAAAAAATTAATTGCAATCATAGTCCTAATTTTTTTAAAAAACTCAAATATGTCACAAATAAATTATTAAAAGGGTAATTAGTACGTAATATCCCTACCTTTCACTATTATTGCGAAAAACGTCCATATCTTTCTTCTTTTTTTTCACCCTTAATTATACATTTGAACAATTGAACCATCATTTCTATCTATTTTCATTTAATTTCTCAATAAAAACTTGTGAAATGATAAATATACTCTCATATTTAAATAAAAAAGCTAAAGAATGAATTGCAACAATAGTTCCAAGTTTTTTTAAAAGTGCAAACGAGTTCCAAATAAATTATTAAAAAGTTGGAAATTAATTTATTTTTTAAAAGTGCAAACGGGTCCCAATTAAAAAAATTAAATAGTGCAAACGAATCACAAATAAATTATGAAAAAATTAGAAATTAAAAAAAAATTCTTTAATTTTTTTTTAAAATAGTAAGGTATATTCATCATTTAACAACTCTTTATTGAGAAATTAAATGAAAATGAATAGAAATGATAATTTGTGCAATCAAATGTGTAATTAAGGGTGAAAAAAAAAGGTAGAGACGTTTTCCGCTATAATAATGAAATGTGGATATATTATGTGCTAATTACCCTTTTAATAATTTATTTGTGAACTCATTTGCGCTTTTTTAAAAAAAAATTGGATTATAATTGCAATTAGTTTTTCTTTTTCTTATCATTTAAAAAGAATGGTATATTCGTCATTTCACAATTTTTAATTGAGAAAATTGATGAAAAAAACTTTTTGCACAATGAAATGTGAAAATGTCAAAAGATGAAAGGTAGTGATGTTTTCCACAATAACAGGGAAATGTGTGAACGTTGTGTGTTATTTACCTTTTTTACAAAATATATTTTAAGAAAATATACCAGTCCTAATTAAGAAAAAAAACTATGAATGTCAATTATGTTTTTGTTTTGAGTTTTATTTTATTTTCCTTAAAATTATTTTTCAAAGTCAAACATTAATTTTAATCACACAAGTACTAAAAATGAAACACAAACAATGCTATATAGAGTCTTGCTGATTTGAGTACTAAGAACTTACTAAAACAAAAAATAAACAAAAGTATTCAACACCATTAATTGAGCTGAAGAAAGAAAAAAATATTGATGACAAAAAAAATCATAGGTTATTTTGGGTTGCATTAGTTTGATGATTAGTAAGGGCTTTTTTTTTTTTACTATTTTCAAGTCGTTTTCTATTTTCGATTTTTCAAAATAGTGAAAACGTGTTCTCTTTCCTATTTTCGAAAACGCGTTTTTGAAAACAAGTTAAAAATTTGCAAAGAAAACTAAAAACGACAAGTCGTTTTGGGTGTTTTCAGATATAATCAAGCCAAAATTTTCAAAACGTGTTTTTGGAGTTTTCAAAACAATTTTTCAAAATGCCAAAAAGAACACATTTTCAACAATCTAAAAATGGACACTTAAAACACAAAATTCAAAATGAATTCAAAACTCAAAATACAAAATTGAAATACAAAGAGAACAGCTCCTTCACTTAGTTTGTAAAACGCAAGGTTCTTCTATAAATAACACGGAAGTGAGGAAAAAAATAAAAAACTTGAACAAAAAAAGTTTATTTGCCCACAAATACCGTTTGGTTCAAAGACTTGAAGAAATTGTCATACAATTATATTATTTTTTCAATCAAAATCAAACGACCTAGAAATCGTAATTCTAAATTTATTGAAATTACTGAATTAGTCCTGAAATTTTAAATAGCATAAAAGACATCCCAAAACCTTAAGCAATAAGAAAAGTAGGGCCCGACAAAAGAATCAGAACCAAACAAACAAAAATCGTTTGATTTGATACCACTTAAATATTAAACGGTTCTCTTTGTTAGATTCTGATTCTAGTACTCAAAATTAAGAAAGGAGAATTAACTTAGAGGATGTTTGGTGGGAATTAAAATTAGATTTTTAGTAAATTGTGATAGAAGCTTTTGAAATGTGTTGTTGAAAAGTTATGGGACCCATGAAATATGTAATTAATATTGATTGTTTAATTTTGATTTGGATTAAAATCAGATTTTAATCATGACCAAATTATTATGTTTATTTGTTGAATTAGTGTTAGACAATATTTTGTATGAAAGGGAACGTTTAGCTTGCGTTTAATGATGATTATTATTTTCATGGGCGGGACCGGGGGGCCGAGGGCAGGTGCCTCCAACTTTGGAGATTTTTTTTTTATATATATAAACTCACGTTTGGTATCGATTGAAATTGAAATTTTAATCTAAATTAAAGTTAACAATTAATTTTAATAACATATTTCATGAAATCCATAACTATTTAATTTTTACCAAAATTTACCAAAAATTTGATTTTAATCTCCACCAAACATGAGCAAAATCAAAATAAATTTGAATTTCAAAATATACTAATTTTAAAAATTCTCTGACGATCATACGCTAATCGAATCTATAAATTATTTGTATCATTTTGAAACTTATTTCAAGAATTACATTATGGACATATCGAATAGTTCAAATATATATCGAAAATAGTTAAAAATGAGTTAAACATGAACCTTTAAAAAGACATCTAACTCGCCTTTTAAAAAAAAAATCAATTATTTCATTAACATTTATTATTTTTGCGATACAAATTTCTTAATGTAATTTTCATTACTTTATTAGGAAATTTTTAAAAATTTAGAAATTTTACATTCGAAAAAATCATATCCCATGTAAATTTTTGGATGTAAAACTAGATAGAGTATGCTTTTTTTGGACGTAAATTTTCGATTGTAAAATTTCTCCCAACTTCTTTACAAGTTCGATTGTGCCCTCCAACGTTAAAGTTCTGCGTCCGCCGCTGATTATTTTGATTTTGGACGTGGGTCACCTCATTAATAAGTTAGATTTTTTTTTATATATAGTCGAACTAAACTAAATCAGAATTGTTCGATTCCATGATTATTGATGGTACAAGTGGTTCCATTGTAAGAAAATAATTGGTTCTATTTTGATTCCGTTCTCCTTGTAATCGAACCATTTAGAACAATGCTCACCCATAATGAAAAGATCAAATACTAATAAAGATAAGGGAGAATTGTATTTGGGGTCCAAATATTTCAAATTGTTACAAATTATACCAAAACTTTTTTATTTTTGTAGTTGTGATTCCAAACATTTCATCTCTATTGTAGCTGGAGGGCATGTAAACAGAATTCATCAATTTGTTCGTCGTTGATCAAATGTCAACAGTCTGACCAAACATTTTCTTTCACGACTTGACCTCTTTAAGAAATCATTTCTTTTTAATGGAACCTGTGAGAAAGAAGGACAACTTTACCAAAGCAGAGGCGGAGAGGAGGAATAAGAAAAAGGGAGCGTATTGTGGCTCCATAAGAACCATAAATAGAAAGCCTATATGATCAATATCTTTGAGACCAATTACGTAATCTTTTTTTTATCGTCAACAAGGGCGTTCTAGTGCGTTGTAGATTAACCTGCAGATCGTCGCCTCCGTGATGTACTCAAAGCAATGATCAGTAGCTGGTCCGAGAAGATGATCAGCCACACTAGGACTGAGACACTCCCAAACTCCTATGGCAAAGAGAAATTTTACTATTCGACCATATTCGCTATTTTTCTTTGAAATCACTGCTTATATACCCGGTATTGGTCATGATTCACAAGAACAATCTTTAGTCTTAGTAAGAGGGGGAAGGGTTAAAGATTTACCCGATGTAAGATATCACATTGTTTGAGAAACCCTAGATGTCGTCGAAGTAAAGGGTCGTCAACAAGGACGTTCTAGTGTGTTGTAGACTCTTATGAATCTTATCCAAGACTTGTATCATTTGATGATGCCATGTGAATCGTTTGAAACACGTGAAGTGTATGGCTAACCCAATAACGAAATTCTTTTCCTTTTAATTTTTATTTAATTATTTTATATGAGATAATTTAGTCTAATCGTTGATTTTTTGTCAACTACCGGTCGAATGGACGGATTCCATTCACAGATCCTCCAATTGCATGAGATGAAAGGTTTGAGATCTCGACTACAAAAATGAAAGGTTCAGGTATAGTCTGCAACAATTTAATGGGTGTGGAACCCCAATTGCAATTCTTCCTAAAAATAAGGATATGATAATAAAAGGCAATAGTAGAGATACCCTGAACTTTATGACAACATCTAAAGAGTTCTCTCATGTTCAAAAAATTGCACCATGTGACCTCTTTTTTAGCTATGTATCATCTTAAATGAGGTTGATGAATCGAAAATATCCTTGTGAAGACAAAAATAATTTTCTAAATATAAATAAAAAATGTAAATTGACATGTTATATGCAAAACTCATCCGACATAGTTTATATTTTTAGCATATAACTTATTTTGTTTATATGTGTTATTATTTTTAGATGAAGACACACGCACGCACGCACACTGAATATATCAAATTAAAATAGCACTCTATTATCATTTAATAATAAATTTTGATGGTGTACAATGTTTACCCTTTTTAGCTAAATTTTCCTTGAATTGAAAAAACACACGTTTATATTTAACATCTTACTTTAGCATATAAATTTATAAATATATGATTTTGTTTATAAATTTGTATTTGTTAATATTTTAATTATGTATAGATAATTAATTAATAATCCCAAAATTTTCAACAAATTTTATTTTTAAATTTCCTCTAACATGCTATTATAAATTATGGATGTACAAAGTCTTTAAGTACTAAATTATTATTGAAGGAAACAAATTAAATTGTAACTAATCATAGAAAATTTCATATTTTTCTATGTAGGTACATTATAGGTCTATCAACCTAATTTTGAATGAGTTATGGCTCATAAAGAAGTCATATGTGTAATGATACAAAGGTCAATTTACAAAGCTAGAGAATGTTTCTTATATTGTCTCTAATAAAGATGACAATAATTAAAATGATGCAATTTCTACATTGCACATCTTCCATCAGTGATGGGATGGAACAACAACCACTTATGCAGAATGTGGTATTGCTATAGCAGTCCCTAAATTTTCTTGTAGATGCGAATCTGCCCCTGAACTTTCTGGAATCTTCTATTTGGTCCCTAGAATTCCCTTTTGTTGCAATTCGGTCCCAAAAAGTATGCTATGTGGTGATGAGACCTTTCTATTAAATGACACAAATCTTTGGCCAATGGGCTCGTCCTTCATCTGTTAGCTTTTGTTTTGGCCCAACTACATTGGATTGGGCATTCATTGCTAACCAGGCTTGGCCCAAATTATTATGTGAAACAAAAGAGAGAAGAAGAAAACACAAACTAAAATAAGAAAAAAATGAATTTCTCAATCACTTATCCTTTCGTTTAACCATTTCACCCGACCCTCCTTCTACCAAGCATAGCCTAACTCTCACGTTTTCTTCGCTTAAAATATAACAAGAAAATGCTCGTCTCTAATTTTCCTTTCGAATCAAAAAAGAGAAGCTTCTCTTCTTATACTTGTCAAAACTTCCTTAGTCGAGAACAAATCCTGTGGTTCTTTTACTTTTTATTTTTATTTTTTCAACTTTTTTATGGTTGTGTTTCGAAAAGTAGACCACGAATCAATCACTAGTATGTATATAGGACAGGTGGTTGGGTTGTAATTTTAGTTTGTGCATTGATTCAGCCAAAGTTTATGCCAAAGTTATCAAATATTTAGATGCCATTCAATCTAATAGTAATGCTCACTTATTGAGCTATAACATAAATAATTTACTAGGCATAGGTGGGAAATTAGGTCAACTTATGAATTTATTATACCATATTTATCCCTCATTTTATGGCACTTTAACGGTGTTTTTGGATGAAAATCACGATTGAGGACAAAATTTTGTTAGAAAAGATTAAAAATAAGAATACGATTAAAAAAAGTTAAATAAAATTTCAAAATATACATATATTTTGTATGTACTAAAAAAATTAAAATTTCTCTATCAATTTAAAGAAAATTTCAAAATATTGGGGGAACGATTGCCACTCCGCTCCTCCTCCTATGGCTTCGCCATTGCGTTCACCCAACTTAATTTCCTCCAACCAAACATAGCCCAGCTCATAAACTTCACGTTGCCATGTAAATGCATGGTAAGTCGATACAAGATACCTACATGTATGTTTGGAACTTTAGATGAAAAATATATGAAAATCTTTCAAGTGGTGCGGTAAAAAATACGAAGATCGACGTAAAAAGAAACTTTTCTTCACTTCTTATTTTTCCTTTGGCAAATCTTTCAGTCTTATCAAGACCTTCCTAGATAAGAAGAGAATCTTGTCCTTCTCCCTTCTTTTTCTGGTCTTTATTTTTATTGGATATATTTTGTGCATTGAGTTACCCAAAGTTTAGTCTAAAGCTAGGAAAAGTTAGGTGCTACTCTGGGCTTGTGAAATTTGAAGCACATGCCTTCATGAATTCCCCCTCAAACCTCTATTATTGAGCTAAAACTTAAATAATTTAGTAGCCATGTACGGTTAAAAGTGTTTAAATTAGGTCAACTTATGAAGTTTGACCATGTTAGACAAATTCAAAAAGTTCGTCACCTCGAAAAAAATTAACTTACAAAGATCTAAGTTATTTATAAAATTTTATCACTTCATAATAGTCTCAATGACGGAATATTTATTTCACCTTTGTTTGCCACACATTGTTTTAAAATATATTCTTTTAAAACTTATTTTCAACCACATATTTTTCAATAAAATAATATTTTCAATCACATCAATAACTTTTCTTTATTTTTTAATCACATATTTTACATCATATCACTATTTAAAATACATTTTTTCTTCAATAATATCAACTGTTATAACTTGCTACTAGCATTTGCCACGTGGCCGTCCGAGTGAAGTTGTGGACCCATTCCCACCGAACCACCAGCCATAGAAGACGAGGCCCACAGGGTAATTTTCGAGGCCCATTATTAATCCGAGGTGGGTATGCCAAAGAGGCCTTAATCCAAGGCCCAACAAGTCCAAGGCTCCACCCCAAATTAGTGACGGCCCATGCACAGAGATCTTGAATTTATTATAGAGATCTTATTTGAGTGATTGATGTGACGTCTGTAAAAAGTGCATTTGTGTCTCATCTTGTCAATATGATGTGAGTATTAAATGCTCTGCAGATCTAGGAAAGTCAATATCATGGCTAGGATTTGATGTCTCAGCTGTGGAGATGATGCCACGTGTAACCATCTAATGGTCATCATTCTATTTATAATACTATAAATACCCCCACCATATAACAATTGAAAACTAATGCAACTTTAGATACTTGGAGCAATTATCTTATTGTCTCACATTCATTTACAATCTTAAAATTAAATTAATTGCGATTGGTTATTATTGTACAATCGTGTTTTAGATATCTTGCCAGAACCCGAATAAAAACGTCTCGTGTCATTGAACTTCTCCCACGTCTAAGTTCGGAGTGATCTCGACCATTGATCTGCCTTATCATGTTGGATATAGCTTGCACATGCAAGAGTGAGTCCGACATTTGTTGGTAGTATATTTTGAGGTCAACAGATTGGCGCGCGTCTATGGGAAACTACACTATAACCACAAGCAACCCCGTGGAAAAAGTTTTTTGAAAAGATAGTTTGGGTATCCCCTTGAAAAATGATTTGTTCTTAAAAAAGAACAAGAGGAAGCCCCATAAGTTTCAGTTTGAAATTTAGTTTTGGAAAGAGATGAGCTTAGATGGTGAGGTCACTAAAAAAGCAGATGATCACCTGAAAATGGGAGGCCAATGAAGAAGCGGATGACCCTCTGAAAATGAGAGGCCATTGAAGTGGCTTTGAATAGGAAGACCCTTTGAAAGAGACACATACAAAGAAGTGGTCACATGTGATGAATTAAAAGACCTCATTTTTTAACCACGTGACTTCGCCTCTACACAAATATTTCATCTACTTTAAATGCAGGTCCTCATCGTTGCCTATGTTTCAGCACTTCAGCATGCAATGACCTTATTCTTGCCTATGCTTCAGCAATTCAGAATGAGAGCCTCATCTTTGACCATGCTTTAACACTTCAGTATGGAAGGGCCTCATCCTTGCCCATGCTTCAACAATTCAACATAAGAGCCTCATCTTTGACTATGCTTTAGCACTTCAACATGCAGGGGTCTCATCCTTGCCTATGCTTCAACAATTCCGCACGAGAGCCTCATCCTTGCCTATGCTTCAACACTTAAGCATGTAAGGGCTTCATCCTTGCCTATACTTCAACAATTCAGCATGAAAGGGTTTCATCTTTGCCTATGCTTCAACAATTCAGCATGAGGACCTCATATTTGCCTATACTTCAACACTTTAGTATGCAAGGGTCTCATTCATACCTATGCTTCAGCAATTCAGCAAGGGCCTCATTCCTGCGTATGCTTCAACAATTGAGCATGAGGGCCTCATCCTTGCCTATGCTTAAACACTTCAGCATGCAAGTGCCTCATTCTTGAATAAAGAAAGATGCAATCTCTTGAAGACCTCGTTCTTTGAATAAAGGAAGAGGCATTATTTTTTGAAGTCCTCGTTCATTGAATAAAAGAAAAGGCAGCATATTTTATAAGTCCTCGTTCTTTGAAAAAGGAAGAGGCAAATTGCCAATGCTTACTCTTGGCCTCGCAAGATGGTTATTCATTGCCTCTTACTATCGTTGAGCCCAGTTGTAAGACTTCGTCTATATGAAGCCCGCTTATAAGACTCCGATAGTTTGAGAGCTACTCGCAAGATGTCTATTCCCCGCTCGCCAAATGCTTACTCCTGGTCTCGCAAGATGGTTATTTCTTTCCTCTCATTATCACTGAGCCTAACTGTGAGACCTCGTCATTCCAAGACCAATTTGTAAGACTTCGATAGCATTATTGTAGAGCCTAGCAATTTGTAGGATGTTTATTCCCCACCATGCTAGATGTTTATCCCGGGAGACCTTATTCCTTGAATAAAGGAAGAGGCATTATCATGAAGTCCTCGTTCCTTGAATAAAGGAAGAAGTGCGATATATTGAGGTCCTCGTTCCTTGAATAAATGAAGAGGCAGTCCTCATTCTTTAAATAATGGAAGATGTGGCATTATCTTGAAGTCCTCATTCAGGAAACCAAGTTTGCAATCTGTAAAATCAAATTTGCACAAGTTCAAAAATTATAAAGTACCTCTATTGACAAAGATCAAAGGGGAAACCTCTTTATAGATGATCAGTCCATACGAAGGGAAGTGTGGACGCTTCGAAGAAGATGATCAGATCTCAAAAGGGATTACCTCATTGGCTCTCCGAGGCAGACGCCACAAGCCTCCTATGACGATGATGAACGCCATGGGAGAAGCCTCCACATGAATGAACTACCCACCATGTGGGGAAGGGTGAGCGCCTTAGAGAAGAGGATCAGATGCCAAAAGGGATTACCTCATTGGCTCCCCAAGGTAGACATCACAAGCCTCCCATGACGAATCTAAATGTCATGGGAGAAGTCTCTATATGGATGAAACATCCACCATGTGGGGAAGCATTAGGGCCTCGGAGAAGATGATCAGATCCCAACAGGGATTACCTCATTGGCTCTCGGATGTAGACATCACAAGCTTCCTATGACAAGGTTGAAGTCATGGGAGAAGCTTCCACGTGGATGACAATCCACCAAGTAGGGAAGCGTAGGCGTTTCGGAGAAGAGGATCAGATCCCAAAAGGGATTATTACCTCATTGGCTATCCGAGCCAGACATCACAAACCTCTCATGACGAAGCTGAACGTCATGGGAGAAGCCTTCACATGGATGCATCGTCCACTATGTGGGGAAGTGTGGGCGCCTCAGAGAAGATGATCAAATCTCAAAGGGGATTACCTCATTGGCTCTCCGAGGCAAACATCACAAGCCTCACATGACGATACTGAACGTCATGGGAGAAGTTATGTACTGAGGCATGAAAAGAAGCCTCAGCAGTTCAGCAATCCACTGCCTCGATTCAAAATAAATTCAGTTATCTTCAAAGTAAATGAGCATCGACAGTTCAGCATCTTACTGCCTTAGCTCCAAAAACAAATTAAGCTAATGTCAAAGTAAATGAGCCTCGACATTTCAGCCTTCCACTGCCTCAGCTCCAAAAACAAATTAAACTATCTTCAAAGTAAATGAGCATCTGCAATTCAGCCTCCCACTGCCTCAGCTCCAAAAACAAATTCAGCTATCTTCAAAGTAAATGAGCATTGTCATTTCAGCCTCCCACTGCCTCAGCTCCAAATACAAATTCAGCTATCTTCAAAGTAAATGCGTATCGGCATTTCAGTCTCCCACTGTCTCAGCTCCAAAAACAAATTCAATTATCAATTCCATGCATAATATAAATAATCATACATAGATTTGGGGGACTATTGTTATGACTTGCTACTAGCATTTGCCATGTGGCCAACCAGTGAAGTTGTTGACCCATTTCTACCGAACCACTAGCCATAGAAGACGAGGCCCACATGGTAATTTCCGAGGCCCATTATTAATCCGAGGTGGGCATGCCTAAGAGGCCTTAATCCGAGGCCCAGCAGGTCCAGACTCCACCCCAAATTAGTGACTGCCCACGTACAGAGATCTTGAATTTATTATAGAGATCTTATTTGAGTGATTGATGTGACGTCTGTAAAAAGTGTATTTGTTTATTGTCTTGTCAATATGATGTGAGAGTATTAAATGCTCTGCAGATCTAGAAAAGTCAATATCATGGCTAGAATTTGATGTCATGGCCAAGGAGATGAGCTACGTGTAACCATCTAAGGGTCATCATTCTGTTTGTAATGCTATAAATATCCCATCACGTAACAATTGAAAACTAATGCAACTTTAGATACTTGGAGCAATTGTCTTATTGTTTCACATTCATTTACTATCTTAAAATTAAGTTCATTGCTTTTGGTTATTATTGTACAATCGTGTTTTAGATATCTTGCCGAAACTCGAATGGAGACGTCTCGCGTCGTTGAGCTTTTTCCACATCCAAGTTCAGAGTGATCTCGACATTGATCCGCCTTAAAGTGTTGGATCTAGCTTGCAAATGTACGAGTGAGTTCAGCATCTGTTGACGGCATATTTTGAGGTCAACATCCACCAAACACACTATTGAAGCGTAAATTAAGTCGCACACAAGCTTAATTTTTATCATAGCTTATCTAATCAGAGTTCACGCTTCCCGTCCTGAACGAATAGGAGGCGTGGGCCACAACTCCACTTTCGACTTTTTATTAAAAAAATATTGAAATAAAAAATTGATAAAAGGTAAAAAGTTTGAATTAATCCCGCTTTGACTCTGTCGATGCCGACATGACACAGTTTAAAAGTCATTTTTTTAATAAATATTTTTTAAAACTAAAACTATTCTTAACTAGCCTTCTAAATTCCTTCTTATTTGACGGTCCACCGCCTTCTCGTAACTTTAGGGCAGTCGGTTAGTGTACCACAAGGTAACCCCGCCTCCTTAAAACGACAAGCCCGTCATGTAGTTCCCTCACAGCCCAATCAAAACAAATGACGAGGCCTAGAAAATCGTAGTGTCCTTATCCAAAATACACGTGTATATATTACGATAAATAAATACGAATTATGGAAGAAAATGTTATTCTTTTATTACCTCAAACCGACCATGCGCTTCACTTACCCATGGTTAATTTACCCTAACCATGGATAAACCCCAGTACTCCAGCAGTTTATATACAAACTGAACCAGTTCGCCAATTACCATCAAAAAATGATGATCGGAGAAAGAAACTTCGATAGGCCAACGGTCCACGTTCCTCCATGGTCATTCGCTACGGATGATTCCAACTCTTACATTCTTAGCCCTAATATGAATGTTAACGGAGGCGGTTCCACCGATGACTACTCTATTTACACGGCGTTGCAGTGCTATTTGCCGTCTAACTCGGTTGGGGAAGGGGACTTTACGGTGGACGCGCACACATGTGATCAATTCAGGATGTTCGAGTTCAAGGTGAGGAAGTGCTCGCGTGGGAAGTCACATGACTGGACGGAGTGTCCGTACGCCCATCCCGGAGAAAAGGCTCGCCGGAGGGACCCCCGTAAGTATCATTATTCGGGCACCGCATGCCCGGAGTTTCGTAAAGGGACCTGTAGGAAGGGTGAAGCGTGTGAATACGCGCATGGGGTTTTTGAGTGCTGGCTTCACCCGGCGCGCTATCGTACGCAGCCATGCAAGGATGGGCTTAACTGTAAGAGAAGGGTTTGTTTCTTCGCTCATTCGGCTGACCAGCTTCGGGTTCTGAGTCCACAAGCCGAGACGTATGACGGCTCGCCACACCGCCTTGCATTCATACCGTCGCCGGATTCGGGTTCTCCACCGACTGAATCACCGCCGATGTCTCCGATGACTCCTGCCACCGCCACATCCGGGAGCTCTCTCAGCCGGTCGATCGGATCCAATTCTATCAACGAAGCAATCGCATCTTTGCGTCAGTTGCAGTTAAATAAAGTGAACTCTATACAACCTTGGAATCTGCAAGCGGGTTGTTCATCTGGACTGGGTTCGCCTCGGTTGTCCGTTACTCGACCCGGATGCTTTAGTCTGCCATCGACTCCTGCCAAACCCTTGACCCGGGCCGGTTTCAGGTGGGACAAGGATGTTGGGTACGAGGAGGAGCCACCTATGGAGAGGATTGAATCAGGGAGGGATTTGAGGGTAAAGATGTTTGAGAAATTGAGCAAGGAGAATCCATTGGTTAGGGTCAACCACATAAGCTGGAACCTAAACCAGAACCCCGCTCAGGACCCGAACCCTGACGTCGGGTGGGTATCCGATATGTTGAACTAATAATGGTTTTATATTTTGGTGGCTTTCTATTATTTCTCCATGCAAATAGTACCGGTGAAAGGGGGAAGGTGTTAATTTGTCATTTTGGGAGCAACGCATTGGAGATTCTGCAAATGAGGTTGCATAAAATGCTGATGATTTCGAAGAAGTCGTTTTTGAATGAATAGTTTCCGTGAAAATCTATCTTCTGTAAATATAAATTAGCAGTTCAGTAGAAGAACAAAATCTCTTTCCTGGGGGCAGAAAGTTTGTAAGAAAAGATGAGAGGATTCATTGCAAGACTTGTTGCTGAAGAACAGGTAGCCCAGAACATGGATTGCTTTCCTTTCCTTTATTAATTAAGGTTGTCTATAGTTAATTTATTACCAATGTTATGAGAAGCCCAAGTTATCAACTTGTAATGCACATTAGAATATTTTTTAAGTGAAGATCCTCTGTTATAAGATTTCTCATGTTCAGTTTTAGCCTCCTATAAACACAAAATTCGACTGGATATACGTACATGGTAACACACTCGAAAAACAAGTTTGTGCAAAAAAGGAAAACTCCAGGTTTATGTCTGGATTGGAGAGACAGGAAAAGGATTAGGTAGGTTAAGGATATGCCCATTTGTGGGGTCAGACGAGATTTCCTTTTAGAAAGTTTGGATTTTGTTTTGACCAGAGAAAGTGACCTTGAAACTTGGAGGAAATCCTGGGTTCTTATCTTATGAAGTGGGATCCACCAATACCTAGATCTAGGGCTCTACTATAAATTGCTAGGGACCAACCTTCCCACCACACAACTACAAGTGTGAGGTAAAAGCAGCTAGTGGAAAATTGAGCTCATGGTTCTTGCTTTTGGCTTGAGCGATGAATTGGCCCTCGTTCTTTATCTTCATAAGAACAGAGCAAGTTGATTTTCAATTTTTCGATATTTCAAGTTCGTTCTTGACACTCACGTGGTCGAGTTTATAAGCTAGATTTTGTTTCTGAAATCGAACTAACGTTTGGAGATTTGGATTACATGACGATTTGTTAACGATATTAATCCCTTTGATCGTGTGTAGATGAATGGTTCAAACTTTGAAAATGTTAAAATAATCTTTGTATTTGTGAAAGTTTATTGAATTTTTAGCTTTTAAACATGTATATATGTTGTTTTGTTGATGCAACTAATATTTTTATTAATCTTTTGATAAGGAGGAAGTCCCGAAGGCGAACCCCCCCCCCCCCCACCTGTGCCGTAGGCCCCTCAGCCAGGTGGGTTGTAAATCGAGGGATATGCACGAGTGGCAGGGACTTGAGGGAGAGAGCCAACAGGACACGAACCCACTGAGTGGGGAATCGAACCTGCGAAGCCGGAGGATTTCTCCCCACGTCACCTCAAGCCTTATCAACTCGCCTATGCCTTATTATAGAGGATGGATGATTATATAGTATTCGAGATCTTGTGTGGTGCTCTTTGGTACCGACTTTGCAGTAATTATTGTAATCTACTATGGTCACGCTAATGAATAATTTTTTGTGTCGTATGCTTTTAAGGAAGATAAAGACATCATTTTTGCGATGCTAAAATGAGAGATTTGTCTAATATTTATTATGCATGTGGTTGTATGGGCCATATTGTGAAAAGCCTTACTCCATGATAGGGGCGGTCCTCGGGGGGGGGGGGGGGTCACGTCTTTTGATATTGAAATCTAAGTTTTAACGATTAATTTTAATAATATGTTTCATGTAATTCTTAACTGTTTGAACTTTTATCAAAATTTATTAAAAATTTTATTTTAACATTCATCAAACGGGGTAAAATCACAATAAGGATGTATTTGTTTTCTATTATTGGGAGAAAATTTGAGTAATGAATTGAGAATGTGTGGTTGAAAAGTAAAGTAACTTTATTGGTACAAGTGTACAATATTTTATTTGGTGAATGTGTAGTGGAGAATCTTACTGTAGCAAATAATTTTTTGAAATAATGGCACACAAAAAAGGGCTAAATTTGATTTTTATCTCTTTTTCTCACGTCTTTTAATAAAATCTTAACATTTTTAATTTTTTAAAATTTGTATATAATTTCTCTATAAATTCACTTTTCAATTAATTAGAATTTAAATTTGCATTTTCTCCTATCAAACTATGTATATAAAATGTGTGTGAACTCATTATATATATTCAATTTGACTTATATTTAACGAATTGTGTTTATTTGATTAATTATTAGTATTGAATATTAGTTATATGTTGTTCCTTTCGATTACCTGAATTGATTGTTTGTATGAAATACATTATAAAATTTTTAAATGTGAATATGCATTTTCTTTTGATGAACAAAATATTAATAAAATGACTTTTCGAAATCAAATGGATGAAAATTATTAACAAAATATTAATGTAGAAATGTTTTTGTAAATGTAAATCTGCATTGTTTTAAGTCAAAGTATGAATCATTAAAAAGTCAAGAACAAAATATTTGATTTGTATATGGTTTGATTGTGCCTATAACCTAAAATGTCTGCGTCCACCCCTGTCCATGATCATCGAATAACCAAATCTCATTTCTCGAACCAAGTTTGAGGAGACTACTTGAGACCATGTATTAGTATTGCCTTTCTTCAACTGAAAACTTTCCTTTCCTCCTCCTGAGCTCGTTTATTCATTTACTGTTGTCTCAATTACAATCAAGCTCAAGATTTGGCATGAAAGTATTTATCAAGGAGGACTACTTGATGCATGATGCCCTTTCGATCTTAACAAAATGTATTCTTTCTCAATTTAATGAAAGATTTGGATAGTTTCTATTTATTATTCATTACTAAAGAGCATTTTCAATGAAATCGTAGGTTGTTGCAAAGGTTTTATCATGTAAACAAGAATATACGGTATTTAAAAAAAAAAAAAAATCTCTCCAATGCAAACTGAACAATTCGGTCAAGGTGACATGTCGAACAAAAAATAGATGTTTAAAAGTCCTTCCGATTCAAACATTCGTCTAGACGGAGTTTCTTAGATGCGATATTTTTTTTCTTTATAAAAATTAAACTCAAATAACAATTAATAAAATGCATTGAAGATCAATCTTGGGATTAGCTGCCGTATATTCATTAGACATCAATATCAGGTGAACTTAAAAGTCCTTCTATTTACCCCTCATGTAGACAGTAATCTACGAAATGCATTTAGGGGGTGTCGGTGGAGCTTTTTTTTTTTTTAAAAAAAGAATTTTTGTACCGTTAATTTTTAAACTCAATAGCCATTGTTAATCCCATGTCTCACAGATGGGAACCACAGGTTCAAAAAAAGGGTAACTTTTCTGCTCAAAATTTGATGAAAATTTCTAACAGACACACCCTTAATCTTGCAACTACAGTGAAAGGCCGAATATGGATTTTTTACTTTTTAAAAGTTTAAGGGTTAATTGGCTACTCAACTAAAAGATTGAAGCGTGATAGTGCAATTTCTCATATAAAGCTATGGGGATTATGATTTTGCCGTACATCTGATATTTTTTTTTTTCAAGTAATAGATTGATTACATATGGGAATAGTATAGTGGTAGGTACATTTGTCTGCGCCGTGCCAAAAAAATCATTACAAGTGTGCGGTGATATTCGATGTATATCATGACAATTGACATTTCCCTGCGCTCATACCTAATGGAGTAAATGCTTATACAATCTCATTGTCTACAAAAATCTCCAAAAAAATCATGCTATATGTATATTATCTTTTATATTGTCCTTATTCGACATCTATTTTGAAGAAATAATTGATTTGGGATACTGATTGATGGAAGAACGTGTGATTAAAAAGTAAGGTGAATTTTTTAGTTCATGTGTAATATTATTTTATTGATATAATGTGTGGTTGAAATAAAGAAAAAAAATAAGAAAGAAAATGAATGTCAAACAAGGGCATTATTATCTATATTGTATCACGTGACAATACATCGTTGAACAATTTTAAAAAAATATTTTTTTCACCCACAATTTTTTGAAAATTGAGAAAATGTCAAAGTTGATATATGCGGATGCCAAGTTGTTGATGTAAGGGAATGAATGTATATGTAGTATTATTGCTCTCCAAATATAAAAATTCAGTATTTCGTGACTTGAATTATTTAATTTGAGAAATGTCATTTGTAAACATGTTTGGTGCACATTAAAATGAGAGAGTGCATTTTTTTATGTGATATGATGCAGTGATAGAAAATGTGTGGTTGAAAAAGAAAGAAAAATTATTGATGTGATGAAAAATATTATTTTACTGAAAAATGTGTGGTTGAAAATGAGTAGAAAAATGAGAATAAAAAAAATAATGTAACTCAAACAGGAACATATATTATCTTTGACACTTGCTTTGTTTTCAAAAAATTATTGAAGGGTTTTTTTTTTTAATTGTGAAATGATAGTTTGTCACGTAGCAACGTGACAAATAATCAAACTCAAGTGTGCACCAAAGCATGATTGATTTAATTTACATGTTAACTAAATAGTGACAGAAAATATTAAGTACTCCATATTTCAAGAGTACTAGAAATTATTCTTATATGTTTTAGAATGTTAGAATCTAATGAAACTAGCTGTTAAAACTGATAAATAAATAACATTTTCATTCATAGTATCCCAAATAAATGTTAGAATTCATGGATAGTATTTCAACGGATAATGCGGGTGAATGAACATTTAGTCGATGACCTTTGCTTAGTTTTATTTCTTCAATTCTCGTATCCCCGAGCCTTAGATCTTGTTGAACTTTGAATAGAGAGACCTAAAATTGAACAAGAGAATTGAACAAAAACATCCTCGAAGAAAGTCTGGAACGATCGTGCATCAATAATTTAATCTTGTAATTTTAAGAAACTTACCTAGTATACTTGATTTCTTAAACATTTTGGATTCTATTGACTTGAAAGAGTATTCAATTATAAACGATTGGAATTAGTTGTGATTTGATGGTTGCATAGTTGATTAGAGCCCATTAATTTTTGGCTTAGCATAGCTTCTTTGAGTGTGATAGTTGGAAAATTGTTGTAATTATTGTAGTTCCCACTCGATAATGCCATTCCTATTTATCCACTCCTTTCGGATTTTGCGGGAGATGATAAGTATGATTAATTTGGTTTTTTACCAATGTAATATTTGATGTTGACATTGTTATTCTATTGATGGTTGACAGGTAAACTATTCTTAAATTAATAGATTAACTTGTCTTACCGACCCTATTTGATACATATTATTGAGTGGAGAATGCATTTTAAATAGTGATTTGATAAAAAATATGTGATTAAAAAATAAATTTTTTTTTTGAATTTACATATAATATTATTTTGTTGAAGAACGAGTTTTAAAAAAATGAATTTCTATTAAGAATGTGGATCAAACAGGGTGCCAACATCGATTATTTTGAAGTCAATGTAAAGAAATCTAGCCCCCGTTTGACACCCATTAATTTCTCTTTCTATTTCTCATTCTCATTCTCATTCTTCATTTCAACCACACATTCTCTTAATAAAATAATATTACACACAAATCAAAAACTTTTCATCACTTTTCCACCACACATTCTCACATCAATCACTATTCCAAAATTTCTATTTCTCCCAAAATGGGTTTCAAACAGGGGCCTAATTATAGTTAAAGATTGAAAAAAAAAAGTGCAAATACCTAATCAAAACTAAATAAAAGTGTAGTTACCAATAATGAAGTTTACCAGTTTTCTCCCTACAAAAGAATCTTATGGAGAATTAAAATTTATTGAATCAATAAATGGAATAAGCATGGTTGATTGCTTGTTGATTAGTCAAATTCCAATGGAAACGATACAAATTACATACATCAACTCAATTACTTCGACCATTTTCAAGCACAGCGTGTTTACAATATAGAGCCAAAGGGGTGCTAACCCGGCCACCCTACCAAGAAGGTTGAGGGTGGATGTGTTGGAGACACAGAAAACTCGAGATATCAGCATGCAAACTCCAATGATACACGACAATATAAACTGTTGATCGGGTATTTTGAGCATTTGCCTCAAATATTATACACAGAATATAGTTGGAACTTAGGTGTTCCAACCAGTTGAAAATCAGGGTTCTTAATTTCCAATCAGTAGATCAACTGTTACACTAACACATCTACTTGAAATCTTCAATTCCACATTGACAAATGACAGCAAATTTACCAGAGAAATATAAATGAAAAACGTTGCTTAAAGAGCCATTTCTGCTTGCAGAGCAGCGAGTTCATCTTCCTCAGCTGTAGTAGGCTTATGAGATGCAGGACGAGCTGGTATTCGGCCCGCTGGAACATGTACTGGAGCAACGGGGGCGGTGGTTGCAGGCTGGAGAAGTTGTTCCTCCAATTCTGCACCTTCCAACTCTTCAAGCTCCGCCTCCAATTCATCCTGGGATAAATTGAAATATTCACGTGTAAGCACAAATGTACAAGTACATGAAATAGTACATAAAACGCTCGATAGGCCTTGATAACTCCAATATATAATTAAAGCTTCAGTAATGTCAGTATAGCAGGAATAAGACATAAACCTCATCAAAGTCCGCTGCTGCACCAATGGGGGTAGCCAAAGCTTCCTGAATCATCTTCATGTTCTCTGTCTGTTCGTTTATCTCATCCATTGTCTTGTCCACGTCATCAATATTCCTGAACGTTAGATACAATTTGAAAATTGGGTTAGATACTATTTAGGCGCACACAATATGTAATTCACCATCCCGCTCGTTTATGCAATCTTACTCTACATCTAAATTTTGTATAAAAAGGTATTTACCAAATAGAAAAGGAACATAGTTCATCACATCTGATTGTCTACATAGTTTAAATCAACAACTTACGTTGCTTTCTGCATTGCTTTCATTGCAGCAGCCCCAGATCTTAAAGCATCAACAGTTTCAGTTGTAGCTTTTGCACCTTCTAATAGTATCATCTAACCATGGAACATTAGATGTATAAACTCCCAGTGTGACTTTGTCTAAGAAATTTATTGATTCATTGAGAATTTTGCAACAGCATGCAAATGGGAATAGAAGGCTTAACCTGATCATGGATGCGTAGTTGAAAATTTCCAAGCTGCTCGATTTGTTGTTCGTATAACCTCTTCCTCTTCAAACATTGTATAGCCGCTGCACGAAGAAATTTTTAAAATTAACATTAGTTGGCTTCTTAGTTTAATGTAGATTCCCTCATGGCTTGAAACTTACAAAATGGATCAAGAAAACCACGGCGACTTGTAACAGATTTGGGACAGCAAAAAGAGCCATGGAGAAATATATTTGCACCCAGAAACTAAAATTACAGAGGCCAAATTGCTGAAACTTCTTTTTGACATTGACTAGTCATTAATGCACTAAAATATCGCATTAAGACTCTTTATTTATAAAAAACATCTTATGTATAATAGAGAGCGTATCTAAATTTAGAGAGTAATTTTTTTATAAACTACAATATTCTCTATTTTGGCTCTTTATTTTGCTTTTTACGAAAAACATTTATTGTTTTTCCTCATCTAACTTATATATTTTCTTAGATGTAGCCAATCAATTCAAATATGGTTTGAATAATTTCAGAAGTAGAGAATGAAATCTGTAACTTATTAAATGCAATTATTATAAAGTAAGAATAGAGTGGAGAGTGAGACCCACTCTCTATTTAAACTTTCTAACTCCAAAAATTAAAATAGAATCTCTTAAGAGATTATTTTTATGCAATGCCTCTCTAATTTTAGAAAGCATCTTAGACTTAAAAGTCTCCAAGAGACGTGCTCTTATAAACATAAAGATGGTGAAGCAATATAATGCAAAGACAAAGACTAATGCATCCATAGTTATAAAACACAACCAGTTTGTTGACCCAAGCAAGCTACCAGGTCATTGGGTCAATGTATATATTGAAGTTTTTAAAAAATTATTAATTGAACTCCTCCGTCCCATAAAGATACGTTTATTTCTATTTTCACACAAATTAAGAAAATGTAATTAATATAGTTGAAAATATAAATTATCCTCACAATTTCCTAATATAGACATACATTAAAAAATGGTTTAAATATGATTAATTTATATATGTTGATAACAAGGTACACTAAATAGAGGCATGGACAAGTAGGGTATACTAGGGCGCTAGAGAGAACCATGAAAATATTAGAAAACTAAAAATATCTATACTTTCAATAAGAAAAAGTGGCATATAATCTGGGACATGAGAAAAAGGAAACTAAGCCTATCATTATCAGAGAGAGTTAGTAAAATTTATAAACGGGATCACAAAAATGATGAATGAATTTGGAGTTCTGATTTATCATGTACAATATATTGATGTTGTAATACATTTTTTAAGTCATTTCAATATAAGTTGGTTTGTTGTGGAAATAATCTCCAAGGTGTTGCAGATTCAAATCCAACCTATGGCAGAACTTCTAAAATTTCCAAAAACTGGTTGGTTTAACCGCACCGGTTCACCATTTTTGAGGGAACCACTTCATCCGGTTCAGTTGCTTAACAATCTTACTGTGCTACCCAGGCCAGATCAGAGTCCGATTTGCCAGTTCTCTAGTCAAACTGGCCGGTCCAGTCAGGTCTAGGTTTCATAACTATGAATGCATTACTTTAATCTATATGTTTCTTCTTCATTACAGCAAATCATCGAGGGAGGATGTGGGTGGACAGTGAAGCTCATCCCAATAGAAAGTAATCCACAATATTAAATTTGGAAATTTTTTTTTTTTCAAAAATTAAGCCTGCCATTTTTTCTCAAAAACAATGTTTTGAATAGTGATTTATAGGAGAATGTGTGGTTAAAAAGTAAAGAAAAGTTTTGGATTTATGTGCAGAATATTTTATTCTATGAATGTATGGTAGAAAATGAGTACGTAGAAAAAAGAGTCTTAAATAATGGTTGTCAAACAGGGCCTAAGTTTGTAAATACATACTGCTCAACTCTTGCGCATGCTTACACGTTTAAACTGATTAATTGGTACCAGTAGTTCGACATATCCATACATCAAATTATAAGTGATTTATTGCATCAACCAACAAGAGACTAGTTACCAGCTGAACCAAGTTGAAAAACTAATTTCTCCCTGCAGCTACACACCGTACAAGAAATATTATACCATTCCAATGAATATAAAAAGTAACTATTGCACTACTGCCTCCATGAAATATGGTTTACATAATGTGAATGTAAGTAATTTTCATACCATTTTAGATATAAATATGTTACAAAAACTACTTCACCTACAAAAATATAAACTCTAGTATTACTGAAATGGCTAACAAAAGCTATAAATGGACTTCCCAAGTTTTTTTCCCATTTCATTTTTTTTGTTACTTCGGTTTATTATATTTTTTCAGGCATGATGGTGGAGGGGAGGGGGGCATAAATTTTTCTTCTTGGACCTTACCTCTTTTATTTTTCGCTTTTGTGAAGTCCTTGGCCTTCTCAACCTCAGCAGAAGCCTTCTTTTGAAGTACTTTTTCCTTCTTCTCAAGCATCTCGAGAGTCTACACAAGGGTAAGAATGAAACAACCAATATGTGGAAAGATGGATAACATTCAATACATATAGGAAAAACTACAATGAGTTATAATTCTGACCAATTCAAATGTTTAAGGCTAAAGTTTTAGATGTAAAACCTGTTCAAAGATCGATACGTATGCTAGCATCACCTTAAGCACATGGAAAATAATTGCTCACTAAAAACTAGGGATACAGTAAAAGCCACAATACCTTTCAAAGCCAGGGCTCTGATGCCAAAGGAACCTTAAATATTTTGCCATTAGATCATTTTCTCATACTCCCTTTCCAGTAAGTTATTTTTCGAATGAAAACAATAAGAATGAAACACCAAAAATGTGTTCGCTTTTATGCATGTCAGGGGCTTCTGTACAAGTAAATTGCTTATATGTGGTACCAAGAGAGAGCTATATGCAAAACGGATAGCAGTATTTTTATAGAAACTCCGCTTAAACCAGACAGGCAGATTACATTACACAACAATTGATTATAGACGAGTTCTGTTTTAACAGTAAAGATTCACTTAACCAGATGTAAATAAAATAGTAATAAAAGAAACACAATCAGAAGTTATTAGGTAATCATATTCACAAAATACAACATAAATAATTGTTAATATACAGAATGTCAGCAAATATCCATGAGCTAATTACCAATAAATCCAAGTCCACAAGAGAATTGTCAGCTTAGATCAACTAGCTCAGTGTCTCATAATCCAAAGCAGAAACAATTTGACAAAAACAAACCACTTCAAGAAACTAACTTTACATAGCTAAAGCCAACTGAGAACATAATTTTTTTCTTCTTTTTGCCTTTTATTTTCCTGTTCCTCTGTCTTAGATGATTCAGATTAACAAACTTTTATTCTTTTATTCAAATATGTTTCCATAGGCTCATAAATTATTAACAAGATAACACGAAAAATTATACCTCGTTTAATTTGTCAAGAGTGGTGAGAGCATTAGTCTCTTGCTTAGGTTTTCCAAACATCCGGGTAAACATCTTTGATCCGGTTCGATTCCGATTCAGTAACAACTATTTTCTATTCCTCTGCAACCCAAAATAAAAAATAAAAAATACAGTAGTAACAAAAATCAGATTTTTATCAGAACAAACGAATTGTCATAAAATTAATAAAGAAAAAAAACACAATTAACAAAAGTACCTGTGAATTGAGGGATCGGGTTTCCGATTAAGCAAGCTATGAAATTGGATTGACTGACCTTCGATTAGGGCAAAATGTTGAGAAACTACGAGGAAAGAAGAAAGAGGAGGTTTTCTGGTCTGGTAACTTTGGTCGACGTAGCCCGTTGGTTGGGTTAGGAAAAGCGAAGATAAAGTCATTTGATTGTTTTTCACTTCAAAGTTGAATTTCTCACGAAATGAATATTGTATTTTCTCATTGACATAAATATTAACTTTGCTAACCATTTACTTGACGGACAATTCTTGTGGTACATTATGGGATCCATAAGGATCTACATAATGGACACTTTACGGCCTACAATTGGTTGGAGTGCCGGTCCGCTACAATTGGTTGGAGTGCCGGTACTCCAACCAATTGTAGGCCTCAAAGTGTCCGGTAGCTACAATTGGTTGGAGTGCCGTCCCACCGGCACTCCAACCAATTGTAGGCTGCAAAGTGTCCATTATGGATCCCATAATGTACCACAAGAATTTTCCTTACTTGACAAGCTGTTCACTTTTTTACTGAAAATTCCTGAAAATTTGATCGACACATCTTGGTTGCTAGATCGAATGAACACTCAATCGTGTGATCACGAGATGGTGAGGAATGTTCAATCTTTATATCTTTTCCTTTTTCATAAAGACGATGATGGACTCTGAAATACTCGTTCGATTATTTGAAAAAGTTCTTTCCATCTGATCTTAGGATCAAATTTTCAACAATAAGATGCTCAAAGCAAAGTAATTGTACCTTCAACACTCAAATCACTTAAAATCTATATCTAGAAATGGATGCAATTCGATTTTATCTGATTCTGAAAAGAACTAAACAAAATCGAGTACCAATAACAATCTTGAAAATGAGACTATTGATTCCATGTGTAATTATGAAACTAAATCTTTTCTAGTTCGATCCAATCCGATTCTCTTTGTTAGAGAAATTTGAAATCATTTGATTCCTTTGTGCTGCATAATGCAAGTGTTACATTGTCAAATAGTTTCCTCTTTGCCCTTACTATAATGTTTTAAAAATTCTAAAATTGAAGTGAGTGAAGACAAAATAGGTATCAAATTGGTTGTTATTCTTGTAATGTAACAATATAAAATGCTCTAAGTCGACCCTTCCAAAATAAATAAGTTTACTTGAAATAAGTTGATTTGTATCCAATCAAATTCAACTACCTCGTCATCACTTGGAGAAAGTAGGGATGAGAATGGAAGTTAAAAACCTCAAGTCATTCCGAGAAAAACCTCAAGTCATTCCGAGCGCGACTTCTCAAAACGTTTAAAAGTGTCATTTTTAAGAATTAAACTACTTGTACAATGAACTTACATAATGATTTTGACAATGTGTGAGGTGTATAAATCATTACCATTGAATTCAAAAAAATCTTTCAAATCAATGGACATAATGCCTGCCAACTCACACATTGTCAAACTTATTGTCAAATTCATTGTACAAGTAGCATAGTTCCATTTTTAATGTATGTACTGTTATTGTGACTATTGTGAATTACAACACATCAAAAAAGAAGGCTACTAAATCCATTAAGAAGATTAGGCTTCTGTATGGTTCGGCTACGTATCTCATAAATCCACAACTTTTCCATTACAGATTTCACATAAAGCCATGGACAACACCGATGTCTGTGTGGATGTGAAGCTTAACAAACACATCTGGAGACGGGACAAGTCTGAATTGCTCGTAAGAGAAATGACAAATACAACATATCAACTATCGAGTGCCACAATGAACAAAAACTAAAGGGAAAACACAATATAGAACTGTCTACTTTCATAGACTGAAAGACATTCACTATCACCTCTTAAGTATTCAAATTTTGCAAGCGAGTGATGTAAAATTACAAGGCAAAAGCCTAATAATATTAGAACAGTATCATTCATAAATCTATAATTGACTCTACAGGTCTGCTCTTCCAGGATACCTGGGGAAGGGAATGACATCTCTGATGTTCTCCATGCCTGTTGCAAAAAGAATCATCCGTTCGAAGCCTAAACCGAATCCACTATGCTTCACGGTCCCATAACATCGCAGGTCGAGGTACCACTCGTACGGCTCGACAGGTAGACCCATCTCAAGTATCCTGTGGAAAATCGCAGCGACCCACGAGAGTAAACTCTGTCAGTCATGAAGCCGCTAAAATACACATCGTCTAAACTATCTACACAAGTAAAACATAATGACATTTCTTTAATTTTTTATTCTTAGATTGCAAGAGAAGTCTTTAGATGTGTAGCATATATCTATTTGCAGTTGTTACTTTCATTCTCATCCTTGTAATGAAGAAGTAGTCCCTCTAGATTTATAGGTTTTGAAAGTCTTTCTGCTCTACCATAATTCTGAAGGTAAGGTGGTGTTTTTCCCTCCCTTTTGTACTATCTTATCTTATTCAACAAACCGGTAAGCCCCCCTACTTAGTCAAGGGCGGATTTAATTAAAATATAATAAAATAAAATCAAGCACCAAAGCTTATTGTACCTAGTTCTGAGGACCTCATAATTCTCCTCTCTTTGGCTTCCACCAATAAGTTCCCCCACCTGAAAAATGCAAATGCAACCATAGTGGTTATTAATAAGACACTTCCTCAAAAGTTTCTTGCACGAACAAACACGACACAAAAACATTGAAGGAGATGATACAAGTTACAATAGAAGAATTATGAAAGACATCTATATCTAAGCAAAGAGCTTGCCTTTGGTACAAGCACATCCATAGCAGCAACTGTCTTATTATCTTCATTCACTTTCATATAAAATGCTTTAATCGCTTTTGGGTAGTTATACACAATGACAGGTGCTTTAAATTTCTCTTCAGTCAAGAACCTACATGATTAGGCACACAATGTGATGAGTAAAGCACATAGTTGAATTACGTGCTATTGATGCCAAATACCTTTCATGTTCAGAAGCTAAGTCAATCCCCCATTCTACTGCATTCTCAAACTTCCTCTCTTTAGATGCTTCCTCAAGAATGGAAACTGCTTCTGTGTAAGTAATTCGGAAGAAGTTGGATGAAGCAACCATTTTAAGACGATCAATTGCAGACTTGTCAATAAACTTAGCCATAAACTCCATATCATCGCAGCAATGGTCCAGTAACCATTGGCAGAGAAATTTGACATAGGCCTCCGCACAGTTCATATCATCCTACAAAAGTCAATTCTTTGTTATAATCTCTTGTACATCACAAAAGGAATCCTACAAAAGCCATTAGATTACTTCTTGCTTTCTGATTCATAAATTTTGTTTGTGACACAATTCATTTCATAGAACTTAGGGAGCTCATATTCTTGAATTTTAAATATTTCCTCGGTACAAAGGAAAAGACTTCTACAATCGCTACTCTGAGCAATAGTAAAGCTTAAAAGCAAGAAAATTGAAGATCAATTGATAACAGATCATGAATCAAAATCATTTGCCTCTGTAAACATAATAGATTAACATATGACACAATTAACTCAGAATCAGGTATATTCCTAATCTAATTAGGACTTCATTTCTAATCACTACAAAATTCCAAAATAATTTAATCATCCTTGCATTAGCAACTAATTTTTTCCAAGCCAGCCTTTTCAAAACAGCAACTTCAGACAATTAATGATGCCTCATCAGTTTCTATACTTCGGAGCATGTTGCATCCAATGGGTATGTAGATTTTATCGTGCTTTGGCAGTAGGCACTGCTTGGAACAATTAATGCTCTAAATTTATGTTGTGAAATAAATAACTTACAACTAAAATACCTTTATATCAGCGAATGCTATTTCAGGCTCCACCATCCAAAACTCAGCAAGATGCCTTGATGTATGAGAGTGTTCTGCTCGAAATGTAGGCCCAAAAGTGTACACACTACTGAGAGCACATGCATATGTTTCAACTTGAAGTTGTCCAGAGACGGTCAAAAATGCTTGGCGGGCAAAAAAGTCCTGAGAATAATCAATTTTTCCATCCTTTTGGGGGAAACCAGCACCAAGTCTACATCTCTCTCCCAGCTTGAATCTTTCTTGCAGTTTCAAGAGGTTCTCTTTAGCTTTATTGAGCACAGCTACAGAAGCACTAATTTCCTCCTTGCTTGCTTTAGCAGATTTAAGTTGGGCAACCGCTTCTCCTTTCTCCTTCACCACAAGCTCAGCAGCTTTCATGTCAGCTTCAGAGGGAGGAGGGTTGTCATTCAGCTCTTTCTCTAATTTTTCTGCTTCGTTAATTAGGGTTGTAACTTGAAACATCTCACCAGCACCCTCACAATCACTTGTTGTAACAATAGGGGTGTGCACATAGAGGAAACCATGCTTTTGGAAGAATGTGTGAGTTGCAAAAGCCAGTGCATTACGGATTCTAGCAATTGCAGATATCTAGACCAGCAAATCAATTAAAAATTCTCAGCAAGAAAATCGCAACGGATGAACTAGACATTTGCATAACAGAAATCAGAAGTCTTGCAAGCCAACACTAATAATTAAAATTGATAAAATCGTCAGTGTCTAGCAAATTATTGATACCACCCACTTAAACATCCTAACCTCAGGCTCCAGGTTCTAGCTCGAGCAACAAGCAATGACTATGATAGTTACCGCAAGATCACCTCTCATACGATCGCATTCGTGAAATATTTGAGCTGCAATTCAAGCAGCAACTACTTGGATCTAATATTTTTATACAAAGATGTTTGTGAATATTTTTGATACACACATCACCGAACTTGAAAATTTTCTGGGTGTAACTAAAACAAATTTTAAAGTTAGTGATTTGCAAATCGAAAATCATTTATATCCCAGATAAATTCATATCAAAATACAAACTTAGCGAAGAAGATTCGTAGAGAAAACTCATTAAATCCATATCATAATGTAAATAAAAATAAAGCCACATACAAATTAAGAGAAAAGAGAAATGGCCACACCGTGTTGGTCCTGGGGCGAAGATGAACAACATCTCTAAGAAACTCAAGCGTTAATTTAGTTTTAGGCAATGGATATTTCCCCGCATCGACAGGGCCAACATTGATAACCTTTCGAACTCGGAGTTCGACCTTCTGCTTCGTGCCTTCGGGAGGAACCTTGAGCTCCCCCTCCACGTGGACGCAAGTCCCAGTAGACACCAAATCGCTTAACTTATGCACGCCAGCGTCGACAATAACCTGCAAATTCCCGGGGCACGACCCATCATTCAATTCCAAAAATGCGAAACTGCCTTTTCCCTGCTCCCGGCCCGTTTTCACCCACCCGCCAATACGGACAGCCTGGCCGGCAAGACCCGACCCGCCGTCGGCCCGGGAAAGAATTGACTGGATTGGAACCCGCTGCGAGAATTGGGCCTCCTGTACGTTGTCGTTCAGTGAAAGTTTGTCCATCGACGGCGACGGCGCTGAATCGAGTGATATCCGTGCAGTGAGAAAATAATTTGGACTTGGAGAGAGAGAAATGAAAATGGTTTGAATTTTTTGATAAGCCCTAGTTTTAATTAGGATCTTATATAGTGGATTAAGAATAATTAATTCCTAGCCTAAACGTTCTAATAATAACCAATGAGTATATGCCACGTGGACGACCGGTATATGTTCCTTAATTATTGGAGGACAAGCATAAATTAGTATGACCCCTTGCCTTTAATTAATAAATGTTAGTAATTTTTGGGGTTTCGTTTCTCTCAAAAAGAAAAATGAATTTTAATAATTCTTTTTATGATTTTTAAGATTATTTTTACTTTATTTGGATGTAAAAAGAATATTAGGTTTTTTCCATTTTTTTCTTTTTGAAAACATGAGTAAATCTTGTTTCCATGCTTGTGTGAAGCATTTAACTTATTTTTTTTTTATCTATAAAAAGGTTGTTGATTTGCTCCTATTGCCAATATTCTCGCAAAACATTTATTCTAATACTTTGATAAAAAGTTAGATGCTCGTCTTCTTACATTGGTCTACTTTATTATGGACGAAAGCAATTACTCTCTAAATCAACCTTGAGAGGTGGTTCAATTGATCAGGCCTTGAGTTTGCTCCCCAATGATCACTAGTTTGAATCTTCTCAGGACCATTGAAATGAGTATCCCACCGTAAACTTCAAAACTCCGTGGAATTAATCGAAGTGCAGGCAAGCTAGTCTAGACATCCACGGTTATATAAAAAAAAAAAAATTACTCTCTCCATCTCATAAAGATAAACTTGATTTTTATTTTCATCTATCAAAAATTAATCACTTTCAGTTAAATTTTTAATATATCCCTATTTTATATTTCTTGTTATCAACAAATATGAATTACCATTATTCAATATAAAAACATACTAAGGAAAATGTAAGTAAAATTTAAAAAAATAAATAATAATAATAATAATAATAATAATAGTAATTCTATCTTTGCGAAAGGGATAAAGTAATATTCTTGGTGCAACACTCGTTTAGAAATCCATTGGGTAGTAAATTACCCTCAGCGCGTGGTGTTAAAAATGCCCCTAATTAAAAGAAAAAACACAAAATTGAAAGCAAGTAATTCTCCCAAATGGGAAGGAATATAATCTCCTTTATTAAAGCCTAGGAACCTGTCATCACTTCCAAAGGAAGAGGAAAAGGTGCTCTAGAAATCTCTTTCCCCAAACTGTGACTGAAAATTGAAATATGCAAGAACATATACTAAAATAATGATAGGTACAATAATCAGATGCTTTCAGTTTGCAGAATCAACCCTGATGTGAAACACAACTCTTTTAAATATAAGCATTACTCAAAAACACACCATTGATATTCAAAAGAAAAGCCTAGGCTACGCATTAGAACATGTCAATGGGAACTGGGACCAAGTTCAAGACACCAAATCCACAAAGTAAAAAGTTAGGTAACGTGCTCATTTCGAATTTGATTCAACTCAGTTAAAACCTTCTTCAACCATGAAATGCCATTACAAGTTCAACATAGTCAAAGCATGTAAAATAGAAAGAAGAAACTTAGTCCACTAATTAACAAAGCTATAACATATGAAAAACAATGAACTAATATGGAAAACGCATCTTGACCGACAAATGCTATTGGAATCTCCAATTCACTTTGAGGAGTTTAGTCATATGACCAAAAAACATATTGGAACCTCCAGTTTACTTCTCTGATGAGTTTGGTCCCCTCTTCTTTCCAAAGCCAACAACTACAAATAGCGATAAAATTGCACAAGTCAAATTAGAATCTAGTCAATCTACAAAAGCTTCGAGGTCAGTAGCACGATTATTTGCTTAGAATCTTTCACTCTTGGGAAACATCTCGCTAATCATAAAAGGGTTTAAGATAAGAGCATCTCCAACAGACTCTTTAAACATGAGATGCTCTCTATTTTAAAGAGTCAACATGTAAAATCATGCTCTAATACACTCTTTAAATTAAGATTTTAATTTACAGAGTGGGTTTGACTCTCCAAATTTGGAGAGCCAAACTCACTCTCTATAATTAAATGCATTCAAAAAGTTTCAATTTTCAATGTAGAAAAGCAATAAAATAATCTATAGAAAAACTAGTTAAAATAAAAGATAAAGAAAAATAATAAATATTTTTTGAGAATAGTAAATTTAAGTGTTAAATATAAAGAGTTTGTTGGAGTACATCAAAATTTTAACTCTTTAAATTTATAGATGCTCTCCAAATGATAGAATATGCTCTTTAAAAATAGAGAGTCTCTTGGAGATGCTCTAACAATTTACAAGGTTACACGATAAATCAAGACAACCAAACAATTTTTTATCCATTACACGTACACAAAACTCATTATGGATATTAATTTCGCATCTAATATAGGATCTTATACCATTAAACACTTTAACGAGTAACAAGTAATCAAAGAACTTTTTCCTAATTGCCAAAGCACTTAATAACCAGCTACTGTTGACATCCAAGCATTCATTAAACCAATTTTCAGTTTTCCTAATTTTTTTTCTAAAAGGAGGGTAAAACATGATACTAACCTATGTTACAATAATAGGGTTAAAAACCTAATTGGTCATTGAACTTATAGGCATATTTACGAATTGTCCCTTAACTTTAAAATGTCAATATTTAGCCCCATTTGTAACTAAAATAAATTGAGTCCCATTTTTTGTCCAAAATGCATTTTGGAATAGTATTTTGATGGAGAACGTGTAGTTAAGAAATACGGAAATTTTTTGGATTTTCGTGTAATATTATTTTATTAAAGAACGTGGGATTAGAAATGAGAAGGAGAAAAAAGTATTTTGGAAACGATGACCAAACAAGGGCTCGTCTGCAAAAGCTAAACAAACTAGGCTGATTTGGCTAACGTTATGCCCATGTCCAAGTAGATATTCATCTTGTGGTAATCACACCGAAAGAAGTGGACACTTTTTTCAATAAGACATTATACCACAATTAACATCGCTGAAAGTTTTCAAAGAGAAAGCATTCTGTGAGCCAATATATGTCTTACAGAATCAAGTTACGGATTTTCAAAATGGGATATTTTACTATTTAACACCTTCTCGTTGGTAACAAACTAGCAAGAAGATACTTTTCTTCAGTAGCAAAACAGTTTCTACCCAGAACGCGAGAAAACAATTATCAATTTTTTTTTTTTAATCTGAAAAAAAAAAGCATAAACATATCTAAGCAATATAACACCAAAAGTAACGATTATCAATCGTTAAACGGGGTAAAACAAAATGGGTCTGCAGAACTTGGTTTACCGGCAGTGACGAAGCGGCGGTTGTATTGCATCCGCTTGTGAGCACGACCGCGGGGCTTCTTCTTCTTGTCCTGCTTGGCCACCTTCGGTGTTTGCCCTCTCACTTTACCGGCACGTGCCAGTGACCCGTGAACCTTACCTGCAAATTTCGAATCAAATCAGAATAAATCGTTAATCAGTACATTAACTCAAAATTAAACAGAGTGCAGTTCATGGCTTCGGTAAACTACCCATGGCTGATTTCTCTGAGTAGACTTTGAGTGAGAGAGAGAGAGAGAGCGCTGGACTGCTGGAGCGAAATATGAATCTAGGTCTAGGGTTAGGATTAAGGTTTTTCCTCTAATTTAGGTCTTGGTGTTAGGACGAGTTCTCAGGACTTTTGCTTTATTTTTTATTTTTTGTAAAATTTAGTGGAAGCCACCTTTACGCTCTTCTAATTATCAGAAGCACTTTCATAAAATTAGTCAAACGAGTTCAAAAATAATTTTTAAACCTTAGAAACTTCTTTTAAATTTTAAAAGTCATGCAAAATAGGCTTTCAAAGTCGCACCCACTTCGTGTTGGGTCTAGTGAAACTAAATTGGACTTTTCCGAGACCAATATTGGGATCTTTAGATGGGAACAATACATTTCTAAGGTATTTACTTTACACCTTTTCAAAAATACAAAAATAAGTTTGAAAATTCACAAATCAGGTTTTTTAAAATTTTAATTAATAATTAATGAATTATTAAATCAATTTATTATTAAATATTTAATTCTAATTTAATATAATTACCCCACCCCACCTCCACCACCCCAACCGGATTTCCGATCACCATTCTTCTCCGGCGACTATTCCGACGACCTCTCCGGCGACTACTCCGGCGACTGCTTCGATTTCGACACGTATTCCGATGACCGTTCCGCCACTTTTTAGGTCACAATTCAAAAATTTCATAGGTCACAATTTGTTCATCGGTCACAACTTAAAAATTTTAAAGTCACAATTTGTTCATCGGTCACAATCACAAAATTTAAAAGTTACGTTACTTATTTTATGGTCACAAACACCAATTTATTGGTCACAAATCAATAATTTTTAGGTCACAAATTAGTAATTTTTAGGTCACACAGCTTGTACTCGTCACAGTTTATTGAATTCATTGGTCACAAATTGTTCATTGGTCACAATCACAAAATTTATATTGTGACCACCGAATTTTACATTTGTGACCACCGAATTTTATGGTCACAGATTATTTTTTCACCACGAATTAAAATTTTTACTAGTCACAAAGTCACAATCACAAGAATTGGTCACAAACACTACCCCACTCCCGCCCTCGCCACAACACCATCCAAACCACCACCGTCACCCCCGTCACACTACCATTGCCATCGCCTGCACCGTAACACCAAAAAAACCACCAACCACTGCCACAATAACAACACCGTCTGCAACGACACCACACCTCGCCAAGACCATCACCAGATCTGCCGCCAACAACCAAATCCAACGCTACAGCAGTGACCGCCACACAAACACCACCACCCCCATCCACCACCACTGAAAACACACGCAAAAACCACATCAATCGTGGAGCTGCAGATCCCGGCCATGGCAGACAGATCCCGACCAGCACCAGCACCAGTCAATCTCATCCTCACCAGCACCAGTCAATCGTGCGGCGCTGCTTCCACCTTCATTTGAACCCAACCAAACCCTAAAATCCTCTCCACTCTCACCTCGTATCTCGCAGCCTCGTCAATCCGCTGTGAATGTGTGACGCAGCGATGCTCAGATCCGCCAAAAGCTCGTTGTGACTTCCAGCAACGCGTGGTGGTAGTGGCGGCATCTTCACATCAGTCCGGCGAAGCGCGGTGGCGGTAGCGGGTGAGGAGGGAACGGTTTGGGAAGAGAATGGGGGGAGAGAAATGTTTGGTTTGTAATTTAATTTAGGGTTTGGAGGGGGTATGTATAGATTGATATATTATTATTATTATTATTATTATTATTATTAAATATTAATTTATATTAATTATCAATTAAAACCTGATTTATGTATAATTAAACTTGAATCCTTATTTATGAAAATGGGAATCTAAAAACCTTTCTAGGTGTAATTTCCTCTCTTTAGATATACCCAATATTTTTGACATCTTTTCATTTTTACTAGATTTGAGATAGATTTAAAAATGAATTTTACCACTTGTACGTTCCCCTTTTACATAATTCTTGACATTCATTTTGTTTTCAAAAAATGTGTAGGTGGAAGTCTTTTATTTTATTTTTTGAAATTGGCCAACGACAGTTTGTCATCTGTCAAACTATCATCAAGGACGTGTTCGGTAGAGATTAAAATCGGATTAAAATTGAAAAACTAACCATTACTATTGACTTTTATTAGCCGAGTTAGACTTAATAACGACTATAATTTCAATTTTAATTGAATTTTAATTACTCCCAAACATGCTCTAAGTATGATTATACAAAAATATTAACTTGAGGGGAAAAAAAAAATCCATTGGAAGATTAAACCACTTCAAAATTTTCTCACAATTCAAATTCAAAAATTTTCTCACTAGCGAATTTTGTCATAATTAAAATTCAAAGCCTGCTATTTTTAGTTATGACGCGGGTGCAACTTAGAATTGCACAATTAACATAAAATAATAGTAATAAAAATAAATAAATAAAAATGAAGTCTGCTACTTTCGATTGTATCTCAGATGAAACTTCATTGGAACATTGAATCACTTAAAAAATTAGAGGCCATTCTCTTTGTGTTTTGAGTTTTGAATTCATTTTGAATTTTGTGTTTTGAGTGTTCATTTAGAGATTATTGAAAACGTGTTCTTTTTGTCATTTTGTAAAAGTATTTCTCAAAACATTTTTCAAAAGGTATTTACATTGTTTTCATTATTTTCCATTCTCACAAACCGACCACCACCCACCATAAAATGAAGCCAAACTTTGGTGAGCTCCGGCTACCAAAGCCGTCGAACATTACCACCGGTCGACAGCCCTCACTTCAAGCTTCACATACCACCAAATTGAACCCAATTCCAATAACTACAGAGGCCGGAATTCATGTTCAAAGTTCGCTGCCTTCTCAACTGAAAATTGTCGGAAATTAAGATTCCGACCACCCCCATGGTCGGAACCCACCTCCAGACAACTCCCCAACACCAGACGACCACAAACATGCCACCAATTCACAGCAAACAACAGAAAACTTCGTTTGTAATCTGGAAAAATCGCAGTGGATTCGAAAATTGGAGCCGTTTCTGAATTAATTGTTGCAATTGACATGTACCCCATGGTTCTGTGTGCTTGCTGAAGACTCAATTGGCGCCAATTTTATGATTCAACGTTGTGTGGATGAGGAATTAAAGCAGACAGATCCATAAAAATGTTGGTCCGTGTGGCGGGGGTTGTATTTTTGGGATGTCGATTGTGGTCTTTTTGGTGGCATTTTGGCTGTAGCGATGGGGGTATTTCTAAGATGCCGATTTTGGCTATAGTGGTGAGGATTTCTGATGGTGCTTTTGGTGGTGGTGGTGGTGCAGTGGTGGTTGGAGATTTTTGGTGAAAATTTTGGTTGTTCCATTGTTTTGGCTGAAGAATGAACAGTGCACAAAATCGTTTCCCGTGTTTTGTGTTTTTGGGTGGGTTTGACTCGAAAACAGCCAAAACGATGTTTTCATTGTTTTGGTGTTTTTTGTACAAATCTTTTTTTCATTTTCAAAAACGTGTTTTCGAAAACAGGAAAGAGAACACATTTTCACTGTTTTAAAAACAGAAAACAAAAAACCCAAAAATGGCAAAGAGAACAGCACTCTAGAGTTCGAATTATTACCGCAAGAACTTCATTTGAACTTCAAATTGCAAGTTCCAATTGCACTCAAAATAAAAAAAAAAATAAAAAAAACAACAATTTGGGTCATTGCTGATAGATGAAACTTCAATGGAACTTCGAAAATTGCAACAAAGTATTGCACTCATGACACCCAATAAAATAAAATAAAATAAAAAACCAAAGCCCGCTATTCTCTGTTACTCAGATTAAACCTCAATGAAACTTCGAATTTTTGAGACTGAAACCTGCTACTTCCAAAGAAAACCAGAGGCATCAATCTCGTGATAGAACAATTTCAAAGACTTTAGCTATATAATATTGAAAAAATCTGTGATCGAAGTTGAAAATAAGTAACAAGGTAAGAGTCACTTTCAAAATAACTTATTCTAGTTAAAAGTTAGAAAGAAGTGACTTTAATTAAGCTTAACCAAATATGCTTCAGGAATTACAATTCTGACGAGAACAACAGCAGGGAACCACCACCAAAACTTTTCTCGGAGCTACATTCATCACAGGTAGCAGTATCTTCCACATGAAATACAGTACCATTATCAAGCTCACTTACCTAAGCCACTTCACCAAAGAGGGGTTTTAGATGTCGAATATGCTAATTATTGAGACGATTGAATTTAACACGACTGATTTCTCAGCTTCGAAAACTTTATATGAAAACAAAATCTTGAACGTAGAATGTCAACTCAAATAACCGCAGTGACGATAATGAACATCGACTGGCCCGAACATTTTTTACCCGGCTGGCGGTTTTCAGGGAAAGTAACCAGTGAATGTAAATCCTCTTCCGACAATTTCACCCGCACAAAACCATGCAAAACACTCGAGGCCGAATAAAGCAGCAATGCCAGCATCCTCGACCTTCAGCTCCTGCCTGTGCTTCCACATGCTCTTGACATAATCAAGTTCCTTCCAAAATGACTCCGTACGGCCAGGAATGCTGCAAATTACAAGTCATGGGAACTACTAAAGAGACTGAAGAAATTAATGCACACAAACTAGCAAAACATGGAGATGCAACTCATCTAGCTATGATTGTCTAAGAAATAATTTAAGCAATAACAATAAAGTTTTCTTCTCAAAAATATTTAAAATCTCGGTTACATGAATCCCTTTTTGTCTCTTCTTTATTACTTGAATTGCTAGATCTAGTGCAAGATTCAAAGCACCCAGATCCTCAGCAAACACAATACACCATTTTAGTTTTGGACTATGCTCTTCTAACATGTTTTACTGAACGGGAGCCTAGGAATACGTAAAACGTGTCCTTGAAAAAATGATGTTCGAAACATTCAGCAAAAACAATAGGTTATTGGTAAACTAGAATAAACTACAAGTTTCCAGATAAACTCCACAAAATCAGTCCACTGAATATCATACAGTGACAATTTATACCATGTAATATAGATAAAGTCAGCCTGCAAAATTCTAAATCGAACACTGTATCACTCAGTTCCTCACTCGTTAATTGATACCATACAGTGGCAACTTCAATTCCATATAATGCAGATACAGACCCCACCCATTCAAGAAGGAGAAAGAAACAGCTGTGCATCAGTCATGAGAGAGAGAGAGAGAGCTTATGCATCATCAAGCAGACGGCATCCAGTGTTCAGGAACGGTCATCACAAACAAAGAAAATAACCACAACTTCCTCAATGTTCTTCAATACAAAAAAGAAGAAGCTTTTTTGGACTTCAAGCTCATGTCCACCTTGAATGTACTCCATCTGCAAATATACAACATTTTCCTTTTTCCCCATTTGACAACACATCAACAGTTGGATTTAGAGAAAGAATATGGGCGCCCCTATCTTCTTTTGTCCCATTTGTCAACAAAACAAATGAAAAACCATGGAATGGACTTTGAGAAAGAAAAGGGGCGCTCCTGCTGCAATCAAACCAAAGCATTAAAGAGCAAGAGAGGGCTCCCATTGATCTTTAATTTTTCTCTGCCTATCATTCGACAACAGACTGGAGGCTGTATGATATCTGACGAGTTCTTTATTCCTATCCCACCGCCACAAGGACCAACACGAGTAAGTTTGCTAATTATTAAAATATCATTCAAGCGAAAAAGTGATTTTTATGTCAATGCAATAATAATTGTAGATGTGAGAGACAAACATTATGATACTATCCCTCCCATGACAAAGTCGATGATTTGTATACCAAAAGTAATCTATAGAGTTCCAAAATTCCAAACAATTAACTCCAAAACAATGTACCAATTATTGGCCACCACCAGCTAAAACGAACACCTAAATGATCATAACCCATGGCAACACTTTCGATGTCCTGTTAGCACATCATGTAAAGCTTGTTTTGCACAAATCTTTCCAAGGGAAAATGATTTTTTTTTTTTTTTTTGAGAATGTGTCATTAAAAAGTGGGGAAAAGTTGTGGGTCCAATAAAATTAGTGATTAAAAATGATTTTGGGGAGAAACGATTTAAAAAGTTTGTGCCAGCACAAGCTTTAAGAAAAATGGACAGGAGTGTCAGCAGAACTTGTTCTTGTGGCAATCTTATCACTTTTATGGATTCATTGTGTGCAAAGGTAACTGACATATTGCAGTGGACCAGCCAAAGAGCACATTTGACTGTTGCAGCCAATTTCTTCTTAGCGTGCTTCAATGTTTTCTAATAAAATCAACCAAATTGGTGAAAAACTAGGCGCGTAGAACATACCAGAAAGAGCAAAGAAATTGAATCCAATATTTAGGAACATACTTGGAATATATTTAACTCAGTACATCAAGTCCTAAACCTCACAAATGGCACTTAAACCCTAAGCTTTGAGAAGGTCAAGAGAGGACTCAACGCATAAGCCCCAAAAAGTTTCTTTAAACAGCGATTTAGATAACTGCTATCAGATATAGTTATTGGTTTTACCCAATCCTTGACTTGTTCACATCTATGTAAAAGTGAGAAATATTGTAACAAAGAATATTGTAACCATGAAAATCAAAAGAAGAAAAAGAACAAAACAATGTGGTTATAAGAAAATAAGGAGTATTTACTGAAACTTAGGACTCTTCATCTTTAGATGTAATGAAAATTGGCCATTTTGACAATTATAGAAATTTATTCCAGATCCCCATGCTATCTACAAGAAGCAAGTCAACCTTCTTACACCTATGGACGAAACACAAACAGTTGATACTGATAAACATTCATTATTTATATATGGAAATATTCTCCTTTTATTTGCAAGTCGATCGAAACATAGGACATCTAGATTTATATCACCAGTGTAATAATACAGGGGTTCTATTATACTGCAACCATAAATAAATAAGAAACTGTAGATTTCAAAGGGCATAAAATATCCCATACTTATCCAGTGAACAAGGTAGAAGAATCACATGGAATAACTGAATAAAATACATGAGTTCAAACTCCAAGTAAAAGAAAGAAATGCAATCCGAGAATTCGTCTCAATTCTGGATAGTATATAGCATAAATTCAATAAATTAACCTGGCAAGACGAGTGTAAAACAGCTGCTTGGCCAATTCATTACATTTCTCCACAGTAGGTGGCTCTTGGATATATTGCTTGTTCTGCTCCAACAACTGTTTATAATAGGAAGTTCCATGCTTGGCCACAAACTGTGAGGCTTGGCCGGCCTTTGCTTGCAATTGCTGCAACTTTGATGCCATTAAATCTGAAGTAAAACATATGCATCAAACAAAAAGGTAATAATAGAAATGGATTCACATTCTAAAGTGACCATGAAAATGTGCATTATTTCATTAAATCACGATGAATAAAATTGCGGTCCTTTCGAAGAAAAAGTGAAACCAAACACATGTGCAACAAAGGGGACAAGTGTTGAATTACATAGATGACATAATTTGTTGATAATTTCACAAAAGTAAAAAATTTAAATTTTTGTGTCTTTAATCTAAATCGAACTGTCAAGAATTACATAGTTTACTAGTTAAAATATTATGTTGTTATATATTGTATCTAGCGAGGAGAGTTAAGCAAGATCAACAGCATGTGGTGCGAATTGCTTTGTCGAATTCACCCAAACCTTGCAAGGATGAAGCTCTCTTCCTTTTCCCCCCTACCCTTCACCACCCAGATTCACCACATTGTGCTCGATCTTCTTAGATCAACTCTTCATCCCTTATCACTAATTATTATAGCCTATCTATTTTATGCGAAACAATAATCATAGAACACAAAAGATTCCAAAACTTAAAGCTATATTCCAGTTAGTCACCATTCACATCTCCTGAAGCCCTGGTTTTTCTTTTTTTATACAAAACCATTCCATATGGGCACGAATCAACCCAAAGCATGACCTATTCTTTTGGTCAGCAAACTGAACAGAAACCAACAAAAAATTCAACTTTGCTTCAAATATTCCAGCATCATCTCATCTAACAAACCTTTTTAATGGGTCCAACTTTCATACCATGGACCTATTACAATCATCCAATAAAAGATTTATTTATTTATTTTTGGGGAAAGGAAAATCTTCACATCCCTTTTAAAAAATAATAATACCAATCATAGAAAAAGAGAAGCATTTCCCTTTAAAATGTATCTAAATGGGGAAAAAAATTAGCCTTCCAATTTCCAGCCTCAGTTAAGCTCGTTTAAGAAATAATGAAAATATTATACTGATCTTCTTCTTCTTTGTCCTTCTTTTCCTCACCAAATCCAAAACAAGAACAAATAAAGAAATCCCCAGACTAAGCGTATTCAATTTCCCCCTAACAGATCATGACTAAATATGAGTGTAAAGTGCAGAAATCAAGTCACAGACTAAAACCCAACAGAGAACAAATAGATCCGTGAAATTAGTACAAAACCAACAAAATAAAAACGCGAAAAAACAGTGTATGAAGAAACCTAGAATCATAAAGAAAAGTACAAAAAAATTGGGTTGACTCGTATATTTACCTTTGACTGACTTCTAAGCACAAATAATGGACAAGAATCTTATTGCCTCTCGCTCGCCTCTAAGCTGTGGATTTCCAAGGAGAGAGACTGGTGAGAAGATCGAGAGAGAAGCAAGCAGGATGAAAATAGTTTCATAAATTACTGCTTATCTTCTACTTCAGTTTTGAGTTAGAGCGAAAGCCCATGGACCAGCCCTGTTCAATTTGGATTTTTATTTTTGAGATTTCTGAACAATTTTACACGGGAAAATTGATTATTGGGAAATTATAATAATTCAGTTGTTTAAAAATTGGAATTCAAAATTAGGGATCAAGTATTATTATTTAAAAATCAGGTAATATAAAAATTCTAACCCTAATTTATCATTCTCACCCTCACATTTCTCTCTCTCTCTCTCCCCTCCCCTTCTCTCTCCTTCCTCCGCCGCCCTTCTTTCTCCTTCCTCCACCATATCTGACTCTCCCCTCTCCGTCGGATAGCAGCGTCGCCGCAACGTTGCTAGCGACGCTGCCATTCGCGCAGCAGCCTCGATCTTTGCCACGAAACGAGCGTCGCGACATTGTCGTTCACAACAACATGACGCTGTTGCGGTTCGAGGGTTCTGGTTGACGCTGTGGTTTAAGGGTTTGGGTATGGAGTGATGTTGGTGGGTAAGGATGCGGTGGTGGGTTTGGCTGGCGTGATGTTGGTAGCTGGTTTGGTTGGTCGTGATGTTGGTCCAACTGGACTCAATTTGTCCAAGAATCAACTGAAGGAGATGCCGTAGATGTAAGAAATAGGCTCAATGTGGTGAATATTCTTGAAGAGAGAGGCCTCATGGAGTATCTGTGGGGTGGCGAATTGGTGGTTGGTGGCGGATCTATTGATGATGGTGGCGAATCTGTTGTTGCGTGTGTTCTGTTGCTGCGGGTGTGGTGTTTAGTGGCTGTGGGTGTGGTGGTTTGTGGCTGCTGCGACCTGTGACCAAGCGGCGGTAGTCTGTGACCAAATGTTTGGTAATCTGTGACCAAGCATTTGGTCGATCTGTGACCTGTGACCAAGCGACGGTAGTCTGTGACCTAATAATTTAATAATACGTGATTCAAAAATAATCTGTGACCAACTAATTTAAAAATCCTTGATCTCGAAATAATCTGTGACGTACAAATTTTTGATATGTGATCTTGAAATAATCTGAGATCAAAAAATTTGACGATATGTGACTAGTAAATAAATCTGTGACTTATAATTATGAATATGTGACCAGTAATCATAAACTGTGACTTTATTATCTTTATTTAATAAATATTTTTAATTAATTAAATCCATAACTGATTTTTGAATTTTCCAGCTATTTTACCTTACTTTTGAATTGAGGTAAAGAAAATACCTTAGATATTACTTTTTCCCTTGATTATTTAGGGCAATTGAAGTCGCACTTGTGAATATTTCACATTTTTGAGGTCTAAGTAGGACAGTTAAATGAGATGGATTGCATGTTAAATGGGACGAATCGAGCCGTTCAATTCATCAATACGGCTAAGCTCATGTGATTAGTCGAACGAGTCAATTCATCTGAAGAGACTAGAGCTGGACTCGTCGATTATCTTTTCTTCATTTTTTTTATTATGAACCTGTCTGAGTGAGCTGTTTTGTATCCAAATAATTGATTTTGAAACCGTTTGTTGTAGCTGGTGGGTCCCATCATTGAGATAAAGAGTCAAAAAATGCAGTTGGCCAGTTTTTGCAACAGGTTGATTTTCAATTAAAATTGGCTTCCCAGCTCTTCCTAGTGGTGTCAATGGGCCGAGCCGAGCCGGCTCGACCCATTGTCTCACGAGCTCGGCTCGTGCTCGCACGAGCCGAGCTCGAGCTCGTGGCTCGAGAGCTTGAGCTCGGCTCGCTACCATTTGAGCCGCTCGGCTCGTGCCCGAGCTCGCCCAAAACGAGGCCTCGGCTCGCCGGCTCGCGTAATATTTTTTTTTTAAATAATAATAAATAACGCTACTAGTACTACAAGTCTATTTTTTTTTAAATATATATTTTTCAAAACATTTATCGGGGCTCATCAAAAGTCAAAACATTTATAATTTTTAAAATAGTAAATATACATTTATTTAAAAAAAAAAAAAAACCCTCCTCCTTTATCCGGGCTTGGGACCGGCTACTTCAATTTCGTGTAGGCGGAGTTAAAATTGTACACGAAAATTTTTTTACGTGTACAATTTTTTTAAAAAATTATAAATGTATGAAAATAAAATTTTGTAATGAATGTATTGAAATTAAATATCACTTACTTGATTACATGCAATTTCGGCATATTTATGTTGAATTCGATAATTAGCGTCTTCCCAATCCTTCACGCACATTAACGCTTCCAAAATATCTTCTTTTAGTCGATTTCGAATATCAGAGAGAATCCTCTTCCCTGCACTAAAAGCAGACTCCGAAAGCTGGTGCTATAGGAGGTGTTAGTAGATCTTTTGCAATTGCAGAAACAATTGGCCATCGACGTTCATTATTTCGCCAGAATTCGATTACATCTTCTGAACTTTTCTTAACTGATTTGTTACTAGGCATAGTATAACGAAAGTAATCAATTAATTCAGATGGCAACACATTTGGACTACTACTCGAAGTTTGAGTACATGCAGTGGAAGACATACTACTACTACTAGAGGAACCATATGCATATGCAGTTGAATCATATCTAATTGAGTCTATGTTTTCTAATAAATTAATTACTTCAGCGTTGTCATCGTTTATATTAGTGGGAGGAGGAGTAGGTACACGAGTAACTTGTGTACCTATTCTTGAAGCATATAATTCATACATCTCAGTTAACGTTTGTTCCAAATTCTTATAAGTAATAGGCATATTAAAAGTTAAAACATTTGAAATTTGGTCAATTATAAATTTAGTACCCGATAAATTATATCGGGGGTCCATGACGCATGCTAAAGAAAATAACATAGGTAATTCTTCCCAATATTTTCTAAATTTTAATTCCATAGCATATATAACACTTTGCATGCAAATCAAAGGTCATTTTGATATCTATTAAAAGCCCTAACAGTTATATAAAGACGTTCAAGAACCATGCAATTAGTTGGATAATAAACACCAGACAATATATTCGTAGACGTATAAAAACTTTCCAAAAATTTCTTAATTTTAAAAACTGTATTCCAATCAGATTCATTTAAGATATCATCGTCGTCGTCTCTAATATGCCTATTGTTATAAAATTCAGTGATAAATGGTTCAAAACCTTCACAGGATTTTAATAATAAGTAAGTTGAATTCCACCTATGACCTACGTCAGTAATAAAAGTTTTCGTATTAGAGTTCCCAGCTTGTTCACAAAATTCTTCAAATGCTTGTTTTCTACTAGGTGTAATCGTAATATATATAAGTGCATTTCTAATTCGACTAATTTCGTCCTTCACATGTTTTAAACCGTCTTGTACAATTAAATTAAAAATATGGCACACACATCGAATATGTAATAAATAACCACCAAAATCGGGTTGAAGTACTCTATGCAATTTATCGATAACTACTTTATTTACAGAAGCATTGTCAAAAGTAAAAGAACGAATTTTACTCTCGCATTTATATTCTTTAATTATTAACATAATTGCATTAAATATAGTGTTAGCATTATGAGGATACTCGACAATTTTAAAAGCAATAATTTTTTTATGCATAACCCAAAGTGGGTCTATATAGTGTGCAGTTGCAGGTATATAACCTCTCTTATTAATCCCTTCCCATAAATCCGAAGTTAAAGATATGACACCCCCATATTTTTCTAAATCCCCAATCAATAATTGCTTTGTATTAAGAAAATATTCAATTGTATTAGAACGAAGAGTATTTCGACTTACCCCAACGTACCTTGGTTGAAGATATTGTTTGACGTAGTTTACGAAATGTTCGTTGTCCACTATTGCTAGTGGCAGCTCCGCCGCGGCAACGAACTTCACCATTCCCTTTCGTGCTTCCTCCTCCGAATACATCCACGTAGAAAGTGGCGTAGTAGTAGCACCGGTTCTACTAGTACCAAACTGTAGTTGCGTTTGTCCACGTTCAAGAAGCCCATGTTTGGCCGCACATGCTTTGTAATGACGGTTGAGGTGAGTGGTTCCAATGCTTTTTTGCCATGCCAGTCGTTGTTGACAGTATTTACATCGCTTTCGCTTCTGAAGTCCATCGATCACACGACCCGTTGTTAACCAATTTGAAATGGTTCCAACATTTTGCCTGCTTCTTCCCCTTTCTCTTCCCTCTTGCATCGGGAATATTTAGTGCAGGTTCTTCATCTTGTTCCAAATCAATAGGAACACTAGGATCAACATCAACGTCATCCAAATCAATCGGATCGGCTTCACGAACGTTGAAATCGTCAATGTCTTCTGGAATTGGTAGTTGGTTGAGACCGGCAAATTCATTCACAAATTGATTTTGGGCAGGTGTTTCGCCTTCCATACCGAACAAGTTTTCAACAAATGCTCGTGTATCCATTTGTGAATTGTTGAAATAGAATGTAGAAATGTAGAAATGAGAAGTGAATGAAGATTATGTACTAGTGGCTAGTGTATAAAATGAGTTGTAAAATGAAGATAATAATGTAAAAAAATGTAGAAGAGAATTATAGAATAAATGAATGATATTGTTGATAATGATTTGTAAATTGTAGAGTAGAGAGTATAGAATGAAAGTTTGGTGGGAAAAGAATGTTGTAATGGGTTGGGTATTTATAGGAGAAGAATTGGAGAAAAGTAGAAAAAAAAAAATTAAAATTAAGTGACCAAACGGTCACTGAAAATCAGTGACCGTTTGGTCACTTGGTGACCGTTTGGTCACTTGGTGACCAGAACGGTTACTGAAATCAGTGACCGTTCTGGTCACTGAAATTTAAGTTTTTAATTTTATTTTTTTTATTGGGCTCGTCTTAGACGAGCCTGCTGGCTCGTCTCACGAGCGGCTCGGCGAGCCGCTCGTGAATAGTAACGAGCCGAGCGGGCTCGGCTCGTCTAGCCCACCAGCTCGCTCGGCTCGTGCCCGCTCGGCTCGTCTAGCCCACCAGCCCGCTCGGCTCGTGCTCGGGCTCGTTTTTTGACGAGCCCGAGCGGCTCGTGGACGTGAACGGTACGAACCGAGCGGGCGAGCCGACGAGCCGCTCGGCTCATTTGACACCACTAGAGAGGCTCTCCCAGACAGGCCCTATAATTGTACTGTTATAACATAATAATGAAACGTAAATTTGTAAACAAATGTGAAAACTTATAATTTCGTAAAAATCGTTCTCCTTTAATTGGGTTTGAAATATAATAACTCTACATTCACTATATGCAATTGCACATTGAAATGATGTCGGAAGGACACCTTCATTTTTTTTTTTTTGAAAAGCCATTGGGGTTTATAAACATGTATGTTGTATTAGAATTGCAATATTGTCTAGGCCACGTGCCATCTCGATCTTAAAATTATTAGGTTATTAATAGTTGAGCTTTAAGTACAGGAAATTTTTACCGAATTTTTACAGATTTTTGAAATCAACAGTGAAGATTCAAACTTTGGGAAAAAATTAAAAAAATACAGATGTAACATTTCTGGGAAAATTCCCTGTACTTAGGGAATTTATTAATATGTCTAATGTTTCTTGAAACTAATGCACGTATATTCGGTCTTTCCAGTCCTTTAAACATAGTGCACGATGAAATGCATTGAATATATTTCCACTAATCTAGGCGATAATCGAACATTTTAGTTTGATTATTAATACTGGGCGTGTTCGGTAGAGATTAAAATCGGATTAAAATTGAAAAATTAATCGTTATTGTTGATTTTTATTAGACGAGTGATACCCAATAACGGCTATATTTTTAATTTTAATTGGATTTTAAACTTAGCCAAGTATGCTCTTAATATTTCTATTAACTAAAATAATCTTATCTAAATCAAACGTACGAAAAAAATATATATCTTAAAAATAATAAGAATTATTTTAAATATAATATAATAAAGATTTAAAAATAGTACAAAATGGGTAAAATTGGAATCATATATTTCTGCTAAGAGATTGATAATGTAATACCAAAAGTAAACTTCACAAGAGGTTTCTAATATACGTGGAAGGAAAAGTAGAATAGAATAATCTCTTCTCTCTGTTCCTCTCGCGACATATCGAATAGATAAATAATATATTTATCGAATATGGTACCCTTTTGATGCCCCTTTATTCCACATTAAAATAGAAAAAATAAAATCATAAAATATAAAATGTGCTTACACAAAATCCATTAACCGAAGATCTCATACGGGAATCCTGCATGCACATTGATCTTTATGTGATCCTTTCATATATACCACCATCCAAAACTATATTTTATTTTGTGGAACAATATGAAGTAGCTGATTTGGTCAACTATCCATACTTTTAAATGAACTAGTTCAACTTTTTCGTCACTTGTTTATTAGAATTTTGTACACACGTTCTTCATGTTAGATATTTATACAATAAATATAATATGTGAAAGAAATAATTAATTCAGATGAAGTGTCTAATTGGTAAAAAGTATGAAATTTGTGTGGGAGGTCGGGGATTCGAGTTACACCTCATGCATTATATTAAAAGGTCTTTGATTGTGGTATTTGGCTTTCTTGATTAAAATAGCGATGATGATTATTTTTTAATCATTTTGAGAATTATTTAATGGGTCAACTAGTCTGTAAAATATAACTTTTTTAACTGTCTAGTATTAACAACCCCATTACCACTAGCCATAAAAATTGCAAAAAATACTGGATCATAGTGGAGGCAGTTACATATATTTTTTTTTTTGCTTATATAAACACACATTTGGGTATTAGAAAATCACTACAAATACGAAATTGTATCTTCCTATTCAGTAAAATATTATACTCAATTTACATATTTTCTGAAGTACACTTGATAGTTCTTGCACAATTGGTTTATTTGATTGTTGTATCCTGGAGGTGATTATCCACAGAGGTCGCAACAGTTATCGACGGGCAATTTCGCTTTAAGATATCGTGAATAGAATGTTTGTGTAGGCAATTAGACCATCAATTCCTTTGATAATTTAGTTTTCCAGACACCACACACATATAACTCTATTTATCACATTTGATTTGAATAAGATTAAGTGGTGATTAACCAATGATTAGAGCACATGATAATTAGTTGATAACAATCCTTAAACTTCTAAGTTAAATTCTGTTGCTCTTGATTAGTCAATGTGTGGGGCCAACATATCTTCTTGTAGCTAAGTTTGTCTTCTTTTTGTGAGCAGATCAGAATCTTAATGATCTTATGCATGAATCTATGTAAGATCTCAAACTTCAACTACTCTTAGATCAACTCAAATCTTAGCGGGCTATATTTAATTTTCAGAAATCGTGATCTTGTTTTCTAAAGATTTTAGAAGTTGCAGATATAACTTCCCCAACGAAATCTGATGATTGTAGACAATGATCACGGAGCTGTCAAGTGTGTGATTAGGTACATGATTACACGCAGCACGATACGAGCACATGAAATCTATTGGAATAAAATTTGATGAATGTTTGGTGGAAAAATTGTGGATACCATAAAAAAATGTAGTTAAAATCAGGGTCGACCGTGAAATTTTAGGAACGTTAGACAAAATTCAAATATGGAGCCTCAATACATATGTAAGAATAATAAAAAGGTAATTTTCATTAAATAAAAATACTCAATGTTACAATAATAATAATCTAAATCTTTCAAATGTGTTGATTAAATTTATTTTTCTAAGTTTTTTTTTTAATGAAAATCAATAATTATATTATTATAATTAATCTGTTTTAAAATTTCTTTTTTGACGTACACTATTAATCAATTCATTCAATCTTTTTTGTGACATTTTTTGACCAAAAGTAGGATTTTATCAATAACAATTTTGAGAAGGTCTTCTTGCCAGATGCAATTGTAACTAGTATATCAGTAATATTCTATAAGCAATCAACACATTTGAAAAACAATCGTTGTTTATATATTGTCAAAACTTCAATCACCATTTTGGTGTCTTTTGACAAACATTTTCTTACAATTTGTAGCTCAGAAAATAAACATGTACTTATCAATATCATAATCCTTGTCATGCTTAAATTTTAAGTTTATGACATCAACACTTCAAATAATTATCATCTACTGATTGCGACTTTTTGAAATCAAAAGAAAATTCAAAAGCACTTTCATATTTTTAAAATTTTTCAAACCTTAACATGGATGAAGAAAGAACTTAATCAAATATATTTAATAAACAATAAACTCTAAAATATTTTTCGGCATAATGTTTTATCTCATTATTAACATTTTGATCAAAGTGCTTCTTTTGATGAATAATACATATATTTCAAAAAATAAAATAAATGCTTCCAAATTACTAATAATATCATCAATAAACATATCCTCATTTTTGTGATTTTTTTCTTCTATATTAACAGAAGATAATATATTGTACCAAATAATCATATCAAAAAAGAACTCTAATTTATAATATCGGAAAATAAATTTTCAACATCTCTAAATACCTTAGCATCATCACATGTTTCTATTAAGTGTTTTAAAGCGATTTTTATTTTTTGCTATTGAAATCTTATTGTTTTAACACTTTCAATTTACGTTCTTAACGTACTTATGACAGTGACTTAAGTCTTAGATTTTTTTAAAAAATATTTAGCTTTTAGACTTCAAAAAAATTCTAAATGATGAAAGGTGAAGAAGAAATATATAATTGCAAATTTGTTTTCCTTTCCTTGTAGACCATAAGAAAAGGCAAACATTCGGAATGACAAAACAATGAGTTTACCTTTTAAACGAGGTGGTTTAGCATGTCATGTGAGCAAGTAGAAGCTTTGATGAATTCAGCTATTATCGATATTCATTTATGGAAATTTATGCATATATGAGATATTTCGATAAAAAAAAAGAAATACATATGACATCATTCAAGGGAGCATGTCGAAGACTAACCACAATATTAGACGAAATGATTGAATGTTTAATATAGAGAAAAAATACGTTAAAAGAATGATATGAACACCTACCCAATTCAACCACCAGATTTTCTGTGTATCTCGAGGAGATTTTAGATAATATGTAAACTGAGAAAATATATAGAACCAACAGTTGTTGCCGGTAATGAAAACATTACTAAAAGGACTTGCTTAATCTGCGGAATCAATCGTTTCTTCTTTTGCTTAATTTTTTTTTTTTTTTTTCCCGAAGGATTTTTTTAGTTGAGGGCCCCTTTTGTGTCTCAAGACTTCCTATATATAAGAGGACTTTGAGGAAATCTTCATTCAAATATTCATCAGTTTCTCTTTTCAATCCAAAACCCCTTCTCACTAAGTAGAAGTTATGGCAATTGAGATTGATCAGAAACCGTCTGTTGTTTTATCAAAAGTTGCAGTCTCAGAAACTCATGGAGAACACTCGCCATATTTTGCAGGGTGGAAAGCGTACGACGAAAACCCTTATAATGAATCGTATAATCCATCTGGAGTCATACAGATGGGACTAGCAGAAAACCAAGTAAGTTTTTCGATTTTCACAGCCTAAGCTTTTAGATGAGGTGGTTCAACAAAAAGTACCTCGTTTCATCATTTGGGATGTTAATTCTTTGTTTTCTTGTACAGGTTTCATTTGATGTGCTCGAAGAATACTTGGAAAAGCATTCAGAGGCAACGAACTGGGGAAATAAAAGCTGTGGCTTTAGGGAGAATGCTTTGTTTCAAGATTATCATGGCCTACTATCATTCAGAAAGGTATTTTCCCAATAAATTATCAGTGCTTTCTAAGCACCAATCTCTATAAGAATAAGTTCTAAGCTCTAATATATTAATAAACAATACAGGCAATGGCAAGTTTCATGGAACAAATAAGAGGAGGAAGAGTAAAATTTACTCCTGAAAGACTTGTCATAACTGCTGGTGCTACAGCAGCCAATGAGCTATTGACCTTCATTTTGGCTGATCCCGGTGACGCCTTGCTTATTCCAACTCCTTACTATCCCGGGTATGAAATACACGGCATGTTTGATATACGATATTATGCTGTCTCGTCTACCTTTTTGTCATTTGTTTCTCATCCTAATCTAACTTATGGGATTTGTATGTCACAGGTTTGATAGAGACTTGAGATGGAGAACTGGTGTCAAGATTGTACCAATTAAATGTGACAGTTCAAACAATTTTGAGATTACTCCTGAATCTTTAGAAGCAGCATATAATGAAGCTGTATCCATGAACATCAAAGTTAGAGGAGTACTCATAACAAATCCTTCAAATCCATTAGGTTCAACAATTAAGCCATCCGTCCTCGAGGAGATTCTTGAATTCGTTACACGTAAAAACATCCATCTTATCTCTGATGAAATCTATTCAGGATCAGCATTTTCTTGCACTGAATTTGTCAGCATTTCGGAAGTTCTTGAAGCTCGAGGATACCTAGAAGCCGAGAGAGTCCATGTTGTTTATAGCCTTTCGAAAGACTTAGGCCTCCCGGGGTTTCGAGTTGGGACAATATACTCATATAATGACAAAGTTGTGACAACTGCAAGAAGAATGTCCAGCTTCACATTAATTTCTTCTCAAACACAACAACTTTTAGCTTCCATGTTGTCGGACAAGGAATTTACACAAAATTACATTAAAATTAATCGAGAAAGGTTGAGAAAACGGTATGACATGATCATCGATGGTTTGAGGAAGGCCGGAATCGAATGTTTGAAAGGAAATGCTGGATTATTTTGCTGGATGAATTTAAGCAATTTGTTGGAGAAACCTACAAAAGAGCATGAATTGGATCTTTGGAAGACGATAGTGCATGAAGTGAAATTGAACATATCTCCGGGTTCGTCTTGCCATTGTTCTGAGCCTGGTTGGTTTCGAGTTTGCTTCGCGAACATGAGTGAGCAAACACTAGAAGTGGCACTTAGAAGAATACGTGATTTCATGGAAAAAAGAAGTCTAATAGTATGAATTATTTCTCCTCATAATACTTTTTTTTTACTTCAATTTTAGTTTCTATTTGTAGTTCAAGTGAATAGCCAATCCAACAATTGGCTAACCTCTGTATAGGAAATATTGTGTGCATAGCGTTGTATTGCACTCGATACAATATAGACAAAATTTCAACTTTTATTTAATTTATAATTGTTTTTATTGATATTCAGTGTAATCTAACGAACACAGAAATTCTACAATTTAAATTAAAATGTAGGAAAAAATACAAAATATTATACCCCGTACATAGGGTGTAATTACACTTAGCATACCACGTTTTATAAATTTACGTTTTACATAATATGGTCACAAAAATCGCATTTTTCTGAAATTTTTTTTTATACACGTCATTAAAAAATGTTAAAACAGATAAAATAGCAAATCACACCATATATTTTACATTATGTAACGTTATGCATACTATATTTTGTCACGTGAATTCTACAATTTAAATTAAAATGTAGGAAAAAAAATACAAAATATTATATCCCATACATGTAATTACACTTAGCATACCACGTTTTATAAATTTACATTCTACATACGACATTTTACATAATATGGTCACAAAAATCACAATTTTCCAAAAAAATTATAAATATGTCATTAAAAAAATTTAAACAGATAAAATAGCGAATCACACTATATATTTTACGTTATGTGTCTGTCCGTTTTAGATTATTTTCTCAAGATAATTTCTACTTTTTTAACTACACATTCTTAGAAAAATACTATTTAAAAAATTAGAATCTCAAATAATAACAAATAATGGAGACCAAATGTTTATTTATAGAGGGATAGATGAATGAGTAAAAAAATTGATATTTTAGATGAAAATGAAATAGTAATTGAACTAATGGGAAAAAAAAAAAGTTAAAAAGTGATATATAAAGTGTTAAATAATCTATAATATATTAAATATTACATCAAATGAGAATCATTTTTGGGACGGTTGTAGTCTTAATATATTCAATTATTTCAATAACACGTTATTGATTATTTTTCAATATTTATTTAACAATTTAGTTACCATCAATACACATGTACATTTGATATATTCATTTCATCTATGTGCTTTCATTAATACATGAATTTCCTATAATTAAGTTTCAATCAATTCACATTCACATTCATTTAATTAATATTCATCTTTATTTATTCATTTTAGTATTATTAAATTAGAATTTTGCATTCATAATTCACGTCCATGTATGCTAATTAACATCTAATTTTACTTAATTGAAAATTAAATAAACCATTTAACGTTTATTGCCACGTATATATTCATTGATATTAATTCTAAATTAATTAGCATTTACGCATATTCAAATATTAATTTTACAACACTTATAAAATATTTCATAATAACATGCAATGCACGTTCAACATTGATTTGTGTAATATAAATGTTGTTTATTTGTTATTTTCTATTACGCTTATGGTGCCCTATAATTATTTTAAATGACAAAACTAGTTAGCAAAAGATTTTTTTCCCATGTTGATATAAAATGTAAATTTAAAAAATATGGTAGGTAAATTCTAACTAATAGTTATCGTCATTTATTCATTTTAGTATTATTAATTCTAATTATAAATTAATTAGAATTTTACATTCATTATTTACTTCTATGTAAGCTAATTAACATCTAATTATACTTAATTGAAAATTAAATAAATAATTTAATATTCATTGTCATGTATATATTTCCTGATATTAATTCTAAATTAATTAACATTCACGCATATTCAAATATAATATTTACAATACTTATAAAACATTTCATAATAACATGGAATACACGTTCAACATTGACTAGTGTGCTATAAATTGAGTTTATTTGTTATTTTCTATTACGCTTTGGTGCTCTATAATTATTTTTAAGTGACAAAACTTGTTAGCAAAATATTTTTTTTTTCTATGGTGATATAAAATATAAGTTTAAAAAAATATGATAGGTAAAGTATAAACATATTTTATAAACTTATTTAAAATGCAATTTAATTTTGTTCGACATCGAATTTCTTGCAAATATCCAATTTAGTTGGTTGTGGAAAGAATGCTAAAGTTTTCTCTTACGGACTTTGATTATTCTTTCATGCATTTGACTTATTTTTCTATTGAGACAGCATTATTATTCACAATCGTCAAACTCAACCACATAAAAGCTGCTTTTAAGTTGTAATTAAAAGAAAGAACTTTCATTTTCTTATATATATTGTAATTAGGATCTAACTAATTGTGTTTAATTAATATAAAAGATGATAAAAACATTGTATATAATAGAATGCATCGTCACTACACAAACATTATATAGAGTCAATGCATGCCGTGTTATTGTTCTACCAAACTCTGAATGCTTTGCTTTACCAAACACCATTACATAGACTTTGCATATCTATGTTGAATAGGGACGGATCCAGGATCGAATTACAGATCGAACTAATACGTAAAAAAAAAATAAAAAAAAATTACACATGATCTTTTTTTCTAACAAACAAAAAAATTTCTTACGAGAAAGATTTCTAAACTATCCATTGTGTTAAAAGATCATACGGGTCATATAGTTGTTTAGCTCTCATCGTGATTAGATAACAGCACGAACCTAAAAAGTAAGAATCGATTATTTAGCCCTTTTTTGGTCCCCATTTTTTTTTCTAAATAACACGCAATCCAAAAACTTTTCTTTCATTTTTAACTATACATTTTTCATCAATCTACTATTATAAAATGCATTATATACTAAAAATGGGGCACAAACATGCCCCCTAATTTTTTTGTTGGCTTTCCCAATTATGAAATGCCAAAAGAAGCTTTTGTTTTGGGTATTTATGAAATGCCAAAATTATTTTTACTTGTTAATAAATTTTAATTTTAAACATTTAGACGAGATGAGTTAACAATCTTTTTTTTTTTTCTTGAAAATACCAACTAGCTTACGTTTCTCTATTAATTTCTATTCAACGAGATACGAAATCGATGTCATTTTCCTTCCAACTCATTTTCTACGTGGAATTGGAGCATGGAAAAATAGTTAGACGAGCACGAAAATTCTACATTTTTTTATAAGTTATTCGATCATACAAGTCAACGTTAAGCATGATTAGTAAACTAATAAAGAGATTGATGATATTGGCTTTAGTATAAAATAGCACTTGTATAGGGTCAAGGCTCAATAATCATAGACTTAACTCCTTTAAAAAACATAAAGAGATTAATGATATTGGATTTAGTATAAATTTACACTTGTATAGGGTCAAGGGTCAACAATCATAGACTTAACTCAATTTTTACGAGTTGAGCCACCGTTTTAGACATAAAGTCATGGCAAGACAAAAGAAAATTAATGGGAGAATCATGCTACATCGAAGTCAGGATTGACATAATGTCACGTAACATTCTATCATTGAACAGTTTAAAACACAGTCGGCTATTCCATCCAATTATCTACTATTACATGCAATTATATCAAACTTTCTGTTAAATCTTTCTAGCAAAGTAGTTTTATCCTAATTGGGATAGCACAGACGCAGAGTCGGTGAATTATCTTTTTTTTTTTACGCCGGGCTAATACATACATTTTTTTTACATATTAAAAAAAAAAAGGGATTGGGCGGCCTATCTCCGCCCCTGTCACTCCCGTAGCACCACTGTCCCTACCGTTTGAGTCTCGAGCTGGAACGCAAAACAACCCTACTACCAGAGTTAGCCACAGGAATAGTTTTCTGTCTAGCAAACTCAGGTAGCCGTGCTAGTGGAATTGCTTCAAAATTAAGCTGCTGAAACCAATCCACATTTGATAGACCCACCACCAGTCTCAACTCGAGCACCCTTCAGTGCCACCCTCACTTGTAGAACAACGGCCGGGGCTCAACCACCGCCAATGGGCTTAGAACAGATGAGTTAACGGATAGTAAGATTGAGGAGGTTGTTGGGAGAAAGACATTTGCAATTTATCCTGGAAGAAAACTCGTCTAATTTATATTCACCTGCTTAATTTTTTCACCGCCAATTTTTTTAAAAAAACAAAACAATGTTATATCAAACAACTGTATGAACGCTGTTTTTTGAAATAAATTTCAAATCTTTGAATAATTTTTTTTATATGTAAACAAATAGGTATTTTTTCTTTTGATACATACTTCTTATGTTATTTCATTAATATTTAGGGATTAAAATCAGATTTTTATAAAAGTTAATGAAATGTATGATTGAAAAGTTGTGAGTCCCATAAATTAATATGCGGTTAAAATTATTGTTGACTTTAACTTAACTTAAAATCTTGATTTTAATTTCTCCCAAATAGGGGTTTTAGTGCTTGGAAAAGTTTAAGAAGTTGTTAAAATTTTGGAGTAAAACTATTTGATACCATTGTAACTTTACCAGAATTTGATCCAAAGATTTCTCCTTTCCCATTTTGAGGTTCCAGTTTTGGATGTCTTCAAAGATATGACTGTCTTGAAGTCGTAACATAATTTTGATGCGCTTTGGTGAAATTTAATAATAGTTTTGTTGATATCAGGCCATTTAATTGCACGGTGCTTGATTTGAGTTACGGGATCAAGACAGCTACTGGTGTAATATATTTGAGTAAAACACTGAAAAATAGTTTATTATTTTTTCAAGTTGTTGGATTCCTTTTGGTGTTCTATCTAACCCTGATAAGGGTGTATTTTGCACGTTTATATCAGTTCTTAAACTTGGATATTCGTCGTTTTATGCGTGAAACATAGCTTAATTTGTTATAAATTGTGTTTGCAGGTCATGATTGGCGAATGCGGTGAAAGTGGAAGAAAAATAGAGGAAAATGACCAAAATGAAGAAAAATCAAAGTTCAAGGACTTAATTGTAAATACTCAAAAGATGACTAATAGAAAGAATTGAAGACACAAAGATGAGAAGATTCAATTGAGTAATTGATAATGCGTTGGAAAGAAGAAACCGGGAAAAAGAGGCATGAAACGGAGAGAACAAAGTCGGAGGACTAAAATGCCACATTTTGGAAAAGGTTAACACTATGCGGTCGCATAGTGTTAAAAGCTTGCGGTCGCATGCAAGCATCCAGAGAATTTCAGAGGGCCACATGATTGTTCTATGCGACCGCATAGAATCCTTCTATGCGGTCGCATAGAAGGAAAATCGGGAGAAATTCTGGGTTTCCTTATCTGGTTCGAACTCCTTTAGAAAGAATATCTAGGACTCCTATATAATACGAGGGACGTCCAGAATTAGGGTTACGCCTTCCTAGAGAGAAAAACGACATTTTTGAGCAAGATCGAAAGCTAGAACAAGGGTTTTTACATCAAGATTCAAGATTCAAGATCTAAAACTTCAATTTTTGGTGATGTTTTCATTCTATCATTTTTATTATTGCTTTAATTTCATTATGCTAGGCTAGACTTTTCATGTACTAGGTGAACGATGAACCTCGCATTGTGAACTCTTTAATTCTATTTTGCAATTTGATATTCAAGCACTTTGATGGTTTTGAATGGTTTACATACGCTTATTGTCTCCGTGATTAAAGTCGACGATAATTGTGTGAGTTTAGGTGATTTATTTCATGCATTCGAAAGAAGGGAAATAAATTCAATAAGGTGTAAATCGTCGTTTTGTTCATAAATGATAGAAATATACCGATATGCATTACGTGAATCTCTAAGTGTTTACAAAACTACATGCATTCTTATATATTGCATTTGTCATAGAAATATAGTCAAATGGTATATTAGGATAGGTTCAACTTTACTCGAAAGAGATTGTTGGATAGGTTAGAAACATTGATTCTTCAAACGATTCATCGTGTTGTCAAATTGTGAAATAGGGGTTAAGAGTAAACTTTGCTTGGTGATTCGGGATCCTAGTGCGTTTTTCCATATATTAATTTTCTCAAACTTTGCATTCAATCATTGTTTTACAATTACTTCGCAACTTTAGTTTAATTTACATGTTAGTACAATTTCATAGTAAAATCATAAAAACTATCACTTTGAGTTTATAGTTTCGGTTAAGGTTACAATCATAGAAATTAGGTTAGACCAATCTTCGTGGGAACAATACTCGAAATTTTACAATTTCCACTTTATTACTTGTCAACGAACCGTACACTTGCGGTGATTCAAACTCGAAACATATTTTCGTGAACAAACCCCATCATCGATTTAATTTATTTGCTCGCTTTCCAAAACTATATGTGGTGGTGGAAAATTGGTCGCCTCAAATTTATTTATACCAAAGCGAAGAGTTTTGCAGTTATGATTTCATAATTAAATTTATACTTTTTGTTATGGGTTGTATATCTGTCAATGGCTGTGGCAATTGGTTTTTGTCCAGAAGAAGGATGATCATTTGTGGTTTCATTGATTTCTAGACAGGAGAGTTTTTTTTCTTTGTTTTTTTTTTTTTGGTTCCTGGATTCGAGTGAAATATGATACATTCATGCTGATGATCAAGAGGAAATAAATTTGTAAAGGTTTTGGTAAAATCATGTGAAAGGCCAAGACCCACAGATATTAGAGTCAAAATACAAGAAACTTAAAACAACAGAAAACTAAAACTGCAGAAAAGTAAATGAACACAAGAGATTTTTCGGCCTAAGCCCCAAAGGTTTGGTATAAATCTACTCCCATGTTAAGCATCCACAAAAGGATAACGCTCGGTTGCACTAAACTGCCTTCAAATGGGCAACGAAGGTTACAAAGAATTCAATCAACACAAAGAATACATATTAGAGACTTATCTCTTCAAGGATTCAAAAGATATTGGTTGAATCACGTAAGAATCACCAGATCAGAACTATCGTAAACCACAGCAAACAGAATCCAACTTCTAGCAGATTTCCATATGTGGAAATCAAGTATTCTAAGGCTAACACTCGAAAATAACGAAAATGCACAAAGGATTTTACAATGAACAAATCAGACTAAAACCCTAAGTCATAGAACTCTCTCGAACCCTAATCCTAATCGTGAAGAATGAAAAGTGTGAGATGAACAGTCGATTCCAAGTATTTATATCTCAGTCCAGATTTCATCCAACGACCATCAGTGAAGACAGATGTCAGCAGATCTAAAACCCAGCTCAATAAGTAAAGTCGTATTTCTCATAACACAACTTTAAGCTGAAATATAAGGTAGCACTTAAGAGTTCAAATCTCCAACAATCTCCACCTTGCTACCTTAGTTTTCAGGAGTATTAGTGCATCCAGGAGCTCACATCCAATTTTGTATCATTTGCTCCAAGTACCTGCAGAACAATTAAACAGTGTCAATGGATAATAACTTCAAACAATTTTGAAACTTGTTTAAAGGTATTATCTTTGTCCCCATGTCTGAGAGATTAAACTGTGTTGCCACTTTACCAATTGTCATAATGCCTTTTGAAATTACATCTCTAATAAAATGGTATCTAATGTCTATATGTTTTGTCCTATCATGAAACATGGGGTTCTTGTTCAAATGTGTGGCACTTTGGTTGTCAGAGTATAGAATTGCATTTTCATCAACAAAACTAAGTTCCTTTAAAAGTCCACATAACCAGATGCCTTCTTTAAAAGCATCTGAAGCAGCAATATATTCTGTTTCAGTGAAAACGCAATTTTCTGTAACTGAGATTTCCAACTGATCACAGTACCACACAGAGTAAAAAAATAAGCTGATGTAGACTTTCTATTATCTCTATTCCCAACAAAATCAGAATCAATAAACCCCTTCAAGGTAACCCCTTCTTTGTTCATCTTAAACATAAGACCAAGATTAGATGTACCTTTCAAATATCTTAATAATCTTTTTAAAGCATTCCAATGTTCTTCCCCAGAATTGCTCATAAATCTACTAAGTATGCTCATACAAAAAGCAAGGTCAGGTCTAGTACATATTATCAGATACATGACTGAACGAATTACATTAGCATAAGAGATTTTTGACATTCTATCAAATTCTTCATCAGTTTTGGGACAAAATTCAGATGACTGAACCAATTACATTAGCATAAGGGATTTTTTACATTCTATCAAATTCGTCATCAGTTTTGGGACAAAATTCAGATGACAGTTTAAAATGGTTGGCAAGAGGTAAAGTTACAGGTTGCAGTCAAACATATTAAATTTTTTAAAGATTTTATTCACATAATCATGTTGATTTAAGAATAACAGATTTTTATCTTTGTCTCTATAAATCTGAATGCAAAGAATCTTTTTGGCAGCATTAAGGTCTTTCATTTCAAACTCAGATTTTAACTTCTATTTTATAAAATCAATTTCAGATTTATCATAACTGGTAAGCAACATATCATCAACATAAAATACAAGGTAAAGGGAATTTTTATCTCTATTTCATCTGCAGTAAATATATGTATCATAATTGCTTCTTTGGAAGCCAAGTTTCAGAACAAAAGAGTCAAATCTTTTGTACCACTGCCTTGGAGCTTATTTTAAACCATATAGAGATTTCTTTAGTAAACACACAACATTTTCAGAATTTCCTTTTTCAAAACCAATAGGTTGTCTCATATAAATTTTCTCTTCTAAGTCACCATAGAGAAAAGTAATTTTTACAGCTAATTGATTAAGTTCCTAGTTAAAATGAGCAACTAAAGCGAGTAAACATTTGATAGTGGTATATTTGACAACAAGAGAAAACATTTCAGTGTAATCGACACCCTCTTTCTGTGTAAAGCCTTTTGCAACGAGCCTAGCTTTGTATCTAACATTTTTATCTCCCCCTTCATCTTCTTTTATTTAGTAAATCTACTTACAGTCAATCAATTTCTGCCCTTGAGGTTTTTTAACTAAAACCCCAAGTGTTATTCTTAAGAAGTGAATACATTTCATCTTCCATGGCTGCTTTCCAACTCTTAGCATTTTTACTGTTAATGACATCATTATAAGTACTTGGCTCATTTTCAAATTGTTTTTGGAAAGTAAACAGTGAAACAAATTCATCACAGTCAAATCTAGAAGGTGGCCTTAGCTGCCTTCTCTCTCTATCTTTAGTAAGCTGATAATCATTAACATGTAATGTAGTAGTGTCTGTCTGATTATTAGAACTAATATCAGGATCAGTATCAGGTTCAATTAAATTTCCAGTTTCACCAGAGACAGATTCAGTTAAGGTAGGAATAGGTGCTCCCTTTTCAGTAGATAGAGACTCGACCTCAATTTGAACATCTTTATCAATCAAATTATTTTTTTTACCTTCTAAACATGGCATGACAGATTCATTGAAGACAACATCTCTTCTAACAATTACCTTAAAACCCCTCTCACCCTTAACCCACAATCTATATCTCTTTACATTTTCACCATAACCTAAGAAAATACATTTAAGTGATCTAAGTTCTAATTTTTCAATATTTTGATGAGCATATGCAGCACAGCCAAATATTTTCAAATGTGAATAATCAACAAAATTTTTAGACCACATAGATTCATGAATTTCAAAATTCAGAGAACTAGTGGGACTTATATTAATCAAGTATGCACCAGTTTTTACAGCCTCTCCCCAAAATAATTTTGACAGGCCAGAGCTTAAGAGCATGCATCTAACTTTGTTTAATAAAGTTCTATTCATTCTTTCTGCAATGCCTTTTTGTTGAGGGGTAAAAATAACAGTTCTATATATTAAAATGCCAAAATCTTTGCAAAAACAATTGAATTCATAATTGCAAAATTTCAAACCATTATCAGTCCTCAAAACTTTTATCTTATGATCAGTTTGATTTTCAACTTGTATTTTCCAGTCCTTAAAAACAGAAAAAGTTTCATCTTTTGATTTTAATAAGAAAGTCCAAACTTTCTTTGAAAAATCATCAATGATCAGAAGATAGTACTTATAGCTAGACAGTGTACACACAGATGCAGGACCCCACAAGTCAGCATGTAAATATTCAAGTATTTGTTTGGATTTATGAATTCCAGGTAAAAATTGAAGTTTGACTTGTTTACCAATCAGACACTATTTACAAGAACCAATGTCACCAAAATTTTGATTTCCTAAAACTCCTTTATTTTGTAATGCATTTAAACTCTTTTTACTAATATGTCCAAGTCTTTCATACCACAGTTTTGTAAAAGAGAAATTTTCAATCAAGGCAACAGCAGTCTAAGTAAGGGTTTTGCCTTTAAAAAATCTAGGACATGTCTCTTAGGGGTACTAATGATCAATTCATTTCCCCTAATAATTTTTATGTGACCTTGACCCAATTTTATGTCAAACTCCACGTCATCTAACATTCCTAAAGATACCAGATTCCTTTCTAATTCAGCTATATATCTAGTTCCTTTTAGAATTAGAATATTACCATTATAAACTAAGACAGCATTCCCATCATCATATTTCTTTTTTTTCAGCTCATTTTTCTTTTTATAACAGTCGTTAACAAAGTGTCTAAGTTTCCCACAGTGAAAACATTTCTTGCCCCTTGCTTTATTTTTTGATTTATTCTTATCACCCCATCTGGTTTTATTTTCATTAAAACTCTTGAAGTGATAGCTAGGTTTACTGTGACCCTTCCTTCTTATCATAAGAGTATCTCCATTATCTTTTGTTTCAGATTTTATTTCTAATGCTTTGTTCTTAAGAGCATTTACAATAATACAGTGGTCAGGTCTTCCCTTCCATATTCTAAGGCAATCTTGATGTCTTTATATCTGTCACTAATGGAGTTCAACAAGACCATAGTTAACTGATCTTTTGAGAGTTTCTCATCACAGTTGGCAAGGTCTTGGGTCAATTTTGTAAACCTATTCAAATTGTCATCCAAGTCAACAGAGAGATCCATTTTAAAAGAAAAGAATTGTTTTAACAAATAACATTTGTTGGGAATGGTTTTGGTCACATACTGACTTGTAAGTTTGGCCCAAAGTTCAGAAGCAGTTTTGGTTTCACCAATGGTTCTTATCACATTGTCAGATAAATACAAGAAAATAGTACTCCAAGCAGTTTCATCAAGTTCAGTTTTCTTAGCAGTAGTCATTTCAGGTGGCCAAGATCCATCTAAGGCCCTAACACACTTCATTTACATTAAAATAGCTTTCATCTTTTGACTCCACATATTAAAATCAATTTTCCCATCAAATTGTGCAACTTCAAACTTAGCAGAAGCCATATCAATATGACACACAGAATGCATAGGTATGAGTCAAAATATAAAACAATACAAGAAAGACCAAGTAATAGTCAATCAGATTCACAAATGTAGCATACAGTTTACAAAATTTCACAAATTTTGTCACACAACGTTCATACAGATCAAAGACAGATAAGGGACACAAAACAGAGATCATACAAGCTATGTTTCACTGATTTCTCCTACAAGATTCTCTTGATGTGTCGTACTGGATTTATCTCAGATTCCCAAGACCTCACAGGAGTCTTTGGACAAAGATTAGTCTCCAGGGAGTATTATGTATGGTAAATCAAGGGAAATATTAAGAAACGTCTAATATAGAAAAGTTTCAGAAATTAGAAAGATCTCACCCAGCGAATATTTTTCAACTCAGTGTCCTTCAATACTGCTTAATTGCAGTTCCAAAAATTTTAGATCTGCAACAGATCATACAGCTTTATTAAAAAATCCAGGTATCTTGCTCTCAGTCCAAGCTCTGATTCCACTGAAAGGCCAAGACTCACAGATATTAGAGTCAAGATACAAGAAACTTAAAATGACAGAAAACTAAAACTGTAGAAAAGTAAATGAATACAAGAGATTTTTCGGCCTAAGCCCCAAAAATTCGGTATAAATCTACTCCCCTGTTGAGCATCCACAAAAAGATAACCTTTGGTTGCACTATACGACCTTCAAACTAGCAAAAAAGGTTACAATGAGCTCAATCAACATAAAGAATACATATTAGAGACTTATCTCTTCAAGGATTCAATAAATCTTGGTTGAATCACACAAGAATCACCAGATCAGAACTATTGTAAACCACAGCAAACAGAATCCAACTTCTAGCAGATTTCCACACATGAAAATCAAGTATTCTAAGGCTAACACTCGAAAATAACGAAAGAGAACAAAGGATTTTACAATGAACAAATCAGACTAAAACCCTAAGTCATAGAACTCTCTCGAACCCTAATCCTAATCGTGAAGAATGAAAAGTGTGAGATGAACAGTCGATTCCAACTATTTATATCTCAGTCCAGATTTCATCCAACGGCCATCAATGAAGACAGATGTTAGCAGATCTAAAATCCAGCTCAATAAGTAAAATCGTGTTTCTCATAACACGACTTTAAGCTGAAATATAAGGTAGCACTCAAGCCAGAGTTTGAATCTCCAACATCCTGAATATTAGGAAGCAAAAGGTGATGCTCATACACTTCTTGTTTTGCTTTATAGAGTGATGTGTGTTGAAAATATAGAGCCATTTCATCTGGCTAATTAGTATGGAGACTAGAGAGGCCATGTGTTCTGCTCAGCTGAAGCCCATAGGTGTTTCTTATCACTAAAAACTTGAATTATTAGTTCATTTTTTGAACTTAGCCATTGGCATAAAAGAACTACAGCATGCAAGATATAGACTGGCTAGCATTCTGGTTCCTCAAAGTTAATGGTTTGCATGAGTGATAATTCAGTCAGCATAGGCTCATTAAGAATATGTAGGGAGTTTTTGATGGGTTATCCTCTGACTGGAGATACAGCATGTGTTCTCCACCATGTGTTCTCCAGTCACAGGGTAACCTTTATGTGATTATTTTCAATCTTCAGATTGGGAGATCATATCTTTCTCAAAAAAAATGTCTTTATCTCAAACTAAAAAATGAATTTTGGTTACTAAGAGATTCATAGGACCAATCAGCTTATTGAATTTTTTTTTGGATGAAGGATATTGCAAGTGGGGAATCAATACTTTTTGCTCCAAGATTACCCGATGAATATGCAGTTTGGTTGGGAGAAATTAAACCATTGTCCTACTTCAAGGTGATTATATTGTCACAAGTTAAAAGATTTAATCTGCTACAAATACGCAATGCGTATAAGAATTGATTTTACAGCCTTCTTTTGCAGGAAAGATACATGGTTAGCGCTGTCCACTATACTGATGAGATTACTAAAGTTCTGCATCAACAATAATACCAAGGATCTGGAAAGCCCATGCTTTATCTCCTGCATGGGTTCAACACTGATATTAACAATTACTCCAAACCGGCAGACTTTGAGGTTCTCACATCTCCCTTTCTCCACTGCTACAAAATTTTATCACTGCAGTATGAATGTTAAAAGTACTGCCGTGGATCTGGTAATACCAAATTTTAGCTTCTGAGGACTTTTTTAACAGCTGTATAACTTAGAAACCAGGTACACAGATTTTGTTTGGCAAAAACTCTAGAAATCAACATATTCGATACATAATGTACCATTGTATACATATGTATGTGTGGGAAAACACTTATATGTGCGTGTTTGCTTGTACAAGCAAATAAATTATTTTTGTTGGCTGAAATCTAAATCTATGGCCCTCTATGGTTTGTCAGGGAGCAGTATTAGGCCCTCTAAATTATTTATATGCATTACCTTTCTTTTGTGGACATATGATCAAAGTTGTGTAATAAATATGTACTTGTAGCTCTTAAGAATTACAACATAGGCAGATGACATACATGGTATACACTACGAGGATAAACAATAGCTTATAGCAGATGAAATTTTATCACTGTACTTCATTTTAATATTTCTAGACCCCATCATTTATTTTTTCTAGATGAAATTACTGAGATGACAGGGAGCATGATACATTTACATTGAAACTGTAATAAATGGGGGTTATAACCATTTCAATGGGATGGAGAAGGCAGTACTTGCTGTATTATGTGTAATAATGTGTATAGTGGTCTTGCCTTCGGGTTTCTTGAAATCTCGTATTTCTTTTTCCATAAGTCATATCATTTATCTCCTATATAGTTAGGTCCTTTGATTGCTTGCAGCTATTTTATCGATTTTGATTCAAGGATGATGCTATTTAACTGGAGATTATTGATTTTTATGCTTCTCCATCTGCACTGAAGAATGTACAAGCTTTGAATAAGGAGTTACCAATTATTAAATTATTAGTCTGCCATGCTGGTTAATTCAGAAAAGAAAATTTCCGTTGTGACGAATTATGGGGCTTGCACAACTTTCTCGATCCTTCAGTACACGGATTGGTACATTTGTTGAACAATTTTATACAAGTTCAACCACCTCTCTGTTTTTTTTTGGCATTTCAATTTTCAGAAATGCAGTAATTAACAGGTTATAACTACTATTCTCAACTTGAGATTAACTAATTTTAAAACAAAAATGTATAATGTAAATTTCATCTGACAAACATGTACTACAAAAATTAAAATCCCCAATACTCATCTCTCAGTGGCCGACGGTTGGGCACAAAGAAAGTTGCCTGTATCATTGTGTCCGCAAATAGTGCACAGAAGTCGCTGCAGAATGTATAAAGCCATTGTTTCTACCTCAAGGTCTTCATTGTTCCCTTACTTCCAACTCTTCGTCAGAGGATGGATTCTCAACATCACTCCCACTGTTCCCACCATCTTTGCGTGGAAATGTATAGCTCTCAGAATTTTCAGCCAGGCTATACTTGAGGAACTTCACTCTCTTTCTCTTTTCAGATTTTTTAGCTCGCCGTTTTGTTCCTCCATGTTCTGCAGATTGCATTGAATGTGCAGCAGCCATGAACGCAGCACTCATGGATTCACCCGTCTTGTCATCTTCCTCATTTCCATTGTTTTCTCCCCTGTTGTCTATGAAAAAAAGATCAGTATCTAATGTCTTCCCCTCTCCTTTATTTGCAAGCTTCTCCAAGTCTTCTTTCAAATTATCAGATATTAATTTGGCACGAGATTTTGACATATCATCATCAAATATCCTTATCCCTCTATTCTCTATATTTAGCATCCATCCTGAGTAGTTTCAAAGGTTATTTTAGTAACATATATCAGTCAAACACAATTGGTAAATGTTACCAAAACTACTTACTTAAAAATGCTTTTGGTGATGATCCATTCGGGCCAGTGTTAGTAACTTCACTGCCAGTTTCATTTTTGATCCATTTAAGAAGTTCAGAGGGTAGACTAGAACTAGCAAATGCATTTGAATAGGAGGTGGCTTTGTTATGGTCTGAACATTCCCTGAAATAAAACATATAACTTAAACACCCTTCAATATAAGTTTTGATGGAAAATGTTTAAACGACATTAATTCATCGTTCATGCCTACCTGAAATACTCTATGGCTTCATGGGTAACCATCAATTTTCCCAAGATGATATTTTTTGTATGCTTTGCTGATAGTCGTGCCAAACTCACAGGAGCAAGGAAAGAATATTCTACTAAAATCAGAGCATCATAAAGAATTTTCCTTAAGAGAACCTCATTTGCAGAATTCTGCAGAGAAAGTTATAAAAATGGTCAATGGTCAATAAGTTAAAATTTTTAATTCCATGACAAGTAAGAGAAACCAGTGATCAATGATAAGATTTTCTACCAAAATTATCAGCATATGAGTCAAGAATTTTATTCAACAAAATAACTTAAGCATTCAAAAAATGTTAACAATCCTATTACCATTGATCCAAAAATGATTACAAAAACAAAAGATACATTGCAAAGTTGTTGACTAACCATTAAGGAGGTTACAGGCAACATTGGCTCCAGTAACATCCTGACAAGGGTCACTACAAACACAATTGGTGGAGAATAAGCCAATTATAAAGTCATTCATATAATCAATAAGAAATAAAAAAGTTTGTTTTATCAAACAAATATAACTCAATTCAAGTTTACTCTCAATACGATTTATCCAAATTTCAAAAGAAAGTAAGGGCAAGTACTGACCATAGAAATAAGAGCTTCTAAACGAAGTGATAGAACCAACAACCCAAGTCCTGATTTCATTCTGCAGCTCATTTTCGATTCCCTCCCCTCGCATTTTCAAACACACCTTCAGCAAAAAGGCCTCAGCAATCACAAAACCTGCTAGCTCACTCGTTTCACACCCTTCAATGCTAACCTTCTCAAGGATCTCATTGCTCAAAAGTGGGAAAAACATTCTAAGAGATTCTAAAATGTTCCCATTTTCGGCTATATTGTGTCCAATCCAAACACTAACTAAATTCCCCAATGGAATCACACCATTCAAATCATCCCAACTACCATCCAACCCCTCACAACAAACATTTATATACCCAAGAATTGAATCAACTAAACCCTTAATTTCTTTATTGACTTTTCTCTCCTTCTTGGACCCTAACTCAAAACCCTTTAAACCAACAATGAAACTATGCAAAGGGTATATAAGGGGAGAAATCAAAGCAATGCACTTTATAGAATTACAAGAAGCAGAGCAAGAAATTATGAGCTGAAACAAGTCTTTAATGGAGGATAATTGATCCAAAGGTTCATTTTTTGCTGAATTGACGTTGCGAAAACTCAAAGCTGAATAAACCCAGATGGTTTCTAGAGGCGGGTCTGTTTTAGATTGAAGCAAATCGTAAAAGCTTGAAATCAAATATGGAAAATTGGGGTTTCCAACGGAGTTCAAGAGGGCTTGCAAAGATTGATTGAGAGCAATTTCGTAGTTTTTCCCAATTAAATGGGTGAAATTGCGGGGTTTGGGTGAAACGAGTAAGGTTGAAGCCATCGGTACTGGAGAGTGGAGATTGAAATTTTAGTTTCTAAAACCCAAACTTAATGGGCGTAAAAGAGAGAAATTAGGGTTTTAGAAGGTGCACGGAGATATTGTGCATCGGCGGTCTACTGTTGTACTATGGTGTGCCCATTTACGGATAATCCCATTGAATTAAAGTTTATTTTATTTTATTTTATTTATCAATCACACATTTTCAATAAAATAATATTACACGTAAATTTAAAAAAATTCATTCTTTTTTAACCACATTTTCCAAAAAAATATTATTTTTCTCATTATAATAGAACCCAAACGGGGCCTTACCATTTTATATCTGATTATGATTTACGTATGTTTCTTTCGTTTCCCTCAAAAGGTATTCTAATTTACTTTTGTCCTCGGGACTCTAAATCCAGGACTTGCATTAGCATGGATGACAAAATTCACTTCTAACAAACTTAGGGTGTGTTTGATTGCAAGAATGGAATTTAAGTGGAAAGAAAATGAATTTCAGGGAATTAAATTGTCTATAATTCATTTTATTGAGAATTTTCAATTAAGTGTGTTTGATTTGTATAATTTTTCACTTGAAAAATATTGAAATTTTGGATCTTTTGGTATTTGTTTGATTTTATTTTTCATTAAAGAGATATAATTTGTTTGAATTGCACAAAAAAAAAAAAAAAAAATTGAAATTGACAAAATTATAAAAGACCCTTCTAATGCAAAAACTGATGCCCATTTCCTACTATCCTCCTTGGCTCCGTCTCTCCTGTTCTCCTCATTTGCTCATCCGTCTTCTCCTGGCAACAGAACCAGCGCCACCAGTAGGGGGCAGCAACTGCTACTACACCACCACCACCAGCTCCAACGTTCGTGACAAGATACTCAATGTCCGGTTGTTGGTGGAGCATAGCAAAAACGATTGGCCAGTATGATTCGAGCTAAATTGAAGAAGACCCAAATATGTATGTTGTCCGTCATAATGAGAAGGTAATAGTAGTGGTACACGACTGTGAATCTCAACTCTGACGCCGAAATTTGGGATGAACTATGCGTGGTTTGCTGCATTTGAACCGGTATGGAATTGAACTTGTATTAAATCGTTTCTTTTGAGGAAAAGAGGGTCACATGCTGGTAAAATGGAAAATGTTTTGTCTGAAAAATATATCCTATCAAACAACCAAAAAGTTGAAAAATAGGGGGAAATTTTCCTTCTTGTCTGGAATTTAAGGCCTATCAAACAGAGCCTTACAGAACTATTTCAAAAATCAAGTGATATATTTTTAAGATATTATAAAAAGAAATATTATTTAACAATTATTTCTCCCTCTCTCTCTCTCTCTCTCTTTTTGTCATTCTAAAATCATGATTTTTATTTTCCAAAACTAGATGGGCACACGTTGTGACATTTGATAAAATTTTGTAAACCTATTATTTAATTAAATAGGTTACATTCACAATAATACATAGCTTGTGATCATGTTCACATGCCAAATACAAATTACACAAAATCACAGTCATAAATACACAATTGTCTGTCACAATCACATAATTTATAGTCGTAGTTACATAAGAGTCATAGATCTCAAAACGTCGCAGTCACAAAGACATAAAATGTGAGCCAAAATTACGAATTTAGTCATAAATCACACATTTTTACACATTACAACTTATTTTTCTATTACAAATTATTTTAACGTCACAAAATATCAAATTAGTCACTGCTTATTTATTGATCACAAATGTTCAAATTATAGGTCATAATTACAAATTTAATCGTAAATCACACATTTTTTAGGTTACATATTATTTATTGACTATAAAATATTTTTTTTATTTGTCACATTTACCCAATAATTAGTTGCAATTGCTCTTCATCTGACCCACTTCGTCATATCGACGCACCACCAAAAAACACCTATGTGGAAAATAAAATTTTCAGTTGTATCACTTTTTGGGGTCATATATGACAACCGTTAGTATGAAAAGCCATGTCGGTGTTTGACATTAAAAAGTGACGAAATAGAACAGAGTGGTCTAAATTGAGATAAAATCAAAAGAATGACGATCTAATTGGCACAAAATTGAAGTATAGTAACTAATTGACACAAACTGGAGCATACCCAAAAGAAAATTGGATCAAAAGTATAGTGATTGTGAATAAACTTAACGCAAATATTCGAATTATAAACAAATAAAATAAGAAAAATGCTTGTTGTAAATCATCATTTACAAATATAACTTGAATAAAAACTGTTAAAATATTTTTACCACTTAAACGGTTGTGTTTATGTAATATGTAATGTGGGTTTATTAGCAAAAAAAATAAAAATAAAAATTGGGAGAATTTTTTTTTTATTTGATTGGTAAGATCTTGATTCAGTCAAACTCTCATCACATCATTTGTTTGTAAACAACTATGCAAGTTATAGTGTAAGCCCCTATTTGGTGCATATTATCAACCCAAGAATGCATCTTTTTTTTATGTGATGCGAAATATGTGGTTGAAAAAAAAGGAAAAATTATTGATGTGATAGAGAATATTATTTTATTGAAAAATGCGTGATTGAAAATGAATGGAAGAATGAGAATAAAAAAAATAATGTGCCTCAAGCAAAGGCTAAATGTTGCAAAATTGAATAAAATAATGTGTGAAGAAATTAAATGTAGCGCCCCGAGTTCTGTTAACCCGGATTGCCACGTCATCGTCTTTTGCCCTAATTTTGTAAATCAATTTTGCGGAAATAACCTAATTTTTAAAATCACATTTGCAATTTAAAACTTCGTCGGCAAGAAAAATACGTAGGACAATTGTTCAAAATTTAAATATCATGTTTTGGAATAGCGGAAACGAAAATACGTTAACAATGTTTCAATACATAAATTCGGAAACTTAATAAATTCGATAATCAAATTTTATGCCACCACTGTCGGATCAATCACGATCGCCTCCGAAGTCTGCAAATATTGTTAAAAATAGCAGAATGAGTATTTCGAAGAAATACTCAGTAGACTCATCGCCGATAATTAATTTACAGAATAATTGAAAACACACTCATGCAATATACAATGTGATATCATCTTGGGCTCATTTTCTTGAAAATCATAGGCTCTTTAAAAACATGGGTTGTGGGTAGTCTTTCTTTCTTGTGCGGATGAAGCACATAAGTTATGCATAACATTCTTTTCTTATCTCATAAGAGATTCTTTCTTTCTTTCTTTCTCATGCAATTAAGCATATAAGTTATGGCAAGTATAACAATATCATATATCGCATATGACACATTCTCATCCTATGCATAAAGCATATAAATCACGTAATTCACATAAAGCATGCAATTATAATTTAAACTAATTAATGGTGGCGAGTCTACCTCAATTGTTTCGTGTTGCGTGAAAAGTGAGCGGGAAAATAACTTCAAGCTCCTAATTGCTCGTACGTATCGTCTAGCCAAAAATAGGAAATAAGTTTGAATTAGTATTTCGAACTTTAAAGTTTTAAAGTGTTGAAATTAAGTTTAAGGGCTTAATTGAAAATTATTGGAATTGAAATAAATGACTTTAAAATGATAAAATAAAGTTTAGGGCTAAATTGGAAGTTTATTAAATCTGAAAATAAAAGTTTAAGGGCTAAAATAGTAATTTTAAAAGTTAGGGACTAAGCTGTAATTATAATAAAACTGAAAATAAAAGTTAAAAAACTGAAATAATAACTTTTAATAGTTTAAGGACTAAGCTGTAAGTATTTTAAAGCTGAAAATAAAACTAAAGGGCTGAAATTAAACATTTTCAGAACTTAGGGACTCAATTGAAAATCTGCTGAAATTGAAAATAAAATATTAAGGACTGAAATAATAATTTATAAACTTGGGGGCTAAATTAAACCTTATCTAAAACTAAAAATAAAATTAAGGGACTGAAATTAAAATATTTAAACTTAAAGGCTAAACTAAAAGTAATTTAGGGACTAACTTAAAACAATATATAATTTGGGGGCTAAAACATAACTTTTAGAAATTAAAAAAATCAAAATAAAATAAAATCAAAATAAAATCAAAAACCTAAATTCAAAATCAATTTCATTCATCTCTCTCCCTCATTCGACCGAGAGAGAGAGAGGAATGACGGAGGGGTTCGCCCCTCCCTCCGATTCCCACCACCGCCGGCGACGGTTGGTGGCAGCGCCACCGTCTAGTGGTGGCGCCGGCACGGGGTGGAGGTGGTATGGGTGATTTTGGTGCGTGGGTCGAGGGCTAGGGCTCGATTTGTGTTCGGTAATGAGGTAAGTTCTTGGGTTTCCTTCTTTTATTTTCTTCTTGGTTTGAGGGATGGTGGAGTTGGCTATGGTGTTGGGTTTGGTGGTGATGTTGGTCTCGGATTTGGGCGTGTTCTTGGTTGGGGCTCGACTTTTGGTGTTTGAAGTCTCGGGTTTGGGCGATGGGTGAGCTGCCGGGTTTGCTGTTGGTGGTGGTGTTGGGTGAGCCGAAAATGGTAAGTCTTTAGGTCTTCTTGTTCTTTGGTTTTTGTAGTGGTTTGAGGCTGAAAACGTGGATGGTTCAGTTGTTTGCAGCTTGGGTTTTCTGTTGGAGTTGTTTGGGCGTTTGGTGCAGTCGGTTTTTGGGGATGGTGGTGGCGTAGCTTGAACATGAGTTGGTGGTTGCGGTTTTGGACAGTGGAGTGACTCGAGCTGGATTCTGCAGTAGTGGTTTGAGGTGAAAACGAGGCTGTCGTTTTTTGTGTGATGAGTTTCCAGCTGGGATGTTTGGTGGAGTTGGCCGTTGAGGCTTGGTGGTGGAAACTGAGGCTTTCAGCCTCAATGTGAGTTTTTTCAAATTTGGGAAGAACAATGTTGGTGCTAGAAATCGAGATTCTAACATCAACCTGATTCTTGTATGTGAAATCTGCATAGATGAACCATTTGGGAAGAACACTGTTGGTCTCGTGAGTTTGGGCAGAGAAGGTGTTGATGGTTTGGCAGTGGAGGTGGAGTTGAGCAGTGAGTTGGTGAGTGCAGTGTTGGTGAGTGCAGTGTTGGTGATTGCATTGTATTGATGATTACACTGTTGATGCTATGAGTTGGTGAGTGCAGTGTTGGTGATTGCATTGTATTGATGATTACACTGTTGATGCTAGAAATGGATTTTCTAGCATCAATGGTGTTTCACCTGGGAATAGAGAGAATGTTGGGGAGATAGACAATTTCTTACCAAATGGATTGAGTTGGCTGCGTGAATGTTTGGAGGAGAGGGGAAATGAGGTGATGGTGAATAAAATAGGAATTGTTAGGGCACAAATCCCTATGTGCCACTTGGGCCTATTGGGTTGTAAGGAATCCTAAATGGATTGGGCCTAAACATCAATGTCTGGGCCGACATAATTGGACTTAATTGTAATGGACTAAAATAAGTTGGGCTAAAAGAATTAAAATTCAAGATGTTGGACTTATATAATTGGGCTTAAACATTGGGCTTATGTAATTGGACTAGATAATAATAATAATTGGATTTAAACAACATAAATCGAAATTGATACTAAAATAATTATTCGAAATTGGATTTAATCGAATAGATTTGAATTCAATTTTATAACGGCTAGACGAACGCGTTTTCTCTAGAAAATTAGGATTACGTTCTAGCGACACGTTTTTCGAGAAAAATTAATTTATATAATTTAAAAGTTCGCGATCGCTACATTAAATGTTGCACAATTCAAATATAAATGCCAAGTGTGTTCTGGGGGCCATTACACGTGGATCAATTCAACCAATCAGAAACAAAAGGACACGTAAGAATCTTTGCACCATCCCACTCCTCGAAAGAAAATCCGAGAAACACTGAACTTCAGGATTTGACGCCCTTCCAACGGAACAATTCTAGAGTGAAAGAGAGAGAGAGAGAAAGACAGAGACAGAGAGTCATGGCGAAACTTGATCGAGCTTCCTTATTGTTAGCGTTGTGTGTTTCAGTGATAATATTATCATGGATGCCAATATCACAGTGTGCGAAGAAACCAGTGGGGGTGGCAAGGAAAGAGGACATACCATTCATAAATTGTCAAGTCTGTGAAAAGTTGGCGTCGCAGCTATATCACCAAGTCCAAGCTAAACGAGCTGAGATCTCGCCCAAAAAAGTAATTTTATTTCCTGGGTTCATTCTTAAATTCTTCAATATGTTAATTCGAGAATGGGGCCACTTATATTTGTTAAAAGAAGTAATTTTAAATTATGGGTTTATTCTTAAATTCTTGAATTCGTTGATTCAAGAACTGGGCCAACGCAGCACCTGTAAAGAACCTGGCAAGAAAACCCCTGAACACAAGGCTTTTTCTTCTCATAGTATATGTTTTTGTGCCTGTGAGAAGTGGTACTGTTCCATCAAGTGTTGTAATGCTGTAGAGAATTTTATTTTTTCCTAATGTGTGATCATTGGATGAATTCTATGTGTATTTATGTTTGTATTGTTGCAATTTATTGTGAAGCAGATCTCAGAATATCAAATTATTGAAATTGCGGAGAATGTTTGTAATTTAAAGAAGCAGGAAGCTGATTGGATCCTGAAAATTGATATTGTAGAGCAAGATGATAGATTGGAGGTAAATATGACACATTTTTCTAGGCTTTTACATTAATTCTTGTGAAATCCAGTTTGAAAATGATGCAATGATAGGTTGTATTCCTGTGTTAAAGTTTCACATAATCCCACGGAAGAGTAAATGATTGTTAACCTGAAAAGTTACTACTTTCATTATGGTATAACTTATGTATTGGATGCTCACTTGAGTTTTCTTTCTTTGTAATTCTTCTATTCAGCTTGTTGAACAAGATTCTGAAGGACAATGCAGTTCAGAATGCAAAACAATAGAGCGGGCTTGTCAAGAGGTCAGGTTTTGTAAAATCTTTGTAATTTTGGCACCAACCAATAGCTGAATGTAACTTTCTGTAAAGCATTAATGTTCAATTGCTTCTGCTCCTGGTCAACCTATTGAGTTTACCTATAATGATCTTTTTGTTACAAGTCCCTCAGAAAGCTCGACTTTTGATTTGCTTCGGTTCTTTGTTGTTATATATATGGGTTCTTTCAGTTCTTCTGTTTAATTAAAAATGACTAAATAGCATTTCTACATTTTATTGGATTCTTCTGAGTTCTGACTTTTAGATATCTATCTTTTCTCCTTTTCATTATTCCTTATGTTTGGGACAGTTTTAGCATTGAAGTTATGAAATTCTGCAACTAAATGTCAACTCTGGAATTTTGCAGGTTTTGGGATATTCTGATACTGATGTTGCAGAATACCTTTACAAAAACAAGCCAGACCTTGATTCTTTGGTAAATTTTATCTGCAAGGACCTCACCAAAGCATGCAGTAAAAAGCCACCACCAGTTCCTAAGGTGACAGCTTTGACTGACAGTTACAAGTAAATTTTGAGATGTTGGATTTCACATTTCTCGTATCAGGTGGTATGTGTTTTCAATGTTGTGACCTAATTTTTATTCATTCCAAATTAGAGGGGTTGCAAGCGTTGAAGGCTAAAAGACTTCATACAATTAAACTTTTTCCCACTGAATCAGATGTACGAATATTTTTGAATTCGTACTTGATTTAGGGGTCAAATGTCTTGTAACTCAACAGATTCTGGTTGATGTCAAAGTAAAATTAAAAAAATAATAAAAAAATAAAAAAAATCTCCCTCCCATATTGGAAGTCATTATTCCCGAAAATCTTGATTACTGGACAATGCAAAGTACTTTGCCTTGTTCACCTATTGTGGCCCCTTCTTTAACCTTAAGTGAACACATGAGAATAAAGGCAGCAGGCAAATTTCCCCACTGCTTCAATTCTCCGGTATCAAGGAGTGAGCATGCCCATAGTATTTGAATAATATGGCAACAAAAGGGAGTTCAATTAGTTCAGATAACTAATGAATTATCCAAATACTGTTATGAACTTAGGTGTTCATGCTTATGGTGCTTGGAAATGCATATTTGATATTATGTCATTTGTTATCATTCATTTTATTCTTGAGAATTTTTTCTGTCGTATGACCAAACTGGTCCATTCATACCAAAAGGGGTATCAATGTTGGTTTCTATAATTCTTACATTCAATACTTGATGGCTGGTTTCTGTTGCTGTGACATTGTTCATCATGGCTGAGATAATTAAACACAGAAGCTCCACCACCAGTTCCAATTCCAGACCTTGAAAAATCATCCATATTATTATAATTATAATTTTATGCATTTCGAATGGTGACTTTCAAATCCCGTTTAAATTAGTAAAGAATTGTTTTGCATCTGAAATAGCCTGGTGAAACAAAAAACATACAGTGGACGTCTAGACCTTCTCAAACTTTCAAAAGAAAATTAGAAGTTCGACGATGGAGTTAAGATAAGTTGATATCGAGAGACACAGGTGAATTTACGTTGGTTTGTTTAATTATAGTTTATCTCTACTTAAAAAAAAAATTCTAGATCAACCCGTAACATTGATTAGATGGCTAATGACAACCACCCCTCAAAGTGGGTTCCTTCTGATTCAGTTTTCCCAAAAAATAAAGTAACTTAAATTGCTATTCATTAAACAATTTATTCATATGGTCTTCTTATGGTTTTCTCTATCCTGCAGATTCTTGAGTGGACGATAAAGTTGCATTTATCTCCTTAAAATTTGAATTTATTGTTTTATTTAGCAGTTTTTTTAGACTTTTTTTCCCCCAGAATCTTTAAATTGCCATATATTATGTTCTTCAAATGCATAATTTTTATCATTTCTCTTGCCATACCACATTTTTGCTTTAAATGTTCCTTTTAATTGCATTATAAAGGATTGAGTCTACTTGCTTGCCACATTCATATGAGAACTACGTCCTGCGACTTCTTACTCATAATTTTCCTCCTTTTTCGTGTTTATTTTTTCCCTCTTCAGGATAGGACTCCTGGAGAACCTTTTATTGCCAAGTCCTCCAAAGAGGCTGAAATGGATAAACTATTAAAATCCATGGAGGTACTTGTGCATGTTTATATATATAGATTGTTTGTTGGCTTCTTGTTCAGACTTCTATACTAACTCTTAACCCCCACGCCCACCACTTGGATTCAGGGTATGCCAGGAGCACCCAGCATGAAAATGTACTCGAGGGAAGACTTGATGAACATGAAAAATATGGGTGATGAAGATGCAGAAGACGAAGATGAAGACGAGGAACCTGACTTTCCTTCAAAGTTGGTACTAACAAGAACTTCATATCTTAATTCGTTAGTTCAAATTATGCAAAATGCTAAGCTGCTATCAAAACATTGGTACAGGGGAAAGTCTTGAGAGAAAAGGATAGTAAGAATTATGATTGGAAGCAAAGGATCACCAAAGGAGTCTTAGATGCAGGAGAGAAACTGAAAAATCATGCAAACAGAGTTTCAAATCGGATAAGACAGTGGTGGAGAGGCAAGAAAACAATCTTGAAGAACAAGAGTTCGAAGTCCAATAAAGCCGAGCTCTAGGCCCAAGATTCGTGTAAGCAAACAGAAGTTCCTTCTCTTCTTCATTTTCACTCAATTTTTCCTTTGTATACTTTTTGTCTTTCCAAGCATAATCGTATCACCCAAATGTCATTAATTTTGGTATTTGTCAATTGAAAAAATAAAATAAAATCAAGATCTTGGGTTTTTCTGCCTGGCTTTTGATCTAGATGTGGTTGCTTGTCCCGCCAATATTTATGACTTCAAAATTTGCTGCTTTAGACATCAATGTAGCTGTCACCAGCGTCATTTGATTAGATTTTTCATGCTCAAATACTTGTGTTAATAGAGATTTCAAGAAGCAGATACATTTATGTTTCGACTGGCACAGCATTGACTTTGGTCTAGGAAAATCAATTTTCAAATTGACGTGCTAGTGAGATATTTGTCGAAGACTAGTCAAATGAACAAATATATTTCTCTATTAGCTTAACTTTAGATAAGGCAGTTGAACATAAATCGTTTTCCAATTTTTATGACTTCTGAACGAAGACTTGTGAAATATTAGAGTTACTCGTGTCCAACATGTTGAGTTGTGTGGAGCCTGACTATACTGGACACCCAGCCACAACTGGCTTTTGGGTATTTTCATTGTATTAGGATTTTTCTTCTTCTGACTATATATATGTTATTTTATGACATATGGCTTGTAAGCGAAATTAGTAGTCGCCCAACTACTATATTGTGATTCCTCAAGAAATACAAATTTCTCTGCAAATCCGTGTGTTTATCTTTTACTTTTATTGTCATCTTTTTCACAACACAACATTGTGTAAGAGAGTTATTGTTCATTTGTGATGTTTTAGAAGTTCCAAGTCAATTTGCAGTAACTAAGTGCAAATATATAGAACTGTACTTTTAGCTGGAAAAATGATAATTCAATGCAGTTTGGTCATATTTGCAATTGTTCGATAATAATATTTTTGGGCCTGTTACAATATTCAAGACTCCTAATCCACCTTAATACAAATCTTGCGCGCTTACGCAACTTTAACTCGATGATGCAACTTGCTGCGCTTTTGGATTACTCAAATGACCTTAATATGAACCTTGCGCTTATGCAACTTTAACTTGATGATGCAACCTTTGAATTATGCAAAAGGCTGCATTAAGATACTAAGGATCCGTTTGATTGCAAATTTGAAAAATAGGTGGAAAGAAAATGTTTTATAGAGAATTGAATTATCTAGAAATTTGTTTTATTGAGAATTGTAATTAAATGTGTTTGATTGGTATAATTTTTCACTTGAAAAATGTTGAAAGTTTGGTTCCGTTTGACTTCCTTTTTTTATGGAAATTGTTCATTAAAGTGATATTTTTTTTTACCATTGGGTTTAGAATTTGTTCCAATTGCAAATAAAAAAATTGGAAAAAAAATTACCATACCGACTACCATTCGTTGGCTTTGTTTTGCATGAAAATTGTCAATAAAAGTGATAAATTTTTTACTATTGTGTTTAGAATTTTTTCCAATTGAAAAAAAAAACTTAGATAATCAAAACTAACCCAAACAACAAGAATACATTTTCCTCAAAAAGCTGGAAAATAAGGAAATGTGGAAAAAAATTTCCAGAGAAAATTTTGCTATCAGATAGGTGCAAAAGTTGGAAAATGAAAAAAATTTCCATTTTCCATGGAATATCATGTCTATCAAACAAGGCCTAATTGTTTCTGAAATTGGGAAGATGACATTTTGTATCATTTATATACTCTAATTTTCAACCACACATTTTTCAATAAAATAATATTACATGTAAATTCAAAACTTTTTCTTATTTTTTGACTACATATTTTCCATCAAAACACTATTTAAAATGCATTTTTGGAAGAATAACGTGGCTCAAACAGGGTGTTGAGAAGACTAAGAATGACATATTAACTAAGTAATATACATCATGGTTGTTAAAATGGCAATTCGAATTGTGAAATCGTATAGTCCTACGAGCAATAGAACATGTGAGTACCTTAGAAGTTTGAAGGATTATGCTTAACTATTAGTTTGAGATTTAATTGGTTATCAGTACTTGATCTTTTATTCGACCTAGAATCGCTAACCGTGCTCATAATTGCGACCATTCACTTAAAAGTCAACATCGACAACAAACTTTAGCGAACTTAGTGCATTGTTGTCCATCCGTAGTATGGTTTCTAGTGTTGTCAATGGGCCGAGCAGAGTCGACTCGGCCCTTTAAGCCACGAGCTCGGCTCGGGCTCGTCGAGAAACGAGCCACGAGCCGAGCCACAAAAAAAAATTTCTTAATTTTTTTTTTTTAAATGTTTTTTCACGAGTCCACGAGCGCTCGCCTCTTAACGAGCTGAGCCGAGCCCGAGCTCGGCTCGTCTATGAACCGGTCCGTTCAGCTCGCGGCTCGTGGACATGAACAGTACGAGCCGAGCGGCGATTGACATCTCTTATGGTTTCAAACTACTTTTAAGTAAATATTCTCTTAACCACCTCCTCAATCATATCAAAAGTGTTGAGAAAAATTATTGTATCGAACACAGGAAGGCGAGAACAGAAAATAGCCAAAAAGAAAAATAATAATCAAATGTAATTCTACAAATTGTGGACAATCTCGAAATAAGTGACTATTAATCAAAGAAAAAATCATTCAATATAAATGTTTGCATTATCCTCAATCACAGGAAAATAGACTTTATTAATTGTAAAATTTATCGACTGCGTATAATTTTTGCTGCAGTTAGTATTGTTCATAAAAATATGGTTCATTTATATATTCCTAAAACGAGAATAATGGTTATAGAAAAGGAGCTTAGATGCGGCGGAAATGGTGTGGTGATTTTGAGTGCAGATTACGATGTACAAAGTATAATTTTCGGCCTAAAATTGTCTGCAAGGCTGTCGATCCTGTCTCAATTTTTAGGCCTCGTTTTTGAATGTGTGGGCGAGAGAGATTTCCAGCTGGATACACACAGAGAGAGAATAAAAATGGGGGAGGGAGAAAGAATCGCTTGGTAAATCATCAACCATATTATATGTATACGGTAATATATATAGAGAGAGAAACATATAGATAAAGAGAGAGAAGAAAAAAGGGTGTTTTGAGCTGTAGAGTGGAGAGGAAGAGCCGACGGCCATGGCAGAGTCGAGCAGTTCCGTTTCTGTCAATGTGGAAACAATCTACCTTGGCGGAAAGGTTCCATTTCTATCTACAAATATCTGTCCATTGGGCTGGTTTTCTTGTTCACATTTTGTTTAGTTCATAAATTTTCATATTTAAGTTTTGCAATTCAAAGTCTCTTGTTGAGAAAATTAATGGCAAGTAATACTAGATTCGCTTCTTATTATGAATTTTTTTTGGGTTTTTTTAAATGGAATTCATTAGGCTCAAGGTTCTATTTATTTTTGTTTCAATCTATGATGCATCGACAAGGACACGTGTGTCCGTCACGATACATGTCAAATACGTCGACACGCGATTTTTAAAATAAGTACAGACAAGCCACATTATAGTATAAATTTAGTTTTATACTTGTTATTAATTTTTCTTGTTTAAATCTTTTAAACATGAGTACCTATTTGTTAGTTACTAATAACTTTGAATTAACAATATATAATATTTCGAAAAATGATTACGTTAGAGTGTTCGAGAAGTAGTGTTGGTATCGACACGTGTCCGACAAGGACTCGCTACCCTAATTGAAGTGTCCGTGCTACAGAGGTTTCAATTGTTGGGGATGAAAATTAAAGAGATGAATAGGATCTTGGCTGCTTGTTTATCAGGTTGAATAGAAATCTTGGATATAATTGGTTGAAAAATGAACATTAGTTCAACTTTTCATTGCTTGAATGTTTTTTTTCCTTCTGATTATGCAATGTTATTAGTTAAAACTTGTCAATGATCCATTTTTCACATCCTCTACTTCAATTGGTCTTTCTCTTGTTGGTAAAGCAGCAATTGCAGTCTTACTGTGAATATACTGGAATTTGAGCATTATTATGTTCTAATTTTCAGTAAAATCTTTGGTATAATTGTGCTTATATTATTCTTCACTCAGGAGCATATTTTATGGACTGGCCTCGGTTCTGTGTCTGTTATAGTTTACGGAGACCAAGATAAGCCAGCTCTGATCACCTATCCAGATTTAGCTTTAAATCGTGAGTGACAAGTTCGCTTTGCTAGTAATTATGGTTCATTTTGATATTAGCTTTAGTCACATTTTGACAATATTTTTTCCATTAGGTGCAGTTTGATAAGATTTGTTAGGACTTTATATTTCATGCATATATGTCATGTTTCCAAGGATTTTTCTTCTGTCCTGAAGCAGCTGCTTTGCTGCTAAACAATTTTTGTGTTTACCACATACATTAGTCCTCCTGGGCATGAGGTCTGTAAGTAGGCCAACCCATCTGTGATTGTGTACTTTGGCATCTTTCTTGAACCAGTTGTCTACTAACTATATTACACACGTTTCTACTGCGTTTTATAACTCACATCGACTTTCTCGGGGGACTTCAATAAGAGCTCTTGCAGTTGGGAGCAGCAGCACTTTGTCCTGAAGATCCGATTCCTTGCGTTGATGATTTAGCGGATCAGATTCTTGAAGTTCTAAACTATTTTAGGTAATCTTATACTCCATTAATTTTTGATGTGATATTTTTATTGCTTGTGTTCCGTTTTGTTAGATTTCATGTCAGAATGTGACAATTGCTATAGGGAAGCTAAGAACAACAACATTGCATAGTGTTAGAATGCCTACTTAGAAGAATAAAATAATTTCAGGATTGTTCAAATTACTGGTGTTCATGAATAATACTACGAAATTGTGTACAATGCTTACATCCTCACCTTGTTTGTTGTACGGTTTTCATATCAGTTTCAACAATGTAATCCCAATCTTTTAAACTTATATGTTACTGATTGAGGTGTATGTCACAGATAAAATATAAGGACATATTATTGGTTTGATCCCGATTTAATTTCTACCTAATTTATGTTAAATTATATTTTGTAGGTAAAATTTTATGTTTAATGAAGAATTGAAGAAAATAATATAAAATAAGCGAAAAATGATAAAAATCCGTAGTATGGGAACTAAATTGACATTGGTTGCAAAATTAATTGGGCTTCTAAAAATTGAGAGCAGAAGATAAAAGGGGATTGCGGCGGTGAATTGCATTATTCATACACACTTGGGCGGCTGCATTGGGGGGGTTTTATACAGACAATTGCCGGCTGCTGGAAGAAAAGGAAACGCTGTTGGATAAAATAACAGTAAATTGCAGAAAAACTTATCAAAAGATCGAGTCTCGTGACAGCACGATGTCCTAAAGCGAAATTGCCCGTCGATAACTGCTGCGACCTCTGTGGACAATCACCTCCAGGATACAACGATCAAATAAACCAATTGTGCAGCAATCACAAAAGGTTTTCAGAACTCTCAAGTGTACTCCAAAAATATGTAAAACTAAGAACAATATTTTTTCTGTATAGAAATATATAATCTCGTTTTTCTTGTTATTTTCTAATACCCAAAAGTCTGTTTATATAGGCAAAAAGATATGTAATTTCTTCCACCATGATCTAGTATTAAGTTGCAGATGTAATGGCCAATGGTAATGGGTATTAATACTGGGCAGTTAAAACTGTCATATTCTACTGGCTAGTTGACCCATTAAATAATTCCGAAAATGATTAAAAAAAATAATTATTTTATTAGAATCAATAAAGCCCAAGGCCCAATCAAAGACTTTTTAATATAGTGCGTGAGGCGTGGCTCGAACACCTGACCTCCCACACAAATTCCACACTTTTCACCAGTTGGACACTTTATCTTAATTAATTATTTCTTTCAAATATTATATTTATTGTATAAATATATAACAATCCCCCACATGAAAGAAATAAGATAAATAAAAATACTATTCTGGAGTACGGTAGAAATCACGCAGGCTTAGGTGTCTATCGACTTGAACCTTAGCTTTGTATATTCTATCGAGTTTGCTAACTGTAGAGTGAACTATGTCTTGAACTCCACAATTATAATTTGCAAACTGAGACAATAGAACACACACATGACTTCTAAAACAATCATTGAGTTCTCACGGTTATGTTCATTTCGACCGTGAACTTTCCCGATTTTTTTGAGTGCTCTAGAGAATTAGCCTTAATTCTCATAGGAAGCGGCCCCACTTCCACACTCAAATAGGTGCTTCTATCAAGGATGCACTGTATTTAAACACCCCACTGAATATCAGCTATAGAAAGCATTAAGAGCATTAGCTCATCCTCTAATCAATACAGTTTGTACTACTTATCATAGGGAGGGGTTTGAAATAAATTCAATGTAGTACCCCATGTATCACTCCAATAACTTTGTTATCCCATTGAACCTTATCCATGGGATCTCCAATCGCAAGGTTGGGTTTCCATTATAGGTGATCTAATTTGTAATAGGCTTTAGCCCCATCCCCCTCGATGTTTTCTGAACTAGCTCTCTAGCTAATCATTTGGTTAATGGGTCAGCAATATTATCACTTGACTTCACATAGTCAATAGCTATAACCCCATCCTTAAGCAACTGACGCACAGTATTGTGCCTCCTACGAATATTTCTAGACTTTCCATTGTAGGATGAATTTTGAGCTCTTGCAATAGCTGCTTGACTGTCACAATGGACATAGATAGCTGGAAGTGGTTTGGACCACAAAGGAACATCCATAAGAAAATTCCTTAACCATTCCGCCTCTTCACCTGCCTTATTTAATGCTATGAACTCTGATTCCATAGTAGATCTCACAATGCAGGTTTGCTTAGTGGATTTCCAAGATACGGCACCACCCGCTAATTTAAAAACATAGCCACTTGTAGATTTAGTTTCATTAGTATCTGAAATCCAATTAGCATCACAATATCCCTCAAGTACAGCAGGATATTTAGTATAATGTATTCCCCAGTCTATAGTGTATCTCAAATACCTCAAGACTCGAATGAGAGCATTCCAATGTTCACTATTAGGATTACTAGTATACATGCTAAGTCTACCGACGGCATATGCTATATCAGGTCTGGTACAGTTCATGAGATACATGAGACTGCCGATCACCCTAGCATATTTTAAAGCAGAAACACGAGGACCTGAATGTTTTCTCAAATGATGACTTGCATCATAAGGTGTTTTAGCAGGAATACAATTATATTGGTTAAACTTCTTAAGAACTAATGATAAAAAAAATATATATATTTTATTAGAATCAATAAAGTTCAAGGCCCCAAGGCCCAATCAAAGACTTTTTAATATAGTGCGTGAGGCGTGGCTCGAACACCTGACCTCCCACACAAATTCCACACTTTTCATCAGTTGGGCACTTTATCTTAATTAATTATTTCTTTCAAATATTATATTTATTGTATAAATATATAACAAACGCACGGAGAGCTGAAAGGAGAGAAAACAAAGTGCTGAATTTATATTATATATATTTACAACAAGGCAGCAAGGAAAGAAGAAACCAATTGCGGCCGCTGAATTATATAATCTACACGCAGCTGGAATTAAACATATACAAGGGGAGTTTTGGAGCATAAACTGGGCAACAAATAATATATTATACACACAGGAAATTGGGCAGCTGAATTGAGGAGTGATTGATTTTCTTTTTGGCGGTTTATTGGAATTAAAAATACAGAGAGACTATATATACAGAAACAGTCGAAGTTGGTAGAAAAGATACACACGCGGCAATTGAACGCAAAGAGGGAAAGACGGGGGCAGCGGAATCATTCACGTTTCGTCAATTTTTGGTGATGTTTTTCCACTTTTGCGTATTTAATTTCAACGTCATGAGTGGTTAAATACTTTTATGTTAGGATTGATGATGCAACTTAAGGTTTTTATTATATATTTAATTTCAATATTTTCATGCCATTTTAATACTCGTTAATTAATTATTGTGTATTTAATGCTTTAATTGTTGGCGCAACAATTAATTGATTTGGGATAATACTGAGACCGAGAGGTGATGTATAATTCTAGTTCGTGCAATAATTGACATAGACATTATAAGATATCGAAAGATAATTATAGACTATGCGATCCAAATTGAATCCCTATAAATAAATGCGTTCATATGTGTGGAAATTTATATAGAGATATAATAAGTTCAGACATACGAATATGATTAGTGTTGATCGAGAGAGATCACTAATTACATCAGGTTAATTCGATTGTCGACGCGTATGAAAAATGAGTGAATAAATTAGAATTAAATGTATGATAACTAATTTAAGTTAAATCGAAAATCCTAACTACCTAGTCATGTCAGCAAGCCGAGCAGAAACTCGAAGCTCGGGCTCGGCTCGAGCCAAAAAAGTTCGAGCTTTTTTTGGTCCGAGTAGAGTCGAGCAAAAGCTCAGCCAAAAAATTTCGGCTCGAGCCTTATCGGGCTGATTTGGCTCGGTTTTTTTTTTTTCTTTTTGCTAAAATAGTTGCCTGTAACGGGCAACTACAACATTATATTATTATTTTCCTATTATTTCGATTTTTTTATTATTATTAAAGGGTTCGGCTCGGGCTCGAGGCCAAGCCTCAGCTCGGTGAACCTAGCCATGAGCTGGCCCCGGCTCATGCTTTTTTTGGGCTGAGCCCAAGCCACCCAAGTTGACGAGTTTTTTTTGTCATTTCTATAACTATCCCATCACATAATTTTATCTATAGTTTGAGTCTGTTATTTAATTTATTAAAACTTTTGGTTTAGAAAACAAAATTTGATTTGATCATTAATTATCATTTTAATTTAAATTGAAGTTAGGTTAATTAAAAATTTATAGTAGATAATAGTTTCCGTGAGATAATATTCGGACTTCATAAATTCACTTTATTATTTATTATGATCCGTACACTTGCGGAATATCACGAACAATGTCTAACGACGTGAATTATTATTTTGATCTAATCAAAATCGTTAAATTAAAATACCTCTTTTTAATTTATCATCAACTCACATCCGTCATCCCAAATTGACATCTAACAATGGTCAAGACAATACATGTGATGGAAAAAGTCACATGATATAATAAAATCAAACTTGTTCGTTTACCGTGAAACTATAATTCTTTTGTCCATATGATACGGCCAATTATGAGATAGGGATACATGTCAATATCAATTATTGATCACATCTTTCATTCCATTATTTAGTCAGTGTAAATCGAAAATTCTTTTTCGACTTATGAGTACACGTTGGCCAAGATTTTATTATCAACTTAGTTGAATGAAATGTAAATAATAATTTACTATATATGAGTGACAAATTATTTATTGATCATTCACAACTTTCACATGATTCTTAACATATTCGAATGATGGCATATTAGCAACTCTTGACATGGCAATATCTAACATCACCAAAAGATGATTGCCCTCGTATAAGGCAATACGATGACCTTGAGTTGAATGACTAATTCCACTGTCGGACGTTAGAGATTAACCACTGACACTCAAATAGTTATCCATGTGAAATCTACCCGACATGTTTCCAATGTTTCGTTTTATAACAAAATATCAACGTATTCATTTAAATGTCACCGCACTTGAACTTGTGAGAATCATTTACTTATTTTACAAGTAAGAAATGCCATACGTAATGGTCTATTCTTAATAACGATATCCATATTTCATTATTACTTATGACCACTGATGATTTAAGATTCAGTCATATATAATTTGTATTTCACAATTACAACTCATTGTAGTTTACAAGTTATCGAAACTTGAATACAGGGACTCTATTATTTAATTTTTTAAGAATATTAATTCAATTAAATAATATATTTTGCCACAAATAAAATGCATTAATTATATATAAAAAATCTTTATGTCCAAAATCGATTAAACTTAGGGCATAACACTTATATAAAGTTATTTATAAACAGTTTAAATTATAAATAGATGGAAATGAATGGTAGATAAGTGGATAGTACTTGTGCGTTCTACGAAATTTTTAGATAAAAAGCAGCTTGAATGTTTATGAAGTGTTTATTAACATGAGCCAATAGAGGCTGCTCACCGCATGCCAAATCAATGTTGATGATATAATTATTGTGCACAGGGGCTTGTGGCTCAATGGTGACGGAGGAGCAGCCGCATGCAATATTAATACCGATGGAGTATTTTCTCATGCGGTACGGACTGTATCGAGCAATTAAGGTTAGTAGTCCTCTTTCTCGCACTGCGCCTGAGCTTCTCTATCCAGAAAGCATGGGATTCAAGCTCAAACCAATCAAGACTCGTCTCTCTACACAAAGATGACAATTTGGTGGGCTGGGAAGGTTAGCAAAACATGCTCATAGATAGAGAAGCTGCATTCTTAATTGATTCATTTGTACTCAGTCGTAAACTTGTGAATTGATTTATAATTCAAAGGAAACTATTAGAATTTAGCTAGACGTATATTCTTTATACATTTTTCATAACATTGTCCACTATGTGGCACAATCTGAACAGTAATGTGAAAATCTGTTGAAGAAATTGAAACCTATGATAGTGACATGTGGAAGAATGTAAAAGTTAATGGAAGACAAGATATATATGTAGCAAAAGCCAAACTATTAACGACATTGTTGAGTTTTTGTATCTCTTGGTCATCTAAATTCCCGACATTCGCTTACAAGAAAGAGAAGCGCTTGAAGTACAGAGAAATGGTTCACAGGGGTTTGCTAGGCAAGACACAGGTGGGGTTCGTGCTATTTATTTATTCATTTTTAAATACAATTGGGGCCCGCCCCCTTGTGAGCCCCTATGAACCATTTCCCTAGTAGTGCAGAATTATTCTACAAGAAAAGAGATAAAAGGTTCACAACCTCTAATTTTGTCAGTTTTGTAGCATTTTGGTAAGTCCTTGAAAACGTCGAAAATCCCAGAAGTAACCTAATAATCCCTAAACACTAGATTTGCCTAGGTTTTCTGGCTCTCAGTAGTGCACCACTAGGATAAGCCTTGCGATCAATTTATGTGATGGTAGTTTCAGTGTCACATAGATAGTGATCATTAGCATTCTACACAAACAACACTATTTGTTCAATTAAATATACGCATACGAGACTCATTTAATTTGACCTACTAGGTATCGCCACCACAGACTAGACTATTTGTAGTAACTATACTTTCAACCAATGTTAATTAGGTAATTATACTTCAATTTTGTTCAATTTAATAATTATACTATAATTTTATTTCAATTTGATAATTTCGTCCAATCATGTTATTCGAACGATAAGAATCGATGACCAAGGGTCAAAATGATCGTCATTTAGAAACCTACTTCAACAAGAAACCCACAAGGGTAAATTAGAAATTTCTGGTAATAAAACCATCATTTATCGATTTCACAATTTCTATTGGTGAAATTGGATGAAGTTACACTATATGAAATCAAATCAAAGCGCTGCTACTTGATCGTAATGAAATTAACATTTAGTTACTTGATTGAAATTAAATTAACATATTGTTATTCAATTAAATAATATCAAAGTTCAATTACTCAATTGATACGAAGTGTAATTGCCAGAAACGGAATAACTATTTATTTGGGGTTGAGAAGTAACGCGTGCTCTTAACTTATCACAAAATCTGGGCTTAGTAGACATTGAGGCCCAACAATGAAATTGGGTCACCTTTGGAACAAGCTTCTTACTTCTATAGTGATTTCCCATAAAATAGCGGTCAGCATCAATCCACGTGGCGTAAACATACACCTCACAACTCATTATATAAACTAAAAAATAAGAATTAAGTTAGATGACCCGCGCCTGTGATAGAAAGGATGACCACGCCCTCACAGCCGAGGCAAGGGTCCTACCTCCCCGTGTGTGCGCGGTCACCCATGTGGGCATCCATGCGGTTCCTGTGGCACGGCTGAAAAAATAAAACGAACTTCACCCTCTCAATTATTCTCTCAACAAACATCAAACAGAAATCACGCCGGAAAACGGAAAAGGCACAGTTATACAATGCCGGCCGGAGAATACCGTCAGTCATCACTAGAGTCCGGATCCGGCGAAGAGGAGGCTTGGTTGTGGGGTCAGATTAAGGCCGAGGCTCGGCGCGACGCTGAGGCTGAGCCGGCTTTAGCCAGCTACTTATACTCCACTATCCTCTCTCACTCTTCGCTGCAGCGTTCTCTCTCTTTCCACCTGGGCAACAAGTTGTGCTCCTCCACGCTTTTATCGACGCTGCTTTACGACCTCTTCCTCAATTCCTTCTCCACCGATGTAAACCTCCGTTCCGCCACCGTCGCCGACTTGCGCGCCGCCCGCTATCGTGACCCTGCCTGCATTTCTTTTTCTCACTGCCTTCTTAATTACAAGGGTTTCCTCGCTTGCCAGGTAATTTATATCTGAACTTTGTAAAGGGTGGTTAAATTTGACAAAAGAAGGTGGCAAGAAATTTGACAAAACTGACAAATTCCATTAACAAAATATTAACCTAAAAAGAGCAAGGCGGTGCAAAAGAGAACCAATCATCACACCAAATGTAAATTCCCAATGATTTTAGCAAAGAAAACGAGGGCTATGGGTGATTTAAACGCGTTTCACATCATATCATCAAGAAAACAAATTGAAATTTCTACAAGAGAAGGTAATGGTCCAACCGGACAAAGTCCACTAAAACAGGGGACATAGTCGGATTGGAATTATGTTCCGAACAAGCGAGGAAGGAATTGGTAGATTGGTTTTATTTTTTTATGTAAGATTTTGATTGCTCTCCGTATTTCCTAGCTATTAAAACATGTTAGTTTTCAAACACTAATGAAGATAGCTTTTTGAGGAATTTTTTCTGCAGAAAGCAAAAAACAAAAGCCTAATCTCTAACATGATAGTCAAGGTTAAATCCTTTGGCATTTCTCTATATAATTCTTTATTTATATTTTTGAGTTGTTCATCTGACAATTAATGTGTCGATGATCAAAGTTAGAGCTAAGAACTTGACGTATTTTTGTTTACTTTCAGTCTTAGTCGGGCACTTGGAATGAACTTAGGTTAGAATATAACTGGAACTCTGTATCTAGCCTGGCCTCATTGTTGCATATTGACACATTTTGATTGTTTGGGTAGTAATCATCGGATTTTCTTAGTTTTACTTCTAACAAGTAACTGTCTTTGGCCTTATGCAGTCCTTTATCAACAATTAGGTGAACTTTCTGAAACCACAATGGATTGAAATTCAAAGTTGACAATTTGATTCTTAGGATATTGGTTTGTATGGTTTTGCAACTCTGTTGGCATAGTCTGCCGCTAAGAGTGTGTTTTTCGGTGCAAATTAGGAACATTTTGACTTGTTTGTTGAATTTGATGATGCTATATGGGCAAAGAGAAAGATGTCAACTTAATAATTGGATTTAATCCACGAGTCCGGATGTCAAAAGTTTTAGAAGTTCAAATTGGTTGGTCATAAATCCTAAATAGTGGAGAACACAACTAAATAATTGACAAAATAAGAAACTTCTTCTCTCGATTGAGCTCCAATTCCACCGTTGAGCCATGAGTCTACCAAACCTACCCAGAAAATTAGCAGCCCAAAGAGAATTGTAGATATCTCATTTTAAGTACATCGAAGCCAATATGCAAGTGCATTGGCATAGATATGCAAGCAATGGCATGCCAACACGCTCAAAGGCTCACAAAACACTCAACTATCTACTTCTAAGTAATACCGCGTGCCAAACATGCACATATGGTTTTCTTCAAGAATATGACCATGAGTGTTGTTTTGCTGCATGGTTTTCTAATTATTTGCTCTTTCAGTTTTCTTGCTATCCCGATTTTTTCCCCTGATTTATAGTCATGATGTTGTTATGTACATTTTATTGTATTTTTCAGGCCCATCGAGTGGCTCACAAACTCTGGACTCAAACTCGGAAGCCTCTCGCACTTGCATTACAATCTCGCATCTCCGATGTCTTCGCTGTCGATATCCACCCAGCCGCAAAAATTGGCAAAGGCATCCTTTTTGATCATGCAACTGGAGTGGTGGTAGGCGAGACAGCTGTAATTGGAAACAATGTTTCAATTCTCCACCATGTAACTTTAGGTGGAACTGGCAAAGTTAGCGATGATCGGCACCCCAAAATCGGCGATGGAGTGTTGATTGGTGCAGGAGCAACAATACTAGGCAATATTAAGATTGGCGAAGGAGCAAAGATTGGTGCGGGGTCAGTGGTTTTGATAGATGTGCCCCCAAGGACGACGGCAGTGGGGAATCCGGCTAGGTTGGTCGGAGGAAAAGAGCAGCCGACAAGGCATGAGGAAATTCCTGGGGAATCGATGGATCATACTTCGTTTATTTCTGAATGGTCGGATTATATCATATGATTATATCCTACTTTATTAGTATATTAGCACAATATCATTTTCTATTTAGTATTTTCTACATTATGACCAGTTATGAGGCTATAGTCGTATTCAGAATTTGTAAGCATTTTGTGGTTTGATTGCTAAATTTTACGTATCCTGTGTATCTTGAATACAGTGGTGACTAAATTCAGGGTTTGTTTGAGTAATAATACGTAATACTAGTGATGCTTAACACTTATCGCGATGGTTTTTATTTTCTCTATGTAGTGTTCATCTCTATAGTAGTGGATCAATTGAGTTGTTAACGCGAGAGTGTGAGGAAGAAATTCGATCTTTGTTCGTTTTGCTCGAGGAAAATAGCCTATTCAACTTACAAGATTTCCATACGAATGATCCATGGACGAATTTCGAACTCAAATTTTGCCATTCAAAGTTGGCAGTTGGTTTGGGAGAATAATTTTGAAGTTAAAGTTAAAACTAAAAGCACCAATGTGATTGTTGATTGCTCTAAAAATTAAATCGCATAAGTAAAAATAGATGTTGTTGTTTGAGCCACATTAAAATTTGCATTCTCATTCTACTATTTATTTTCAACCACACAGTCTTCATCAATCTACTATTCTAAAATATATTCTTCCAAAATAATGTAGCTCAAACACACAATGCAAGGTGCCAAGGATTTAATCAAACTCACATGAAGAATAAAAAAAAAAATTGACAATTTTTGTCACTCCATCTAGACTCAGAAGTTCGAGAACATCTTTTCCAAATTTACACGTGATTTTGTTTTTATTTATAAATTAGAAAACTTTTAAATAACAATATACTGTATGCATTGAGAATTAATTTTGCATTTGAATATCTACTTGTTAAATATCAATATCATATAGATTGAAACTCTTCTAACTTCCACGCAACCTAATAACAATCTTTGTATGCACGGAAGATGCTCTAGTTCCACCATTCCATGTTAAGGCATCGACACATTTTCCAAAAATTTCCCTTTCTTGCAATTTTGTATCCTCGAAGGGATTTTGGTAAAAGTAGGTTTTCTTCTTCCCCTTTTGAAATCAAACGCTTATCTTGGGGTTCCGTGACATAGCCCCTCTTTGAACCACATTAAAATTCTCATTCTTGTACTCATTTTTAACCATACATTGTTCAATAAAATAATATTTTTCATCACATCAATAACTTTTCCTTCTTTTTCAACCACACATTCTCCATCAATCTACTGTTTCAAAATACATTTTTCCAAAATAATGTGGCTCAAACACACCTATAGTGTATTTTACTTTATTAACAAGGAATGCCTAAATCGAAAGAGAAAGAAAATGTTAATTCATGGACCACTTTATTTTCTTCACGTGGAATAAACCAGAAAGAGTAACGCTTAAGTTCCCTTAGTAACGATCCACTATAGAATCAAAAACATAAAATAAGATCTTATAATTTCAATGATAATCAACAAGTTCATGATGTCGAACTTCCTAAGTCATTAACGCGGAAGTCATACTTCAGCCAACAATGATAATTGAGAAGTGATACATGTCAAAACCCTATTTGATGAAAAATTCTTTTTTCTAGGCATTGAAATTTTTTGAAAGCAAAGATACATTTTATCAGATGATCAATAACAGTAACAATGACTCCTAGTTTGAAAATCATAACCAAATCAAATAAAATATGCTATCCAAACCCTAAACCGCCCATTGGAAGAGCAATTAGGTTCATTGGCAACTACGCCACCCCACCCCACTTCCACCCATGCTGTTTCAAGGCTACCTCATTCAGTGAATCAGTGACATATTGCCCCTACTTTTAAAAAATGTTAAATTATATGTTTCATCGAACTAAAAGACTAGCCATCCCATCACTAGTTCTAGATCTTGATTTTTCTAGTCGAACTTCCTATGTCGTTAGCTGGCAAGTTAGACTTCAGCCAACAATGATAGATGGGGAGTGATACATGTCAAAACCCTATTTGATCAAAAATTCTTTTTTCTAGGCATTGAAATTTTTTGAAAGCAAAGATACATTTTATCAGATGATCAACAACAGTAACAATGACTCCTAGTTCGAAAATCATAATCAAATCAAATCAAATAGAATATGCTATCCAAACCCTAAACCGCCCATTGGAAGAGCAATTAGGTTCATTGACCCCACCCTCTACCCCACCCCCCCCACTTCCACCCATGCTGTTTCAAGGCTACCTCATTCAGTGAATCAGTGACGTACTGCCCCTAGTTTTACAAAATGTTAAATTATATGTTTCGTCTTCGACCATTGTCCCCAGTTGCTTCATTGTTTTCAGACTTTCTTTTTCTTTTTATGATGTTATTATCTTCAACCTTTTATTGATCAACGAAATTTATATCTACTCAAGGATTATGTCCAAGTAATTAAGCCCCTGTTTGCCCCCCATTAATTTAAATTTTTGGGGGTAGATAATTTTTAGAATAGTGATTGATGGGAGATGTGTGGTTGAAAAGTTTTTAATTTGTGTGTATTATTATTTTATTTGATGAATGGATGATTGAGATGAGGAGAGAGAAAAAATTAATGTAATAGAATGAAATATAATGAGGGGCAAACAAGGGCTAAATCAGCGCACCTGACTTGAGATTCTGACTAGGGACAAACATGTCAAGGAAATTCAATCAGTGACATACTGCCCCTAGTTTTATCAAAAACAAGAACTGCAATGGGATGGACTTCTTAATATTTTTGTGTAAAGGTCCCATCGCTAAAAACATAATACAAAATCTAGTTGACATGTAGAATATGGGATTGTATGAGAAATTAAGGTAATTCTTCCTAGAATACAATGAAAACACTTGATCTATGTTTTCAGCATGTCCCTCCTCATCGATTTCGATTATTGTTAAAGATCTAACATGTGGACAATTCTTTTTGTTGAGAGAAAATTGACTCCAAAATTTTCGGGCTTAGTATTTCATATGGATACCGAATCGACACCACAAAATTCCAACACCCAAAACCAACCTACAATCCCACGTTCCCTGTTGCATGGTATATGCCCACAAAGGACAAGGTATGGAGTGATATATTGCAGCCACAATAGTAGCTACAAAGGCTAAAGAGAATGAAAAACGAGAGACAACGTAGAAGGCAGACATTTTTCACTCAAGAAAGGAGCAGCAAATAATTCACTTTCACACAGCCACAAGCCCAAAACGGGAGTCACATATATACTAGGGAAGATTACATATTTAAGTGAATAAGTTTAGCCTATTTCAAAAATAAGAAAACAAGTTTGAAATTACCAAAATCAGATTTTTATTAAATTTTTTTAAATTTTTATTTATGAGATAATAAATTATTAAATTAATTTATTATTAAATATTTAATTCTAATATAATATAATTAATACATCCTACCATCACCACCCTTACCGCTTCGGCAACCGTTCCGATTACCGCCCTACTCCGACAAACTTTCCGGTGACTTCTCGACGACTGTTCCGGCTAACTTTTCCGGTGACTTTTTCGATTCTAACAATTATTTATATTATTAATTTAAAAATTTATTTATTTTATTAATTAAATATAATGGTGTTAAAATTATACAATTAATGGTCATATATACATAATTAATTGATCACAGATTATTTTGAGGTCACAAATCAAAAAAATTATAGGTCACGATTTTTTTATTGGTCACAGATCAAAAATTTTGTAGGTCATAGGTTATTTCGAGGTCACAAATCAGGTCACATATTATTTTATTGTCACGGATCAAAAAAATTACATGTCACAGTTATCTATCAGTCACATATTTTCAAATTTATTGGTTACAGATTAATTTTTAGTCACAATTTTAAAGTCACAGTTAGATTTTTTTTTGTGACCACCCCCTGTGACCACCACCAATTTCTGTGACCACCCTCATTGCGGATTAATTTTTAGAATGAAAACACTTGATCTATGTTTTCAACATGTCCCTCCTCATCGATTTCGATTATTGTTAAAGATCTAACATGTGGACAATTCTTTTTGTTGAGAGAAAATTGACTCCAAGATTTTCGGGCTCAGTATTTCATATGGATATCGAATCAACACCACAAAATTCCAACACCCAAAACCAACCTACAATCCCACGTTCCCTGTTGCATGGTGTATGCCCACAAAGGATAAGGTATGGAGTGATATATTGCAGTCACAATAGTAGCCACAAAGGCTAAAGAGAATGAAAAATGAGAGAGAACGCAGAAGGCAGACATTTTTCACTCAAAAAAGGGGCAGCAAATAATTCACTTTCACACAGCCACAAGCCCAAAACGGGAGTCACATATATACTAATATAGTGGGCCTTTAGATTAAGTGATAGTTAGGCCCAAAGAACAAATAAAAGTAGTAATAAATGAGTTATCGACCAAAAGCCGTCCAAAGGATAATGGTTGGATCATGAGTAGCTCTAATTAAATTAGGAGGAAATTACAAAAAACCAATGGTTTAAACTTTCAAATTCAAAATTCAGGTCCAAGGTTTATCTAATAAAAAATTAGGTATAAATTAAATATTTAAATAATATTATAATACTAATTTTTCAAACCCTAATTCATTTTCAATCCATATTCTCTCTCTCTCAACATTTCTCTCGTCGCCCTCTCTCTCTCTCAACATTCCTAACCAAGTCGCGTCCCTCCGTCAGAGCTACCGTCACAAGACGTCGTCGCCACCGTCTCTTGCCCATTCCTCCCTTGTCGTTCTTCACCCATATCTCCACTCTCTTGCCATGTCAAACCTCTTCACACACAGTGACACAGCACCAACCATCGAACGCCGCCTCCACCGCCATGTCAAACCTCGAAGCGACGACGAGGCGCCTTCTCATCTCTTCCCTCCTCTCATTTCCCTTCTCTGTGAAGTTGCCGCCGTTGTCCTCCCCTCCATCTTTTCTGCCAATCGCTGCTGCTGTGTAATTAGAAATCTGATAAGTTTTCCTTCCCTCCGTCATTTTCTCTCTCAAATATGCAGAGGCCATTATGATTGATTGAACCAAGAATAGGACTCTGTAATCTCATCACTCATCAGCCAAGCCATTTATTTTTCGGAACACCTAACAACAGATTTGTGGCGGATCTGTGGCTCTGTACGGCGGTGGTGGATCGGCGATGGTGGTTGCTGTGTGTGCATAGGTGAGTGGTCGTAGGTGTAGATCTGTTTTTAGGTGGTTGTGGTTGGTGGTGCAAGTGGTGGTTGTTGTGGTGTTGGTGGTGAGGTGGCGGTTTGACTATGGAGGTGGCGACGGCTTCGGTGGTGGTTTTTTGGTATTTTGTTGGTGGGCGTTTGTGATATTGGCTGTCGTGACGAAGTGGTGGTGCTGTTGGTTCCGGCGACTGTCGCCGGCGGTGAACGTCACAGGGTGGTCACAGGATGGTCACATAATTGTTGTGCAGTGCCTCGGCCGTGGGTGGTTTTGACAGTGTTTTTGTGTATCGGTGGCGGCGATGGCACTTGTGGTTGTGATGATTTTTATTGGCAGTGTATTGGGTGGCGGCTTTGTTTGGTGGGTTGATAATGGTGGTGGCAGTTGACAGTGGTGCAGGTGGAGGATCTAGTGATTTTGGTTTTGTGACTAAAAATATAATCTGTGACCTTCAAATTCGGTAATCTGTAACTAAAAATATAATTTGTGACCAACTTTTTTAAATCTGTGACCTAAAAATTATATAATCTGTGGCTGTAAAAAAATTTGTGACCAATTAATTTGGAAATTTGTAACTATGTGACCTATAAATTTTGATTTGTGATCAACAAATTTTGAAATCTGTGATCAACGAATTAATTGTGACCTACAAAAATTTTGAGTTGTGACCGTAAATTGTAAATCTGTGACCAGAATGGTCACCGGAATAGTCCCCGGAATAATTGCAGGAATCGAAGCAGTCAATGGAGAAGAATGGTGGTCGGAATGGACACCGAAATAGTTCCCGAAGCGGTATGGGTGGTGCATGTGGGATGGGTTAATTATATTATATATTTAATAATAAATTGATTTAATAATTTATTATTTCAAGAAAAAAAATTTTAAAAACCTTATTCTTAAATTTTCAAACTATAAATCTGATTTTTGAATTGGTGTAAAGTATACACCTTATTTATGAATTTTTCCATTACATTAGATTGTTTCCAATGACCCAATTATGTTATAGGTTTAGGTTGGTACAATCGTGGTGTCGATATTTCACTTCAGTCATTAGTCAATAGTGACTAAATAATTAATGATTAACATTATTGACTGAGCGATCGTTTGAAAACAATTTGCCTAACACTTATAAATATGTGGAGCTGAGACAAGAACTCAAGATATCTACATGGATTTCAAATTGAATTAACCTTATTTAAAAGCTAAAACTTTTAGCTAGAGGAGAATATTATAGTTTTATAGTCTTCAACACAGAGATCAGATGCATCGTCGATTAATTGAAAATTACTTACATATCACATGATTGAAGGTGATTCGAACTTGGACTCATTAACCCTACTTGCCTTTTCCAATGGACTTCAATTAATCTGCCTTTCAACGAGGGTCATGATTGTTACCGTATATAATTAGGAAATTTGGTTACCATATATATAGTTGGAGCAACTGGAGACTTTCCTTCTAGTTAGCTAATATTTAGGAATTGTATTGATTTACTTTCCTTGTAACTTAATTGATTGTATTGTGTGTATATATATGATGGGAATACAATAGAAAGAACAGATTTTCACATAAATTCTCTCGATTGGTTGACTTTTGATATGGTATCAGAGCTAGGGTTTTAAATTCTTACCTGCTGTGGTTGGACGGTGCTGGGCGAGTGGATTCCGGCCCTCTTCTTCGTGTTCCGGCCTTCTTCCTTGTGTTTCGGTCCTTCTTCTTCGTGTTCCAACCTTCCTCTTCACGTTTTGGCACTCTTTTTCGTGTTTTCAGCTCCGTCGAGTACAGATTCTCGACGTTTCAGGCGCTCCCTACCTTCAATCGACTGGGTCGTCTCTGTCTTCTGCGGATTTCCGATCAGACTTGGTTTTATTTTCTGTTGGACATTTTTTTTAGCTTCTCTGGAATTGGTTCGTAGCCTAATTGTCTACGGGTTGAATTCTTGGGCTGTTGATTTACTGGGCTGAATTTATTGGTCCATTGGGCTGTGTTTGGTGATTTCTTTATTGGGCTTGGTGGATTGTGGTGTGATTTGCTTATTGGATTAAATATTTTATTTAATCATGTCATCGAACAAATTGGATTCGTTTCTTGTTCGGTTTAATGGCAAGAATTACTCGGCTTGGGAATTCCAATTCCAATTATTTGTAAAAGGAAAAGACTTGTGGGGTCATCTCGATGGAAGTGATCCCGCTCCTGACGATAAAGAGGCTATGTCAAAGTGGGAAATTAAGGATGCTCGGGTTATGACTTGGATCCTTAGTTCAGTTGAGTCTCACCTTATTCTCAATCTGAGGCCTTACAAAACTACTGCTGATATGTGGAACTATCTTAGTAAAATGTACAAGCAGGACAACACGGCTTGACGTTCTCAATTGGAGTATGAGATGGCTACTTTTACATAGGGAAGCCTTTCAATTGAAGAATATTTCTCAAGTTTTCAAAACCTTTAGGTTGAATATGCAGATATCATTTATGCTAATGTTTCCACTGCAGCTTTATCTGCTGTTCAAACAGCACACGGAGACAAGCAAGAGGGATCAATTTTTTATGAAGCTACATCCTGAATTTGAGACCGCCCAATCTAATCTGATAAATCGTCATCCTGTTCCAACCTTGGATTCTTGTTTAGGCGAACTTCTTCGTGAAGAGCAACGTATAGTTACTCAGGCTTCCATGGAACATAAGGACTTTGATAGTGCTAATGTTACTGTGGCTTATGCAGCACAAGGAAGGAACAGGGGTCGAGACTTGCGTGATATCATTGTAAAGCTTTTGGTCACATTTCTAATGATTGTCCTAAGAAATACTGTAACTATTGCAAGAAACAAGGTCATCTCATCTCTGTTTGTCCTATTCGGCCTGAAAAGAAGCATACCACTGCCTATCATACCTCCACTGTTGCCTCTAGTTTTACGCCTTTGTCTACTGCTTCACACCATGTTTCAGCTCCTGCTCCCGTGTCAACTCTCATTCCTGAAGTGGTACAACAAATAATCACTTTTACTTTCTCTGCTTTTGGACTCTCAGGTACTCATACACCCTCTTCTAAACCTTGGTTCTTTGACTCCGGAGCCTCTAATCATATGACCAACTCCGTTCGTCCTCTTTCCAATGTCAGAAAATATGATGGCAATCTAACAATTCACACCGTAGTGGCAGTTCTTTGCCTATTAGCGCTGTTGGTGATCTGTCCTCTTCTTTATCCAATGTTTTTGTGTCTCATAATCTCTCTACAAACTTAATTTCGGTTGGTCAATTGGTTGATAGTAATTATGATGTTCATTTCTCTCATTCTGGTTGTGTTGTGCAGGATCCGGTGTCCGGGAAGATGATCGCGAAGGGGCCTAAAGTGGGACGTCTCTTTCCCTTACATATTTCTCATTTCCCTCGTTCTGTTTTACTTTCCTTTGCATTTAATGCTATTGGTACTGATAATAAGTTGTGGCATCGACGTTTAGGCCACCCAAACTCCGTTGTACTTCGTACTTTGGTTCATTCTAATCTATTGGGTAATAAAGCATGTTCTCCTGATTTTTCTTTTGATTGTACTGCGTGCAAAATTGGCAAAAGTAAGACTTTATCTTTTCCCTCTCATGGATCTCGTGCCTAACAATATTTCAATATTGTACATAGTGATGTTTGGGGGATTTCGCCTATTCTTTCTCACGTACATTATAAGTACTTTGTTACCTTCATTGATGATTTCAATCGTTTTACGTGGGTTTATTTTTTATGGGCCAAAGCCGAAGTCTTTTCAGTCTTTAAGCGTTTCCTTGCTCTCATTGAGACTCAATTTTTTCGTGGCATAAAAATCTTGCGCTCTGATTTTGGAGGGGAATATATGTCCAATGACTTTCAGAACTTTGTCCAAAGTAACGGTATCATCTCCCGGCGTTCTTGTCCTTCCACGCCGCAACAAAACGGTGTTATTGAAAGAAAGAATTGACACTTTCTAGATATGGTCAGAACACTTTTACTTGAATCCTCTATACCTTCTCGATTCTGGTGTGAAGCACTTTCCACTTCTGTTCATTTAATTAATCGTTTACCATCTCCTACTTTAAATCATGCTTCTCCGTTCTTTAAGTTGCTTGGACATTCACCGTCTTATTCTGATCTCCGAACATTTGGATGTGTTTGTTTTGTGCATCTTCCTGCTCATGAGCGACATAAACTTACTGTTCAGTCTGTTAAGTGTGATTTCCTTGGTTATGCCGTCTCTCAAAAAGGTTATGTTTGCTATGGTCCTCATGCTCAACGTATCCGTATCTCTAAGAATGTGGTCTTCTTTGAAAACCAATATTTTTTTACGTCTCATGTTGAGCCGCCCTCTAACTCTTTATCTTTCTTGCCTAGCTTCTCTGATTCATCATCTGTTGGGACACAATTTAAACCCGGTCTTGTGTATGCACGATGTAATCGTAAGTCTGGTCCTGCACCGTATGTGCCCCATCGCGATCTTGCCCCGGAACCTGATCCTAATACGGCTCTCTCCTATCTTCGTCGGTCTGCACGTCCTTCTCGTCCACTTGATCGGTATGGTTTCTCCTCTCCTATTTTCTTGTGGCTACTTTATCTTCTATTTCTATTCCCTCTTGTTACAAACAGGCCATAGAACATGAGTGTTGGCGGCAGACAATGGCAACAGAACTTCAGGCACTTGAGGAGAATCACACGTGGGATGTTGTGCCTTGTCCTCTTCATGTGAAGCCTATTAGGAGTAAGTGGGTTTTCTGTGTGAAACGTCGTTCGACGGCTCTTTGGATAGGTATAAAGCTCGTCTGTCACGCTTAGTAATAGACAGGAATATGGGGTTGACTATGAGGAGACTTTTGCCCTTGTCGCCAAAATGACCACAGTTCGTATAATTCTGGCTATTGCTGCCTCCCAGTCGTGGGTCGTCCATCAGTTGGATGTGAAGAATGCATTTCTTCATGGCAATCTTAACGAAGAGATTCATATGAAGCTTCCCTCTGGTATGACTACTCCATCTTCTCTTGATGTCTATTGACCGCGACGTTCTCTTTATGGGCTTAAGCAGACCCCCCGTGCTTGGTTTGAGAAGTTTCGAAGCATTCTGATTACCTTCGGTTTTGTACAGAGTCAATATGATTACTCTTTTTTTCCACAAATCTGCCTCGGGGATTGTACTTCTTTTGTTTACGTGGATGATATCATCATTACAGGCACTGACTGTGGTTTCATTTCTAAGCTACAACGGTTATTGCATACGACTTTTCACATGAAAGATCTGGGCTGACTCACATACTTCTTGGGATTGGAAGTTCACCATCGGGCCAATGGAATTTTCTTAAACCAACATAAATATGTTCAGGATATTGTTGCCTTGGCTGGGTTAGAGGAGTCTTCTTCTGTGGATACACCCATGGAAGTTAATGTCAAGTACAGGATTGATGAAGAGGACCTTCTAGATGATCCTACTCTTTATCGTCGCCTAGTTGGGAGCCTTATCTATTTGACTACCACTCGCCTGGATATCTCCTATACTGTTCATCAGGTTAGCCAGTTTATGTCCTCGCCTCGGTATCTTCATCTTGCAGCTGTTCGTCGTATTGTTCGCTATCTTTGTGCAACACCTACTCGTGGATTGTTCTTTCCTAAGGGGTCTTCTCTTCAGCTTGTTGCTTATAGTGATGCTGATTGGGCTGGGTGTCCGGATACGCGTCGTTCTGTTATCGGTTGGTGTATGTTTTTGGGTGATGCGTTGGTATCTTGGAAATGTAAGAAACAAGATCGTATTTCTAAATCGTCTACTGAGGTCGAGTATCGTGCTATGTCTACTGCTTGTTCTGAGATTATTTGGTTACATGGTCTTCTGGCAGAGTTTAAGTTTCCTCAGACTAATCCTACTCCTCTTCATGGGGATAATACTAGTGCTATTCAGATTGCAAGCAATCCTGTATTTCATGAGCGCACCAAACATATTGAGGTTGATTTTCATTTTATTCGGGATATCTTGACGGATCATGTGATATCCCTTCCTTACATTTCTTCTGATCTCCAAGTGGCCGATGTCTTGACCAAAGCAGTGTCTCGGCAACGGCATCAGTTCTTTGTTAGCAAATTGTTGCTTGTTGACCTCCCAGCGTCAATTTGAGGGGGGGATGTTACCATATATAATTGGGAAATTTGGTTACCATATATATAGTTGGAGCAACTGGAGACTTTCCTTCTAGTTAGCTAATATTTAGGAATTGTATTGATTTACTTTCCTTGTAACTTAATTGATTGTATTGTGTGTATATATATGATGGGAATACAATAGAAAGAACAGATTTGGATAAATTCATGATGGATCTAAGTAACCAATGAATTCAGTGGCTGGATTAGTGAATTGCATGGCTTAAAGTACTAGAGCATGCCGTGTGTACATGCCACAGTGTAATCAAATGACTCAGGATCAACGGTCTAGTATGGCCAAGAAACTCTTAAGAGGACGAGATCAGAAACCATCAGGCTTAATGCAAACATGTAACCAAACGTTTACATAGTAAATACATCTAGTCAAAAGTTGCTTTATTTTGTAACTAAACAGGATCAATCATTGTCATCAGAATAAACCAAAGCATGTAAGTAAGCCAATCGATATACACAGGCATCACAAGAGATGTAGACATCCATTCTAAGTAGTGTCACACATAAAAGAAGCCAATAACCTATCTTCATTAGTCCAATAGTAAGAATATTGCATAACTGTTCTAACATTTCAGTTCCCTCACTGCATATGCACATCCATGCTATTCAACCATCTGAGATGAAGAAAACCAGGAGCCAACAGGATAATTGATCGCCTCTTAGAACTACTCCTTTGTGAACACAGGAACCTCACCTCTCACTACCCTCCAAGGTCCACCATAAAACTTTGGCTTCATTAGGGGTACAGCTTGACCAGGGTGCTCTTCCCAGTATTTCTCCTGATCAATTTTAGATTTCTTATAAGTTACTGCAAGATATTACTTTCAGGAGATAAAATGGAAAAAAAATGTTCAAAAGTTACACGGTGCAGTTAAAAGAAAAGAACAAAAGAAGATCACACTTAATAATAGCGGAAGTAGATTCCTTAGTAGCAACTATTAAGTGAAAGAGATAACTGCTAATTACCTACTGAATAATGCATGCTCCTGCAAAATTCAAATAAGACAACACGAGAGAAAAATGACTGTATATAAGGGTTACTTCTTGTTTCATGCTAGCAATCTCCTACTTAGAGCAGAAATGAATGGATTCAATTATAAGTTTCAGATCTAGGTTTGCAGATAAATTTCTGATCAGTAACACGTCTGACTCTAATCATGCATGTCTAGTGCACTTTGTAGTACAGGGTGTCAAAAAAAAAAGCGAATAGCTTGTCACAAATCAATTTGACAAGAAACTGGACATTTTTATACAGAGAAGCATTCGGAATGGGCTCCACTTTCATTTTGTCGGCACTATATTATATTATATTAAATTTTAACTGTAAATGAGCTTCCTTGGTAAATAAGTCAGAATTAAATAGCCCTTCAATTACCACATCCTGGACTTGAGAATGCAATATTTGAACTAAAAACCATTCAAAGAGTTTGTGCCGCGTATGTTAAACGAAAAGGCAGAAAAATCTATTTCTAATCACAACATTCCCAAATAAATTTATAAGTAGGAAACAGAATGGTATAGTGGATTACTGGATTTAGTGGAGCAAGGTGATTTAAGTAACTAATGTTTCTTAAAGCATTATGACACGGGAAAATTCAAATAAGGTTTTTCTTTCACTTTTCAATATTCAAGGTGCTCAAATCAAAAGCCAAAATCAGCATGGACCTCATGTTTAAGAAATTAAGCTAAAGCTCGTCTCTTCAAAAAGGAACTCTTAAGCGGGCTTAGAGAATGAAATAAAAATTTTTTTGCCATTGGTGTTCTTTTCGATCTCTACGCATGGCACCGCTAAAATGCTTTTGTTTCATTACAACAAATTAAACAACAATTGAATATATACTTCCATAGAGTCAAGTGAACTTGCCAAATGGAACAATCAGCGGAATATATACCTTGTAGAGTTGCTCAGTGATAGCAGCGCCAATTACTCCCGTGTAAAAGGCAAATACATAGATAGTGACAAGGGGGGTGGAGGATTTTGGTCTTCTGTATGGCTCAATCATGTCCCAAAGAATCGTCTTTTCCCATTTTGTGTGCAAATAATCCGCGTATTTCCTCCAAAGATAGCTCGCCATTTCACTTCACCCCACAAATTTTCTTCACGGATTCTGAATTGCAACAACCCGTTTATTAACAGTTCTAGTAGCCCAATCGAAAAAGCAAAAGGTAAAAAGAACAACAAACTTCAACCAATCACTTGGGCATTTCAACAAACAGATAGACACCCACAGCATAATCCCTCCGTATCCGGTATCACAATCTACTAATTCAAAATGCAAGAAATTTCTTGAGAGAATTATCTTGTGATCAGAGGAAACAACAATGTGCAAGGGCAATTACCTGTCGTCGATGCAGGTGATAAACTGTAGAGGAACTGGGAGACCAGAGGGTAACAAATGCGTTCGTTTAGCTCGTATTCACGTCATAGAAAGTTTCAAGTATAGGTACGCAATGGGTTAAACGGGTTTATTGATTGGGTCGAACCAATCCACCCCTGCATCGAGATCCGGTCTAGATCTATTATGAACTCGAACCGACTCTTATAAAAACAAGGAAATTGGTGCAAATGATCTAAACCTTTGCTCAAATTGCATTTTTCGTCCAAATCTTTCAATTGTGGTAAAAATGGTCCCAACTTTTCATTTTGGTGTAAATAGTCCTTCCCTGATTTTATTTTTATTTGAAGGGCAATTTCATCGAATGATTTTCTCTACTCAAAAATCCAAAAAATTTTGAAAAATAAAAGTATAAAAAGATTCATCTTCTTCCACCCATCCCACCTGTCACCATACCCCAAACTTTATTCATCACTATTTTTTGTTTATTTATAATTTAAAATATTGATAAACACTTCCCAAATATGCATGCACACACTCGAAACATTTTAGGAAAAAAAAGGAAGAGTCGAGATTCTGCCTGCTACCAAAAAATGCAATGCAAGAAAACTTGCCATATCCAAGAGATGGCTTTTGATGAGAAAAAAATATTGATAGGCCCGAGCTCGAGCTACTTAGCCCGAACTGATCTTGGCCCACTCCAAATGGGCTAATTCCAAGGTCGGGTCCGTTATAAGGTCGGGTCTAGGAATACTAGTCCTACTTAAGTGCAAACCCCTAGTTCATTACAAGTTCTATCCTAACACAAATTGTGCACTTCTAATACAATAAGAACACCTAATATAACTAGGACTACAGGAAGTTAAGTCATTCCAGGACTCCCCCTCCAACACCTATAAATACATAACCTAACCTCATTATTCAGGTATGTTTTTACATAGGGTTATTGGCTCAAAACGTCCCTACCTTTGAAGGGTTGTGTGGAAAACATCCATACGTTTGATTTTTTGGTGCGCAACGTCCCTACCTATCAAGTTTATTGTAGAAAACATCCATACCTTTCATTTTTTGGCACAAAACGTCCCTGTCCTTTGCACATTTTTTTAATTCAAAATGACCAATATACCCTCCTATGTAAATTGAACAAGAAAAGAAAAATAAAAAAAGAAAAGATAATTGGCGCAAAACGTCCTTACCTTTGAAGGTGTTTGTGGAAAACACCATACCTTTCATTTTTTGGTGTAGAACATCCCTACCTTTCACGTTCTTTGCGCTGAAAGTCCTTTTCACCAATTTTTAATATAAAATGACCCTTATACCCTCCTAATAAATAAAACAAAAAATAGAAAAATAAAGAACTAATTACAATCAAAGTCCTAAACGTTTTTAAAAAATACAAGTGAGTCCAAAATTTATGAAAATATTAAAAATAAAAATAAAAAATAAAACCCCCTATTTTCTCCTCTGCCTCTCTTCGAGTGGGGTCCCTTTTTATATTCTTTGGGTCAATAATCCCTTTTATTTTTTTTATTTTTAATATTTTCATAAATTTTGGACTCACTTGTATTTTTAAAAGCGTTTAGACTTTTTGTATTAGTTCTTTATTTTCTATTTTTTGTTTTATTTATATAAGAGGGTATAAGTGTCATTTTATATTAAAAATTGGTGAAAATGACCTTGAAAGAATGTGAAAGGTAGGGGATATTCTACACCGAAAAAATGAAAGGTATATGGTGTTTTCCACAAACACCTTCAAAAAGGGACGTTTTGCGCCAATTACCCTTTCTTTTTTTTTTTTTCTTTCTTGTTCAATTTACATAGGAGGGTATATTGGTTATTTTGAATTAAAAAAAATGTGCAAAGGATGTTCGTGAAAAATGCGAGAGATGGGCGTTTTATTGCCAAAAAATGAAAGGTAGGGATGTTTTCTACAATAAACTTGATAGGTAGGGGTTAGCACCAAAAATCAAAGCGTAAGTATTTTCCACACACAACCTCAAAAAATTGGAGCGTTTTGCAATAACCCTTTTACATAATATTTCGATATACATGTTTTACACATAATTCTCTATCTGACTTAAACATCGGAGGGGCGACGAGGCCACCCCTCGACTCCTTTGTTTCAGGTACCGGAATACCTCATTCGTGCTTGTTCTCAGTTGTCGGGCTCGGGATCAACAGGTACGATTTTTGGCATCATCATTGGCGCCGTCTGTGGGAACGATACATTAATCATGCTATTACCACATCCCAAAAGGCCACCTAAAAATTCGATTTTCCGATAGTTCTCTACCAAAGAGAGGCAAAGGCATAAATCGGGAATGAAGAAGTCAGCCGCGGAATGATTTGGTCCAATAAAAAAAAAGGTCCAATAAAAAAAAAAAAAGGGGTTCTGTTTAGCTCCCTTTGTTCAGCCATATTTACGAATTTTTTGGAAGAAGTCGAACCCAAAAAGAGACACAAACCCAACAGCAAGAAGAAGAGAAAAATTAGAAAAGAAGACATTGTTTTACTGCTAGCAACGATTTTTTCCAATGTTGATCATGGTTTGGCACTAGATAGGGGCCATGGAAAATCACCTAATTTACTTTTCCTACCACAGATTTTCTTCCTGTCTTTTAAAAAAAAAAAAAAAAGATCTTCTATCAAAACAATTCCAAAAGCCACATCCCAGAAAAAAAAAATTCTCACAAACGACCTCTTGGCCACACCTTTAAATTGCCGACATCTGCACAATCCACAAAACCCACCATCCTCCACCGACCAACGCCACAAAACAGACAAAAAAACCTGAAAATTTTGTGGAAAATAATCACGGGCTTGAAAAAAGTGATGAGATTGAAAACGTTGTGGAAAGGGTAGAGGATTTGGATTTTGAGGATGATAATTCCAAGGATGCAAGGCCGAATTCTTGAATTCCACTTCCATGGGAGTTGCTACAGCCGGTTTTGAGAATTTTGGTGACCCCTTAATTTAATTTCATCCACTAGAATAGATTGCAAGTGGTGCAAGTTAGGTTGGGCTTCAATAAACTTGGGCCATAGATTTTATTTTGGGCCTCACAATTTTCTAGCTTCCAATGGACAGTTGCTTTTCTTAACTCCAGGCTCCAGCTTCTGAATTTCAATTCAAAGGGACCATGACTACATGCCAAGACTCCAAGAGAAGAGAGAAAGGTTGTATAACTTAGAATTTCCATCTCTTCATTCAGACTCCAAATGTATTGCTCCATAGTTGGTATTTTTCTGAAGCAATCAACTACTACCTCTTGTTGTTCAATTAAATGTCGAGCTTGAAATTCTGTTGAAAGTTCCAACCATGGATGCTAAGAAAAGGAAACTGTCATGCCCCTGGTGAAGCAAAAATTTGAAGACAACATGCCAACGCTAGAAGCCAACTTGAGGGAACCAATATAAAATAAAATCAGATTGCAGTTCTATGGCATGCCGCTCCACCATATTTGCCGAAGGCTCGGCTACACGTTTTAATGATTAGAGGACACCATTCGTTTCCATTAAATCCAGCAAGCACTGAGTTGCGAATTGGGGGCGATAGGCTGTGTTGGGTAAAAGAATTATGTTCAAAAATTAACATGGCTACAAAAATGTTTAAAGCCCAATTATGCCATCTTCCATTCCTTGAAGAAGCGATCTAAAGTCGAATCATCAACCAACTTTTTGTCCATATATTTGTGATCTTTCGGCAATCTATGGGATGTGTTGACAAGCTTCTGCGGTGACAAACGAAGCTATTTTAGACTCCAGTGACTTGGCTTCTCTGGACTCCAATAGCAATGTTGTGGCACCACTAGAATTTGACAAGGAAGTTTTGAGCCGTTGAATCTTTAAGGGTTTGGACCGCTATGTGAAAGCTCATTGAAATCTATTCGTCTCGAGCATACAAAATTGAAACTGTTAACCAGCAAAATGCTACTTCTCCTGTGGGCTCATAGCTAAGGCAATGGACTCAGGTATTCACTTTTTTATTCTATAGTGAATTTATACTCTCCAAGCAATTCAACATTAGATATATCACCGCTAGCCATTGCCTTTCTTTTTACCATGTTCATCTCTTGATAGCATGCCATTTATTTATTTATTTATATGGAGAAATGAATATAATGTGGTTTCTCTTGATCTGTGGGAATGCACACACTTAACTAAGAAAAAATAAAAATGGAGCCTACCTTCAAATAAAATACTTAGCACTTCCCCATTACTCGTTGATAATAATTAATAATTTATATATTGTATATGAGGTTTTGCTTGGTTACCAATCTAGGACCCTCATAGAATTTTACTAAGTTTACAGCACTTAAAGACCTTTGCTCCAAGAATTAATCATCATTATGAAAATGGAAACTTTGTAATTCTAAGCTATTGGATGTGCCTGGGCAATTGATTTGTGATGCTAGATAAATGTTTAGGCTTTTGATGATTTTATTGATTAACATATGAATAAACAAAGGCTATGCGTTGAAAATATCATGAAAGCACCATTTGTCTTTATTTTCCACACTACTGCTAATGTGGAGCAATTGTCATGATTAGTTGAGATTAAAATATTAGCTCGTGCGTGCATGCCAAAAGAAATAGATCCTTAAAGACACTAGTCAGACAACGTACATCATATGATCCATGTTTCAATCTTTAAAATGTATATATTTTGGTGTCATCGACGCTCGTGCTTATGATATGATTATTTGGTCATGATTTACAATAACGTTTGGTTCATACTCACTAAGTGCTTGATCAAATGCCCAGCTTGACATTTGTAAAATTGAAAGCTGATGGACTCAAAAGTTATCGCACCTTGGGGCTAGCTCATGATTTTCTCATTAGAGAAGGCGACCTTAACTCGTGGATTTCTTATTATCAGAAACAAAAAGCCCTGTCTCTAGCAGGCACCTAAAGCCCTGTCACGAGCAGGCCAACAAAAGTCTTGCCCCGCGCAAGCACCTCTAAGCCTTGCCCCACGCAAGCACCCCAAGCCTTGCCCCGTGCAAGCACCTTTAAGCCTTGCCCCGTGCAAGCACACAAGCCTTGCCCCATGCAAGCACTTTAAAGCCTTGCCCCGTGCAAGCACTTCAAAGCCTTGCCCCATGCAAGCACCTCTAAGTCTTGTCCCGAGCAAGCACATCAAAGCCTTGCCCCGCGCAAGCACCTCAAAGCCTTGCCCCGTGCAAGCACACAAGCCTTGCCCCGAGCAAGCACCTCTAAGCCTTGCCCCGAGCAAGCACATCAAAGCCTTGCCCCGCGCAAGCACCTCAAAGCCTTGCCCCGAGCAAGCACCTCAAAGCCTTACCCCGTGCAAGCACACAAACGCAGCCCAGCAAGCACCTCTAAGCGCTTGCCCGCGCAAGCACATCAAAGCCTTGCCCCGTACAAGCACACAAGTCTTGCCCCGAGCAAGCACCTCTAAGCCTTGCCCCGAGCAAGCACATCAAAGCCTTGCCCCGTGCAAGCACACAAGTCTTGCCCCGCGCAAGCACATCTAAACCTTGCCCCGTGCAAGCACACAAGCCTTGCCCCGTGCAAGCACTTTAAAGCTTTGCCCCGTGCAAGCACCTCTAGCCTTGCCCCGTGCAAGCACCTCAAAGCCTTGCCCCGAGCAAGCACCTCAAAGCCTTGCCCCGAGCAAGCACCTCAAAGCCTTGTCCCGTGCAAGCACACAAGCCTTGCCCCGAGCAAGCACCTCTAAGCCTTGCCCCGTGCAAGCACACAAGTCTTGCCCCGCGCAAGCACATCTAAACCTTGCTCCGTGCAAGCACTTCAAAGCTTTGTCCTGTGCAAGCACCTCCAAGCCTTGCCCCGAGCAAGCACATCTAAGCCTTGCCCCGCGCAAGCACCTCCAAGCCTTGCCCCGAGCAAGCACATCTAAGCCTTGCCCAGCACAAGCACCCTAAGCCTTGCCCCGCGCAAGCATATCTAAGCCTTGCCCCGCGCAAGCATCTCTAAGCCTTGCCCCGAGCAAGCATATCAAAGTCTTGCCCCGTGCAAGCACTCCAAGCCTTGCCTCGAGCAAGCACATCAAAGTCTTGCCCCGTGCAAGCACCTAAGCCTTGCCCAGGGCAAGCACTCAAAACCTTGCCCCGTGCAAGCACCTCTAAGTCTTGCCCCGAGCAAGTACATCTAAACATTGAGCAAGCACTCAAAGTCTCGCCCCTCGTAAACATCCTTGCAAATACTTCGTACATTCAATCAAAAATTAGTCCTAAAAATCATCAAGTAAAATGGTCAATCTTAGCTTTCTTTCCAAGATCTATGTGCTCGGGGGCCAATGATATAATCAATTTTTAATCAAAATTGAATAATAATGCTCGATATTGTTTTCAGTTATCTTGGGAGTTTCCCAAGGTGTCCTCAGGATTCCTTATTGGGTTTAATTGCCACACATGACAATTCCACATCACCTCGAATTTTTACCTCTCGAGCTTCCTAAATATGACTCGAGCTACTTGGCATAAAACCAACCAAGTAACACGTCTCGAGCTCATTACAATATCACTCGAGCTACTTGGCCTACAAGTTACACGTTTCGAAGTGATTACAAAACATGACTCGAGCTACTTGGCATAAAATCAGCCGAGTAACACGTCTCGAGCTCATTAAAAAACATCACTCGAGCTACTTGTCAAACTAGCCAAGTTACACGTTTCGAAGTGATTACAAAACATGACTCGAGCTACTTGGCATAAAATCAGCCAAGTAACATGTCTCGATCTCATTACAATATCACTCGAGCTACTTGACAAAAAATCAGCCAAGTAACACGCCTCGAGATCATTACAAAATATTACTCGAGCTACTTGGCAAAAAATCAGCCAAGTAACACGTCTCGAAGTGATTACAAAACATGACTCGAGCTACTTGACAAAAATCAGCCAAGTAACACGCCTCGAGCTCATTACAAAGCATCACTCGAGCTACTTGGCCAAAATTGGCCAAGTAATACGCTTGAACTCATTATCGAGCTTATTGGCCAAGTAACAAGCTCGAACTACTTATTTAATGCCAAACTCGAGCTTATTGGCCAAAAATTGGCTAAGTGACGAACTCGAGCTACATACAAATTGCAAATTACACAAAGACTTAAGCTTGTTATACCTCTTTGCATCTCACCTCGCAGCTCCAACATGTAACTTTAAGCTGCAACATGGATGCACGGGGGCCTGTGATGAGGAAAAAATATTGATAGGCCCGAGCTCGAGCTACTTAGCCCGAACTGATCTTGGCCCACTCCAAATGGGCTAATTCCAAGGTCGGGTCCGTTATAAGGTCGGGTCTAGGAATACTAGTCCTACTTAAGTGCAAACCCCTAGTTCATTACAAGTTCTATCCTAACACAAATTGTGCACTTCTAATACAATAAGAACACCTAATATAACTAGGACTACAGGAAGTTAAGTCATTCCAGGACTCCCCCTCCAACACCTATAAATACATAACCTAACCTCATTATTCAGGTATGTTTTTACATAATATTTCGATATACATGTTTTACACATAATTCTCTATCTGGCTTAAGCATCAGAGGGGTGACGAGGCCACCCCTCGACGCCTTTGTTTCAGGTACCGGAATACCTCATTCGTGCTTGTTCTCAGTTGTCGGGCTCGGGATCAACATGTACGAATAGTCTTTTGTTTTTCTACAGCTTTCGAGTGAAGAAATTGTTAAGCCTCTCTACACGATGACTCCTACGTGATTTCAACCAACCTATGTGGCAGACGATTAGATGGTCCCACGTCCTATACCCTAACATGAGGTGCAATCGGAATGTTCCTTACGCACGGACGACTTTCCCGCGAGAAAATGTTGGACCGACCCCATTATCTACAGACTCCATGTGAGGAGCCGGCCCAGGACGAGGTAGTGAGAAAATCTTAAACGGATATTGTATTATGAGATTGACAAGACAACTTATTGCCCTACCGTCACCATCTTATTTGGTCAAGTTAAAGGCTTCAAGCCAGGCCTTTATGGATACAAGTGATATCAACATTTAAAGTTGTGATTTGATTAATGTTTATAATAAGAAAAGTCAATCATTTGGATGAGACCTCGTGCATTGTCATTGTAGCGACCGAAAATTTCTAACTCTTACAAAGAAAATTTTTACTTAAAAGATCGAAGGGTTTAATTAACTTGTCGCGTCGCTACGATACCTCTAATATTTTAAATTATTCATTTGGTCACCATAGTATGTTGCATAGAATCCTTTTTATACATGACGATCTAATTATCTTAGCTTAGTCCCATTATTTTGAAAAACCCATGTTATATTAATTTGATCCGTTATTTTTAGTCTTTTAAAAACCTTGATTTAGTTTATTTATTTTAAAATGACGACGATTTAATTTGGCAACTACATAATACTCAATCCAAAATTATTTTTATTTTAAATCTATTATTATTAAACAATATTTGAGCTTTGCTTCAAAATAAAATATTTCATCTTTTGGCAACCACAAGAAACATGTGTATTTTCCCACCAAATACTTTGCTCCCACTTCTTTTAACTTCCTCAACCATTTTCTCCTTTAACTCCCCCACTCTCCCTCTAAAGAATTATGGGTGGTTAACATGCATGAATATTTATAATTTTATACAATACACATCACACGGTCAAAACACAAAGAAACTCACTTTTCCATTTTCCTGTTTCGGCTTTTAGTGACAAGATAGCATAATTTTTCTCATTCCATGTTTATATACCATACACCACACAGCAACCCCTTTTTCAGATCTACTATTTTCGGCTTTTAGTCAAGAGAGCATAACCTCTTTTATTCTATTTTATTTCTCATACACACATGCATGGCTATTTTCCTAATTTGCGTCTGAAGGAAACAAAAATAGCAAGCTGGTTGATTTTATTTTGGTTAAAGTGCAATTGAAAAGTTTCTTCTACAACTCCACTCTAACAATTTTTCTAAAGATCTTAAGGTAGTATCCTCTCCCGTACACAAGTTATTTACGCTTTTGAAGAAATTTATATGCTAACACGTACGTGAATGTTAATTGCCTTGTGGAGAAATATGTTGTGATTGAAGGTAATCACTATGACTATGAATATTTGTGATTGAAGGTAATCACTATGAAAATTATTTGTGATTGAAGGTAATCATTAGAATGAAAAGTATGTCGATTGATCACCTATTTACTATGAAGCACGACTTTTGTATGTTATGTAAATGTTTGTATATAATTCTCGTAAGCATGTGTACATACTATTGAGTGTTTTTTCGAAATGCTCACCCTAATTATACATTTCAGATTGACGAGCTTGGCGGGAGGCGTGATGGCGGATGGCAGTGATTATTATTATATGTAAATTATGTTTTAACTTGTTTATTTCATGGATTAAAGTAGACCAATGGCTTTAGTGTCTTGTTTAAATGTTAACTTTGTAAAAACAATTAAATTAGTTTCTATTTTGGAATTTCAGATTCTGCCTTCAATTTGAAAATGGTATAACTTAGGCTGGGGTATATGTTTTTGAGGGAAATTAGTTTGGTATGAAAGATCTACACGTCGTCTAACAGTGGCCTTTGGAATTTCCTCGAAATATTATCTAGGGAAAAGTTATGCACGTTTTAGTAAGCTGCGTCGGAACAGCTTCGAGTATTCTGTCCAACTCCGTTGAAAAATATTTTCGTGCTTTAAATGTTATCATCGAGACCCAAAATACTTATATGTGGTTCCTACATGAATGACAATGTCTCTATTAAAATTTCATAAGTTTTCGGCGACTTTTGCTAGGTCAAACAATTTTTTATCTTTCCGCTGCTACGCTATGGTTACTGCTGAGTTTCTTCCGAATGTTTTACAAAAATCAAATTTTACCGTAATTGTTTAAGTTTATATAGGAAATTATCTCCCATCATATTTTATAATATATTTCAAACTTCAATTTTCCCGTATTCGAAATATATTTTGATTGAAGTAAAGAGCTAAATTTAAGAAGATTTTTAAACGCTTCGAGTTCCTAGAATTTGGGGCATTACAGTCATCCAATGGCTTTCGTTCGTCTCATCCAAATATAAAAGTTCACATTTAGTGTCATTCAAAAGTAATGCAAATTTAGACTCAAAAAGCTATAATCTTGCTATCCCATCTTTTACTCATTTCTCCCCAAAGTGGACTCCTTTTTTTATATTAGGAGGCTCACATTTAAAACTCTCCCACACTCATATTATTTCTTCTCTAATTGACTTGATCGTTGGAGTGCGTGCGGTCAACTCCAACCCCTTGGAAGAAGGTCACGTGTGACTAACGATTTGTCTTATTATGCAGGAATAAAGCTTGCGTGGATGCATGTGAGATGTGTTGGGATCTGTTGGCCACATCAGCATTACATTTTCGGGGTCAACAAATATGAAACAGAAGGGTACAAACTTCTATAAGAGAAGTACTTATTTTTTAAGAATAAACGACTTTTCATACCAGTAAAACTGTTTTTTTAATTCATTGAAATCAAGCTTTTTTCGGCTTTCTTTTCCCTTTAATGTCAGCACCATCATCAGAGATTTCGAGCTCTGAACATGGGTAGAGGTGTAAAACTGAATCGAGCCAAGGCATCCAAAACTTATATCAAATGAATCAAACAAGAATCAATGTAGCTAAAACCTGGAAATTAAATGGTTCAATACAAAACAAATGAACAATAGATCCATGCACGTAACCCTATGAACTTTTCCAAATTAATCAAAAGAATAAAAGATCACACAAATTTCTTATAGTAATCTTATCAAATTATGACAAATTACTTTCATTCACTCTCGGTCGACTGATCACAAAATCTTACTCAGTAGCTAAATCTAGAAATAACAACAATTTGTATCGAAAATTAACCGTTACATATCACCTAGGTGCTTTATATTGCTGAAAATGCATGCCTCGACTCCGATTTTAATTAGAGCGAGGATTAGTTTATTATTGTTTGATTGCGAAGAAATTAACTATGAACAAGACCAGAAGATATGGCCATAAGAAGGATGGCAGCTTCCTTCTCATCCTGTGGAAACACCCTGTGAAAGGCCAAATCCTTATGCAAATTTATTAAAAACTCTTCAAAATCAAGCTGCTTCTTCTCTCCATTTGATGCTCCAGCGGCCGTTTTGAATAGTTTCTTGTGCTTTAAAGTATTGCCTTTTTTGCCTCTCTTTTCTTTTTGATGCACTTTGATTTTCGTTGCTGGTGTTTCAGTCCTAAGAGGTGTTCCGTCTGTGGCAGCCGCAGCTATAGCCATGGCTTGTCTCGCCTTTCTTTGCCTAATTCCACAGGCATTGCATAGTGACTATAAACAAAGAAAATGTAAAAGAATGAATTAATCCAAAGAAGGGTACTCTTAAGTAACTTCTGATTCAATAACTATTTCGGGATATGGCTAATTGAAACTTAAATAAGTACCTTGGGGCCTTTTGGACCACTTCTCCAAAGAGGGGTCTTAGTTGTGTTACAATCAGCACAAACCCTAATTGGGCTATTATCGTTATTGTTGTTGTTGTTGTATGAGGAAGTGTTGCTGCTTAATTCAATTTCCGAAGAAGAGGAATATTGCCTCATGTGATCTTCTAGCTTCGTCATACAATTGCCAGCTATTTTCCGACTCCCATGATCGGAATATTTTGTATCCTTCATCAACCTCGTCTTCGAAGACATCCATTGGACTGGATTATTCTCCCATGGGCTTTCGCCATGATCTTGATCTCTCTTCCACACCAGAGAAAGTTTGAGTCCGTCTTCCTCCATTTTCGTTATCTCGTTCGAACCACCGGGATAACTAACACAACCCTCATCCTGATATCATACGATAATTCATGTGATAATCAGAATATATAACAAATCAAACCAACAAGAAACTTAAAAAAATTTCTAAAACTGCATCAACACACACGATAAAGTACCTCTTGATGCTGGTGGTGGTGGTATATTCGACTACGGGATTCATCTAAGAAATTATGACATGAGAACGAAGATGTTTCATCAGCTTGATCTTCACTATGATCGAGCAGTAAAGGAAAAGGGACGAAATTTAGGTTCATTCTTGAATATAATCCTAAGGAAGATTAAGAAGGTTTGAGATTGGGATAGTGAGGATATTGTAAATTTGTTTTGAATTTAAGGAAATGACTGCAGGCTGCAGAAGGGGCCTAGGCATTCACGTGAATTCATGGCAACCAAACAAATTATTTATAAAGAGACAAACCAAAAGGAAGGAGAAGAATGCAACCACACAAGACCATATGACAGTACCCTATCTCTAAGTAGATTAATCCTTATTTAAACTAATGATAATTAATCCTTATTAAATATTTAAGAAGTGTTATGCAGTACCCTCTAATCCTATGTTAAGGATTAAATCCTACATCGCTTAAATATGAAAAAAAATAATTAGCTTATTGGGCACGCTCCTCGATCATATATACCATCTTACGATATCTGTGGCATGTTAGTTAGATTGGACATGTTTGAACAAGATGAAAGACAGTCAATAAGCCAATGTATTTGGGTATTGGAAACTATTTTTCTACCTCATTTTCTATGGCATGATTGGCATTCTAAATTTAGTTTGTGCTTATGCAGCAAATGGCATTTGTATTCTATGGGGTTAATTATTTGAATAGACACTAAATTATACTAAAGTACTGCTACGTAATAACTAAACTTAAAATTATATCTCAATAGTGATCGAATTATACCAGATGCTACTACTTAATAACTGAACTTAAAATTTATCTCAATGGTCACTGGAGTATGCCCATTTTTATCAATTCATCACTCAAGTTGACGTTGTTTGTTGAACCTAACAGATGTTGAAACGTGTCAAACAGATTTCTTATGTGGACCATATCAGATATCCACCCAAATCACCTAAGTAAGGACTTTTTTGCAAAATGAAATTGAGATTGTGATTTTTGACATCTTATCGCTGAAAGAAGACCCCATTATTCTCCAATAAGACGTAGGAAATCACAACCTAAATCGTGTTTTGCAGACATAATTCGCTTACATGGATTTGGGTGGATGTCTAATACGGCCCACGTAGGAAATCTATTTGACACGTGGGAAGATCCAGTATGTTCAATAAAGGACATCGACTTGAATGATGAATGGATAATATGGTGCATAGTTCATTGACCCAAATCCAATTATACACTTTTAAGTTCAGCTATTAAGTAATAGCATTTGGTATAGTTTAATTACCATTGAGATATAATTTTAAATTTAATTATTAATTATTAAAACTTATTATATATGTGTTAGAATTGAGATTAATTATGTTTTCTACAACCAATCAGTCGAGGCTAGCCCCCTATTCTCGTCCCCCGGGATTTCTTCCTCTCCTAACGGCCATAGATTTAACTACAATCAACTACACATTGCTCTAAAGATACATTGCATAAGGAGATCTCTTCCCATGGAGTCCATTTTAACGTATGTACTCTCCTCTTTCAAAGTTAGTATGGTTTGACGATAAATCTATAATATATTAAATATCACATCAAACGAGCTTTATTTTTTGGACGATTATAGCCCTACTACAATTCAATTATTTCAATAATATATACTTTTCGTTTTTCAATATATATTTCATTTACAAACTGTAATAAATACTATAATTAATTCTCAATTAATTGACATTCATATTCATTAAATTAATATTACTTAGAATTTCATATTCAAGAATACAGTTCATTAACATCAAGTTTCACTTAATTGGAAATTAAATTATATTTATTTAATATATATAATTTAACATTCATTGTCACACACACACACACACATATACATACTAGGTGCAAGCAACGTGCAATGCACGTTTGCCTAGTTTATATTTAATAGTTTTGTTTAAGAATTAATTTGTTATTAATAAAGATGTAATTTTTTGGTTAATTAAATAATTAATGATGTAATGTTTATGTAATTGATAAATAATTAGATGTGTGATTTTGATGTTGTGATGTAAGTTGGTGAGATCGAAGAAAATAAGCAAAAGTTGACAAATTTAGAGAAATGGCTAAATTGTAAGGGATCCAAAGTTCGGGGACTAAAATGTAAATACTTAAAAGTTGTGCCGAACCTCATGATGAAGATTTGAGAGTGCTCGGAGTCAATTGGATAAAGGAAGATGTCAATGGAATCAAATTTAGTCAAAAGATGATCACAAATCAATTTCCAACCCAAAAGTTATGCTCCGATATTTTAGTCTCATATTGAGACCTATTTTTGGCATAGAAAGTGATCGAATTGGAGAATGATATCTGAATCAAAGTTGTAGCCAGATGAGTTAGCTTTCCAATACATTTTGAATCGCCTCAATCGGATATCGGAATACAAAGTTATGATAAAAATACTGAAAGAAGGTGCAGTTGCTTGTTTAAAACAAGAAATTCCGTTACATAATCCGTTAAAACAACAAATTCCGTTAGTTTTTCCGTTAAAAACAAGAAATTTCGTTATATAGCCACTTTTAATATATAGAAGATATATATATATATATATATATATATATATATATATATATTCTTTGATATTAATTTTAAATTAATTAATATTCATGTTCATTCATAGATCATATTTGTCATCCATCTTATTTTATGCATTTAGTTGTAATTTTAATACTCATTTAAATATGCATTTCACTGTTTACGTGTATGTATTTTCAAGAGCTTGCGTTTCTCTCTTATTTAGATCAAAATGGTAAATAGATAGTCAAATATTGCTTTCATAGTATTTATAAAGTATTTTAGAATAACGTATAATATACGTTCAACTCTAACTAGTAATCTTAAAAAGTCTCCTATAAAATTATGATTTTTGAACCGAAATTTAAGTATTTACAAGTGATAATATAATTTTACACAAAATATCAATCAAACCTATAGAAAAATCCATGAAGTTGTGCTTTGTCTGTTTATTGCTACATGTTAATAATATCTTTTGGAGGAATTAAGACAGATTGTTTCAAGACAAAAATATATGTGCGATAACGAGATAGACTACGTATGCTGCTTTGGGGTCACTTCTGTACATGTTATGGTTGGAGACACACACAGAAAATAACATCGGTTTCACTGCCAGATTTATAATGTCTGTCCAAAGCCAAATTGCTTTCACATTATTCTTCATAATCTGAGTGGCCAAGGCATTTGGAGCAATGTTATTCAGTGTCAAACACCAGTTTAGAAGACAAGTGCATGTCATTAAATGATAGATCACTTAAAGTCAAAGTCGCATGATTCATTTAATTGAATATATCAAATGTGATTATCTCTTACGCTAGATAGTATTATTCTGGCCTTTGTGATTCATGACACCTTTTTCCTATGTGAAAAATGTCACTCTCTAGAGATGACGTCGGGTACAACTCATCTTTAAATTCAACACATAAGGAGAGAGGCTTTTAAGTGCTTCACGATTCAAATTGTTACATTCTATCAATCCTTTTAGGACCAACATCCATGAGGCCAGGGGCAGACCATAGTTATGACATGTCCTAAAGTTTGAGACAATTTTGTTTTTTTTTTCCCTTATTTTATAAAATTGGCATAAAATATATTTTTACTTTATAAAATTGGTTTAAGAAAAACTTAGCACACACCAAAATATCATAAAATGGGTGGTTGAAAATGAATTTGAGAAAAAAAAATAAGTTTCGAAACTTGAGGGCAAACAGGGTCTGAAATTCTTAATATTACATTGAGTAGAACTCAAGTAGAAAAATTGACTTATGAAGTGAAGATACACAAGATGTTATAAACCCACAAACTTATCTTTAAATTAATTAATGATGTTAAAACACAATGAGAGTCATTACGATCTCTATATACTGCAATCTAATCAGCAGTAGTGGTGATCATGCAATGTAGACACGTAGATATCGTTGATAGTTAGCAATTTAAGTGTCGATTAATTGACATTAAATGATTGGACTTCTAAATTTCATGATACAGATCTCATTTAAAATCTTCGAGCACTCAGTTGGCGCGTAATAATTAGCAATATTTCATGTTTTTATATGAGTAGTGCTACTTGTACAACTTTATTTTACAACTTCACACTTGGTTGACATCACATCCATCAATTTTAAATTTTTTTTTTTTAAAAAAATTAACGATACGAATCTTGACAACTCACTGGTTGTACAAAGATTAATCCTTTTGACATTCACACAGAGATTCCATTGTGGTCGCTATCAATGCATTACAATGTGAGTGATAGATGCAGGCGAAAACATGGTATGTGGCTGTCAACTATTTGGAATGTACCAGAAAACTGCATTCGTGTACTATAATCAAACTAATCACCAACTATAGTAGTTTTTCCAATCAAACCAGAACTTATGGTTGTGGTAACTACAAAAATATCTCCATATTATGTTTTTTTAATTGCACATTTCATTGAATACGTGACTTTTATCCACTTTTTCACCGCACATTCATAGCACACCCCAACTTTTATCGACTTTTAGCAAAATTATGCAAACGCTTAATGAAGTTAAATCATGTTCAATATTACGAACTAAACGTGCTTCTAGTGGTGGCAAAAAAACTCGCCGGCTCGAATGGATCGGGGCGAGCCCCATTTTGGGGGGTCGGCTAGAGCCGGCCCTGCCCGGCCAGTGTCCACATGGACCGGCCCGTAATTAATTAAAAATAATAATAATAAAATTTTTAAAGCTGCCTGAAAAAAATAAAAAATCGAGCTGGCTTGGCCAACTAAGGCTCGGGCCGAGCCTTATTTTTTTGGCCGGGCTCGGCTCGGGCCCGAAAAAAGCTCGAGCGGAGTCCGAACTTTTTTTTTTCGACTCGACTCGACTTGTTGACATAGTCACATGCTTCTAATATAAATGTATTGTTCAACCATAAAGACTTTCTTTAAAACAATCCACACATAATATGTTCAATGCTATCAACCACTGCTTTTAAATCTTCAAAAAACAAAAAAAAATAAATAAATTAGGTTAATGAAAATGGCGTTGGATATCTATAGTAAGAATAGAGGTGTTAGACTGGTTGAGTCACGCAAACTCAAGCTCAAGAATGTCAGCATGCCTTTAAAATAGGTGTTACAAGTACAGATTCTGATGTCATTTTTCACGTATTTCATATCCACGTTATATGAATTGTCGAGAGTTCGAAACAACGAATTAATTTGAGAAAGAATAATAATAATCTCAGAAGTCACAAGTTTGTGCACATAAAAAAGGGTTTTGCTAGAGGGTTCTGTCACTCCAGGGGACGCAGATGCCCAGTTTAATACAAAAACTAATCAAACATAGATACCTGAAGAAAGTAGCTAGAACAAGGATCCAAAACCCTGCCAAAAATGAAGTTTGGCATTATCAATAAATAGATTGAAATGGGAAAAGTTACGTTCATAGACAACATTGACATACCAAGAAGACAGATGCCAAAATAAGTTACTTATTTTAAAAATAAATTTTACTGAATAAGTTACTTATTTTTAAAATTTGGTGTAAGCATCCATAGTTAGAACATTAGTTGTTTATTTAGATTTAAAATCAATTTTTTAAAACTAAAAATTTAAGATCAATTAGTGGGGAGTATTTTACTAGAGAAAAATAGAGAAGGTAAAAAATAATAGCCAAAAGGTTATTGGTTTGTCTAATTATTTTAAGAAATATATTCAACGGGCGTGTATTTTTTAGCTTAGACAATATTGTCATTAACCTCAAACACATCAATCAAATATTGATTAATACAATATGATACTACTTGCAAACGGCTCTTCAGCTCAGAAACAAAATATACCCAATGTTACTTTGTAAATTCTTGCTCCCAATAAACCATTTGTATATGTATGCATCAAGATCCCGATTTATAGATATCTTGGTTCGAGAAATCAAGATAAGAGGATGAAAACTTTTTCGAATTTGATAAATGTTCGAGCAGGATGTTCAAGGCAGTCATTCACCTTCTCTTATACTTTATCTGTTGATGAATACAACTTTCAAATTAGGAAAAAATGGGTATCAATTCTTTCCTTTCAGCAAAAAAAGTAGGGCAATTTTAAAAACTCAGAGATGTTTCTGAAGAATTGCTGGAACAATATGGAATTTATTGGACGTAATTTACTCCATAATAACTGGTATTTGATCCTTGCGCTCTAATCTGGTCCGTCTTGTCATCATTACGAGGTAAGAAGCGCCAAGAATCGAAACTCGAGCATCATCTATAAATAGTTAAAGGGTAAATTTCCGGGAACACAAATATTTCTACTGAAGAAACTCGAGAACAAACTAACCTATTGTGGAGCATCTTTGGCAGACCGCAAGCATTCCTTCACAAAAGGCAAGACGACTGAAGCTAATTCAGCTTGATGGGAAGAGTATCGATGATCAGCTCCTTCTATAATATGCAATCTGTGAGTCGGTATGATCTTTGAAAATGCCAGTGAATCTTCTACTGGTATGATTTCATCAGTTGAACCATGAACAGTAAGAACCCTGCATTTTAGTTAGACAAGTCAACGTCATATACATAGAGATGCTATGTTATGTACACAGGTCCACAATTTCTCTTTGACGTAGAAAAGAAAAGCTACACCGGGACCGTAAGACTCACCATTTCACTAATAAACCAATATCGTGAAAAGATAATCAATATAGGACTTCTACTTCTATTGCAATTACATAGAAGATACGTTTCTATATGCACGAATTCAGATGCCCCACGGGAGCAAACCATAAGCTCACAAAACAAGTTGGAACAACATAAACAGAGAGCAGGAATAGATTTTTTTTTTTTTTTTTTTCCGTTTGAAGTGAACGATAAAAAGAGGCGAGTGTCAAAGAGCAGGAAGCAAAGAAATTACCACACATGCATTTTAAAGAGATTATGGAAAAATATTTCACCTGAGCATCCGTAGTATCTGAATGTGTATATTACTTCAGGCGACAAATATTAAAAAAAGCTAATAGATTCGATCTCAGGTATGGCAATAAGTTCAGCTCTCTAATTTCTCTCTCTGTATTAATCCTTCAGTTTATTCATTTAAAACCTGAATGACCCATAGCAGTCGTACATTTAATCTTTTTCGTCTTTGAGATTAGCATTTTAATGGGGTCATGGCAATGCCTACGACTTGAATTGTTGTAGTGTAAAGGTAAAACTAAATGCCAATAAGAAGTTAAAGCAAAGTCAAGACTTCTCTCCAGGATATGGTTGACCACAGCAGGAGCTTATTTAGCGCCTGCTTGGAGCCCCTTTTTTCCTCATTTTTAGAAGTTTTTTTTACCGTTGCACAATGTAAAGCTCATTCAATTTTCAAGACTTCCGACACAGAAATGACAAAATGCTGTGCAAAGTTATTCCTTTATGTTTTCCTTTACCATTTTTACCCTAACACTCCAACCACTGTAGTCAACGTGTAATAGGGGTATAAATGGAAAAATATACATAAATGCTACAGCACTTTGACATTCAACACTCATTGTGTATGATGTGACCGAAAAATGCATTTTCCGTCTAGTAATGGCGCCCAAACGAGGGCTTAATTAAGAAGTTGCGATCTTGGGCAGATAATTCCTATATAAAATAAATGGAAATAATTGAGAAAATGACCTTGAGCAATTTTACTTCACGGAATTTTTTTCCTGACTGTAATACAAACATGTATGAATAATTGCACGGGTATTGAGCTTTCGCAGTAAAAACTTTAAGATCTTGTTGATATTAAAATAATTAACGTATTTTATGATTGAAGAACTTTTCACATGGGAAGCTAAGTTTTCTCTGGACCAATTACCAAGGTTAAACACAGTTTTAAGAATGTACTGAAGGTTACAGCTGCATTGATTAGGAACATATGGCTATACAAAGAGTTGTCAAGTATAAAGAAATCCAAGTAATATATAAAGATTAGACAAGAGGTGTTGTTCAGAGTTCATATTGCATGTATATGGAGGTAAAAAGATGTTCTCTCTAATGAAAATTCAAGCAGAATAGTTATGCAATCAGCAAAAGACAATGATGAGTTCAACAAATGCAAAAATGAAAAATATAAACTTGGGAAAATACATTCCAACTGTAACTCTCATCTCCCACTATACAGAAAACTTGAAAACCAAAACGATAAAAGTAATCAAGAGTTAACTAATAGTCGAAGCTCTAGGAGTTCAGACAGCCTTCAGCAATCTAAATCACAAATTTAGTCCGAATCATTATCTTTTTTTTCCTGCTCCTGTTTGGGTTGTAATTCAATCAAGTTATGGACTCAAATTATGTACTAGAAACTATTCTCATGGGTCATTATCGATGTAACAGCTTGAACCATTCCTTTCACTTTATTTACATGTCTGAATATCATTGAAACGGCAAGACAAACATAGAATTATATGTAGATGAAATTAACATCATACTAACCTGCATCTCTCATCAATTGAAAGGCATGCTTCGTGCATGTTTGTATTAAGTCGGTCCATCAAACTTTCTTCAGTGACTCGATAATTGACTTCTCCTGCAAAAGTCATGAGTCAGTCAACATTTCTTACAAAAGAAGCCATTCACCCTTTAAACAGAAACTTAAACAAACAACTTCATGTTATGTATCCAGTACTCGTTCCATTCCTCATTAAATCAGTCGTCTATTACACACGTCTATCTCCAACTGACTAAAGTCGAGAAATATAAGATGGTGCTTCCTCGTTAATAGACTTTTAGAACTCTCTGTTCAAGTGACATAGTAGTATGATCCATTTTCAGAACTCTGAAGACATTAATACTCCAACATGATCTCCAAAATGAATGACAATTAATCAAGCATACTACTTAGTCCAAGCTGAATCTGAGAAAAAGAAGAAAAGAAAAACAATCCTATTCCATATGGGAAACTAATACTCGAGGGGCAATCCTCAAATCACAAAATCTGAAACATATATTTCTACATACAGAAACTAGAGGATGGTTATTAAATTTCTGTTTGCAGCAGCCTTATTTTCCCTTAAAGGCATATACTTCGAAGACATGGACAACCACCAGTCCAGTATAGATGCCGAAAAAGAAGGATTGGAACATCGTAGAAAAACTTATCATAAGATTACAAGTAAATTTGATTTTACGAGACAATCTTCATTTTGAGCTTAAACCCCGTGAAAATTCAACGGGAGATGCTACCTGACAGGTAACAATGAATACCTGTTCTTCTTTTAACATCAATAAACCCATCCTTCTTGATTCTTTCCAAGAAGTCTTTCCCTAGGCGCTCCTCAATGCCTCTTTTCAGATCATAACGACCAGAAACATTGACAACAGCATGTATGTCATGATATTTAGATGCATATAGGATGACAACATTGCCACCTGCAACAATTTTGCCAGGTAATTGTTAGAGATAACAATGTATGAAAAAACAACGGATTAACACAATGAAACCCAGCAAAATTGACATTAACGTACCTTACAATTTAAGAAAGAATTCATTACAGTACGCAAATGATTCAAACGCAACTAAGATCATTATTGTCTGTTGTTTTCATAATTTTCATCGTGGACAAGTTTGGGCAGTATTAAGCCTGAGGACAGGTGAAAAGTGTACAGATTTTAAAACTGCTTCAAACTTTGTCAAGTTTGTCTATTCTTGTCACTTCTATTCTGTTTCCTTTTATTCTTAGGTTTTCCTCTCTTTTTCCTGTGTACGGGGGGTGCGGCAGTTGTATTAAGGTTGTTGGGGTTTGATGATATGGGTATCGAGGAATGTGGCCCATTCCTCATTTATTTCAGGGAAGTATGCCACGTGTTGTGTGAATTACCAGGATCATAAAATATGAGTATTAATATCTCATTAAAATCTTAATTCTGAGCAGAAGTTGGCACACCTTTACTATGCCCAAGAATTGCAATTATAGTGCGGTTAGCTCCAGTAAAGTATTCAATCACGGATCGTAAATCTTCAGCCTCTCTATAGTAGTTACCATACTGAAATGAACCTTCGCTTTCCCTGGAAATCAAGTATAAACATAGAACCACGAATTATAAAAGAAAATTATACAAGTTTTACTGGCAACATTTCGGAGATTCTCAAGAAACTCAGTCAGTCAGTCAGATATTGGAAAAAGGCAGAATTACGTTCAGCTGGGAACTGCTATTGAAAACAAATAATTATGCATTCTCTCATTCATTACTCTTCTGTGATATAACCCACTTATTTTTAGAGTGAAAAAGTCCAAAGAATGCATAGCCACCGCATTAGGTCAAAACTTCAAGTCTGTCCAGAAAACTTTGGCATCAATCTCAGTATTGCTTAGTGCTTGTTTGGTAGGGATTTTTGGGGGAAGAATTGATTTTGAATAGTGATATGATGGAAAATGTGTGGTTGAAAAAGAAGAAAAAATTATTGATGTGATGAAAAATATTATTTTATTAAAGAATGTGTGGTTGAAAATGAGAATTGATTTTGAGAATCAGAAACAAACAACCCCTTAATAAGATAACAATTAATTCTCATCCAACAATGCTCCGATAGGAGTTTCAAACAATACAGAGGTAGCATACAAATTCTTGCTGGGATTTCCATTAGAATGTCACCAGGCCCTCAGTTTATAGGAAAACTTCTTTGCACCAATAGCCTCAAGAATCACAAAATAGCATTTTAGTTTTTCCCTCGCACAAAAAATGTTATGATACAAGTAATAACACCAACAAAATTAACAATCTAGATCATACTGGTTACATGCTCATCAGAATAATGATTGCATGAGAAAAATAAACATACTTGACCTGAAAAATTGGCAACTTAGTTTTACATACATACAACTGGCAAAATCTCCAACTTTGCACTCAACTTACTAAATTAAAGATTAGATGTGAATCTACCACCTAAGGCTCTGGTGTTTCTTAAAAATAGAGGTAAAGACAATAAGTTAAAACAAGATTTTTCATTGTTTGTAGTGGGGAAAATTCTGGACAGGTATGCCAAAGAGGGAAAAAAAAAATTTAACTGCCAAGTTCTAGTTTTAATTTTTTTCAGAAACAAACAACCCCTTAATAAGATAACAATTAATTCTCATCCAACAATGCTCCAATAGGAGTTTCAAACAATACAGAGGTAGCATACAAATTCTTGCTGGGATTTCCATTAGAATGTCACCAGGCCCTCAGTTTATAGGAAAACTTCTTTGCACCAATAGCCTCAAGAATCACAAAATAGCATTTTATTTTTTCCCTCGCACAAAAAATGTTATGATACAAGTAATAACACCAACAAAATTAACAATCTAGATCATACTGGTTACATGCTCATCAGAATAATGATTGCATGAGAAAAATAAACATACTTGACCTAAAAAATTGGCAACTTAGTTTTACATACATACAACTGGCAAAATCTCCAACTTTGCACTCAACTTACTAAATTAAAGATTAGATGTGAATCTACCACCTAAGGGCTCTGGTGTTTCTTAAAAATAGAGGTAAAGACAATAAGTTAAAACAAGATTTTTCATTGTTTGTAGTGGCGAAAATTCTGGACAGGTATGCCAAAGAGGGAAAAAAAAAATTTAACTGCCAAGTTCTAGTTTTAATTTTTTTCATTCCCTCAGAAAGATTATCAATAAAATTATTATGTATTTCCAATTTTTTTCTTTAAAAATAAATGAAGGCCAAGGTATTGGCTTGGGGGTACTTTGCACTGCCATTTTCCAGGTAAAACCTTGTGCGAACAATAGGAATTAGCTTTATCATAAATGGAAATCATATTCTATATTGACTAATCAAGATTGACGTGCTAATTTAATGTTTTATCCTCTTCAGTGACGTGGTCAGGATATTTAAGATTATACAAGCATGACAATTGACAAGGCATGTTAGTTTGTCAATAAAGTCAACCAACATTTATTTTATCCATCATGAGTGACCCACCTTTCTAAACAGTCACTCCTCAACTGAACTAACTCCTGAAACACAATACTGCTGGAGATAGCTTCTCAGCTTGTTGAGTGAAAATCGAGAAGCATGACCATTGAACCACATCATCTAAAAAAATTAAGCTATTAGAGAGAAGACACATTATTTACATAAATTTAGCCTTTAATACAATGCTCATGTGCAAGCTGAATTCATATTTTCTAATCAAAGACCAGAGAATTTCCCTTGAACCGAGGACCTTTTTCTGCATTGATTCCATATTGAACCACCTTATGTAAAAGCTTAAACTGACACATTTATTTATTTAATTTGTCTTCAACGAAAATATATTCACCTTGAAAAGAGCAATCAAAAGCATGACAAATTCATCAAGTGCGATGTGAGATTTAGGATATTTAATGTTTAATACACTTTCAAGAAATGATCACATCATAAAATCGGTCAAATTAAAAGTAAGGTTGATGTACCAGACAAAAGATATAATCTTATTATACTAAAAATGGGCATGTTAAGTATATAATGCATATGTATGTGTAGAATATTCACAGAGAGCCTTTTTTTTAAAAATGAAATAAAATCTCAAAAACCAGAAATGAAAATACTATTAAGTCAAAAAGCTTACCCATTTCCAGCAAAATCAAAGCGAAATGCACTGATTCCTTCATTTTCTAAAGCAACAGAAAGGCTTGATATAGTGCTACTCTCCTGCAGATTAAAATATGTGATCCACAACTGGGTACATCATCACAACCAACTAGAATTCTATCTAAGCTATGTGCAGAAGAACAGAAATGGAAAATGCTTTCACTCCAAAATTCATCAAATTGGTTGGACAAAAATATATAAAGATGACAAAAATCCAGTTCCCCTGGGGGAATTTAAAGTAAAGGCAATGACTTCATTTTTTGAAAGGTAAAGGCAATGACTTCATTGTTAGCACGTATGTTCGCTTAGGATATTCTCATTTCCAAAATTCACTAAATCCTTTTTCCTTTGTTGTCTGCCTTTATGGTTGCAGTACTCTGAATATTTTACATTATCCAAAATAGAGTAACAATTCGGTTCATATTTTGATTGAAACAGCATACCATACTTTTTCACTGAAAACATTTCTCTTTAGCAGTCAACAGTTAGTTTTGAATAATCCTTTCACAGGGATAAAATGTATTTTCCAATATAGCTAGTTTGTTTTTAAAGAGAATTATTTCTCTGCATTCTTCAACAGCCTGGGTTCGTGATGAGCACTTACAAATTTAGACAAAAAGACTAGTCTAAGAATGCATTTGAAAATAATAGTAAGTGGATGCAGAGTGGCTATGGAATTCCAAGACGGTGATTAATGTTAAGATACTTAGTTCTTATGTGAAGCTATATCGGCCTACTTTGCACTTTGATAAGCTAATATACCTTACCTGCAGAATGCATTAGAGTCCTACATTAGTCTGTCTAACTAAGCAGCTACCTGTGGCACCGTAGTAACACTATCGTGATTGTTAAGGGATATAATCCCACATCGAATAAAGATGTTGACACAGACCAATTAATAAAGATCTTGGGCTACTCCTCTTAACAAGGTTGACCTTTTAAGATGGACCCCCAAATCTTAATTTGGTAACAGAGCCCATTATGCTCCAACGAGCGATTTGATCCCATTAAGACTCCAAAAAGTGAGCACGCTGATTTCAAGATTTGTGTGCTCAAACGAGCCACCATCTTATAAGGGCGTGTTAAAGGATATAATCCCACATCGAATAAAGATGTTGATACAGACCAATTAATAAAGATCTTGGGCTACTCCTCTTAATAAGGTTGACCTTTTAAAATAGACCCCCAAATCTTAATAGTGATCAAGGCAACTACACCAACAAACAAAATTATATCGGCCCACGATGTGTAGACAATAAAAATTGAAAATTTATTCTGAAGATGAAGAATTGAAATCTGATTCAACAATAAAATCTTTGAACTGGTATCAGTAATTTTTCAACAATTCCGATGCCAATATAATAGTTGATCCAATGTTTAAGAATTACTTTTTGCTCGATTTGGATTAATTTTTTAATGATTTTAATTAATATGAGCATATATCTAACATCCCTAATTTTCATAAAAGTAATATAACAATTTGATTGTTTTCTTCGGTCAGTTCTGCATAAATACACTTTCACATACAATGCTTAGCATCCAAGAAATGAGAATGATAATAAGCAAATTTTATTGTAAAAAAATCAGTCCCACTTAGAAATAAGATAGTAAATAAAAAGTTGGAGAATCTGCTATCTTATATAGGCATATCTGAAATTTATATCTGGTATATGTTGTAAAGCATTGAATTTCGGACTGTTTAATTTTATATTGGGGTAGTTGAGCAATCTTCCTCATAATTTGTGATTTCCCAGGCATTTAATATGATATTTCCATTTCCATTTGTCTATATAAATTTGTATATTTGTCATATTCCATCCAACGAACAACACAATTTCACAAAGCATAGGCTGTCTACATGGTACCAGAGCCATCCTTTAGGACATGGTGTTCATTCTAGCCTTAATTTCCAATATCATTTCAACCTTAATTTCCATTATTCTTAATACATTCTTCGCCACCCTGTTCAGAAGTATTCTGGTAATAATTCCCAGGCTTCATTACCAGAATGAAGCCTTACTTCACATACATCATTTTAACATGATTTTCAAGATGAATGTGTCCAGACAAGCCTTTCTTTTTATATAATCAGATATATATCTTGCCTCGTCTTTACAGGGATAAATAGCAAAATAAACAAGTTTTTAGTATGACAATTTAGATGATTATCATTAATAAAAATATTAGCATCAAAAGACTATTGTGGTTCCATGAGTCTAATTCAAAAGACCGCAACATAACCCAAGAAGGGATGTAACGGCCCAATATCTGTGCCCAACTTAAGTAACGCAAAGGTCTTGGGTTCGAATCCTGAGGTATGCAACAAAAATTTGTGAGGGGTAAGATGACATACGTTCTCTCAAAGCGGATAATACGTAATGAGTTAACGGCTTGAGCACAAAGACTGGGCTTTACAAGGGAGGCCAATCGTTTTCATTGATTCAAAAAGGTGGAAAGAAAATTTTCTAGACGAATTAATGCAGCATGAACGATTACGAGAATGCATCATTCATTGCACCCATACTAACCAAACTAACAGCACTCACTGACCTTTGAGGATCGAAAACCGTGGCACAAGACTACAATTTCCATAGATCCAGTCTCATGCAAAAACCCAACAAGTTTTTCTCCGTGCTTGTTTAGTACTTTCAACTGCTGCACGGTTGCTGAAGCATTGGAAGGAATATACACATTAGTGACCAAAAAAAAGGTTTCAAGATCTAAGCAAGTCCAACAATTATGACCAAGCCACTCCCTAGACCATTTTTTATCTTTCATCCACGTAAGGAGTAGGGATAGAGGAGATAGGTCCTCCAATTATGTAATCCGTCTAAATGAGTTCAGAACTTTTGCAAAAAGAATCCACCATGCAGATCGAGATCAATCAACCTCAAGATAGGTATAGTTTCCAAATTTTATGAAGACAAACTAAAATGCTCAGAGATAATTCTTTTGTAATGAGGAACTAAATTGTGGGCACCGATGCTAGTGCCAGTTTAGGAGTACCTGATTATTGATAAGAAAATTTCTCTGTCTCGATGGCTCTCATTATAACTAATAGCTTGTTTGGTAGAAATTAAAATCGGATTAAAATTGAAAAACTAGTCGTTATTGTTGACTTTTATTAGACGAGTGGAACCCAATAACGGCTATATTTTCAATTTTAATTCCTCCCAAACAAGCTCTAAATAAATTATTAATTTGTGATATATAAAGTATACATATAGAGATATTGTGTTTGCTACCATGAAAAGAAGAGATGGCTCAGCGGCAAAAGGGACAGTTTTGTACCTCTGTAACCTTTTTAGGAGAACAATTTTTTTCTCTATCATGTGCATCGCATTGGAGTCTTAAACATAACCTTTTCAACTCATGATTGGTCTATATAAGAATTTTCTTAACCAACAAGAGCACAAATATGGTGCATTGACAAAAATACATAAGATCACTCATCCAGTACTCATGGATCACCCTTATCAAAGAAACTATACACAATGAACCAGTCCCCTCTTGCAATTTCTTTGCAGGGGAGATCATCTTAAACTTATTACTTAGGACCTCTTTGAGCCACACTTTTTTATGTAGAATGCATTTTGGAATAGTAGTTGACGGAGAATGTGTGGTTACAAATGAAGGAAAAGTTTTTGGATTATGTATAATATTATTTTATTAAAGAATGTGTAGTTGAAAATAAGAGACTGAAAAATGTATTTTGAAAAAAATGAGGACAAACAAGGTCTTAATATACAGAATCACAAGTAGTCAAGTACACCAACCTTAAAGTGGCACGAAACTGCAGCTTAGTACCTAATTATTAGCCCAATCTCATCAAAATATACTTCTAGTCTCGATATCACTGATCAACGAAAAAAATTATTTGTAACCAGTGTACTATCAAGTTTCTTAATTCACAAATGCATTACTAACACTTAACCAACCAGTTGTCCCGAGTATTTGATACTTCCTTAACTGTTCGTTATTGACATCAGACTTTTGAGCAATTATATTAGATAAAAAATAAAAATAAAAACCCCATTAACCTTGATTCTAGCATAATCCAACATGTATGAATTTAGACACAATGCATACGTCCACAATTCAGTGTGCGGCATAAAACCCACAATTTCAATCAAATCCCTACTGTTCAAGTACGACATCATGTACAAATGCATACTGAAGTCAAACTCTTTGAGCTACTTCCATCATCATTTTCCTTCATTAAGATGGAAAAGAATACCCAGTAAAAATGAGGATTTCCACATATAAACATAAAATGAATGCATAGAATGGGGATTTAAAGAAATTCCTTAACCTGGGTTTTGAGCCATGACTAGGGTTCTTTTGAATTTGAAGCAGTGATTTCGACGAGAAATGAAGCGTCCCTGGTGAAGGGTAAAATCTGATGAACGAGGATTTTCATTAACAGCAAAATAAGGGAGCACTACATTGAAATTTTGCACAAGAATTCCCATTTTGGGTATTTATATATGAAAATTGATACCAACAGATTTTCTCGATGTTCGTGGATATGAAAAAGATTAATAAATTGACGAAGACGAAGGTTGGGAAACAAATTGATTCTAACCTCTGCAACTGTGTCTGATTTGGCTGTTCTTACAACGATCACCGGCAAAAAGCCAGTGTTTGGAATTGGAATATAGTGGGTAAAATTACATTTTTGGTGTCAATAGTTATAAGATTTTTCTCATTCGATCCTTACCATAAAAAAATCTTGAGGTAAAAGTAATTTTATAGTCGAATCAAAATCGAGTTCTACTAGAATCAGAATGGAGTAGCATTCATTCTCAATTTTAACTAAAACGGGAACGACTAGTTGAGTACTGTTGACACACTAAAAGTGCAGTCCGAATTAAATAGCCCAAAGAGTGAAGCCCAATTGAGGAGTCCAGGATAAAGGCCCAAATAAGATTATTGGTGAATGCAGAGGAAGCTCACAAACACAGTAACATCATCGCCCAAGCTTGAAAGACGTCCAGAATCTGAGCGAATACGGTCGCCCAGAGCGATGACCTCGTTCTTGCCCAAACCTTCGAGCCGCCCAGAATCTTAACAAACATCAGATATTATAGTTATCCAGAATAGCAGTTATTGAAACAGTTATCGAGCAGACTTATCACATTCCACGATTCAATGAGCCCATTTGAAGGCGGTTGAACGACAAAGGGTAATGGCAACAGTTATGGCAGTTCCACGACAAGTTAGCCCCCATGAAGAAAGTGAATAGTTATAAAGCAATCAAGCAATTTCAAAACGGTTTGTTACGAAAAAATCATCATGGAAATATAAAAAGGAAGAGAAGATATAGAGAAAAGGACCCCGAATTAAACACTCTCAAATAGAGAATATGTAATTTCAATTTCTTAGATTAACTTTAATTATCATTTTTCAGTACTCGTGTACTTGCGCCCCTTGGAGGCATTCTGTTTATTTACAATTGTAACTCTCATCAATAAAACACCCCTTTTTGGAACTTTGTTTCAATAAGTTTGTCCCTTACACAATCGTCTGAATTCTTTTTTAATTGTTAGCGACTATCCACGCGAAACAAGTACTATAACGAGTTCAGTTATAGTACGATTTGAATGATTCGACGTCTTAATAGTCGTATTTGTAAAATTAGAAATAACACTCGCTATATAATATCATGTAATTATAATTTCTCAAATTATGATAGTTATAACAAAAATAAATAATTCAACTAAAACTACAACTGCATAATGAACATTAAATACCCAAAAATATTCATTTTTGATGAAGTTGCAAGCAATCCAAGTGTGTGATTGCTACATCTGTCATAAACTATCAATACGAAAATCAGAGGCACTAACAATTATTTTCAGAACTCAACGCTGGCACTTGAAAGAAAGTCGTAGTTACTGAGTTTGTCTCCCGCAAAAAAACTCGTTCTTTTTATAACAATCTGCAGAAGTCTAGAAAACTGACGAGAATCCAAGTGCGTGCCGACGTACAAGAAATATAGTCAATCCCCCCCCCCCCACATGTGAGGGGGTGTAATTGTTGGAAATGGTGCCTATTTGACCACAAGTGGGTCAACTTTGACCACAATTTTATGTGGGACCCAATGTTCGAATTGTTGAAATTTATGTTCAATTAAATTCTACGTTCCGAGTAGATGAGTGTAGAATATTTACTTGTGAAAAACCATTTCAATATGAATGAGAAATTAAGGTTGAAAGTCGGATAATAAATACGAGGAATAAATGAGAAAGAATTGGAAAAGTGTTCCAATCCCACATAGGTTGTAAACACAACCTTGAACCACTTTATAAACTCCAAGGTTGGAAATGGGTTTGGGCCCCAAGGGGTACCAATAGTCTTTAAAAGGGGGGAGTCTTAGACAATGTCTAGACTAACCAACGGCCACACGCGCGCGCGCCGCCGCCGTCCGTCCGACCGGCCGGCACGGCACGAGCTCGGGTCGTGGGCCTGGGCCAGACCCGTGCCAATATTAATTTTTTTTGGATAAAATTTATTTGAATTTCTTATCCGAATTAAATTAATTCCCTCTTCTTCACGGTTAATTAACCAACCCATTAGTTGCTTAACTGGTGAGTTAAGTGGTCGTGAGTGGTGAAAAACCAACCCATTAGTTGCTTAACTGGTGAGTTAAGTGGACGTGAGTGGTGAAAACTGCTGCAAGTGGGGAGTTGAACGAAGGCTGAACCGTCAACTCCCTCCTCTATTTAAAGGGTCATCGAGCTTTCATTTGAACACACAACAAAAACACACGAATTCATACTGCACTGCATACATTGTCTTCTTGTCTTTTCCGTTTCTGCATTAGTCTACAGGGAGTTACTTTCATTCTGGTTCGTTGTCTTGCATCGACGTCGCTTTACGCAAGTGTGATCGTTGTATCTTGGGAGACGATTTACCATATACCGTAAGCACCGTGTGATCGGGTAAAAACGTCTTAAGGACGAGAGAGCATAGTTCTCGCCTCGATCATCCTCATTCCGTTTACGACAATTGTTTCTGACTTTGTTTTACTAGTTTAGTGTTACTGTTTGTAATATTTTAAATTCCTACATTCTGTCTTCGCAAGTCGATTCTGGAAACTTCTATTTTCAGATACAAATTTTATATCCAACAAGTCCCTTATGTACAAAAGTTGATGTATAAGTAGAATTTTTTATTTTTGAAATTGTTATTAAATTATAAAGTATGATTCAACTTAAATTTCTTATATGGCGAAAATTTTAAGCCTCGTTTGTTTCCTATTTTGAAATTGTAGAATTCATTTTTGCATCACATCATGGGTCTCCCCATTTACGTTATTGGTTTGAATACCTACAATTGTCATTTTTGAAATTCCTTTTATCCCCACTTTTTTCTGTCCAATAGTGAGGAGAGCTGTGAAAAGTAGTGTTCTGGGAGAGAAAGGCAAGGTAGGGGGAGTGAAGACGAAAACAATAAATGCTACAGTGAAATATCATGTTTAGTGTCGAATGCAATAAAAAAATGGGTTTGTGGAAAAGCAACGGTCCAATTTCTTCTACTTAGGAATAAAAAGTGAGAAATAAACAAGCGTTAAATACGAATATTGGAGGATGCGATAAAAAATTGTGAAAAGTAAGATAGCTCAAGCCCTTTGATAAGTGTATTTTATACACTTATTCGGGCTCCAAATTATGACATTTTGTGGTTCTTTTAATGGGAATGGGATTATAGCATAATTTATAATATAATGTGTTATTAGGTGAAACTCGATGGATGATGAAGAATTGGAGAAAAGAATGCAAAAATTGACGAAAAAATGGAAAGATCCAAAGCTTGAGGGTTAAAGTGCAAATACACAAAAGTTGTGTCGAAGCTCACGATGAAGATTCAAGAATGCTAGAGGTCAAATGGATGCAACGAAAGATCAAAAGGAGTGAAAACAAATCAATTTCCAACCGCACAAGGATGTCTAAATTTTAGTTGGAGATTGAGACGCATTTTTGGCCTAGATAAATTTCGAATTGAAGAAGAGCTATCTCTATCAAAGTTGTAGTCCTTCGAGTTATCTTTCTAACGCAACTTGAATCATCTCAATCGGACATCGGAAGGAAAAGTTATGACAAAATTACTGAAACAGACGCAAAGTGGACAGAAACTTGGCGCCCGAGCGCTACACACTCAGCGCTCAAGCGCTGCACTAGCCAGAAAATGGATTTTTAACAGATTTTCAGCGCTCAAGCGCTGTCCCATAGCGCTCAAGCGCCGCGCGCCGCCACAGATTTTAGGTTTTTATTGTTTGGGCCGCGAAAACTCCACAAAAAGACTCCAAATTGGCCAGGAACGGATATGAAAGTATAAATAGACCTAAGGAGGCTTGGGAAAAGGGGGGGTTCTCACACATTGGAAAAGAGGGAGATATTGCAAAATAGAGAGGAGAACACAAGATCAAAGAGGGATTTTCAAGAAGAAACATCAAAGATTCGATATCAAAGCAAAGATTGGAAGCGGAAGAAGACCTTGGTGCAAGAGTTTATTCTTTTCCATATCTTTATTCCAATAATCCGGTGATGTATTCCAATATGTTTATTCCTTTCATATTCTTCATCATGTTTAGCTAAATTTATTATTAGGGCGAACAATGTAATCTTTTGAAATCCTTAGTTCTTTAATTCAATAATTTCTGAGTTTTATTCTTCCATGTGTTGATTTTATTATGTGCGTAATGCTTCAAACTACCTGATCAATAATTTGATGATCCATTGAGTTTCTTACGAGTCGAGAGGTGAGTTCGAGACTTAGAACGTGTAATAAAATCTGGTAACGAGGTATAACGTGTAGAGATACCTATACTAAGTACTACGGTCGTTATATGAATTCCTAGTGCCTTAACTCGTTTAACTAAGGAGAATTCGCATAGAGATATGGAATTAAATTAGTTAAATAGGCTCAATGAGAACTCGAGAGGGGTAAATTGAATACCGTAGGAGAGTTCGACCGAACACTACATTAGGCTAGAATCTTGAATTGTGAACTAAGGTGATCATTAGATGAAGTTGTTTTGTCCTAATACATCTTACATACACGAATCTTTGATCTATTTGTATTTGTTATTTCTGCATACTTTTTATTTGTTTTAGACATTTAGTTCATTTAGAAAATCAATATTCACAATCCTTCATTTGTTTATTCCCATCAAATAGGAGTTAAGAAAAGTAGATTAAGACTAAAGTATAGTCCTCGTGGGAACGATAATCCGGACTCTTAGGTCCACTTTATTACTTGTCACGATCCGTACACTTGCGGGATATAAAAATCGACAACACCCTTCCAAAACGGACAATATGTGTGATATAACGATTTGAGAACAAAAGCTTGAAACGTTATAGACATTTCTCCTCTACTTATTTTTTTTTTTTATATATATACAACTTAAGTTTTAAAATAAAAATAAAAATAAAAGTTTTTGTGGACACATTCCTGGTACTAATTTTATTATTTTGCTTTATATTATTAAATTGAATCTCGAGGATGTGTCATAAAGTCGTGAGGGGTAAGATTGACTCAAACTAAAACGATACTATAATATAACAGTTTGGACAACGATGACTCGGATTGTTACACCATCCCTCCTTATTGCTATATTTAAAAATAATGTTTGCGTCTAAATAGAAATATGAAAAAAGAAAATAGTAAGAAATTCGAATGAGACTCTGTTTGAATCCCATTATTGGTGTAAAATACATTTTGAAATAGTAGATCGATAAAAATGGATTTGTGTGTAATATTATTTTAATGAAAAATATGTAGTTGAAAAGAATAGAAAGAAAAATGTATTTTTGAAAAAATAGGATCAAGGGCAGATTTTCCCATTTTTTCTCGGGTCCCCATTCTAAGCAGTGCATTGCACCCTAGTACCCAATCTTCCAAACGGAGCAAAAGTCAATCGTGAAATGAGCAACAAGGATAGTTTCAATATGGCCGATCTCTTGGCTCTGGTAAAACCTTACCCCCTATATGTAATATGTATACGTGTTGAAATCAGTGTTATATTTACTTAAACCGCGATTAAGCATTGGTTTTGATATTTTTGTGTAGTTTTAAATGCTGAGGATAGAGCAGACCTTGTTAATGCTCTCAAAGTGAGTTCCCCCCCCCCCCCCCCTTCTCTCTCTTTAATATAATTAATAGTCAATATTTGTATGGGTGACGTGGTTGGGTTGACTGCGTCTATTGAAATGTATGTGCAGAATAAGCTTCAGGATGTTACTGGGAAGCTCTCTGATGTGCTTGAGAATTTGCATCCAAATATCAGGAAGCGAGTAGATGTTCTGAGGGTGATTCAGGCATGTTCTGTATTGGCAGATTCTTAATTTCTTTATGGTCTATGAATTGGGTTTTACTCTGGGGAAAAGTTTTGTTTGGCTAAGAAATGAACTTTGTACCTATGGATGTATGAGAGTTTATTCATGCGCTACTACCAATTGTTTAACTGACTGGTTTTGATAGCATGCTCTGATCTTACATATGCTTTTTTAACATAGGCATAAATTTGAGGCTATAATTGACTCTTTTTTTTCCCTCTTAAGTTAAAGAAGGACTAGTGAGTGCAATGTATGAATGTGTCATATTGCAACTATACACTGCGCGATAAGGTGATTGATCTGTTCAATTATTGCTTCGCAATTCCTATCGTCTTACCTGTGCTTTTGGATATGGCTGTTAAAAGGGAACATATGCGTAGTAGTTTTAGAACAATCAATAATTGATCAAAGGCAGTGGATCTTTTATGGTTATTTCATATCCTCCTTTGTAACTTCTTATTGTTACAGAGTGAGCACGATGAATTGGAGGCAAAAATTTTCAAGGAGAGAGCAGCACTTGAAGCCAAATATCAAAAGCTATATAGTCCACTTTATGCCAAAGTATGTTATGCTTGTGCTTATGGTGTTATGCTGTTTTGAGTGTTTTTAACTTTTTTTGGTGGCCACAAAGAAACTTGTTCTTTTGCTCTATTTTTGAAGTATGGCAAACATGTGCAGAGATTTGAAATTGTAAATGGAATTGTCAAAGTTGAAGGAGATACAACTGATGGAGAACCTACAAACCAAGAAGAAGTGAAAGATGCTGGGGTTATGGTTCGATATCTTTCTAGGGCTTTTCTTTTATGCTGGTAACGCGTATTTTCACATCTTCAATATTATGCAGAAAAAGGAGTTCCTGATTTCAGGCTCACTGCAATGAAAAACAATGAAGTACTTGCCGAAGAGGTTAATCATTTCCAAAAGCTACTCTTTTACTTTTGTGAATATATAATACTGGTTCTCTAGTTATCTTAACTCAGTTATATATGTTTGTAATGGGCTCATATTTCAAAGCATGATGAAGCGGCTCTTAAATTTCTCAAAGATATAAAGTGGTCCAAAGTTGATAATCCTAAGGGCTTCCAACTTACATTTCATTTTGACACTAACCTGTACTTCAAGAACTCCATGTAGGAGATATTACACCGATAATGTGCATATTATATTCATCAAGAGCATGCCGTTAATATGCGTGAAATCGAAGCATCATTCGACTTACCGAAATCTGATTTGAGAACATAAAATAGCGATTTACCGATTTCGAATATAATAATATGAATTCTTCACTTCCCAATATGAGTGAACGCATGTTGTTCTTCAATTCAAACCAAGTGATGCGATCGGTCGAGGCAAGTGTTTGACACTTTTTCCTTAAGATGAATTTGCCCCGCATCGGTGCTAACGGTTTCTCGGCAATCATCTCCCAAGATACAACGACCACGTCAAGCCATAGGAGCACTCCAAATGACTTAGATCAACGAACTCGAACGGAGTTCCCTCTCTACCATAACCATGATTTTGATGTAAGAGAAAATCACTTTTATAAAGTGTTCATGCAAAACTAAAGTAACCATGATATGAAACTATCAAATGAATTGTTTGTTGTGTAGTTAATCCAAACACATAGGGAATCCATATATATAGTAGTTGAAACATCCATACCAAGAGACACATCTCTTGAATAATCATAATTATTGGAAGTTACTCATACCAAAAGTCATGCTAACTATGATTTTGATGCAAGAGAAAATCACTTCTATACAGTGTTTTATGCAAAACTAAAGTAACCATGATGTGAAACTATCAAATGAATTGTTTGTTGTGTAGTTAATTCAAACACATAGGGAATCCATATATATAGTAGTTGGAACATCCATACCAAAAGACACATCTCTTGAATAATCATAATTATTGGAAGTTACTCATACCAAAAGTCATGCTCTCCAAGAGTCATGATCCATATGAAAAGACACATCTTTTCATCTACATTCTCTAGAATATTCCACAATATTCTACACAATTCCAATAATTTCAAGTATTAAGTGGTTTAAGTTTGGCTTAATTTCTCATTCACCAAACAAGGAATTTCCACTTAAATCATTTCAATTGGTCACAACCAATTTCCAATACAAAATTCCAACACTCCATTCTGACTAAAATGTATCACATGATTGATGAAGATGAACCTATACTGGAGAAAGCAATCGGGTAGTTTTATTTCCTTACCGACATGTTGTCTCTTCATTTTGTAGATTTAGAAAACTCTTCTGCATGCTTCTCTTCCATTTTTCATTTGAACTTGATGCTTACTTAGTAGGACTGAGATAGAGTGGTATCCAGGAAAATGCTTGACACCTACAAAGGGGACTAAAAATGCCAAGCCAATTACTAAAACAGAACAATGTGAAAGCTTTATTAACTTCTTTATCCACCAGAAGTCCTCGAGGAGGATGAAGATATTGATGAAGATGCTGTAAGCTTGTTCTTTTGTTTATGGTTGACTTCTTTTTTCCCGTGTTTTGATAGATATATATTTTTTTTTTTTCATGAAACCTTTTTGGACCGGCTGAAGAACTCAAAAACTTGATGGAAAAAGATTATGATACTGCGTTCTTTATATCAACCATGATATGTGCTCTTTGATGTATTCATGGCAACCAGAAGCGTGGGAGATAAGAAATAAACAGATCAATGGACAAATCTTATTAATATCTTGAGTTTTAAGTAATTAGATACAGCTTTGTATGCCATACTTCTATTGCACTCTGCTGAATGCTGACAAATGACGAAGGTTGATTTCGAACTTCAACTTTCATATGGATGCAATTGTTTCAAGTCTTTCTGGCACCTATCATACCATTACTTCAGTGAAAGGGCAAATAACATTTAGTAGTTCTACGGAATCAACTTTCTGAAATCAACTCTTTTTGGGGACGTAGTGGAAAGTGGCTCAATTACTGGACATATGGAGTACTCTAAGCCCTAAACCCGAATTTTTACTCAAAGTTTGTAGGGATTAAATTTTCAGATAACTCTTTATTTGTAAGTCAGGGATAGAACTAAAATCAATTAAGTTCCAAATATGTGTAAGAATTAAGTGGGTATATTGGGGGGAAAAGAATTAAAAATGAGCAATATGAGGAGGGACTTGGTCAAATCTTTTTCCTGTGAGTGGATTTGAGGTTGAGCTAGATGGAATATGATGTAAAGGCTTCCAGAAACTTCCCACTGATTTTGTTGAATGTTCAACTGAAAAAATTTTGAGTTGTAATTTCTCGAATTATGCTACTATGGAGGTGAATGTCGAGAACTTACTGTAGGTTTTGCAGCATACCCTGTTATCTTGTATGGTGATGCATTGTGCTTCCCGAAACTCTAGCATTTACTAACAGCTATTGAAAAAAGAAAATCTCATCCCAAGAGTGCGAAAGACGACTATTCCTCAGGCAAGGAGCTTCTGCTAGAGAATATGGAATATGTCTGAATTTTCCCAATACCGGAGCAGCTAAAAGAAGCAGTCGCAGTACAACCATTAAATTTAAATGGAATATGCATATTCATCTTCCTTCAAAATTCCTGTTCCCTTCTTGGTTTCAAATTCTGTTTCAAGAGGTATCTTATAGGCGTGTACAATTGTTTTCATGCAGGTCAACCATTCGACTGATTCGAGATAAAATCATCCCCCTTGCAGTATCATGGTTCACTGGGGAAGCTGCTATAGATGAGTATGGTGACATTGAAGATGATGAAAATATTGATGAAGGTGATGGTGAAGAAGAGGAAACCAAGAATAGAAGAAAGTCGTTTGAACTGTGTATTCTTCAATTTCCTAGTTATTTGATGTCCTTTTCTATCGAACCTCACACACATAATTCTTGGCTTCATCATGCTTTGCACTCTCTCTCTCTCTCTGCCCCTCTCTTGCCTTTTCTTGATCCCGTTGACAAATCTTGTTGGTTTTCTGTAGAAGAGTGGAAGTGCACACACTGCGAACGATCAGCAGGGTGAGAGGTCTCCTGAATGTAAACAACAGTAGCATTTTAGTTTGGTAACTGGATTCTCCAATTGTGTGCTTGAACTTCGATTGGCATGAAAAGGGATTGATGATCAGTTTTGCGCGTTATCCTTGGATCATCACATATAAGCAGTCTTTAGAATCCTCCAATTTTCTCTTTGCCCGCTTTTATATTCTTTTCTTGTTTCTTGCGTGGGAGAACGCTGTCAAATACATAGAGATGTCCTCTTATTTGGCGCTTTTATATTCTTTTCTTTTATTGTAATCTTTATGATGTGTGACGAAGTTTTTTATAAAAGTCGAGGAAATATGTAGTTAAAAATTGATAAATATTGTGAATTCAATGAAATGCATTGTTAAGTTATGTTTTATCATGCCATGAAATATGAGAAATCATAGTGAACGCCTTCGATGGGAAAATATGGTAAGCAGTTCGAGATTCAATTCGATCATATGTAAAAATTGAAAATATCAAACTCGATGAATAATTTTAGAATTTATTTATAGGTTCATACCAAAATTTTGTTTCTATTATTACTTGACAATGGACTAAAACATAATAATTCACTATGCTATCTCTGTGTTTTAAGTGTCATCATAAAAGAGGACATTGTTGGGTTTAAAATCATTAAATTTCTTAAGGTTTGATGATTAAAATAAGAGAAGTTTGTAACAATTGAGTTGAGAGATGGTAGCATGATGATGGTTGAAATTTTACAAAGTTTAGATGTTCAAAATAGCAAATTGATATTAAATGTATGAACTGAAGGGGTTATCAAATACAACTCGACTATCAATTGAACAAGGTCGTCATCACATACGGTCACAAATTGCAATAGGTCATTAATTTTGAGAATCTATTTAACCTTATCATATTTCATACATCAAAAAAATTAAAATAGCACGTGCTCTTTTTTGTGCCACGATCATTATCATATTCGCCTGGTTTAAGCCACCTTTTTGTAGAACGAGAATGAAAAATATAGTCGCCACAAGAGATAGAAAATTTGAATTTAAATGTTGATGTGATGGATAACGGTCATATTTTTCATGTGAGTAATGCTACTTGTAGTCGCTCACTGCAGCAGCCGCCCTATGTGGCACACACATGACATGTAGTTATTTGATGCATTAATGTGGTAGTTTTTTACCACATTTAATGCATCAAATACACACTTGACATGTGTGTGCAACATAGGGCGACTGCTGCAGTGAGCGACTGCAAGTAGTATTATTCTTTTCATTTTAATGAGAAAATAAGATTGCCCAAACGGGGGCTCAATTCGAATTTTTCAGCTAAAATTTATTTGTTATGTTGTTTAGTCTAAGTTCAATACTGTACGTATCAAACATGTATTTGTCGAGAAAAATCACGATCTACGTATAAATAAGGTCACTAAAGTGAAATTTTAATACACAAAAAGCAAGCGGTGCAACAGTATCTATAAAACTTTACAGGGACCCTTATGAAAACAGACAATTAGTTTTGGGGTCAAAAAGAAATTTATAAAACTTTAAGGGAACAAATGACGTGAGGACTGCGGACATGAGATCTTGTGCAAAGCTCAACGCTACAAATGGCAAAAAGTTACAGTGATGATTGTCGACGCATATCTTTATTTGGTCTAAATTCGGACAACGCACCGTTTTCTCTCTCATCCCTACACTCTCTCACTACATCACCTATATATTCACACACTGACGATATGTACTAAAGGTTGAATAAATCCCTTTTACTCCAAGAAAGAAAAGAACACTTTGATTCTTGAACGGATAACCCCAGAAAATACAGAGAGAAATATGGCCCAGAAAGATGAAGATTTGGTTATTGTGAAAGAAGAACCCATATTACTTATTGATGAAGAAGAGAATTTTGACGGTGACGGTGTTGGGTTTTGTTCAGAGCTGCCGAAGCCAATGGAGGGGCTGAGGGAAGTGGCGCCGCCGCCATTCTTGAAGAAGACATACGAAATGGTGGATGATCCGAATACAGATTCTGTGATATCTTGGAGTTCAACAAGGAATAGTTTTATTGTTTGGGATCCTCACAAATTCTCCATGGATTTTCTCCCTAAACACTTCAAGCACAATAATTTCTCCAGCTTTGTTCGCCAACTTAATACCTATGTAAGCATCAGATTCATCTAGTCAGATCCTAAATTTGTCGGAGTTTGGGTTTTTTTTTGGTTCTCAGTTATCATTTTGTGCTGATTTTTATTGGGGTTTTTTTCATGAAATTCCTCTATATTTTATTTAAAATTCAATTTTTTTATTTTATTTTTGTTCTGGTTATTGCTTTCTATCAGCTCATTGAAGTATTTTCAGAGCTGGTTTTGCCTATTTTATAATTTCAAGATGATTTTATTTAAGTATGAAATTTTATAAATGTGAAAATAATTGGAAATTTGGTATCCACTTGTCCAGTGTTTCAGGAAGATCGATTCTGATAGATGGGAATTCGCGAACGACAGATTTCAGCAAGGGAAGAAACATTTGCTGAAGAACATTAAGAGGAGAAAACAACATCCCCAAGTCATTCATCAAAACGTAGCAGCAAAATCTTGGTTAGACTCGTCCAATTACGGACTTGAAAACGAACTTGAAAGTCTGATAACGGATCAAAATACATTGAAAACGGAAATCTTGAAGCTAAAGCAGCAGCAAGAGAACATGGAAAATTATATGTCGTCTGTTAAAAATCGTCTGCAGAACGCAGAGATGAAGCAGAGAAATACAGTTGTTTTCTTGGTTAAAGTATTGAAGGATCCTCTCTTTTTGCAGTACATCAAGAAAAGGAGGCAGAAAAATGCACTGAACGGTCTTGGGATGTTGAAGAAAAGGAGATTAATGAAGAACATAGATCAAAGTGTTCAAGAAGAGTTGACAACAATACAATCAGAGATTCAAGCATTATTCTCTTCGGACGATTCTGGGAGTCCTATACAGGAACACAAGGTTGAAGCTTCACCTAAGACGAATAGTACAGATTTGAAATCGGAGAATTTCATACTCTGGGAGAAACTCATGGAAGACGATATGATTTACGAGGAAGAAGCAGAAACAGAAACAGCAAAGCAACAATCTGATATTGTTCTTGAATTGGAGGATCTGATTGCTAAGCCACCTGAATGGGATATGCGTACGAGAAACTAGTCTGATTCCAGGGGTAATGTTCATCCTTTCTGTTTTCATCCATTTCTATGCTTTTGCACAAGTAGTTACTGTTTTGCAATGTAAATGACTTGTATTGCCAAACAAGAATGTATAGCTGGTCGTTAATGGAGTGTTTTATATACTCTTTTCATGTTTTAGCAAGAATGGATTCTCTTGAATCATCTCCAGAACAATCACTCGCTAACTTCTAGTTCTAATCTTTTCCCGTTCCTCAACTGCTTAAACTTTTAGATGGAGTAATTAACGCATGAGTGCATTTATTTCAAACATTTTTGTATGGTGGATTACATTTTCCAATTTTTGTTACAAGAGAAATCATATGACGACGGCAACCTTGTACCAAGTGTCTTTAGTTGCATTATCTATGGTGGAAGAGTTTTGATTAAGGGCATGTGCTTTCTTTCAATTTTCAGCAATTAATTGACCTTTTTTTTACTGTAGAATGGAGCCCACTTTGGCAGCAAAATGTGACATTGTAAAAACGAACTACCGAAGAAGCCCACATGTCATGCAAAATGAATTAAATATTAAGGGCAAAAACGTCATTTTGTCATAAAATGGTCCAATATTGCGGGTGTCATGTCAGTCTTATTTGGAAAATGGTGAAAAGCAACTGTTCAAATTTTACTTGACAACGATTGATATTGCAATTTTAAGTGCAACCAAAAACGCACTAAAATATCCATTCCCATTATGTTTAGTACACATTCATTATGTCTAAGAAATGACTATTTGAAGGAGGATTTTTCGTTATTTCATATCGTATGTGCACTAAACAATTAATTACGAAATTGAAATTATGAATCCCTATTTCTTCATCGCTGGAGTTTTTTGTTTCATACCATGTGGACTAAGTAATCTATTACAAAATTGAAATCATGAATCCATGTGAAGTAATCGATTACAAAATTGAAATAATAAATCTCTATTTTTTTTCACCATGTGAGTCGAGGTACAAAAAGTGCCCTATGCAACTTTTTGACGGTATTTCAAAATGGATGTAATGTCTGGAAAAGATTGGAAAGCACTCGAATTGAAACTATTGAATAAATGGGTACTCTTATCTTCGATCTCATCCCCTAGAGTTTCGTCCAACACAACAAACATACAATGATGAGTAAACGGGTCGGGTAAAATGGCACACTCGATAAGTGGGGCAGGACTGGTGTCTGTTTCCCAAATAATTGACAAACAACGACCCAAAGTGTCTTTATCTTAAATGGAGTTGGTGCCTGAATCTAAAAAGTAGTCAAGACAAGCACTAGAAAGTTCAAGCATAAACGGCTACAACCCAGACACCTGGCTGATTAGCCGCAATTAGCCATCCAAAATTTGGTAAATGGGACCATATCAGTAGGTGTAAGTTTTGATTAAAGGGATAGACTCGTCAAATTTGTTGCATAAAGAAGCAAATATAGCCACAAGCTTTGTGTCCATCAATGGTACAAATCAAGATTCATTTTCTAAACGCAAGTATGAGAATATTGACTTGTTTATATAATCAACTTCACTAATAAATGGACTGATTAAATTCATGTTTCTATAATCAATTCGAACCGCTATTCAAATTATCAATCATTCAAAAAGGCTAGAAATTGAACGACGCAGAAGAATACACGTTCTTCCAGCTGAGGAAATTATGGGAAAAAATGCATACTTACAACTTTTATAGCTCATACTTTCTGAACATTCAGTGGAATCCAAAATAACTAAAACAATCCAGTCCTCATTTCCCTGTAAATTAATAGAAGTCCTAAATTATGAAAGAAAGCCAGAACATTGCTGTGCAGACAAGAAAAGGTAGAAAACAGAGTATATGCGGCAAAAAAAGCCGAAACCCTCTTCCCAACACTCGCACATACCAGATGTTTACTTGGTGAGTGTGAACTTACCATTGGGTTTCATTATTCCCACAGATGATGATGAAGATGACGACATGTTAATTGTACGGTCAAATTCTTCTTTATCCTCGGTGAATGCCTTGCACAAAACTTCTTCGATTTCCATGCGCCTTCGCTTCTTTAATGGACACTCTTCGAGAGCGTTATTCCCTAGTTGAGTGATCTCGGAATAGTCATCACCATCCATGATCTTGTTCAGTACTGCTGAACAACGAGGGAAAAAGCGCTTCCCAAGCTCCACTGTTTCCAAAAGAAAAAATTAATTAATGAAGAATTTAAATGACATTCTGAGAGATGCTGAGATAAAATCAGTACAACCAGTTTCAGTAATATAGAATTGGCAATTCCCGATGAGAAATAAAGCAGCCTTTAGTGTAAATGTAAAAACTACATAATTCATCATTCGAGTAAATCCAATGTGTAAATCAGGAAATGATACATTCCTAGAGGAAGACAGCAGTTCTTGATTGTTAAAGCTGTAATGTTATGTTCCATTTATTTCATACGAATTATTAACTACTACAACCTTTATACTCTCATTTTAAACAATCATTACCTGAGACAAATGTCATTCTACTATTAGAGGTGTCTGTGTTCAGGGAGAATCCATTTCATTCCGGTCCAGTTTTGGTCTGATGTGGCTTTTTTTTAACTGATTTACATCTTCTCAAAATATCTAATGATAGGAAATGCCAGTGGACTTAAGAAATAAGTTTGAATAATAAATATCGTTGTCTTGTTTGGTAATGATACCAATGCTAAGAAAAGAGTTTCGATTGCACCAGCTTTAGCCTATGTTTGGCTCATTGTTACTGGTTGCTTATAAACAACTTGATCAAAAAAACATTTTTGGTCAAAACACTTTTTGTCCACACATTTCGTAGAACCCACAAGCACTATCCATTCCCCCACCACTCATTTTCCCCTGTTTATAAACACCTTGCTAGACATACCCTTAATTTTCCCTCAGATTTTTGCTACATTATGACCAGTGAAATCAATTTACTACGAACAAATTAGTTTATTTTAAAAAATCTACAGTGATTGTACAAGACTTCCGCACATTCAGTTATATGTTAGCCGTGCATATAGAAGGGAACAGTTTTCCTAAATCATTTGTTTTGGATGATTAATCACTCGTGTAATTCTGTGAGTTCATACTCAGTTGCTCACAAAATTAAAATATTCATCGTTTTTTAAATACAAATAATCAGTTCAGGGTGCCAAAAACTTCAGCATCTTTCTCAAATATTTAGTTGTAGAATGTTTCAGTAAGAGCCAAGAAAGAAAATTTGTATAAGCGAAATAAGCGTGCAAGATATATCTACCAGTTTTGGCGAGGGCCCTCATCCTAATCAGATGCTCCTCTTTGATTTTGAAAGGTGCCTCATTCAAGTCCACAGTAGACCTCTGGGCGTCAGCCATGTTCTTGCTGATTCCTGCTAGTTGAATCTTGGAGGTCCCATCAACTTGAGCGATATCCATGGCAACTTTTGCTTCCATGGGAAATAGAAGTTTGGCCAAAGCAACTGAAAAGCAATAACCCAGTTAATCAAACAAAATAAGACCTGCCACTATGGTTAGCAGCTGAACAAATAAGCAGATTATTCTTACAAGGAAAATAGTTAATAAACAGATATGTACAAATTCATTTGAAACAGGATAAGTTTCACCAATTGGCCTTGAGTCTAGAAAAATTTCAGACACAAGCACCAGGTATCTCCCATGCAATGGCGTGGTGATGATCATTATAACAAAAATATTATCAACGCTTTTTGGAGGAAGATGAGAAATGATTGATCAATGTGTGAGAACAGATAATTATGATACAATTAATTTACTTTATTGAAACCACCTGGAGCGTAAGAAAGTAGACTGTGGTTCATATATCAAAACAAGTCCTTCTCTGGATGATTAATTGTATGGATGGAACTACAAATTTCAAGGACTGAACACTACAAATAAATGATGATATGGATGGAACTACAAGATACACTAAAAATCCCAACATCTTTTTCAACAGTGCTACAAGGAGATCAAGAGCTGATCTGGAGGTGGCCATTCAGATAAAAGTAACAAAATAGGTCAAAAAGACGAACTGTACAAAAAATTAAAGCCCTGGGGTAATTTACCTCTATTTTCAAGGTACAATAACTTTGAGCGCAAATCATCGCCTGCAATAGCAAGCGATACTGAAGCTTCTCCTAGTAAGGGATCTCTTCTTTCTGCTTGTTCCAAAATCTCTATGCACAGTCGATCCTTTGGAGTAGCTGTCCCTTCCTCTGTACTTTTATGATAATCCACAGCCCGAGTAAGCCTCTTTGAGATCTGAAGGGCTTTCCTGCCATCTAAAGTGAGATCAGATGGCCTAGCTCCCTTAGTTAAAAGAGATACAATGATTTTGGGCTCTTTTCGCATTGCGGCTACATGTAGCACAGTGTATCCCCTTGGATTTCTGTGGTTAATGTCAGAAATGGATAAGTCGAGAAGTTCTGTCGTGGTCTTTGCGTCGCAGTAGGCAACAGCATAATGGAGTGCATATGCATCATCTAGGGTAGTATGCCCTTCCTTCAGCAACATTCTGACTAACTCAACATCATCAGAGTCCAAGGCTCTGTGTATTCTCTTCACATGTTTATCAGGAAAAATGTTGCTTTGAGGTGATTGCAAGCCGAGTTCCAAACGTGAATCATCTATTTGTTTCACAAGGTGGTGGGGCAACGCTTTATCAAGGGTTACGTTATCAACATCAGATTTGACAATAATCTCAATACACCTTGCAAGTAAATTCTCACAACTTGCACCACACAAGTTTGCAACTGATAAAACCATCAACAAGTCATCTGCAACAGCCTTGTCGAGAATGTCCATTAGTTGCCTCTGTAAGGGAGAATCGGGATGCATCAAATATTTAGAAAAGAAATGTAAATGGAAGTGTGTAGAGATAACTGAGTGCCGTACGCACTCTAGGATTTCCCTCCGGTGGTGGCAAATTTCATAGTAAAATAATCAGGGGAGTAATATATCTTTAATTTTATAGCTAGTGGTCTGTTGTAAAGCTTAGATTGCTAGTATTTTATGTAATGCATTGTTTCTTAAGGAGAAGTGGTGGAAAACAAGATATATTTTTTTTACTTTTAACAAGTAATCTGCAATTTCTCAAGGGCTGTCCCATCAGAGTAATGGTCTCATTCTCCCCATGCTGAACCAGTCCATGACAGTAGTAACTAGGAATATAAAGGATAAAAATTGAATACGAATTCCAATATATAACATGTCGCTCGGCCTACATTACGCCCCTATTTGAGCCACATTATTTTTTTCATTTTCATTCTTTTACTCATTTTCAATCACACATTCTTCAATAAAATAATATTTTTCATCACATCAATAAATTTTCCTTCTTTTTCAACCACATATTCCCCATCACATCAACCAAAAAAATGCATTCTTGGAGCAAAAATGTGCACCAAACAGGGGCTACATTGATCCAGTTCAATTTTTGCATTCTGTAAATTATGCTTCATAGATACAGGGCCTTCATTCGTTTATGTTCCAAATATTGGGATATTTTGACAAATATACATTGCAAACTAAAAAAAAAAAACACTTTGATTTCCATCACAATATTTTAACGAACAGCTACTGGAACAGTAACAAAGATTCATACTGACAGAAAGAATTCGTGTGAAGACAAAACCTTGTTTCTTCTAAATCATTGGACAATAGACTACAGCGATCAATAACTTCGAATGGAAAGATTCCAACTTCATCCTCATATGGAACTGGCATAAAAGATTCAACAAAAGAATTGAAAGATGCTTACTTATGGTGTATATCTTGGCTCACTAAGATAATCTATTCAATAATTACCACTTTAGTCTTCTGAATTTTAGATTGAAAGCCACTGAATGAACCCAGAAAAGCTCGTTCTTCACGTTAAACTTCATCTCTAACTAGCTGATCATTGTCTACAATGCACTGAAAGCTACTGTCTACTACCCCTACTCAGTATTCAACAAATACTAAGATCTGAAATAGAGAGTACATAAAATTAATTCAAAAGTATTGAAGTATGTCAATGAAAAGAGAGCAATACCTGAAACTTAGCAACTAATTCATTGATCTGAAAAACGAAAGATGCATACAATATCTCCACCATGAATTCAACTGCAGGTCGACATCCCAAATGCGAGCACTGATCGTCTACGCATATGCACACATCCTTCGGCCGAGCCCGGACTCTCCCACTGTAAACATAAGCCAGCACAGTCACAAGTGCATCGTAGCTAACCTCATACTCCTTCATCACCTCCTTTAAATCTAATTTCACATTCCCCTCCTTATTAGCGAAAAAATTCTTGAAGAATGGACTCCTAGCCGACAAGATGCACCGGTGGACCGGAATTTCTCTGCCTCCGGCCGCCACCACTTTAGCATCGGAGAAGAAATCAAAGTCCGGCGGCGATGAATTGTAGAAGAGGATCGAAGCGAGGGTGTTTGAGAGGCGATTGAGGGCTTCGACGTCCTCCATCTGCGGCGGTACAGCGGGGGAAAGGGATGATTCGATGTTGCGTACGCAGCATATGCTGCTGCTCCCTCCACTGACGTCGTTGGAATCCGAAATACCCGTTCGACTGTCCATTGACAGGACCTAATACTACTATCTTATACTAACATACATGTATCTGTGATTATCACGAATGAAAACGCTCAAATAGGCAATTCAATCGAAGTTAAAGGGTTGAAGAAAATTACTTGGTGATGGAAATTATATATTTATGAACAAACCGATGTGATTTCGAGTCAGAAGAGAGAGAGAGAGAAGAAGAAGACTATTACTGCGGAGGGAAAGCTCAGCTGACGAGGGCGGTCGGTCGTAGGGTGGGGTAAGGGAGGGTGATGATGCAAATGATGATGTAATAATTTCCGTACATCAGGATTTAAATCAGGGACGTCGAAACAATTTCCTAAATAAGTACAAAAATAACTATCATATTTGTTCGAATAAAAAAAAGTAAAAAAGAAATTTTGTACCTCTTACACTATTCTTATAAATAAGAATTCATATTATGACCGCAATAATCAGTATATGTATCTCTACACGTTATACTAATTTACTGAATTTTACTATATGATCTACATCTCAAACTCACATCTTGATTCGTAAGAGACTCACATAATCATCAAATTATTGATCAGATAATTTAATGCATTAAACTCATAATAAAACCAAAACATATATAAATAAATCACATAAATCTTGAATAGAAAAATAAAAGATTACAGGTCGACTACATTGTTTTCCCTAATATAAAAATTAGTTATTCATATTGTAAAAATAAAAATATGTAAAAGTGGAAAGATATCACCAAAAATTGACGAAACGTGAAATTTATGTTTGCTCTCTCTTTTCTTTCTTTCTTTCTTTCTCTTTCTTCTTCTCTGTACGTCTTTTTTCTCTCTTTTTCCTTTCTGCTGCAAGCACCTTTCTTTTTCTTTCTCCCCTATTTCTTCTTCTTTTCTTTTTCTCCTCTTTTTTTTCTTCTTTTGCTTCCACCGCCTGGACTTTTATATATGTATATACACATATTCATTGAGGCTCATTTAATGTATTATTTATTTCAAAGGTTTTATCTTTGAATTTTGTCATCTTTCGTCACTTTTGCATTCTTTTATCCAATTCTTCATTAAGGTCATGTTTAAGCCACGTTATTTTTTTCATTATCATTCTTCTACTCATTTTTAACCACACATTCTTCAATGAAATAATATATTTCATCACATCAATAACTTTTCCTCCTTTTTTAACTACATATTCCCCATCACATCAACAGTAAAAATGCATTCTTTTTTCCAAAAATGTGCACCAAACGGGGGCTAAACATAAAGTTTTACCTACAAAATACAATATAATATAAATTAAGTAAAATTTTATCAAAAAAACAATAAAATATCATGATTTAGAGCTTCGACTAAGTGCATAAACTACACTTATCAAACACCGCTAAGTAGGCTTGGATATTTAGTCCAAACCTTTGAGGATGTCCCCAAGACTCCATCCTCCCATAAATCAACAAAGTTACTTTCCAATGACAAATTATGTTAAATTTGCCATTAATAACGTGACGTGCACAAGTGCACACGAAAAAAGGGTAAAAATATCGAACTCATGAAAATGTAACGAAAATGTCAAAATCGAACTTTATAGGAATCGAGACAACCCATACGATCTTCGATCAAAGAAATATTAAGAAGACAAAAACATAAAAAGATGTTGAAAAAATAAAACCTTTGTATTATGAATTTCTTGCTCAAGTATAGTAAAATAATATAATGCCAACTTTACCTCACCCCACAACTTTTGCGCAAACCCAATTTTCTTTCAATTAAGTGCCATTTTCTAATTTTAGCACTTTTTAGCCCAAGAAAATAATACACTAGGCAGCTAGTATCATATTCTTGCATGGTGGAAGATTTTTTTTATTTTATAATATAATATTAATTTGAAAGATGGATTTGTTCACTACACGTCATGCTTATAATTAATTCTGTGGCACCTGGCCCGCGGCCGCGGCCACCCGTGCTGGATCCGCCAGAAGCTGCAAGTTCTAGCCGGTGAGTCACCGTCCGCCGGGGAAGAAGAAGCTGCGCGCCTAGAAATTTTTTTTGCCCCTTTATGTTTTAATTTGTTTGGGCCTTATTTCAAAAAAAAAAGGCCCAATTAGTGATTAGTCCACAAAACAAAACCAATTTAACCCAATTCAATTACCAATTTACCACCCATTGTGTGTCTTTGTCCGGCAGAGAGAGGGCTCAGAGGGGGAGAGTAGCAATTGACGATTAGGACGAAATCGAAGGTTGATGTTACCCATTGACTGTGACTATGGTCGGTGGACGCCTGGACAGTGTGGTGGTCGGAGGTTGGTGGATTGCCCGGCTGCTGGAGCTTCGAAATCAAAGGTAAGAATATTTTACCTACCTATTTACCTCAAAATCAAGTTATTTTGGACTTTGTTTACCTTCTGGCAGTATGTTAGGATTTAGGAACTAAATACACAGAACTTAAGAAAATGACATGGAACTTTGCTGTGTAGTTTGCATTATCTAATTGTAATTTGTAAATAATCTTTGATGACAGACCCTAGATGGATGTTACTTGTTAGACATCAAATTATAGAACTCTGTCGAGTGTCGAATACTGATTAAGTATTTGCATGTCACAAATCACAATTCAACAAATTGAACGTAATAACCGTATAAGTATTACCTACCTTTTATGTTTTAGAGCATTTAAATATGTATTGAATTATATTTTCGGCTGTAACGATTGGTCAACGGTCAACGGACTCCGCCCTAGCTGAACAAAAGCTCTGGATTCGCCCCTGCATGCACTCATTTATTTCCTTATTAATAGCATATTGCTAATAGAATTTTGATTCATCTAACATTTTCTATTTGACGCTACCTAGATTACAATCTATGAAATACATTGGAGAACATAAATAAAATAAAAATAATGATGTGGCAATTAATAGGCATTATTTTATGGAAAAAGCTATTTGTACAACATTAATGTACAGCCTTGTACACAGCTCTCTCACAATCGTGGGTCCCACGATTATTTTATAATCATGGGCCTCACTATTGTTGTGAGAGAGTTGTGTAACTTGGTGTACATCAGTGTTGTACACCAAGCATCTCTCTTATTTTATACACCAATGAAATCTGAATATATTTTTATATATTGTACAATGTGACGATAACATTACTATGACATAATTATCGATCTTATTCTTTTAGATATATGGATATTAACTTCATTTAAAATGACAAAATAATTAAGACCGCCAAGCATTACTCATAAAATTAACATTGTCACGTTCAAGCATCCTAATGAGCCAAATTGAAATCTTGCATCATTGGCCTGCCCGCCTACCCCAGCTTGATGGTCATTATTTAATAATTTTTAAGAGAATGTGTGGATAAAAAATTAGAAAAAAATTTAAATTTACGATCAGAATATTTTATTGTATGAATGTGTAATTAAAAATGAGTATGTAAAAAAAAATTCAATTGTCAAAAACTACATAGTATTTGATGGGCAGTGGCTCAAAAAAACATAGGATCTAGCAGCAAATGATAATTTAAAACAAGTGGTAATTACATCAAATCAGATTTTTTAAGATGCAATTTCAAAAATCAGATATAAAGTTTATTTATAAAAAAATCAGATACTAATTCAAATATTTAATATTATTAATACCACCAAAATTCATCTTAATCCCTAATTACTCTCCCCTCTCATCTCTCTCTCTCTCTCACACACAAGCATCCCCTCTCTTTCTCTTTACCCACTGTTTCTCTCTCTCTCTCTCTCTCTCTCTCTCTCTCTCTCTCTCTCTCTCTCTCCCCCATCGCTACGCCAATCTGCTCGTCTCACGAAAATGTCGTCGTCGCCGGTGTGAAGCGCCACTACCGCGTCGCGACAGTTGCAAAGACACCACCACCACTACACTCAAGACGCCACCATCGAGCGTCGTCGAAGCGCCACCACCGTCGCTCCACAGTTGCGAAGACACCACCACCACTGCGCTCAAGATGCCACCATCGAGCGGTGTCGTTCTGAAGCAGCAGCGCCGCTGCGAAGACGCTACTGCAGCCCATCATTCCGTAGCACCACATTTCGATCTGCGTAACTCCGGGGCTATGTTGACCGGCAATGTCAAATCAATATTTGTAGCTTGTGATTTGTAGTTTTTGGTGAGCGCCGGTGATATTTGTAGCTTGTGGTTTCCGGTGATGAACATCGCTGCTGTGGTTTTCCGGCTAGGTTGTGTTGGTGCAGGTGGATCTGTTGTGGTGTTTTTTTGGGGGTGTGTTTGCACATTCGGGTATTTTTTTTTTTTTTGTTGGGGTGATGGTGGTGCATTCTGGCCATTGGTGGGATGGTGTGATGGTGGATCTAACACTGTTGATGGTGTTGGTGGTGGATTTGGTGGCTGCGGTATTTTTGTTGGATTTAGTGGTGGTGGATCTAGTCGTGACAGTTAGGGGTGGGCAAAAAAACCGAAAAACCGACCGAAACCGAGTCGGGTCGGTTTGGGTCGGTTTGACATAGTTATTGGTTTGGTTTGGTTTTATTTTAAACAAAACCACGGTGGTTCGGTTTGGTCATGGTTTAAAGCCTTAAATCACTGGTTAACCGACCAAACCCACTTATACATGTTTCTATTTTTTTTTTATTTTTTATTTTTTGAAAAAAGAAAAGTAAAAATCAAAACTTTTGGAATTTGGATTTTACTTTCCTTGATATTTATTTTCCTAAAATCTAGACATTGTGCTTGAGTTTCTTTCTTGTAACATAAATTTTATTTTCTTACTCTTGAATTTGGATTATGCTTAGTTCTGGTTATTTTCTTAGTCTTGATTTTGGATTATGCTTAGTTCTAGTTATTTTCAATTCTGATCATATCATGCCTTCTATTGAGATGGAAGAAAGAAATAATTGTGATATGTTTAGCAGTTCATATTTAATTAAGTGCAGTAAACGTAAATTGGCATCTCTTTTATTCTTATGGATATCCACCACATATCCAGGTTGATGAAGATGAACTATTGGGATGGAAAAAAAGCTTGATGAAGATTCGGTTTTGTTATGATTATGTGTTGGTTCTTAGTTGCGTCAGTGTGAGTAGTTAAATTGATTGACATACATTATTTTTTGCATGACTTTTCATTTTTTATGATGCAATATTATTTAAAAGTCGAAACCGACTAACCGAACCAAACCGAACCGATTTGGTTTGGGTTGGTTCGGTTTAAGAGCTAGAGTGGGTTGGTTTGGGTCGAAATTTTTCCAAACCGACTAATTTGGTTTTGGTTTCGGGTTGGGGTCGAAACCAACCCAAACCGAACCGCGCCCACCCCTAGTGACAGTGATAGTTTTGTAGTCGAAAATGGTGGTCGAGAGGTGGTGGTTTTGGCCACAACGGCGATGGTGGTGCTGAAGGGAGTGGTGAGGTGAGGTGGTCACAAGTGTTGGTTGGTGTCACAAATTACTTAGTTGATTGTAACCATTAAATTGATTAATCTGTGACCAATATACAATATGTGATCAATGAAAAAAATAAATTGTGACCAAGAAATAATGTGTAACCTAAAAAATTGTTAATTTGTATTGATAGTTTGAAAATTTGTGATTATCTAATAAGCTGTGACTTATAATATTTGTGATTTGTGACCGTTAAATAAATTGTGACGTATAATTTTTTTATTTGTTACCGATGAACAAATTGTAACGGTAAGATAATTTGTGATATAAAATTTATGATTGAAAATTTGTGACCGTCTGATTAGTTGTGGCTTATAATATTTGTGATTTGTGATCGATAAATAAATTGTGACGTATAAATTTTTTTATTTGTGATCGATGAACAAATTGTGACCTATAAAATTTTTAAATAGTGATCGAAAGATAATTTGTGACATAAAATTTCTGATTTGTGATCGAAAAATAATTATGACTAATTAAATTGTTAATTTGTGACCTTAATATTTTTAATTAATTAATTATATAATCAATTAAATCATAAATAAATTTTAATTAGTATCTGATTTTTGAAATTTGAAATATTTGTTCTTAATTTTGAAATAGGTGATATTTAACCTTTTAATTATGAAATTTTCCCTTATTATGTACATACTACATAGACATTTGAGGAAATTACAAAAAACCAGTGGTTTTAACTTTCAAATTCAAAATTCAGGTCCAATATTTATCTAATCAAAAATCAGGTATAAATTAAATATTTAAATAATATTATAATACTAATTTTTCAAACCCTAATTCATTTTCAATCCATTTTTTTTCTCTCTCTCTCTCTCTCTCTCTCTCTCTCTCTCTCTCTCCATTTCTCTTGCCGCCTTCTTCCTCACCGCCGCCGCCGCGCCTCCCTCTCTCCTCCCCTCCCCTCCCTCCCTCCCCCCTCCTCGGCACAGACGAAATCGGCTGGCAGTGCAGCGATGATTTCATTAGGAAAGGAGCCGAAATCGCTCCCAAGCGATTTATTGCCGGATGTCGTACAATCCGGCGTAAATCAATCGTCTGGCAGCGATTTCGCTTCTGCATTTTATTTTTTTTTTCTTTTTTTTTGGCTATTGAGTGATGTTATTGTTGGTGGATCTATGATTGTTATTGTTGGTGGATCTATGGTGGTGGTGGCGATTTTGTGGCGGGGGCGGCCACGTTGGTGGTTATTGTTGGTGGTGTGATGTGCGTTGGTTGTTATTATTGGTGGATCTATGGTGGTGGTGGCGATTTTGTGGCGGGGGCGGCCACGTTGGTGGTTATTGTTGGTGGTGTGTGACCAAATATTTAGTTATCTGTGACCAAATATTTAATCTGTGACAAGCGGTGTTGGTATGGTGTGGTGTGATGTGATGTGTGACCTCTATTTGGTGTATGTGACCAATTACTTGGTTATGTAACCAAATATTTGAGGGTATGTGACCAAATATTTGGTAATCATGATCGATTACTTAACTGTGACCTAAAAATTTAGTAATATGTGACTCAAAAATAATCTGTGACCAAACAGTTTTTGAAATATGTGACCGTGTGACCTATAAATTTTGATATGTGACCAACTAAATTTGAAATATGTGACCAAAGAAATAATTGTGACCTACAAAATTTTTGAACTGTGACCGTAAAATAATATGTGACCTATAAGAATTATTATCCGTGACTGAAAAATAATATGTGACTAACTAAATTGTAAATCTGTGACCAAAATGTGACCGGTGACTATAATAATACGTGACTCTTTAAAAATCTGTGACCTCGCCGGAATGGTCGCCGGAATCGGAGCAGTCGCCGGAATCGGAGCCGGAGAAAAGTGGTGGTCGGAATTGTCGTCGGAATAGTCACCGGAGTAGGGGGGTGGTGCATGTGGGGTGGGTTTATTATATTATATTATATTAGAATTTAAAAAAAAAAAAAAAAAAAAAAACCTGATTTTTGAAGTTTCAAACTATAAACCTTATTTTTGAATTGGTGTAAAGAATACACCTTATTTTTGAATTTTTCCCTAGACATTTTGGGGGGTAGGCCCAACTTAGACGGGCGTAGTCCATTCTATGAATATGAAATATATTCATAAACACAGCTCAAACTGTAATTATATATTCATAAACACTTAGACGGGCGTAGTCAATTTTTAACCCGGCAATAAACACAGCTCAAACTGTAATTATATTGAGACCAAATTTCCTGAAAAAGGCTCAAGTAAACACAAATATCAACAATAAACAAACTATAAATATATATATTTGTTTCTTCAAGGTAAAATCTGCAGATACTTACACATTAGGATGTGAGAATGACTGAAAGGATAGGAAGAAAGAATTTCAAGAACCAAGAATTCAGCCTATCCATTTATATACCCTAAAAAGCTGCTATATCCTCCGACACCAGACGATGGATATAATCACAATAAGATTGTTCTGCCTACCTCATTCATAGCCTATAACCATTATATCCTCCGATACCAGATGATCTGTAGTCACCATAAGGTTGTCTGTCATACGACGATGATGAGTAAGAGTTACTACCTAAATGAGCGTAGGAATGCCGTGAAGTCGAGTCCAGCTGGCCGTAACTACTTGGAAGTGATTCTTTATGACTGCTTGTGAACTCCTGGATAAGACGGAGTTTTATAATTAGTCTTAACTACATTCGATTAGTAAAGAAATACAGTATTAAAAACTCATTTGTGAAGGCAATTCCTTCAATGCTACAATCATGCAGAGTCACAGACCTGATGCAAAGTAATTACACTATATTCAAAGATTGTGAATGGAAATAATGAAAAGGGGAAATAGCACAATTGATCTCAAACCTATTATCCCAATAGCAATTTCGCCCCCAACATTTAAATATAGTTGTACAATGAGTCCATATCGTTAGAAAGCATCTAAATCTCCAATAAACAGAGTGAAAACATAACTGACTTCAAATTTTTGGGCGCCAGCCCAAGTTGGGAAACAAAATCTAGCTTCATAAAGTTGGAACTTGGACGTATAAAGGTCACATGACGATGTAATAGAGATGAACTGACAGTGCACCTGTAATAATAAAATGATAGGGACCAACTTGCTCACTTGTAAAGGTTGGGGACCAACTTGTTATTCAAACAATAGGTTGGAAATTTGTTAGCTGACTGACTTTCTTGAACATCGATACGTAAAAAAGTTGCAGCAACATGCTTTTCTTAGCTTTGCAGTGATCATCATGATTGACAAAAAATAAACCAAAACATGTATTCTCACTTTGGAAAAGATAAGAGAAAATAGAGAGATGGAAGGAGATGTTTACCTGAATTAGTTGCTGAGCTGCTTGGACTTGTGAAGAAGTTCCTTTTATTTCAACAGTGATTTCCTCAGGTAGGCCTCTACTTTCTTGCACGGTGAGGATAGCACCACTAGTCCGCCGAATATAGGCTATATTTGCTCCCCCGACCCCGATTATATCCTCGGCATAAGCCAGTGGTATTTGCATTGTCTGTGCAATCTACACAGAAGAATCAAGATACCATATATTAACACTAGCAGAGGTGAACAAGAATATCCTGCAAGTTATTAGTGAATATATAACATGTAAAGGAGTTTAACAAATTTGTTTTATGTGTATCTGCCTGCATATGGTCCAGCTTAGATCGAATTTTAGATTTGGAAAGCTAAGCATGAGTTCTACTGAGAAGGTCAGTTTCGATTTTGACCCTGGACAGTGGAAAACCTAACATATCATAATAGTTTGTGCCCTCGTATTCAAACCCAAAACCTTAGAACAGTTAGTCCCAGTAGTGAGCACACTTCTTGCCTCCTGTGCATCGATATAGGAAAAGGATACAACGGACCTCCTATGCCTCCAATCTCGTAACTTTTTCTTCATCCATGAAAAGAATTCTTTGCAATCTATACTTTATGATTTTCACAAACAGAACACTCTACCGCAGAAATAAACGTGGTTGAAAAAATGGAAAATGATACCCACAGAAGCCCCACTGTTTTACTTGAAAGGTAAGGTTGCTATTGACATAACAAGAATATGATATTCAGACATCCCATTAATTTGTCCCACCATTTCTCTATATTTTTCTTCGACAGATATTTTCCCCCTCAGGTGCTAAACCTACATATCACAAGGAAAAACAAAACACCAAGAGAGAGGAGACAACTATAAATGCTGCTGCTAGAGTTCAGCATTAATTTGTATTTCGTATACAAGGGTGTTCTCTAAATTTCCAAATGAGGAGAAGCAGAATAAGTAAACAATGTAAATTTTGACTAAGACAAATGTATCTGAATAGTTTAGCAGTAAACCAACATGTAAACAGTTACACACCTGAGTTACAACAGGCCTACTAGTACGCCCCATTGCTGAAATACGAAGGTCAAGGCCGGACTCTGGTCCATACAAGGAAAGCCTAGAAGGAGTAACACGTGATTCCATCAAGCTATCACGATCTAGAAATAGAGAATCCCTCTTCACTGGAAGAGGGTAATCAGTGTCAATTACTGTCTCTGAAGTAGAAGAATGCAATGTCTTGTCAGACCAAGCGTCTACTTGTCGTTCCTGAGAGACTGGTGCATTATACTGTAGAAGAAGTAAATAAACAATCATAAATAGATTAAGAGTGACATGATCATGGATCATTAAAAACAAAAAGGAACGTACTTACATTCTTCTCAAATAGGGGAAGAACAGTGTGATCCACCAAGAATTTTCTCAGGTGCCCCAGCACAGCTTCTAAACCTTTAAGAACCTTGAGAGCTTCCCCATGTAACTCAACAATCCTTTCATCAGAACTGGCATAAATTGGCAATTCATCTGCAACCGCAAATGTCAAATATCATATATCAATTTCAGTATGAAAAATTGTCTTAAAATAACTGCAGAATTTCTTTTGTGTCTCTTAACAGTTCAATGCACTAATGCCACTGAAATTTTAGTCTTCATAAAAATCTTGCATGCAATATATACGTGTCAATCAAATCATTTGGATTTTCTGAAAGAAAATATTCTTATAGAGAAGATATTTCTGCATCTCCTCATAAGCCTGACAGAGTAACATTCAGATAGTAGCCATACCGATAATGTGCTAATGTTAAATTAAGACAACTAAACCTTGAACATATCAATCAGACCCGGTTAAGTTGCTCCTTCAAATTCTTTTATGTTTTCCAAGATGTGGGGACACGTGTTGTTTATCCCATTTCCATTAATTTTTTAAAAATGAGAAACATATGTGCTCCAACGAGTAATTTATTCCAGATTCTTCTGTCAAAGTCTACCCAAACCATTCTCACAAAATGAAGGGGGAGATATGGGCATGATGCAAGCAATATAATTCAGGTTATGAAAGGACATTAAAATACCATTGGAGAGAACCCTCACAGAGGCACCGGAGCTCTCCTGAATCGACTTGATCACAGAGCCTTGTTTTCCTATCAAACTAGTGGCTTGTGCTGATGCCACAATTAATCGAATCAAACAAAATGCAGCTCCAGCTGCATCAGGGGCTTCACCATCAGGTAGTCCATGGAGATTTCTAAATATTCTTATCGCAGCATCCATGGCAGGAGGCAACAGTGCTTCTGGTTCTTCCTTCCCAGATATTAGAACCTACAATTTAGCAAGTCGGAAAAATCATGTGTCAGTAAGTTAAAAATGAAAAACAATCAACAAAATTAAAAGTTCAACTTGCACAGGAACATAAAATAGATCGATAAAGTAGAAAATAATTAAACAAGAAAGCCCAAAAAGCTATAGCCAGTAATAAAATGCAAAGAGAAGACAAGACAAATGGGCGAACAGCTTAGTCACCATGAGGCTTAGCCCATGTTAGGGCAATGTTTATAAACTGTTTATAATCGATCAAAACTATTTATCCACACATTTTGTGGGACCCACAAGTACTACCCACTACTCACCACTCATTTTTATATGTTTATCATTAAAACCTTTTAAAAACACTTCCCAAACATGTATTAAGTCTCGAGGCGTGCATCTTCGTAAATCAAGAAGTCATCCTTTCAAATGGCATTTAATGCGTAAGCTTTGAGGCTTTTAATGAAAGCCTCACCTTGAGGTGGAACTAAAGGCGTAAGCCTCAAAAGTCTTTTTTAAACATTGATATGCATTTCTTACGAACACCATATAAGTGTAAGAATGTTTTTGATAATTCATCAGCTTCATCTAATGACAAGCAGATTTTTTATCAAGCAAGGCAAGTATTATTTTCAATAGGACATTTTTTATTACAAGAAGAACAGAAATTTTGTCCCTGGTTGAACACACAGAACCCCCAATATATCGGAAACCCACAACCTTTAAAATCGTATCTATTGCCAAAGACATAACTTTCACCTCCAAGAAACCCAACAAAATATTTTAAAAGGTTTGAAAAAGATAAAGATATTATAAAGAGCAGGACAACAAATAAAAAATGCATATCCAACTGAAATCACTTAATCTCATCCTGAAACAATGGAAAGGAAAATTATCAATAACCTTGGAACAAAATAAATACATACCCTAGAACAATCTTTGAGTTTATTATAAAAACACTAGAAATCTGGACATATAAGTCATCCGAACATGTAATGACGAATCAAAAAACCTAAAACTCCTAGAAATAAAGATGAAACCTTGACATCATCTAATTTATAAAATTGAAAGCAATAACAAAAACTAGCATTGAATCATATATGTGCACATACCCATCCATATACATTAAATATATAGTAAGAAATGTGGAGAATTTAATTACAATGCGATCGGGAGAGGTGACAGGTCCATCAAGAACGCGAACCCTAGCACGGGTCTCCTCAACAAGCTTCTTAATTAAATCTCCCTTGCGCCCAATAATGCCGCCCACTTTTAGTACCGGCACCACTATTCGGAACACGCTGTACCCCGGCCACCCCGGCCACTTAGCCCTCATTTCCTGTAATTCCTTATCTTTTTCATCCACCACCAGAGCTCCGGCTTCCGCTGGCTCAGCTACAGCTGGAGCCTCTGTTATTGCATCAGGCGAGGCGGCGGGCTCTGCTTGAAAGTTTTCAGCTAGTGCTATTTGTATCTCCGTCCCCATCAGGAAGGCGGCGTTGGTTGCTGTGGTTGGTTGAGCTGAAGCCATTGTTTTGCGTGAAAGTGCGAGAGACTGAGAGTCTGAAGTAGGGGTGAGGGTTTTCATTTAGGGTTTTAATAATTCATAAATTAATACCTATAATTATAAACAAAAATTACAAGTAGGTCCTTTTTTATTAGTGATAGAGTAAGTAAGTTCTCAACTTCTAATTTACGCTAAATGAATCTTTGATCTTTCTTTTTTATGGCAAGGGATCCCTATTGGACCATTTTCATTCATTTAAAAGTTAAAAATGTCATTTTTTATCGAAAAATTGTTTTACTCATTAAACAAAAAAATAAAAACTTAAAACGGGCAAGAAAGAGATTAAAACATAAAATATGATGAGTAAAGAGAAATTCAGGGAGCCATTATTTTCACCCACAATTCTTATGTATCTATCACACTCTAAATCTTAAAGTCCATCCCTATTACAATTTTTTAATTTTTTAAAGCGTATATATTACATTGATGAGACATATGTCTTCCCATCTTTATCTAGTTGACGAACGCCACCTCTTTTCTCAGTTGTCTTTCTTTTACGGAGTTGCCTTTGAAACATTTCATAGATTAGCATTTACCGTATCAACCCCAGAAGTAGCAACCCATGCCTTGCTTCTTTCAACTAAATAAATAGAGTATTCAAGGAGAAATGATACATGGAAAAATTGTAGATATGGCTTTACAGAATGCTACATGGCGACATATGATTGAATTTTGGACAAAAAATAAAGTTAAAATAGATAATTAGGCACTGGCATCTCAATGCCTGTAAAACCGTCTATGTAATTTATCTGTAGAAGTATCATTTCTCATATTCAAGAGAGAAACACATCATAAAGCATGATCATTTTACAAAATGTGGAACAAATAAGAAATTATAAGAAAATGAAAACTCGCCTATGCATTGCAATAGATGTCAACAATGGAAGAGACATAATATATGTTCTTCAAACAATGATCTGAAGGAAAACTGCAAGTCACTTGTATGCTTAGATAAATTTATGAAATTTGTGAATTGCTTTGCAATTCGGGGATTTTTTATGCAGTCATCTCTCTATTGTTTTTTCTTTCTTTCTTCTTGATGCAAAGTCATCTCTCTATTTGTAAATTTGAGAATTTACTTGATGTATTAGATAAACAAATTTTTAACAGTTTGCCCCTCTTGCTTTCATCATTATAGCAATAGACCCTAGACCCCCTCCAATTCCAAACATATAGTGAAAGTGGCCAAATGGTCACAGCAATTTCTCAAATAGATAAAATTTCAAGTTCAACAGTAATATTGTCTTCAACACAACAAATTTTCACAACCCACCCAAGAATAATCAAATTAACTAAAGCAATTCTAACATAAAAATTGAATCTCCAACTCCTTGTCTATCACTAAGTTCCCTCTACTGTAATAATCACACCACCACCAATAAAAATTTCTGCACCAAAACGAAATCGAAAGGGGAAAAAAACGAGAAAACTGTACACCGCGGTTAACACTTGACAGCTTGGCCTTGCTTGTTCATGCCACCATTTTTATAAGCTTCCGACAAAATTTTCTCATAGCCGAACCAGCACATACTTGAGTTTTTAGAATATTAACTGCTAAACGGGTATGACATCTATCTTCGAAGAGTCCTCATATCTTAATACAATGCCTTTGAGACTGGCCGGAAGAATGCATTTAATCCACTGACATCCAGTTGAAAAAGGTTCGGGTGGAGGAACAATCATCAGAACATTATCGTTCCGCTGCACGACTCCCATCACGCTGACAGTGCTACCTTCTTTGATGTACCTAAACATAATTTACCATGAGAGTGAAAAAGTGATCATCAACTACATTATTCCGCTGAAAACTAAATTTAAATAAATTAATACGTCCCCTTTGACGTTTTAGATGATGTAGTTCAAGGTGATATTAGAACAAGCAAAGATCATGAGTTCAACTCTAGCCACCATCCTTTATGAAAACCATACATGTTTCAAGCCTTTGATGGAACATAAATCCAATCTGTAAGGAGGGTGAAAACTAATGTTAAAACATATAAAAATGTCTCCTCTCTAACAACTTAAACTTTTAGATGATGTAGTTCAACACATTCGTGTCATGCTACCCGCACATGAGAATTCCACAACGCAAACCGTTCCCACTTTTGCCTCTTTAGTTCTTAATGATAATTATGCTTTCACCTCAGACTATCAGGTAACAACAAGAAAAAGGGCAACAATAAGCATCATTAATAAAATTAAAAAATCTTACCCTTCTTTCAATCTCATTACACGGTCATCGCTTGAAAGGTTCCTTTCTCCCAGCCATCTGATGAACTCAGGGGACATGTCCTTATTTGCTGGATTGATGTCAACAATGACAGATTCACCAACATAAGGAGTCACTCTTGCACCATAGCCAGTTTTAACCAATGCCCTCAAACCAGATTGGAAGTCAGAAATATAGAAATCAACCACATGCCTCTGCAGTCAGATAAAAATATTAATTATTTGTTGTATATTACTGCCTGAGCTACAGCACTCCATGCATGTGCGTGCGCGCGTGAAAGAGAGAGAGAGACGGAAAAAATCTATCATTTAGCACCAAGAAATTTGTAAATATGTAACAAAATGACCCTATATTTCTCAGGCAATTTAGAATGTTATCAACTTGTAGAGCTCACTCTGTTTTCAAATAACTACTAAGGAAATTTTAAAGAAAAATGTGTAATGGAATACAGTTTTGACCGAGGTGGAGACAGGGGAGGACAAAAAAAATTGCACTGGGCTAATATATAGAAGAAAAAAATTTCGTAATTTTTTTAAAATATAAAAAAAGGGGCTTGGGCAAAGCCCAGGTTGCCTCCCCCATGGCACCTGTTTTGGTGCAAGGAGAAAAATTGGTTTTTAAGTTCCATTTCTTGTAATAAATATCCTATGTCATAACGCCTATTTAATTCAGCTTTAGTATTTAATGTATGAAATTATCTATATGATAAGAGATATATTTCGTAGAATAGATGCTTCTGAATCATGGATTACTTTCTATTCTTCTCAACTATATGAAGCTTTACCTGTCAGCAGAGCCTGTCATGTGAGTAAAATTTTGTTCCTTTCCCCTTTTCTCGGTAGGTAATTGTAGAAATGTATTTGATTTATATCAAGTTAATTGCCAGACTACTAACTCGTAAAACAATGCTAATCATCAGAACATTTAAGGGACATAATAGAAATCTTTCCACATTTAATGCAGGCATTACTTGTTTAAAACACGAGATGTCAAGCAGCATTAGCATAATAACAATATTCCTTACTCACCTCTAACGAACGAAGGCCCCAAGTAAAGCGGCGATGTGTGGGGTTGGCAGCTTTCGAATCCCATCCTCGGTATTCATACAAACTCGTGGATGTATAAACACATCTAGGAACTTTCTGGAATGACGATTCAAGGGGAACATTTCCACAGGTAACAACCTTCAAAGAATGCAACCCTTCTTTGTTAGGAGTGGTGTGCGGACAGTTTAGGCAGTACACAACACAATTTAAATGCAATTTCAAGGGGGGGAAATTCACTGTTTATGGAAAGGTATGAAGACAACAGTAGGAGCATGTTTGGCTAAGCTTAAAAGTTACTTTTCTATAAGGTAAAGTTCTATTAGTAAAAATAGTAACTTTAAAAATTTTATTTGGCAAAAAAGAAGCTTTAAAGTAACTTTTACTGTCTCTTTTTATTTTAGCCAAACATGCTCCTAGTCAAAGCATACCCATTACTGGTACACAGAACCAAGGACGCTTCTATAGACAATTTGAGGCTACAGATTTACTTAGCCCTTGTTCGATTTTGATTCTTTGAGAATCACTTCTCTCACACACTCATTTTCAACCATACAATCTCCAAAAAAAAAAACATCATTTTTCACATTTTCCCATATTTCCTACTTTTTAACCATATATTCACCGAAAAAACATTTTCAAAGAATCACTTCTCGAAAATATTTATTAAACACGCTTTTACATAATGCTAAAGAATTTATCTCAACAAAATGCCAGCCGCAATCAAAATGTATAAATATTTATAATTGTCTAAAAAATCATGGAATATGTTATTTTACTAGACTTCATAGCACAAAGAAAGGTGGCGAAAATATGCAAGGCATTTTTATTCTATATAGGAAAGACATACAAAGATTTGTCTCTGCAGGTGCACTAGAACCATGTATCATCCTAATCAACAATTCACCATGACGAACCTGTAAATCTGTCCTTATTGACCCTATTTTCTTCCATTCTCACTATATTTTCACCATCTTGACACCAATTTCAGAAGAAAAATGATTTTTATATATTATCAATCATCTATGGAATGTGTTTAGTCAGTTTCGATTATTGAACAAAACCATCCAATCATAAAGAATCTGTTTGGAAGAAGTAAATAAAATATAGTTCCTGAATCAACCTACGATCTATGTTGGCACCACTTTGGAGACCTTGGAACATGTTTTTGAATTTTATAAGAGATCCATGATGCAACATGAATGTAAATTGCGGAATTACTATATTAACTGCTCTTCTTGTTTGTGGGGCCTGGGAGGAGGGGTTTGGTTAAGGGAAATAAGAAGTTGAACATGAAAGTCAGCATGGTAAACATACCCCAGAAACTTTGACGAACTGTCCATCTTTTGCAGTTCTTAACTGAGTATCTGGATAATCAGCTACAAAACCAGTAATAGCTCTTCGTCCCCAACAAGTATTCCAGGTAAATACTGTAGCCACAACAGCAAAAAGTATAATGACGACAACAAGAAGAATGGGATTGTGAACAGCCCCAAGGATAAAGCCACCCGCAATAAATCCCATCACAAAGAGAAGAATGATGGACCAAAGGATTAGCTTTGGGAAGCTTTTGTGGAAAGAATATTCATCATCCTGGCTAAGGTGAGTAACAGCTGGATTATTGACTGTGGAAGCATCTCTGTCCAACTTCATTGATCCAGTCGACTCTAAAGGACCAGATGCCTTGCGAGGAGCCCCTGATGAATTTAGAGGACCTGAAGTAATAGGCCCAGATGTAATGAGGCCGGTAGTTGGAAGAACGGGAGGAAGAGGGCCAGAATTTTGGCGGGACATGGCAGTTGCTCCCCCACCTTGAGGCCCAGATGACTTTTTCAGTGGCTCTCCATGTTTATTAAGCGGACCAGAATTCGTCTTCTTTAAAGAAGCTGATCCAGAAACACCACCAGAAGAACCAGAACCCGCCCGATTCATGGAATTTAGTTGGCCCGAGTGAGAGCCACCAAAAGACCCCGTTCTTGAAGGAGCATTGTTAATGGGACCCGATTTTCTCGACCTGGAGCCATCCATTGGGATATCAAACATTTTACCGAGTTCTCCAGACTTTTTGATATCGCCACCAGTGTATGGCATGGCTACGGAGCTCATTGTGGGGGTCTTCTCTTTTGGCTGCTCAGGCCGGCCTGAGACATAAAGGCCATTACTCAGCTGATGAGATTGGAATCGCGAACCCATATTGCTAATTCAATTCTCGCAAAAGACAAATGAAAATACGTAGTGAACAGATATCCTGCAACTTTCACAATATTTGAGCAATCAAAACTTGATCACGGTCACAGAGCTCAACCTAACGGCACTTCCAATGAATAATTGTACCTAAAAATGTGAAACCAAAAAAGAACTGGATTTAGTTAGCTGTATAGGTTCCTAAAACATACATAAACTTTTTGATATTCCTAAAATCAATCAAAGCTACTGAAAGCTATATTTACGTATATCCTAGATTTATCAAATTTATACAAAACCGGTAAAGAGAAAAATTGAAAGAAAACGCTCACATAATCCAAAATGCAACAAATAAAAACAAGCAAAGAACAAAAATATTCATCAGAATTTTAACTAGAACAAGGCATCATTCCCATGTCATCCAAAATACAATATAATGCCTAAATAAACCAAAAATCACAAATTGTCAGAAAGAAATACCACGCGTAGAACAGATCGGGAAAGTGGAAACGAGTCAATCAACCCCAATTGTGAATGCAAATCAATAAAAAACCCAGAGAAATTTGATGTTAAAAAAAAAAGGAAAGGACTTTGCAGAGCCATTATCAGCACAACACGTGTAAATCATCAGACGTGTTTTCAAACCTCACATTATGAAGAACTACAGAGAAGCCAGAACTTTGCAGATCCAAGAAGAGCATCGAAAGCAAACATACCCAATAACTCATAAATCACGAGGGGAAATCAAATAACTCAAATAGATATTTATGTGTTGAGTAGGTAAAAAATCTATTTTTGGAGAATCACAGAAATTACGACGCAGAACCAAATTTACCAAAAATGGGACGCTGCTATATCTTGAAATCAAGAATCCATGAAATCAAGACCGGTGTGGACAAATGCAGCAAGTGAAAGAACCCACATTTTCATTTTGACAAAGAGCAAATCAAATGACAGAGATCACAAAATCCAAGCCTAAAAGTCAAGAAACTTGGAAAAAAAATGCGTCTTTCTGTTAGTGTGTGTGTGTGTGTGAGAGAGAGAGACATACCTAAACTGAAGAATGAGGAGAGAATTTGAAGAAATGGAGACATGAAGGATTTGAGTTTTGGATTTGGGATTTGTTTAATGTGTTTGCTGAGAAATTTTGTTGAAGAAAAGGTGCAGAATATTATACATATTTGTGTAAATTAAGAGTAATTGAGAGAAGGAAAGGGAAAAGGTGTGAAACTGAAAACACACACTTCATCTTCCTCCTTTCTGCTCCTATATCAGTTGTTTTCTACTGCTTCAACTGTTCAACAGTTCAAATGGCAACTTTGACCTTTGTGTGACCTGGAATATCCAATTTTACCGTAATTTTCAAGAATATTAAATAATGGAGGATGCTACATGTACAAAATCTTGTACAAAATGGATTACAAAGTGGCCAAGTGGCGCCCCACTATTGGAGGGGCGCCTGATGCGTCAGGCGCCCCTCCAATAGTGGGGCGCCACTTGGCCACTTTGTAATCCATTTTGTACAAGATTTTGTACATATAGAGAAATCCTAAATAATGAGGGATGATTTGGATTGGGATAATACCACTTCCACTCGTACATTATCTTGTATACAATTTGGTTTACATTTCATCGAATTTCAAATTGAAATAGGCAGGAATATGTGTTTTATTTAAAAACTATCCAATGATGTCAAGATACGTGGTACAATGTCAAACTTGTTGTCAAAGAAAATGTACGTGTAGCATGATTCTTTGGATTGGTATGGCGTAATGTTTGGTTCAATCCGAAACTATTCCCTACTTGGCCATTATTATTTTCAAATTTTTTTTATAGAGAGCCCGTTTGATTCTCATTATTGTAGAATGAGAATGAAAAATATGGTCGTTATTGAGTCCCACGCAAGATATAGAAATTCAAAATTGATGACTTGATGTGATGAATAACGGTCATATTTTTCATTTTTATGAATGAAAAATGAGAAACAAACGGGCTCATACTCATTTTTAAACCCACATTCACACAGTAAAATATTTCGTAGATAAATTCAAACTTTTTAATACTTTTAGCCGTACATTCTTCTAAAAATCACTATTTAAAACATAAATTTTCTCATTTAATGGTTGTCAAATAAGGGCAAATATCGTTTTTACCAAAATTTCCAAGAATATTAAAATTAATTAGATAGATTTGTATAGATTAGGTGGAGTTATGTCTTTCGTAATCTTCAGTTCGATCTATTCTAATGTGAACATAGTTCAACTAGATATCAGTAATGGGTCTAGTTTGGTTCGATTCTTTTTGTACTTAAAAAAATTGTAAAATTCAAATCACAATAAATCATAACCAATTTGATGCACTATGGAAGCTTAAAACGATAAACAAACCTAAAATTATTCATAATAATGCCCCAAAAATAAAACATCAAGAAATCTTTAATTAGTGTACGAATAGCGAGAATTTAAATCAAGAAATTGAGGTTGTTTTCACATGTTTGGCATGCGTTTATATTAGAATAATATTATTTGCAATCGCCCTATGTGACACACACATATTAAATGTGTGTTTAATGCATTAATGTAGTAAAAAAAAATCACAACATTAATGCATTAAATAACTACTTACCATGTATATGCCATCTGTGAACAACTATGAATAGCATTACTCTTTATTACTCTTTATATTGAGTAATGTTATTCATCTCCAGTGGGGATAAAAACACAGTTTAGGTGGCTTCAAATGATATGTTAAATGAAATGTGAAATGAAATGACTTATTTAATTTCACATATCATTTAATACTACATTAACACCATGTAGACTGTGTTTTCATCCCCAGTGAGGATGAATAGCATTACTCCTTTATATTATATACATTTTAGTCAAACCTACTTTTCAATCATACATATAATATGACTGTTGATTTATCAATTATTCATTTCTATCCATATAATTAAAACGGGTTACGCTAATGCCAAATTTAATCCAAATTGCTCTCTAGTCCCTAGACTATTATCCATATAAAAATTTGATCAAAATATAATGTCATAATAAAAATATGAAATTCAGATCAAACTCCTGTATATCATTATTATGTCATGTACTACATCACAATCTTTCCACGAACTAAATCTGAGCCAAGCTCAAGTAGCTTGTTAATTTAGTATTGTATTTGATAGTTAGTCAATACAAAAAGTACGTTTTCAAGTATAAAAAATAAGTTTGCGTTTTCATTACCAGTCATGAGTGCTTGAGCAGGGATAATAAAAAAATCGGTCTACTAAAGGCCTACAATGTCCTGATTCGAATAGGACAGGAATTCCTGGTCTCGTTGGTTGGCGGGGCAAAATCGGAGCAAAAAATTCCAAACAAGATGGGGCACAAAATGATTGCCCGACCCAACCCATACAATCGCCACCCCTAGAACACCTCCAATAAAATATAGTTTTTCAATAAATAGAAAAATATCATTTTAGATGTAATTAAAATTATAACGTATAAACACATGTAGAGACATATTTCAATCTCACAAGGATTCGTCTTGATAAGAGTTCGACACAAATGCTTCACAATTTCTTGTGTTGTGTTGCTTTCTTAGATGCTTTGAGGTTCGGGTCGAGATGTTAGAACTCCGCCAACAAAATCAAGTAGCTTAAAATGTGCTCATGGCCAAAAGTTTTATTTTTTCTTCGTTGTATGATAGTTTTTTGTTTTCTTCTTCGAGCAAAATGGTAGAATAATTTTATCATCATCGCAACAAATGTGAGACAATTACATGAGCAAATCAAGTTTTGGAGACAAATTTTAAACGTTACTTCAATCCATTCATGATTTGACACTCCACTTAATCCATTGCTTAATATGGATAATTGAGATGGCTAAATCATCAAGCTAAAAGACTATTTTGCAATCATGGTAGGGTATAGGCCTTTAACCAATCCACATTTTGGCCATGATGTAAATGTAATCCAGTTAAAAACGACTTTTTTGATATGTTCGCGTCAACAATTTCTCACGTGAATTTGATTGGTCGTCCCACCTTGTAGGTTCCTCCATTGGAGACAAATTTCTTTTTTTTAAAAGAAAAAAGGAAAAGTATCTCTCAATATTAGTGTTATGATCGAATTCTACGCTAGTTTGTTACGTTTTAGTATAGAAATTTCAGTACTTAATTATTTAAAATATAGATTAATCTATGTACACATAGAAGTTCACATAATGTGAGTGGGGTGGAGCCCACGATATTGTAGCATGGGTCCCACCCCACTCACATTATGTGAACCACTATGTATACATCTAGCTTTGCTCTTAAAATATTATACTAAATTCATCATCATTAACTTACATTTAAGGTGCGTTTGATTGCGAGTATGAAATTTGCATAGATAAAAAATAAATTATAGGCAATTCAATTACTTGTAACTTATTTGTATAAAAATTATTAATTAAATGTATTTGAATGATTTAGTTTTCAACCTTTATTAGTGGACAGAAGAGAGAGTGTGTGTGTATGTGTGTGAATTACCTAGAAAATAAAAATCATTCATTCATAAAGAAAATATTTTTCTTGTTTGTGAAAAAAATATGATCACATGACCAAAAGTTGAAAAATATTTTTCATGGAAAAAATATTGAACACTCCAAAAGTAGGAATTTGAGTGAAAAAATAACATTTTCATAGAAAATGGAATTTTCATAGAAAATAGAACGACTAAAACACACTCGTAGTTCATGGGAATTTCAAAACTAACATTATTTTCTTTATTCTACATAATGTTACTCTCTTGTCGTCCTAACCCGCCTTTCTAAATTGGGTCTGAAAAACGTGTACGTTACAAAGTTCTGATGCAGAACTCGTTTGATTCGTCACACATATCCAAGTTAATATTTGAATCCAAACAATGCTTCATTATTGCAAATAAATAGTTAATATTTGAATCATTCAAAGACATAATATGAACATTACATGTGTGTCTTTTTTTCCCTTTAGGTTTAATTGATGTGATTATTAGGACCCATTCCCACTAAATTATTAAATTGAGCAATTTTTATTGGTTGATTAAACCCCTACCGAATGGCATAAAATCATTTAAGATCCTTCAAAGAAGCTTTTCAACAATTTTATAATATTTTGTAAATTAACATTAAATTTAAAGTTTGTTCGTACACTCTTTTTATTGTCAATTATTTATGGCATACGTAAATGCTTACAACATATCACAAATACATTAGTGAATGAAATAGATAATAGTAGATATGAATAAATGTTATAACTATTAGAATAGTAATTTAGAATAGAATTATAAATAAAGGAACTTTATAAATATTAAAACTTTTTTCTGTGTGCGTTTTTATCTTCCGAGTTACAATTTTTTAAATCGTCGAAGTTTTTTTTTTCTTTAGCACGAACTAGGCAAAATATGTTATTTGTTAACGTTTAAATAGTAGTATATAAGTAGTAGTTTCAAATATTCGCACCCTATGTGCAAGGTATGTTTTGTAAATTTTTCCTATTTTAAATGGAAATTTAACGAAATGTGTTATTTATTAACAATAAAAAAAATAGTATATAAATTGTAAGATAAGGGAAATAATGTACATAGAGTATAATTACGTTCTATAGACAAGGCGTTATACGAAAAAAAAAATTAAAAAAATTCATAGAGTTGGTGAGAAATTATATGGAGATGGATGATTATATTCACACGATAATTTTTATTTGTTGCACCACATTTTAAATTTATTCTAAATCTTCAATATTTGTTTATTATAATATTTATGTCCCCATCTTTTTTCGTTAAATTATTTTCTTCAACCATTGATTAATTAGCACATTTAGCCGTTGAAGATGGTTTATGTCAAAATATTTTGCTCATTGGTTTGAAATGAGGAAAAAAAATTTCACACTTTTTATTCATTATTCTTTTGAACAATATGATATGAAAGTAAGTTGTTTTACGCCCTGCAATATTTTTTTTAAAATTAAAATCATTATTATAGACGAAATGTTCTAATTAAAAAATGGCTGATAATAAAATTGCATGCTTAAATTATAATTGAGGAAGAAAGAGAAGCAACGTCTTTAATGGACATCACCCAATTTTTAAATTAATTAAAAATTGAAAAAGAATGATGAAGTTGCTCTCTTAAGTAGTGGATCTGAAATTCACCCAGACAACGGCCCACAAAGATGAAAATAGAAAGGTCGGTCCATCAAAAAGTCCATATTTCTTGGATTAAATGGACCAACTACTTGATTGGAGTGGACAAGCACATTTGATCCAGCCACTTGGGTTAGAAGCCCGCAAAATTTGAAAATAAATAAAGGGGAAATTACAAAAAAATCAGGTGTTTAAGTTTCTAAATTCATAAATTAGGTGTAAAGTTTATTTAATCAAAAATTAGGTTTTAATTAAATTAATAATTAAAACCCTAATTAAAACCTAATTTTCAATCCCCTCTCTCATTCATCTCCACAGAACCGTCTCTTCTCTCTCTCTCTCTCTCTCTCTCTCTCTCTCTCTCTCTCTCTCTCTCTCTCTCTCTCTCTCTCTCTCTCTCTGTTGTCCTTCCTCGTGTCGTCGCTACAGAACACAGTGGAGATGTCGCTGTGAGCAACGGCGGCACTTCCATACGATCGCCGGCAGAAGTTGTTGTGAACGGTAGCATCGCGATGCTGCAGTCCGTCGACACTACCGTTCGCAGCAGCATCGCAATGATTAATGCCGACGGCTCATCATGGCGCGACGGTGGCGACTTTGTGGATGGGCGACTGATACCATCTTCTTCATCTTTTTTTTTTTTTTTTTTTTTTTTGCGGTTGGGCGCGGTTGTGGTGGTGTTTAGGAGTTTTAGGTTTTTGTGTTGGTTGTGCAGGTAGATGTGTTGGTGGCTATGGCGGATCAACGGCGATTTTGGTGAGGTTGTGGGGTAGTGCATTGTTGGGTGTGTTTGGTGGGGGGTTTTTTTACTGTGGTTGTGGTCCTGGTAGCTGTGGTGGTTTCTGGCGATGGTCGAGTAGGCGTTGGAGATGTTGGTTATGTTGGTGAGGTTGTGGGTTGGGTATTGTTGGTTTTGCAAGTGGAGGTGTGGAATGTGCGGTTGACAATGGTGGTGGTGGGGCGGTGGATTTAGGTAGGATACATGCGATAGTGGTGAGTTTGGTGACAGGCTGGTGTGATATGTTTGTAGTGGTCGTGGCGATAGTGCAGATGTGGTGGATCTGGCGATTTTGATTTTCTGTGACTAAAAATATAATATGTAACTTTAAAATTCGGTAATCTGTGATTGAAAATATAGGGCATGTTTGGTACGACTCAAAATCCAATTAAAATTGAAAATATAGCCGTTATTGGGTCTCACTCATCTAATAAAAGTCAACAATAACGGCTAGTTTTTCAAGTTTAATCCGATTTTAATCTCTACCAAACACCCTCATAATCAGTGACCAACCATTTTGTTATCCGTGACCTAAAAATTATATAATCTGTGACCGTGAAAAAATCGGTGACCAACTAATTTGGAAATATGTGATTGTGTAACCTATTAATTTTGATTTGTGACCAACTAATTTTGAAATTCGTGGCCTACAAAATTTTTGAACTGTGGTCGTAAAATAACATGTGATGTATAAAAATTATTATTTGTGACCGAAAAATAATATGTGACTATCTAAATTGTGAATCTGTGACCATATCGTATAAATTATCGAAATCGGAGCAGTCGTCGGAATAAAGCTGCGGCGGAACGGTCACTGAAATAGTCATCAAAATCCAAACAGTCGCAGGAAAAGAGTGGTGGTCGGAATGGTAGCCGGAATAGTCATCGAAACGGTAGGGGTGGTGGAGGTAGGGTGAGTTAATTATATTATATTAGAATTAAATATTTAATAAGTTTATTTAACAATTAATTAATAAAAATATTTTTAATTAGTAAATGAATACCTGAGTTTTGCATTTTGGAACTTGACACCTGAAAATTGAATTGTGTCAAAGTTAACACTTGACTTTTGAATTTTTTCTATAAATAAAAGAGAATGGACAAAGGGAAAAGGGAAACTTAAGATAGAACTTCTTAACCTTTTACTTGATCTGATTATGGGTTATCAACCTTCAATCGAGAGATTTTGGGTCTCCAATCTATTTAATTATGCTAATTTAAGTCTCCATGTGATGGTAATTGTCAATGTAGATGTCAAAATTGCATGCAAATGTTAAAAAGAATTGAAAACATAAAAATGTTGAAGCGATTTGATAATTTTGTTGTCTAACTTTGAGTCATATGAAAGTCGCACGCGATTCCAACATCTACATTAACGGTTTAAGGGGGGTGTATTCAATTGGGACTTTTAGAGACTTTTGGAGACTTTTTAAAATGGATGACTTTTGGAGACTTTGTGAACTTTCAAGTGATTTAGATGGATTTGGTAAGATTTTAGTAAAAGTTTTCCATGGACCTTTGGAGACTTTTGGAGATTTTCACTAAAAACTTTTGGAGACTTTTATTTTTTTTAAAAAAATATTAAACATATATAACGTAATATTTTAAACAAATTTTTATATGTCCAAATCATTTACAACTCATATAATTGAAAATGGAAAGTAATAAAAATCAAAATTTTCATGTCAATTTTTTTTAAAAAACAAAATAAATGTTTGAATCTTTCTAATGAACTGGATTATGTATCGTATTGGATTTAATCTCCAGATGTTATCCTCAAACATTGACAATGAAGAGATCGGAACTCGTTATTTGTCAACGAATTACAACAGTTGCAAGAATGAGGATTGCACAAGGTATCCCACTTAAAAATACACATTCTCTCAACCATAACACACAAGATAGAGTTGCTGAAAAATCCGGACAAAGGCAGTTCGCTCCCAAAATCAAATTCTAGCGGGTGCAAGGAATTCTCAAATTTGTGAAGGAATAATGACCATTGACCAATCTTTCTCTTTCTTCATTTGATTGTGTGAGATATATCAAGCTATATATATACTGAAAAAGAGGGGGAAAAAAAAAAGCAATGCTAACAGAAAGATTTTTAGAAGAAAATAATGGAACCCATTAAAGATTTTTGCCAATTTCTGGGAAATTTTTTGCTTTTGTTTTGAAGACAGATTATTTTTTCTGGGTTTGTTGGAGATTTGGATGTTGACAACAAATGAAGAAGTCATCAAAATTGCGTCTTGCAAAATCTAGAATGAGATGGAGGAGAAAACACTAGAATGATTTTTTTTGGGCTGGGCGGGGCGGGGTGGGCGGGGTGGGGTGGGGGGCTTTGAGAAATCTCTCGTGGGAGGAGAGATTTGTTTTGAGAATTTTCCTTTGTATTTTCTAACAAAAAGTCTCCAGAAATCTCACAACTTATAAAGTCTCCAAAAGTCATTCTCAGTTGAATACCCCGTAACTTATAGAGAGTCTCCAAAAGTTTCAATTGAATACCCCGTGACTTTTAGAGATTTTTTAAAAGTCTCTAAAAGTCTCAATTGAATACACCCAAACTTTCAGAGAGTCTCCAAAAATCTCAATTGAATACCCCTAAACTTTTCAAATCTCCAAAAGTCTCTAAAAGTCTCAATTGAATACACCCCCCTAAATCAAAGATGTTCTCAAATTCACTTATTCAAAACCCCACAACCACGGGCACCAAAACAATCCTATGCCAACTGCAACGGCCCTACATTAGGACTTGTTGTAGTCCCCCACCATAATAATGTCAATGCTCAATCTCCTACTTCATATGCCCATGACCCTACCTCAACTTCCCACCACCAATGCATTGCTTTCCATCTCGCAATGCATACCCTTGAGTTGATTGGGTATATTAGAAAATGGAGATCGATTTTGATCAAGTTTGTGTCAATTTTTACCAAGTTGAGTCAATTTGAATAGTTTGAGGTAATTTTTGAATATATTTAGAACATAAGGCATTTTACAACAAAGATGTCTAAGACGTTTTCATTAAAAGAAAAAATAGAAAGTAAGGTTGTTTCGCTTTGCATGATTGAAGAAGGCTGCTTTGAAAAACTTTTCTTCATAATTTGAAGAACAAATTGGTGAGTTATTTAGATATAATTTTCTTCATATTCAAGTGATGTTAAACTTAGCAGTGGTGAAAATGATTGTTTTTCATTATTTAATGGCGTATGCGAAACTTAGCTACTTTAATCCTTTCTCTCGTGATTGCTTTTATCTTGAGCACTACGATAGGACATACAAACATACATGGACCCAAGGTCACTTTCTCCCCCTCCGAACACACATGTACATTTTGTTATTTACAATTTTGAACGAATTGGTGATATGGTACTTTATGATATATTCGCTTTATTATTGCCTCTTATATACTTATACTTGAGGGAGGGATGCATGTAAAGATGCAGAGTTCCTTGATGCCGCTTTTGCCTTCCTCTTGAATGAGATTTTGACGCAGAAGTCAACAAAAGTAGAGTTAATTAAATCATCAATCACCTACATTTGACTTCGGTTACTACTTGCTCACCCAGAAATAAATGGTTACCGAATGCTCACTCACTTTTGGAAAAAATTACCCATCCATCACCGGTTTCACTTCCATCCATCCAACTCTCTACGTGGCAAACAGAAATATTACGTGGCAGCTACCACCGTTAAAAATTGAATACGTGGCTATTAATTTAAATCTTATTTCTTTTCCAAATCGATTTCTTCTCCCCCAAACTCTCCCCATGCCTCTGTACATTTTCTCTCCATCCCCAAATCATCCCCAACCCATCGAGGGCTCCAATGCCAGCAGAGAAGGCCTCCAATCCAGCAGAGAGGGCTAATCTCATGATATAAGGTGTTTGCCATCTTTGTCCTCCGACGATTCGTGAACTCGCTTTATTTGCAATGAACCGATCCTCCCTCCACCATTTTCGAACGTAATTAATGAATTTAAGGCGGTTTGTTGCCCGGTTCCTGGAAACACACGAGAATCGCGAAGGGATCTGACATAAAATATGTAAGTACATAAAAATTATGTAAAACAAAACCCATCGATTAATTTACGTTCGTCAGTTACATTTGATCGTGGCAAAAAACGACCCATATATAAAGATAAATATAAACTTTGTATCTTCTTCTGCTTGGTTATTCTCTTCCGGAATGAAAATAAATGTCTTGTCCCTTAAAATGAATCTGCCCACAAGAGTTAAAAAAATGGATTTCGCTGCAAATTCTCATTCTACCATTGATCAGCGCTTTGACAACTCCGAGAATGTTCTCCATTTCAAAAGTATTCGAATCTAGGGTTGGGATGATTTGGGGATGGAGAGAAAATGTACAGAGGCATGGGGAGAGAGTTTGGGGGAGAAGAAATCGATTTGGAAAAGAAATAAGATTTAAATTAATAGCCACGTATTCAATTTTTAACGGTGTTAGCTGCCACGTAATATTTCCGTTTGCCACGTAGAGAGTTGGATGGATGGAAGTTAAACGGGTGATGGATGGGTAATTTTTTCCAAAAGTGAGTGAGCATTCGGTAACCATTTATTTTTGGGTGAGCAAGTAGTAATCGAAGCCAAATGTAGGTGATTGATGATTTAATTAACTCACAAAAGTATATCACGGAATGAAGATATTGAATGATATGATTGATATTATTTATGAATGTGAGAATAGTCCGTACATCAAAAAAAATTGTAGAAATCTATGCTATTAGATTAATTCCCTGTGTTCACAATTCTAGAGGAGCTCGTGGTGGAGTGTTCTACAATATATTTGCTCTATTATTGCCGCCTCCTTTTTCGAGTGAATGATCAGGATCAAGACACGTGATGATACTAATTTAATATATGCAAGAACAATCTGTATAACAAGATCTTTATCAGATGTGATATCAATACAAAAGACCTAAAAGTACAATGATGCGTGAGGATGCAAAATTACAAATTAGAAAGAGAGAGATCTATAGAGACAAAGACATGTCTCGTAGATAAATCATCCTTTAAAAGCATGGTCCATCCATTTGTTTCCACAGTGTTCCTTAATGTGTTCTCTTGTGCACCATATCTGCAAACTATCCAACTCCAGAAAAAAAAAATGGCCATTCTATTTTTGGACACATGCATTTCAAAGAGACTGACGTGTCATCTTTATTTTCGTCTTAAACATTCGTTATCCTGTTGCTTTATTTTAAATTTTTTATTGCAATTAATAGTATTTTTTATAATTTTATTTTACATGTCAATGCGAATTTGTAGTTGATAGTCAATATGCTAAAAATCGAAAAAAAAAAGAAACTTCAATTAATTAAGCTTTGTTGGCAAACAATTTATGATACCAACGATAACTTTCCTCCAAATTCATCAACCATTAGTTGGTGAAGATACTTTTTTATCGTTGAATTACGTTGAAATAAAAAAAAATCTTCAATGAGACAACTGCAAGGCACAAGGTAAATGCTGGGCTGTCGTGTTCTGCAACCTTCTGAATTTTGGACAACATTTTATAATTCAAATTCTCACTTTCAAAATCTGATATTAATCTCGACCGAAAAGAAGATAAAAAAAGAAATCATGGATATAATTGTCAATCTTGTTTAATTCAATGTACTTGACATTTGTAATCGAGTGATTATTTATAATAACAATAACTTTAGAGTCATGCTAGTTGTACAATCGAGATTGATAACCTCTCACATGGGACGTCCACTTTTTTTTTTAATTTTTTAAATATGCGGACCCCGCACACATGTGAGAGGTTGTCAGCATCGGTTGTACAAATAGAATTTTCCATAACTTTAACTCCAAAAAAAAAAAAAAAACCAACTAGTACTCTTCACATACAATGCACTCATGTAAAATTAAGATTTAAAAATAAAATCATGGGCCCCACAAAGATTTTTGTAAATCACATCTATCCTGAAATTTCTATCTTTTCAAACCGTTCTTTATAAGATAAGGTAATACGTAGTTTGCAAAAATAATCAAGACACCAACATGTGTGGCCAAGATTAGATATATGGATATCCTTCAATTCTATGGCGATATCTACTCCGAAGATATACAAGTTTCGTCTTATTTACATTCGACTCTTTTTAAATCGAGATATATTAGTACTTCAAAAAGAAAAAGAAAAGAAAGGAGATATTTTGGTAGTATGTGCTATTGACCCTAAAGTTTTGAAAATATTGATCTTGAATTCCAATGAGTTAAATTTGAATCTTGCCACTCTTGTAAACTAAGGTAAAAAGAACTATAAACGGTTCCATTTATAAATACATAAAAATAAATTATAAATAACTGGGTAATACTCGTGAATTCCACAAAATATGTAGATGAAAAGATGTAAAGAGTGTTTATAAACACTCGCCAGACATATGCTTAAATTACTTCACCATTCCTTTTAGGCGAGCACTTATTCGTAAAAATGTCGCGGTCCCTTTTCGAGTCGCTACTAGGTAATGCTGAAGATCCGATCCGTCTAAACTACAAAGTTGATTCCGTAAGATGAAAAGACGTAAATGTTTATAAACACTCGCCAGACGTATGCTTAAATTACTTCACCATTCCTTTTAGGCGAGCAATTATTCGTAAATATGTCGTGGTCCCTTTTCAAGCGCCTACTTGGTAATGGTGACGATCCGAGTCTTCTAAACTACAAAGTTGATTCCGTAAACATTATTATAATTCGAACGATCTATTGAGAATATGTATAAACTTTTTATGATCTTATTCAGTGCGGAATGAACTCATAGTCTTGGAACCACATGATCATTAGATTATAAGTACATAACTCTAGTCCATCCCCATTTTGATACGGACATATATACTATTTTTTTATTCAGATTGCATGTATACACTAGTCAACATCAAACTCGTTCTTGTACTTTTCAACGTCGTAAATATCGTAAGGGCTCTCGAGCAATATCTCAAAACTAAATTGGATTACTCTAATCAAAACCCATTGAACATAAATAGCCCAACGTATGATTGCCAAACGCCACACACAATAAGGCACAAGACACCAAAAAAGGTTCAAATCATTACCCTCATCTTATTAGATCCAAAATTCCTCCCCCAATTTGGTACATGTTAAAATCCACCAACCAATGAAGATAATCCACATCACCCCTAAAAATCTCAAGTACCCAATAAATTTATGCCACGTCCGCAGATAAGAGACACTTTCCCATCAATGAAATTGTTATTGCAATTGGTACTTGTTGCATACTAAAGATAGAACAGAAATATGGAACTTCATGTGTGCCCACGATTAGGATTAGATACGATAAAGTTACCAAAATGCCCCCATCCTTGAATATGAAATAAAATAATGAAACTAAAGAGTTTTTTTAGATATTGTGTAACACATAAAAATAAATATGAGTCGAAGTATTTTTAAGATTTTGTGATATATTTCAGTATTCACAAAAAGAATTTTCCCTTTGTAAAGATTTATTAATAATTAGGTGTAAGTGAATGAAAAATATGCTTTGTACAAGTTAAAATGATTTCATTGCAGCGAATTTTTTTGAAGAGTATTGAGTATTCTCATCCGTGAGATCTAAATGTTATATACGAATCACATTATAAAATTTCTTTTGGATTAATATTTAATTTAAATATTTATTATTTCTATTATTATATGTTTGAAAGTGATTGTTTAAATATATATATTTTTTTGATAATCGTGGATGTTCTGACCAACTTGCGCGCACTTCGACTAATCCCACGGGGCCCTAAAGTTTACGACCGGATACTCACCTCAATAGCCTTGAGAGGACTCGAACTGGTGACCATTGAGGAGCAAACACAAGGCCAGACCAACTGAGCAACCCCTCAAGGTTAAGTAATTGTTTAAATATAAAACACAACTTTTTTTAATACATACCTAACATAGCAAAAAAAATTAAAAAAAAAATAATAAAATAAATAAATAGCTAAATTGAAGGGATTTTTTTTTTCAAAAGTCTCAATTGAGATGGGAAAAAAAATTCTTAATAACTTACTTTTTTTATTTTTTAGATAAAAAAAAATTATGATTTTATAAAAGACTCTTTATGTACTTTCAAAATAGATAACATGTTAATTTTTAACTTTTTCTGTATATTCATTTGGCAAAATATATAAATTGTCAAACTTCATTTTCAATTATGCGTTTCAATAGACTCATGATCATTATTCACTTATCTATAATTCGTTTTAATCTATTTAAAATTAAACTTTTAAATTAGGTTTGGCTTTAAATTGACTTTTTTAAAATAAACTTTTTTCCAAGTTGAGAGCCAAACAAATCATCGAAGGGAAAAAAGGTAAGGAGGTTTTTAGTAAAAGGACATAACAGTAATATATAGCAGCATAATTTGTACCAAAAGTGCAGAGACGGGTAGAAAGAGAAACAAATGTGACCCACTTTAAGGAACTTTTGGTCCCCTTCCCCGTCATCTCCAGCCCTCATTCATTCATCCAGTCGAGAGAGAGAGAACAAAAAATAGAATTAAGCTATTTTGTACAATGTTGGATGATAGATAACATTGTCGACAATGTATGGGTCGGCAGAAAATTGTTGGTTGAAAAAATAAGTTATTTTTCAAACTGTTCAAAAACAATATGCCGTGATAACATTGTCGACAATGTATGAGTCGACAAAAGACTGTTATTTGAACAAATTAAGTTATTGTTTAAACTGTCGAATGACAACATGTTATGTGCTATATTATCAACAAAGTTGTCATCCAACATTGTACCCCAAACATATAGTTCGATACATATAGAGGGGATGTGTTTATGTATCTTCTGCTATTTTATTTGTATCCCTTGACTCAATGTGCACAACATACCTCTCTCTCCCTCCCTCCCTATCTCTCTCTATATATGCTCAAAGAATTGAGACTTGTTGAATTCCTTGAACCATTCTTGAGATACATACACATTTCTTCAAACAAATCCTATGTTATGAAATCTTAGGATTTTTGGGATTTCTGTTTTGCATTCATATGGTTCTTGAAATATCTACTGCAGGTAGACAAAAGGGTCCATTCTGGTGCAACAATTCTGGGATTTACACACTTTCGATAACTTCAAGATTGTCAAGGATTTTCCAGTGTCTGAAATACTAATTTCTTTCCTTTTCCCTTCTGGGTTTTGAAGGGTTATTTACTTTTGGCCTGTTCTTGACTTTTTTTCACCTTTTAATCTATCAAAAAGTTTGCTTATAATTGTATTTTCGAGCTAGGATTCTGTAGTACTTCTGTTTAAGTTTGTTTGCAGAGTTCTTTTAACTTCTTCAGTCCAATTGGCACTTTCTTATTTTCTTTACCATTTGGAGTTTTCTATCTGAAAACATCTGGTTAAGTTCTTGAATTCAAACTGAGTGTTGAGTCGAGATGACTTGGAATTACTATGTCGCGATACATTGAGTTGAGGTGGGAATCCATTAGTTTGAATCTTTATTCATATTGGTGAAGGGATTTTTTTTTTGTTTGAATTTACAAATGTCGTCCTTTTTAAGTGGAGGTGGAAGAGCATATAGATTAGACCTTGAGATTATTAAATCTCCATCAACATCTTGGACTTCGAATTCGTCTTCTCCATCTTCAACTCTCTCTGAATCCAGCAATTCCCCTTTTGCAATCTCCACAAGAAAACCTCGAACCCCTCGAAAAAGGCCTAACCAAACTTACAATGAGGCAGCAGCAATTCTTTCCACAGCCTACCCCAAATTATTCTCCAACAAATTCACAAAGCCTTGCAAATTCAACAAACCACATAGTAAGAACAATGATATTGCATTTCCATACGAGCCCTCGGACTTGGTTTTAATCGATAATTCCTGCTTCTTCATGCATCCACCAATACAAGAAAAGCCCACCTTGCCAATCGAGTCGAAAGGGGCTGATTCCTTTGAAAGGCCATGCCAAAGTCCGGGAGAAATCAATTCCAGAGTGAATTCGGCGGAACTCTGCGATGAGTTTCATGAAGATTTCGATGCAGAGTCGATACTAGACGAGGAAATTGACGGTGGTATTGATAGTATAATGGGAAATTTGAGGACTGAAAATGAGTCGGTGGATGATTCCAATACTTATATTAGCCAAATGAATAATTTTGTTTATGGTTATCCAATAGGCCTAGGATTTGAATATGCATTTGATTTTGGATTTGGTATGAGAAATGCAGTGAGGGCAATGAAAACTGTTGATGAGGGAGATTGGTGGAGGTTCCCTAGCGTAAATGTTCTTGATATCAATCCAAAAATGGTTAAAAATCCTGCAGAAAAGAAGAAAATGAAAATCGAAAAGCCATCGGAAATCGAGAATTCCAAATTAGGGGAGGAGAAAACGATTTCCAATGGAACCATCGAGCACAACTTGGCTAAGAAAGCATCTAAAGATGAGGAAATCACCAAACCAAATGCAGGGTTGCTCCTAAAATTGAACTATGACAAAGTTTTGAATGCGTGGTCCGATAAGGGGTCGCCATTTTCCGGTGAAGCTCCAGGCTCCGATGCTGCCGGCAATGATGTTCAAGTATGTTCCTCTTTTTAATCTCCCACCATGAAATTGAACGTTTAGGGGATTCGAACCCTATTTTTATTATTTTAGTCGAGTTACCAAGCAACATATACTTGATGCGCCACTTTTTACATTTTTTTTTGTTAAACAATAAAGTCGATTTTCGACGCAAAATGATAAATATTATAGTATCAACTATTTTGTTACTACGTGACTTGTTTTGAGCCTTTTTAATTAATTTCTACTTTGTTGGTCCTTAATATAAAATTGATAAGAATGTATGAAAAAATGATAGAATTGTCCCTACTTTTTAACACCTGCCTTTGTTTGTTGTGTTTAATTTTGGGAAAAACAGACGCAGTGTGTCCAACTTTTCACGGTAGTCACATTTTGCTCCCCTACTTACCAAAAAGAACACCCCGTACCCGACATTTCAATCCTTTTGCAATAGAGGTTCTTGTAGATGGAAACCGTCCATAAAACCATTATATTGGCTAGTGAAACGCGCATGGGACATATTTTCAAGGTTATATTTTTCACGATTTATCTAGTTCAATTTATAGTTTACAATGAGCTTTCATAGCGCCAATGTGATAGATCTTTTGATGGTTCGATACACATGGACTTCGGTTGCCAAAAAAAGGTTGAGGTTGGGCACCAAAATATAACTATCTTGAAAGATTGGAGACGTCTACTTATGTTTCTGCTTCAACTATTTCTAGCACTAAATTCGTTTCCATATCTTCGTTGCACTAAATAATTGCTCTTTGATTATATGGGTGCAGGCTCGGTTGGCCCAAATAGACTTGTTCTCCGACGCTGGTGGAGTGAGAGAGGCCAGTGTGTTACGTTACAAAGAAAAGCGTCGAACACGTCTTTTTTCTAAGAAGATCAGATATCAAGTCAGAAAAGTCAATGCCGATCGACGGCCTAGAATGAAGGTACGTTCCAAATAGTTTGGGTGATCAATGAGAGATATAAGTACGCAGAAGATAGTGAAAGTATAAAATAAGTAAAAAGCAATTACCATTTTCTTTAATATTGACGACTAAACTTGTTTATAGTTCAACAAAGTTTCATGATAATCATTACATCTTAAAAGATATTTGTCTAATACCTTCGTGTCTTACTTTTTTATTGTTTAGTGACATCTGTTTTCATTTTTGTACTTAATACGTAGTATGAATTTGGCATCTAACATATATCAATTTTCGATGTTGCAGGGACGCTTTGTTAGAACACCAAATTCTCCCGGGAGTGAGCAATGAGATGGAGATATACAAGCCATTTAGCCTCTTTTTGCCTATGTTTTTGTAGTTCAAAACTTTAGCTTTTTCAATTTTATTTTTATGTTTTTGTTATCTTTTTTCCTATGATTCTCCTAGAGAAGCAGAGCATCCAAGAAAGGACTAGGAAGCACAAGAGTTGAAACAAATACTTTCTTTGATTTTACCTACTTCCACTTGTGCAAATAATTGTGTTTGATGAATGCAATTGAACTAAAAAAAAACTTAAATGGGAACGTAAATGCGGATTTTTAATCTCCTTCCCGCCTCGACTCTTAAAAATACCCGATGGATGGAGACGATAATATTTGCTGTGACTCCAAGCCGCTCTGCTTCCATCCCTAAGTCGAGCACAAATAACACAGTACTATTATGAGTCACAAAGTTTTTACCAATTAAACCTTCTCTAAGTACTTACCCATAAAAGTTGGGTTACTCCATGGATTACTCCATTGCGGCCTAAGCCCATATCTTTTGATGATTTATTTGTCCCTATGGATTATAATTTGTTCAGGTTCTTTTTAGACTAATAATTTTGTACCATCACATTTTTATTCACATTCATCCATTGAGCTCTGCACCCCCACATTTTTATTCATATTAAGGCTTTGGAACTTCTTCACCACTACAAAATTAACACTAGCATTTGATGATAACATGATATATTTGCACAAAGGTTTAACATCCCCATATTTTAAAGATATCAAGCATAACAATTTATTTTCCATGATGAAAATTCAATCTTGATTTATATGGCAACATTCTTGCTAAAACTTTAGCTCATTATGCTAATAGGCATAAAATCAAATATAATTACCAAACATTTTACTACATAAAAAAACAAAAATCAATTGCGTAGATACCAAAATATAAAAAAGTTGCAAGGCAATCCTTATAATCCATCAATAAGAGCCCGTTTGAAAAAACTTCCTCGCACTTTTGTCCCAAATATTGTCAGTATACAGGCATGTCATATTTTTTAGTCCAATAATGTTGCTTGCACAGTGTTAAGTGACAAGGGCTTTTACACGTGCTATATTGGTAGCACCCGTGTGACACATTTTTTTGTTCTTTCTAATTGTCCAATAAAATAACGACAATTGTCATTCTTGTAAAAAACTCTGTCACTCACTCTGTCTATGTAGCATGCTTTTTTTTTGGGCCTTTAGGAATGCATAATTTGATCGTTTTGTACCCTACTTTTCTTTTGAAATTTGTATGTTTTGTTAATGTAACCACCAATATATTAACAAACCAAAATAAATTCCTAGTTTAAAATAATTTAATAAATTTAATTAGAAACCCATCAAATATTTTTTATCGCTTGATTTGGTAGTATTTTCTCACATTTTTTTGTAATACTAGTGGCGGCACGTGCGATGCACGTACATGTGTTATTCTCCTTGTGCATATTAGCGTTGGGATATATACTACAATAAATAGATGAAAGTAAAGTCATGAATGTCAAATCTTGAAGAAGAAATTCTTGTTACAAAATGAAAAAGAAAGCATTTTGGATATTATAAGTACTTAAAACTGAAGTGTTTGCAGATAGAGGACATGTGAAATAGGAAATTGTTGACAGAAAGAAAGAAACTAACAGAGTAAACATACTTCAATAGAACATACAAAATATACTTGTTACATGACGAGCATTTTCCTGTCAATTGTTCAGCTACTTGAGCAGTACTGGAGCAGTTAAGATACATATGAAGCATGCAAGAATGAGGTTTGGAGTTCAAAAGTAAATACAAATACTCAATTTGAAATGCTCAAAGTGTAACACAGCTAGTGTTCCATGAGAAGCTAGATGATCTGGTGTCTTTTACCTAGCTAGAACCCAAAAAAGACTTTATACATCATGGTTGAAACAACATCATATGAGTTTTTTTAGGGCAGCTGCATCTGTATCTTTGTCTCCCACCGTTTTTCCTGGTTTCTTGTTCGCGGTGTTAGACTGCTCATTTGGATTCTGGAATAGAGATCGCTTTACAGGTGGAGAGTGAGGCAACACATTTTTGTTGGAAGATGCAATGTCTTCAACATTGATCTTATCTTTTTCCTTGCTACCAGATGCCATTTCTGGAGTAGCAGATATTTCAGCTGGATCAAGCATGAATAGTATTTCATATTTAAAATCTGAATAAGCAGCGTATTTTGTTGACGGTGAGCCAGCAGCCATTGGAAGTGCCTTGATGTAAAAGATATGTTCATCCTCGATATCTATGCGAATGCCTTCATCATTAGATAGGATAGTGTCCTACAAACACGAGAGAATTGATTAGCAATTAAATGGCGATAAACATATATTTTAGGGGGAAAGAAAATGATGAAGTTGAATAGAATCAGTACATTAGCATTTCTTTTCATGAGCACGTTTGCAGGGCAGCGAAAGATTTTCTCAGCACATTCACCCATGATCGAAGTTTTTAGATTTCCCGTTGAATCCTCCAAGATTACATCAGCTCTGGCTCTGTAGCATACATAGATGTTAGCAAAACTGGATATTTGTGGTGGAGGAAAATGATGTGATAAGAACACTACTTTCAACTGTGAATTGAATAAAGTAAATGAAGTGATTAAAATGACTGTGCAGTGTGTTGAAGGATGACGTGTGTACCTTGGAGATGCAATTGAGCTGCTAGATTTGCAAAATCTACAAGAGTAGATTTCTCCTGCTTTGTCAGCATTGGAAACCCTGTTGCAGTTGTTGCATGACAAGTACCAGAAACTTGTGTTCCTAGACTGAACGTGTGCTTTTGCTTTTACCCAGAAATACTTGTTCTTTGAAAGTACATGAAGGAAAGTTTATTGAAGTTACGTGATCATATTGATGCAAAAAAAATAATGAAATGAAATGAAATTGTTACAGAAGAATGAAAACATTACTGTGAGAACTGAAAACTGGATTTCGAGAATTTGAGTAAATCTGTTTGCAGCTGGAGGTGACAACTTTGAAAGACTTAATAAAGGATAGCCTTTCATTGCAGTGATTTCATCGAATTTTTCGCTATTGTCAACAGCCCTTTATGACAAGAATCATAAGTAAGAGATAAGAGGAAAGAGTAAGTACCGCAGTACCTTTCAGGTAATAGTTAGGTTGTGTGTGCTATTTTTATTTGTAACAGAAACTATGGACTGTGATGTTTGCTTAGCAGAATGTGTTATGAGATGAGATAAGGTAGCAAAATAAAACTAATCTCACATGTGAATGTGATTTACAGGATGTGAAGGTTAAAGGTAAGTGAAATAAAACTAATATGATATATGAATGTGATTTACAAGATGTGGAAGCCAATGTTCAAAATCGAAAGTTACTAATATAAATACAACACTGTACAATTAAAGAAAGTGTAATGTTGGAGACATGCCTTATTATAGGGATTCTATAAAGTTAATACAGATGGAAGAAATTAGATTAGTTACCATGATTTCATCTCATCCACTTCCTTAAATTTATGATCAATGAAGAAACAAGTATGTGGTCTTGTGGATAGTGTCAACCCTAAAAAAAAGTCCATATATTAGTAAACATTTTGTATATCAAGAAGATGGTAAGATATTGGCAGCCATGTTCATTTGAAGGTATGAAGCACTATGCTACAATTAAAGGTGAACTAAAGCACAAATTTATTTGCAGCTAGAAAGCATTAATATAATTACCGTTGAATGAAGATACTTTTAAGTGAAGTCCTATGATAACTGGTCTCTTAGATATATTCCGTCCAATTATAGAGCACTCTCTTTCAACAAAGGCATCCCACATTGTCAGTAGAATTGTTTGGAAGCTGAAAGTTTAGAGGAGCAGTTAATATACAATATTGCTTAGAGGTAAAACATGCCGTGTAAAAAAAATGAATAAAGAAGATGTTATTAACTTCCTGTCAATTAGCATGACGTCTTGCACATATGTTTCAGAACCACCTCTTGTATGGATTAGACGTTTAGGGCGCAAGTCTATGGCGACTGCAAATACATCTGTAATAATAATAATAATAAATATAAAAATGTTAAGCAAATATTATTGTTTTTGGGAGGGAAGGAAGAAGCTGTAAATGTAATAAAAGAATTCTGGTGGCATAAAAAAAGAGAGAAAGAAAGTAAGATGTACTTAAATCTTTGTCTGTGTCCATCATAGTTTCAAATTCGTGGAACGCAGTGAATTCAAACCTGGAGAATAGCTATGCGCTGTGGTCTTCATTTGTTTCTTCCACTCGAGTAGTACTTGAGATGGTCCATTGAATGTCTCCATATGCATTTTTGTACCCTACTTTTGTATGTTTGACAGATGCATTTGAGATTAAGTAAGTTTTTCCAATTTTGAGATCATCTGTGAAGGCTGCAATACTGTTGTCCCAGAGGGTAGCCTGCACCTTGTTATCCTACAGTAAATGATTTGTAAGTGAAATTTTCTTTGTTATAGAGATAAGTAGATAACTATATTAAGTTTAATAATTTAAAGATTACAGATTTGGTTGAAGTTCATTTTCAAATATGTATATGTAATAGTAACACATGTTATAATGGAGATTGTAGAGCGATGTTGGTACCATAAAAAATAATAAATTTATCACGAAATGACAATGTGCACTAAAACTTACTCTTTCATCCATGAGGATCATGTGTTGGTATCTGGTCTGGCCATTTTGTGATAATTTTGGAGGTGCTTTTTCAGCAACCACAACTTTCGATGTCCAGTTTCATTGGCCAGGGCTAATGTCAGTGATGAGAATGAATTGGTGATTCATGATATTACTCTGTATTAGTTGGGTAGAAGCAAAGAGAAGTTAGAAAAATATGGCCAGTGAGTGGACATAAAATATATTCTACACTGCACCTTTTAAAAACAAATGGAAGTGTTTGTTTTTTAGCTAATATAAACAAGAGAAACATAGTATAGAATCTATAACTTAAGTAGTAAAAATAAGTACTCAAGAGGTAAGTTGAGTTAAACAAGAACAAAACTATAAAGCAGATAATAGAAATAGAATTGTGAAGAAGGTAGACAGAATCAATATTTTTTCCGTTGTCTGGATAGTATTAAAATTTGTAATAATCAAACTTAGCAGCTAGAACGATTTTTTTAAAACAATCAGAAGTGCTTTTCAGCTAATAAAATAGATACGAGGAACATAGCCTAGAATGTTGATATAGAATAGGAAAGAATGAAGAAAAACAAAAGTAGTTTATTTTTTATTTCTTGTTTGTTTATGTTTCTGTGAGGTATATAATAACTGAAGTAGAACGAAGATAGCAGGAGGGAAAAAAACTCAAGAACAACAATATGTGGAGTTAAATAAGAACAAAATTACATACCTGGTAACTGAAGTAGAACTGTGAAGATGGAAGGCAGAAGCAATAGTTTTTTTGTTGTGTGTGGTTGCCTTTATATAATACGTAAAAAATGTAATAACCAAGCTTTGAAGTTATAATAATTACTATATAGTACTTGTTATCATATTGTACCACAAAAAAAGAAAGCAGAAATCTGTGGAAGATATTCTTATGTATCAGATAGTACAATGACATCACTGCACAGTAGGTAATCTGCAGTTTATACATGAAAAGGAAACAACTTTCTGGAACAGGTTGGCAGCCGAAAATCATGAAAGCAGAGAAAAGAATGGGCAGACAAGAATATAGATTTATTTATTACTACTTTAGTTGTAAAAGTAAATACAAAATTAGATATTTTGTAAAGTAAACGAAACGTGATTGTTCGTAGATTTGACTGTAGCAATACATATGAATTCGAACTATGCGTGAACTTGTTTGAAAAATGAAGAAAATAGGAGAGTGCTAAATCCTTAACAAAAATGAGAAAGAAAATATGGACAAAAAAAATGATTTCGAAAATAACTAAAAATTTGATTTATTTATTATTAAAAAATAGTGCAAGTGAATATACATTCATGCGAATATACATTCAATCAGAAACGCCAATAAAATGTAGAGGAATTGTATCTGTTGAGTTGAAGTAATATTTTTTAAAAAGGACATAATATCAAGATAGACTGATTAATCATTAATATGAAATACATATATAAATTCTAACAAAAATTTGAAAGAGGAAAATAAAAAGGCAACATAAAAATGTTGGACTAAATTCTAGTTTTCGTGCAGCACGAGCAATCAATTTTTTTTTTTTCAAACTCAAACAACTTATATATATTTTACTTAAAAGAACTAAAATGAATTAAAATTTGACTATAATATTAAACATGAAAGATTGTGTACCTTATTGTCTACTATACATGTCTCTATAGTAGTATCTACTGGTTCATCTGTGGCTGAATGTATGTACAATTGGTAGCTGTCGGTTGAGTTTATATATAACTTTACCATTCATTTTCTGAGGTATGTATATGATATATCATAGTGCTTTTGTAAGAGAATTCAAAAAGAACAGTTAGTATATATTTTGGCAACACAGAAAAAATACAAGAAAAGTTAAGTGGGAGGTTTTTTTTTTATGCATCCGGGATAGCAAAATATAATATAAGCATGATGAACATTAGTAAATGCTAAATGAGCACAAAATTTGATTGGTTTCACTTATTTAGTGAAGAGATAAATTTTTTTATCAGTTCTATAAAAATTTAAATATGTATGATATTAAATAGTCATAGTGATTGTAATAATTATTTTATGCACTGTAATATTTAGCAGAGTCAGAAGTACCTTTGGCACACTTCAGGTGGGGATTCATCTTGAAAGTTTTTAAGAAGATTTGAATGTTCTTTCAAGCTTTAGTAAGAACATGATGAACTTTGATGCCATTTTTGAATATATCTATGTCAACATTTTTCCGATTAATAGTCTAACGAAACATATGAGAAGTTCCATAAATGAAGATCACTAATAACATGGAACTAAAAACTTTATATGATGCCATGTACGGGGTAGAAGAATTCAAAATTGTAAAAGCTATATATGAAAGTTTTTTTTTTTTTTTAAAGAAGAATATCCAATTGAACGGTTGTTTGGGAATATATTTTCAGCATAAATAGAAGTTAATTAGTTCTTGGTTTCATAAGATGAAATGCATGACGTAGGGAAACATTTACAGTAAAGAAACAAAAGACAAAAATCAAACTGTAGAAGTCTGTATATAGCAAATGAACAAAAAAACCTTTATTGTAGCATACAACTCAAAAACATTTACGACAACAATACTATGGCTCAATATATTCAGGCTGATTAAAAAAAAAAAAACATTACCTTATATATTTAATGAGAAAAAACTCCAAGCAACCTAAGTTCAGCATTTGTATGTGATGATTCCACCTAGAAGAAGACATAAAAATTATGTTAGTCTCAACCTGTTTTAATTTCTTCTAAAAAATCCAATATAGGAGCCAAATCAGAATTTAGAAAATCAATTATTATAGGTGAACTTAATTTTTCATTATACATATTTTTTGTTACAAAATAAAAGCTGAAGAGCAAAATTTATTCCCACAGGTCAGAGAAATTTAAAAGGAATAATGAACAAAATGAAAATTATATCTTGAAAATGGGCATGCTTAAAATGTAGCAAACACCCGTACAATTTACAACATGAAGATGGAAAAAATTAACAATAATCGACTGGAGACAGGGTGAGGAACATCTAGCATATCTCTTATGTACAATAGGCTGTATAAACAACTAAAACGGAAAAAAAAAGAATGAAATTGAGAAATCAAATGAAAAACATGAACAAATTCATCTTTCTTACGATGTTAATCTTCAAATTTGTTGAATAAAAGGACGAGCATGAGAAGACACCAATGCACATAGCTGTAAGGACAAAAGCAAACCAATCAAACACCTGTTGGTACTGGATATTAGTGTGATTTATTTTCAGTGAAGGGAAAAAATCTCAAAAACTAATAGCAACAGTGACGGGGGAATTCATCTGAGATTAAAGTCAACCAGAAATGCAATAGTTTGACCTCGATAGGGAAGTAAGCTGGACGCTTAGGATTGCCGACATTGATACAAGGAAGATCGGCATAATAGGGCAAATCAATGTTACAGTTATCAGTGAAAAAATTATAGACAGTTAATTGAGCGGTTTGAAGTTCACCAGCATCATCCTTGTTTTTCTGCTTCAATGAGAACCTAAAACACTTGATAAAAGGGAACAACTTCAGACTCATGCCAAACAATGGAAACCACAATAGTGAAAAAAATAATTAATAAGATCAAATGAAATAGAGAAACCATACAATTGTTCTTTGCAAGGCCTCTCACTTAATCCAGTAATTTTGTACTCTTGGTCAGTAGGGATTGTCGCTATACTCAAATTCCTCAGAACATGTTTTGTTTGAGTGGTTCAAATTATAGTAGATTTTGTCTGCGATGAGAAAATACTCTTGATCAAAGAAGTGGTTCAATTAAACACATACAATTGCTTAGATGAAATTGTCCATTACCTTTGCCTAGTCAATAGAAAAGGGGTCCTCCACATTTTGGTTTTCAACAAGAAAATATGGAGGTAACTACAGTGGCTTCCAGAGTACAGGAAGATCAAATCGTGGCGGCTATGGAGGTAGATGAATGGGCAGGGGAGGCTTTGGAAGGAGAGATGGACCTGACACGGAAGGAGAATTTTGTGGTAGGGGGTGGTTTTAGAGGCAGGGGGCGTAGTAATTGGAATAACAGAAATGATTCTGGTGATGACAAGATATATGACTCGAAAAAAGGATCAAACGATAACAGCGAAGGATGGAAAAGCGGCATCATTGGAGGCAATTAATTTCAACAACAAAGTTGGAGTTCAGGTTGGAATCAATCAAAAGATGATGCGGATGATGTAAGTAACATTGAAGCTGTTAGAGGATGGAACAATTTAGCGAATGCTAAAATAGATTATGCTCAAAGCAGTGCTAGACGCAGCGAGTGGAAAACATAAAATGCTTCTGCTAGGGATGTATGTACAGGATGCGATAGCCATGTGGTTAAAGGGGTATAGCTGGTTGGAAAAAACAATGTACTTCAAGAAACCAAAACACGACTGGGTAATGGAAATTTGATGTTACAGATGAAGCTTTATCTAAAGAATTTAACAAAGTTGAACAAGCTGTTAGTAGTTCATTGGGTAAATGTGCAGAAAGCTCCTAGGAAACTGCTCCTGGAGCTAAAAACTTGTTTGTTGATCAGGACAAATCAAAAGCTATTCATGGTTGGAAAACTAAAGAATCTAACAAAGGTGAGGGATCACTACCGATAATGAACCTACAACAAAGAATCTCATATTAGTCCAATCGAATTCGAATGACTGGGAAAAAAATCAGAACTCACCATTGTATGGTTTATGTAACTAAGGACGGTATTTGATGCCGTCATTTGTATGCCATATTTTGCTACATTAACACAACGAGGTACAAGTTAGACAACCATGAAATAGTCAAAATAATTAATAAACACTTCAAATAACGCGGAGCTAAGGATTGTCTAGCAAAAAATTTGATAGAAACGCAAGTAAAAAATAAATAACTACATTAAATACATAACTCACCTTACAAAGAATTGTAGAAAATAGAATGATATAAAAGATTCAACAAATACTAAACCTCTTAAGATGTTATAATTAAATTGTAGTATTTCTTTGTACTTGGTGCACTAAGTCTAAAATTTCTTTATAAATGACATTTTTTGTACAAAGACTATGCAAAAAGATCGAATGTAAACCTGTTGGTCTAATTAAATTTTTTATGCATTTACTTGTTCTAGCTCTAGATAGCGCCACATATAGTTGTCCGTGAGAAAAAACAGGATTGGGAAGATACAAACCAACAAAATCCAATGTTTGTCCTTGCGCTTTATTAATTGTCATAGCAAAACATTGGCGTATTGGAAACTGAGTTCTCTTATACACTATAGTAGTAAGAAAATTAATAGCATTAGCGTTTGATTTAGAAATACCCGAAGCAATAATAAAAAAAATTTAAATAAACGAAGACATAATCAAACTGTAAACAGATGCACTAAATTGTTCTCATCAAAGAAAGATGTCAAACAATAAAAGATTCATGATTAATTTATACCTTCATTCAAAAGATGGAATCGATTTGCTATCATGTCATCCAAAGTAGGAGGTAATTCTTCTGTAGGACAATTTGTGTCACTACACCGATCAGCTGGACGAAACACAAATGATGAAGTATCATTAAAAACTAACACCAACGAAAACAGTACGATAAATAAAATGTGTGAAAATGTATTTCATGATAATATAACTTGCCTTGTATTTGTGAGATTCTTTTCGATTTCAATGAATGAGAGATCGATCTAATTCTTTACGTTTTGCATACATTTGTCGACGTCTTTCATTGTAAGCATCTTTCTTCGTCATTGACCAGTTAACATTCACAACATCTCTCTTGCTTTCTTTGTTACCATCCATGTGCAAAAAGTTGGCGCCCAATCTTTTTTAAATAGCAATTGTTCATGAGATTTTTAATAAAAATAATTGGTGACAAAAAAGACTCAAAAGAAACAAAAAACATTGAAACTAAAAATAACATCGCTAAACATTGAAAAACAACAAAATTTCTACACATGAACTAATACTGATCATCCATCAGCTATCATGTTGTGCCAGGTCCATCGACTAACAATACGTGGCAATCAGATGATTCAAATCCCATGTGACAAATCTAAGGCCACTTCTTAGTGAAAACTACAAATTTATTTAGTAACAAGCCTAGGATTTTCAGCAATGATTTTTTGGTGAACCACCTCACATTCACATGGATTGGTTATTTCATATCCTCTTTCAATAGCTAGGTAAATAACTACAGTATCATTATTCGTGAGTCCAGTTCACCATTATCACATTTTTACAAGATGGAAGAACTATATCTTGAGTGTGTTTGGTAGGGATTTTTAGGAGAAAAATTGATTTTTGAATAGTGATATGATGGGAAATGTGTGGTTGAAAAAGAAGAAAAAAGTATTGATGTGATGGAAAATATTATTTTATTGAAGAATGTGTGGTTGAAAATGAGAAGTGATTTACTGTAGAAAAGGAGAATTGTTACCAAACAGGCTCCTTATAAATATCTACCACACAAGTACTGTAAAAAATATAGAAATATACACACAAGGAAATGTATTTCCTTGGGAAATATAGAAATATACACACATTAAATATAAAAATATATACACAAGGAATTACATTTATAGATTTCACAGGAGATTTAATTATGGCATTTCTATCTTTATCTCTATCCATATCCCTATCCTTATCCCTATCCCTCACATTCTCACCCACAAAAACCTCACTCACAATCAAATCATTCTTATTATGATTACCATCACAAAAATCAACATTAGCATCAACTTCCGAAGTACAGACAGCATCGATCTCCACTATTTCCCAACAACAACAACCACGTCTTTGTCTATTGGTAACAGGAAATACAATATTACAAACAAGCAGGAAAGAAATGACGGTAATCATTGCGGGAGTGAATAACACTAATCTACTTTAACAGGAATCACTACAGAACATGCTCAAGCCAAAAAAGAGAAGGAGAAAACAAATTTACCAGAAACAAAGAGTCCTCAGCGACACGGGAAAAGTGCGTTCACAGATTCGACGACCCACAGATTTTCCCAAAAAGTGCGGTCCGGGAAGAACACAACCTGCAAATAAATAAAATGTTTTAAAGCCCATACAGAAATCAAACGGAATAGCTATATCTGTAAATAAGTACGAGATTACACGAAACCACGACCTCCGATCAAAAACCCTAAGAGAGGCGGAACTGAAAAAAGGAAATACCTCTACACGGCACGAGCTCTTCCAATGCGTTCCTCTACCTGTAGATCTATAAATGAGTACACGATTTGCGAACCTAATGGTGGAGATACAAGGAACCACTATCTAGGATTGAAGACTCTAGATGCGAAAATGAACAAAGAAATTAGAGGAGGCGAAACTGAACGAACAAAACCTAAAGACGAGAAAATAGCGTCACGGGTTCTACAAGATCTGCGAACCCAGTGGTGGAGATACAAGGAACCACTACCTAGGATACGATTGAAAGCGTTGCAGGCGAAACTGACCAAAGAAAGTAGAGGAGGCGAATGTGTGAACGAAGAAAACCTAAAAACGAGAAGATAGAATGACGGGCTCTTCTAGCAGCTTCTTCAACCGGGTTTTTTTTCCCCACACCAAAACGACGCCATCTCTCCATCAGATTCAACTGTCCACAGCACTCCCAAAAACGACGCCGCTTCTCCCAAAACCCCCCGCAAACAACGCCGTTTCTCCCAGACGAAAGTGTGAACAGGGATTTTAAAGCTGTCTCTTTTACTTGTTAAGGATTTATATTAAACAATATTTACCTATCTTTTCATTTTTTTAAGCCATTTGGTTAGCATGCCCTTTTTGACTTGCAAACTTGCAATTCAAGCAACCCTAATTTTATATTGCCAGCTTCATTTTAGACCCACTAACATTCACGACCATTCCCAAAACCTATATATTTTAACCTCTATAACACAATTTTAGATTTCCAATGGCGATGGCGCGAATCCTCTCCCATGCCCTGAGACGCGCCAATCTTCACCCCGGCTCTGCCCCTCGGGCCCTAATCACCAGCCGCCATTTCTCCGACCAATCCGGTAAAACCGAGGTAGAATTGATTGAGGTGGAGGTGGACCAATCTTCTTCACACGAGGCCGCCGCCGAGGTCATAAGCGCCGGAATTAAGAGATTAGAGGAGGCCATTCACAGAATCGTCGTGCGCCGTTCTGCGCCCGATTGGCTTCCCTTTTTACCCGGCTATTCTTATTGGGTTCCTCCATCCAACAGCAATAGAATCATGCGCCACCCGCAAGGTTTTATTGAGGTGGTTGAGAATTTGGCCACGGAGGGCGTGCCGAATAGGGTAAAGCAGTCAGATTTCTTGACGGAGGATGAAACGATGTCGTTTAGTTCTGCGCGTGGGTGGCCTTCTTCGACTTATTTTATTGAAGGTAATGCAGATATTTATTGTTTGAATGAAATTGGTGGAGTTGATCATTCTTAATTGAAGGTATAAAATGATTGATTATAAATTTGAAGTGAAATTTGGTAATTAAGTAAATAAGTAATTTTGATTTCTCTGTATTTTAGACCTAAAATGCTGGATAAATGGTGAATCTGGGAATTTCATTTTAAAAAAATTGTTGTTTGTAGTTAAATTGGTGCATTGAAGGTTAATTTTTTAAGGATTTTTTTATTACTTTTTCATTATGTGTGGGCAATTTGAAAACATGGGATAAAGAACGACTAATTTTGATAATTATGGAATGCTTTAGCATTTTCGAAGGAAACATAACATAACCGGGTGTATGAGTTTTCCATATTGGTTGTTGAGGGAAATTAACTTGTTTCTTATGTCTTTAATTTTGAAGAAAATGTGAAATTACATACAATCTGTTGTCATTTTGCTTGTTTGAACTGTTAAATATGATGCTATATGCAAAATATGCACTCATAATCAAAACTAAGGATGATGATCACGGTAAATATCAATGAGATGACATTACTGTGAGTTCAGTGGTGAAGATGGGTAATTATGTTGACATAAACAATAGTTGCTTCCTTTTATGTCTTCCAGGAATTTGAGAGAAGTAATGAAAATGTGGAATCGCATCTAATAATTCGGTCTATACAATTCATTATTGAATTGTGAAAAGGTTAATATTATATTAATCAAGCTGTTGTTAGCATCACTAATTACATTGTGAATGGTAACTGAAAAAGGAAACTGAATCCGGGTCATATGTAATCGGCACTTGATCCCACCACACACTTGTGACATAACAGGATCACAACATGAGTGTGGGATATATAAATCAGAACCTATGAGAATTGAATTGCTCATGCCAATAAGCCCATCTGGAAAGTAGGTTTATGGTGATGATGATATGAAGGAGAAGCTTAGTACGATATGTATTCTTTCTATTCCTTTGACGTTCGTTTTCCTATTCTTTGGCGGCATTCTTGAAAACGTTATAGTTTTTGATTCTCAAGGTAGTGTCCCTTTTGAAAATTTCTTACCTAAATTTGAATTGTGCTGATTCCTCCCCAAAGAGTAACAGTTAGAGATATTGCTTTTCATTTAAAGAAACTAATGTGTCTCCTTCCGACCTTCTAGTACCAGGCAAGTGTTAGCCTCTATACCCCTTAGCGGAGTCTATGTTTTTAAGAAGCATTCGCTACCACTAGTATGTGTCACTTTCCTAATCAAAAGACAGGAGGGAGCACTCCTTCTCCCAAATTATGGGCTTATTTTGCCCAATATTTAAAAAGGCTTGATCGAGTTGAGGCTCAAGTCTTGAGGCGTTTTGAAGTGTAAGCCTCAAGGTAGAACAATGTATGAATTCAAAAGAATATAAAAGTACAAAACTCTGCTCATTGTATACCATAGACCTTTCAAAACACTCAATAATAAACTAATTAGCAAAATTTAAAGTCTAACTTGCAATTAAACATATAAAATCTAAAAAATAATAAGTCCCAAATTAGTAATCACATAATAAAATTATAATCTATTACTAAAACTGGAGACAATCCAAAAATTTCTTAAATTATCACTACTAATATGTTCTTTAAGAGAATCATTAACAGTGTTGTCATCGGCCTCATTATAAATTTCTTTCATTTTTTGTCATCATCCTCCAATTGCATTGATATATTCTCCTTTCCATTTTTCTCATATAGGTATAAATAATAAAATAAAAGACCCTGTTAAACATTTTAGGTTATAAAGAAAATAACTTAAGAAGCTAAGACCAATAATTAACTGTTTGAAAGATGCAAGGCAAACAGGCAATGACCAAACACCTTGCTTGGCTTGAAGCTCAAGCCGCCTCACCAATGGCATTTAAGGTGTGGGTTTTGAGGCATTTTGTGGTAGCTTCATGTGAGGCTGGATTCGAGGTGTACCTCAAATAGTTTTTTAAACCATGATTTTGTTGAGTTCCTTCGACATATTCACTCAAGCACCCTTGTAATCTACTTGTTCACTTGTGTGTTGGTTTGAGATACGGTCAGTTCACAATCAGTGATTATATGCTTCCACCATATTGGTTTTGATAGAACTTTTTTCCTACATTCGGTTTTGGAATCCCTCCAATTTGCAGGTATTTGCTAACTGTAATGGAGTGGTTTATGTAATTTGGGGGCAATTTTTAGGGTTTATAACACATGATTACTGGTTCAGAAAGTTTACTTATATATGTTTTTTAGGAGTTCAAAACGAATTTTGGCATGTTATTACATGCATGTTGAAAAGACCACCTCAAAATTATTGAATATTATGTACTTTTTATCTTTTAGCAGCGTAGAACCTACTACAAAAAAATATTTAGAAACTATAGTTTTAAAAGTTAGCTTACCCTTCTGCTCATTACGCATTATACTTGTAATCTTAATGATCTTCTAAATACTTATAATATGCACTTTAAATATATAAATCCATAATTTATTTTGAATATAAAATGTGATTACTAAATTGAACAAGTGGTGGATACAGAAGAATAATTTTGTGACAAAACCAAGCTACTGTTTTGTGAAGGGAGCCGCAATTTGTATCCACTGTTTATATATATATATCCACTTTTAAAAAGACAATTATATTATATTTTTAATTTTATATAAATTTACTTAAATATACATATATAAAATTAAATAAAAAAAATATCTTTCTAAATCCATTCACTAATATTTATTTTCTTTAAATTCTTTTGGACCTTTTTATATTTTTTAAGAATTTGTGTTTAACTAAAATCCTAATATTCATAAAATATTTTCTTCATCTAAAATCAAAACAACAATGGAAGAGATATTATTAGAGAGAATACATACCATTTTTTATTACTTCTGTTCAATGATACGTCACAATGAATTGTTGAAAATGAAAAACTCTGGCTTAGCCTAGTTGTGATCATTTACAACTCTAAATAAATTGGTCTAGACCACATTTTTCATCCAATAGCTTGATTTAACCTTGCATAATCAGAATGTCAAAATGGGTTTAGAAGTGAGAAACCATTTCAGATATTTCCTCATTCACTTTAATCGACAGTACTTCCGAACATGGCACTCAATTGGAGTTCCATTTACTCTTGTAATCGGGAGGTTATCTATTTTTATTAAGCAAGACATGTGATTTGTGTATGATACTAAAGCAATCAACATCATTATTGTTTTTTGTAAATGTCAACTTGATTGTTCACTTTTGTAGAGAATTGCCTCTTTGTGATGTTTTTATGATGGTCGGCAAAATGCCAATTTTTTTTATTTATTTTTTATCAAAAATTTCCCTTTTAATGGAATAATTGCTGAGTCCTTTGAAATTATTATGTTCAATTTCAATAAAATAATAGAGTTCATGACACATTGATGGTGACGGTGATTATAGGGGTTTATGGTTTATAGACTATCGTTTTATTTTAGGAAAAACTGCAGTAGCAGTCACTATCCTTTTTGATTTTTGTAGACTTTACGTAAATATGCACCCGGAGTCCAATTGGATGGAAACCATCCATTTGGCCATTAGTTGACCAAAAAAGTCAAATTTTGTTCAATTTTAACCAAATTAAAAAGGGCAAAATGGAACATTGCACTTTCCTCACATTAAATAAGTTAAAAAATTAAATTAAAAAACAAAAAATAAAAGAAAAAGAGGGCATCACCCCACCCCCATCAAATCAAAGCCGTTAGTGGGGGTCGACCATCAGCCACCACACTGTCCCAAACAAACAATTGGATAAACATGATATAGAGTCAATATCAGCCTTCAAAACCATGGGAGTAGTGCGGTCCAACAACAAAATCTAACGACTCTAGTCAGCACTCTGTTTCGTCTCCTTCAATTCATGGTTTGGGAATAATTTTCCGCAAAATTGGCATCACACAAATCATCAGAGGAAATTTCGGCTCTTCCAATTGACGAATCCGGAGCTCTTTTTCAACCAAATTGGTAACCCACAATCCCTCATGATGATGGTATACCTCCAATTGATCCAATTGTGCGACAAATTGCTCCAATTTTGGCTTCAAATTCTACCTAACTCCACATGTAAAACGAGGTTCCAGTTTTTATTTGAACCCACACCACAGGACAACCTCCAATTGTTTGCGTGGGATGTGAAAGTGAGTTTGATTTGATTTATGGTTTTGACGTTGGAGGGGTGAGTTTTGATGAACAAGGTTCCAGTTTTTTCAATTTCTGGTGGCTGTTGATCGATGGAGGAGTGATTTTGATTTGACTTCTGGTTTTGATGTTGTGGGACGGTGTGGTGGCCGGTGGTCGATAGCAGGTCATCGTCGATGTTTTGATTTGGTGGGGGTGGGGTAACCTTTTCTTTTATTTTTTGTTTTTGAATTTAATTTTTATAACTTATTTAATGTAAGGAAAGTGAAAAATACCATTTTGCCCTTTTTAATTTGATCAAAATTGATCAAATTTTGACTTTTTTGGTCAACTAACGGTCAAACGAATGGTTTCAATTCATTTGGACTCCAGGTGCATATTTACTAAAGGTTAGGGACTTTTATTGGTACAAATTAAAGGTTAGAGTAAAGTCTGCAAAAATCGAAAAGTTTAGGGAGCGCTGCTACAATTTTTCCTTTATTTTATAATCTTTGGTCTATATTGAATTGTGAGAAGGTTGATGTTATATGTAATGGAGATGAATATGATGATTTTTTAAAATTTTGAATTTATATTAGGGATGTATTTAGAGTGACATGAATACATAAAATTTATGTGAATCTATAGTGTGTGAATGGATGAATTTAATAAGGACAATATTGGAATGTGGCGTGGATGAAAATAATAATTTTTTAAATTTTAATATTTTAATAGGGATAGATATAGAGTGTGATGAATATATAACAATCGTGGATGTAAATAACAGCTCCCTGTGTGAAATGGATTTTAGGAATTCAGGTTTTAAAATATTTAGAATTACTCTATCCGGTGGTAATCATACATATGAAGTTAATGTATCTATTTGTTTATTGCAGGCGCTTCACCCATTCATCCAGTTCCAGTGATGGAAGTGGAGGTAAAAAATCACAGGAATGTGAACAATTTGGGAAGCGCACCTACCTCTGAGGAGGAAGGATGAAGGACATCTCTTTATAAACACTGGTCACTGGGTAAGTTAGTGTATTACTTCCCAATTTTTTGCATGAGCTAGAACACTAGAACAAGGAAATATCTCATGGCACTCTGACTTTAAATACTGATAAGGTCATTCACAACTATGTCCTGTTTCTGTCTGCTGCAAGTCTACGAGCCCGTATAATTACTCTAAAATTTTCTTTTTGTCGGGATTTTTGCAGGGTCGTCACCATTGTAGATATCTAAAGAACGGACAGACAAGGTAAAAGACAGGTTTTTAAGGAACGGAGGCAAGAAAATCAATTGTTTGTACAGTGGGATCCTAGTAATGTTAAATTGGTTTGGTTTCTGACAAGGATTCGACATCCATTATAACTTGGAGAAGAAAATATGTAATCTTACTGCTATTTTGCTACAGTCTACAAATGTAATCTCTTTAAGTTTATATATAATGTTAAATAAGCTGAACGGTTAATTGGAGTGATTCTTTTCTTAGTTATGGTAGATGTTGTGTTGGTTCTTTTTTTCTTTTTTTTGTGTGCCTTTCGGAATATTTAGAATGCGTAAATTATTATTATTTGTTCTTTATTTTCTTCCATATACTCATTTCCCTGTGGAGTTACTAAGAGTCTAAGAGGATGCCTGTAGATCATGTGAAACATATTGTTTGATGTTATTTTATTTTCTCCTTTTAATTTTGGTAATTTCAAGATATGTTGTAATTGAGTTCAATATTTTTTTAAGTGATTAATTTCAATGTTCAGAGTTCTGTATTAATTTAAAAAAATTACCATAAAATATTGAATAGAGTACTTCGGTATTCATGTTTTGGCTTTGTTTTGAACGTCACTACGGCACGTAGATTTGTTATTTAAATTGAGAGAGAGATCAATGATCATTCATGATGTCTCTATACTAGATAACTTTTCAATTTTTTTTAAAATTGAAACCTTCTAGGTTTGTATTTTTTCTATTCCAATGTTAATCAATACTCCAATTGATGGAGCGGTTTGACACGATTATTGTAGTGGTTGGCTATGTTTAGATGAATTGGATTAAGAGGGTGTTTGGTGGGAATTAAAATTAGATTTTTAGTGAATTGTGATAAAAAAAATTTAAATGTATGGTTGAAAATACGTGGGATCCATGAAAGATGTGATTATTATTAATTGTTTGACTTTAACTTAAATTAAAATTAGATTTTAATTCAACCCAAACAGACATTTAAGGTAAAAGTGATGAAATGTGTTATTATCTCCTACATGGCTATTTCGATGGAAACAAAGTCTTTCGAGTCATGGTAAAATCTATCATTAAAACGAGTGATGTAATTAGTGTTGCAATCAAGGTTCAAATTATTATGGTCCAACTTCTTGCCTTTCGAGTACAAGAAATTTCTTTATTTTTAATATTATTTTAATTTTTAAATTTTTTTTTAATTGGTTTAGAGCCTAGACAAGCCTTAGGCACACCTTTTGGCTCCTAAACTCGCAATATAAGCAGATTCTTTCTCACGTCTTTGTCTCCTTGCCTCGCGCACCTCTTAAACATTGGTTGCAAGTGAGTCACTCATATTTCAATTCAAAGTGTGTAACCTCATCTCATCAAGCTAACATTTAATTGTGTCTCATCAAATAACACAAATAATTTTTGGCAAGTAAATGGTAGCATAAAAGACAATATTACGAGCCTCTCTATCCTCATCTCTAAAAACGAGCGTACACCTCTTGTAATAGCGCTACAATATCACTCAAAATCATTGTTCTAAAAGGCGCCAAAACGCGCCGCCTAGGCGCGACGCGGGAGCCAAACGCGTCGAATTGGTGAAATGCTGGTAAAAATGCGTTTCTTTTCGAAAATACGCCGCCTAAGCCCGCATATGCCCGCCTAGGCGTGGCATTTTGGCAAAATGCCGCGCATATGCGCGCCTAGGCGGCGCATTTTCGAACAGAATTTTTTTTTTTTGTAAAAAATCTGTTTTTTTTATATAAAAATATATTTAATTCCTTAAAAATAATTAAAATAATATTAAAAATACGAAACGCATTATGACGTTTATTCTTCGCATTGATGCGCCTAAACTTGTGATTCTTGATTCTCGACCTCGACGCATCGAAACGTATTACGCCATTTAGAACACTGCTCAAAATAGAAACATTCAGAACAATATTATCTCTTTCTTTTTTGTTGGCGAAAAAGTCACACTCGACACTTCGACTATTTGCCATCTCGTGAGCTAATACAAATATGTAAGACTTTAACAGAAAAAAATCATCAGAATTTCATCAGAAAAGAGACAGCAGTGGGTCCCATCGTATATTTAAAAAAGAAAAAAAATGCGCGAACCACACCCTTGTGTGAGTGTTCTATTGCATTTTTGGTGTTTTTGTTTCTGTACGTGCAGCACATTTGTGTATGTAATTCCACCGTAGTTTGTCCTTTGAACACTAATTTGCTTTCGTGGCTAGATATTATTGGGCAGGAAAGATATTGACACGTCCAAAGTGCAAAACAAAGAAAATACATATTAAATTAAGCAAATAAATAGATAAAAAATAAATATAAAGTCCATTGCATCTGCAGAGCCGAGACGAAGAATCAAAGATGGCGGAATTGCCCGAAATCCTGGCCTCGAGCTCTACTTCTTCTGGTCATAATAAATCTTCTGAAGAAGTAGACTCTCTCAATAAGCAAGCGCAGGTTGGTGTCCCCTTTTCCTTCATTTTTTTTCTCTCAATAAGAATCGAAATGCTATTTAATTCTAGTTCTTTTTATGGATTTCTACAGTTATAAAAGATTGTGCATCAGATGGATGTATCGTGTTGCCTTTGAAATAGATTTTTTTTTCTTGTTGGATCGGAGTAAATGTTTACATAAAAGTCACATGTAATAGTTTAGGTTTTAATTTTGATAGTTGAGATTGCATTTTTTTTTGTTTGGTGTATGAATTCGTGATGTCTTCAAACTATTATATAACTACGAAGAAAATTTTAATTGGGTTGTGCATTTGGGAAGTTTTTAGCTTGGTTGGTATTTGATGTTAATTTCTCAATAAAAATGCATTCTGGTGTTCTAGGCATTATACGATGGATGGTTTTTTCCACATGTCTTTGTTATTTGTGAAATTGAAGAAAATAGGGTTTTGTTGGATTTTTGAACTGATTGAATTTTGATAGTCTTCTAGCAATCTTTCCATGACTAATGGCTAGACGAAATTGATTTGCTTCAATTATGCTCTATGATAAATATTGTTAATATGTAACATTATTTAGTACTATTGAAATATATTGTTCTATTATTGCTTTGTTCTGTTGAACATTTCCTTCTGTAGAATAGAGTGGAGGAACTAGTGTTGTGCGGGTTGCTAGAATTCCATCTTCTGTTTATAATAAATAAAAGTGCATCTGAATTGATCATCTTTTTAAGAATTTTAATTTTTCTTTGTTGATCATTTTGGGGCATACTTATATCATGAGGAAAAGGATGTGAAAGTTTTCTGCACTGGGAGGACTGCACGTCTTTCCAAATTCTGATTTTGTGCAACTTGAAGTTGTTTTATGAAGGGGAAGTGCCAAATTATGTATATTCATTAATTTCTCTAAGGACGACATTCAAGATCAACTGTTAATAGAAATGCCTTTCATGCATTGCCTTGTTTTGAAGGCACGTGCGGAAAGACTTTTTATAACTTTATCATATAACAGAATTGAGTTCTTGGAAGATTTGCTCTAGTTTTTGTAGTTGTTAAACTATATAGCATGAAGAAAATACCTATTATAGTGGAATCCTTCTTGTGCATGAAAGAAGATGCTTGTAAAGGATTTTTTCAAATCCCACGGTCTATTTTATGCAGTCTCAAATCTTGAATTTCTCCATGTGAATGGTGTCTTTATTTCAATATGAAGGATTGGACACTCGTAGTTGGTAACTTGGTATCATACATACAACTTTTATTAGATTTGGCCCAGTTTTTGATCCAGTCAAATATGGGGTTAGCTGGGGCATTGGTTCAAGAGGTCCGAAGTCTAAAAAACATCTATCTAAATAAAAACATCATGAATAAGCAATGTTTATAATTCTCAATTGTGTAATGAGGCGTTTTACCTCTTTGAGGTGAGGCGTGGCCATAAGCCTCAAGACAAAACTACTTAATAATTCCGAAGATTATAAAAATTAAAATATGTTCCAAATGAACCAAGAACCATTTGAAAATCAATAATAAAATAAATTAACAAAATTAAAAGTCTAACTTGCAAACCAATATAAAACAGATTACTAAATTAGTAAATAATAAGTTAATTATTAGGTATCTATATAACATTGAAGGAAATATGGCTCGGTCAAAACAAGGCTGCTCATTAGCTTCAAGGTCTCATCTTTGAATCTTGTGCACAGCAATCTAGATTCCTAATGAAGATTTCCTGAAAAACTCTGGTTTATTTAAAAATCCGCTGGTGTTGGACTGTTTTTGGACGGGTATTGAATTAAACCGCCCGAATTGGATTCCTAGATATGTCGCTGGTGACTGGTTTTCACAGCGAACCAGCCAATCCCATTTGGCTTTAATAACGGATACAACGTGTTTAGAAAAATGATCTGCAAATAGATTTCGGAATCTGTTTAGGCTTATTTTGAATTTGAGAATGGTAAATAAGGGAAAGGATAAACATTCACAATCGTGTAAGTTTAATGTCTGTTCCATGTTTATAAGTGCTATTATTGATACTTGTAGTAATCACCTATTGTGGCAACTGGCAAGTTGTCCATGAATGCATATAAATTCCTGTAGTATGTGTCGATGGACCAGTTTCCTGATTTCAATTGTTTTGAGCTAATTCCTTGCATTTGTTTCTACAGGTACCAGCATTACGTGGCTTACAATCAGCAAATGGTGACGTTCAGATGTTCCCATTCATGTACCCTGGACTTGTTCCTCAGTTATTTTCTCAGCAGGACCAGGAACAGATGAATCGTGGACCTGGCCTTTATGCTGTTCCTGTTCTACCATTCGCACAGCCTAATTCTGGATTTCCATCCAATACACTTATTCCTTTTACCTACAATGTACCTGTGTAAGTATTGCTGCCACCATTTTTTATCTGTTATTTTAGATAGTTAAGAAATTAACTTCTATAATTCATTGGGAAGTATTAGGAGGAAAAGGAATCCTTGCTAGTACATATTATCCCACTTTTGTACTGAAGGTTAATGGTTGCAAATTTTACTGTAATCCTTATCTTATGTATCACTTTCGTGGATTATGTTATATGATTTAAAGTTTATAATTTGTAACCAAATAAGCATTGATCATAATGCATGCTTGAGATAGTCAACACAACTTTTTTTTCTCTATATTTTCACGTGGTCTGTACACTGACCTTTGCGGCCTGCTTGGGAGTTTCAACATATCAGTTTATATTTTTTAAGTGACTTTTTGTCTTATTAATAGTATTTTTATTTTATAAACAATTTCTTTTACATGAAAGTATTTTTTACTTATAAGTAATTTTTAATTATAGCGTAATTTTTCTTATCTTATAAGTAGTATTTTACTTGTAAGTATGTTTTAATTATAATATAATTTTTTTCTTAAAAACAATTTTTTAGTTAATATATTTTTATTTACAAGTTAGTTTTGAAAAAAAATATGTTTGTTGGAAATAACTATTTTACAAAGGGTAAAATTAGAAAAAAATATGTCAAACGGCCAAAACTTTCCGATTTGGTGGGTTGAGAGAACCGGTCAAAATTATAGTACATCAGTTTTGGGTGGTTTTTAAACCATCCAAAACCGGTAGTAGAAAAAAACTCTCAAGCAGGTTCTTATTCTCATGGACTTAATTCTCACATTTCATGGATCTCCTTTAAGCATGTCAAAAGATATCATATTGTTTCTTGTTTAATGCTTGGCTTCATCCAAGCTTTCAACTGCTTAACTAACATGAATACTTAAGTGTAAACAGAGCTTCAAATTTTTTCACATCTAATTTGGACTCTGGGTGCACATGTTATAATCAGTGAACGCAGTGTTCCAGAGACTGGAGCAGTGGGTGATGTGCAAGGACAAGTAGGTGAGCAACCACAACAGCCTGGACCCCAGAGAGAAGTTATGGTGCGAAGATTTCAAATTGTATTCCATCTTGATGTAGCGCTTATCGTAAAGCTGGTGGCAGTGATTTTCTTGTTTAGCCAAGATGGATCAAGACAAAGACTTACTCTCCTTGTGTTTTTTGCTTTACTTATCTATTTGTAAGTACTCGATCATAATTTCTTAATATTCTATTATCCCATCCACCCTTACCAAGTGCCCAGTATAAGTTATTTGAGTATGCTGTGTCTGCTTTTTAACATCACATGGATTAAGTTGTTGTTGTTGGGTAATGCAGATATCAAACTGGAGTTCTTGCACCATTAGTACGATGGCTTTCACAAGGAATGCATAGGGCAGCTGCACCTCGCCGACCCCTCAATCCAGCTGCAAGGCCATTTGTTCCTGCTGCTCAAAGGGAAGCAAATGAAAATGCTGCTGCTGCAGGTACATTCATCACTGTTACATCTGTCACTGATATGATAACTGAATTAAACTTTGCTGATTTTTAAAGACCTTGATGATGCATAAGATTCGTAAAAGTGACTAAGAAGTACATGTGGAACCCTTCTACTTTAGTTGGTTTGTTTGATTAATCAATTCTCATTGGATCAACACTTTTTCTCTCGTCGGTCATCCTTTCCAATGAGAAATGGAAGATTAAATTGGAATGGAACTTTTATTGTCCACTAGAGGTTATTCTCTATCTTCATCTAGTTCTGCAATATTCCCATTGGTAGGTAACTGGAATTTGGACATTAAACGGCTTAAAACAAATAACAGATTGCCTTTATGGACAACACGCATAACATGTGCCTGTTTTTACTTCTCTCCTGCTCTATTTTTCTCGAACATTTCCAAACTTCATTTTGGTATCTTTCAAAATCTTTCTATGAGTCAAAACAGTAATAGTTTTCTAAGTAGTTGATCTTTGGTATGTCAGGGGGGCAACCTGAAGGTCAGAATGAGAATCCACAAGTCAACGATGCAACTAGAGCAGTTGAGAATGAGCATGAAGTGGAACCTGCAGAAGGCGAGGTTGGGAACCGCCGTTGGTGGGGAATTGTGAAGGAGATCCAAATGATCGTTTTCGGGTTCATCACTTCTCTTCTCCCGGGCTTTCACAACATAGATTAGACATTAAAAAGATATTACGCTTGTTATCTTTGGGATCAACCCGGGCACTGAGAAAGAGTCGTGGTTGGAGAAGTTCTTAGAAGTTCTCATGGATATGGTTTTAACATACTTGGCCTTTCAATCTATCAGTATAATTGTTGAAGACTGGTATTCACAATATTTGCATGCCCCCTTTTTAAAGTTTTAAACTTCTAAATAAAGCGGTTATTATCGTATTAGCCTATTAGGGCCGGACAAAGGACACGAGTTCAAGTATTGCCTTCACCCTTCGTTTTTTCAGTAAGAGTTTTGCTATTTGTACATCTCCTTAGACAGATATGTTGTTTTTTTCTTTATTTTTTCCATCTGTCAACCTATCTGTAAAACTGTCCGTACATGTAGCAGCTCTCTTTCAATAATATGAGTTATTAAACATATATAAGCATAAAAGGCAATCTGATGCGCGCACGGAGAGAAATTTGTACAAAGTACATATATAGGATTTTATGAGGATGAGGATGAGGTGTGCATGCGCATGCACGTGCACACACACACTAGAGGCCACAAGTGTGTGTGCACATATTTGAAAATTTCGAAACTTATAATTGTTTATAAGTCACGAGTGTCAAGAATGCGTTGTTAAAAATTAAGAGTTGTGGATCATACATAATGAATTAAATTCAACCAATTGATAAGCAATTAAAGGCTTTGACAGAGGGGCTAAACATGAAACATATTTGGAAAAAATAACCAGACTCGCAAAATATCGGCATATACAGAGAATTGTGAAAAATATACATTTCTTGTGTTGTTATACTAACAAGTCAGTAGATTATCCTTTTCTGTCCAACTCAAGGTTCCAAGTAGATTGACTATCTCCTCAATCCTCGAATGAGAAAAATCACCTACTATAAACGTTTCAACTGATCCCTTAACTTCAATCAGACTATGGCCAGGTTCCTTCTTCAATCTGCTACCCTGCAGTAATTTTCTTGCCATAGCAACATTATCCCACTTGCCATTTGAAGCATATAAGTTTGACAACAATACGTAAGGTGAAGTGGTAACAGGCTGAAGTTTTAGAAGCCTTCTAGCCATTTGTTCCCCAGCTATAACATCTCCATGCAGTCGGCATGCTGAAAGTAAACAGCCCAAAACAATTGGATCATCCCCAAATGGATATCTAGACATGTACTCTAAAGCTTCTTTCACTCTCCCAGCCCGTCCTAGTAAATCAATGAGGCAGCAGAAATGCTCAATATTAGGAGTGATCTTGTAAACTTCAGTCATGGAATTAAAGAAATTTTGGCCCTCATTTGCAAGTCCTGAATGATTGCAAGCTATTAGAAGCCCAAGAAATGTAACAGAATCTGGCTTCAACCCTACCCCCATCATCTCCTCGTACAATTCAATTGTCTTTCCTGCTAGCCCATGATATGCAAATCCAGCAATAATGCTATTCCACGAGACAAGATTATGGTACTCCGTTTGGTCAAAAACTCTGTACGCATAGCCAAGGCAGCCACTCTTAGCATACATGTTCACAAGTGCATTACCAACACCCACATCGCACTGTGGCCTGGTCCTAATTAAATGAGCATGAATCTCCCTCCCATGACACATGGAAGCCAGACCAGCAGCTGCAGAAAGCACACTCGCATAAGTGAAATCATCAGCCTTCACATTCATGTCCATCACCATCTCCCTAAAAACACTTAAAGCTTTAGACTCATCATCACAATGACAACAAGCACTAATAAGAGTATTCCACGAAATAACATCTCTCTCCTTAATCAGCCTAAACACCATCTCTGCTTCTTCAATAAGATGAAATTTTGAGTACATGGCAATCAAAGTGTTTCCAGTAAAATCCGTATAATAAAGCCCGAGCTTTACTATTTGACAATGTAATTGCATTCCAACGGACAAATCGTATGCAGGTTCACTAGCCCCCAGTAATCCTGCAAAAGTAAAACAATCTGGGACAAGACCCTGTCGACCCATAAGCTTAAATATCTCAAACCCTTTCTCTGGTTGCTCATTTTCCATCGCCCCAGTAATAGCTACATTATAAGAAACCACACTCAACAATCCAGAAGTGCTACAATCACTAAATATGGACAAAGCATTGCTACACATGCCACATTTCATGTACATCAAGATAAGTGAATTAACAGCAAAACAAACAAATTGATAACCTAATTTTACTACCTGTGCATGAATTTGCTGCCCGAGCTTTAATTCCTTAAGGCCAGCACAAGAACTAAGAGCACTGGCAAAAATAAAATCATTGGGCTTATGATACTTTTGCATTTGTAAATAAAGCGCAAGAGTAGAGTGGGATTTTCTGGCTTGGTCAGAACCCGATATCAAGGCAGACCACGTAACCAAATTTTTATAGGACATTTCGTCGAACACTGAGTTGGCTGAATCAATGTGGCCACATTTTGCATAAAAATTGAGTATGTGATTGCCAATATAAATTTCTGATTGTATGCCTGCTTTGATTACCGTAGCGTGAAGCGAGATTCCATGTCGAAAGGCCCTTGTTTTGGCGCAGTGGTGCAGAAGTGAAGCTACAGATTCCGGTAGCATTTACAGGAAAAAATGTGTGAATTTGGCGCTAAGAGTGACGGGTAGGAATATTTATTGAGTTACACCGAAATGGGCTTTTAACATAGTACAAAATAACAAACGGGCTTTAATATGGGGAAAAATTTAGAGAAAATTACATCTAGACCTGGTTTTAGATAGGGAAGAATACATAAATCTTGCTTTTACTTATACACATTTCAAAATTAAGGTTAGATGTTTTAAATTTCAAAAATCAGGTTTTTATTTAAATTTATTTATGAATTACTTAATTAATTCTATATTTTATTAATAAATATATAACGGTCACAGATATATACAAATTGGTCACAATTCAAAATTTTTTAGGTCACAGTTCAAAATTTTCGTGGGTCACAATTTATTTGTCGGTCACAATTTAAAAATTTAAAACTCAAAATTTGTTCATCGGTCACAATCACAAAATTTAAAAATTACGTTACTTATTTTATGGTCACAAACATCAATTTATTGATCACAAATTAATAAATTTTAGGTCACAATTTAGTAATTTTTAGGTTACACAAATTAATCCCTGGTCACAGCTTTATCAAATACATTAGTTACAAATTGTTTATTGGTCACAAACCGACTAAATGATTGGTCACAAACAATCAAATCATTTGTGACCGCCATTTCGCCCCGCTTCCACCAAATGGAACCACCGTTGTCGCCGTATCTCAACCACCGTCGCCCGAAACACACCTAAACAAGACTATCACCACCGCAAAGACACAAACCACCCAAAACACCACCCATCAGCCCAAACCACCACCCATCAGCCCAAACACCCAACAGCATATCCGCCACCAATAGATCTGCCGCCAACAACCACCACCTTCCACGCAGATCACCTACTGCCATCCGCCCAAAATAACCAAGACCACCAATCCGCGACGCCCACAGAGACGGGAGGAGAGAACTGTAACTGCAATTGCACAATAACCACAGATCGCTGCTGCAGTTAACGGCAGCCCACTGCCCCACTCGCACACATAACACACCCAACGCACCCAAACAGTTTCAACACCTCCACGACCGCCGCACCCACCCGACTGCACCGGCCAACGCATCAAACGCATACACTTCCACTATAAACAGATCTGTACCACTCACAAAATAAATTTAAAAAACCGACAGAAGGAGTCCAGAACCAGAGGAGAGTGAAGACGGTCGTTGCGGCGGCGGCGGCTGTTGAGTAGAGAGACTGTAACGGAGACGAACATCGACGGCAGTGAGGAGGCAAGTGGAGGGACGGCGAGTTGGAGTGAGGGGGGAGAGTTGGGAGTGACGGGGCGAGAGGGAAGAAATGGGGGAGGGTTTGTTCTAGGGTTCGATTAGATTAATTATATAAAAAAAAGTTTTAAAATTTTTAATTAAAACCTGAATTTTGAAATGTTAAACTTGTAACCTTATTTATGAAATTGAAAATCTAAAAGCAGGTGTAGATGTAATTTTCTCTTTAAAAAATCAGGTGCTAAACTTTAAAATTGTAAAAATCAGGTTTCTACTTTTTATTAATTAATTAAATATTTAATTGTGTAATTTGATAGCGTATATCTTATTAATTAGTTAAAAATTAATTTCAGGTCACAGATGAAAAAATTTATAGGTCACAGTTAACTTCGTTGGTCACAAATCAAGAATTTTAAGGTCACAGGTAATTTTTCACAGGTCACAGATTAAAAAAATTCAAAACTTTTACGGGTCACAGCTCTATTTCAGCGGGTCACAGTCCCAATTTCTAGGTCACGGACACCACCACATGGGTCACAGTCACAACTCCTAGGTCACAGACACCCACGACCACCGCTACAGCCAACCACCACCAAAATATCACGGCACCGCACATACCCAATCTCGATCCACCACCATTTCACCTCCGCAGACAGCCACCAAATCTTGATCCACATCCACCACCTCACCTCCATAGCACAGCCACCAACACCTCCACAGAACATCCACCAAAATATCACGGCACCGCACACACCCAATCTCGATCCACCACCATTTCTCCTCCACAGAACAGCCACCAAATCTCGATCCACCATCAAGCAGCCAGATCTACCACCTCACCTCCATAGCACACAGCCACCAATGCCTCCACAGAACAGCCACCAAATCTCGATCCACCATCAAGTAGCCCGATCCGCCACCGCCACTAAAACCACTTAAACATCCCCACTCACCGCAACCACCGCACGCTTCAACACCACCGCACGCCTCAACACCACAGAACCCACCACCACTACACGCCTCAACACCCAACCACAGCACCCACCACCACCGCACGCACAACACCGTACCCACTGCACCCAACCACTGTAGGAGTCGCCAGAGCTGCCGGACGTGTACTGGTACAGAGAGAGAGAATGGGGAGGCAGTGGTTGGGGGAGAAAGTGGCGAGAGATTTAGAGAGAATGTTGGGAGCAAATTGATTAGGTTAAGAATTGGGGTTTTATACTACCTGATTTTTGTAAAAATAAACTAAAATCCTGATTTTTAAAAACGTCAAACTAAAGCTCTGGTTTTATATAATTTTCCACTTTAATATTGGGTATCAACAAATGAGATAATTTCCACTAATATCAAAAGGGAAAAATTCATTAATAAGGTGTGTACTTTACACCAATTCAAAAATCAGGTTTATAGTTTGAAAATTCAAAAATCAGGTTTTTTTCTTATTTCTGAAATAATAAATTATTAAATCAATTTATTATTAAATATTTAATTCTAATATAATATAATTAACACATCCCACATGCACCACCCATACCATTCCAGTGACTATTTCGGCGACCATTCCGACCACCACTCTTCTCCGGTGACCGTTCCAACGACTATTCAGGTTACAGATTTACAATTTATGGTCACAGTTCAAAAATTTTATAGGTCACAATTAATTCGTTGGTCATAGATTTCAAAATTAGTTGGTCACATATCAAAATTTATAGATCACACGGTCACATATTTCCAAATTAATTGGTCACAGATTTTTTTACGGTCACAGATAAAAAAAATGGTTAATTTCATTGGTCACAGATTATTTTTCAATCACATATTGTCAAATTTTTAGGTCACAGTTAAATACTTGATCACAGATAATAAAAAACTTGGTCACATACCACGACACTACTTCAGCCACCACCACCACTTCAGCCACCACCATCACACAAAACACCGCCACCACCTACAGCCACCAAACAAAGCACGGCCACCACCCCAACCGTCGATCCACCACCACACAAAACACCTCATATCCCATCAGATCCCCCGCCGAGAAAACCACCGCAAAATCACAACCAACAATAACACCAAAATCACCACCACCAAGAAAACCACACAGATCCGGCAACAGCGTCGCGACGCCACACCCAGTTCAAACAGTAGCCCGTCTCCTAAAAAAAAGGACAAACACAGTCAACCGCCACCTTAACATCTCCAACCCTCCTCCACCACCAACCAGCAGTCAACCCAACAATTTCAATAGCCACCAACCTAAATCCCAATTGAAGCAGCCGCAACCCACCACAAATCCCACCTTCGCCCAAATCGCCGACCACCGATCACACCTAAACACAAAATCGCCACCAACTGTAATCCCACTTCTTCCCCATCCCAATACAACCAAAACCACCCACAAATCGCCCCGCCTACAATGCCGCTGCCGCCTACCAGAAGAAACGCTGAGCAAAACAAAAACACTCGCGGAGCTGCTGTGAATTCAGCAGCGTCGTGACGCTGCACACCCATAGCAACGTCGCAACACTACTGCCGTAGGGAGGGAGAGACGGTCGATGGTGGTGGAGGTGGCATGCGGTGAGAGAGGGGAGAGAAATGGTGAGAGATGAGAGTTGATATAGGGTTCTTATTTAAAATAAGTTTGGTGGGGATAGTTTAAAATGATAAAAACCTGATTTTTGATTAAATAAAGTCTAAACCTGATTTTAAGAAAGTAATCTTTAAACAACTGATTTTTTATAATTTCCCATATTAAAATTTCCCTACTTTTATCCCAAAAACTTCGAAATACCCCATTCTAATATTTTTTTATTTTTTTTCAAAAATACCTTTTTGTCATTAAAAATCAAGATCTTACATTTATATCCTTTAGATTTTTTTTTCCCAAATATACCACCTTGATCATTTAAAATTTTTCATTATAATATTACTTTTATCAAAAATTCACTATAAATGCCTCAGGTCCTGCTCAATCATTATTTCAAATTTTTTTAATTCACGTACTCATTTTTAATGACACATTTAAACAATAAAATATTTTGTACATAAACCTGAATTTTTTTTCTATTTTTAACCAAGCATTCTCTAAAAAATCATTATTAAAAACTCAATTTTCTCAAAATAATGGTATTCAAACAAAGGGCTTAATTTCATTTGAAGTAACTAATCTGTTACTTGTAAAGTAACACATGTTTTAATTGTAGAGTAACATGTGTGATCATCACCATAACTTGACATTTTCTAATAAAAAATAACTCAAAAACTATCAATCGACACCTTCCATGCTTCCACCATCATCGTCATCGCGACAATTGGAATCAAGCTCCCAAATACTAACTCCATCTTCAATCCCTCCAATATCGCCATTAACATTAAGATAATGCATGTTTTACTTGTAAGGTTACACTGGTTACCACTATTCACTATTGTAACTTGATATATCCTAGCAAAAAATAACCCAAACATTGTCAATCGGTGCATTTCACCACCACCGCCACAATTGGAATCAAGCTCCCAAACATTACCACTATTTTTTTATATTCGACCATCCTTGCCGAACACAACTCAAACACCTCCAATCGGCACCATCATTGCTCCTTGCAATCTATATAAAACGTTAAATTTTTTTAATAAAAAGTAACATAATATATGTTACCTAGATTAAATTTTTTTTTTAATAAAAAACTAAAATATTTGGAGGATACTCTACAAGTAACACCATAATACATATGTTATCCTAACATGCAATTCATAAAAAAATGTTAGTTTATAATGAGCAACTAAAATATCTAATTTAAAGAATAAGATGTATATTTAAAAATCTTGTCAAAAAATAAGTTGAATGCACAACCATTTTATGGAGAAGTTGTGCAAATTTTGGGTAATTATGATTTTCATTTTTTTTTTTTTTTTTAATTTCCTGAAAACTCTTATAAAAAAATTGAATTTACACTATAAGGCCTGAAATTTATAGATGCAAGTTGAGGAGAGAGATTACTTTGGTATCTCTCTATCTTGATGAAATTTTGCATGAAGACATCTCTAATGTCATCCCACTTGCTAGATTGCACTGTTTTGATTGACATTAAACGCGTAACAAGTTCAGAACATAACGAATTTAGCGGCACAAATCACTTGAAAAGTCAGTAAAATGCCATCATCCAATTCAATTAATTCACCATGATAATGATTTATCATAATTTTAGTAACCCTACAGTTAAAAAAGAAACAAAAAAGTTAGTATAGGAAGGGTAATTATTTTTCAAGAAATCGCCAAAAGGGATCTAAAGTGAAATAGATGGGACCATTGACAGCTACTTTTGTTCCCCATGGTGCATATAAAGAAATCGAGTCATTTTTTACCGCTTTATACACACTAAGAGGCCTTATTTTCCTCTCATTCTCACATGCACATGGGATGAAAAGAATATTGCCCTTTATTGTCAACTCAATTTTGATTATACCATTTGTTGTAAAACAAACAAAATACCATAATCGCTTTAATATCAAAATATGGTATTGCTCGATACCATTTGATATGAAACCAACCACCTGATCGAGATGTTGAAGTTATATGGCACAATAATGAAGTATTTGATTACAAGCAAATGAATAAAAGAATACAATAAAATATGGTATAGGAATTATAATATTTATTACACCACAAATAATGAAGATGGAAAAATATTACAATGATCATAAAAGCTAGTAGTCACTTTTCTCATACTATAAAATTGTAGAGAAGAGTCAAGTATATATAGGCAACTACGTAGGGCGACGTCCAAACCATAATAAATAAGCTGTAGTTGAAGTAGAATGCAAAAAACGTGTTAAAACACGAAAAAGGTCTCGGCCGGATAACCTCGTCGCTAGAGCGATAGGTCCGTCGCTCAAGCGTCAGGCGGGCGACCAAATCTCGAGAGAAAATTTGCAGGTATTGCTTGAGCGGCCAACTAGTGGTAGTCTAGCTAAAATGCGGCGACTTTTCTTCTCGATCCATAATTTCAACATTTTCAAATCCAATACAAATTTCAACTCCCAATAAGGCTTCCAAATAAAATTTCAACTTGAATAAGACTCCAATAGCATTCCAAATTAAATTTCTCTTGACGTGCACTTCAATTAGAATTCTTCAATTACTTCAACAAGGAATTCAGGTCACACCCAAATTCTAACACCATTTTAGGATATTAGAATTTTATATTAAAGATATCGATAAATTTTTTTATTTAGTTTCGTTGATAGGAAATTTTGTATAGTTCACATCGTTATTTTTGCTCTTCTATTGTGCGAGTTTTTCATCTTATTGTAGTTAGCACAATAGAATAACTCTAATGTTTTGATAAATTTTACATCTCGTCGTGACTCGAGCAAGAGGAGTCAAGAATTATATAGTAACCTGAAACTAGAGCAAATAAAAAATATTATTTTATGTGAATTGTACTATTACTCAATGAGGTTAAAAAAAAGGTTGGAACTTTGGTCCTTCCCAATTACAATCTTTTTAGTTTAGATACATAGGCAATGATTCAATAGGCAAAATCCTTTTGTATTTCAAAATTTCAATCAATGGAAGCAAGAATTGTGTAGCCATGAGTTTGTTGTTAGATTTTTAAAGTCATACTTGAACTCATGCAACCTACATTGAGTTTTCCCTTCATGTTATAATGAGTAATCTTAAGTACAATTAACGCCATGACATGGGTGTTTTTATTTTACACGACAGTAACTCATCGGTATTATTGTAGAAAATTATTAAATATAAGTGTCGAAAGGGAACGAGCTCGTTCCTCATTAAATGAAATTGTAGGTGTTTTTACCTGATTTGTTCTATAATAACTTGTTAACAAGATTTACCGACTTGATAAATTAGCAAGACTTCATTTTATATGAAATTACTCGTGTTCGACCTAGAATTAAACTTCTTTTTTCGGAAAGAAAATATCATCCTTGTTGACAGGTACTCACATGGGAGTGGAACCTATGTAAATAAAAAAGGTCAAAAAATTCCTCCGCCTATTGTGAGGGATCTGACACTCTCATTGACAGCATAGCAGAATTGACGAGACAAATGTGTGGGAAACGAGGCCAATTTTTTTTTTTCTTTCCTACTTCTGGATTATTAGAGAAATGTTGGGTGCGCATAAATTGAACTGGTGACACACGTCTACTAAATAGTAAATGCACAATTGGGACTACTCTTGGGAGGTGCATCTCCTGCCAATTACTTGTTTTGAAACTTTTTGTGAAAAAAAAAAAAACAATTTATTATCTTGTCCATGATTGGAATTTTTGGTTCATTTTCTGCCATAGGAATAGTCACATGTAATGTACAACAATAGGGACAAATTTGGTGGGACAACCCTCACATGAATTCACGAGGTAACCATAGTTTATTAATTTCCTTAAAAATGAGGTACTAAAATTGGAAATATTTTATAGTAATCAAAGATACAAAAAATGAAAAATATAACATTTTGCATCTTGAAGCTAGATTAAGAGAAGATTAATTGAGATGGTCGAACACGTCTCGCGTAAAATTCATAGAAGTGTTGTGATTTTGGAAGAAGAGATGAAAACTAGATGAATGATTTTTAGTATCTAATCATGTTCATTTATTTCAATAAATAATATATATTCGTTATTTTAAAAGAAGCGACTATATTCACTGATATTATTTTAGAAATAGAAATAGATAAGATTCTTGGAAATAAAAAAACATGCACTACACAACAAGAAGTTAGATTTTTATACTTTTTAGATTCATAAAAAAATAGAATAAATGTTAGAAGGACCTTCATGGTATTCAATTTCATGAAATACCTATATATTGTTAGTCGTTTAACATAAATTAGATATAATCATGTCCATTTCAACTTCACTAGCTCTAGCATGTTTGGCCAAGTTTAAAAGTTTTTCTCTTTTAAATTTATTAAAATTTCATGGACCGATTCTTGAATACCCGCTATGGTAGACTTTTAGAAAGAAGCTCAGGGGATCACGACTAGAATGCTCTATCTTTCTTTGAGTTGAGACAGATCTATAGCCAAAAAAAAAACCTAAATAAAAAAAAAACGAGATTCAAAGAAAATACATCGACATAAAAAATTTCTTACAAATAAAAAATAAATAATTTTACTACTAAATAAAATTGAATAATTTATTTATTTTGACGATAAAGTAAAACTTTGCCCTGTTTGACAATCATTAAAACAAAACTCTTTTTTTTTTTTTTCCCTCAAACTCATTTTCAATCAAATTCTCACAATAAAATATTTTGCACATAAACTTAAATTTTTTCTTATTTTTTAGCAACATATCCTCCAAAAAATCATTATTTCAGAACTCATTTAAAAAAAAATAAAAAAAAATTAATGGTTGTCAATTTGTAGCTTAATTTTACAAAAAATATTTTATTACTTAAAGATAAGTTATTCAAATAAAATTAACGTCGAAAAGTTACATAAAAATTACTTATATTTGTAAATTTTAAATGTGCTGTAGATCACTCAGCAAATCAAGTAATTATGACTTCCAAAACACAAAAGTCCAGCTATTATGATATTTCTACAATATGGAAAAGTTCAATTTGATAATCTTACAGTCAAAAAAGTGAAAAGAATTTAAAAGGCAGGAAGGATAGGAAAGATTTATAATATTCATGCAAATTCTATAGACACATAAAGAAAATGGTAAAGAAACTATGTCTATCAATCAATGGATTTGCTTTAATCTTCTTTGCAATTACTTCACTAATTAATTTTCCCATAACCCCACAACAAATCTAATCTTGAGGAAAACAATAGTATTATGTTAATAAAACTGGCAATACAATGCATAATTAGATATAATCATTGTCCATTTCAACTTCACTTTCGACCGACTTAGTATGTGATTGATATGCAATGTTGAAGACGACTGGATAATATAATCAATAAAATATTATGCTATTTTCTTTCTCAATAATGTTTTGTGTTACCAAATCCCCTTTACCAAAAGTTTTCAATTTTTATTTTTGAAAAAAATAAAAAAGATAATGATAGTATATGGCATCAAGAAATAAATCCTACATATGTCCCTCAAAGAAAGAATTTAGAGAAATGCTATGTGTACACAATCTTTTACATTCTCTCACATGGAGGGGGGTCCACATACAATAAATAATTTGTGCGGTCTTGCTAGGGGTACATTAGGGCCGGGGCGCCCCTCGAATGAGGAGGCGCCACTTGGCCATTATGTCACTCCTTGTGTAAGGGGTGATGTACAAGAAGCATAATTCTAATTCGTGGACCCTCCTCCATGTGAGGGGGGGTGTAAAAGATTGTGTACACCACAATGTGTGTACATAGAATAATCCAAGAATTTATTATGGAATTGGAGCTGTGGGCAATTTGAAGATTGTGTTTAGAAACATTTTCTCATTTTTCCTAACTTCAAACTTAGTTGTATAAATTGCTTATCAACCCATCTGGAGTCCTTATTTTACATGTCTAGCCTACTTTAATTTTCATTTTATGTCCCACTCAATCAACATGTTACTTTCTCTATAGTCTTGTCACACAATTGTTTAGTTCAAAAAAGTTGTTCACTTTGCAGAGTCGTCATATACAACATATGGACAATGGTCACTTGTTGGCCAGTTTAATCTAAGTTCACTTCTTCTCGTCAACTGTCCACCTAAACAAGTCATAACACAATAATCACACATGCACGCAACCATCGTGCTTCTTATTCACAAGGAAAGAAGACGTTAAATTGACACAAACTCTAAACTTGTATATGTTTTGCTATTTTTCTGTATCTTCTTTGTCTTTGTACTTGCACAAAAACTCACTGATTAACTATAAAATCCATTTATTAAGTTTATTTCCTTTTAATAGTACACGCAAACTCATTTTTGACATAAATCGAAAAGAAATAGAAATTTTGCTTCAAATAGAGGCATTTAATTTTGGATAACGAGGAATTGAATAAAGAAAAATAGATTCTTTAACAAAAAAAATTCCCTTAAAGTTGAGGTTGTACCACTAGAAATTGTTAGATAGATAATAAGTAATAATTTAATGAAATCATCAAGACTCCTCCTACTGTCTTCCATTTTCGGTCCCTTGTCTGGCTCGTCCCAATAAATAAAAGGGAAAATTGCAGTAGTGGTACCTAACCTTTCACTTTTTTTGTAAACATTATTTTAACATTCACTTTGTGCCATCCGCAGATTCAAACGTTTCAAAATATAAATCTGGGGTTCAAATGGATGGAAACCGTCTATTCTACAGTTAGTTGACCTGGAAAAAAAAAAAAAAATTTGACCATTTTTTACCAAATTGAAAAGGGTAAAATTGTATATTTACATTTTCCAAATATTATTAACAATTAGAACAATTAAACTAAAAATCAAAAACCAAAAAAAAAAAAAGCCCATCCCAGCCCACCCCATCCCAGCCATGTTCATCATCATCTTCTTCTCCTTGTCGGTGACAACACGACGTCACTCTCCCTAGCCACTGCATCTCCTCCACTTACACTTGCCCACCTACATTTGCAGTTGCAAAAATCCAGAAATCCAATCTGGAGTGATATTTTGCCAATTCTTTGCCAAATCCAGGTTTGCAGGAATCTGAAAATCAAATCTGGAGTGAAATCTAAGTTTTGTCAATTCTACAAACCTTATTTTTCTTTGAGACCCTTCAAAAAATTTCAGTATTTGGTACCCATTTTGCCTGTGCAAATGAGGGGACTGTAAGGATTTTAATCCAACATGTGGGTTTATATGTGAAATATTCTGTACTAAATTAAATGCTATCAATTTTGGTTAAACTCGTTTAAAGTGATATAATAAAATTTTGGTATTTTTGATTTGGAAGCATATAATTAAAGTATGGACATTTATGTGTAGAGACCATGCATATTCATAATTTCACGGTGGGTCGAATTAGGTCAACAAACTGTTAGTGTGTGTGTGTGTGTAGATACGGTTATAGTCCCCGAATCATACGTAATTATTCATTCTGTTCTGACTCCCATCATCAAATTGAAATAAAGAACTACGTGTTGATTTGGAAAACTAAAATCACAGGATTCATTCATTGTGATAACTATGTCTGATTCAGGTACGCTTTCGCTTTGGTTTATAAATTATTGATGGTCCAACATGAAAGATTATCGAGACGGTAATAGTTTTCCCAACAGGGTCTAGAGTAACTGCTGCGTTTGCAGTGAAGGATGTGAAACCCTTTAGAAGTCCTCGTGAGTGTCGGGGAGAATCTAGGTTCTATTGGGTCTCCATCACTCGTGGAAGCTCCAGAGCTGACTACGACGGAGGTGGTAGAGACTGCGAATAAGGGCCTCTATGCCTATCTCCTTTTTGAGGTCGGAAGGGAACTTGCATTTGCGGTGGTGTTGGTAGGAAGGTGCATTAAGTAGTTCAATGGTAGTTTGTTTTGGGTGTGGGCAAAGGATATGGAGGCAAGAGGCAGATGTTGATATCATATTGGTGAAGGTTTTACCGCGACGATGCCATTTCTTCTGTGGGGGAGGGCCAAGGTTCGGATCCAAGTAAGAGGTTGGGTTGGTTTGTTTTTGTTCGGGGAGTTTTTACTTGTGGTTATAGGTTTGACGGTGGTAGTTGTAGTGGTCGTGGCAGTTGGTTTTGGTTTGATGGAGACAATTGTGGTGGTGGTGGTTGTAGTGACGGCGATGGTGGGTTGATTTCTAGCTTGGTTAAGTCGAGGTGGGTGGGAATAAGGTGTATTACTGAAAGAGGTGAATAGTGATTTTCATTTTATTCCTTTATCTTTTCTTTTCATTAAAATGAGAAATGTGGAATTGACAAAAATGTCTATGCATAAAATGGTCAAAATATTCATTTTTTGCATTTTTCAGATCAACTAATGGTATAATAGACGATTTCCATCCATTTGAACCGAGTTGCATATTTTTGAAAGATTTGGGACTGTAGATGATACAAAATGAAGGCCAGGGTCAAGTATGCAAAAAAGTGAAATATTAGGGATAGCTACTGCAATTTTCACTAAATAAAAACACACAATCAAAAGAACCCTAAGTACCTCCAGTTCACTCTCTTACACTCAACCGGCCCACAAAAATAATTTAGGAAAAAAAGGCAAAAACTATTTTTTCACTTTTCTTAGTACCCATTAAGAGTACCTATACTATCAAGAAAATATTAGATGTAGTTAGCTGATCAGCTTCATTTCTTGATGATTTCTTGAGGGTGAAAAAGAAAAAAAAAAAAAAAACTAGCAGTGTAGTGTTTAGTAAAAGGTGGGGTTTTGTCATTAGCATTTGGGTTCTTTTCTTGGATAAATGTGAGTAAATATATATGTATGCAGTACTATATATGTAATATGTGTATACTATTTGTTACTAATATGTAATTACCATTTTTTGAAGATTATTCACATGAAGCAAATGAAGTAAGAGAAAGAAAAGGAAAAGAAATCAGAATCAGAGAAAGAGAATAAAGAAGAAAGAAAAAAGAAACAAACTTCAAGATCAGGTATTGAATCATCCACGGATTATTTTCCATAAAATAATGTTTTACACACACAGGTATTTGCAAATTTATACAGGGTGTGAGTGTGAATGTACAGAGTTTTTTTTAATGCTTTTATTTGGTTCATTCGAAGAAAAAATTTAGTTTTTGCTGCTGAAATTCCATAGTATTACATGAATTGGCCAAGGTTCTAGTGTGCTAGCTTTTGGTATTTATTGATTTTTTTGTTAAATAAACAGGTTTGGAATTGTGGGGTGTGAGGAGTTGGGAGAGGATTGGCTAAAATGAGGAACATGGAGTTGAGCTGTATTATTGTAATGTTATTGGGTATTTTTGTTCTTGGGGAAGCAGAAATTTACATTGCCACAATTGAAGGTGAGCCGGTGGTAAGTTATAAAGGTGGTGTCGATGGTTTTCTAGCCACTGCTGTGGAGTCTGATTCTGATGAGAAAATTGATGTCACCAGGTATTTTTAATAATTATTTACCTGACTATATATTCATAAAATTGCTGTGAGTTTGTAGTAGATGCCTTTTCAAGCTCAAGTTGTCTTATGGTAATTCTGCACGCGCCTACACGATTTTACATTTTGAGATCATTTTTTAAAATGGTCGATATCATTGTTCTGCGTTAGTCTAATTATTTTATTTGCATTAGTGGTTTGGTGGAACATGATTGTCAAAGAAAAGCTCAGAGTATTAGAAAACGGGTTCTTCTGGTGGTGATTTCATCAACGTGTCTTTGTCTCATTTACTTTTTACAGAAGATGTATCATAAGAAGTTGTTTGACCTTAGTTTTAATTTGATGTCAAGCAATGTTTATTTTGTTAACAATAGAATATTTCGAGACTATGTTATAAAGGAAAAGATAAGTCCGACAACACAAGTTTGTGCAAATTCCATTAATTAATTTATTACGACAAAATATGTTTGGTAAAATTGCCTAAATTATTGTATGATATATCTCTCCATTTGGTCTAGTGAAGATTCCTATCTCCTTTTGCTTTCAGTTTCTTGGTGAGTTTCTCTGTTATGATAAGTCCTGATTCATATTGATTGTTTTCGGTGGTCAGTGAAATTTGTTGGAATTTGGTTTAAACATTGGAAAATTTAGTTAAGTATAAAACTTGAAAAGTGACTTTGCGTCAACTTCGGCCAAATATTTGGACTTGATTCGATAGTCAAATTATAAATATAAATAGACATACTTGTTCTACTCGTCGAGTGGATCGTCGTAATATATTTGGAATCTCAAAACCAATTCCGGATGAATGAGAAATGGTGGTCCAAAGTTAGAAAGAAAAGAGGAAAAATTGGCCGGGAAATTTGCCAAACTCCAACCCTCGCTTAGCGCTCAAGCGATGAGCTTGTCGCTTGGGCGATAGAATTTCTGACTATCACTATCGCTCTCAAACGAGAGGCTAGCGACACCAATTGATGCTTTCTTTCGTGAAGGTTGCTGAATTAGGGACGCGACACTTCATTCACAAGCTCTCATTTTCTATAAATAGGACTATTTGGACGTCAATTATGCATCCCATATCGTTTGCATTGAACATTATATCAAAAACTCTTGTAAAAACTCTCCAAAAATCGTCTTCTTGTAGAGGGAAGAATTTCATTCGAGTTCACAATTGCTTGTGGTTTGAAATACTTCTACCACAAGTTGTATTTTAGGAGACAAGTGTCAGAATCTGTTAGCACCGTTGCTAGATAATTTTGTCTTAAGGAAAATGTGTTAATTAGTTACCTTGGATTTCATTATTCATCTTTTCTTCATTTTCTTTCTTTCTTTTTTGCTTCTATTTCATAAAGTTTAATTCGCAGATGCAAATTAAACTTAAACTATTTCTTTGTCACTTAAACGAACAACCATTTCTCTATACATATCACCAACAAAATTAACTAGACGCATCATTGTGAAATTTGCACCAAGTGTACCAGAAAACCACTGTACTATGCTTGTTGCATGCTGTGAGCAAAAGAGCTTCTGTCAAAATAGTTTGTCTAGTAAACAGACAGCCTAGTCATATATTCCTGATTTTGCAACATAGTATAAATGTGTATACCATGAAAATTATGTAAGTGCAAGATTTGATTGTTTTGAAATGGTTTTCCTTCTGCAAGAAAGAAATAGTTGAAGCCCTAAAATCTCCTTTATTTCTCCCCACATGATATCAAACTGGCAAATCTTTTGATTTCTTGATAGGCCTTGATATTTTATGTTTGCTCTATATGTACAAATATACAAATGCACATCTTTTCAAGTTTGTCTGGAAGGAAATAGAAGATGAATCATTCTATTCAAATGCAACTATAGAATTTTATGCAAAAACAACCTTATGGCATCGCTTTCTCGTCCTCTTAATATTGGGCTAATCCTTTCCAAATATGTAAATTTGGAATTACTATTACAAATTATGTAAATATTGGGCTAATCCTTTCCAAATTATGTAAATTAGGTCATTTCAACTGCCTTTGGATTCCTGCTCGGATTTGTTTTCAGAGTAGAACCTATTAGTTGTCTCTACGAGTACATGTTACACACTACACATAGTCTTGCCTTGCTTTTTGGTGTTATTATTACTGCTTTAATGTGTCTCTTTTTATCTGACCTGAGGTTGATCAAGATCCATTTATCTGATTTTTTGTTCTCTCTTTTTTACCTCTGCTACAGTGAATTGGTAACATCTTATGCCCACCATCTAGAGAAGAAACATGATATGCTTCTTGGACTGTTGTTTGAGCATGGGACCTACAAGAAGCTCTATAGCTACCGTCATCTTATCAATGGCTTTGCAGTTCACATTTCTCCTGAGCAGGTGATCTGCTATCTTTTTTATTGTCGTTAATGGAGCTGATTGACATTCAATACTCTGCTCGTATTACTTACACAATCAATATATTAGTAGGCAGAAATACTTAGACGAGCACCTGGTGTGAAATCTGTTGAGAGAGATTGGAAGGTGAGGAAACTGACAACCCACACACCCCAGTTTTTGGGGCTTCCAACTGGAGTATGGCCAACAGGAGGTGGCTTTGACAGAGCTGGAGAAGATATTGTGATAGGATTTGTGGATTCCGGTATTTATCCACATCATCCAAGCTTTTCGACTCACAATACTGAGCCCTATGGGCCTGTTCCAAAATACAGAGGAAAATGTGAAGTTGATCCAAACACCAAGAAAGACTACTGTAACGGGAAGATTATTGGAGCTCAACATTTCGCTGAAGCCGCTAAAATGGCTGGCGCGTTTAATGCTGAAATTGATTTTGATTCTCCCCTTGATGGTGATGGACATGGAAGGTTTGAGTTAATTGCTTTGATAATGGAATTTCATCAAATTATTGTGCTCCCTAATTCTTCTGTGCCCTGAACGCCATGTTTTGAGAAGGAAGCTGTGATGAGCAATATATTTGATGCTTGAATATTGGGCCTTTGTTGCACCAAGTTCTAAACATCACCATATATCTTCATACTCTGTGTACCTTTCCAATCCAACAGCCTGCAACCTACCCCTGGGTGTGCAGGTACAAAAAATGTTCTTGTGGAAGATATTTTAGAAACCCAAATTTGCATCTTGTGCAAGGCAACATATTTTTTCCTGCAGACAGGGTTTTGTCTGAGAGTCGTATCTTTTCCTACTGGGACGTAAAGCAACTTCATGTTCTCTTATCTCTTATTTTTCCCCTAACCTGATCTGTACTGATCAATTTAATTGCTATCCTGGTGTCTTGATTTCAGTTATGAACTTACGTTTCATGGGGTACTTGCTTCATAGACAATACTTATCAAAAGAAATGACAAGAAAGAAAGGCTTTTCATAAACATTATATTGCAAGGAATTGATAAAAAAATGAAGACAGCTTTTCAGAACAAATATTTTTCTCTTGTAGTTTCTGTTCCAATTCAATCTTATTTATGTAATTGTTGTGATTACCTGGAACTTATCTCAACAATATTTTTACCAGCCACACAGCAGCTATTGCAGCTGGAAATAATGGAATTCCAGTGAAAATGCATGGATTTGAATTCGGAAGAGCAAGTGGAATGGCACCTCGTGCTAGGCAAGTTTTTTGACGGCACTCTCTTGCAAAGTTGTGACGCATATCTGTTACATCTTGTTTTCTCAATGACAGATATTCTTCCGACAGTTAAAATGTTCCTGTTTGTTCAGGATTGCTGTCTACAAGGCGCTCTACAGATTATTTGGTGGTTTTGTTGCAGATGTAGTTGCTGCCATTGATCAGGTATTTGGATATGTGAAAATGCTGACATGTAAATATTGGAGGAGATGAAGATGTTACCGTCCTTGCTGTTTTTCTGCTGAGATTACATATGGTTTCTGACTAACAAGGAGCTTACATGAATTATTTTTCCCTTCTATTTGAATACTTTCTTTTTCCCTGAAATTTTTTCCCTCGGTTGCTCTTTTGTTTTCTTATCTTTACCTTTTCCCGGGCGGTGGGGATGTGGTGTGGTGCGGAGCTTGTCTTGTGTGTTGTTGCTTTTGTCTTTGAAGACCCTGTTGAACCTTCACATGTCAAGTCTTGATAAGGTCGATTGAGGATCATTGGTTTATGAAACCTGGATTGCACAGAATAATAAATTGGCATGAATCTGAAGAATCTCTAGCAAGATCTTTATTCACATTTTCATGAAATAGATTTATGAGATATACTACATGGTGATGTTGGAAAGCTTTTGGTATAGGAAGAGAGATGTGATGATATGTGAGAGAGAGAGAGCACAAAGGAAGAAAGAAAGTATTTTAGGATCTGCCGTGTTTAGAAAAAAATGTTATTTTCAATGTCTAAAATTGCTTCCAGATTGGACTATGAAAGTTTCTCCTTGTACTTTTTTTTTTTTTAAAAAAAGAAAGAAATTATTTGAAGTGATCATGGTAAAATTTACGAGAAAAGTGCACAAATTTCAGTTTGCTAGCAAATTTGTTGTTTTCATTGTTTATTTGGAAACCCAAGAGAGTTGATAATATGTTATGATTGGTTTCAGGCATTTTATACTATTAAAAGTGGCTGTATCAGACTGAAAGATGCACATCATTATGTCTATTCATCATAACAACTCTCTCTTATTTGCTAGAGTTTCTGAATTGTGCAAAGAACTGAGGACTATAAAATTTACAGCACTAAGATGCTGACTAGAAGACCATCCTTGACATTGCAGCAATCCTAACAGACACAAGTATATGGTCTGATCTATATTACGGTGGCTGGATCATCTTAGAAGCCAAAAATGTCATTGACTCTTTAATCTAAAACTGAAAGCTTTACCCAGTCCTACGGTAGTAATAAATTGTAAAATAAACTTAAAGTTGGAGTGACACACAGATAACAACTATGTGTAACATTCTTAATTAAACAAGGTTCTGAATCCCACTCACAAGAGCAATAATCAGTTAAACAATTTGAAACCCACACAAGAAAACACAGATTTATAATGGTTAACGCTCAATGTGAGGGTTGTGTCAACTTGTTGCTACAGCATACAAGGTTTCATTACGAAGAGGAAGATTACGATGGTGATCTCACTCTACTCTGTCTGTGTTTCAGAAAATTCTCCTAAAAATTCCTTTAGATATGTAGGAATAGTAGATCGACATAATACCTGTATATAGCAAGGAGATGAGACTCAGAATGATTAGGCTTCACTGGGTCCAACATTAGCAACACATTCTGTCAGTTAAATAATGAAAGAGAAAACATGTACATAAATGTTTTCCACATCATATTAGTGATATTTATTTTGTGTATATATATATACTGGGTATCAGTGTTGTGAAATACGGTAGTAATTTTTTACAGGCTGTTCATGATGGCGTGGACATTCTGAATCTCTCAGTGGGGCCAAACAGTCCTCCAGCTACGACAAAGACAACATTTTTAAACCCTTTTGATGCTATGCTTCTTTCAGCAGTGAAAGCTGGAGTTTTTGTTGCACAGGCATCCGGAAATGGAGGTCCTTTTCCCAAAACCTTGTTGTCTTATAGTCCATGGATAGCATCTGTAGGTGCTGCAGTTGATGATCGAAGATACAAGAACCATCTGACCTTGGGAAATGGGAAAATCTTGGCTGGACTTGGTTTGTCACGTAAGTTTTATGCATTTCATCTCAAGCCATATAAATTCTTAACCCACCTTATGGACACTGCTTGCTCTGTCAAATTTCTTTAATATTGTTCTGTTTGAAGAATAAACATTAGTATTGAAGTTAGAAATGTTTCACTCATTGTTTGGTTTAAATATATTCTCATTATAATTTATAGGCAAAGTCTAATTGTAGTTTAAACACACATTTTGTAGAACCACAACTACTATCCATATATCCACCGCTCATTTCTATCAACTTATGATTTCAGCAACTCATAGTTTCTCCAAACAAACATTTAGTTCTTTTATATTCTTAAAGCAATCATGAATGATGTTTCTTAAAATCTTACCCCACTCATTTCTATCAACTTATGATTTCAGCAACTTATTAATTAACGATGTGAGATGGGCACCAAACATACACGATCAGAGATTTTCTAATTATGTTTGGAATTAATCACAGACAAGTTTCATTAGAAGTCTCATGCTGTAATCATTTATTTTCTCTATTGATTTTATTTCTTAACTGTACTAATTTCCTCCCAATTTGTTTAGTAGAATTCACTCAGTTTCACTTAATACAGTCTCTGCTTTTCTTAAGCTCGTGTGTTATTCTACCCTTCCTGCAGCTGCCACGCATCAAAATAGATCATTTACCTTGGTAGCAGCTAATGATGTGCTGCTGGATTCCTCGGTTGCAAGGTATAGTCCTTCTGACTGCCAGAAGCCAGAAGTTTTGAACAAGAACTTGGTGGAGGGGAACATTCTTCTCTGTGGCTATTCCTTTAATTTTGTCATTGGTACTGCTTCAATAAAAAAAGTCTCACAAACTGCTAAGAGTCTTGGCGCAATTGGTTTCGTACTAGCAGTGGAAAATGCTTCTCCAGGAACAAAATTTGATCCTGTTCCTGTTGGTACTCCTGGAATCCTCATCACAGATGTTAGCAAGTCCATGGTAAATATTATGCTTCTCTTTGTTACATAGAGCATATTTAGCTAAGTTTCAACGGTTTACTAATAAGTGAATTAGTAACTTTTAAACTATGGGAAGAAGGGATAGTTAGTTTCTTTTCCTGGTTTTTGTCTTGTCTCAGCTGCAAGTCGTTGGTTTCCGCTACATTTGCATTTTTTAGTGTATATTTTACTTTAATAAGTTTGTTCCTACAGTTCCCGTCTTCAATTTTCTTGTTCTTTTGCTCGGTAATGATATTCGTAGGAACTTATAGACTACTACAACATCTCTACACCAAGAGATTGGACTGGGCGAGTGAAGAGCTTCAAGGCAGTGGGAAGCATCGGGGATGGTTTGAAGCCTATACTCCATAAGTCTGCTCCACAAGTAGCTCTGTTCTCTGCTCGAGGACCCAATATCAAAGACTACGGCTTTCAAGATGCAGATCTCCTCAAACCAGATATATTGGCTCCTGGTTCTCTAATTTGGGCTGCCTGGGCTCCAAACGGAACAGATGAGGCAAACTACGTTGGTAAAAATATTCATTATACCAATTTACTCACCTTATTTTTTTCAGGAAGCATCGGTCAACCTATAGGGTGTGTAGCAGCTTGATCCTCACCTTTTGGTCTTCTACGTTTCAATGTAGTTGCAGTTGTAGTCCTTGTGGATTGTCTCCAACCAATTTTTCTATGAAAATGGCATGTGCAAAGCACGTGAGGCACTCTTGTGAGGGAAAAATAGCTAGAAAATGATTAAATTTATTAATAGATAATTAAATAAGGAAATAGAAAGAAAAGGAAAAGGAAAAGGAGAAAAAAAATTCTGTCATCCCCTCCAAACAGATATTGCCCTATTACTATTTTAACATAAGATTATATGTACACTTCCACAAGAACGAATGGCTGCAATAAATTGATTGAGTGCCAAAAAGCTTCATTACGAAGATTGGGGATCAAGTTCCTAGGAGAGCTATAGGATGGAGACTAACAATTTTCTCATCCTATGCGAGTCTGAATATCACATTGCTTGGAGCAGGTGAAGGATTTGCTATGATATCTGGAACCAGCATGGCTGCGCCACATATAGCCGGAATAGCTGCTCTCGTGAAGCAGAAGCACCCTCACTGGAGTCCTGCAGCTATCAAGTCTGCCTTGATGACTACATCAACTACCCTTGACAGGGCAGAGAGACCACTTCAAGCTCAACAATATTCTGGATCAGATACTCTGGCTCTGGTCCCTGCAACACCTTTCGACTATGGGAGTGGCCATGTCAATCCTAGAGCCGCTCTAGATCCGGGACTTGTTTTTGATGCAGGTAATTTAATCTACTTTCTTGTTCCGTGATATAATCTAATTTAATCTTAGTGCTGGCTAACCACTGTATTGTAATGGAAATAAAATATTTACTTGTTAGGGATTGAGCCCTAATTCCAACCTCGATATCAATGAGACCAAGAAGAAATCATAAAAATGCAAAGTGAACTCACATATTCAGAGAGCCAAGTCCACTTGCCGATGCAAGTTTCAACTGAAATCGAAATTTATTTTAAAACAGAGATCACACACTACTCTCTCATTTCTCTCTCACAAAGGAAAAAATTCTCCTTAGATACCCTAATATGGCAAGGAAACTTGGGCGACCTAAGACGAAAAGATGAACAACATTATTTGGGTTAGTTTCTTGTGCAGTCAACATGTTGGACATTTGTTAACTCTACAGTCTGGCCCTGGGACTGCTGTATTCTCTATCCATGAGATTCAATGCACTTCAGTTTTGCACTGAATGTCTTCCGAGATACTGTACCAAACCATCATATTCAGGTTGGACTTTGTGGAGTCTAATTATAGTGTACAACAATATAAAGGATTTATTGGGACCTGTTTTGAGTGTGAGATGCATTAGAAAACCTAGTAATTTTTTCTCTATCATATTAGGCAAGTGGACGTAGCTCTCACTTTAAAGGTGAACGAGTAAAAATCCATGTGTTTCCTTTGCTTGTTTTTGGGCTTCCATTATGTTTATTCTTGCAGTTGTAAGAAGGCACGAGGGCTTAATCCTTGACAACTCCTATTTGATTAGATCCTATAAGCTGGATATTCTCGGACAACATCAATATACTTTAATTTTTTCATAGGGTTAGTTGTACTTAACCTATCAATGCTTCTTTGGTTTTCACCCTTAACTTTATGGTTTTTCTAAAATGGAACCTTCCCCTCCACTGTCAAATATTTTTACAGTAGTGCTCATCAATTGGAAAGATTGTTTCTTTCTCATATGTTTATCTCATGTTCAGGTAACTTTTAACTTTGTAGGATACGAAGACTACTTGGGGTTCTTGTGCACCACACCCGGAATTGATGCTCACGAGATAAGGAACCATACGAATTCCCCGTGTAATTATACTCTAGGCCATCCGTCAAATCTCAACACCCCCTCAATCACTATTTCGCATCTCGTAGGAACTAAAACAGTCACACGCACTGTGACAAATGTTGCCCAGGAAGAAACCTATGTGATCACTGCAAGAATGGCACCTGCAGTTGCCATTGAAACCAGCCCTCCAGCAATGACTCTACGGCCCCATGCATCACGGAAATTCTCCGTGACGCTCACTGTTCGGTCAGTCACTGGATCCTACAGTTTTGGGGAGGTTTTGTTGAAAGGCAGTAGAGGACACAAGGTAAGGATTCCTGTTGTAGCCATGGGTTATAAGCGATAGGCAGGTCACAAGTTAATGGCATGTTTGTACTGAACAATCCGATTCATCTTACCAAACATGTCATTGTGTCACTGTTATGGGATTCTTTTTGGTCTGTGAAAAATAAGATTGCATAAAGGTCAGATGTATTTCAATGAGCAAATATGTAAGAAAAGATGTAAAGATAAATAGCACGAGGTCGAGATGTCTCGTTTCGTCCAATCCAGTTACTTGTGCTTATTTGTTCAGTGATATGGTGAGAATGCTTTGATTCCCCACTACGTTGGAAGTAGCTTGGGTTAACTTTTAAGGAGATTGATAGAGTTCGATATCCTTCTCTACTGTATTTTTGACTGCTCTTGTAATAACTATTTATAGTTAGCTAAAGTATCATATTTTTTGCATTTGCAATATTCTGAGGATTGTGTTAAATATCAATTTACTTTCCTTCTTGCAACATGAACAATAAATATTGGGATTAAATCTTATGTAGCTTAAAGTTTGAAAATAATAATTAATAATATACAAGGATTTGAACTACTCTTGTTATGATTTGCCTTTTAAGATAAATTTTCATTACTCAAATAGTATGATAACTTGAAGGAAAAGGAGAAGGTAAATTAAGTGCTATGCTTCTCAATCTTTCACGATATGTTTGATAGTGCACGATATGCAAGCATAGACTAGACAGGACATGCTATCTTTCATGTCGAGAGTGCACGATGCACAACATTGTTTGAAATTGTCAAAAATAAGAAAGAACAAGAGATATTTTACTGTAAAATTTTCAATATATACTCTGATTTTGGGAATTCTACTTGAAAGAAGAAACATTGGGAAAATCATAAACTATATTAAACAGAAAAGTGTCCCTGCTGGGGCCATACTTGTAACGTGCAGACTCTCTGTAATAGACTACAAAACTAGTGGAAAGGAAGTGTCAATATAGATTCATTTGCCAACAAAAACAAAAAATAAAAAACTTAACTGCAACATCAACGCAACATTTTTGCTCATTAAATTGATTAGATTGCGAGGTCACAAATTTGCAGTTCCAAGTTCCAACAAAGATGGACTTGATGTTACAGATGCAGATAAGTTGATGAAATAACTTGCTTGTCCAATAATATAGTTGAGTATATAATTCTCAGAGGTTTTAACAAAAACTTGACTATGTCTCCTCAAAAAGTGTAGAATCTGCGGGAAATGTGCCTAAATAACTCCTGGGATAAGGTGGGACGTTGCACTTAAGAAAAACATAAAAGGCTCCAAATGCAATTAATTAAAAGTTCAGAGAAAGCTTAGCAGTACTGTAATATTTCTCATCAGCTCATAAGAAACATCCTGCTTGCGATATGATTTTGGATGCCACTTCCCTTCAGACCAATTAAACCTACCCTTTCCCTCCCTCACCTCACCCCTAAAGATATGTTAACCAATTAAATTTAGTCTATTTAAATTATCTTCCATTTGTAATTAAGGCTATCCTATTTGTCATGTTATGTGCCTTTTTCCATGAATTACATCTATCAATGATATAGATAATGAATATTTTTGAAATCCTAAGAGAAAAAACAATTTTGTGGATCCCTTGACATTATTCCCAAAGCTCATTTGTTGCACTACAATTCCAATTTAAATGCTCATTTGTTGCACTACAATGGTTTTTGCTTAGATGCGTACACATAGACAGAGAATCTTCCTTCATGTCCCTGCCAAAATAAATGGGAACAATGTGTAAAAAATTTCAGTAAATTGAATAGTAGAAATTCATATACCATCCATTATTACCGTGAGTAGGAATACATAATACATTTATGTAACATGTAATATCAAAACTATAGGGACAATAATAATGACCGTAAACGTCTGGGAGTTGCATTTTCAAGAATGTGTATTGCACTTTAGCCCCTGTTTGACACACATTCTTTAAAAATATATTTTTTAAAAACTCATTTTCAAACACATATTTTTTAATAAAATAATATTTTCCATCAGATCAATAATTTTTCCTTACTTTTTGACAACATATTTCTCATCATATCACTATTTAAAATACATTATTTTCTCAATAATATCCATCAAACGCACTCTTAATTTGTTAAAAAATGTGCCGTTTCTGCTACCTTAGCCTCTTACAAAAATATCATCCTTCGAGTTCATTGGGATATTACTTTTAGTGGTAACATCAAAATTTCTGAGCCTTATGTCAACTCATGGAATTAGTGCTAATCCCCGACAATTGTTGCTAGTGTAGTAAGAGTACCGTCTTAATATAGTACTTATCAAGAAACATGTAGCATCTGACAAATCTTGTTTGCAATCTCATGCTACAAGCTTCCCAAGGACAAAACTCAAAGACAATTGAGCCAGTGAATTAAAAAGAAAAGGTACATTGTTAAACATGTCAAATTGGTACATTGTTAAACATGTCAAATTTATGTGTTGGGGGGGGGGGGGGGGGGGGGGGGGAGAGAGGAGCCCTTCCTTAATTTTGCTCCATGTATATGCATGGTGACATTTTCCTTTGGCCATAATATAACATAAGCAACTGCTATGTCTCAATTACCAATCCTTGGCTTTAAGAAGGAAAATGGGTAGCAAACTTGGAGACTCCTCTTGAGGATAGCAGAGGGCTCAGATATGAAAACCAAAATGGTTGGCTAAGAAACCAACTCAAGAAGAAAATAACCATCATCGGGACCTTTCCTTTTTTTAATTATGAGACAACCAGGTGCAGTTAATACAATAATCTAGGAAGACAAACTGCAAATGAAAACTTCAAATTTGCAAAGCAATGTATGTTCTTATTCTAGTTAAATCTATATTCCATGTTCTTTCTAGCCATCAATGTGGTTTGTCATATAGTCCAGTCAAAATGTTACTCTCTCAATTAGAGGTAACTACTATAATTTTCCATCAACATCATTTCTTTTTTTATCCCCCAGTTTCAAGGTCTAAAAAAGTTGGGCCACGTGGCAGTACGTTCAACAAGGAGTCAAGAGAATGGCCAATAGGTCAGAAGTCCAAGTGAGAATATGAGCCGAAGTCCTTAACCCAGCAACAGATGCTCTCACCTTAACAAGCCTCGGACTGAGGCACTTCCTCAAAGACGAGGCACAACCCAATTCGAGGTTCTCTTAGGTTCATCCAAAGCTCAAAAAATCGACTCTGCCTCACACCAGATCCGAAGATCTTTTCGAATTGATTGATGTGACGTCTGCGGTAAAGCGTCTGTAAATTTAATCATTGTCTGCCTATCACTAGAACGGTTGACGTTTAGTCAAAACATTAAATGTAATGAGTGGACAGTGATGTGAAGCTTTGGTTTAGGGGATATCGTCACGTGAACTTGATCCAACGATTATCACGTCGGCTAGAATAGTATAAATAACCACTCTCTGTATAGAAAAGGGGGATGGATGCAAAGAATATACAAAGATATACTCATACAAACATTTGAGATTTTATTGAAATAAAGGGAACTCATCTACTCATCATATCTATCATTCCACATATTTCATTGTCATTTTGTTGAATAGGAGATCATTGATAGCGTGATATTCCTGAAATATATAGTTGGAACCTTAACATTTTTGTCTCTCGTCGGAAAGTGCCTCACACGTTCACTGCAGCCAGATTACCGGTCTCATTCCGGTAAAAATGTGTTGGATCCATACTTGACGTGACGAGAGTGGGCCAAGTATCTGTTGAGTTCATTTTTTGGGTTCAACAGTTTCTATTGTCGATATGGATACATCAAGATGAAAATTTTAAGGTTAAAATATTTCAGAAATCTTTGAACTTTCATCTACTTCGTAGGTACATTTAAAAGAGCACTTATACATTGTCAGATAATGAAAAGCATATTGTCTATTTGCATACAAGCAATCAACAGAAACTCTAGAATCAATACATTGCACACCTGGGTGTTCAGTTGATGTGATTTTTCCAACTTGTGCAAACCATAAATACCCCACCCACCAAAACAACAAAAATTAATAAATAGCTACCAAAAAGGAAAGTCACATGCACCTCAAGATGACCAAGTACGGTGTGGCTAAGTACTTGCTTCATAGAAATACAACAGAAGGCATCAACTAGCTTGGAATGTAAGAAAAGAATTGCCACAAGGCCCATAACAAATTGCTTCGTTTAACAAGACCGCAAAATTTGACTACAAACACCATCATGAAGTTGAAAATAAGAATGGTTACAACTTACAACTACTTAAAATGGGTGAATGAGCAAATACGCAACTGAAATTTCAATTAGAAACTCTCTTTGGAGAGATGTCCCCTTGCAAAAATTTTGTTCTAAGAAAAGTAGGAAATTCACTAGCTTGTTTAAAAAGTTTGACTTTAAACAAACAAACGGCGCACAAATGCAAGATTGGATGCTCTTGCAAATAAGTCATTGCGTACATCCAGATTTCGTTTTAATAGTTATCCTTTCAATTTTCTTTCTACCCAGAAACAAAAATTAGGAAACTTCTGGTGAGCCTAGTCCTGGTCCCTGGTCCTGCCCGAACTCAAGGAAAACGTTATGCTGCCTTCAGAATTCCAAATTAGACCTAATATCATTGGTATGGATCACTCTTGCCCAATAACAACATTGATACATGCATAAAGTTTCCATCAGAAATTATATTTATTGACTCCAAAACTCCCATCTTGCACAGAAAAGTTGATTTTGTACATTTACGAAAGAAGTGAATGATAGAAAAAAAAAATTAGCTAGAAAATGTAAACATAAGAATCTAAATAACATTAGAGGTTTCAGCGCTTAAGAAAAATGTAAACGTGAGATGCAATCTCATCGTCGGTAAGTTCCCTCATAGGAGCAGGTGGAAGCCAATTAGATAATGCCTTACAACCGTGAGAAGAGAATACATAGCACGCTGTGGAATTCTGGGGAGGATAAACATAAAGCACAAATTAAGAACAGATGACTAAAGAAACGAGTATGATAATCCATGTTGGCTTCTTTAAGTGACTGCGGTGGCGAGACACGGGAAATATTTGCATGTCCTTCATGCCAGGACGACACATCTGAGCCATTTTCATTTAGAAATGATGCATCACGGATTAATCTCCAAAAGAACTTTATCTTTTCCAAAGTTCACGTCAAGACCAAATGCACTTTAATATGATTAACATATCAGCCAAAGATAGATCATCATATCATTGCATTCAGTAAGAATCTGAACCTGCAACGCAAACAAATGTGTATATGTGACAAACCACCAAATTGCAAAAATATCGGACTCTTAAATTTGCCCGATTTGCAGGTGAAAATAACATTTGAAGCAAATCTATGTCACTAATTAACATAAAAAAATGCAATTCCATTTAACTTCATATCTAGGATTCCATTTACTTCCTCCATGCCACACGGAGGGAGTAAATCCTCCGTGACGGAGGATTCATCCGCGCTGCGGCACGGAGGAATCCTCTGTGCCACACGGAGGAATTCTCCGCGTTTCCTCTGTGTCCCAGGGAAGATTTCTCTGCACGGATGCCTATCATTACAAAGAAGAGCAAGAAATGATTACAAAGAAGAGCAAGAAGAGGGAATTTCTATGCCGGTTTTGTTTTCATATATATTTTATGGGTACGAGCTTTTACAGTCGGGAGATATTTTTCCATAACCGGATAATTTATATGGACATACTGGTTAATCAACAGTAATGAACACTAACAATCCATTTGGGTGTGAAAACGTTAACCATTCAGCCATGAATGCTCAGCGGGGATCCTCGTACATGGTGAATAACTAAATTCCAATTGAAATGAAATCTTTAGGATAAATCTTTAGACTTTTTTGAAGTAGGTTCTGTTACTAACATGTTTACTTTCATTGTAGGTAATGTATTTGGGTTCAAAGCCTTGCGTGCTCTACGTCTGGAAGATCTGCGAATCCCTACTGCTTATATTAAAGCTTCGGGAGATTCTTGTTGGGTATTTTGGTTTGACACTGCTTCACATCCAAAACACTCCCGCAAGTCGGAAGGCGGCGGGGGAAGGAGTGGATTCAATCAGGGGATCGAATTGATTATAGAAACATGAGTTTAATTAGTTGATTTATTAGTGAAGAAGGAAAAAGTCTCCAACGAGTATTCCAATAATTACATATCCAATTTATCAATTTTGAGCGATCCAAAATAGGTTCCGTCCATTTTCTAGGTTTGGAAAAGTGTGGATTTTCAAGAACGAGAATGTTATGATATGTTGGGAATCTCTTATGACAATCATCCACGCTTGAAAAATGAACAGTGACTCTTATTCATGAAGGCAATGATTTGAAGGCATTGATGCCTATCATTTGATTGTAATTTGTCTGCCCCTGTGATCCCATTGTATAATGTTTCAAATGAAACAGAACAATGTATAATTAGGAAAAAATTTTGTTCTAAATTTGGAAATAGTGAAAAAAAAAAAAAAAGAAACTCAGTAAAAAACTCAACTTGATTTCCTTCTTTTGTTGTTGATGATTTGTTCTGAAAATATATTGATGCAGTCGTTGAAATGTTGCATTCACAAAATCAATTCTACTTAAATGACTATTTTGCTTCATTTCATTCTCATTTCTTCACGAGTCAAAGTTAAACTTTAATCTCAATAAATTTAAAACTATTATTATCAATGCATTCGTGATCCTACCACAACTCCAACTAAAGAGTTTACATAACTCGACTCAATCATATCTAGATCATCATCCTTACAAGCCAAAACGGTAAATCAACGTTACACTACACAACCGAATTTCTCTTAGTAGTCAAAGAAAACAAAATTGAATTGATACAGGCATATGTAAAACAAAAAGGAGAAAAAAAAACCAAAAATAGTTATAATTTGTCTTGAAACTAAGAAAAATGAATACCAGCCTTGTTAAACAAGGAGAGCAGGTGCATGAAATCTGCTTGTGCGAGTTTGGAAGATCTTCTTTCTTCAAAACCTCCTTGCTTTAACACACCTAAAACTCTTTCTTTAAAATCAGAAGCTTTTGTATCCCCATCATCCATCTCCATATCCTCGTCATCTCTCCCTTCGTCAGTGTCCATGCTAAAGTCACCGAGAGTGTCTCCCAAAGCAGTGACACACGTGGCCATTTCTGAAGAATCTGACGACCCTTCATGAGAAAGATGTAATGCTTGCAAGGTTTTATAGTTCTTCTCTAGCACTGAAAGGACACTCTTTTGCCTAAATATTGAACCAAGAGTTTTGTTTTTGCGGTTAAAGCAAATCCGAACTAAACCATCCCATTCCTTAAAATTCACCGCAGGAAGTGGTTTCCTTGGTTCAATCCTGACCACAGAAGAGTCAACCTTTGGCGGAGGCCTGAAGTTGTTCCTTCCCACTTTTAGCAAATGGTTTACCCGAGCCAATAGTTGAGTGTTCACAGACAGGCGACAGTAAAGGTTATCACCAGGCTGAGCAACAAGCCTCATGGCAAATTCCCTTTGGAACATTATTACCGCACACCTGAATAATGGGCGATGAGACAATAATTTGAAAGTAAGGGGGGAAGAAATTTGATATGGGATATTTGCTACACAAATGTCAAAGTATGGAAGATCACACTTCAGTACATCTCCTTGTATAACCTGCGGGAGATACATTACAACGCATGCTCAGTTCTACTGCTTATTTAGAATGACGAATAACACATTCCAGATCAGCAGCAAACTATTATTACTGAAATTATTCATTAAAATTGTCAAAAATAAACAGATCAACACAAGTTGTCTTGCCTATCATTTTTGTTCCAGTAACAACTATTTTGAAAACAGTTAGCAGACCATACATCTTTTGCAGAAGTCAAATACGTAATATCATGAAGCAGTAAACATTAATATGGCATTTGTATGTAAAATAAATCCGAAAGAAAAGGCAATACAGATTTCTAAGAGGTGGCAAAAAAAATTTGGTATTTGACATCAATTTTCATCAACAAAATGTCAACGACGTAAATTATGATAGGATATGCACAAATTACTCTTGAGAATGACGACAGCAAGTGAAACAAGGGGGGCGAGCAGTTCCTCTGGGACTATTGAGGTCAATTATCATCAATAAAATGTCGATGTCAATTTTTCGCCAACGGTGTCGTCTACAAAAATTACTCCATGAAAGTTGAATAGCAAACATGAAAAGAGAGCCGGGAATTCCCAAGAACTAATAATATCAATTTTCATAAAAAATACATCAATGTCAATTCTGTGAAAGGACTTTGCTAACATATGGAATCACTTCAAGAACATCACAAGCAAAAAGAGGGCGATATATTCCATGGAGAAACTCCGATACTTAAGTCAGTAAAATGATAGTAAAACTTGAGAAGAGAATTGATCAAGAAGATATTTAAGAACATAACTGAGCAAATCTTAGAACCTTATAGGACATTTTTCATAGTTAACATAGGTCCATGGAATAGAATCTTTTCCTGAGATTTTTATCCCTTAACAACTCTTTCTAAGGAGCTCTTATATATTTAGTCAAACATCCCCGTTTCAACATGGAAAGTCCACTAACTATAAACAAATACAAGCCTCTAAGTATGGTCTCTAAATTCCTTATTCAATTCTTCTTCACAAATTTTATAACCACAGAGTGTTTTCAGAAAAAAATTCCACCAACTTTTTACAAGTTCCAGGAGTACTTAATTTTTATATATAGACAAAAACAATTGCCATAAATTGACATTGAATCTTACTCAAGAAAATAAAAATCACCACTTCGTTAACTCGGTTTCAGCCATGACTTCATACCATGTGCTCAAATGTTATATACAAGCTGCATTCAAATAGGCTGCTTATTAAGGTAACATTTACCAAAGCAGCCCAGCACACTCACGCTCACAACAGTCCATTTGCCCCAGGTTCTCGTTTTCAATCCAAACACAAAGACATATACAACTAATAATCTCGTCCATAAACAATTAAACACCAAAGAAAAAGAAATTTCCAACAGAAGTCACCTTCAATCGAGTGGACGACGGGGTTCCTTGAAACCTACGTTGCAACTCTAGAACCATACGCGGATCAACTTCGACTGCTATGACAGATTTTCCGACTTCCAGAAGCTTCTTAGTCAAGTTACCAGTACCGGGACCGATTTCTAGGATGACGTCAGTGGATTTGATGCCGGATTTCTGAATTATACTGTCAATCAAGAGTGGATTTTTCAATATGTGCTGGCCTTTGGACTTGTGGAAGGGTATGCCACCCTGGAAGTGCGGGTTTGAGGCGGCGACGGCACCCGGCTTTTCTTTCCTAATTTTGCCTCCCGCCATTGTATATCGTGAGAAGGGAGAAGAAGATTTAGGTTGTATTTTGGAAAATAGATGGGTTTTCGGCCAAGTTAAATGGACCAAAAACGAAAGTCCGGGTTGGATACTTAATGGGCTGGACTAGAAGTTTTCTTGCAGTCTATACAGTTTATACTTCGAGGAAATTAGGCCTAATGCTCTAAAAATTGACCCAATTAGATTAGGGGCAACTTACAAAAATACCCTTAAAATTAGAGATCTTTTGAAAAATCATATGAAAAATAGTTTGGAAGTACAAAATACCATGTCACTTTTTAATAAAAAGGGACACAATGTCGCTTTTTAGAGTTAAGTATTACTTTTTATTAAAAAATGACATAAAATCTTGCTTTTATTAAAAAGTGATGTTTGTTACTAAAAAAAGTGACAAAAAATTTAATAAAGTGATAGGAAAAAAGTGACAAACATTTATTATATAAAAAGGCACAAAAATTTCAAAAAGTGATAAACATTCAAAAAGTGGCAAAATACTAATCAAAACCTTAAAATCAGTTAAATAAAGTGATAGGAACTAAAAAAAGTGACGACTAAAAAAAGTGACAAAAACATCAATCAAAACTTTAGAATCAATTCAATAAAATGACAGAAATTAAAAAAATGATAAAAAATCAAAAAAGTGACCACTAAAAAAAGTAACGAAACACTGATCACTTTTTAATAAAAGTGACATTGTATCACTTTTTAATAAAAAGGTAAGTGTAATGTCACTTTTAATATAACTTTTTAATTAAAAAAATGACATATAATATCTCTTTCATTAAGAAGTAAAGTGAAATACAATGTCACTTTTATTACAAAGTGATATTTGCCACTAAAAAAATGAAATTTTAAAAAAAGTAACAAACAATAAAAAAAAGTTAAAAAGGTGACATTAATTCAAAAAAAGTGACAAACCTTGAGAAAAGTGACAAAAAGTTAAAAAAAACTGCAAACATTCGAAAAAGTGACAAAATACAAATCGAAAACAAAACAGTCATAGCAAGTTTGGTTGAAATCATTTCAAAGAAACAAAAAAAAGTAGGCTCTCAAGGCCAATACATGCAAGAAAGCATCCAATAGGCAGAATGTCAATGTCATCAGTAACTTACATAGATTGAAAGATATATGAGAAGACTAAAATTTTCAAGGACTAAAGTGGCAACCACCCTCCACTTTGCAGCCAGCAGAAACAGGGATTCATAAAGTCTTTTTCTAAAGTTGAGTGGATTGTTCCAAAGCAGATTTAGAATTCCCCAAAATCTATTAAACGTGTGATAATGATTAAAAACATGTTTGTAACATACGATAATTAAAAAGTGGCTTATAACACCATCCATTTGTGCAGCACCAGTAATCATGTTCTTAACATAATCAACCACCTAGAGTTGTACCAAATTCACACCCAACCAATCAGCCACCTCAAGTCCCACCACCACAACCTCCGCCAAATCTAGTAGCAAGTAGGGCTATTAATGGATTGGATTTTGATCCGAATTCGACGAAATTAATAGGAGATGCCGAGATGGATTTAGGGTCTCAGTCCAATAACTCGATCAAGATCCGAATCCGATAATCCGTTAACTAAATGGATCAAATATGGATATAGGTCAATCCGATCCGATTTGTTATAAATAATTGAGTCGGTAAAATATTTTTATAGCATATTATTTGTCACTAAAATAAATAAATTTAGAATAAAAAATAATCAAATTCAAAATATAAAAAAGTTTAAAATTTTTTTTATAATTATTAAACTTGTTTAAGAATTGAAAAATTAAAAAAAAAATTGATTTCAACCAATGTTTTTCTAATTTTAGTTTACTAATTTAAAGTGAATAAATATCTATATTTTTCTTAATTAAATTTATTATTGTAATTTATTTTACAATTTCAAAAACTAATAATTAATATGTAAAAAATAATTTGATTTGTTAATGAAAATAATGAAATAAAATATTTATATTTAGAATTGAAATTCAATTTTACATTATCTCACCTCGAATGTCAATAGAAAAATAGAAGATGATCTCTCCTTTAAAAAGGAATATCATGATGGTAGAAGTCACTATTGGGTTTTCTAGGAAAAATAAGTGGGTCTCAAGTTAGTTCAAAATTTGTTTTCCTAATTTTATTAATTTCGGATCGGATTATCGAATCGGATATCCGATAACATTGCAAATCTGATATGGATTTAACAATTAAATATCCGTTGGATTATCGGATCGAATAAATTTTCTTATCGGATCGGATATAGGCATAACCGATCAATATCCGATCCATTTACAGCCCTAGTAGCAAGTCCATCCCATCCACCAGCATTGCTATCTCCGCCACCAGCACTTCCTCTAGTTGTACCTCCACCACCAGTAGTTTCACCACCAATACTTCCACCGGTTGTACCTCCACCACCAGTGGTTTCACCTCCAGCACAATAAATTAAATTAAATTTATTGTGTGTTTTGTTGCAAAATTCAAATTTTAATTTAATTTCTCGTGGATCGACAGCTTAGACTCGTTCCAAATGTATGAATTGCAATGGAAACTAGTTATCAAGTTTTCACCACCATAATTTTCATTGTTTTCGATTTAATGCTCTCGATAATAAATCCATCATTTGGTACCCTTCTTCTTATAATAGGAAGGGTTGGAAAAAAGCAATATAACCTGCAATGGCTACTGAATAGCCTCATCTTACTTTCTCAACTACAAAGCCTCTGACATTTGAATTTGTTCTCCAAATCTTGGTCAATTCTATCCAGGCTCAATTTTTTTCTAAATCTTTGTTGAAGGAGAAGCGCCCCTCGACATGGAATTAGTGGGTGGCGCACTACGGTGTTTGTGGTCACTATATTTAGTGGGCTGGGAGATTTTGAAGTTTTGGGGATTTGTTTTAGTTTAGGGCGTAATTAATACGGGGATTTATGTGATGTTTAATTAATTTATGGTATTAATCTAATTGGGTCAATTTTTAGAACATTAGGCCTAATTTGCTTCGTGCATCACAGAAATTCTCCATGACACTCACTGTTCGGTCAGTCATTGGATCCTACAGTTTTAGGGAGGTTTTGTTGAAAGACAGTAGAAGACACAAGGTTAGGATTCCTGTTGTAGCCATGGTTATAAGCGATAGGCAGGTCACAAGTTAATGGCATGTTTGTACTGAACAGTCCAATTCATCTTACCAAACATGTCATTGTGTCACTGTTATGGGATTCTTTGTGGTATGTGAAAAATAAGATTGCATAAAGTCAGATGTATTTCAACGAGCAAATATGTAAGAAAATATGTAAAGATAAATAGTACGAGGTCGAGATGTCTCGTTTCGTCCAATCTAGTTACTTGTGCTTATTTGTTCAATGATATGGTGAGAATGCTTTGATTCCCCACTACGTTGGAAGTAGCTTGGGTTTTAACTTTTAAGGAGATTGATAGAGTTCGATATCCTTCTCTCCTGTATTTTTGACTGCTCTCGTAATAACTATTTATAGTTAGCTAAAGTATCATATTTTTTGCGTTTGCAATATTCTGAGGATTGTGTTAAATATCAATTTACTTTCCTTCTTGCAACATGAACAATAAATATTGGGATTAAATCTTATGTAGCTTAAAGAATGAAAATAATAATTAATAATATACAAGGATTTGAACTACTCTTGTTATGATTAGCCTTTTAAGATAAATTTTCAAGACTCCAATAGTATGATAACTTGAAGGAAAAGGAGAAGGTAAATTAAGTGCTATGCTTCTCAATCTTTCACGAAGAACATAGTTTGATAGTGCACGATATGCAAGCATAGACTAGACAGGACATGCAATCTTTCACGTTGAGAATGCACGACGCACAACATTGTTTGAGATTGTCAAAAATAGAACGAGAGATATTTTACTGTAAAATTTTCAATATATACTCTGATTTTGGGAATTCTACTTGAAAGAAGAAACATTGGGAAATCATAACTATATTAAACAGAAAACTGTCCCTGCTGGGGCCATATTTGCAACTTCTACAAAGGTCACCCAAACAGTGCCACACAGTTTTTGTCCAGATATAGGAATGTAATAAATAGCCCAAAATGGAGGAAAAAATTTAACAAGAATCACCGTCCCCAAGGAAGCAACATTGGCAGCAAAGTTCACTCATCAGCTCGGATTAAAATCACATTCGCAGCTCAGCCAGTTGCCCTTGCATTCAAAAAGAAGCCATCTTAGGGAGCGTACTCAATGCTATTCACGAGAGGCACACAACAAGGAGAATGGAGACAGACAGGGGTCGAAAGAAACTCTTGAATCGACCAAAGAATCAATACTTGATATTGTCACTCCACTCAAATTGATGTATAATTAGGGAAAAGGAGCATCAAATTATCTAGGGTTTCAGGTAAGAATTTCCTTGCAAACAAGTAACAAGGTCGCTGATTTCCATTCCATAAGCATGGCCTAATCTGAATTTCCTTCTGCAGCACAAAAGAATGACCGTCTTCTAAATACAAATATTTAAAAAAAAAAAAAAATCGTCAAAGAAATGTGTTTCGTGAAAGATACTAACCACTTCTTCACTTGTAACGTGCAGACTCTCTGTAATAGACTACAAAAATAGTGGAAAGGAAGTGTCAATATAGATTCATTTGCCAACAAAAACAAAAAATGAAAAACTTAGATGCAACATCAACGCAACATTTTCGCTCATTAAAATGAATAGGTTGCGAGGTCAGAGTGTCACAAATTTGCAGTTCGAACAAAGATGGACTTGATGTTACAGATGCAGATAAGTTGATGAAATAACTTGCTTGTCCAATAATAGAGTTGAGTATATAATTCTCAGAGGTTTTAACAAAAACTTGACTATGTCTCCTCAAAAAGTGCAGAATCTGCGGGAAATGTGCCTAAATAACTCCTGGGATAAGGTGGGACGTTGCACTTAAGAAAAACATATAAGGCTTCAAATGCAATTAATTAAAAGTTCAGAGAAAGCTTAGCGGTACTGTAATATTTCTCATCAGCTCATAAGAGACATCCTGCTTGCGATATGATTTTGGATGCCACTTCCCTTCAGACCAATCCACGTGTGTTACTGACCAATTAGCAATTCCAGCTGGATCAAGCATCTGAAAATGCAAGGGGAAACTATTTCCTTTAATGATTTAGAAAAAAAGAAAGAAGAAAAGAGACTGAAAGTTGTCTTAAACTCAAACCTAATAAAGCAGATATTAACTATTCTCACATGGAAAAAAGTAGGCAAATAGTGTTCATCAGAATAGCAGTTGCGTCCATATTCCATACCTGGCTGTTGCAATTGGAAAAATCGATGTCAACAAGTGGTTCAGTGAACCATATAGAAAAGTATTAACTTTTGGACAAAATAATCCCTAGCACAAATATATTGTATTTCTATAAGTTGTCCAGAAAGAGATTTATTCTTGGGTTCATAAATAAGTGATATAAGCCCAAATCAACCACGAAATAAGTCTTCCAGCAAAAACATAAACCCAAAGATTACAGCTATTTTCTCACATGAATAAAAGGAGCAAGAATTTGCAATGCAATTAGGAAGGGCTTATAAGCTCAGCAATATGGTATATATAAAGACCAGTTTATGAGTGAGAAACAGTTCAACTTACCTACAAAATATACCAAGAAAAACCTAAGAAATATACTCAAAATCAAAAGAAGAAGAACAAAAAGAATCTAAGTTCACCTTGCAATAATCCCTGAATTTTGTATAGTAGAGACTATCAGCCATAACTATAACCGCATGTTGCCGCTTCATTGTGAACCACTGAAGTATTCAAATAAAGTCCATCATAACAAGGTAATTTAAGAACTAAACGCAGAATGTCAAACCCTAGGTCCCTCCAAAAGGAGACAATAGATGTGTGCATGAATTAAATAACTTGATGGATATGTTGGAAACTAAATCTACAAGGAGTTATTATTTGAGAAATCGATATCTTAGCTCCAAAACCTATTGCCTTTCTCCCCAGGAAGGTTCTAAGATTATGTATTGATCTCCCGCCAAAAATTATAAGCCTTTTTTTTTTCATTTCTTATTTTGCAATTACATTAAATTTAGCAATCAGAATTTCATATATGGTGGCAAAAATATCAAATATATCAGTTTGCTTCCGTTCATTAACCAATTATCCATTTCCAAAAATTGAATAATTGCCAAACTATAAATATTTCCTTATTATGAGCCAACAACCACACCTGTGCACCCTTACGAAAGTCTTTCTTTTCAACTTCAGGTAACATGTGTTCAGAATACCTCCCACTTCCATGTGGACCAGGATCCTCAAAGCTGCAAAAAAATAAAAAATAATAAAAATAAAAAGGGATTACTGCTATCCAAAAATAAATTCCTTCAAAACAAAAAGCCATAAAGAAAGAATCAAACCAAACAAACCAGTATAATTAATATTTTTAGCAATATAAAACTCATTTTCAAATAGTTACTAGTTGAACTATGTTATATCTTATGGATTCATTTCACCCCTCTAACTTGCAGGGGAACCGTGCAAAATAATTATTATATTGGGGAAATCTATAAAAAATAAATAAAAATTATTACACTAGAAAATTTGGAAGAATGTATAATATGTGGTTGTTTTTATACAAAGTTAAATAAAATCTTTAACTTGAGGAGAAAAACTCATGCTAACCACTGCCAATGTAAATGAAAATATATACCTGTTTGGGCTCCATTAAAACTTTAATACATTTTTCTTCTTTTTAACCACGAATTTTTCAATAAAATAATATTACACGTAAACCCAAAAAAATTTCTTATTTTTAACCACACATTCTCCAAAAAAATTACTATTCCAAAATACATTTTTTCCAGAATCTCATTAAAATGAAGTCCAAACAGGGTCTATATTAGCCTTCAGAACTGGAAAACTACTTTTGATCAGTTTGTGTACTCAGTACTGAGTTCACATACCTATAAAATTTGCCAACCCCACAATGACTCTACAATTGGACGAATTTAAGGATAAATACAATTATTACCTCAAGGAAAAATATGAACTTGATGGAAAATTATCCAGCTATTGTTATTAGCCAGCAATGATACAAAAAATACCAAGCAGTATACTTTTTAGATCTTGAAATTTTTCTGAATGATGTTATGTTCTCATTTTCCTTCCATCCAACTTTTACTAAAATATTTATTTTAGACATTACATATTCCACTTTTGATGTGTAATTTAGCCCCTTTTTGAGCCAAATTTTTGTAGAATGAGAATGAAAAATATAACCGTTATTGGAGCCCAAACAAGAGATAGAAAATTTGAATTTAAATGTTGATGTGATGGATAACGGTCATATTTTTCATTTTAATGAGATAATAAGGTGGCTCAAACGGGGCCTTATTATAATGTAACATTACATATTCCACTTTTGATGTGTAATTTTATTTTAGACACAAACATGAAACTTAAAATTTTGATTTTTCCATTACAAGCAAGAAACTTAAATTTTTTTTGCATCACATAGTTTAATGAATTTGATTCCATTTTTCATATTATTTTTATTAAGCAACTAAACTAAAAATGAATCTGCTTGGTTAAGATCTTGACTGCATCATGGTAGCTACCCACAAAAGCTAATGATATGGAACAAACAGCAGGCTTGCCTGTCTATGAAGCTTGTATTTGTATACATGAGATAGTTGTACACATAGTCAAAATCACGCAATGGTATGCAACTGCATTTCAGAAAAGCATTTAATCAGTAAATGAAAAGTGACATGAGTTCTCATGGTAGAGAGAAAAAAGGACTTGACGACAATATTATCATCCAGGCACCTGTCAGATAGTAGAACAAAATGCTGGTTGTCAGGATCTTTGAGTGCATTCGATAAAAGCCTTCTTTCTGCATCAACCATTGAAATTTTTCCCCAAACTACCTGTAAATAAGAACCAGCAATATAAGTGTTCAGCATTTAAGATTTTATTGTAACATGCTCAGGGGTGGACGCAGAGCTTTAAAGTTAGGGAGGTACAATCGAACTTACAAAAAAAGTTATGACAAATTTTACAATCGGAAATTAACGTCCAAAAAAATCATACTCCGTGTAATTTTGCATTCGAAAATTTACATGGGATATAACTTTTTCGGGTGTAAAATTTCAAAAAAATTTGATGTTATATTTCATATAAAATTTCCTAATAAAATGATGAAAATTACATTGAGAAATTTGTATCGCAAAAATAATAAATGTTAATGAAATAATTGATTTTTTTTTTAAAAAAATGCGAGTTAGACGTCTTTCTTTAAAACTCACGTTTAACGTATTTTTAACTATTTTCGATATCTATTTGGACTATTCAATATGCCCATAATGTAGTTCTCGAAATAAGTTTTAAGATGACATAAGCAATTTGTAGATTCTATTAGCATTCGATCGTCGGAAAATTTTTAAAATTAGCATGTTATCGAAATTCAAATTTATTGTGATTTTGCCCATGTTTGGTGGAGAATAAAATCAAATTTTTAGTAAATTTTGATAAAAGTTAAACAGTTATGGATTCCATAAAATATATTATTAAAATTAATTGTTAACTTTGATTTCGATTAAAATTTAGATTTCAATCAATACCAAACATGACTTAAAAAAAAAAAATCTCAAAAGTTTTTGGGGGGGGGGCACGGGACCCCCCTGGGTCCGCTAGTGAACATGCTACATTAGGAAAAGTACTATAATGGTTAGAATATTAAAGCCTTGTTTGGCACATATTTTTTTAAAATCATTTCCCCAAAAATCATTTTCAACAACTCATTCTATGGGACCCACAACTTTCCCCCACTTTTTAATCACAGATTCTCCCAAAAAAAAAAAACTCACTTGGAAAAATCTGTGCCAAACAAGCTTTATGTCAGTAGAACTACACTACCAATATTATAATACAAAAATAATTTTGCATGAATTATAAGTTTGAAAATGCACACCCATTGAGTGTACACGAGTTAGCAGTAACAAACAATGAACAATTATTAGATTGTGTGAGGATCTCTAGATCTGCTAGTCTCATGAACAAAATAACTTTTATCCAAAAAAAAAATATATATATATATATATATATATATAGAGAGAGAGAGAGAGAGAGAGATTGGAATAAATATCACCCAGCTATATCACCCAGCCACTAAACCTACCCTTTCCCTCCCTCACCTCACCCCTAAAGATATGTTAACCAATTAAATTTACCTTGATGAATACGAGTCTATTTAAATAATCTTCCTTTTTATTAAGGTTATCATATTTCTCATCGTATGTGCCTTTTTCCATGAATTACATCTATCAATGATATAGATAATGAATATTTTTGAAATCCTAAGAGAAAAAACAATTTTGTGGATCCCTTGACATTATTCCCAAAGCTCATTTGTTGCACTACAATTCAAATTTAAACTGTAGCTCAAGATTAGGCAAGATAACAAGTCTGAGGACATATTGCCGAAAGGAAAACAGCAGGCCCAATTTTATCCATTCAATTTTCAAGAATGACCTCTAAGCTTAGAAGATTATTAAATGAGAATGCAAAAGGAACAGCCTGACCTACATTTGGATAATACGGTTCTTCAGTGAAACGTGAAAGGACAGGGGAAGAGAGAGGAAAAAGAAATGGCAAGATTCCTCACAAAATGATAATTATGGCTTCCCAACCTGATATATGACTAACTCAAATAACACGTTAACATCTTAGGCACTGTGGGGTTTGCATGTTCATGTGTGCCTCTGGGTGGAGATGGATGTGACTATAGTTATCTTGAGAAAAAAACATAAAGATGCAGATAATCGGATACTTCAAGACATGTTTATAAAAACCACAAATTCTAAGCTCTCAAAATATAAGCATCTGCTACAAACAAGCTCATAGCAAGTTTATATTTCAATATTGCCCATATATATTATCAATTTTTTGGTAGTATGATAAAAAGCTTAACTTCCATAAGAGCCTCCATAGCCTGGATAAATCAAATAAGAACAGAATTAGTGTTGACAAAGAGGTAAACCTTGTCACTACGAATTTCCCGATTGATGAAATAACGACTAAAATGGACTGGCTTTTGCTTAGATGCGTGCACATAGACAGAGAATCTTCCTTCATGTCCCTGCCAAAATAAATGGGAACAATGTGTAAAAAAATTCAGTAAATTGAATAGTAGAAATTCATATACCATCCATAATTATAGACCATGAGTAGGAATACAAAAGACATTTATGTAACATGTAATATCAAAACTATAGAGACAATAATAATGACCGTAAACGTCTGGTAGTTGCATTTTCAAGAATTTGTGTTGCACTTTAATTTGTTAAAAAATGTGCCGTTTCTGTTACCTTAGCCTCTTCGGAAAATCTCATCCTTCCAGTTCATTGAGATCTTACTTTTAGTGGTAACATCAAAATTTCTGAGCCTTGTGTTAACTCATGGAATTAGTGTTAATCCCCATCAATTGTTGATAGTGTAGCAAGAGTACCGTCTTAATATAGTACTTATCAAGAAACATGCAGCATCTGACAAATCTTGTTTTCCCATCTCATGCTACGAGCTTCCCAAGGACAAAACTCAAAGACACTTGAGCCAGTGAATTAAAAAGAAAAGGTACATTGTTAAACATGTCAAACTTAGGGCAAAAAAGGAGCCCTTCCTTAATTTTGCTCCATGTATATGCTTGGTGACATTTTTCTTTGGCCATAATATAACATAAGCAACTGCTATGTCTCAATTACCAATCCTTGGCTTTAATAACGAAAATGGGGATCAAACTTGGAGACTCCTCTGAGGATAGCAGAGAGCTCAGATACGAACACCAAAATGGTTGGCTAAGAAACCAACTCAAGAATAAAATAACCATCATCAGGAACCAGGTGCAGTTAATACAATCATATAGGAAGACAAACTGCTAATAAAAACTTTAAATTTGCAAAGCAATGTTCTTATTCTAGTTAAATCTATATTCCATGTTCTTTCTAGCCATCGATGTGGTTTGTCATATAGTCCAGTCAAAATGTTACTCTCTCAATTAGAGGTAACTACGATAATTTTCCATCAACATCATTTCTATTGTCGATATGGATACATCAAGATGAAAATTTAAGGTTAAAATATTTCAGAAATCTTTGAAATTTCATCTACTTCATAGATACATTTAAAAGAGCACTTATACATTGTCAGATAATGAAAAGCATATTGTCTATTTGCATACAAGCAATCAACAGAAACTCTAGAATCAATACATTGCACACCTGGGTGTTCAGTTGATGTGATTTTTGCAACTTGTGCAAACCATAAACACCCCACCCACCAAAACAACAAAAACTAATAAATAGCTACCAAAAGGAAAGTCACATGCACCTCAAGATGACCAAGTACGGTGTGGCTAAGTACTTGTTTTCATAGAAATACACAAAGTAACAGAAGGCATAAACAAGGAAACTAGCTTGGAATGTAAGAAAAGAATTGCCACAAGGCCCATAACAAATTTTGCTTTGTTTAACAAGACCACAAAATTTGAATACAAACACCATCATGAAGTTGAAAATAAGAATGGTTACAACTACTTAAAATGGGTGAATGAGCAAATACACAACTGAAATTTCAATTAGAAACTCTCTTTTGTGAGATGTCCCCTTGCAAAATTTTTGTTCTAAGAAAAGTAGGAAATTCACTACCTGGTTTAAAAAGTTTAACTTTAAACAAACAAACGGCGCACAAATGCACGATTGATAATTGAACATGTTATCTTTTCAAAATGTTTAAAGGAATAAGAATACTTTCCAATCAAAGGACAGTCCAAGACGTATGTAAGCAAATTTCATAATTTTTCATGTGCATCAAGCTTCACTTCAGCCTTCCCAAGGTTGGATGCTCTTGCGAATAAGTCATTGCGTACATCCAGATTTCGTTTTAATAGTTATCCTTTCAATTTTCTTTCTACCCAGGAAGAAAAATTAGGAAACTTATGGTGAGCCTAGTCCTGGTCCCTAGTCCTGCCCAAACTCAAGGAAAACATTGTGCTGCCTTCAGAATTCCAAATACGACCTAATACGTGATCGATCATTGGTCAAGAAGCTATATACTACATGGATCACTCTTGCCCAATAACAACATTCATGCATGCATAAAGTTTCCATCAGAAATTATATTTATTCACTCAAAAACTCCCATCTTGCACAAAAAAAGTTGATTTCATACATTTACGAAAGAAGTAAATGATAGAAAAATAATAATTAGCTAGAAAATGTAAACAGAAGAATCTAAATAACATTAGAGGTTTCAGCACTTGAAGAAAAATGCTACCTGAAAAAAATTGTCCCACAGCTTCTCAAAAGGTAAAGCACCCGGTGTCAGAAATAGGAATGCAATTTTGGAATTCTCTGATAAACTAGGATGCATACTCAGGATATCTCTAATTACAACATGAGATGCAATCTCATCGTCTGTTAGTTCCCTCATAGGAGCAGGTGGAAGCCAATTGGATAATGCCTTACAACCGTGAGAAGAGAATACATAGCACGCAGTGGAATTCTGGGGAGGATAAACATAAGCACAAATTAAGAACAAGATGACTAAAGAAACGAGTACGATAATCCATGTTGGCTTCTTTAAGTTACTGCGGTGGCGAGACACGGGCAATATTTGCATGTCCTTCATGCCTAGTCGCCACATCTGAGCCATTTTCATTTAGAAATGATGCATCACAGATTAATCTCCAAAAGAACTATATCTTTTCCAAAGTTCACGTCAAGACCAAATGCACTTTAATATGATTAACATATCAGCCAAAGATAGATCATCATATCATTGCATTCAGTAAGAATCTGAACCTGCAACGCAAACAAATGTGTAGATGTGACAAACCACCAAATTGCAAAAATATCGGACTCTTAAATTTGCCCAATCTGCAGGTGAAAATAACATTTGAAGCAAATCTATGTCACTAATCAACATAAAAAATGTGATTCCATTTAAACATCTAGGATTCAAAGTCAACAAACAACAATCAATCCATGTCGAAATTTCAATCCCACAAATCATCCAGCAAATTTTTCAAGTTAGTAGAATCAAACTCCAAAGAGCAATGAAAAAGTGGGAAAAGGAAAAACATGAGGAAAATCAAAGAGTGACAGCTATGGCACCTGAATCCAAGATCCCAGGTGCTGAGCATTGATTGAATAAAAAATAAAAATAGTACCACGAGAAAGCTCAGTTAGAGGATGAAACTTGGCAAAAGCCTAGGCTCTAGGAGATTCAAATTACCTAGGACACCCATCAGAACCCCCAAATCCATAATAAAAATAATTTCAAAAAAATAGTTCCAGCAAAATAGTCAAACTCAACTTGCGCCTGTAAATCAAATCCATAATTTGCAAACCCTTCAAATTACAATTTGAATCTACTCGCACAAAAACTCACACCTGCGCATAAGAATATTAACCTACAATATATTTGATTTGAACTATGCTAACGGTACATATATATGTTCAAAAAGAGGATTATACCCAAACAAACACACAAATAAATGCAACCTCCATTGCATTTAATGAACACCCCCTCCAAAAAAAATGAAAAGAAAAAGAAAGAAAAAATCACAAATCAGAACAAAATACCCAATAAAATTCAAATTCTATAAACACCCAAATCCAAATAAAAACCCACAAAACAAATCCTTATTGCTGCCAATAAATAAAGTAATACCTAATTAGTTGAACAGTGTAAGCTCGAAGGAGATCGAGAATTTGAATCTTGAAATCCAGTGGATCCGCAAATGCGCGTGCACAATTATAGCATGTGTTCAAGATCTAGGGCACATGGAATAATAGAACCAATCAGAGCGGAGCAGAGCGAGATAAGTGTGTGTAATTATATAAATAGAGATGAATATTTGAGTGTTGTGTATGGGAAATTTCAGAGTTGAACGTTAATTGGCTGCGTCCAAACTTTTCAGCCGGCAATTTTTACAAATTCTCAATTATTTAATCATTTCCTAATTGATCAATTTCTTAGCGTGGAATAGAAAGGACGAACCCAAACGCAGGGAGAAGCGCGTGGTGAGAGGTCCGTAAAATTAATACCATTTTTGTTTCGGATTAAAATCAGATTTTAATCTAAATCAATGTCAAACAATCAATATTGACCACATCTTTTCAAGTTTCAACCACACATTTCAAAAATTTCTATCACAATCTACTAAAAATCTAATTTTAATCCCTACCAAACACCCAAAGAGAAATGCTACACTTACACACTTGGTCACATGTGTGTGGGCCCTACAATGTGAATCTCATTGTGGGCTCCACACACATGTGAGAGGACTGTGTACCAAATGTGTACAAGTAGCAAATTTGAACACCCAAATCTTGTTTGGTGTGGATTCTTTAGAATTCAATTTTTTCCAAACTTATTCTCAATAACACATTCCATCAGAACTCATAATTATTTTCCTACTTTTTTAACCACACCAAAAAATTACTTTTCACAAAATTTATTTTCAAAAAATCTACATCAAACATGTTCTAAAAATGTATTGTTCATTTTTTTCTCGAACCCAATTCACTAAATCGGGATTTGATCCTCACCGCTTGATCATATTAGTGAAATAGTATTGATAAATAAAAATTATAATTTGACAATTACCTTACCACTGCCACATTTTCTATTATGCACAAACCATGCTTTCAGTCAATTCAACCATCAATTGTTCAACTCGCAATTAAAATCGATCGGTTGATACCGAGATTTTTGTTTTTATATAAATCTTTCTCAATAAAAACCATAATATTTGACATTAAAGTGAAGTAAATATATATAATTACTCAAAATAAGAACTGATTGGTATGGATAATAAAAATTGTGGTGTCAATATCTTCTATATATTAAAAGTGGCTATGTAACGGAATTTCTTATTTTTAACGGAAAAACTAACGGAATTTGTTGTTTTAACGGATTATGTAACGAAATTTTTTGTTTTAAACAGGTAACTGCACCTTCTTTCAGTGTTTTTATCATAACTTTGTATTTCGATATCCGATTGAGGCGATTCAAAATACGTTGGAAAGCTAACTCATCTGGCTACAACTTTGATTCAGACATCATTCTCCAATTCGATCACTTTCTATATCAGAAATAGGTCTCAATATGAGACTAAAATATCGGAGTATAACTTTTCAGTTGGAAATTGATTTGTGATCATCTTTTGCCTAAATTTGATTCTATTGACGTATTCCTTTATCCAATTGACTCCGAGCACTCTCAAATCTTCATCGTGAGGTTCGGCACAACTTTTAAGTATTTACATTTTAGTCCCCAAACTTTGGATCCCTTACAATTTAGCCATTTCTCAAAATTTGTCAACTTTTGCTTATTTTCTTCGATCTCACCAACTTACATCACAATATCAAAATCACACATCTAATTATTTATCAATTACATAAACATTATATCATTAATTATTTAATTAATCAAAAAAATTACATCTTTATTAATAACAAATTAATTCTTAAACAAAACTATTAAATATAAACTACGCAAACGTGCATTGCACGTTGCTTGCACCTAGTAATTACCTTAAATCTATATATTATCCCTTGTAACAATTTCCCGGAGATTCTTCATTTTTTCAACTTTGAAATGAATTGTTAAATTGTGTAGTACATATTTGACAAGTAATGAACACGACAATAAATAAGTTTTTCACTTTGTATTTGTAACACCGTCGTCTCTCTATGACTACAAAATTTCGTACAAAAAAAAAAAATTGTTACTTTAAAAAATAGAAATTGTGAATTGATAATGCGTGGCTTGAGACCCAAATGAAGTTAACAAGGAAATTGAGGCGAAATTCCATACGAAAATAATGAGTTGAGTCGCGAGCTCTTCCTTACGGTCATAACGTATCATCAACGATTAACGGAACATCCCATGTGCTATCCTTGCCGAAAGTTCTCCATCCATTAATAGAACATCCCATGAGCACGTGAATTAATTACTTTTTGAGGTTGACCGTTGACTCTATAGTCAATGCCAAATGTGCACACGATCGTGCGTGTAGTACAAACACCTTCCCTTGAACCTCTCATTATCAAAAAATTCATTTTTTAAACTCATTTTCTATTATATATTTGACAATAAAATATGTGAATGTGTGATTAAAAATGAGTTAGAGAAAAAAAATTTGAAAAAAGAAAAAGAAGACAAATAGGGACTAAAAGTATAGAAAAAAAAAAATCAATTGTTTAACATATAAAATCCTTTTACGAGTTCAACAAATCAAGCTATGTTCTATAACGATGTTGAACATGGTGGAGCTCTCGAACTTTATGGTTGTTTTTTATAGAGATCGATATGTGATTGTACTTTTATATTTTACAAGTCAAATGTATTCATTCATACTATGATGGTGACTTATAATGAGATCCACGATGCCAAAATGTTAGAACATCTCGATAAAGAACTACTAAAGTTAAGATAAATTTGAAATAAATTATTAAGCCCCCGTTTGATTTTGCTGAAAAATCAATTTTTTATAATATTTTGATAAAAATAGATGAAATATTATATAGTTTAAAAGCTGTAAGTCCTATGAAACATATATTTAAAATAATTGTTAATTTTAACTTAAATTTTTATCAAAATTTTAAGTCATACCAAACCGGGGCTAAGTCTGTATTTACAAACTCCTACCCTCTATGAGTGTTGAAATATATATCCACCGAAATTTTGGAGGGTGACTTTTGACTACAAGGTTAGGTGGACATTGAATTGTATTCGTGTTATAGTCAAATGATGACTTGTAAGTAATGATGTGAACTATTTTGATATATATAATAATTAAATTGAAGACTCTAAATTATTTTCTCCACTTCTATATTTCTTGTATACTAATGATAAATGCATTTTATACACTTATCCGACTCCAAATTATGACATTTTGTCGTTCTTTTAATGAGATTATAATCTAATTTATGATATAATGTGTTATTAGGTGAAACTCAATGGATAATGAAGAATTTGAGAAAAGAATGCAAAATTGGAGAAAAATAGGCAAGATGCAAAGTTTGGGGACTGAAGTGCAAATGCTCAAAAGTTGTGTAGAACCTCACGATGAAGATTCGAGAGTGCTAGGAGTCAATTGGTAAAGGAAGACGTCAAAAGGATAAAATATCGTCAAAATATGATCACACATCAATTTAGGATTGAAAGAGTTATACATCGATTTTTAGACTCATATTGTGATCCATATTTGACATAGCAAACGATCCATATTTAAGTTGTATTCGTCGTAATTGTACAATATTAGATTAGACCCCGTTTGGTTTATCTATAAAAGTTTATAAAAATTTAAGTCAAAATCAACAATTAATTTTAATCTATGTTTGCTGCCTATTTTTTAGCTATAAAAAATGAATTTTGTGATCGTTGGAGCACCAACTTCGGGAATAATGTGAGATGAAAGTCAACAATTCCGACAAAATGGATCCTACAACGGTAGTTTTTTTTTCTAAAAATGGAGAAAATGGAAAACAAACAGGAGCTTAATAATACATTACATGGGATGGGATCACTACTTTTATCAACATTTCTACTACACATATCATCAACTTTTATAAAAACTTACTAAAAATCTAATTTTCAATTAAACCAAATCCGAACTAAGTTTCCTCCTCTTAAGTTCTACTATATACTAAACTCAATTTATAGCTTTATTTTGTTTTTTAATTATTGAATGAAAAAAAAAAAATTAGATTTCTCTTGAAGTTGTGCATTACACATGGATTTGGTTCAAATTAAGTATAATTAATGGAAACATGGGGTTTGTTGGGGAAGGCAATTGACATGAAAGAAAAAATTGTTGAAAGTTAGGAAAGGGAGCATAAGTATAAATTACATGGCTACAAAAGTATTACTTAATCATCTTCTAATCAACAAAATTTAATTTTATGCCTTCTCTTACATTAATTTATCTCCACAATTTGCCTACTTAAACCCATAATTGGTGATTCTCCCAGTGTGCAGAAATGGCTGGTGTTGCAGAAGTAGATGGTGGAAGCAGCCGCGGACACCGAGTCGATGAAAGAGGTAATTTGCAGGTGGCACTACCACTCACAGCAGGAGAAACCCTCCGCCGCCCTCGAGGAAGGCCAGCTGGCTCTAAGAACAAAACTAAGCCACCAATTATCATCACCAGAGAAAGTGCTAATGCACTAAGAGCACATGCAATAGAAGTAAACTCTGGCTGCGATATTAATGAAACCTTAATAAACTTTTCCCTGCGGAAACAGCGTGGCCTATGCGTACTTAACGCGACAGGTTGCGCCACTAATGTCACCGTCCGACAGCCGGCTTCATCGGGATCAGTCATTACTCTCCATGGCCGGTTCGAGATTCTCTCGTTGCTCGGTTCAATTCTGCCACCACCAGCACCGCCGGGAATGGCAGCCGGCCTTACGGTCTACCTTGCTGGGGCTCACGGGCAGGTTGTGGGAGGGAGTGTGGTTGGTGCTCTCATTGCTTCAGGCCCTGTAGTTATTATGGCTGCAACTTTCACGAATGCCGCTTTTGATCACTTGCCATTAGAGGATGATGAAATTGTTGCCCCCGCGGCTGCTGCCAATCACAACCAGCAGTACCAGAACAACAGGCGGCGCCACCGGATTGATGTCTCAGAGATATATGGGGTGCAACAAAATTTGCTAACAAATGGTACTATACCATCTGAGATATATTCATGGGCACCTGCAGGACGGACTCTATCCAAATCATAGATTTATTGCAAAATAAGATCAAGAGTCTATAATTTTAAAGTTTCCATGATCAAGATTTTTCACTTTACAGTAATTAGTAGGGTTCAAAGTACTGTAAGTTACTGATTATTTAAGAAAAAAGTTATGTTGAAATTTGTCGCTTATATATTAGTTTGACAAAAGAAAAGTAGACGTGACAGTACTAGAAGATACAACCGTTAAAACATACATATGACAAGACGTTTAAAAATTAAAAAAATTTGATGACCTCGTGAGTTTTCCAATACTCAAAAATAGGAAAAGAAAAGCAGAAGTAATAAAATTTACATAACATAGATATATGCTCGATGTCATAAATAGAAGTAAATGTACTCAACCATATATTACATATTGAATTTGCGATTTTTAGACTAATTAATATCGTATAGTTGGAAGCAATTAGATCAAAATAAATTTATTTTCACCTACCTAGCTACAACTTTTAAAATTCGGAGTACTCAGCGCCTTTCTTATGAAAATCGCGAAAACTCTATTTAATTTGAAAGAACAAGCAATAGAATAAATATATAAAAAAAAAAAAAAACAAGAAAAATCTTTGGATTCTATAATATTATGGGTTCTTTGAAATTTCAGATTCTTAATTGGATTTTTTAAAGACTTTTTTTGTGCACTGTAGCTAGCTTAGATGTCAAGAGGCTGGCATGTGAAGAAGGGAGGAGCAAAATGTAGCCAAAGACAACTTGCCGATCAAGAACAACGGCGGTGTTACAAAGAGATGGCAATGCCGGCAAGTCATCCTTGGCTGCAATCCACTTAGACAAAATCATCAAGAAAAATGAAGGGGAGTACGTACTTGCTTCATGTGTTGATCTTTACCCTCGCTATGTATGTGTATATATAGGTTGAGATTTTCGTGCGCATTCTAGAGATATTCTCTTGTGCCTAATTAAAAGAAACTTTTTTGAAGGGCCAACAGTACTTTCAAGTCACTCAAAGGGCCAGATTTGGCTATGCAGTAGCATCTACACAGATGCTCATAACATCTTTGCAGATGAACTTTCTTTTGCAAATACCACTTTCCGTCCAAACCATGATATTGGCATCTCTCTCTCTCTCTCTCTCTCTCCCTCTCTCTCTCTCTCTCCCTCCAAAGATTGAGTCAAGACTTATCATTAAGCCCCTATATGGGTTCTATTTTAATGTGATTTTGGGAGAAAATATATTTTGAAATAGTGATTTTTTGGAAAATGTGTGGTTCAAATATAAGGAAAGGTTTTGGATTTACGTCTAATATTAATTTATTGAAGAGTTATGTGATTGAAAATAAGAAAGAGAAAAATGTATTTTTTGAATAATGGAGCTCAAACAGGGGCTAAATAAAGGGAACAATACATAAATGAGGTATTTAAGTATCACTATTTCAAAATTAAGGTTAGAGGTTTTAAATTTCAAAAATCAGGTTTTCATTAAAATTTATTTATAATTTAATTAATTAATTAAATATTTTATTAATAAATATATAAATGTCACAAATCTATGTAATTTGGTCACAATTCAAAAATTTTAAGGTCACAATTAAAATTTTTTATAAGTCACAGTCGTTCATCGGTCACAAATTAAAAATTTAAAAGTCACAATTTGTTTATCGGACACAAATCACAAAATTTATAAGTCACAATTTATTTTATGGTCACAAAACATCAAATTATAGGTCACAGATAACTTTTATTGGTTACAAATTAATAAATTTGTAGGTCACACAATATTTATTGGTCACAATTTATTCTTTATTGGTCACATACCAACCAATTTATTGGTCACAATTCAACAAATCATTTGTGACCACCGCCAACACAACACCATTGTCATCTCCGCCGCCAACACCACCACCACAGAAACACACCACCATCGCCAACATCAACACGACGAAACCACCACAACCACCCCCTAATGAAAATGACCTCACCATCACCGCGTAAAATGACCTCACCACCACCGAAGGTCCGGAAGAGGTGGCTACGGGCTCGCTCGACCACCACCATAGATGCCACAACCACTGCCCGTCGCGCCCCACCCTAACCCCAATCCACTACAACAACCACTACCGCCACCAATACACCACACCATCACCCCCTGCGCCACCGCTGCAACTCCACCGATCCGTAAATGTCACCACGCAACACCACCGACATTCGCCATTAACCACACATTATCATAAAATAAACACAAATCTGGTAGCTACCTCTGCGCCGAGCCACCACCATCAACACCAACGCGGCGCCTCCACCACCACGTCACATCTCTCTCGTACACGTAGATCCGGATCGACCGCGATCGGAGTTGTAGCATCTACATATCGGCGATTTGCGATGTGTACGGATCCGTATAGGAGTTTTTTGCAAGGCTGCGTCGCGCCGCGCCATCGCCACGTACAAAGATCGCGATTTTGTGATGCCACTTCGCCGGAGAGTTTCTTCCAGGGGCGTCGCTAGCATGGGGGCGCGTTCGGCCGGTGTGTAGAGAAGAAAGAGCAACAGTGAGAAGATAGAGAGAGAATGGGAATAGAAATGAATTAGGGTTTAATTTATAATATTTAAATATGAATTATTAATTATTAATTAAAACCTGATTTCTGTATAATTAAACTTGATTCTTGATTTATGAAAATTGAAATTTAAAACCCATTCTACCTGTAATTTCCTCCTAAAGATACTGCACCTGTATTGGGCCAGGCCCACTTGATTTAACGCTCTCTTTCTTTTTCCTTTTTTTCCCCTTTCTATTTTGGTTTATCGTTTTGAATATTATTTTTGGGAAAATTTCATATTCAAAGGATTAAGCCCCCCTTTGTTACTAATTAAAATCTAAATTTTTAATTTTAATCAAAATCGATAATTAATTTTAACCACATATTCTATGAATTTCATAACTTTTCAATCACACATTTCATCAATTTCCATCAAAATATACTAAAAATATGATTTTAATCACTATCAAACAAGAGCTAACTGTCGATTTCAAAATTAAGAAATGAGCTTTACAACTTCAAAAATTAAATATTAATTAATTTTTTATGACATAATTAATTAAATATATATTTCATAATTTTACTAATTAAATATATTAAGGTGACAAATTTTATAATATTTGGTTACAAATTATTGAATTAGTTGAAAATTTTACAAGCTACAAATTATTTTACGACCACAGATAAAAAAATTATAGGTCACAATTTATTTATCGATCACAAATAAAAAAAAAATTATAGGTCACGGTTTATTTATCAATCATAAATCGCAAAATCCCACCACATATCCCACCTAACTCCAATCCACCATGACACCAACTGAAAGCAACGCCATCGCCACTACCTCCAACAAACTACTATTTTCAACTTCAAAACAACCACCACCACCTCACCATCACAACTGCCATTTTCAACTACAAACCATTCTGGCACTGCTAGATCCACCACCACCACCACCACCACCAACTAAAACTACAGCCACCACCAGATCAACTAAAACCATCGCCACCGCCATATCCAACAAAGTTGTTGCCACCCAAACACCACCAACAAATCAGTTCCAATACCGCTAGCACCCCCACAACAGCCATAACGACAACCACCTTGCCATCACCACAACACCACGCGAAAACTAGAACGCGCTCGACAATGATGAAAAACAGTAAATCAGATTCAAACCAGAAAAGAGAATGTGGGATAGAGAGAGGCGCTTGCTGTTGTTGTTGCCAGGATGCTCAACGAGAATAAACGTTGCATTGTTGTTGAAACGACGCTTGATGTCATCTCCAAAACTCCTTGCACAACGATGTCGTCAATGCCCTTTCCGACAACGGCTAGAAAAAGGAGATAACGTAGGATAAAGAGAGAAGAGAGAAAATAGAGGTGATGAAAATGATTATGGTGTTGAGTATTGTTAGTGAAAATTTTGAGAATACACAAAACATAAAAATACAAACGTTTAAATAAAATTTTATTTAGAGAAAACAAACGTTTAAACAAAAAATTTAAAAATAAAAATATAAAATTCTAACAAATAAATTTTTAAAAATATAAAATTCCTACAAATAAATTTTTAATTTAAAAAAATTAAGAAAAAATTTGTTAAATTGTAAAAGAAATTTTAAAAAATAAAATTCCTAAAAAATTATAAAAATAAAAATAATTCAAATTCTTAATGATTATTTACATAAAAATTCTAAATAAAAATATCTCAATCCACGTCATTCATTTTTATTTTTATTTCCTATATTACTAACACAGTTAATACAGTTAATATTTATTATTTATTTTACTTTTGTAGCGATAAAAAAAATTGTAAGATTCATCTACTTTAAAATGTATATATTACTCGATAATATATTAACATAAAATTGCTCTATTTTTATTGAGTCCCTGTTTGGTATAGATTTGAATTAATTTTTTAATAAATTTCGATGACTGTTTTTAAAATATGTGATTAAAAAGTGGTAAGCCTATAAAATATGTGGTTAATATTGATTATTTGACTTGGATTTAAATTAAAATATAATTTAAATCAATACCAGACATGGTTGAATAATCAAATTCAATGGAATAAAATGTCATAAAATAATTTTTCAGAACTTAAAACTAAACGTATTTTCTAATTTTATGTTTTGAGAAATAGTTTTTTTAAACATAAATGAAATACTTTTTAGCAATTTTAAAATAGACTATCAAAACAAAAAAATTAAAAATAACTTAAAAATGAAGCACATGTCCATTCTAAAAAAATGATATAAAATCGACCCTACACGTCTGATATAAAAAGCGAGAGCAAAACGTCCCGCTTCGTGTTTTATTACGCTTTTTATAATTTTTTCCCACTTTAATATTATTTAAGAATTTAAAATAATAATTAAATAAGAACACGTTTTTTCACGTTTTTTAACTCCTAGGCTTCGCTAAACTCGCCTAAGTCAAAGATTGACCACCACGCTTCTTCACGCTTTATATTTTTTAGAACACTAAAATATAAAAAGTCTTTTGAGCTCTGATTGACTTAAAAGTATAAATACGCGTACACACCCGAATGAATAAGCAACTTTTTTAAATGGGGCCAAACAAAACCCTAATAAGCCGTCCTTTGTGTAAAATCTCTTTCAAAACCCAAGCACAACATCTATAGCAAAACGAAACCCTAAGAATCAATTTCCAAATCGTGCCATTGCTTTCCTTCGTTCAATTGAAACAGCGGGCAGAAATATATATTTTATGCCTGAAAGAAGAGAAATTCTAAAAGCAAACCCTAGTTCAGTATCCTTAATTGCATTGAAGCCCCGCCAAATACTCCTTTTGGAGCAGCAGAGGAAAAACTCAACAAAGAAAATTCCAATGGCAATGAATCGGCCAGAAAACAAGGTCCAATTGAAGACCGAACAGAAGTCTCTTCTATTCTACACATTCGCTCTTTGCCTCCAAAAATATGGATTTTCCAAAACCCTCAAACGATTCCTCTCCGAAGCTCAAATTAAGGTATATATACGTATTTTTTTTAAATGTATGTATAGCTTTATGTATGTTTGTTTCAGGAAGTTCAACTAAGCCTAAAAACTAGTAAATTTACTTTCTAGCTCCAAAGATATTTTGATAACTTTCATTTCTTTTCGTTTTATTTTTCTGTTTTTTCTTACTTTTTAGCTCCAATAAGCAATTCACTTACAGAATGTTTACTAAGGTTAAAAGTTCTCTTACATTGGCGTGCTTCTAAAATGCAATTGGATGTTAAAAGGAAAAGTTTGAATTTAATGGTGGAGGAAGTACAATTTCTAAGCATGATGTATTGTTAGGCAAGCAAGTGCTGCATGCTGTACACTGTTGGTTCTACCCTGCTCCTCTTTATTGAAATTTTGAGCTGCCACAAGCAATTTGGACTCTGCTATGGCTTAAAGTTTTCTTTTTTTTTTTTTCTTGGTGCTTGTAATCTTCTTGCTTTTCAGTAAAACGATTACTGGAAATTATAATCTCTCAGAGGTGTCCACTGCACGGTGAAGGGATGAAACGTTTTTGAGATATTAAAATGTTTTGGCAATGCCAATGGAGATAACATAGTTTTTGAGATATTAAAATGTTTTGGCAATGCCAATGGAGATAACATAGTTTTTGACTCTTTGTTTTTCAATATCCTTATTTTAAGTTTCTTAGAAGAAAGTCCTTAGTGATAGATGACGAAAATATTATTCCTTGGCAGTTCCATGCGTATAAGAAGCAAATTTTGCTGGATTAACTTTGAACTTTTTGCACATTATTTACGCATGGCCTATGAAGATGCTGCAAAACAATAGACAAGATAAAGCAAATTCAGGGAATGATTGTCGAAAGCCTTTTTAATAAACATTCCTGTTTTTGGTCAGGATGATGATTGGGAGGCAAGAGCACTTAATTTGGAGGATATCTTTTCCAAATATTTAGATAATTGGTACGTAACTTCTCAGCATTTATAACCATTCTGTTAATCATATTCTAAGTCATTGCATCCTGAAAAATTCTTCAAACTTTGCAAAAGGTGAAAAAATCTTCAAAGCTAGTTTCTTTATCGATCCTACCATAAGCCATCTTCTCTATTTGTATTCAAAGAAGTTTTAGCAATATCATTTTTTTTCGTCATGTATGTTCTTTGTATTTGTAAATATGTATTGTAAATGTACAAAAAATTTGCAAATGTACTTTTCCTTTGATATTTTTTTATACTTTTAGCAAAATTTTGCTAGTGAAGTTAGGTGGGAGGAGGATGTGCATATGAATGGTCGATGACGAATTTTTCTTTTACACAGTTTTTGGGTTTTACCTGGGATTAAGGACTGACATGGGCAATGTGGATCTGGTTGAATTTTAATGCGTGGATGAAATCCTTCCTTGAAGCTCTTTTACGTTTCTGATATTTCTAGTGTTTCCTTGCTGAATTAATAAATTTGGTACTTGTGAATTGGATTTGTATATTAATTTGATTCTATTTCTACTTGAGCTTCTATGATGTGCAGTAATGAAGTTCACACCAATATTGACCCCCAGAAGGATCAGGGTAAGATATATAGATGAAAGCTTCTATCTCTGATGTTATTTATTTTTCAAGGATTTTGATAATGTATAGTAAAGGTGAATGTTACTATTCGTGCTTATTGATAGCTTTTTTCGTTGCTGAACATAAAGTAGATGGCACAGCGGCCTCTGAGGAAAATATGAGAGAGAAAAAAAAGAGCAATGGCAAAGATACTGAATTTGCAGTCACGATTTCTGCAAAAACTTCTGAAGAGGTGCAGACACACCATAAGGTTACCGAATCAAATGCAAAGTCAAAAAAAGAGAAAAACAAAATGACAGCCAATACTCTTGTTCAAAGTGAACATGAATTATTAGCCTCGAAGCAAGTTACTGATGGTGCAGCTCATGAAATACCGGTGGATGAATACACTAGGAAACAGAAAGAGAAGAAAAAAAGGAAAAGCAAGCTAACTTCTGAATTACTTGACGGTGATAAAAAACGACCAGAGGTAATGCCTGAGGTAACTGATGAGAAAAGCAAAGATTTAAATAACAGTAAAGATGATTATGCGCCCATTGTTGAATCTAAAGAGAAAAAGAAGAAGAAAAAGCTGAAGAAGGAAGGTCTTCTTGAAGATGTTGAGGAGGGCGGCTTGAGAAATAAGAGTAAAGTGGATGCTGATAAAGTTGTTAGTGGCATTCTATTAGAAGAGGATAAAGTTCAAGATAAAGAAAAGAAGAGAAAGAAAGAAGCTACAGTGGAATTATCTGGTTCTGATGCAGGGTTAATTGACAGAAAAGATGTAATAACTAACAAATCTAAGAAGAAATCAGTTGAGACTGCGGAAGATGGGGCTAATGAATATAAGATGGCTTCCAAGAAAAGGAAACGCCTGGCTCACGATGAAGATGGGAAACAGTCTGTTGAGGAAGTAGCAGTTGAAGAAACGAAGCGCAGAAAAACTGATGGGCAGGAAGAAGCCAAGGATGTTGAGCCGCAAGGGAATGGTAGTCTCAACAATAATGGAGTGGAGAAGTCCAGTCAGCCAAAATCCACGAGAAAACAATGCAATAGTTCTGCTGAGGTTTGTGGTTTCTTTCCTTATTTTTCCTTTTTCAATAGTTTCTTCCCTTATTATTTCTTGATTTTTCATTACATATGTAACAGGGAAATTGTTTACAAAAGATAAATTGGTCAGCTAGGTTAGTCATTTCTATCATACGATTGTGTTGTAAGTGAAATGGAGCTAGATCAATTATTGAAAGCGAAAACATATAGGAAGTGCAGAAATGAAAATAAATTTATTTTAATCTATAAAAGTATAGCGCCTTGGTAGTTTTACAAATCAATCACAACACCTCAGCCACTCTGTATTAGGGCTGTTAATAGTACCAAGGGCTTGTCTTGGCCACTGGGCCATATTGACTTGCCTTTGATGGCTACGTGAGCACTATTGCTCCAACTGTGCCCACCCCTCGTGCAGTCATTGTGCTTGTATCTCACTACAAACATGACTAGTGGTTTGGCCCTGTTGTGTATTGTGTGGTCAATTTACCAGTTTTCCCCTTTTATCCAAAGCATAGTTTAGTAACATGTAGGACTTGTTTGAATGCATGATGGCATCTCTTCTCATTTCTCAAATGCTTGTTGTATCTCCTCTCTCCTTTCTTTTTGTTTCCTTTTTTTCCCCTCTTTTACAATGGTCCTTGAATTAGGGATATTTATTTTACTTCTTGTGATGGTAGATGTTGATCTTTATTTATTACATAAGGCTTCTTTTGTTCCACGTGGAAAATCACAACAAAGGCTCCTTATTCACATATCAAATAAAGTCCGCATGAAGATTGTTGTGATCTGTTGAAGGTAGCGTTATATAAAGTTGCATAATGGAAATAATTACGTAATTCTTTCCCTTGGAAAGGATGAAAGTGACCGAGTATATGTATGTTTAAAAATAAAATTTTGCAGGTATAGTTTGTAGATCATCTGTTGTGGATCTCACTTCAATAAAATTTTGTAAGGGATGCATGACTTTTGAAGTAATATTTAGAATATATATTCATGCTCCTACTCTAAATCAATTAAAGACGGCATCCTGAAATAGAAAAAGTGAACTATCGTCACTGTAAGAATTAATTTTGATCAAACTCGAAAATACAGCAGTGTGCATGCACATTCAGATTCTCTCTAACAAAAAATACTGACCCTGAATTGTGTCGTCATGACCTCAAGTGGTGAATGTTGATTGTTTTTCTTAAAGATAACTTCGATGGTTTATTGCAGCCAAAAACGGTGAATGCATTTCAAAGGGTTAAAGTTGATGAGGTGAAGTTTGTTGATGAGAGGCTTCAAGATAATTCATACTGGGCAAAGGTTTAATTTATCCCTTCATTGATCCTTCAAATGCAATTGCACTTGTATATGTTTAGTCTTTTTTCATGTATACACTAATCTTTTGCAATATTTACATGCTCAAACATATAGTTAAATAAGAATACACATACTTATACACGAATTTAAATTTTTATCTCCTCAATGGTATTTATGCATGTATGTTTTATTTTATATTTTCTTTTACGTAACTTTCTCACAGGATGGAGCAGATACTGGCTATGGGGCAAAAGCACAAGAAGTTTTGGGTCAGGTCAGAGGAAGGTATGTCATTCTGTGTTTTATGTGGTGAAATACTGAATATCAAGCTTACCTAGAGCTTGTTTGGGAGAGATTTTTGGGGGAAGAATTGATTTTGAATAGTGATATGATGGGAAATGTGTGGTTGAAAAAGAAGAAAAAATTATTGATGTGATGGAAAATATTATTTTATTGAAGAATGTGTGGTTGAAAATGAGAATTGATTTACTGTAGAAAAATCTAATCCCTCCCAAACAGGGCTCTAATATATTTATGGAGCAGAGATTATGTAATGAAGTGGTTACTGTTATGGAGATGAACTGGTAAAAAGTAGCTAAAAATGCATGAATTAAAAAGCCAACAAAACTCACTAGCTGATAGCCATGCTCGGAAGTTAATAATAATAACATTATATGGCTGGGTTTACCCATCCAAAGATGGCTCTGGATTCATGTTATAAACAACAGAGATGGGGATAACCCACTGGGCAGTTTGTGGTGCTTTAAAAATAACATACTCTAGGGGTTTAAATGATGTTGCCTTCTCTCTTTTACAGGGATTTCCGACATGAAAAAACTAAGAAGAAGCGGGGTAGCTATAGAGGAGGACAGATTGACCTGCAATCTCACTCGGTTAAGTTCAACTATTCGGACGAGGAATGACTGGAGAACGGTTTACGTTCAATTATTTGGATGGGGATGACTGCGCTGTGAACATTCTTTATCCACTGCATGCTTTTCGCTATTATTATGTTTCAATTCTTTCATCGTTGATCATGAATATGGTCGAGTCTCAGCAATCCATATTCGCATCAAATTTTGAGTTAATTTAACATACATTTTGTTGTACTCTTTTGTTGAAACAATGCAATTTTCTTCCTAATTTTTCTTTCTTTTTGCCCTTTTCACCGGCAGTGCTTGTTTTTTCTTTGGATGGTGTTGGGATTCATGTCATTACTTTTAATATTATATATCGACACTTGAATGCATTGGTGTTTTTTCTTATGTAGAGATTTGATTTACGAGAAGAAATGTGAAGAATTGCTATTTAAGTAGTTTCTTAATTGTGAAACTAGGACGGGGATCGAGTAAAGACTTGCATATTGTAAGATCCTCACGCAATCTATGATTTACATGGAGCTGTTATGATAATAATATTTACTACCAAACATGGCGATTAATATCCTACAACAGGCCAACTCTTGATTAAAAATCATAATCATCAAATAAATCTTGGATAACTGGTGAAATTGAAAATAATAAGATTTATGGACACAATGTTATTGAATTTTAAGCATTTTCCAAACTGTTAAAAGACAAAATTCAGACTAGTAAATTTGAGCAATCCGACTAAGGGTCCGTTTGATTGCAAATGTGTAATTTGAGTGAAAAGAAAATGAATAAAGGGAATTGAATTGTCTAGAATTTGTTTTACTGAGAATTGTAATTAATTGTGTTTGATTGATACAATCTTTTACCTGGAAAATGTTGAAATTTTGGATTTTTTGGTGTTCGCTTGACTTTATTTTTCATGGAAATTGTCCATTAAAGAAAATTTTTTTTTTTTACAATTATCCATAGAATTTGTTTTCATTGCCAAAAAAAAAAAAAAGTAGCCTGAAAAACCTATTCTCACATTAGTGATGAGAATTGGTTTTCCTTGAAAACCAAGAATTTGGTGGAAAATGAATTCCATTGAAAATTTAACCTACCAAACAATCTAAAATGTGGAAAATGGAAAACGAATTCCAACTTCCCTAGAAAATTGGGTGCTATCAAACAGGCCATAAGAGTCTAATTAAGTGTATAGACGAGGTTGTACCATAGAGTGTGTTTGGTGCACATTTTTTTAGGAGAGTGCATGTTTTTGATGTGATGAAAAATATATGATTGAAAAAGAAATAAAAGTTATTGATGTGATGGAAAATATTTTTATTGAAGAATGTGTGACTGAAAATGAGTAAAAAAATGAAAATGAAGCTCAAACTGGACGTAATGTCCCCGGATCAAGTTTTGCTATGAACAATTATGCATGTGTTATGCCCTTAATGATAAATTTTGAACTACTAAACATTTTTGACTAGTTAATTCAACAAATAAAAACGTGGCATTTTTCTCTAGAAAAGCAGCTCCAAACAAGAAGAATTGAAACAACTTTTTAAAGAAAACCCAAACAGTATATATTTCACACTGTAATTAGATAATTTCCATTATATACAAGAAAGAGAGAGAAAAGGAAAACCAATTACCAACTTAAAGAAAGGAAAAGTGTGGAAATCTAAAGATAAAACGAGCCGTTAAGCCAACAAGGAAGTGCCCTCTATTGTGAAGAAAAAGTACATACTAAGAATGAGATTCATCAATTTGGGGACCCATATACGGAATTCCATCCATTTCTGATCCTTGGGGCGTTTCAATCTCTTCAAGCCATCCATAACAATGGCCATCATCTTCTACCTTCGTAAATTCTTCTCTATCTGCGGGTGCAAAAAGAGAGTCAATAAAAAGAACTACAATAATGCAAATGGAAATGCATAGAAAATAAGATAACTCATATTGCATGCATTTCATGCAGTATGAGATTCGGGCACGTTTGAGGTACGATCTCGTCTGAACATGCTATCATAGTCATATTATGAGCTGTAAACTTTGTATTTCAGGTATAAAATTGGATGCTGATAGAACTTCAACTGCGTACTCTACACAAATGAATAAATTCCACCAGCATCGTGAAACTGTAACGCGGCAGCATTCAAGAGTCCTATTCATATTAGCTGTGCTTAAACGACGACCACATCGCATAATATAAGAGTTGGAAAATTTACATTTCTACTTGTGTTCGGAAGGGGAGGAAAATTGGGCATTTCTAGGATATAGAAGCATCGATACACAATGTGTAGTTCATCAGTTCTTAAAATACGGATTGAAGAAAAAGTATTCCTGCAGCAGATTCCAATACTTTGTTGTTGACCGAAAAATCTTAAAACGGATTATTGTACCAAATGAGACGAGTTTCTTACTTGACAAATCACCAAATGAAGTCTCTCTGTAATGCGAGCAATCCCGGCCATCATCTTTGGAATAGGGAGGTCCAAGAACATCAAGAACAGCACATGGTGTTGTAGCAGTAAATTCATGGATATTTCCTCCTGATGTTGGATATAATACAGAAGTGTCACATGGTGCTGTGAAGCTTCTGTTTGCTTTTATCCTTGCCCGTCTCACTGCATGCAATTCCATCAATATCTCATTTTACAAGAATACTGTTAGATAATGTTCCATAAACTGTAATGCTTGGAACTAATAAATAAGATTTTAACTTCTTTTCCGAACATGTCAAATTGGTGGGGTAGAAGAGAGATGGAAAAAAAAAACTCACATTTAGAAGGTGAATCGTAGTTATCAGAATTGAGGGGATCAGCCCAATCATATGATTTAATGTGCACAGTCCCTAATAGAAGCTTGCTGAAAACTGTCATCCCGGGGTGATTGTGCAGAGGTATGACACCAGTTGCAGGGAGAAATAAAAGGCATAGCTGTGGAAAGCATAGAACAAAGTGAATAGACTTACTAATTTAGCTTGAATTCACAATATGCACTGTAGTTGTTAATTTTACAAAGACAGATCTTGGATTTAATATATTATGTTCCATATTTGTGCTAGAGAGAAAATCTTACAGAAAAATTATGGCATTTGTAGATGGTAGCAGATGCAACTCTAGGATTCTCTTCAACTGCTACACTCTTAGATTGAAAGAACGGCAGATCTCTACTCAGCCCCACATCTTCTGGTTTCATAACATCTACAAAATCGTGTAATAAAAGACTGGTCAGAGAAACAAATGTCACTTTCTTAAATTGTCAGGTTAGTTTAAAACTTTGTATGTGTTCGATGTACTGTTATCTTCAGGTCGATTTGGTCCTAACATTAGGAGTGTGTTTGGTAGGGATTTTTGGGGAAAGAATTGATTTTTGAATAGTGATATATTGGGAAATGTGTGGTTGAAAAAGAAGAAAAAAGTATTGATGTGATGGAAAATATTATTTTATTGAAAAATGTGTGGTTGAAAATGAGAATTGATTTACTGTAGAAAATGAGAATTTGTACCAAACAGGCTCTAGATAGGCTTACAGATGACCAAATGAGTAAGAAATTTCAAGTAGCTAAGTGAGTAATGTTTTTCCCTTCATTGCCTACACGAATGCTTCTTCCCCGTTGGAATTCAAGAAACTTAAATTAGGAGACCTTATTGTGGTAATTATTCTATTATGGTGCAAGGATTCTTCAATTTTTTCCCTTCAAGAGTTCTTAACCTAGGATGTAGAACAAAATCAAAGTCAAGACGAAATTTAAATAAATAAATATGTTCATGAGTTTGTTTAATGAGGTAGTTCAATAAGATCTAAGCACAAGTGTTGTGAGATCAACTAGTTTATGAAAATTGTGAGTGGCTCGGCCTAGACGAGATAGTTTCACAGTTGAAGTATGACTGATCCCAGGGATTCACATTGTTTATGCATCAATTCCAATAGTGAAACCAAATTCAATACCTGAAATACTAAGGGCAAGTTCTCAAATCGTTTTCGATTTTTTAAAACAGAATTCCTATTTTCTAAACCCGTTCTTGAAAACTAAGTTAAAAATTTACAAATAAATCCCAAAACAACAAATCAAAACAAATTTTCAAAATAACAAGAAGAACACGTTTTCAACAATTTTAAAATGGAACCTTAAAACACAAAATCCAAAATGAATTCAAAACTCAAAACAAAAACTCAAAACACAAACCGATCCTCTTAGATTTTGAAATTTGAGCCAACAATCTCAAGATATTGGATCAAAATAAGAACAAAAAGCAATCCACCTTGGATCCCAAAAAGATCCCAAAGAAGTGTAAAAAACAACATATCAGACATCATTAACAAATATATGCCTTTTCCTACTGTCAAACTCCTAACGAGATGGCTCAACTTTTAAATTTTTAGACGATGCGACACGTACTACTGACCAAGAATGTTGCACAATCTTTGCACATCACCGGGAGAAGGGACAGTGCCAGGGCCTCTGAAAACTTGTTGGCATGAATCAAATAGCCTCTGCAGGGTCCTTGAAACCATTTTCACAGGTCTCTTTACTTGATTTCTCACCTTTCTTTTGCACCTCTTCTTCTTAATAACACACTCAACATTATTTTCAACTCTACTCGATCTCCTTTGCTCCACCAGACCTACAGACTCCATTGTCATCAACAAAACTTAAAAATATAAGGTTGTTTTTCTCTACCCAAATCAAGAAACTCTTTAACCTTCAAACTGTTTTTGCATGCAAGAGATATATACATAAATGTGTTGTGTGTGTGTGAAAACAGATATTCTCTTTTGAAATTTTCTTGATCTTGCTCTTGGTCTGATATAATAGGATTTTTTATGAAGATTTTAGTGGGGAACTTTAAAGGAAAAAGTCGAGGAAAATTGTAGGTGGGATTGGTGAAAAGAGCAACATATAGGAATGGATATAAGCAAGGTGGGAGGAGAGAGAGAGAGGGAGAGAGAAAAACCATGGGCTATGGGAAGAGTGGATAATAATATCTGCATGGAGTGAAAAAGAAATATTGAGTAGAATCGTAGAATGTTTGTAATTATCCGGAGTTTCACCTCAAAATCTTAAATTTATTATTTTATATTGAAGAGATGTAGTCCTTTTTGAAATGTAATTCTCAATTTTTTTAATAATACATTTTATCAAATTTTATTATCTATTGCATGAGCTTGTATGAGAATATCAATTTTGAAATGCAATAGTAGAGTCAGATTTTCATAATGGCAAGTGTAAAATGTTGAAGGAGCAAAATATATATGTATTTTATATAAATTTAAAAAAATTAATGAAAATTTCAAAATGTTGTGGAGTTTTCACACGAGCCCCTTGTGCTTCCATCCCGGTTGAAATGTGTTCATTTGAGTTTTAAACGAATAAACGAAAACTGTCATTTAAGTATTTTAAACATATTGAGTACATGGTTTCGTATATACATTACATAAGTCATAATTTATATATATTATATTATTCAATTTTATTCAATACTGCGTACGAAAGTAGAATAATCGTGTTCAATATTGCGTACGAAAGGAGAATAATCGTGTTGAATACTGTGTACGAGGGAGAATACGAGGAAAACTAGTTAGAAAGGGGTAGGGGGCAGTTTGTATCCGCCCCTAAGATTGAGCAGAAAACAACTAACTAAAAGTCCACTGTTTTTCGAAGTTTGAATACCATACAGTAATCGTGTGTCGTGTCATTTAGCCACTTTGTGTTCAATTTGAAATGACGCCATAGAGCCACACCTGGCTTTGCTGTGAATTTCTCATTGGGACAACAATTTTCTTTTCTTTATTCTTCAGTATCTCTATCTCTTTGTACGTATTAACTATTTCGTATAAAGGTTAGAGCTGTTGGACAAATGTTAGTGAGTTACGTATATGTATTCGTTCATATTTTTCTCTAAATACGTGTACAAATTTTTTTATAAAGAAATGACTCAAATCCACGTATTTTCTCGAGGTTTATATCATTTTAAATATTACATTTAAGAATTTACCCGTCATTTTAAAATACGTTAATTGAATATTGGACATAAACCATCATCAGAGATGCAAAATATACTAATTAATGAAAAATTGAGAATAAGAATAGAACAAAAAATAAATAAAGACACAAATGCAACCACAAACACAAATTGTGGACTCTTGCTACAATTAGTGCAACAACTACGCCAAGATTTAGAAAAGTGCCCAACTTTTGAGCTTTAGCCAAACAAGCTGACATCCGTGCAACTTGCAGATTACGGAATTTGGAAAAATATGGAAAAAAAAGTGAACAATTGTTCCCTCGTGAAACTGCAAATTGCACCTTTATTAGTGGAAAATGTGCAACTTATTCAATGGCAGGTAATGACAGATATGCCCCTCTAACCTATGAAATATAGCAATCCCATGAGAGAAAGTACAAAACAAGGTGCATTTTTACCATTGCTCATTTAGGCAAGTTGTGTAAAGAAGTCAAGCAAGTGTAAGCGTAGGAATTGTCACATCATTTTTCGGCTAATGAATAAATTTATGATGGTAGAAAGTCTGCCAAATTGAATAAATCAATCCTGTTTATGTCCATAATAATATAAACAAACAACTCACCAGCAATGTAAATAACTATGTGCTAGGAAATGAATTTTGACCTCAAAGCAAGGGGGAGCGAGTCATTTATCAAATCCACGTGCTAAAGATCAATGAATCGCAGAAAAAATTCAATTGGTGTGGGTTGACGAAATCAAAATTGGAATCTATGATACATAGAACAACATAGCTGCAAATTGAGACTTCAAACTACTGTTTCGTTTACTCTATTCTTTCCATACTACTAGTTTTGCATAAAACTTGCACAATTTTTTTTTTTTCCATATGAATGTCGTGAAGGCATAAAGTTGGTCCTTTTACGCTAACTTTTTCATGAATGAACATCATTTCACTACTAGAAGGTTACAAGCAAAAAGAATACATGATAGTGACTCAGTACTAGACGGAATTAAAATCAAGTTGTCCACCTCCAAAAGACAATAAGCACGATGATAGTGAGAACCATGCCTGCATATTTAATCCATCTGTCGACACGATTTCGCCTCTCAATGAGCCGCATTACAGAATTTGATAGCCCCAAAGTGTTAAGGACATCCAGAGCTTTTCGTTGAGCTCTCTGCACCAAAGAAAACCCAGTAATTTATTAGTATGAATAATTCGTCTTACAAAATTATCCACGTATAGGAGGTTTCATTTCTCAGATTATGCTACAAAGATTTTTCTAAAATGAAACAAGCAAGATTGCCAGTGTGCTAACTTGTACATTTTGATCTATTCTTAATTGAAAATATAGCCGTTATTGGATCCCACTCGTCTAATAAAAGTCAACAATAACGGTTAGTTTTTCAATTTTAATCCCATTTTAATCTCTACCGAACAAGCCCTTAATATTACCAGCCTAGGCGAAGCTCGGCTTTGCCACGTAGTCACACTTTACACTTTTTTACGCATAGGCTAACTTAGGCTCGTAAGAGCTTAAAACTTCTGTTTGCTGCCTAGCCACTCTTTACGCCTTTTAAAATACTAGTTATTACTAACACTTGCTGCTAAACCCGCCATTTAAACTCTCAATAAGATACAACTATTAGTACACTTGAAGCATCTCCAAGAGACTCTTTAAACATAAGATATCATCTATTTTAATGAGTGAACTCTTAAAATTATGCTATACGAGACTCTTTAAATGTTAATTTTAAACCCGCTCTCTATAATTTGATACATTCAAAGTATTTCAATTTTCAATAAAGGAAACTATTATAATAATTTAGAAAAAAGCTAGTGAAAATAAAATATAGAAAAAAATAATAAATATTTTTTGAAAGTAGTAAAATTAAGTGTTCAATATAAAGAGCCCGTTGGAGTTCTTAAAAAATTTTAATCTCGAATTTATAGATGCTTTCTAACTTGTAGAATATACTCTTTAAAAATAGCAAGTCATTTGAAATTGCGGATACATGTCAATAAATTCATTTTTTGTACAGACCCTCCATCCCAGTAAAGATCACATTGTTCGAACATTTATAGAGATTTGAAAACGCACAATTAACAACAATTTGCATCATTCTTCCAGAACTAACCCACAGCCTCTGTTGCCACTGATTAAGCTTTAGAGGAGAAGTGTAATGGGGCGTGTAAATATAGAAACTCTTAACATTCTTTCTGGGATAGAGGGAATATCACCTATCAAGATGGTGCAAATGTTTTAGCCGATTCCTATGGATATTTCCGTAGCATTTGCCCTACCCTCTTTCATGAGTAAATATTAACTCCCTTATCATGCTACGTACACAGAACACTCATTCTAACGCATGCAAGAAAGTTTTAAACCATATCCACATAATCGTTCTCACAGTGTTATTAGAATGTTCATATTCAACTCTTATAGTTTAATTCAAGTTGTGCCCTGATCTTCAACCAAGTAGCACAAGTCTGAGACTGTAAATGTCATTTATATAAAACGTGTGCCAGTGGAATTTTACAACCACATGCAAAGATTTTCATTTGTGCACTTTTTTAACACAATATTTTGTGTAAACCTATATGCACAAGTATTTATGCATGCATGCATGATGCATCTGTATGTTTCTATGTGGTAGGTGCTTTATAAGGATACCTTTAAGTGATCCCTTTGCTCACTATACTTTGAAAGAATGGCAACACCAGTTGCATAAGTTTCTTCTAGCATTCTGGATGAGCTACGAACTGAATGCATTGCTTGGGCTTCCTCATCAAATATTCTCAAAACATGAGAGGATTCCCCATTCTAGAATATAAAAGAAAACCCTTTAACAGATAAGTTGTGTAATCTAAAAAGACCAACACAGACAATTCAGCAATTCAGACAGAGAATTCATACGGCTCTTCCAAGTAGTTCTGCCCTCTCTTGAGCTTCTTGTATCTTCTTCTGATGTCTCAATACATATTTTTCCAGACTAGCTTTCAACGAGTCGGCCTCCTCGGCCACTTGTTCCACTTTTCTGCACAACAAATAAATAAAATTGCTTCATTCTAAAATTAAGACTTCAAACTGTAAGGACAAATGATCATAAAAACAAGAATTACAAACTAAATAACAATCTCATCAGCACCAAAAAAAAAAAAGACAAACAGCATAATTGTCTAATGTTAATCTTCCTTCTTAAACAAAACAACATTTTTGACCAATAAAAAATGTTCACCACAATTCATAATAGTGAATATGAACGAAAGTAGGAACTTTAACACCCTGTATGATTGCACTTCAATTCCACGGAAGATGGAAATTAAATTCCATTTTCCACCTTTTTGCATGTTTGATTGTCCAAATTTTCCATGGAATTGGTTTTCCATCTTTCACCCACATGCTCACATTTTCTTGGTTTTTGAGTAAACAACTTCTTTTTTTTTATTTCTTTTTAGTAATGGAAACAAATTATATCCCCAATTGTAATAAATTATATCACTTTAATGAACAATTTTCATGAAAAAAAAGTCAAACGAACACCAAAAGATTCAAAATTTCAATATTTTTTAGGTGGAAAATTATATCAATCAAACACAATTAATTGACAATTCTCAATAAAACAAGTTCTAGACAATTCAATTTCCTGAAATTCATTTTCTTTCCACTCAAATTTCATTCTTGTAATCAAACGGACCCTAAATGATTGGTCATCTCCCATATGGTCTTACAGAATGAAAGCTTTACATTGTGTGTGTGGGTGTGTTGGGAGAGGGGGGGGGGTTAGCTTTTGCATAAATACATATAAAGTGGGATATCATGTCCTTCTTACTATAATTTCCATGTTTATTTGCCCTGTGAAACCAAAAAAGGGAAAGCAAAAGAACCCTATCCCCAAATCTATCCTTCAGAAGGACATCAAGTCCTTCTTACTATAATTTCCATGTTTATTTACCCTATGAAACCAAAAAAAGGAAAACGAAAATGAAAGCGAAAGCAAAAGAACCATATCCCCAAATCCATCCTTCAGAAATCTCCAAATGATAATCCACTGAAATTACGAATGTTAAACTGCCGATCTGCCCTCCAATAGTTCAATCCACAATCCCACAAAACAATACCATACACGCTCAATTTTGAACTCCCAAACAAGTACCATGCTACCTACCCCACCTCCCACTTCTAAAACTACTTCTAAAAGAAAGGTCACCAATTTAGAACTCCTAAAACACACGACTGTCGCGTGGAAACTTTTCTTGATCCAAACAAAACATCCCTTGCAAACCACTTACTCATCTCAATAGATCTTGGTGAGGTTTTAACCTGTAAAACCTTTCAACCAGCCTTTGGAAAACCACCATCTTGTGGTGAGCCATGTCCATGGGCAAGAGAAAGAGATTAAGAATTACATATCCAGGCAAAGGCACTGTACAAAAAAATTGCAAAAATAACTACATGTCTTGCATGGAATTTACAAGCACATAATGGTTTGGGTACTTCCTACGGAATATTTGTCATTCTTTCAATAAGCAAATACATTAAAACTTACAAATTCATACACACACACACTCTTTGCACAAAGATTGCGATCCATGACGGATCCAAGAAATTAAGTGAGCTAGGATGGTCGCTAATGGCCGCAATAATAAGATTGTTTATTAATATTTAATTAAATAATGTTAAAAAAATTTCAATCAATATATAAATGTATTAAAACGTGAAAATATCATATACATTTGAAAATATAATCAAATATAATATAAAATAATAAGGAAAAAAAATACATTTTTCAATTATATATGTATGATCAAGTTTTAAATTTTTTTACGAATTCAAACGAAACAATTTATATGTAAAGCATGATTAAATGGTAAAGACAAGCTCTGAGTTTAGGCGAAAGTTATGCAAAATTTTGAAAATAATGATTTTTAAAACTAAAATTATTTTTCACCTCAAAAGAAAAAGTATTTTTCGAACTTTTAAAAGAATAAAGAACAACACTTAGATTGTCCAAATTTGAATTTTATAAAATAAATTAATAAAACCTAACAATAAAATATATATATATATCATAGAGTAATAATTTGAGTCGATAAATTTTTTAAAGAAATTATTTCGAAAACGAAAACTAATAATATATAATTGTTTAGTTATTATTTATTGTAATGAAAAATTAAACAAAAAGTAGAAAAGTAAAGAATTGAACCCTATACCTCTAGTGCACAAAATTGCCCATTTACCATATGGGCTACCCTTGTTTTTGTTGAACATTGGTACAATTATTAGTTAATATTTAGTCATTATTTACGGTGTTTAAAAATTAAAAGGGAGAAGGTTGTTGAAGGGAATCGAACCCAAGTCTCCCACACGGAAAGGTGTCCTCCCTCCCAATTGATCTACGCAGCAATTCAATAAAAGTTATACAATTACTTATATATATATAGATAATTATTTTTCATAAATCTTATTTTATTTTTTTCCCCGCAGATCCAGCACGGGCGGCCACCCCAGCTCGTCGAGTGCTGGATCCGCCCCTGATTGCAGTCGTCCTAGAAAGAAAAGATATAACATTGCTTCCATTTCATCTTGCAGTCTTCGCAACCACCTTGATCACATCTGCAGCTAACAAAGTCAATTCCTAAATTTTCGATCATCAAATTATTTATATTACACATCCTTCAAAAATTAGTCTTCCTAAAAAAATTGTATAAAGTTGTTTCAATCCACGTTGCAGTCTTTCCAACCACTTTGATCATACCAGACTACCAGTGGCAGACAACAATTTTTAATTTTTCGAATAGGATCATATTCTTCATTATGAAACCTAAATAATCGTTGTAATTTCAATTTAACTAATGTAACATTGTGCATGGCTCCCTTCTTTAAGCTCTTTCCCAAAACTTTGAAAGTCGAGTCAAACAAAAGTCTAACCGGCCATCAAACAAAACTTAAAATCAGCTTATCAATGCAATCAAAAATTCCTACCGAGGCATATAAGTAGAATACATACATTTAAAGACCTTAATCATATTATGGATAGGGCGATGCTCAAAGTATTCCTATAATTTATATTACAACCTACATATATTTTCAATTAAACGGCATAATTTCAACTTAAACTGATTAACATTGTGGATCACAAAAACTAAACAGTCACAGAAACAACACAAATTACAACCAATCCTCATATGAGTGGGGAGATACCTTTTCCAGAGATCGCGTTGAGACTTGGCGGCGATGGAACGCCAGAGGCGATCCATGTCAGAGCAGAGGGACTGGATCTGAATAATGTCTTGTCTAATTGCGATGTTTTGATCATCGGAAGAACCCGAAACGACGCCGTTGGGTGTTGAAAATGAAGAAGGGGCGGAAGACGACGTGTATTCGAGACGCTCGAGCCTCTCTAAGGCGTCTCTTGTCTTCAGCAACAAACGCTTCGAGCTAGAATACAGTTCCGATAAGTTTCTACCACCGCCGACAATCTCCGTAGCCATTTTCTTTTTTTCTTTTTTCGTGCAATAGTTTGAAGCGCTCAATCTCAGTGGATATCAATTTTCTTGTTTTCCTATTTTTATTTTTGGTAATTAGTCGGAAACGTCCATTCCTTTTAAACGTCTGTACATTTCATCTTTTAGGCCCTGTTTGGTACACATTATTTTTTTCATTCTCATTCTTCTACTCATTTTCAACCACACATTCTTCAATAAAATAATATTTTCCATCACATCAATAACTTTTTATTCATTTTTAACAACACATTCTCCATCAATCTACTATTCAATAATACATTCTTTCAAAAGAATGTGTCACAAACACACTCTTAGCATTTTATCTTTTATTTCCACCTTTCATTACATAAATTATCTATTTCATTTATTTTCTCAATTAAAAGATGTAAAATGATGAATATATTATCATATTTAAATAAAACAAAAAGAAAATATAATTAACCAATTGCAACCATAATCTCAAATTTTCAAAAAATTACAAATGAGTTACAATTATTATAATTAAAAATCAAAACAAAAGAAACAAAAATACTTCTTCTTCTTCTTTTTCCTCTGCTGCCTAATTACCAATTCCCTCTGCACCTTCAGTCTCTAAACACTATAGCCACCAAATCCAATCCCATGCCCGACAAATTCTTCCCCTTAACTCCACCAACAAGGGGCGGAGCCACATGAGGTCATGTAAGGTCAAGTGGCCCTACAAAAATTGGGATTTTTTTTTTAAAGTTGTAAGGAAAAATTTCATAATTAAGAAGTTTAGTTTTACTAATTTCAAATTTAAGACATTAAATTCAAAATTTTAAATTTCAGAGTTTTTTAAAATTTATTTATAAAATAATTAACTAAATATATATTTTATTAATTAAATACACTAAAGTCACAATTTCATATAATTGATCACAAATCACAAATTTTATGTTGCAAATTATTTTACAATCACAATGCAAAAATTTTATAGGTCACAATTTGTTCACCGATCACAAATAAAAAATTGAAACGTCACACATTATTTTATGGTCACAATTTAAAAAATTTTACAATTTATTCATCGATCACAAATTTATCAAATTAATAAGTCGCATATTATTCATTAGTCACAAACCACAAATTTTATGTCACAAATTATTTTATGGTCACAACTTAAAAATTTCATATGTCACAATTTGTTTATCGGTTACAAATCAAAAATTAAACGTCACAAAACACAAATATTATAAGTCATAATTTAATAGACAGTCACAAATTAATAATTTTGTAGATCACAATTTATTTTTTTATTGGTCACAAATTAATCAATTTAATGGTTACAAATGACCAAATATTTGTGACCACCACCAACCACCAACTTATGACCACCACCTCCTCCCGACAATAACACCACCTCAAACAAATCAACATATCGCAGAAAATACAACCTCATCGTCACACCGATCCACCACTACCTCGACAGACTCATCACCACCAACACCAAGATCCCACCAACAAAACCACTGCACACAACCACAGAACAACCACCATCTCATCTCACAGATCTGCTTCGCTTCTCGCAGATCTCACAGACCACCACGCCGGTACAATTACAGCTCACACTGCCAAATGGCACACACAGTCAGCCTCCAATCCCACCACGGATCCACCACCATGTTCAAAACGTACCACCACCGTACACTGCACCACCCACAACACACCACCACCACCACCAAAGCACACTATCACCCCCTACACCACCAACACCTCAAAACCTGCATCAAAACATGAGAAAGGGGGACAGGAGAGGAGATGGAGAACGGTAAAACATGAGAAAGGGAGGCACTGATATTTCTGGTTGCAACATTTTCTGAAACAGTTACAGCTCAATCAAAAATGCACCAGAAAAACCGAAGCAGGAATCAAGAAATTTTAACAAAGCAACTGCAGCGAATTCTCATCGCAGTTTTCCCTCGTCGTTGACAACAATAAGCAACCACTCAAATTCCCTGCAAGTCCGGCGCCACTGTAAAGGCGACAGGCTAATGCCCACGTATCTTCAAGCAGAAAGAAGCAAATGGCCGTCTCAGTACCAAACTGTAACGACCCAAAATTAAATTTTCAAATCGCTATCAAAACTATTAACTTTAACGTTGTAAATATAAGAAATTTAACGAGCACAATTTAATTGATGAAAACTCATAACCAAATGAATAATAAAAGTGCATATCACATTTATTAGATAAATAAATAAATGTTAATATCACCAATAGTGCATAACACACTTTTAAATTTATAATCCGATAAAACATATCTTGAAATTGTAAATAAAAATCTTTACGAGACAAAACTAAGAAATTGCTGAAATAAAAAAAATGCGTTGTTACATTGGATTATTTTTATTAAGTTCCATAAATCTTGGCACCACGACTGCACATCATCGCCCGCCATCAAACGACCTGATTTAACCTGCGAGGCAGGGGAAAAAATCTGGGTGAATATATGAGAATACTCAATAGGACACGAATTAATGGTGCAATTTCGAATAAAATATTTAAATCATGCGTCAAAAATATCATACTTTCATATCATAGAAAATCGGTAAGAGCTCATAATCTATCATATCTTTGATACCGGATGGAAATTTCATATCATAACATATCATATCATAACTTTCATTAGCACAATTTTTATCAACAAGAAAATAAATAATTTTTATTTTTATTTTTTGTTTTATTTAAATATGAGGGTACATTGGTCATTCTACATTCAAAAATAGTGAAAATGACGCTTTCCGTAATGAAACGTTGAAATAAGGACGAAAATGCAAAAGAAATGAAACGTAAGGACGTTTTACGCAATAAGTTCAAACATATGGACGTTTTATGCTATTGAGCCAAGTACAAAAAGTTTGAAACGTAAGGACCTTTTTCGAAATAAGTGTCTAACGTAGGGACGTTTTGTGGTTAAGCCTTTTAATAAGGCTTTTGGACTCACTTGCACTTTTTAAAAAATTTGGGAGTATAATTACAATTTATTTTTCTTTTCCTTTTTTTGTTTTATTTATTTAGAAGTGTATATTGGTTATTTTACACTAAAAACAGTGAAAATGACATTTTTTGCAATGAAACGTTGAAATAAGGGCGAAAATGCAAAAAAAATGAAACGTATGGACGTTTTGCACACTACATGTCAAACGTAGGGACGTTTTGTGCTATTAAACCCAAAAAAAATTTATATTTTAATTTGGGAAAATTACACAAAAGCCGGTATTTGAAGATTACTGTGCAAAACTCAGGTCCCGACTTTAATTAATCATATATCATGTATAATTATATATTTTAGTATGAATATTAATATTACAATTAATCAAACTCCCCCAATTCATCCAAATCTCATTTTCAAAATGTAAACATCTCTCTACTCTCCTCTCCTCTTCACACACTCTCTCTTTCTTCTCTCTCCGACCGCCAGTCACCACCATTTGGATCGACGATTTTACAGTCAAATATCACCAATGCGAATCCATCCCAACCCTACTCCAACTACCTCCAAACCACAAATTTTTCCACATTTGACATTTCGTCTTTAAAGTAGAGGATGGATTTTTTTCCCCATTTTCCTCTTCTCAGCAGAAACGGCGTCTAGTGCTTTTTTTCATCATTTTCCTCTTCAATGAGTGGTGATGGCATTCTGTGGAGATTTGGTTTTGTGGCTTTGGTCCACAAGCATAAGAGACCCGGTTTGTGGTATTTTGTGTGTAAAGTGGTGTGTTCGGGCAAGTGGAGGGGGTGGTGTGTAGGAAGTGGTGATGGGGAAGTCTCGTAATTGTGAATCAATGTCTACAGGTGGTTGTGGTGGGGGTGTGTAGGAGGTGGTGATGGTGGATCTGATTCTGGTAATTGTGGTCTGAAGTAAATCTGGGATTGTGGTGGCGGCGGTGTGTAAGAGGTGGTGATGGTCAATTTCAATTCGTTTATAAGTTGTAGATCACAATGTGTAGGTCACAAATCAATATCTACATGTCACATGTTACTATAACTAGGTCACATATCAATGTAGACAAGTCGCGTATCAATTAAAATTGATCACATATCAATGCCTATAAGTCACAGATCAATTTAATTGATCACGAATCAATGTCCACATGTCATAGATCAATTAAATTTGGTCATAGATTAATGTTTATAGGTTACAGTTCAATATCCACATGTCACAGGTTACATGTAACTAGTAT